>CM057349.1:64958534-66264041 GCA_030015575.1 Agapanthus africanus
GATTTTCTCACTTGATGTGCAAGTTGTATATGTGATATACTTTTGTACACATGTTTGTATCATGTTTGATGATACTTGCTCTTTTGGTTAAGTGTAAAGAATTAAACCATGGTTAAGTGTTGATTAGGGTTTTGCAAATTCATTTATCTATTTATTTATTTATTTGAAATGGATTAAGATAAGAATGGTGGCTTTATTTGTTTTATGTTGAAGCTTCATGAAGTTTTGACCTTAGTGACCATTCTTGTCTTCATGCTTAACCCTAACTCATCCAAGTAACCATGGTCCATTCTCTACACTCAACTAAGGTTAGATTATGATAAGTATTGATTTCTTTTTCAATTTATCATAACACTTATCATAAACTAGCTTCATCTTCTCCTTCTTCTTCAAGAGAGAAAACTAGATGCCATCAATGGCAGCTTGAGCAAAAGTGAGTGAAATCCAATTCTAAAGTGAACCCACCTCCTATTTCTTCACCCTCTACCTCTTGCCAAGTTGTTTTGGGTGTTTTCTTCACAAGTTTCACAACTTTGTGAAGTCGGAGCTTGAACTTGTGATGCCTCGACGTAGATCGTCTTTGACACGAAGCCGACGACCAAGCTCGCTCGTTTCTCCGATGAAGCCGATGAATGAGTTCGGGATTCATGGTGGACAGCGAGAGGACACCCACGTGGAGCTAAGGAAGTGGAGAACCGGATCTACAAAGGTTGTAGCCTCTAACTTTTAGTTAAAGTGTTAACTAGTTTATAGTTTTGCCTAGAAATCTAGCCGACGATCCATATTAGGGTTTCTCGGCACCCGTAAAATTTAGAATTGGCATGTTCGATGCCTTGTGAGACCTCTATAGTGTGCCTAGGAACCCTACAGTGGTATCAGAGCCTAGCTAGAGCCTTAGGCGAAGTCTAAACGGAGTTTGAAGTCCGAACGAACCCGAAAACCCATTTCCAAATTGCTCTCTGTCCAATTTTTAAAAATCTGGATTTTTCAATATTAAAAATATGCAGAAAAATCAGCAGGTGATTTTAAGAGTTTCTGTGAAATTCGTGTCACTAAATCCATTGAACTGCCGCGGATCCGCGGCACGAGCATGGCTCGTGCGCCGGATCCGCGGCCGTACGGCCACTTTATTTAATATATTTTACACAGTAACTCCTAATTGATAATGCTGGATTTTCTGGGAATTTTTAATTTTTATTCAAGAGTTGAATTTTCTGGGATTGTTTTGGGGATTCGGTATTTCGATCGGAGTATCAGATTTTGTCTATGTGGCTTTCCGGATAAATTTTAGAATATGTTAAAAAGTTCGACCGAATATAAATACCCAATTTTTCCCCTGTCGGGAAATTTCCAAGTGTTGGATTTTTCCGTAGTTTAACGACGTTCTAAGTAGTGCAAGTAACGCGATGGACCCTCTAGAAGACAACAAACCTTAACTCGATTATGTGACCGTCTTGAACTGCCCTTTGAACCTTCGGGTTTGGGGCAGTACGGCGTGCCACATGTGAGGCGTTGGCTTGACCCTTCTACGGCTGGACCGTTGGTACTGAGGCACGAACTGAATGTTGCTAGACTTATTTCATGTGTTGGACTGTATCGGGAAAACTTGGGTGTTCGAATGTTCGATCGGAAAGTTTAACATTTTCTGTTTATCTAGAATGTGATACAATAATTGGAATTCATAAACTGTTATGAGATAACTGAATGAATGTTATAAATCTAGCAGTTTAGTCCCACATGATATTGAAAAGAGTTTTCGATAATGAGACTAAAATGCGGGATTTATATCTATTAGGCATGTGATGTCTAAGTATTTCATTTGATTAGGCATGCGATGTCTAAAGAAGTTGCGGATTCCAATTGTTGTAGTTTTACACTTTCTTTTCTGTGACCGTAAGTGTAGTATGTTCATATCGCCGGTTTCGTTGCTATATGTCAACGACAATTGGGGTATGCGTACTTACTTACGTTGATGACATATGATGTTATGTGTTGCTGGATATGTTATATTGGATCGTCGTGTTTGAATAGCCGGGGGTTTTTATGTGAGATGAGTGTTTTTCATTTTCATTCATGTAAAAACTTGTATGTAATATTCTTTTATTTGGGGCACTTCCAGGTAGCGGAAGTTGTCACCTTTTGTATATTATTTACTTTTCCGCATTAGGATAGACCCAAGGAGGGGAGCACAAGTAACCGGGTTCTGGGGTCCAGTGGGAGACCAACTCGAGGAGTCGAGTCCGGGTCTCCTAACCCTAGAATTGGCAGGGTTGCTTGCCGCTCTCGTAGGGGTCTAGGGGTGTGGGATTGGCTATTCATCACGACCGTGGAATCCGTGTTTTATACTGGCTCGTATTGAAAACACGGACGTCCTAGTATATCCAATATTTCATATGTTTCTTCTGCTGCGATATCTGTGATGTGATCATGTGATGTTCTGTGATAGATACTATATATAGTATATATGATATATTATATAGACGTTACTTATGTTTTACACCCGCGCTAGCCCTGCCCTGCTCTGTCGTTAGTTACCTAACCTAACGGTGCACGAGGGGACATCGAGGCGAATGCGGATGGCATAAGTGTACGTCATATCTATCTGTGATGTTTAGGTATTTAAATGATAGGACTTCATTAATGTGATTAATGAAAGATAAGAAACCTAAGATGTTGTGGAATCGAATTTTAAAATAAAACAGGTAGCTACAGTTCTTGTTTTGCATAGCGGTATATATGATATACCCTGCACCTTATTCGATGAGGAAAGGACCGAGATCCCTTCACCGGGAGTGACTCCTTTAGCAATAACTGGTAGATGCTACACACTCGGTTTGGTTTTGATTGCTTTTAAGAGTTTTTGCTTTGCACAGTGATATATATGATATATCCCGCACCTCATTCGACGAGGAAAGGGCCGACGATCCCTTCACCGGGAGTGACCCCTTTAGCAAACCTAGAAAAGCCTCAAAATCACTCCATTTCAAAACTTCATTTGATTCTACAACGATATCAAGTTCATTACGCAATAGGTTTTCAGACAAAACCTGTCGTAGCCCTCCGTCATTTCAGATAAGAACTATGTAGTATTCGTGCTGCGTTTGTTGACCTCTGTCAAGGCGTAGTGTGCGGTAGCTAACTAGTAATTATCTGCAAAGCATGTGATGTGATTGGATTAGGGTAGTCGTACGACCTTGTTGACCTCTGTCAAGGGTCGTGCGAGTGGGTTTGATTCAATCAAGAAATGACGGGTTGAACTTGACTAGTGCACTATGATTTGTTGACCTCTGTCAAGGTCATGGCACACTAGGGGCAAAATATTATCGGGAATTTCAAGTGTTGAAATTTGCAATGAGATTGCATACCTTCTATGAGATAGTTGGATCCCGATACCCGCTGTGAGTAAGAGTTACTCCTGGGAGAGTTTTACACATTACAATTAGCCGATCAAGTAGGTGTCTAGAAAGGTGTTAACGAGGTTACGCCTCTGGGAAAACGAGGTTTACATTAATTAGGTTCGTGCGAAAGCACGGGGGACCTCCCTCAAAGTACCGACACTGGCCTGGCTGAAAGATTGGCGAACTTGTAGTGTGTAATTAATCCCGGCTAATCTTTCCTTTTAGGGTTTGAAGGAAGATTTGATAAAAACCAGTGGGAGTCATCCTGATTAGATAAGATAATAACCAATCTGATCTTGCACGAGCATACGCTAAAGTGTTTTCTTCTCTCTCTCTCCAGGTAGCGACCATTTCATGCCTTAATCAAGATAATAATATGGATGTATTGACCGAACCCGCATGTTATACTGTGCTGGGGAACGTTGGTTCCGTTCTTTCTTATAAGAGTTATAGGAATGAACAGGATATAGGGGAATACCAGGATTCCCATGCCACCCGAATGAAGAAAGTACATGTTGATGCATTTTCTTCGGGTGTGTTCGTTACAGAGAACTGTTTCTCCATTTGCTCTACATCCTGGGTATTGGATACCGGGTCAGGATCCCATATATGTAATCAGTTACATGGGCTTAGGAAAGGTAGAGAACTTGGAGAAGGTGATAAAGACATTAGAGTTGGAAATGGTGCAATTGTTGCAGCTAAGACTGTCGGGGAATATCACCTTGTATTACCAACTGGTAATACATTGGTTCTGAACGAATGCTATTACATGCCGAACCTGATATGCAACATTATATCGGTTTCTTTACTGAGTAAAGAGGGATATAATTTTGTATTACAGGACAATGTTATGAACATTTTCCATAACCAAAAGTTGGTTGGATCAGGCACGTTGTGCAATGGAATTTATGTTCTAAATCAATCAACAGTTCTAAGTATAACAAACACACACAAGAGGAAGAGTTCTGAACTGAACGAATCCTTCTTGTGGCATTGTAGACTAGGTCACATCAATGCGACACGACTAGCTAAGTTGCATAAAGATGGATATTTGAAACCGTTCGAATTTTCATCTTATGACACTTGCCAGTCCTGTCTCAAAGGAAAGATGACCAAAACTCCGTTTACGGGACACGAAGAAAGAGTTACCAAACTCTTGGGACTAATACATAGTGATGTATGCGGTCCCATGTCTACACATGCCAGGGATGGTTCTTCGTACTTCATTACATTCACTGACGATCTCTCAAGATACGGACATGTGTACTTGATAAGACACAAGTCTGAAGCTTTTGAGAAATTTAGAGAATATAAACAAGAAGTCGAGAAACAAACCGGAAAAAGTATTAAAATCCTTCGATCTGATCGAGGAGGTGAATACTTGAGCAATGAATTCCTGGACTTCCTAAAAGAGAATGGGATTCTCTCTCAGCTTACTCCTCCTTATACACCACAGCACAACGGTGTATCGGAGCGGAGGAATCGCACCCTATTAGATATGGTGCGCTCTATGATGAGTACAACTGAGTTACCTATTTCCTTCTGGGGGTATTCGCTTGAGACAGCGGCATACCTATTGAATCAAGTTCCAACTAAATCTGTACCTACCACACCATATGAGATATGGAGTGGGAAGAGACCATGTCTTAAACGAGTTAAGATATGGGGTTGTCTGGCCTATGTCAAAAGGCAAAATCCAGAAAAACTCGAGGCACGGTCGGTTCTATGTAAGTTTGTGGGATATCCTAAACATTCAAATGGATATTTTTTTCTACCACAGTGAACAACAAAAAGTGTTTATTGCTCAACATGCCACCTTTTTAGAAAAGGAATTTCTTGCAAAAGAGATTAGTGGCTCTGAGGTAGAACTGGAAGAAGTTCCAGAAACACAAACTATAACTGAAGATTTAGTGGAACCAGAAGATTCGGTAGTACCCGACGAACCCCAGCCTCTCCGCCGATCTGGTAGGGTTTCTCGTCCACCTGAGAGATACTACGGTTTTCTCATTGATGGTGGAAGTGAGGATTGCATCATGGAAGATGATGACCCGACTAGTTTCGAGCAGGCCATCACGAGTGGTGACTCTGTGAAATGGCTGGATGCAATGCGGTCCGAGATGGAATTCCATGTACACCAACAAAGTATGGACTTTGGAAGTTGCTCCTGAAGGGGTAAAACCCATTGGGAGCAAGTGGATCTTCAAGAAGAAACTTGGTGTAGATGGGAAAGTGGAGACTTTCAAAGCTAGACTTGTAGCAAAGGGCTTTCGTCAAAGACCAGGTGTGGACTATGACGAGACCTTTTCTCCAGTGGCTATGCTTAAATCCATCCGGATCATGCTTGCCATCGCTGCATATCATGATTACGAAATCTGGCAAATGGATGTTAAGACCGCCTTTCTAAATGGTGATTTAGAAGAGTGCGTGTACATGACTCAGCTAGAGGGCTTCGTAGACAGTGGGAGCAGCGGGAAGGTGTGCAAGCTGCTTAAATCCATTTATGGATTAAAGCAAGCATCGCGGAGTTGGAACATCTGCTTTGATGTCGTTATCAAAGAGTTTGATTTCGTCAAAAATCCAGATGAACCTTGTATCTACAAGAAGGTGGCAGAGAGTAAGGTTGTCTTCCTCGTATTGTACGTGGACGACATACTGTAGGGTCCCTAGGCACCCTAGTGAGGTCTCACAAGGCATCGAACATGCCAATTTCAAAAATTCTAGGTGCCGAGAGACCCGACTACGGATCGTTGGCTAGAAATCTAGGCGAAAAGATAACTAGTTAACACTTAACTAAGAGATACGGAAATACAACCTTTGTAGATCCGGTCCTCCACCTCCACGGCTCCGAGATGAGGTCCTCTCCGCTGTCCAAATCAAATCCGGGTTCTAGCGTCGGCTTCGCCGGAGAATGGGCAAGCTAGGTCGTCGATGTCCATGCCGAAGATGATCTACGTCGAGGCATCGCTAGATCAAGCTCACAACTTCACCAAGTCATGAAACTTGTGAAGTAAACACACTCTACTACTTGGCAAGAGGTAGAGGATGAAGAAATAGGAAGTGGGTAGACTTTAGAATTGGATTTCTCACTTGTTTCATCAATCCACCATTGATGAAGAAAGCTTTTCTTCTTTGAAGAAGATGAAGAAGAAGAAGAAAGAAATTATGATAAGTTATTTAAAAATGAAAAGAATATCCAAACTTATCATAATCCTAACTATGGTTATGTGTAGAGAATTGACCATGGTTAAATTATTGGTTAGGGTTAAGGATGAGATAAGAATGGTGGTCAAGGTTAAAGCTTCATGAAGCTTCAACTAGAATCCAAAATTAGCAACCATTTCATTTCATTTTCTTTTATTCATTTATCATAAATAAATGGATAATTAAATAAGATAAATGAATAACAAATAATAAACCCTAACCTATTCATTAACCAAGGTTTAACACTTTACACTTAACCAAAAAGCATGTATCATCAAACATGATACAAGCTAGTGCACAAAATCATATCACATATATAATGCGCACATCCGAGTGAGAAAATCCATTATAAAGTGAACCGATACTAGTTGATGCAAAGTAATATATCAAATACATAATTATGCATCAAATCATTAAATCAACACTTGATTTAACGATCCGGTCATATCGCATATAACCGGCTAGTATCATTAGTAACAACTTATCGAATCAACACTTGATCCGATAACCCGGCTATATCACATATAACCGATCAATGTCACATCGCGAGAATCGAATACAGTATCACATACTCGTATTATTCTCGGTCCCGCACATATCTCATATGCGCTTCTATTTCGTTTCGCTTGAGCCAGGAAACCTCTGTGTAGGACTCTAAAGACTCGTCAATACGCCGGCAGCAGGTGATGATCATATCAAACACCCACAAGCCGCAAGCGGTCTGCTAAACGTAACGGCCACCCGGGTATTGAGCGATCTGAAGATCGACGAGCAAGCCCGCTCACACTCCAGTGAATCCGACCAGTAACACTACCGTACAGTCCGGTCTGATCGTCTGATATGTCGCATATCTCGCCTAGGGGTGGTAAACGTCAGACCCCAATAGCTCAATAAGTCGTGTCGATATGAGGTCTATAACTGTTCGAGAAACTACTGGTAACACTTACCAGTAAATCTCAGTAACCCTGGCCAGGGATTTCCTGTTATAGCCAATCGAACACAGCGCAACATCAACCCCCTATACCGGGAGAGACGAATCCCCTCCTATCGCTCATTGCCTCCATGTGACTCGGGACTGTACCTAAAAACCACCGTTTTGCACGCCCTCTTGGACGTGGTAAGATGGAAATCAAAGCACAGTGGGAACCACACAAGACTCTATGACGACCTCGGGTCAACAGACTACTCTGTACCAGTGTCACCAGAGAACTGCCATCTGACGTGAGGTATAATACCATCTGGGAGTTCTCGGCGAGTCCGTCCAGTGTACCCAGTCTCTACTGAGCACCCGTATATCATCTCTGATGTCAAACACCAATGGATATGGGATCATCCATCGCCCATCTGTATGGGTCGAGAAGGTATACGCTAGTCTACTCTGGTATATTGATGCCCCGTCTCGATACACCCACGACTAGGGACTTTGAAGGATGTACTTATGGACTACCATGTCCCCACTAGTATGATCCGCATTATAGTCTAGGTAGTCAAGTACACATCCTAAGGGCTTTACCAACATGTAACAGAGAGACAAACAGTATACACGTTAAGGTAAAGATCAACCAGATAGCATACTATCATGTCGAGCAAGAAAGTCCTCCCTATATATGTCCAAGCATCCACTACAATATACATCCAATGTACAATAATGGCCTCTAGGGCATACATATAACTAACAATCTCCCACTTGCACTAGGGCCATCTGTAGCAGTGGTTGTAGTATCTCATACTTAACCATCCCATAAAAGTCTCTTTCTGGGAACAGGCCTTTGTGAGTGGATCCGCTGTGTTGTCCTCTGAGCCTACTCTCCTAACCTCGATCTCCCTGGAGATCAACCATCTCCATGATCAAGTGATACTGCCATAGAATATGTCTGGATCACTGATGGGACCGGCGTTCCTTGGCATAAGCCACAACTCCATTGTCACACAATGGGAGGAACATAGTTCATCTCATGAACCAATATACACCCAAACAGCCTCTTTGGTAGCATCTTAAGTAGCGATGTATCGTGCCTTTATCGTCTAGTATGTCACGGTATCTAGCTTGGAACTCTTCCAACATACCGTCCCTTTTCTGAGGGTAAAGACAATGCCTGCGACTGACACTCAGTCGTCATTATCACCCTGGAACACTTCCAGTGATTCTCTCCAGGATCGATTGATACCATCTCACAACAACTAGTGAGAATCCTAACATCCATTTAGATCTATCGCATAGATCCAAAATCCAGGATTTAGGAGGTATCACTTTGATCCTATTATGGAGAATTATTGTGATAATCGGAGATTGACCGAGCGTAGCATAGGAAACTCCTTTCTTATCAAGAGTATGTCATCCACGTACTCTACGAGGATCACCACCATACTCCCTACTACCTTTTTGTTTATACAAGGTTCATCTACCATTTTGATGATGTCAACTTCTTTGACTAATACATCAAAACAGATGTTCCAACTCCGCGATGCCTGCTTTATCATATAAAACATCTTGCACACGTTTCCGCTGCTCCCACTGTTTACGAAGCCCTCTGGCTGTGTACTTACAGACGTTCTCTTCTAAATCAATATTTAGAAAAGCAGTCATGGCACCCAACCGCCAGATATCGTAGTCATGGTATGCAGCCGTGGCAAGTAGGATCTGGATGGACTTAAGCATAGCTACTTGAAAAAGGTTTCATCATTATCCACACCTGGTCAATGATGCACACTTTTAACAAGTCTAGCTTTGAAAGTCTCAACTTTTCAATGTACACCAAGTAATCTTCTCAAGATATACTTGCTCCTGATGGGGATTTAACCCTTCAGATATAGCAACCAAAGTCCATACTTTGTTGGTGTATAAGGATTCCATCTCAGATCGATAAACATCCAGCCATTCTTACAGAGTCTCACTCTTGATGGCCAGCTCGAAACTAGTTGGGTCATCATCTCATGATGCAATCCTCGCTTCCACTGTCATAGAGAAACAGAAGTATCTCTCAGGTGGGTGAGGAACCCTACTAGATCGGCGGAGAGGCTGAGGTTCATTGGTAACTATTGAATCCCTTGGTTCTATCAAATCATCTGCTGTAGTTCGTATAGCTGGAACCTTTCCAGTTCTACATAACTTACATTGCCTCGAGCTTGTCCGGATTTTGCTTTCAGACATGGGCCGGACAACCCCAAATCTTAACTAGCTTAAGACATGGGCTCTTACCATACCATATCTCATATGAAGTGGTAGGCAAGTGATTTGACTGGAACCTAATTCAATAGGTATGCAACTTCATAAGTGCATAACCCCCAAGAAGGAAATAGGTAACTCAGCAGTACTCATCATAGAGCACACCATATCAAATAGGGTGTATCTGCTCCGCCCCGATATACCATCGTGCTATGGTGTAT
This sequence comes from Agapanthus africanus, assembly GCA_030015575.1. Classification (NCBI taxonomy): domain Eukaryota; kingdom Viridiplantae; phylum Streptophyta; class Magnoliopsida; order Asparagales; family Amaryllidaceae; genus Agapanthus; species Agapanthus africanus. Next base: position 64,968,521 of record CM057349.1, read on the forward strand.
ACGGAGGAGTAATGCTGAGAGAGAATCTCATTCTCCTTTAGAAAAGTCCAGGAATTCCATACTCAAGTATTCTCCTCCTTGATCACATCAAAGGACATAATACTTATACCCGTATTTTGGTTCTCTACTTCTCGCTTATATTCTGTGAATATCTCAAAAGGCTCGGACTCATGTTTCAACAGGAACATATGTCTGAATCTTGAGAGATTGTCAGAGAATGTAATGAAGTACAAAGAACCTGTCCTGGCATGTGTAGACATGGGACCTTACATACATCAACATGTATCATCCCAAGAGTTTACTAACTCTTTCTCTGTTTCCAATAAACAGAGCTGTGGTCATCTTATCTTTGTGACATGACTGGCGAGTTTCACAAGATGTAAGTTCAAACTAATTTAAATATGCATCTTTATGTAACTCTGCCAGTCGGGTCGCATTGATATGACCTAGTCTACAATACCTCAAGAAGGATTCGTTCATTTCTGAACTCTTCCTCTTGTGTGTGTTCTGTATACTAAAGAACTGTAGTTTGATTTAGAACGTCAATGCTTTTAGATAACGTGCCTGAACTGATCAACTTTTGATATAGGAAATGTTCAAAACATTATCCATCTATACAAAATTTTATCATTTCTTTACTAATAAAGAGATTGATATGATTTTGCATAACAGGTTCGGTATCAAATAACATTCGTTCAGAATCAATGTATTGTAATACAGGGTGACAGTGACCAACAGACTTGGCTGCAACTCTTGCCCCGTTTTCTGCCTCATGAAACTTATCACCCGTTCTCAGTTCTCTACCTATCTGTAGCCCTATGTAACAGGTTACATATCTGGGATCCTGATCCGGTATCACATACCCAGGACGTAGAGGTTACAGAGAAACAGTTCTGTATAATGAACACACCCGAAGATGATGCATCATCATGCACTCTCTTCGTTTGGGCGGCACGGGAAATCTGGTATTCCCCAATTTCCTTCTTTGTCTTATAACAATTATAAGTTGGAGCGGGACCAACGTTTATCCAGCTCAGTATAACAAGCGGGTTCGGTCAATATTCCGTATTATTATCTTGATTAAGGCGTGATATGGTCGCTACTTGGAGAGAGAGAGAAGAAAACACTCAGCGTGCGCTCTTGCAAGAATAGATTGGTTATTATTTTATCTAATCAGGATGGCTCCCACTGCTTTTTATCAAATCTTCCTTCAAACCCTAAAAGGAAAGACTAGCCGGGATTAATTACACACTACAAGTTCGCCAATCTTTCAGCCAGGCCAGTGTCGGTATTTTGAGGGAGGTCCCCCGTGCTTTCGCACGAACCTAATTAATGTAAACCTCGTTTTCCCAGAGGCGTAACCTCGTTAACACCTTTCTATACACCTACTTGATCGGCTAATTGTAATGTATAAAACTCTCCCAGGAGTAACTCTTACTCGCAGTGGATATCGGGATCCAACTATCACATAGAAGGTATGCAATCTCATTGCAAATTTCAACACTTGAAACTCCCGATAATGGTTTTTACCCCTAGCACCCATGACCTTGGCTAAGGTCAACAAATCATAGGTACTAGTCAAGTTCTACCCGTCATTTCGTGATTAATTAGACCCACCCACATGACCCTTGGCTAAGGTCAACAAAGCCACATGACTGTCCTAACTAATCGCATCATATGCTGTGTAGGAAGACATCACTTAGCTACCGCACACTACGCCTCGGCTATGGTCGAAAAACGTAGCAAGAATACTAAGTACTCTACTTCCTAAAATGACGGAGGGTTGCGAATGGTTTTTGTGAAAACCTTTAACGCTTTGAACTTGATCTCGTTGCGGAATCAAATGGTTTTTAAATGGAATGTTTTCGAGGCTTTTCTAGTTTTGCTAAAGGGGTCACTCCCGGTGAAGGGATCGTCGGCCCTTTCCTCGTCGAATGAGGTGCGGGATATATCATATATATCACTGTGCAAAGCGAAAACTATAGAAACGATCAAAGACAAACCGAGTGTGTAGCATCTGCCAGTTACTGCTAAAGGAGTCACTCCCGGTGAAGGGATCTCGGTCCTTTCCTCATCGAATAAGGTGCAGGATGTTCTACAAGGAACACCTCGATGCAAAGCAAGAACTGTAGCTACCTGTTTTCTATTTTGAAATTCGATTCCACAACATCAATTAGGTTTATTTTCTTTCATTAATCTCATTAATGAATATCCCATCATTTAAGTCCACCTAACCATTACAGATAAATATAACGTACGCTTATGCCATCCGCATTCGCCTCGATGTCCCGTCTGCACCGTTAGGTTAGGTAACTAACGCCAGAGCGAGGCAGGGCTAGCGCGGGTGTAAAACATAAGCAACGTCTATATAATATATCATATATACTATATATAATACCTGTCACAGAACATCACATGATCTCATCACAGATAAAACACAGCAGAAGAAACATATGAAATATTGGATATACTAGGACGTCCGTGTTTTCAATACGAGCCAGTATAAAACACGGATTCCACGGTCGTGATGAATAGCCAATCCCACACCCCTAGACCCCTATGAGAGCGGCAAGCAACCCTACCAATTCTAGGGTTAGGAGACCCGGACTCGACTCCTTGAGTTGGTCTCCCACTGGACCCCAAAACCGGTTACTTGTGCTCCCCTCCTTGGGTCTATCCTAGTGCAGAAAAGTAAATAATATACAAACGGTGACTACTTCCGCAACCTGGAAGTGCCCCAATAAAAGAATATTACATACAAGTTTTTACATGAATGAAAATGAAAAACACTCATCTCACATAAAAACCCCCGGCTATTCAAACACGACGATCCAATATAACATATCCAGCAACACATAACATCACATGTCATCAACGTAAGTAAATATGCGCATCCCAATTGTCGTTGACATATAGCAACGAAACCTGCGATATCACATATTACACTTACGGTCACAGAAAAGAAAGTGTAAAACTACAATAGTTGGAATCCGCAACCACCTCAGACATCGCATGCCTGACCAAATGAATTCTTTAGACATCGCATGCCTAACAATTATAAACCCCGCATTTTAGTCTCATCATTGAAAACACTTTTCAATATTAAGTCGGGTAATTCAACAAGATTCCCGAAAAACTGATCGAATGCTCGTCGCAAACTTCAGTAGACGGCCGCACCCCTGATACCGTCGACGAAGTGCACCAAGGCGGAACACCGCTACCGCGAGCACCCGAACGGATGCTTTCGGCGACGGGGTTCTCCTACAGTCACTTGGTCGGGGCTATGGAGTGAGGCTGTCTATTAAGTTTACCCGGCGAGTATCCGCGTACACTACGTGATTGCGACGGACTTTTGATCGCATCAAAATTCCGTGGCAACCGATCAAGTGAGACTAAACTGCTATGTTTATAACATTCATTTAGTTATCTCATAACTACTTGTGAATTCCAATTATTGTATCCCATTCCGGATAAATAGAAAATGTCAAACTTTCCGATCGAACAATCGAACACCCAAGTTTTCCCGATACAGATCAACACATGAAATAAGTCTAACAACATTCAGTTCGTGCCTCAGTAGCAACGGTCCAGCCGTAGAAGGGTCAAGCCAACGCCTCACATGTGGCACGCCGTACTGCCCCAAACCCGAAGGTTCAAAGGGCAGTTCAAGACGGTCACATAATCGAGTTAAGGTTTGTTGTCTTCTAGAGGGTCCATCGAGTTACTTGCACTACTTAGAACGTCGTTAAACTACGGAAAAATCCAACACTTGGAAATTTCCCAACAGGGGAAAAATTGGGTATTTATATCCGGTCGAACTTTTTAACATATTCTAAAATTTATCCGGAAAGTCACACAGACAAAATTTGATAATCCGATCGAACATTCGAATCCCCAAAACAACCCTAGAAAACTCAACTGTTGACTGAATATTAAAAATTCCCAGAAAACTCAGTATATTAAAATAGAAATTACTGTGCAAAAAGTGAGTGATGACGTCATCATAGTGCCGCGGAACCGCCGCAGAAGCCAGGCTTCTGCCGCGGTTCCGCCGCCGTTATTACTGTTCATGACAAAATTTTTGCATCGTAATTCTTATTTTTCCCTGCTGAATTTTTTACGAATTTTTAATTTGGAAAAATCCAGATATTTCAAAAATGTCCAGAGAGCATTCTCGGGTGTGGGTTTCGGGTTCGTTCGGGTTTCAAATTCCGTCTGGACTTCGCCTAAGGCTCTAGCTAGGCTCTGATACCACTGTAGGGTCCCTAGGCACCCTAGTGAGGTCTCACAAAGCATCGAACATGCCAATTTCAAAAATTCTAGGTGCCGAGAGACCCGACTACGGATCGTTGGCTAGAAATCTAGGCGAAAAGATAACTAGTTAACACTTAACTAAGAGATACGGAAATACAACCTTTGTAGATCCGGTCCTCCACCTCCACGGCTCCGAGATGAGGTCCTCTCCGCTGTCCAAATCAAATTCGGGTTCTAGCGTCGGCTTCGTCGGAGAATGGGCAAGCTAGGTCGTCGATGTCCATGCCGAAGATGATCTACGTCGAGGCATCGCTAGATCAAGCTCACAACTTCACCAAGTCATGAAACTTGTGAAGTAAACACACTCTACTACTTGGCAAGAGGTAGAGGATGAAGAAATAGGAAGTGGGTAGACTTTAGAATTGGATTTCTCACTTGTTTCATCAATCCACCATTGATGAAAAAAGCTTTTCTTCTTTGAAGAAGAAGAAGAAAGAAATTATGATAAGTTATTTAAAAATGAAAAGAATATCCAAACTTATCATAATCTTAACTATGGTTATGTGTAGAGAATTGACCATGGTTAAATCATTGGTTAGGGTTAAGGATGAGATAAGAATGGTGGTCAAGGTCAAAGCTTCATGAAGCTTCAACTAGAATCCAAAATTAGCAACCATTTCATTTCATTTTCTTTTATTCATTTATCATAAATAAATGGATAATTAAATAAGATAAATGAATAACAAATAATAAACCCTAACCTATTCATTAACCAAGGTTTAACACTTTACACTTAACCAAAAAGCATGTATCATCAAACATGATACAAGCTAGTGCACAAAATCATATCACATATATAATGCGCACATCCGAGTGAGAAAATCCATTATAAAGTGAACCGATACTAGTTGATGCAAAGTAATATATCAAATATATAATTATGCATCAAATCATTAAATCAACACTTGATTTAACGATCCGGTCATATCGCATATAACCGGCTAGTATCATTAGTAACAACTTATCGAATCAACACTTGATCCGATAACCCGGCTATATCACATATAACCAATCAATGTCACATCGCGAGAATCGAATACAGTATCACATACTCGTATTATTCTCGGTCCCGCACATATCTCATATGCGCTCCTATTTCGTTTCGCTTGAGCCAGGAAACCTCTGTGTAGGACTCTAAAGACTCGTCAATACGCCGGCAGCAGGTGATGATCATATCAAACACCCATAAGCCGCAAGCGGTCTGCTAAACGTAACGGCCACCCGGATATTTAGCGATCTGAAGATCGACGAGCAAGCCCGCTCACACTCCAGTGAATCCGACCAGTAACACTACCGTACAGTCCGGTCTGATCGTCTGATATGTCGCATATCTCGCCTAGGGGTGGTAAACGTCAGACCCCAATAGCTCAATAAGTCGTGTCGATATGAGGTCTATAACTGTTCGAGAAACTACTGGTAACACTTACCAGTAAATCTCAGCAACCCTGGCCAGGGATTTCCTGTTATAGCCAATCGAACACAGCGCAACATCAACCCCCTATACCGGGAGAGACGAATCCCCTCCTATCGCTCATTGCCTCCATGTGACTCGGGACTGTACCCAAAAACCACCGTTTTGCACGCCCTCTTGGACGTGGTAAGATGGAAATCAAAGCACAGTGGGAACCACACAAGACTCTATGACGACCTCGGGTCAACAGACTACTCTGTACCAGTGTCACCCGAGAACTGCCATCTGACGTGAGGTATAATACCATCTGGAAGTTCTCGGCGAGTCCGTCCAGTGTACCCAGTCTCTACTGAGCACCCGTATATCATCTCTGATGTCAAACACCAATGGATATGGGATCATCCATCGCCCATCTGTATGGGTCGAGAAGGTATACGCTAGTCTACTCTGGTATATCGATGCCCCGTCTCGATACACCCACGACTAGGGACTTTGAAGGATGTACTTATGGACTACCATGTCCCCACTAGTATGATCCACATCATAGTCTAGGTAGTCAAGTACACATCCTAAGGGCTTTACCAACATGTAACAGAGAGACAAACAGTATACACGTTAAGGTAAAGATCAACCAGATAGCATACTATCATGTCGAGCAAGAAAGTCCTCCCTATATATGTCCAAGCATCCACTACAATATACATCCAATGTACAATAATGGCCTCTAGGGCATACATATAACTAACACATACTCTTGATAGGAAATGATATTCCTATGCTGCAAGCGGTCAAGCTCTTCTTATCACAAAGATTCTCAATGAAAGATCTTGGTGATGCCTCCTGCATATTGGGAATTAGGATCTATAGAGATAGATCCAAACGGATTTTGGGATTGTCCCAATCCAGGTACATTGACACCATACTAAAGAGGTTTAGTATGGAAGAGTCCAAGCGTGGGAACTTGCCCACGATCTCTGGAGTCACTCTCTCCAAAGAGATGTCTCCCAAGACTGATTTGGAGAGAGCTCGCATGCAAGGGATACCCTATGCTTCGGCAGTAGGCTCAATCATGTATGCGATGCTATGTACCAGACCCGATGTAGCATACTCACTAAGTATAGTGAGCAGGTATCAAGCTGATCCTGGAGAGAGTCACTGGACAGCTGTGAAGAGCATTCTCAAGTACTTTCGAAGGACTAGAGATATATTCTTGGTGTATGGTAACGGAGAACTCCAAGTGGAGTCCTTTACCGATTCGAGCTTCCAGAGTGATAAGGACGACTCTAAGTCGCAGTCGGGATTTGTCTTTACCCTTTACGGAGGGGCGGTTAGCTGGAAGAGTTCCAAGCAGGAAACCGTGGCAGACTCGACGATGGAGGCTAAATACATGCTGCCAACGATGCTGCCAAAGAGGCTGTCTGGATCAAGAAGTTCATTACTGAACTTGGAGTGGTTCCATCCATTGAGCATCCAATACCTTTGTATTGCGATAACAATGGAGCGGTGGCTTTGGCCAAGGAACCCAGGTCCCATCAGCGATCCAGGCATATTCTGAGGCGATATCACCTGATCCGGGAGATAGTTGATCGCCGGGAGATCGAGGTCAGGAGGGTTGACACGAAGAACAACACGGCAGATCCACTCACGAAGGCCATTCCCCAGATACAGTTTGAGAGACTCTTCGGGATGCTCGGTATGCGCTACTACAGCAGCTGGCCCTAGTGCAAGTGGGAGATTGTTAGTTGTATGTATGCCCTAGAGGCCAGTATTGTACAGATGATGTATATTATATTGGATGCTTGGACATATATAGAGATGACTTTCTTGCTCGATATGATAGTATGCTATCTGGTTGCTCTTTATCTTAACATGTACACTAGTCTCTTTATACTGTCTTATAGTTACATGTTGGTAAAGCCCTTAGGATGTGTACTTGACTACCTGGACTATGATGCAGATCATACTAGTGGGGACATGGTAGTCCATAAGTACATCCTTCAAGGTCCCTAGTCGTGGGTGTATCGAGACGGGGCATCGATATACCAGTGTAGACTAGCGTATACGCTTCTCGACCCATGTGATGGGCGATGGATGATCCCATATCCATTGGTGTTTGACATCAGAGATGGTGTACGGGTGCTCAGTGGAGACTGGGTACACTGGACGGACTCGCCGAGAACTCCCAGATGGTATAATACCTCACGTCAGATGGCAGTTCTCAGGTGACACTTGTGCAGGTTAGTCTGTAGACCCGAGATCGTCATAGAGTCTTGTGTGATTCCCACTGTGCTTTGATCTCCACCTTACTACGTCCATGAGGGCGTGCAAAACGGTGGTCTTTGGGTACAGTCCCGAGTCAAATGGAGGCAATGAGAGATAGGAGGGGTTTCGTCTCTCCCGGTATTGGGGGTTGATGTTGCGCTGTGCTCGATTGGCCGTAACAGGGAAGTCCCTGGCCAGGGCTGATCAGAGATTTGCTGGTAAGTGTTACCAGTAGTTTCTCGACCCGTTATGAGCCTCACATCGGCACGACTTATCGGTTATTGGGGTCTGACGTATACCACCCCTAGACTTGATATGCGACGTATCAGACGAACAGACCGGACTGTACGGTAAGTGTTACTGGTTGGATTCACAGGAGTATGAGCGGGCTAGCTCGTCGATCTTCTGATCGCTCAATACCCGAATGGCCGTTACGTTTAGCAGACCGCTTGCGGCTTGTGGATGCTTGATATGATCATCATCTGCTACCGGCGTATTGACGAGTCTTTAGAGTCCTACACAGAGGTTTCCTGGCTCAAGCGAAACGAAATAGGAGCGCATATGAGATATGTGCAGGACCGAGAATAATGCGTGTATGTGATACCGCATTTCATTCTCGCGATATATGTTTCGATTGGTTATATTCGATATGACCTAGTTATCGAATCATTGATTCGATAAATCGATACATTGAATACTAGTCGGTTATGTGCGACATGACCGGATCATTGAATCAAATGTTGATTTAATGATTTAATGTATAATTATATATTTGATATATTACTTTGCATTAGCTAGTATAGGTTCGCTTTAAATGGATTTTCTCACTTGATGTGCAAGTTGTATATGTGATATACTTTTGTACACATGTTTGTATCATGTTTGATGATACTTGCTCTTTTGGTTAAGTGTAAAGAATTAAACCATGGTTAAGTGTTGATTATGGTTTTGCAAATTCATTTATCTATTTATTTATTTATTTGAAATGGATTAAGATAAGAATGGTGGCTTTATTTGTTTTATGTTGAAGCTTCATGAAGCTTTGACCTTAGTGACCATTCTTGTCTTCATGCTTAACCCTAATTCATCCAAGTAACCATGGTCCATTCTCTACACTCAACTAAGGTTAGATTATGATAAGTATTGATTTCTTTTTCAATTTATCATAACACTTATCATAAACTAGCTTCATCTTCTCCTTCTTCTTCAAGAGAGAAAACTAGATGCCATCAATGGCAACTTGAGCAAAAGTGAGTGAAATCCAATTCTAAAGTGAACCCACCTCCTATTTCTTCACCCTCTACCTCTTGCCAAGTTGTTTTGGGTGTTTTCTTCACAAGTTTCACAACTTTGTGAAGTCGGAGCTTGAACTTGTGATGCCTCGACGTAGATCGTCTTTGACACGAAGCCGACGACCAAGCTCGCTCGTTTCTCCGATGAAGCCGACGAATGAGTTCGGGATTCATGATGGACAGCGAGAGGACACCCACGTGGAGCTAAGGAAGTGGAGAACCGGATCTACAAAGGTTGTAGCCTCTAACTTTTAGTTAAAGTGTTAACTAGTTTATAGTTTCGCCTAGAAATCTAGCCGACGATCCGTATTAGGGTTTCTCGGCACCCATAAAATTTAGAATTGGCATGTTCGATGCCTTGTGAGACCTCTATAGTGTGCCTAGGAACCCTACAGACCATGATGCTCTTCATCCACACGCTATGTGTTCTAGCGAATGGGGGAAATCCCAAAGAGGAGGTAAAAATAGTGTGAGTAATGTGAACAACGTTCAAAGACAACAAAGCGGGTCCAAAATACCATTCAATCGAGAAAAGATCGATTGGAGCCTGTCCTTTATAAAGAAGATGGGTCGAGAATATTCATTCCCTCAAGACAAGACTGGGAAAATATTCAACCTTGTCATGAAGCACCAAATGATGACGCATCCAGTATCTTGGCACCCCGAACAAATAAACGAGGTCCGCCACCCGGATTATTGCTCCTATCACCGAATGGTAGGTCACCCCTTTGAAGACAGCTTCACGTTTAAGGACTGGGTAGAGGACCAGTATCAACAAGGAAGGTTTATGTTATCCGACAGTTGGAAGATAACCCCGCCACAAAAGAATCATCCAAAGAGGACCTATATCATCAGTGTAACACCAGCTCGACCATGAGAATGGAAGCGAACTCATTCCTGCCATATGATAACACTTTCAAAAGAGGGAGGGCATGAGAGTATGAATGACCTCTTCAGGTGCTTTGCAAATGAAGACGAGGACGAGATGATCTCAGAGTTTCCACCAGCACTAAAAGAGCTGGAAGATAGGATACACACCACGGCGGAAAACCTAAGAAAAATTGACTTAGGGACAGAAAATGATACGAGGCCGACGTTCGTCAGTGAGCTACTATCTGAAAAATAGGTAGCCATGTTAAAAGACGTACTCATGCAGTATAAAAGCTGTTTTGCATGGAATTGTTCCGAAACGCCGGGTCTAGATCCAAAAGTAGTGGTACATAAACTGGCTATATCACAAGCCATAAAGCCAGTCAAACAGGCGCCAAGAAGGATGCGGTTCGAATTTGAGATAAGTATCAACGCTGAAGTCAAGAGACTAATCAACTCTGGCTTCATCCAAGAGGTTCGATATCCCGATTGAATCGCTAATATCGTTCCGATGATCAAGAAAAATAGGACAGTTCGCATCTACGTGGACTTTCAGGACCTCAACAAAGCGTTCCCGAAAGATGACTTCCCAGTACCCATTACCAAACTAATGATCGATAACATGTCCACTCACGAAGTCTTCTCCTTCATGGATGGATCCTTTGGATACAATCAAATAAAAATGGATCCTGAAGACCAAAAGCACACCGTCTTCCGGACCCCGTTGGGCATATTCTGCTATAAGGTGATGCCCTTCAGTTTGAAGAATGCCTGCGCTACTTACCAGAGGGCCATGACAAAGATCTTCGATGACCTCGTACACGAGATTGTCGAATGATATATCGACGACATCGTAGTGAAGAGTAAATCTCATGAGGAACATTGGGAACATCTAAAAATAGTGTTTCAACGTCTTCGGAAGTATAATCTGAAGATAAACCTTCTAAAATGCACGTTTGTAGTTTCCTCAAGCAAATTCCTAGGATTCATCATACGTCACCGAGGTATCGAAATCAATCCCCCAAAGATCAAGGCGATTATGGAAATGCCCATGTCAGAACCCTCAAACAACCGCGGTCTCTCCAAGGAAAGCTCGTGTATATCCGGAGGTTCATAGCCAACCTCTATGGAAAATACCGTCTCTACAGTCATCTGATGAAGAAGGGGACTCCGTTCGTCTGGGATCAGAAGTGCCAAAACGCACTAGACGAAATCAAGCAATACCTGCAAAATTCGTCGGTATTGACCGCTCTGGTTAAGGGAAAACCCTTTATCCTATATACAATAACCCTTGAGGGTCCTCTAGGCGCATTGTAGGTACAAGAGAACGATCAAGGAAAAGAGAGAGCTCTGTACAATTTAAGTCGAGTTCTCCTGAGGGAAGAAAGCAACTATTCTCCCATTGAAAAGCATTGCTTGGCACTGGTCTTTGCGATAACAAAGCTTAGAAATTACGCCCTGGCATATGAGGTCCACCTCATATTGAAGGTGGATCCTCTCAAATATCTAATGTCAAAGGATATATTGATAGGAAAGCTTTCCAAATGGAACCTCCTTTTAATGGAGTTCTTGGTAACGTATCGACCCCTCAAAGCGGTGAAAGAAAAGGCCATTTCCGCAGAGCATCCGATACCAGCCGACTCCCCCTTAAATTGCGAGTTGCTGGATGAGCACGGATTCGACGCAATTGAAGAAGAAAAAGAAGAAGTTAAGCTATAGTGGGAGCTTTACTTCGATGGAGCATCCTCCATGAAGCGGCAAAAGCAAAATACCCCTATAATCAAAACTGGGGTAGGCCTTATCTTCGTAACCCCGCAAAGAGGGATATTGCATTATGCCCTCTCCTTAATGGAGCCAAGGACTAACAACGAAGCTAAATACGAAGCTTTAATAACCGGTCTTGAGATCGCTATCGATATAGGAATCAAATACCTCTTTATATTTGGAGACTCCCAGTTGATCGTTAGTCATGTAAACGGTGATTATCAAACATGCAAGCCAGAGATGATAAGGTATGGCGAATAGGTGCAGAAACTGCAGACATAAATCTCTTCCTATACCCTAGAAATCATACCGTGAACGGAAAACAGTAAGGCGGATGTGTTGGCCAAATTGGCTAAGGAATTGGCCGATGAAGACCTCGATGACGTAAGGATCATTGTGCAAAGCCGCAGGGTCCTTGCGCCAACAGATATACCTTTGGAACACCTGATAGAGCCATCCAAAGGAAAAGAAACAACCGATCAAGTAGCCCTTCAAATAGAGGATGAAGAAAAGGTCAAGGGGATTGGAGGGAAGTTTTCATAGACTACTTCAAGTCCCAACGAACGCTCGAAAATGCGTCGTTAAGACATCAGCTCATGAAACAAGCTTTGTCTTTCGCCTTCGTCAATAATACCCTATATAAGAGATCATTCGACCTCCTATGGCTAAGGTGCCTAGGGCCGAAGAAAGCAATGAAAGTTGTCCAAGAAATACACGGCAGACTTTGCGGCTCCCATCAGGCGGGTCCCAAGATGAAGCTGAAGATAAAAAGAATGGGTTACTATGTTAGTTATATGTATGCCCTAGAGGCCATTACTGTACATGAGATGTATATTGTAGTGGATGCTTGGACATATATAGGGAGGACTTTCTTGCTCGACATGATAGTATGCTATCTGGTTACTCTTTATCTTAACATGTACACTGATTGTCTCTCTGTTACATGTTGGTAGAGCCCTTAGAATGCGTACTTGACTACCTAGATTGTGATGGAGATCATACTAATGGGACAAAGGTAGTCTGTGAGTACATCCTTTAATGTCCTTAGTCGTGGGTGTATCGAGACGGGGCATCGATATACCAGAGTAGACTAGCGTATAGCTTCTCGACCCATATAGATGGGCGATGGATGATCCTATATCCATTGATGTTTGACATCAGAGATGATATACGGGTGCTCAGTGGAGACTGGGTACACTGGACGGACTCGCCGAGAACTCCCAGATGGTATTATACCTCACGTCAGATGGCAGTTCTCTGGCAACACTGGTACATGTTAGTCTGTAGACCCGAGATCATCATAGAGTCTTGTGTGATTCCCACTGTGCTTTGATTTCCACCTTACAACGTCCAAGAGGGCGTGCAAAACGGTGATTTTTGGGTACAGTCCCGAATCACATGGAGGCAATGAGCGATAGGAGGGGTTCGTCTCTCCCGGTATTGGGAATTGATGTTGCGCTGTGCTCGATTGGCCATAACAGGGAAGTCCCTGGCCAGGGCTAGTTTAGTGATTTACTGGTAAGTGTTACCAGTAGTTTCACGACCCGTTATGAGCCTCATATCGGCATGACTTATCGGTTATTGGGGTCTGACGTTTACCACCCCTAGACTTGATATGCTACATATCGGACGAGGAGACCGGACTGTACGGTAGTGTTACGGTCAGGCTTTTGCAGAAGTCGGAGCGGGCTTGGTTGCTGATCTTCTGATCGCTTAATACCCGGGTAGCCGTTACGTCCATCTAGTACCACTGACGGCTTGTGGGTGCTTGATATGATCATTACATACTGCCGGCGTATTGACGAGTCTTTAGGGTCCTACATAGAAGTTTTACTGGCTCAGGAAAAACGAAATAGGAGTGCATATGTGATATGTGCGGGACCGAGAATAATGCGTGTATGTGATACCGTATTCTATTCTCATGACTTTTGTATCGGCCGGTTAAATGTGATATAGCCGGGTTATCAAATCAAGTGTTGATTCGATAATTTAGTGCATTTAGTATTAGTCGGTTATATGTGATATAGCCAGATTATTAAATCAAGTGTTGATTTAATAATTTAGTTTATAATTGTATATTTGATATACTAATTTACATTAACTAACATTAGCTTACTTAAGCATTCTTTTCTCACTTGTGTGTACATGTAATATATATGTGATATATATTGATGAGCATTATATGTTGTGTGTGTCATGGTTGTTGATACACACTACATGGGTGTATAAGACATACACCATTTTAATTATAATGGTGGGGTTTTAATATTCAAAGTAAATACAAAATTAGTGGATAATTATTCAAAACATGAAGCTTGTAGAAGCTTGTAAGTGCTTTGACAAAGTCCACCCATTTTGTTTTACTTAGGATATTTATTAACCTAACCACTATAATTAGCCATGGTTATGTCTCTACATGAGTTAGTATATGATACCCACTCACCCATGGTTACTTATCTCACTTTGGATTAAGATCATTATCTTCTTCTTTCTTCATCTTCTTCCTCCAAAAGAAAAGCTTGCTAGGGTTTGATAAAAATGAGAAAGTAATGTGAGAAAAGAAATTCTAAAGCGAGCCCACTTCCTATTTCACCATCCTCTACTAGATTAGCACTTTAGTATAGGGTGTTTGCTTCACTTTGGTGAAGTGGTAGCTTGAGTTAGTAATCCCTCGACGTAGATCATCTTCGGCCTCGAAGACTTCAAATAAGACCGTTGCCTTCTTCTCATGGAGCTGTCCAAGAGTCCGGGAGCACCATGATCGCAGCGAAGGGACTACTAAAAGGAGCTTTTGAAGTGAAGGACCGATCTACAAAGGTTGTATTTCTATTTCACTTAGATGTAAAATGGTTTACATATATTTTCATATTATTTTCTAGTTATCGATTCTAGTTTAGAGTTCCTTTTAACGGCAAATTTTTTAAAATGCCATGGACGATGCCTCCCGAAACCTTGCTGCCGTCGATGGGAACCCTATATACTATTGGCCCACGATGATTCAAGACTGCCTCGAATATGCGAAGTAGTGTCACTCGTGCTAAATTCACGGGGACTTCATACATCAGCACCCAAATCCGCGGCACCCGACAGTGGCCAGCTGGCCGTTCGTAATGTGGGGAACCGATATAATTGGCCATGTCAAACCGGCATCATCCAAAGGACACCAGTTTATACTGGCGATGTTCCCCCAATTAGAGCAAAGCTCTGTTCAAAATTCGAATTTTGAAATGAAGCAACGCTTCAGATGCAGCACCAAGTGCGCTGCGCCCTAAGCAGCGCATCACGTGCAAAGCATGTGGGCGCTAGCGCTGGGTGTGCTGCGCTCTGTAGGGTTCCTAGGCACGCTAAGGAGGTCTCACAAGGCATCAACCATTCCAATTTCAAAAAATCTAGGTGCCGAGAAGCCCGACTACGGATCGTTGGCTAGAAATCTAGACGAAAATGAAATCTAGTTAACAACTTAACAAAAAGGAAACGGAAATACAACCTTTGTAGATCTGGTGCTCCACCTCCATAGCTCCGCAACGAAGTCCCCTCGTTGTCCGAATGAATTCCCGGGCTCTAGCGTCGGCTTCGTCGGAGAAATGGCGAGCTAGGTCGTCGATGTCCATGCCGAAGATGATCTACGTCGAAGCATCGCAAGATCAAGCTCTCACTTCACCAAGTCATGAAACTTGTGAAGAAACACACTCTACTACTTGGCAAGAGGTAGAGGATGAAGAAATAGGAAGTGGGTAGACTTTAGATTTAGATTTCTCACTCTTTTTCATCACTTGCCATTGATGGAGGCAAGCTTTCTTCACTTGAAGAAATGAAGAAGAAGAAGGTAAAATGTTATGATAAGTTCATTCAAAAAAGAAAATAATAATCAATCCTTATCATATCATGACCATAGTTAAGTGTAGAGAACTAATCATGGTTTAATACAATGGTTAGGGTTAAGCTAAAAACAAAATGGTCATCAAGTCAAAGCATTCATGAAGCTTCATGAATGAACAAAAGAAATGCCACCATTTTATCATTTCATTTCCTTTTTCCAATAAGAAAAAGATTAATAAATAAATGAATAAAATGAATAAGCAAATAGTAAACCCTAACCATTCCATTAACCAAGGTTTAATTCTATACACTTAATTAAAAAGGCATGTATCATCAAACATGATACAAGCATGTGCACAAAATCATATCGCATATGTAATGCGCACACCCGAGCGAGAAAATCCGTTTAAAGTGAACCGATACTAGTTAATGCAAAGTAATATATCAAATATATAATAATGCATTAAATCATTAAATCAACACTTGATTTAACGATCCGGTCATATCGCATATAACCGACTAGTATCATTAGTAACAACTTATCGAATCAACACTTGATCCGATAACCCGGCTATATCGCATATAACCGATCAATGTCACATCGCGAGAATCGAATATAGTATCACATACTGGTATTATTCTTGGTCCCGCACATATCTCATATGCGCTCCTATTTCGTTTTGCTTGAGCCAGGAAACCTCTGTGTAGGACTCTAAAGACTCGTCAATACGCCGGCAGCAGATGATGATCATATCAAGCATCCACAAGCCGCAAGTGGTCTGCTAAACGTAACGGCCACCCGGGTATTGAGCGATCAGAAGATCGACGAGCAAGCCCGCTCACACTCCAGTGAATCCAACCAGTAACACTACCGTACAGTCCGGTCTGATAGTCTGATATGTCGCATATCTCGCCTAGGGGTGGTAAACGTCAGACCCCAATAGCTCGATAAGTCGTGTCGATATGAGGTCTATAACAATTCAAGAAACTACTGGTAACACTTACCAGTAAATCTCAGCAACCCTGGCCAGGGATTTCCTGTTATAGCCAATCGAACACAGCACAACATCAACTCCCTATACCGGGAGAGACGAATCCCCTCCCATCGCTCAATGCCTCCATGTGACTCGGGACTGTACCCAAAAACCACCGTTTTGCACGCCCTCTTGGACGTGGTAAGATGGAAATCAAAGCACAGTGGGAACCACACAAGACTCTATGACGATCTCGGGTCAACAGACTACTCTGTACCAGTGTCACCAGAGAACTGCCATCTGACGTAAGGTATAATACCATCTGGGAGTTCTCGGCGAATCCGTCCAATGTACCCAGTCTCTACTGAGCACTCGTATATCATCTCTGATGTCAAACACCAATGGATATGGGATCATCCATCGCCCATCTATATGGGTCGAGAAGGTATATGCTAGTCTACTCTGGTATATCGATGCCCCGTCTCGATACACCCACGACTAGGGACTTTGAAGGATGTACTTATGGACTACCATGTCCCCACTAGTATGATCCGCATCATAGTCCAGGTAGTCAAGTACATATCCTAAGGGCTTTACCAACATGTAACAGAGAGACAATCAGCATACACGTTAAGGTAAAGGGTAACCAGATAGCATACTATCATGTCGAGCAAGAAAGTCCTCCCTATATATGTCCCAGCATCCACTACAATATACATCCTATGTACAGTAATGGCCTCTAGGGCATACATATAACTAACAATCTCCCACTTGCACTAGGGCCATCTGTAGCAGTGGTTGCAGTATCTCATACTCAACCATCCCATGAAAATCTCTCTCTGGGAACAGGCCTTTGTGAGTGGATCCGCTGTGTTGTCCTCTGAGTCTACTCTCCTGACCTCGATCACCCTGGAGATCAACCATCTCCATGATCAGGTGATACTGCCTTAGAATATGTCTGGATCACTGATGGGACCTGCGTTCCTTGGCATAAGCCACAACTCCATTGTCACACAATGGGAGGAACATAGTTCATCTTATGAACCAATATACACCCAAACAGCCTCTTTGGTAGCATCTTAAGTAGCGATGTATCCAGCCTTTATCGTCTAGTATGTCACGGTATCTATCGTTTGGAACTCTTCCAACATACCGTCCCTTTACTTAGGGTAAAGACAATGCCTGTGACTGACACTCAGTCGTCTTTATCACTTTGGAACCTTTCCAGTGATTCTCCCCAGGATCGTTTGATACCATCTCACTACATCTAGTGAGTATCCTAACATCCAATTACATCTATCTCATAGATGAGAACTCAGAATTTAGAAGGTATCACTTTGATCTTATATGGAGGATCTTTGTGATAAGCGGAGATTGACCGAGCGTAGCATAGGAAACTCTTTCCTTATCAAGAGTATGTCATCCACGTTCTCTACGAGGATCGCTACCACACTCTCTACTACCTTTTTGTATATACAAGGTTCATCTACCATTTTGATGATGTCAACTTCTTTGACTAATCCATCAAAACAGATGTTCCAACTCCGCGATGCCTGCTTTATCCTATAAAGCATCTTGCACACGTTTCCGCTGCTCCCACTGTCTACGAGGCCCTCTGGCTGTGTACTTATAGACACACTCTTCTAAAATATCATTTAGAAAAGCAGTCATGACACCCATCCGCCAGATATCGTAGTCATGGTATGTAGCCGTGGCAAGTAGGATCTGGATGGACTTAAGCATAGCCACTTGAAAAGGTTTCATCATAATCCACGCCTGGTCGATGACGAAAAGCTTTAACAAGTCTAGCTTTGAAAGTCTCAACTTTTCCATCTACACCAAGTAATCTTCTCAAGATATACTTGCTCCTGATGGGGATTTAACCCTTTAGATATAGCAACCAAAGTCCATACTTTGTTGGTGTATAAGGATTCCATCTCAGATTTCTAAGCATCCAGCCATTCTTACAGAGTCACACTCCTGATGGCCAGCTCGAAACTAGTTGGGTCATCATCTCATGATGCAATCCTCGCTCCCACTGTCATAGAGAAACCGAAGTATCTCTCAGGTGGGTGAGGAACCCTACTAGATCGGCGGAGAGGCTGAGGTTCGTTGGTATCTACTGAATCCTTTGGTTGTACCAAATCATCTGCTGTAGTTTGTATAGCTGGAACCTTTCCAGCTTTACATTACAGACCTTGCCTCGAGCTTGTCCGGATTTTGCTTTTAAACATAGCCCGGACAACCCCAAATCTTAACTAACTTAAGACATGGGCTCTTCCCTTTCCATATCATATATGAAGTGGTAGGCAACTGATTTGATTCGAACCCTATTCAATAGGTATGCAGCTTCTCAAGCGCATAACTCCCAAAAGGAAAAAAGGTAACTCAGTAGTACTCATCATAGAGCACACCTTATCATATGGGGTGTGATTGCTCCGCCCCGATATACCATCGTGCTATGGTATATACGGAGGAGTAATGCTAAGAGAGAATCTCATTCTCCTTTAGAATAATCCAGGATTTCCGTGCACAAGTATTCTCCTCCTTGATCTCATCAAAGGACATAATACTTATACCCTTATATTGGTTCTCTACTTCTAAATCAAATTCTGTGAATATCTCAAAAGGTTCGGACTTGTGTTTCAACAGGAACATATGTCTGAATCTTGAGAGATTATCAGAGAATGTAACGAAGTACAAAGAAGCAGTCCTGGCATGTGTAGACAGAGGACCTTACATACATCAACATGTATCAATCCCAAGAGTTCACTAACTCTTTCTCTATTTCCATTAAACGGAGCTATGGTCATCTTATCTTTGTGACATGACTGGCAAGTTTCATAAGATGTAAATTCAAACAGATTTAAATATGCATCTAAATGTAACTTCAGCTAGTCAGGTCGCATTGATATGACCTAGTCTACAATGCCACAAGAAGGATTCGTTCATTTCTGAACTCTTCCTCTTGTGTGTGTTCCGTATACTAAGAACTGTAGTTTGATTTAGAACATTAATGCTTTTAGATAACGTGCCTGAACCGATCAACTTTTGATATAGGAAATGTTCAAAACATTATCCAACAATACAAAATTTTATCATTTCTTTACTGATAAAGAGACTGATATGATTTTGTATATCAGGTTCGGTATCTAATAACATTCGTTCAGAATCAATGTATCGGTAATACAGGGTGATAGTGACCAACATACTTGGCTGCAACACTTGCCCCGTTTTCTGTCTCATGAAACTTATCACCCGTTCTCAGTTCTCTACCTTTCTGTAGCCCTATGTAACAGATTACATATCTGGGATCCTGATCCGGTATCATATACCCAGGACGTAAAGGATACTGAGAAACAGTTCTGTATAAAGAACACACCCGAAGATGATGCATCAGCATGCACTCTCTTCGTTTGGGCGGCACGGGAATTCTGGTAATCCCCAATTTCCTGCTCTGTCTTATAACAATTATAAGGTGGATCGGGACCAACGTTCCCCAGCTCAGTATAACAAGCGGGTTCGGTCAATATTCCGTATTATTATCTTGATTAAGGCGTGATATGGTCGCTACCAGGAGAGAGAGAGAAGAAAACACTCAGCGTGCGCTCTTGCAAGAATAGATTGGTTATTATTTTATCTAATCAGGATGGCTCCCACTGCTTTTTATCAAATCTTCCTTCAAACCCTAAAAGGAAAGACTAGCCGGGATTAATTACACACTACAAGTTCGCCAATCTTTCAGCCAGGATAGTGTCGGTACTTTGAGGGAGGTCCCCCGTGCTTTCGCACGAACCTAATTAATGTAAACCTCGCTTTCCCAGAGGCGTAACCTCGTTAACACCTTTCTAGACACCTACTTGATCGGCTAATTGTAATGTATAAAACTCTCCCAGGAGTAACACTTACTCGCAGCGGGTATCGGGATCCAACTATCTCATAGAAGGTATGCAATCTCATTGCAAATTTCAACACTTGAAATTCCCGATAATATTTTGCCCCTAGCTCGCTATGACCTTGACGCATGCCAAACAACCCATAGTCTGCTAGTCAAGTTCAACCCGTACATTTCTTGATTGAATTAAACCCACCCGCACGACCCTTGACGCATGCCAAACAACGTCGTACGAATACCCTAATCCAATCGCATCATATGCAGGCAGATAAGCACTAGTTAGCTACCGTACACTACGCCTTGACGCATGCCAAACAACCGCAGCACGAATACTAACTAATACTTATCTGAAATGACGGAGGGCTACGACAGGTTTTTCTGAAAAACCTATTGCGTAATGAACTTGATATCGTTGTAGAATCAAATGATTTTGAAATGGAGTGCTTTTGAGGCTTTTCTAGTTTTGCTAAAGGAGTCACTCCCGGTGAAGGGATCGTCGGTCCTTTCCTCGTCGAATGAGGTGCGGGATATATCATATATATCACTGTGCAAAGCAAAAACTCCTAAAAGCTATCAAAAGACAAACCGAGTGTGTAGCATCTGCCAGTTATTGCTAAAGGAGTCACTCTCGGTGAAGGGATCTCGGTCCTTTCCTCATCGAATAAGGTGCAGGATATATCATATATACCGCTGTGCAAAGCAAGAACTGTAGCTACCTGTTTTATTTTGAAATTCGATTCTACAACATCTTAGGTTTCTTTTCTTTTCATTAATCACATTAATGAAGTCCCATCAATTAAGTACCTAAACATCTCAGATAAATACGACGTACACTTATGCCATCCGCATTCGCCTCGATGTCCCCTCGTGCACCGTTAGGTTAGGTAACTAACGGCAGAGCGGGGCAGGGCTAGCGCGGGTGTAAAACATAAGTAACATCTATATAATATATCATATATACTATATATGTATCTATCACAGAACATCACATGATCACATCACAGATATCGCAGCATAAGAAACATATGAAACATTGGATATACTAGGACGTCCGTGTTTTCAATACGAGCCAGTATAAAACACGGATTCCACGGTCGTGATGAATAGCCAAACCCACACCCCTAGACCCCTACGAGAGCGGCAAGCAACCCTACCAATTCTAGAGTTAGGAGACCTGGACTCGACTCCTCGAGTTGGTCTCCTACTGGACTCCAGAACCCGGTTACTTGTGCCCTCCTCCTTGGGTCTATCCTAGTGCGGAAAAGTAAATAATATACAAAGGGTGACAACTTCCGCAACCTGGAAGTGCCCCAATAAAAGAATATTACATACAAGTTTTTACATGAATGAAAATGAAAAACACTCATCTCACATAAAAACCCCCGGCTATTCAAACACGACGATCCAATATAACATATCCAGCAACACATAACATCACATGTCATCAACGTAAGTAAATATGCGCATCCCAATTGTCGTTGACATATAGCAACGAAACCGGCGATATCACATATTACACTTACGGTTACAGAAAAGAAAGTGTAAAACTACAACAGTTGGAATCCGCAACCACCTTAGACATCGCATGCCTAATCAAATGAATTACTTAGACATCGCATGCCTAACAATTATAAACCCCGCATTTTAGTCTCATTATCGAAAACACTTTTCAATATCAAGTCGGGCAATTCAACAAGATTCCCGAAAAACTGATCGAATGCTCGTCGCAAACTTTAGTAGGCGGCCGCACCCCTGATACCGTCGACGAAGTACACCAAGGCGGAACACCGCTACCGCGAGCACCCGAACGGATGCTTTCGGCGACGGGGTTCTCTTACAGTTACTTGGTCGGGGCTATGGAGTGAGGCTGTCTATTAAGTTTATCCGGCGAGTATCCGCGTACGCTACGTGATTGCGACGGACTTTTGATCACATCAAAATTCCGTGGCAACCGATCAAGTGAGACTAAAGTGCTATGTTTATAACATTCATTCAGTTATCTCATAACTTATTGTGAATTCCAATTATTGTATCCCATTCCAGATAAATAGAAAATGTTAAACTTTTCGATCGAACAGTCAAACACCCAAGTTTTCCCGATACAGATCAACACATGAAATAAGTCTAACAACATTCAGTTCGTGCCTCAGTACCAACGGTCCAGCCGTAGAAGGGTCAAGCCAACGCCTCACATGTGGCACGCCGTACTGCCCCAAACCCGAAGGTTCAAAAGGCAGTTCAAGACGGTCACATAATCGAGTTAAGGTTTGTTGTCTTCTAGAGGGTCCATCGAGTTACTTGTACTACTTAGAACGTCGTTAAACTACGGAAAAATCCAACACTTGGAAATTTCCCGACAGGAAAAATTGGGTATTTATATCCGGTCGAACTTTTTAACATATTCTAAAAATTTATCCGGAAAGCCACATAGACAAAATTTGATACTCCGATCGAAACACCGAATCCCCAAAACAACCCCAGAAAATTCAACTCTTGAATAAATATTAAAAATTTCCAGAAAACCCAGTATATTAAAATAGGAATTACTGTGCAACAATGGGAAGGTGACGTCATCACCTAGCCGCGGAACCGCCGCAGAAGCTGGGCTTCTGCCACGGTTCCGCGCCGTTTTGGATGAATCATGGGTCCAATTTTGCGCCGTAACTCATATATTTCCCTGCTGAATTTTTTAGCAATTTTTAATTTGGAAAAATCCATGTTTTCAGAAAAAGTCCAGAGAGCATGGAAATTTTGGGGTTTCGGTTTCGTTCGGACTTCAAACTCCGTCTAGACTTCGCCTAAGGCTCTAGCTAGGCTCTGATACCACTGTAGGGTTCCTAGGCACGCTAAGGAGGTCTCACAAGGCATCAACCATGCCAATTTCAAAAAATCTAGGTGCCGAGAAGCCCGACTACGGATCGTTGGCTAGAAATCTAGGCGAAAATGAAATCTAGTTAACAACTTAACAAAAAGGAAACGGAAATAAAACCTTTGTAGATCCGGTGCTCCACCTCCATAGCTCCGCAACGAAGTCCCCTCGCTGTCCGAATGAATTCTCGGGTTCTAGCGTCGGCTTCGTCGGAGAAATGGCGAGCTAGGTCGTCGATGTCCATGCCGAAGATGATATACGTCGAAGCATCGCAAGATCAAGCTCTCACTTCACCAAGTCATGAAACTTGTGAAGAAAACACACTCTACTACTTGGCAAGAGGTAGAGGATGAAGAAATAGAAAGTGGGTAGACTTTAGATTTGGATTTCTCACTCTTTTTCATCACTTGCCATTGATGGAGGCAAGCTTTCTTCACTTGAAGAAATGAAGAAGAAGAAGGTAAAATGTTATGATAAGTTCATTCAAAAAAGAAAAGAATAATCAATCCTTATCATATCATGACCATAGTTAAGTGTAGAGAACTAATCATGGTTTAATGCAATGGTTAGGGTTAAGCTAAAAACAAAATGGTCATCAAGTCAAAGCATTCATGAAGCTTCATGAATGAACAAAAGAAATGCCACCATTTTATCATTTCATTTCCTTTTTCCAATAAGAAAAAGATTAATAAATAAATGAATAAAATGAATAAGCAAATAGTAAACCCTAACCATTCCATTAACCAAGGTTTAATTCTATACACTTAATTAAAAAGGCATGTATCATCAAACATGATACAAGCATGTGCACAAAATCATATCGCATATGCAATGCGCACACCCGAGCGAGAAAATCCATTTAAAGTGAACCGATACTAGTTAATGCAAAGTAATATATCAAATATATAATTATGCATTAAATCATTAAATCAACACTTGATTTAACGATCCGGTCATATCGCATATAACCGACTAGTATCATTAGTAACAACTTATCGAATCAACACTTGATCCGATAACCCGGCTATATCGCATATAACCGATCAATGACACATCGCGAGAATCGAATACAGTATCACATACTGGTATTATTCTCGGTCCCGCACATATCTCATATGCGCTCCTATTTCGTTTTGCTTGAGCCAGGAAACCTCTGTGTAGGACTCTAAAGACTCGTCAGTACGCCGGCAGCAGATGATGATCATATCAAGCATCCACAAGCCGCAAGCGGTCTGCTAAACGTAACGGCCACCCGGGTATTGAGCGATCAGAAGCTCGACGAGCAAGCCCGCTCACACTCCAGTGAATCCAACCAGTAACACTACCGTACAGTCCGGTCTGATAGTCTGATATGTCGCATATCTCGCCTAGGGGTGGTAAACGTCAGACCCCAATAGCTCGATAAGTCGTGTCGATATGAGGTCTATAACAATTCGAGAAACTACTGGTAACACTTACCAGTAAATCTCAGCAACCCTGGCCAGGGATTTCCTGTTATAGCCAATCGAACACAGCGCAACATCAACTCCCTATACCGGGAGAGACGAATCCCCTCCTATCGCTCATTGCCTCCATGTGACTCGGGACTGTACCAAAAAACCACCGTTTTGCACGCCCTCTTGGACGTGGTAAGATGGAAATCAAAGCACAGTGGGAACCACACAAGACTCTATGACGATCTCGGGTCAACAGACTACTCTGTACCAGTGTCACCAGAGAACTGCCATCTGACGTAAGGTATAATACCATCTGGGAGTTCTCGGCGAGTCCGTCCAGTGTACCCAGTCTCTACTGAGCACCCGTATATCATCTCTGATGTCAAACACCAATGGATATGGGATCATCCATCGCCCATCTATATGGGTCGAGAAGGTATACGCTAGTCTACTCTGGTATATCGATGCCCCGTCTCGATACACCCACGACTAGGGACTTTGAAGGATGTACTTATGGACTACCATGTCCCCACTAGTATGATCCGCATCATAGTCCAGGTAGTCAAGTACATATCCTAAGGGCTTTACCAACATGTAACAGAGAGACAATCAGCATACACATTAAGGTAAAGGGTAACCAGATAGCATACTATCATGTCGAGCAAGAAAGTCCTCCCTATATATGTCCCAGCATCCACTACAATATACATCCTATGTACAGTAATGGCCTCTAGGGCATACATATAACTAACACGCTCTAAGCAGAACACCAGGTGTGCGCTAGCGCTAGATGCGCTGCGCTCTAAGCAGCGCACCACGTGTCAAACACGGGTGCGCTAGCGCAATGTGCGCTGCCCTTTAAGCAGCGCACCACGTGCAAAGCACGGGTGCGCTAACGCTGGAACTAAAAGCTCCCCACCGTCAGATCAAAGATCTAGTAATAATGATAAATCATTAATTAATCAGAATTAAATTCTGTTAAGGAAAGATTCCTCAAAATCTTTCCAAATAACAAGGTTGTGCTCTGTAAATCAGAGCACCGTTGGATCAATGATCCAACGGTAATTAAAAATGACCAAATGACAGAATAAATTCTATATGGAAAGATTTATCAATCTTGTTAAAAACAAGAAGATTGCCTTCTATAAATCAGAAGCCCTTTGATCAAAGATCCAACGATGGGAAATTCTCCGAATCAATTGGAGAAAAAATCTCCCTAACTGATTGAACAAACCAGCTTGCCCTATAAAAAAGGCCCTTAGACTTCAAGTCTGATATACAGAGATATACAGAAGCATAGAGAGAAACCTCCTCAAAAACTTTGAGAAATTCAAAGAAGAAGAGCCAAGCTCTCATTGAAAGAAGATTTTTTCTTCAAGGTAAAAAGAATGGTGATGAACATAGAGATGAAATCATCTCGTAATTAATTTGAAAAGAAGGATTCACTTCTTTAAAAGATTATAGATCTACAAAGACCAAGGTCTTTTCAAAAGAGATCAAAAGATCCTATTATAAAATAAAAAGAAGAATATAAATCTTCTCACAGATCATAGATCTACAAAGACAAAAAGTCTTTTACAAAGAGATCAAAAGGACCTCATCATAAAATAAAAGAAGAATTTACTTCTTCCTCATAGATCATAGATCCATAAAGGCAAAGCCTTTCATCAACATAAGAAATTGAAGAAATTTTGCTCTTAGAATTTTGAGACAAAGTCTCTTTTTGGATCACAAAATTGATCATATGCGCTTTGCGCTCTGGAATTGCGCTTTGTGCTCTTGAACTGCGCTTCTGCGCTGTTAGACTGGCGCTCAGCGCCAAGCGCGACACGTGTCAATCACATATGCTCCACTTAACAACTAGCGCACTGCGCTCATGAAATAGCGCACTGCGCTCATGGGCTGGCGCTCAGTGCCAGGCGCAACACGTTCACTCACGTGTGAGCCACTTAATTAATAGCGCAATACGCTCATAAACCGTCGCAATGCGCCCATCATCTGGCGCTCAGCGCCAAGCGCGACACGTGTACCTCACGTGTGCGCTACTCGGCAGAAGCGCACTGCGCTCTTTGACTGGCGCAAAGCGCCAAGCGCGCCATGTGTCGCGCCGATGGAACATAAATTGTTCTTTAATAAGCCTAAGGCTATGAGGAATGCTTAACATTCAACAGAGACAAAAACGCTGTCAGGGCCAAGCCCAAATAAAGGCTCAACAGCCCAAAAATAAAAATGTTAAAATTTTAGACCTGATTGGACTTAGCCCAAGATTGGCCATAAGTTCTCAACTCATATTAATTGAGCCCATCTGCTCATAAACATTTTAACAAATCTTAGCCCCAAATTGGACTACAGATCTTTCAACCAACTCTAACTGGTTCAAGGGTACATCTCTGAACCCCTCTGATATATGTCGTTGTAATCCTTCAACGTATTCAGAGAGGTGACGGGTCCCGGCAACCATACATTACATAGACTATGACGTCTTTAAACTGGACTGTGGGGTCCTTAAGCCCATGGACTATGATGTCCTTAACCTCAGACTGTGGGGTCCTTTAAAACCCATGGACTATGATGTCCTTAACCTTGGACTGTGGGGTCCTTTAAAACTCATGGACTATGATGTCCTTAACCTAGGACCGAGATGTCCTTAAACTAACATTGGACCGATATATCCTTAAACTAACATTGGACCGTAATGTCCTTAAACTAATCGAACGCAATGTCCCTAAACTAAACAATAGAGCCCAAATGCTCTCTTGTTGGATCTAAATGATCCCGTTGAGTTGATCTTAGTTTAAAATTAGACTAACGTATCCTCAACGAAAGTTTAAGTTGATCTTAGTCTCAAATAAGATTAACGTATCCTTAAACACAACCCAAAACCCAAATCTAAGAAGATACGGATTTGGACTAATCCATGCCCTACGAGCAACAACATAAATTAGTCTCCGTATACAATCCACGGACAACCAAAAACAAAACAAACCCACATGACACGAAGTGACCATCTGGAGAAGGAGAAAGTGGTTGCCGCGATGCGGTAGCGTAATTAACCGCAGGGGCTTGCGCCTGCAGGGAAGAGCGTCCCCACAATAAAAAACCCCCCTCAAATGAAGGGGAATCTGACGAAGTCTGCTACATCGGTCGCATCCGTTTAAGCCTTCGATATACGGTGCCATAAATCAACTTGGCATCTTCGGAGAGGTGGACGGATAGCACCAATTAGCATCTGCCCCCAAATTCAGGCAAGACGGACCCGCGCGGTCGCGTCTCCGTGTTTCGGTGGGGAACAGATTATGGCACGCCCGTGGGACTTTTTCCTCTTTCCACTCCACACTTCGTGTGTCCCATTCGCGAACGAATCGCGGTTTGACATGGTTGCCCTTGGATTCGAGGTACTAAGATTTGGTTTTGCTCTCGTGCAGAAAAAGAAATGGCCTCCAACTGCTCCAACTGCAACTGCAACTCCTTTCCGCCTCTTCTGGAGGTGTAATTTATAGACCCCAAGCAGCCTTACTGTTTAAGATGCCGGTGGAGAAAATAACTCAAGCTACCACAGGACTGTTCTTTGGGACCATGATCCCACCGATGAACTTCAATGCCCCGCTGCCGCCGCAAGAATCCCCAAAGAAGTCAGTCTTTGATCGACTTACCACTGCTGCGGCCCCTCTCAACGGGTTGCCCAACTCCACTGCTTCAGTTTTCAGCAGACTGGGCCAGAACGCCAACAAGCCCGCGATACCCGAAGCAGCCATCCCAAAGCGGATAGCAATCCCGGCTCAAGCGGACGAAATTATTAGAGAGGCTTCTTCTGCCAAGAAGTCCGTCTTCACAAGTCTAGCCGTTCCGGCTCCCGTTAAAGGCGAAATCGTCAAGGCTGCTTCACCTACTCGGAAGTCTGCCTTCGACAGACTGACTATTCCCTCTCAACGGACGTCAGTCTTCAATAGGCTAACAACGACAACTTCTGACCGACACAGGGGGCATAAGGAAGTCACCAAGTCACCGCTACTGCTGAGACAATCCCAATGGCTCGACACGCTCGACGTCGCCACTGGCACCGAGTAAGGAAGGCTGAGGGCAGCTCCCCTTCTGGACTGACTCCGCCGGCTCCCATGGTGGAAATCAATGCTGCTGTTCCAACTGGGAACAGCTTTGACCCGCTTAGGAGGGTTCACAAGAACTCTCCGACTGCCGTGCTGAAAAGATCTCATCCACCTATGGAGATTGCTACAGAAAAGAAGCCGGAGCAGATCCCTCAGCGGCTGTCCTCCAAAATTTACAAAGTCTGGCAACAGGTCCAGGAATCGGTGATTAACCAGGATTACTCTTGCCAGCCAAAGAAGCTTAATGCTCAGCAAGAAAAGAGCCATCCCATGGTACCACAGAAGATGTCATCCGTCTGGGTGTCCGCTGCAACGGCTCCCTCAACATCAACCGCCCACAAGAGAAGGAGGCCGAAGAAAGCCCCTGTGACCGTGGCGAACCGCAAAGATGCTGAATCTAAATGCCCCAAGTCTGAGGGCATGGTAACACATACCGTTTATATGGCTTCCGGAAAAGAGGAAAGCCGTGCTTCCATGGGTCATCGATCGCTTACCCGATCGATAACGAAGGCTCAGGAACAACAACAGCAGAAACTTCAGGAGATGCTGACTGCAATGGCCACACTCACTGGGCTGAAAGAAAATCCAGAGACCTCAGAGCAGCGTCGGGAACAAGAAACTGATACTGAATTCTTCCGAAGAATGCTCGAGAGGAAAGAAAAAGAGGCCGTGGAACAGGCAGCCAACATAAAACGAATGTCTCTTTTGTTCCAATACATGGCTGGGATGATGTTACAGCCGGAACCTCCAGCTGAAGACCCCCCGATCATCATTGAAGACGATAGAGGGGAGACATCGAACCCCCCTCCGGCTCTTTCAACAGCCAAGGAGGAGACCATCTCCAAGGCCGCTCTGGATGATTGCATTGCTCAGCAAATACGAGCTCACCAGGCAAATGAAGTGGCCGGCCAAATTGTTAAAACTGGGCGACCATATCCAGGATGGTATGACCAAATAAGGTACCTGCCGGGATATACGATCCCTAAATTCCATGTATATAAGGGGACGGGAAATCCGCATCAGCATGTCGCCCAGTTCAGGGCTCTATGTGGCTACACTGGAGGTGATGATAAACTTTTGCTTCGCCAATTTGTTGGCAGCTTTTCGGAGACGGCGTTCGAGTGGTATTCTGAACTTCCAAATGAATCTATCAAGACATTTGCAGAGATGGAGCTACTATTCACCCAGCGTTTCGCGAGTGCTAGTGAACGCACCCCAATAACGGCATTGATCAATGCCAGGGTGAAACCTGGAGAAACATGGGTTTAATATGCAATACGATGGCGGAATTTATGGTTGAAATGTGAGCAGCGCATCGAAGAAGCGCCGGCAGTGGGCATGTTCATAGGCACTCTCGACCCTCAAGCAACTATTTCCCAATTCATGATGTTCTTCAAGCCGACCACGTTCTAGGCCTTGATCGACAAACTGGCTCAAATGGACCAGATAGGCCATAGGCCTTCCTCTTCGAAGCCGGAGCCGCGGAATGAAAAAGGGAAAGGGAAAGCAACCTTCGTCACAAATGCTCAACAGCAGCCCAGTAGCCCAAAACTAACTGATCACCTGGACGAGAGGCGGCGATACTATAATAAGAAAATGAAGCGCCCTTATTCGTTTCCCCGGGACAAAATGAGGAAATTGTTCGAGTTGGCAGTGCGCAACAGGCTCATCAATCTACCGGATCCAAAATGTCCGTTGCAGCCAGGCGATGTCAACAATCCTAATTACTGCCCTTACCACCAAGCAGTAAGCCATCCAATCGAAGATTGCTTCGTCTTCAAAGGCTGGATTGAGGAAAAATACCAACAGGGCAAGTTCACACTGTCCGAGAATTGGAAAGTAAGCCCGCCGCAGCCGCACGCTCTTAAAAAGACAGACACACCGGGGACATCATGCTTTTTTGTAAAAGAAGCTCCATGGGAGATCGTTCTTTTAGCCAAGACGAAAAGAATGCTGAAGGATCTCCAAACATGCCCGGCGATCAGGTGGAAAAATCCACTGGAACCTGAGATCATTGAGAGAATGCTGAAACCACGCCCAGCTCCAAAAATTGGTAGCGATAGCCAAAGCGCTCACACCCAGCCGTCGAAGTCTTCTAAGAAGAAGAAGAAGACCAAAGAGCCCGTGAAGCCTGATAACAAGCGCACGGACCTGCAAAAGTTTATCGACGCGCTGGAAGAATATATTCAGAAGGCACGGACTCCAATCACACTTCAAGAGTTTCTCAGCCACGTCCTTGAGAACGGAGATGACGATAATGGAGAAGACTCGTCGGATGAATCTGAGTATTACGTAGCAAGTTGCTATGTGATCTCTCACTCGTTGGTAAACGATGAAGAAGCTTCTTACGCAGAGAAACTGGGGGCAGATCCTGAGACGGAACGTCTAGGACCATCAGATGAAATGATTGATGCATTCCTAAACGAAGCTCTTTTGAAAAGTAAAGCTAACCGGGAGCACGAAATGGCCGTACTTGAAAAGGCCAAACGCTGGCGACTGTACGAAATGGTTGAAACACTCCCACCAGATCAAAGTACACCCGCCGCAAACAAAAGCGGGTTCAAGACGAGGAAAAGGTTCGCTAAAGCCATATCAATCGGCATGAAGCTGCCACCCTCCGAAGGGAGCACTTCTATTGAAGCGGATATACATCTTAATTACTGTCTATATCATCGAAGGATTGTGCACCCTACTGAAGAGTGCATAACCTTTAAAAACTGGTGGCAGGGATATGTCGCTCACCGACAACATTTTAAGCGGATGAAACGCAAAGCTCGTCGGGAGCAAAGAAATATGACCGAGGAGTGCAAAAGAACTGTCGACAACTGCCATATGGTTGACTTTGAGGGATCGCAAGTCCTCACTTTCGGGAGCGACTCTGACGAAGAAATGACTCTTGACCCTCTCTTTAAAGAATCCACTTCGAGAAAAGAGGAAGAACCGAAGAACTGCGAGAACATTCAGCTGCGCAATCGCACGCTGCCTGAAAAGAATCTCGGACCTGCAAACAAGGGATCCAATAAAAAGGATAAGGGGAAAGAAATGATTCCTGAGGATATCGCCTTCGATGATCGAGTAGTCGAAGAGCTGGCAGCCAAGGACCCGCCCAAGAAAAGTAAGGTGGATTACAACGTTCTTGCACACCTGAGAATGATACCCTCGCAGCTCAGCATTCTTGACGCTCTTCTGCTATCCAAAGAGGCGAGAGATTCACTGATCAAGGAACTGCAAGAGCCCGAGCAATTCCAAGCTTTCCTCGCCAAAGAAAAGATGAAGGACGAGTTGGAAGAAGTGCACACAGCCGATATCACCTTTGGCGATGAAGATCTCCTCCTCGGGACGTGCGAGCATAACCGTCCCCTTTATGTCTCCAGATACTATCATGATATCAAGATAGGCAAGATCCTGGTTGACAATGGGTCCTCCGTCAATCTCTTCAATATAAGAGTGTTGAAGGAAATTTGCATGAGCGTTCAGCACCTCGCTCGTGATAAAATCACCATCTCCGGGTTTGACTCCCAGTCATCACGGACGCTCGGGTCTGTGACACTGACGTTGCGCTTTGGGCTGCTTGTCACGGACATCAAGTTTCATGTCATTGACGCCAAGACATGCTACAATGCTTTGCTCGGCAGGCCTTGGTTACACGAGTACAACATTATCCCTTCTACACAACATCTGTAAGTCGACGTTGTACACCCCACGAGTTGTGGGGAGGCGGAATAGGTAAAACAATCATTTTGTTTAAAACAACATCGACTAACCGAAAGGATCTTTGCTAAACACTAACTAACATAATCATAGGAGTAATTGGCTACTATGAAAGAAGATTATACCTAATGAACCAAGTCCTTCTTCTTCTCGTTAACCACCTCCTCGTCGGCCTCCTCTTTGTAATAGACGATCCTCCCGAGAGCTTCTACTCCAAGCTTTGCCTCTAACTTGAGGAAACTAGGTTACTCCAATTGCTAATCAAAGTCACCTAGGGAATATAGAGTGTGATTATGGATTAATGAGTCTTTATAATCCTTGATCTCAACACATGAGAGGTTAGGATTAGGGTTTGAAGAGAGAGAGAGCTTGAGGAGAGAGAAGGTGAGAGTGAGAATGAAATGAAATAATGATATCATTTGAATATATGAAGCATAATGATATATTAAATGAATAAATCAAATGATTTATCAACCATGCTTCATTTATTCATTATGAGTGATTCATCTCATGAGTCATTAGTCATTAAATGCACCATTAACTACATGAATGAATCACACATTGAGTCACTAAATCAATAAATGCAAATGCCACCTTAGCCCCCAAGTCATCATCCTTCTAGAAGCTTCTCGCCAAATTACGAGAACGCCCCTCCCATCCGTGAAAACACGGAAAAACTTTAGACTGTATAAATCCAATAATCTGATACTAGAATCTGGCTTAAACCAAAGCCGGCTAGTAAAAACTGTCCAAACATCGTACGTGCGTAAAAACACGTATGCGTCTGAACCCTTGTCGTAAAACCATACGACCTCTATATCGTTTCGCCCGGAGCAGCGAAAGTCTCTGTGTGGGACTCTAAAGACTCGACTACTACGCTGGCAGTGGGTTTAACCATAGACCGCAAGCAGCACTAGCTGTACGTAACGGTCCCCAGGTAGATGTCGATAAGAAGGCCGATGAGGAAACCCATCCGAACTCCTACTGAGCCTGATGTGACAATCTCCGTACAGTCCGGTCTGTTCGTCTAGGACTATCGCATATCGGGCCTAGGGGGCGGCAAGCGTCAGTCCCCTAAAAGCGGTATAAGTCGTGTCGGAGCATAGCCCATTACACCTTGAGAAACTATATGGAAACCTACCAGTAAATCTCGCTTGCCCTGGCTAGGGACTTTGCGTAATGGCTCTCCAGACACAGCGCGATATCAACTCCCAATACCGGGAGAGACGAATCCTGTCTAACCGCCACTGCCTCCAAGTGCTCGGGACTGCACCCAACTGCTACCTGTTTGCACGACTCCTTTGAGCCGTGGTAGGGTAGCAATCTAAGAACAGTGGGACACACTTGAGGCGAAGCAGCAGTGTTAAGTCTGCGGACTATGCTGTACTCATGTCACCTGGGAACTGTTAACTGACGATAGGTATAATACCAACCAACAGTTCCCCGCGAGTCCTGTCCGGTGTACCCATAACCCAACGAGCACCTGTATACTATCTCCAGTACGACGTACTGATGGCTGTAGGACAGACCATCTCCCCAACTGGGATGAGAAGCGTACACACTAGTCTACTCTGGAGTATCGATGCCCTGTCTCGATAATCCTACGACTAGGGACCTGAAAAAGGATATGTTTATAGACTACCCAGCCCCCACTAGTATGACTGCCATCACAACGCTGGTAGTCAAGCAAGATCCTAAGGGCTCTATCAATACGAACACACATATTAAGATAGATATAACCAAGTAGCATACTACCATGTTTAGCAAGACTGTTAATATAACTGTGAATATCCCAAGCTTTCATTAAGTAATATACAAGCTAGAATGATACAATAATGGCTCCTAGGGCATATACACTAACAACATCAGTGTATGAAGTACTTCAAGGATGGTCTAGAGTACACTGTGACAGGGGAACTAAACCCATTCTCCGTGAACGAAGTTCGCAAATATAAGGATGCCAAATACATCCTTCCTGATTTTGAAGACACAGAAAGATGTCGCAAACTGGAGGACAAGAACAAAGCTATCACCACTATTCCGGTCTTCGGAAGTGATACCGAGGAGGAAGAAGAAATAATTTATTCAGGGCCGCCCCGACGCAATAAGCCGGGACCATCCACCCCTATTTTGGTCTTCGGCAGCGATTCGGAAGATGAGGTCAATGCCGTATTCTCTACTCGGCCATCGAGGCAAGCCTTCGCTGATGAAGATCAAAGTTTGCAAGTTGCCATGGTTCTGCGGGAGCATTACAAAGAGCTCGATGTGCTTGAAACTTATAATGTGCAGGAACTGCAGACATTCTACGTCCCTCCCAAGCAAAGAGATGAAAAGGCGATCCTCTTTTATCAATCAACGGAGACCAAAGTGGAAAAAGAAATTTGGCACGGCGCCGATTCTACGCTTGACAGGCTTCAGCCCATCCGTTTGCCCAGATACTACACAGAAGGATTAAAAAGGCCGTTGAGGCGTCAAGGCATACCCTTCAAACATACTGCTCGACAAGCTCAGTTCTACAACAGGATCTGGAATGTCCCCGAAACTCAGCGAAAACTGCCCAACGGGAGAATGGAAACGATCGGGCTTGGATATGTTCAATCCGAGAAATGGGAGCGATTCCGCAGCTGCTACGTCATACATGACTTCGATGAGGAGGAAGATGCTCTGTGGGAAGATGCTAACCCTGAACCAAAACGAGCTCCCGCCGTGAAAATGCCAAGCCCGTCGTTCGAAGAATAAATGGACAAGCTTATAAAGGAAGCGGGCTAAAAAGTTCGAGACGACCATAATCGCGAAATGGCCATCTACGAGAAAGCCAGGACGCAGCGCTTCCTTCAGCAGGCTACAGAAAATGACGATGCCCTTCGTCGCCAGTCCGTCATACAAAAGACTCGATGCAGAGGCAGAAATAAACCCAAGATTGAAAAAAGCGTTCGACAGAAACAAAGCGGGACCAAGAAGCCCCGCGATCGAGAATCGAGCAGCCTGGACTCGTCTCTTGTAAAGAAGATAGGTCGAGTGTATTCTTTTCCCCAAAACAAAACAAGAAAGATATTCGATCCTGTCATAAAACATCAGATGATGACGTTCCCGGAGTCTAAGACCCCGAGCAAGCGGGTAAGGTTCATCATCCAGACTATTGCGCCTATCATCGAGCGATAGGACATCCTCTCGAAGACTGCTTCACATTCAAAGACTGGGTAGAAGATCAGTACCAGCGAGGCAAGTTCGCCTTATCCAGTAGTTGGAGGGTAACCCCGCCCCAGAAGCATGAACCGAAAGCCATGAAAGTAGACCCGGATCAACGTCGGTCTTGGAAGCGATCTCGTACCTGTCATATGATAACGCTGTCAAAAGAAGAACCCGAGAATATGGATGACCTCCCCTGGTGCTTTGAAAACGATGATGACGAGGTAATCTCAGAGTTTCACCGACGCAAAAAGAGCTGGAAGATGGAATACATACTACTGCAGATAACTTCAAGAAAATTGATTTGGGGACGGCAAGTGATCCGCGGCCGACATTCGTCAGTGAGCTGTTGTTTGAAGAAAGGGTGGCTACGCTAAAGGACGTGCTCATGAAGCACAAAGATTGCTTCGCATGGAACTATTCCGAGATGCCAGGACTAGATCCAGAGATTGCTGTACACAAATTGGCAATATCCTAGGACGTCAAGCCGATCAAACAAGCACCGAGAAGAATGCGACTCGAGCTTGAGATGAACATCAACGCCGAGGTCAAGAAGCTAATCGACTCCGGCTTCATCCAAGAAGTTCAGTATCCTGACTGGATCGCCAACATCGTCCCGGTAATGAAGAAAAATAGGATGGTGCGCATATGTGTGGAATTTCGGGATCTCAATAATGCCTGCCCGAAGGACGACTTCCCAGTACCAGTCACTGAGCCGATGATAGATAATATGTCCACTCATGAAGTTTTCTCCTTCATGGACGGCTCATCATGATACAATCAGATAAAGATGCATCCCGAAGACCAGAAGCATACCGCTTTCCGGACCCCTTTGGGCATATTCTGCTACAAGGTGATGCCTTTCGGTCTGAAGAACGCCGGTGCCACCTACCAGAGAGCCATGACGAAGATTTTCGATGACCTCATATATGAAATCGTCGAATGCTATATTAACGACCTCGTAGTTAAAAGCAAATCATATGAGTAACATTTAGAGCATCTGAAGATCGTGTTTCAGCGTTTTCGGAAATACAACTTGAAGATGAACCCTCTCAAATGCGCGTTCGGAGTTTCCTCAGGCAAATTCCTAGGATTCATCGTCCGCCACCGAGGCATCGAGATAGACCCATCGAAGATCAAGGCGATCATGGAAATGTCACCGCCAAGGACTCTCAAGCAACTACGGTCTCTTTAAGGGAAGCTCGCGTATATCCTGCGATTCATAGCCAACCTCTCCGGCAAGTGCCGTCCATACAGTCACCTAATGAAGAAGGGAACTCCGTTCGTCTGGGATCGCAAATGCCAAAGCGCACTGGAAGAAATTAAGCAATACCTGCAGAACCCGCCGGTGCTTACCGCTCCGGTCAAGGGAAAGCCCCTCATTCTGTATACGACAGCCCTCGAAGGGTCCTTAGGCGCGCTGTGGGCACAAGAGAATGACCAAGGGAAGGAGAGAGCCCTCTACTATTTGAGTCGAGTTCTCCTGGGGGCAGAAAACAATTATTCTCCCATCAAAAAACACTTCTTGGCGTTGATCTTCGCGATAACGAAGCTCAGACACTACGCGTTGGCACATGAGGTCCATCTCATATCGAAGGTGGATCCCTTCAAATATTTAATGTCAAAGGCTATATTAACGGGACGACTCGGTAAATAGGCCATGCTCTTGATGGAGTTCTCGATAACTTATCGACCCCTCAAGGCAGTGAAAGGCTAAGCCATCGCCGACTTCCTCGCTGTGCATCCGATACCTGCCGAATCTCCCTTGAACTGCGAATTTCCAGACGAGCACGCATTTGACACGATCAACGAGGAGAGTGTAGGGTTACTAGGCACTGTCACAAGGTTCTATAAGGCATCAACCATGCTGAAT
This sequence comes from Agapanthus africanus, assembly GCA_030015575.1. Lineage (NCBI taxonomy): Eukaryota > Viridiplantae > Streptophyta > Magnoliopsida > Asparagales > Amaryllidaceae > Agapanthus > Agapanthus africanus. Next base: position 65,006,306 of record CM057349.1, read on the forward strand.
TCAAATTTTACAAGTGCCGAACGACCCTAACCAAGATCTTAGACTAGAGATTAGGAGAAACAAAGTAAGTAAACAACTTTACTTCTAAGAGTTAGGGATTACAACCTTTGTAGTTTGTTCCTTCACTTCTAAAGCTCCGTGTTGAGGTCCCTTCGCTGCGATCATCGAGTACCCGGACTCAAGAGAGGCTCCATGAAGAGAAAGATGCAAGCTTGCTTCCGATCTTCGATAACAAAGATGATCTACCTTGAAGAAACTCAAGCCCAAGCTTTTGCTTCACTAATCAAGTATTAGCAAAGTAAACACCCTAATCTAAGTGGCTAGAATAGATGAGGATGATGAAGCAGGAATTTAGCTCTCGTTTATTTTCTTTAACTCACTCATTTTCATCACTCAATAAAAAGGTAGAAAGCTTTTTCAAGAGGAAGAAGAAGAAGAATCTATTTATGATGAATAATGAAACTTGTATGAGGTTAGAAATGCAACAATGGGTTAAGAATGATAACTTAACCCATTTATAGAAATGACCATGGTAAAGGGTTTGGGTTTGGTTAAGAAATATCAACAAAAATATCTTTACAAAATATCTTTGCTTAAAACAAAAGCAAAGCTTCTAGAAGCTTCAAGAAAGTTTAACCCTAATCCAAACCCTAACCATGTTTAAACTCCACAAAACATGTTGCATTTGTAACCTTAACTTGTCACAATATTATATATCATATATACAATATTTATTGTAACAAAATAAAATAATACATTTAACATATATCACATATATATCAATGTATTACCCGAGTGAGAAAGAGAATTTTTAAGAGAGCTTATATTAGTTAATGTAATTTAATATATCAAATATATAATTTTACATTAAATTATCGAATCAACACTTGATCCGATAATCCGGCTATTTCACAAATAACTGACTAATATAATCTGTATCAGTTCATCGAATCAACACTTGATCCGATGACCCGGCTATATCACATATACCCGGCCGATATCTCATATCGCGAAAATCTAATACGGTATCACATACACGTATTGTTCTCGGTCCCGCACATATCACATATGTGCTCCTACTCCGTTTTGCCTGAGCCAGGAAACCTCTATGTAGGACTCTAAACAATCGTCAATATGCCGGCAGTATGCGATGATCTTATCAAACACCCACAAGCTGCAAGCGGTCATCTAAATGTAACAACCACCCAGGTATTGAGCGATCAGAAGATCAACAAGCAAGCCTGTACTTTCTCCTATGAATCTAACCAGTAACACTCCCATACAGTCCGGTCTCTTCGTCTGATATGTCGCATATCTCACCTAGGGGTGGTAAACGTCAGACCTCAGTAGCTTGATAAGTCGTGTCGATATGAGGTCTATAACAGTTCGAGAAACTACTGATAACACTTACCAGTAAATCTCAGCTAACCTGGACAGGGATTTCTAGTTATAGCCAATCGAACACAGCGCAACATCAACTCCCTATACCAGGAGAGAGGAAACCCCTCCTATCGCTCATTGCCTTTATGTGATTCGGGACTGTACCCAAAAGCCACCTTTTTGCATGCCCTCTTGGACGTGGTATGATGGAAATCAAAGCACAGTGGGAATCACACAAAACTCTATGACGATCTCGGGTCTACAGACTAACCTGTACCAGTGTCACCAGAGAACTGCCATCTGACGTGAGGTATAATACCATCTGGGAGTTCTCGGCAAGTCCGTCCAGTGTACCCAGTCTCCACTGAGCACCCGTATACCTTCTCTGATGTCAAACACCAATGGATAAGGGATCATCCATCGCCCATCATATGGGTCAAGAAGCGCATACGCTAGTCTACTCTGGAGTATTGATGCCCTGTCTCGGTACTCCCACGACTAGGAACATTTGAAGGATGTACTTGGCGACTACTCTGTCCCCACTAGTATGATCTGCATCATAGTCCTGGTAGTCAAGTACTCATCCCAAGGGCTTTATCAACATGTGACATAGAGACAATCAGAGTACATGTTAAGATAAAGAGTAACCAGATAGCATACTATCATATCGAGTAAGAAAGTCCTCCCTATATATGTCCAAGCATCCACTACAATATACAACGTATGTACAGTAATGGCCTATAGGGCATACATATAACTAACAGAGAGAAGAGAGAATCATATTAAATGGGAACTCTATTTCGATGGAGCATCTTCCATGAAGAAGCGCAAACAAAGCACCCCCATAATCAAATCAGGGGTAGCCTCATCTTCGTGACTCCCCAAGGAGGGATAATGCGCTTTGCCTTCTCTTTAACAGAGCCGAGGATAAACAATGAAGCTGGGTATGAAGCTTTGATAGCAGGTTTTGAGATCGCTGTCCACATGGGAATCGAAAACGTCCTCATATACGGAGACTCCCAACTGGTCGTTAGCCAAGTAAACGGCGACTATCAAACGTGCAAACCAGAGTTGGTAAAGTACGGTGAGAGAGTGCAACAACTGCTGACTCGAATCCCTTCCTACGCACTGGAAAGCATACCGCGTGCAGAAAATAGCAAGGTGGATGCATTAGCCAAGCTCGCTAAAGAACTGGCCGACGAGAACCTCGATAACGTGAGGATCGTTGTGCAAAGCCGTCGGGTTCTCGCACCGGCAGAAATATCTCCGGAGTCGTCCGAAGAAAAGGGAGCGACCGAACAAACGACTCTACAAATAAAAGACTAGGAAAAGGCTATGGATTGGAGAGAAGTCTTTATAAACTACTTCAAATCCCGTCGAACACCTGAAGATGCATCCTCAAGGCATCAGCTCATGAAACGAGCTCTATCCTTCGCCTTTGTTAATGATACTCTATATAAGAGATCATTGATTCTCTATGGCTAAGATGCCTGGGACCTAAAGAGGCAAAGAGAGTCGTCCAAGAAACTCACGACGGACTCTGCGGTTCTCACCAAGCCGTCCCGAAAATGAAGCTGAAGATCAAAATGATGGGCTACTATTGGCCAACGATGATCCAGGACTGCCTCGAATACGCGAAGCAATGCCACTCATGCCAGATTCACGGAGATTTTATCCATCAGCATCCGAATCCACTACATCCAACGGTGGGTAGCTGGCCATTCGAAATATGGGGGACTGACATAATTGGCCCCATCGAACCGACATCGTCCAGAGGACATCGGTTCATTTTGGAAACAACTGATTATTTCTCCAAATGGGCGGAAGCAGTACCGCTGAGGGAAGTGAAGACGGAGAATATCCTCCATTTCTTCAAGACACACGTCATTTACCGGTTCGGCACTCCGCGACGGATTATCTCCGATAACGGGCCAGCCTACAGAAGCCATAAGATCAGTCGCTTCGCACAACAGCATAACATAGACTGGAGATATTCATCGGTCTATAATCCCCGAGCTAACGGTCTAGCCGAGGCTTTCAACAACACCTTGACGGAGATCGTGAAAAAGACGGTGTCTCGAAATAAGAGGGACTGGCATGAGAGACTGCATGAAGCTCTCTGGGCATATCGAACTACGTTCAAAATAGCCACAAACACAACGCCGTATGCATTGGTATTCGGCACAGAAGCGGTACCCCCCTCGAAATAGAGTTACCTTCTCTACGAGTGGCAGTTCACTACGAGCTAACAGACGAAGAAAATGCACACCTTTGGCTTGAGTAGATCGATGCCCTTGATGAAACCAGGCTCATGGCACAACAAATTCTGGAGGCTTATAAAGCAAAGATGACGCGCTCATATGAGAGATTGACTAGGCCGAGAACATTCCGCCAAGGCGAACTCGTGCTAGTGGTCAAAAGACCTATGATCCCTAATCGTGCCAAGCGGGGGAAATTCGAGCCGAACTATGAAGGCCCGTATATCATAGACAAAGTCTACCAGGGTGGAGCATATCTACTCATGGACATGCATGGTGAAAGACCTTTTAGGCTAATAAACGGCCGCTTCCTGAAAAAATACTACGCCTGACGAGTCACGGCCTAGGTCAATGATAGATGACGACGCCTATGTCCGCTCGCTATCTTCCTAAGCCTAAACTCTCTAAGTAGTAGCTGGCTCCCTTTTCTCTGACCGAAACGTCCTTAAACTAACAACGGACCGAGATGTCCTTAAACTAACAACGGACCGAGATGTCCTAAAACTAACAACGGACTGAAATGTCCTAAAACTAACAACGGACCGAAACGTCCTTAAACTAACGATGGACCACTATGTCCTAAAACTGGCGTCGGACCGAAATGTCCTTAAACTAACAATGGACCACTATGTCCTAAAACTGGCGTTGGACCGAGACGTCGATAAACTACTACGGACTGCAGCATCCCAAGGCTGACACAAAAAAAAATAATTAAAAAGAAGAAGAAAAAAGGGAAAAAAAGATGAAAACGGTATGTCCATAAGAAAAATGGGCACGGATGAAAACCAGAAAGGGCTCCGTGAGTAAAAACAGCAGGGCTACCGGTGAGTTTTGTGAAAACCCGAAAATGGCGCAATCTCGTTGAAAGACACTTACAAGGTCCTCTAGACCTTGTAAGGAGAAACCACCTGCGTGAGATCCTTACGACTCACAAGGGAGCAACACACTTAGGGATCCCCACGATTCCTAAGGAGAAATTACACTTACGAGATCCTCACGACTCGTAAGGAGAATTCCCCTTTGAGACCCTCACGGCTCATAGGATTCAAAAGTCTTAAGCTACAGGGATCTGAACCTGTTCTTAAGAAGTCATACACCCTGATTTTGCCCTACAAGCGGTTCAATGCTGACCCTTGTATACAATCTACGGGCGCAAATAAACATTTCCCTAACAAAGTCCCATCCATGACTAGGGATATGTTTGCACCGTGAACAGCCCTTGTAAGTCCTCTCGACTTATAAGGTGAAAACACTCTTGTAAGATCCTTACGACTTATGAGAAGCCATACACTTGGGAATCCTCACGATTCTTAAGGAGAAAGCGCACTTACGAGATCCTCACGACTCGTAGGGAGAGACACCTTTATGAGACCCTTACGGCTCGTAAAGTCAAAAGCCTTAGTCGACAGGATCTTAACCCTGTTTGCTAAGCCACCTTTGTTCGACATCAACATAGGCAAATGATGATTCACTCATGGCAATATCCCAGTTGTAGCGGTGCTGATGCCAAAATCGGTGTCTAATTCCAAGCTTGCAGCGAAAAGCCAGTGAGCCACAAATGTATATGAAATAGCCGAAATGATGGGGCAACTTGCAAATCAGTAAGTAAATGTATGCATGTGAAATAGCCGAAATGATTGGGCAACTCGCAATAAAAAGCAGCGAGTAAATAAAAACAAATAGCCGAAATGATTGGGCACCACAAAAAATAGCCGAAATGATTGGGTAATCGCGACTTTCATGATATAAAAGCTGAAACGATAGAGTATCGCGGAAAGAAAAATATATAAAATGAAACCTTTTACCCTACAGGTGAGATCAAATCGATCCCTGTATACAATCTAGGGGCACAAATTAAGAGGAAACCATACCTCCCCACCATACTCCATCCGAAAGAGAGTCAAGTCTCAACGGTTCACAGACAACCTGGAGATCATCTCAACATTCGTCTCAATACAACAGACACAACATCAGCAAATCAAAGCTGCGACAAAGTTCCCAGTTCTATGACTCGGCGGTACACGGACAACCAAGAGTCAACCTCCGACTCCATGAAATGCGGATAAAGTCAACAAATCCTGGTCACGTGGAACACGGCCTATGTCAATCCTGACCCCGTGGGAAACGTCCAGAGCGGATCCTGGTCCTCGCAGAATACGGCTATGTCAATCCTGATCCCGTGGGAAGCATCCAGAGAAAATTCCTGGTCACGTGGAACACGGCCTATGTCAATCCTGACCTCGTGGAAAACGTCCAGAGCGGAGCCTGGTCCTTGTAGAACATGGCTATGTCAAACCGACCCCGTGGGAAGCATCCAGAGCAAATTCCTTGTCACATAGAACATGGACTATGTCAATCCTGACCCTGTGGGAAACGTCCAGAGTGGAGCCTGGTCCTCGCAGAACACGGCTATGTCAAACTGACCCCGTGGGAAGCATACAGAGCAAATTCTTGGTAACGTAGAACACGGCCTATGTCAATTCTGACCCCGTAGGAAACGTCCAGAGCGGAGCCTGGTCCTCGCAGAATATGGCTATGTCAATCCGACCCTGTGGGAAGCATCCAGAGCAAATTCTTGGTCACGTAGAACACGGCCTTTGTCAATCCTGACCCCGTGGGAAACGTCCAGAGCGGAGCCTGGTCCTCGCAGAACACGGCTATGTCAATCCTGACCCTGTGGGAAGCATCCAGAGCAAATTCCTGGTCACGTGGAACACGGCCTATGTCAATCCTGACCCCGTGGGAAACGTCCAGAGCGGATCCTGGTCCTCGCAGAATACGGCTGTGTCAAACCGACTCCGTGGGAAGCATCCAGAGCAAATTCCTGGTCACGTGGAACACGGCCTATGTCAATCCTGACCCCGTGGGAAACATCCAGAGCGGATCCTGGTCCTCGCAGAACACGGCTATGTCAATCCTGACCCCGTGGGAAGCATCCAGAGCAAATTCCTGGTCACTTGGAACACGATCTATGTCAATCCTGACCCTATGGGAAACGTCCAGAGCGGAGCCTGGTCCTCGCAGAACACGGCCTATGTCAATCCTGACCCCGTGGGAAGCATCCAGAGCAAATTTCTGGTCATGTGGAACACGGCCTATATCAATCCTGACCCCGTGGGAAACGTCCAGAGTGGAGCCTGGTCCTCGCAGAACACGGCTATGTCAAGCCGACCCCGTGGGCAGCGTCCAGAGCAAATTCTTGGTCATGTAGAACACGACCTATGTCAATCCTGACCCCGTGGGAAACGTCCAGAGCGGAGCCTGGTCCTCGCAGAACACGGCTATGTCAAACCGACCCCGTGGGAAGCATCTAGAGTAAATTCCTGGTCTCGTAGAACACGGTCTATGTCAATCCTGACCCCGTGGGAAACGTCCAGAGCGGAGCCTGGTCCTCGTAGAATACGGCTATGTCAATCCTGACCCCATGGGAAGCATCCAGAGCAAATTCCTGGTCACGTGGTACATGGCCTATGTCAATCCTGATCCCGTGGGAAACGTCCAGAGCGGATCCTGGTCCTCGCAGAACATGGCTATGTCAATCCTGACCCCGTGGGAAGCATCCAGAGCAAATTCCTGGTCACTTGGAACACGACCTATATCAATCCTGACCCCGTGGGAAACGTCTAGAGCGGAGCCTGGTCCTCGCAGAACACGGCTATATCAATCCTGACCACGTGGGAAGCATCCAAAGCAAATTCCTGGTTTCGTGGAACATGGCCTATGTCAATCCTGACCCCGTGGGAAACGTCCAGAACGGATCCTGGTCCTCACAGAACACGGCTATGTCAATCCTGACCCCGTGGGAAGCATCCAGAGCAAATCCTGGTCCCGTGGAACACGGCTAGAGTCAATCTCGACCCCGTGGGAAACGCCCAGAGCAACCCCTGACTCCGTGAAATGCGGATAATGTCAACCCCATCAATCACTTACGGGCCCTCTCGACCCGTAAGGAAGAAAACTCTATTATGAGATCCTTACGACTCTCAAGAGATAACCCACTTAGGAATCCTTACGATTCCTAAGGAGAAAATACACCTACAAGATCCTTTCGACTTGTAGGGAGAAAAGTCTTTATGAGACCCTCACGGCTCATGAAGTTGAAAAGTCTTAGGCAGCAGATCTAAACCTGCTTCCTAAGCCATCGCTACCTCTTGAAGAATTCAAAACGGAATGCTCTCTCTATCATCTGCAGGCTACGCTTACTAAAGTGACATGCCGGTAACAAAGAAAAGAAGAAAGCAAGAGATGACACAAGATATCACGAAAGAACTGTATTTTTTATTCATAAATTCAATTGGGTACAAAATACATCATATGAAAGAATAAAAAATGGATACATTTTATTCAAAATTACAAATGGTGCAAAAACAATTATTGGCAGGGAAGCGTTTTCAATAGACCAATCAACCGCTCGTGCACTTCCCATAGCCCCTTTTCATGGTCAGCTGCCGCGACCAACTCTGCTTCAACCTGAGCTTGTTGCTGCAAATAGGATGAAAGTTGCTCTTCGACGACCCGCTGAGCTGCCCCATGATTTTGTGCATCTCGCTCGATAAGGTCGAGCTTTTGCCTCAGCGTGAGCCCGTCAGAAATACATCGTAGAAGGCTTTCGAAGATAACTTTCAGCTGTGCAGCGTTTGCATCAACTTGAGCATGCAATCAAGCAGATTCGCTTGAAATCTCTTCGCACTCCTTAAGCTTTAAGGCCGCTTCCTGTTCAAGATGGCGGAAGTAGGGAGTGCTCTCCTCGACCCATGCAGCCCGCTGGGAGTTCACAGCCAAGACCTCGGGGGCAGGACGTCCAAACTCGAGCTCATGCAGACAGGCCTCGATTTTTCTGCAGTGATTAACCCAGGACTCCATGACGCCTTCACTATGAAAGTGCACGAGCGTCTCCAGCATGGGATTAACCTCAGTAGCAAAATCTGCAGCAAGGGCAGGAGTCTCCGCGTCAAGCTCCTCGAGGTGATCGATCAACATGCGTAGACTATTCATAGCGCCTTTTGAAGAGGGACGTCGAGAAAAGGGGCCTGCTGGCATTATGACTCGAGATTTGAACGGAGCTGAAGTCGGTATCACAGCTACAAAGTAAATCACAGTTAAATAACGGTTCAGGAAATAAAGGAGGTTCATGAACAGCGGAGTTTACAATACCGGCTGCAGCAGGTGGCAAGACCGGGAGTACCGGTAGTGCAACTGTTCTTTCATCTCTTCCTTCGATCTGTATGGCTGCAATCAAAACAAAGAAGAATTAGAAACGATTTGACTGCCCGTAAAAGAAAGAAAGAAAAAGACATTAGCTAAAGGCTGTACTCACCGACGCCACTGGAAGAGGCAATCTCTGACTGGAAGGAGAAATGTGGGTGCAGCATCTGATACATGTGATCAAAAAGGACTCCTGCAAAGATGTAATAATATAATGTCAGTACATTAAGTATACTGCCTACAATGAAACTGATGGGTCACAAATCCGCACCTTCCAGCATTTGAGAGGGTACGAGAGAAGGCAAAGGGGCGGTCACCGTCAAAGCAGCAACTGGAGATGCTTCCTCGGGTGGCACAACTTCAACGCTCATCACACCTGCATTAGAAATAAGAGAAACACTGTCAAAAGAGATTGAAAGGGATTGCAGAATAAAGGAGAAAGTAATAACCTAAAATCTACCTGGTGAGTCGCCGGTTGAAACTGCGACAAGGGCGTCACTGGGTGCAGCGGCTGCTTCACTGTAACATTTTAAAAAATTAAATAAATAAATAAAAATCCTTTAGGCGAATTTTCTGATTTTCGGTAAAATAAACCGTATTTTCCGTAAAACTTAACTATAATTATTTTTCAATATAGATTTAAATACGCCTATTTTAACTATGTAATTATTAGTAAATGGTGTTTATTTAGTGACTTATAAATTATTAGTTTACTAAAATATTTTCCGTAATTAATTAAATTCAAATATTTACATAAACTTTTAAATATACATTAAATTAGTATAAATTACAAATTTGAATGGGTTAATTTTACAAAAATGGAACATGAAAATTTAAAACAAGTGTGTAATATGCAAAATTCATTCTCAAATCTCTTCATGGTTCTAGATTTTTCTAGATGGGAAAAGGATATAAAGTAAAATAATTAAAGAAAAGATTAAAAAGGAGGCTTTATTCATGAAGTTTCTACACACCTATACACATTTCTTTTTCTCTCTCTTATCCTCATAATTTCTGGCCAAGCCTAGCTAAGAGGCAGCCCCCCCATTTTCCAAGTTCATTTTCCCTTCAAAAATCATCCAAAAATTCTACAAAAATCCAAATAAAAACCCACAAATTCCTAATTAAATTCCTACCCACTATTCTTTGCTCATTCTAGCTTGGATTCTTGGAGCAAGAGAGTCACTTTGGGAGGCTAAGATTGCATGCTAGATATCATGTTGTGAGGTATAAATCTTAACTTATAGCAAATTTGTTGGATAATTATTTTAGTTTAAGCTAATTAAGTGATTAATTTTGGTTTTGAATTTAAAGTTTAGAAAAAAAAATCAAGAGAGAGATTTAAAATGAAGTTAGGGTTTTTATTAATTAAGTGGGGTTATAATAAATAGTTTAACATTTTTAGAGACGAAAAATCTAGCATGGTTGATGTATTGTAAATTGTTCTTTCAAAATTGTTTAAATTAAACAATTTTGCAAACTAGGTTTTTACAATATATATATATATATATATATATATATATATATGTATGTATATTGGTGAGATAAAATTCTAATTAAGGTTTTTATCATTAGATTGCTGTTTTCATGAGAATGTTAACATGTTAAAGGAATGAAAAACCTAATCTAATTATTAGTTTCAAATTGTTAGTTAATAAATGCGATAAATATGCTATTTTGCTAACTAGGTTTTAGAAATTGCTTAAATAATTGAGATTTAAAATCTAATTATGGTTTCATGACATTATTAACATCATAAATTATAGTTTAATAATTTAATTCATGCAAAATCAAGTTTAGTTGTGGAATTGTGAATTTTTGCTTACAGGGTGTTGAAATTTGATAAAATTGCAAACTAAAATTTTCAATTTAATACAAATTAGTGTGATAAAAATATAGTAATAATTTGTATGACTTAGTTATGATATTTAGTGAATATTATGACCATTAGTTTCATTTAAACATCAAGTTTTGAAGTAAAACAGTAAATTGACGTTTTTTAGGTTTTTGCGAAATAGGACGATTTGATCAATTTTAAGGTTTCGATGATTTAAATCATATTTTATATTATAAATAATGAGTTTTGGAACTACGAGTTGTTTGTTGGTGTTTTATCTCGATCAATCGGCGTTTGTACGTCGATATCGAGCGATATTTGGTTCTTTTGCATGAGCGGGTCATAGGTTTTAACCTATGCACGTTCGTGCGCTGTTTTGATTTTGTCCGTGATTTGGTTTACGATATTATATATGTTTGCATATAGGTACCCATTACGTGGACTTCGGATGATGAAGAAGAGGAGGGCGGCATCGACTTCGACAGACAAGGGCCATGTGAGTAGATGTATATCTACGGGGGGAATCAAGTGGATGGCGTTTAGCACCCCCGCAAACGTAGAATAGGGATATTACTCACTGTCATTAAGAAGTCGGACGTGACCTAGATTCTTGGCGAGTAGGATCCTATTAAAGACTTTAGGTTGGACTAGACCGATTTAGAAAGACTTAACCAGAAAATGAATGCCTTGGAGGGAATTCGTAGGTTTCAGGTAGACACACACACGCACACACACATACATTTGACTTGGTGTGTGTGTGTGTATATATATATATATATATATATATGATTGTGTGTAGGTTTCTATAGGTATACACACACACACAACATATACACGTGATATTGGGAGGTTATATGATATCTGGGAAGGAGACAGTATGATTGGGCATGATACCGTGAGTTAAAGATATATGATCGAGTATGATATGAGATGTACTATGATATTAGCGGATCGTTGGGAAATGAGAAAATGGATATGTATACATAAACGATAATAGGGGATGATGATATTGAGATATACGAGACTCTAGAATAGAACCCGGACTGTAACATGTGACTGAATCACGATATGATATATGCGTGACTTGATCACGATATGATATATGTGACATGATATTTCTGAGGACCATTTGACGATGTATATTTACACAGACAATGATATATGTTTGATGATATTGGGATGGATGCGATTATAGCACAGTACCCTTGATCATGATAATATTTGATGATGATATTATACGAATGATGATGTACCTAGGTGATAGTTGACCCATACCCCGATTTTGGGATGCCGTACGATGGATTTTACCGTACTAGACATAGATGTGATGATTGATCCGCACTCTTGACTCAAGGAAGTCGTACTATGTACATGACGCTATTGAGACTGGATCGCCGACTATTAGAGATATCGACTCAGACTTTAGGTGGATTCTTATTTCCTATCGACTAGTTTCTTTAGTTTAGTTCCTTAGTGGGTTAGATAGATGCCAGTTTAGGCTCGAGTCATATGGTTTGTAGTTAGATATGTATAATCCAAATGAGTGGTTAGTACACATTCATCTTTATATTCAGATTGTAATCATCACGTTGCTTGTTCATACATATGTTTCTTTAGTTAAAATGAAACTCTGCCTGTTAGGACACCAGCACCATTACCGATGATACGCATATTCCACGTACACTTATTTGCCGGCTCACACACATCATCATCGGTAATTGCCATGTCACATACACTTTAGAACATGTTATCTTTTATTGATAGAATCAGCTAAAGGCTAGATCAATATAATATTGTGATTACTCTCAGGTGTTAGTCTAGACATTGCATTTATTACTTAGACATTTCATGCATTCACATTTTCATGTTATCATGCAGTATTGTGGGGCTTATGCCGATACTTATTATTAACTTACTCATGATTTTGGGATTTTGGATTTCTATGAGATTTCTGGATTTTGGGGAAAACCGCAAGAATATATATATATAAATTTCTCTCTCTCTCTCCTTCTCTTTTTAAAATATAAGTTGCAGTTTTCTCGTGATGTATGTGTCGTCCACCATGAGATTTCATGTTTTCTGTTGGATTTCGAGACCCGATTCGAGGAGTAGATGAACCGTCTCGGATACATGGTGTTCCCGGTATGGTACCCCGGGGCAAGAAGATCGAGTTGTAGATGATGAGCCTGGCAGGGGAAGACTATCTACCGGTGATGTCTGGCGTGGCGGATATCCGGAGGATGCCGACCGTTGTCGTGAGATTTGATGATATGGGCCGATACGGACTGACGGAGCCCGAGATATTGAGACTATGAGTTATTGAGACTTTGAGATTTACATGTTTTGTGTCGATACTTGACACGGATTTCCATGGATTTCATTGATGTTCCAGATTACCATACAAATTTTTCTATGATAAGTTAAAGATTTCTTATACAGATATACCTTGATTTCATGGTTGATTGTTTTACATTCATGGTGCATGCATACTTATACACAGGACATGTTACTACTTGAGGTACTGACACGAGCACTGAGTATTGCACTTGCGCATAGTTTATTACCCTGCACTACTAGATGACTAGTGATATATTAAGTATATTATTATGACCTAGGATATCGTCATGCATTCGATTTCTTCTCGCAGATATCTTCTACTCACGAGTTGGCAACTCACCCCCGTTGTGCCAAATTTTTCTTACAGGTTTCGATGTACAGGTTTTCCTTGGTAGCTTGCTGGCACATCATTTCATTCAGGGTGATTTTCTTGGTAGGTTGGTTCACTTGTATCAGGACCGCCATTGTACTTTTATTATTTCATTTGTATCTAGTAAGCTCCATCAACCAGACTTGTATTCTTGATAGTTTAGAAGACCAGTTGTTTTTATTTCGACCTTAGAGTCGCGCTTGTATTATTATGGTTTCTGGTGGATTTGGTTTTCTTTTGAGTTTTGAGCCTCGCCCTTTGGCGTTGTATATTATAGTGCATTGTGTGGTTGTTCCGCCATTTGGCGTAGAGCTAGCTCCCGCTTGGGATGCCTTTTTATTGTTTATATATATTATTCTTGTTTGTACCTGGTTGGGGCCAGTTTTTACAAAGGAGACTCTGCCGAAATTTTTGAGAAAATTTGATGTTTCTTTTAAATTTGTTTTCCTACATGTTTTCCTTTACTTCTTCTTTAAATGGTTTAGATTTCTGGGCTTCGGCTTACTTAGATTACGTCGCGCCTCTAGACGCTTCGTAATTTAAGTGCCGGTCACGTTCCGTACCTTCGGGTCATGACATTCACCCTCTCCCATCGGAATGGTCTCGCCGCCCGAGCTTCATCCCCCGACTCCACGAGAATCGTCGTGACACTCGCAGCGCCCAACAGTGGCAAGGAGCCGCAAGGGGAAAGAGTGGCAATTGGGGCAGTGCCAGACTCTTGAGAAAGAGTGGCTACCTCAGGCTCGACGATTGCAGCATCTCGCCTACCGCTACCTCAGGCTCGGCCATTGCAGCCATCTCGCCTACCGCTACCTCAGGCTCAGCGATTGCAGCCATCTCACCTACCACTGCCTCATCAAGACTCGGCCCTGCAGGATAGGATATATGAGAATCTGAAAATTAAGACTCTGACAAAAAGAACTCAATGTCACGTTACCTTGGGTCGGTCTTTCGACTGCTTCCGGAGCCGCACGTGCTGCCTGTCTGTGGGCGGTAGACAAGGCAGCCGAAGCATCCTCTGAAGGTGTAGGGGCAGGGGTAGCAGCGCTTTAACCTGTACCCACAGCCAAGGCGGCGGTACGCTCCCTTGTCGCGCGCATTCTACGCTTCCTTTCCGCCCGGGCCATGAGGGCAGATCTTCTAAATGCCTTCGTCAACGGGACGTCATCGTCTGTGCCAATAGTTACCTCTGGAGCCGTTATAGCATCCGTCATCGGTCGTTTGAGTAAAGCCTCTTTTGGCAGTGCTGAGGAGGCTGGGACTTCGATGGCTGGCCCTGGAAGCATCTCCGTATCACCCTGCGGGATTGGCATTGTAGTCCCTGCGATAAGATAAGGAGGGGGTCAGATTGTCCGTAAGAAAGGCGAATGAAGACGCAATGAGCCGAGATATACCAACTCCCAGCGAAACGCGAATCCTCTCCTCCTCCTCAAAAGTCATGAAGGACGCCGCGGGGGTCTCTTCAGTGGAAATGCCTGTTGGAGAAAGAGTGTCAGTCAAAACATCATAACAAAAACGTAGTAGCAAAAAGGTACGTTTGAAGCTTACTTAATTGTGCGAGGGCGGCTAGTTCCGCTTTGTGGCTTGCTGATCGCTCAGAAGCGGCAATGGCAGCCGCCAGATCGGTATCGTCCGGTATTATGAATAGACCCTCGTTGGTCCCATATTCACTCAGGCCCTCGCTATAAGGAGCATGAGGCTCCTGGCTGAGTACAACGTCTACAGAGAGGATCTACTTCTTCTTCCTCTTCTGTGAGCGAGTGCGCGTCACCGCAAGCAAAGTTTACGCTTGGTGGGCACCTTGGGATGGCGAGTCCCGATATCTGAACCCACGCCAGACTCGGGGGAAGCAACAGTCACCGTTTCCACGGGAGCACGGGGTATCGGTAGCTCGGGCCTGTCACGCGGGACTTCGATCACGGCAGCTTCTTTTAAGGGAGGACGGACAATGGTCCGTCGCTTCAGAGGGACGTTTCGATCACCAGCAGGGGGTGGACCCTTGCGATCGAGCAGCAGTCGCTTCTCCTCCCTGATGACGACGCCCATTGAATGCTGATACCAGGCCACGTACACATTAAGGGCCTTCGGGACACAGCTCGGTTCGCTGATAAAGAAGTTGGACCTTGTGTTCACGAGCATAAAATGATGCAGCGCGTTTCGAATTCCCTCTTCAGTGGCAGCAGGTTCTAACAAGAAAGCCTCAAGCGGGACTCCCTGATTATAGCTCAGCTGCTGGGCGAAACGATGCGGATTGTATCTCATGAATAACGCCGCATCATTTTGCCTAAACACTAGAAAGCCCGGTCTGATGGAATATAAATGAAGGATTTCTCGAGATTTCAAAACAGAGGCTCCATCTTTAAAAATGTCCCGCAATGGCTGCACCGTTGTTGTGGACTCTTTGCCGATAGTCAGAATCTTGTTAGTAAAGGTCATGCCATCTCCAACCGTGCGAGGACGAAGGAGCAAACCCCTAGCTTCCCACGGTGACGGATTTATAATAGATGCGTCGACTAATCGCATAATCCGGGGGAAGCCACACCTGTCGTAGAAAGAAGGCCTTTTATGGATACCGAAAAGGCCAAGTGCATATAGCTCGAGCTATGACATAAAGTAATGCATCGAGAAGTTCACATGCTGCACTCTTGGTTCAGTAGTATCTGCTACTTGGCTGAGGTCATAATACAAATGAGCTAACCCGGCAACCCCGACACCCACTTTCACCCAAATAACCATTCGGTGAGCTGGGTAAAAGACAGACGGCCTCATACGGCGAGGGTGCATCGGAAGCGCAAACCAGCCCAGCCATAACCCAAGAAACCCTAAAAAGAACGTTTCTTCATCAATCCCAGGCACTGCAACCTCCGCAAAAGAAATGACTGGGGTGTTGGGAAGGAAGAAACTCTTTTGATCTGCCTCCGCCGTTGGCAGGTTGTTTAAACCTAAACCGAAAGGATCGTCAAGTTTGGCTAATTTAGCAGCCTCCTTCGAGAGGACTTCCGGGTGGAGAAAACGAGTGATGAAATCCTCGAAATTAACTCCACGGCTCCCAGATTCGAGGAAAAGACCCTCATAAATATTCAACACTTTGATCAAACTAGGGAATTGGTGTTGAATGGCGTTTTCCGGGGTAAGGCCTGTCATCATTGATTTAGCACCAAAAACGTATTCATCCGTAGGAAGCAGTTCCTCATAATGCTCCCCCATAACTGGTAAGCCAGAAACTTCTGCAAATTCCTCTAAGGAGATTGATACTTCTCGGTCCAACAAAAGGAAGGTGTGAGTAGGAATATTCCACTGCTCGACAAAGGCCTTAACCCACCCGGCGGGAAGTGTAGAATACTGGAAGAG
The DNA here is from genome assembly GCA_030015575.1 of Agapanthus africanus. Classification (NCBI taxonomy): domain Eukaryota; kingdom Viridiplantae; phylum Streptophyta; class Magnoliopsida; order Asparagales; family Amaryllidaceae; genus Agapanthus; species Agapanthus africanus. The sequence goes on from CM057349.1 coordinate 65,023,044, forward strand.
AGAAGCATAAATTGCGGGATACAGCCTAAGCCTCAGCAACTGCGACTTCTTCGCTGACAGAATATAGCGGGCCCATTGCAGATAGCCAGCTGGATGACGAGGAATTAGGCCAATCATATATGGTTGTCCCCACGGGCACGCCTTGCCTTGACAAATACATCGCCTCAGGGTATCCAAAGCCATTGGAGGCTGAACGGGTATCGAAGCCATAGTAGGCTAAAAAAGACCTCCCGAAGTCCAGTTGACTTCTTCCACGGTATAGTTCACCGGGGGTGGGTCGGCGTAATGGATCGCCATGATGGGCTCTGAGGGTACCGCGCACGAAAAGCTGTGCCGACCCTTAATAATTTGATTGTACCATGTCCCCCAGAGATGAATATTCTTATGTTCCGGGTCATGATCTCTGATCAATGCTAAGACTTCCTGATCTACAGGCGTTCCAGGGAATCCTCCCTCTGAATGAACGAATGGGAAAAAATGGTCGAAAGACATGTTACCTGTGCGAAAAAGAGGACAAAAGTCAATTGTCAGTGCTATAATTTAAATTCTGACACTTGGTACTTTAAAATTCGTACTGCACTGTAATGCAGTAGAGAGGGACCAAAGGGGGCCCACAAAATCTAGATGACAGTTCATCAATTAATAAAACAGCCTCATCATTTGATGAGATTATTAATTAAATGAGGAAATCCTCAATTGATTCTCATTTAATGAGAAATCCCTCGGCATAAGGAGTAAATCTCCCCTTGAGAGCAGTGCTCTGTGACAGAATGACACCTGTCAAGTTCTAATGGTGAAGGAATAAAAATTTCTCAAGAGCCTTGCTCTGGAAAAAACGATGGAATAATCCATTAGAAGAATTGAAATTAATTTTTTTATATATGAATTAAAATTCTGAGATCTTCAAAATCTATGAACAAACTCTTAAGAGTTCTTCATAAGAGATTAATAAATCTACATGATTTGAAAGGAGCAAAACTGTGTTAATGGGTTAAGAAACCCTGAAAAAGATCTCTTTAGATCTATGATTCCAGGAGAGCAAAGCACTATTAATGAAACCCTAAAAGGGTTTTCTTTAGATCAAAAATCTATGAAGAGCAAGGCTCTGTTAATGGGTAAAACCCTAGATCATTAAAAGATTTAATCTTTACCTAAATTTTGACAAAATTTTGACTCTTGAAATTTCTTAAAATGAAGAGCTATGCTCTGTGTGAGAATGAAAATTCTCAGAGAACAAGGAGAAAGATGAACAGAAATCATCCTAAGGACCAAAGGTCCTATTTATAGGCACTGAGTGTCGTTTCAACTTCTGAGTTGATCCAAGGGCGCAGATACTGCCACCGCTGCACTCACATGTGGGCCACGTAAGCGCAACGGTGGGAGGGCATTTATTTTCCCCAATCAGAGCAAAGCTCTGTTCAAAATTCGAATTTTGAAATAAAGCAACGCTTCATATGCAGCGCCAAGTGCACTGCGCCCTAAGCAGCGCATCACGTGCAAAGCACATGGGCGCTAGCGCTGGGTGCGCTGCACTCTAAGTAGCACACCATGTGTGCGCTAGCGCTCGATGCGCTGCGCTTTAAGCAGCGCACCACGTGTCAAACACGTGTGCGCTAGCGGTGGAACTAAAAGCTCCCTACCGTCAGATCAAAGATCTAGTAATAATGATAAATCATTAATTAATCAGAATTAAATTCTGTTAAGGAAAGATTCCTCAAAATCTTTCCAAATAACAAGATTGTGCTCTGTAAATCAGAGCACCGTTGGATAATTGATCCAACGGTAATTAAAAATGACCAAATGACAGAATAAATTCTATATAGAAAGATTTATCAATCTTGTTAAAAACAAGAAGATTGCCTTCTATAAATCAGAAGCCCTTGGATCAAAGATCCAACGATGGGAAATTCTCCGAATCAATTGGAGAAAAAATCTCCTTAATTGATCGAACAAACCAGCTTGCCCTATAAAAAAGGCCCTTAGACTTCAAGTCTGATATACAGAGATATACAGAAGCATAGAGAGAAACCTCCTCAAAAACTTTGAGAAATTCAAAGAAGAAGAGCCAGGCTCTCAGTGAAAGAAGATTTTTTCTTCAAGGTAAAAAGAATGGTGATGAACATAGAGATGAAATCATCTCGTAATTAATTTGAAAAGAAGGATTCACTTCTTTAAAAGATCATAGATCTACAAAGACCAAGGTCTTTTCAAAAGCGATCAAAAGATCCCATTATAAAATAAAAAGAAGAATATAAATCTTCTCACAGATCATAAATCTACAAAGACAAAAAGTCTTTTACAAAGAGATCAAAAGGACCTCATCATAAAATAAAAGAAGAATTTACTTCTTCCTCATAGATCATAGATCCATAAAGGTAAAGCCTTTCATCAACATAAGAGATTGAAGAACTTTTGCTCTTAGAATCTTGAGACAAAGTCTCTTTTTGGATCACAAAATTGATCATATGCGCTTTGCGCTCTGGAACTGCGCTTTTGCGCTCTTGAACTGCGCTTTTGCGCTGTTAGACTGGCGCTCAGCGCCAAGCGCGACACGTGTCAATCACATATACGCCACTTAACAACTAGCGCTTTGCGCTCTTGAAATAGCGCACTGCGCTCATGGGCTGGCGCTCAGCGCCAGGCGCACCACGTGTCACTCACGTGTGCGCCACTGAATTAATAGCACAATGCGCTCATAAACTGGCGCAATGCGCCCATCATCTGGCGCTCAGCGCCAAGCGTGACACGTGTCCCTCACGTGTGCGCTACTCGGCAGATGCGCACTGCGCTCTTTGACTGGCGCAAAGCGCCAAGCGCGCCACATGTCGCGCTGATGGAACATAAATTGTTCTTTAATAAGCCTAAGGCTATGAGAAATGCTCAGCATTCAACAGAGACAAAAACGCTGTCAGGGCCAAGCCCAAATAAAGGCTCAACAGCCCGAAAATAAAAATGTTAAACATTTTGACCTGATTGGACTTAGCCAAAGATTGGACATAAGTCCTCAACTCATATTAATTAAGCCTATCTGCTCACAAACATTTTAACAGATCTTAGCCCCAAATTGGACTACAGATCTTTCAACCAACTCCAACTGGTTCAAGGGTACATCTCTGAACCCCTCTGATATATGTCGTTGCAATCCTTGAACGTTTTCAGAGAGGTGACGGGTCCCGGCAACCATACATTACATAGACCATGACGTCTTTAAACTGGACTGGGGGGTCCTTAAGCCCATGGACTATGATGTCTTTAACCTCAGACTGTGGGGTCCTTTAAAACCCATGGACTATGATGTCCTTAACCTCGGACTGTGGGGTCCTTTACAACCAATGGAGTATGATGTCCTTAACCTCGGACCGAGATGTCCTTAAACTAACATTGGACCGAGATGTTCTTAAACTAACATTGGACCCTAATGTCCTTAAACTAATCGACCGCAACGTCCCTAAACTAAATAATAGAGCACAAATTCTCTCTTGTTGGATCTAAATGATCCCGTTGAGTTGATCTTAGTCTAAAATTAGACTAACGCATCCTCAACGAAAGTTTGAGTTGATCTTAGTCTAAAATTAGACTAACGCATCCTCAACGAAAGTTTAAGTTGATCTTAGTCTCAAATGAGACTAACGTATCCTTAAATACAACCCAAAACCCAAATCTAAGAAGATATGGATTTGGACTAATCCACACCCTACGGGCGACAACATAAATTAGTCTCCGTATACAATCCACGGGCAACCAAAAACAAAACAAACCCACACGACACGAAGTGACCATCTGGAGAAGGAGAAAGTGGTTACCGCGATGTGGTAGCGTAATTAACTGCAGGGGCTTGCGCGTGCAGGGAAAAGCATCCCCACAATAAAAAAAAACCCTTAAATGATGGGGAATCTGACGAAGTCTGCTACATCGGCCGCATCCGTTTAAACCTTCGATATACGGTGCCATAAATCAACTTGGTATCTTCGGAGAGGTGGACGGATAGCACCAATTAGCACCTGCCCCCAAATTCAGACAAGACGTGCCTACGCGGTCTCGTCTCTGTTTTTCGGCGAGGAACAGGAGACAACCGACTACTTCTCTAAGTGGGCAGAAGCAGTACCACTAAGGGAGGTGAAGACGAAAAATATTCTCCACGACGAATTATCTCGTATAATGGACCAGCTTACAGAAGCCATAAAATCAGCTGCTTCGCACAGCAGCATAAAATAGATTGGAGATACTCTTCAGTCTATAATCCCCGGGCCAACGGTCCGGCTGAAGCCTTCAACAAGACCCTGACCAAGATTATAAAAAAGCCGGTGTCCGAAAACAAAAAGGACTAGCACAAAAGGCTGCATAAAGCTCTCTGGGCGTACCGAACAACGTTTAAGATGGCCACGAATACAACACCATATGCAGTGGTGTTCGGCACAGAAGCAGTACTCCCAATTGGAAATAGAACTCCCCTCTTTACGAGTAGCGGTTCGATACGAGCTGACAGATGAAGAAAATGCTCATCTTAGGCTTGAGGAGCTCGACGCTCTTGACGAAACCCGCCTGATAGCACAGCAGAACCTGGAAGCTTATAAGGCAAGGATGGCACGGTCATATGAAACATTGACCAGGTCGAGAACTTTCCGCCAAGAAGAACTCATGCTGGTCGTCAAAAGACCAATGATCCCCAATCGTGCAAAATGGGGGATGTTCGAGCCGAACTATGAAGGCCCGTACATCATAGACAAAGTCTACCAAGGTGGAGCCTACTTGCTCATGGATATGTACGGCGAAAGGCCATTCCGGCCAATAAACGGCTGATTCCTAAAAAATTACTACGCTTGAAAAGTCATGACTTAGGTCAATGACAGATGACGACGCTTCTGTCCTCTCGCTATCTTTCTAAGTCAAAACATTGAAAGTGGTACTAAAAGATGTTCATCCCAAAACATGGGAATAATGGTCCGAAACGTCCCTGAACTAAATACTCGCCCTAAAATGCGGCGATAATAGACCGTCGGGTCCTTAAACTAACACGTTTATCCCTATGGTAGATCCCTATATTGACCACCGTATATAATCCACGGGCATAAACAATTCATAGCTCTCCTACGGGCCGCCTAAAAAACGGTACGTCTACAAGCGAAATGGGCACAGATGAAAATTCGAAAGGGCGTCGTGAGTAAAAACAGCAGGACTACCTACAAACTTGTGAAAACCCGAGAGGGCGCAAACTCGTTAAAAAATGCACTTGCAAAGTCCTCACGATTATGTAAGGAGAAAACACCTAAGTGAGATCCTTACAACTCACAAAGGAGCAACACACTTAGGAATCCATACGATTCCTAAGGAGAAAATGCACTTACGAGATCCTCATGACTTGTAAGGAGAATATATTCTCTATAAGACCCTCACGGCTTATAGAATTCAAAAGCCTTAAGTTACAGAGATCTGAATCTGTTCTTAAGCCACCAAACCCCACAAAACTTTTCTGCCCTACAAGTAGTCTAATATCGACTCTTGTATACAATCCACGGGCATAAATAAATATATTCCCCACCAAGTCCCGCCAATAGCGAGAAATACTATATGATGAACGACACTTGTAAATCCTCTCGACCTATAAGGAGAAAATACTCTTGTAAGATCCTTACGACTTATAAGAGAAAATATCACTTAGGAATCCCCACGACTCCTAAGGAGAAAATACACCTACGAGATCCTCATGATTCATAGGGAGAAATACTTTTATGAGACCTTTACGGCTCATAAAGTCAAAAAGCCTTAGTCGACAGGATTCTAACCCTGTTTGCTAAGCCACCTTTATTCAAATCGACAAAGGCAAATGATGATTCGCTCCTGGCAATATCCCAGTTGTAGCGATACTGATGCCGAAACAGGTATCAAACTTCAAGTCCTCTTATGGCAAATGATGATTCGTTTCTGGAAATATTCCAGTTATAGCGATACTGATGCCAAGATTGGTATCAGGACCCAAGTCCCCGACTCGCAATAAAAATCAGCGAGCAAAAATATATGCATATGAAATAGACGAAATGATAGGGCAACTCACAAAAAAAATCAGCAAGCAAAAATATATGCATATGAAACAGCCGAAATGATGGGGCAACGCGCAATAAAAATCATAGAGCAAAAAAATATATGTATATAAAATAGCCAAAATGATGAGGCAACTCGCAATAAAAATCAGCGAGCAAAATATATGCATATGAAACAGCCGAAATGTTTGGGCAACTCGCAATAAAAATAGCAAGTAAAAATATTTTAAAAAAAGATGAAACGATTGGGCACCGCGATAAATATCCGAAATGATTGGGCAATCGCGACTTTCGTGATATAAAAGCTGAAAAAATAAAGCATCACGGAAATAAAAAAAATAAAATATATATAAAATAAAATTTTCTGCCTTGCAAGAAGGTCTATACCGACTCTTGTATACAATCCATGGGTATAAATGAAAGAACGAGAACCATATTTTCCTACCATACTTTGTCAAAAGGAGAACCGAGTCTTGATAGCATATCTACGACCTGGAGACAATTTGGATGTCCTTCTTACTCCAGTAAAGTACAAATGCGACATCAACCAGGACCCAAGGGTCAAATAAAAGCGGAGTGACGGCAAAATCATAACTCCAGATCTTGATGGCAACATCTACAGCCTAGAGATTATCTCGACGTTCCTCCTCATTCCAGCAGGGTGCGAACGCAACTATCTAATGAAATTGGAGCAATGATTTATTCCTAGCTCCAGACCTCGACTGTGATATGTACAGCATAGAGATCACACAGATGTTTATCCTACTTCAGCAAAGAATTGGTATGACATCATCGAAGAAAAACGAAGTGACGGCATATTCCAAGCTTCGGATCTTGACGGCAATACATATAAGGCCTAAAGACCATTGGAGATCATCTTACCCCAGAAGGGTGCGGTTATGACTCGTCGGGGCTTCAAATTGAGCCTAACCTCAAGTAAAAAGTGGCACGTCATATACTTAACGCTTGCTCTTTCGACAGTAAAATGGATACTCCAACCTAAGAAGATTACTTAAAGACGTCTTGTCCTGCCTCAGAAGGGATCAGAGATACGACAGTTGTGGGGCTACTCGAGCAGCAACTTAAAGGACTGCATATCAAGAAATAGATCAGCCAACGCGACGGTACGATGGACTTAAACCTAGTACCACAAATCTAACGGACCCCTGTTGTAACATTTCATGAAATAAAATATTATTTTTGAGAACTTAAATAATTAAAATAATAAATTTCAGGAATATTATTAAGTACAAGGATTGGTTTTAATGAAAGGGTATAACTATATACCGATAGTTTGGAAAATTAATATAAATTATTAGTTTGGAAGGTATTTATGTGATTTGGGCATTTTATGAGATATTAAACAATTATTTGTATATGGGTTATTCACTGAACTCGATTAGTGTTTCACTAAATTTCTGCATTTATCCGGTTTATGTGCATGGCATGAAACAAAGCATGTCAGAAATACTTGCTACATATTTTTTTATGCTCCATGATTCTTTGACTTTTTTTAATGATTTGTTTTGAGTTTAAAACAAAACAAAAGAAAAGAAATAAAAGAGAGAGAGTGTGTGTGTATGTGATAGAACATGTATCATGGTTGATGTGAGAGAGAGAGAGAGATGGGTTTCTACCATGGCTCTAGATATTTCCTCACTTCATCTTCATCATTTTCTTCATCTCTTCTCTTTTCTCTTCATCTCCTTCCATCACCCTCACTACACCCTATTAAAATACCACCCAATCAAGGCCAAAACTTTATACTCATTTCACAAATTTGGTGCACAACTTCACTACAAACCTATTGGTGGGATCAAGCTAGGATTTTGAAGACTTTGAGCAATTCAAGAAACTTCTTGAGTTTCCAAATGAGGTAAATCCTACACTATTAGTTAAGTTATTAATTTTCTTAACATCCTATAGCAGTTTAGAGTTGTTCAAATGAAGTTTAGTGATCTTTGAAAATTTCAAGAGGAGGTTTAGGGTATAGTTTGATGTGTGAAGGTGTATGGAGGTGTAATTGGTGACTACAACCCGTCTAGTGTTAAAAATCCTGGACCAAGTGAATTTTGAAACCCTTAGACATGAACTTAGAAACTTTCTGTGTCGGTTTTGTGATATTTCTGGAGGTCTACAGGGAATCTGGAGCAACCCGGGACTTTTATAAAACAATAAACATATACATTAACCTAGTTAGATCAATAGGAGACCACCATGAGAAGACGAGACCAAACTTCAAAAATTGGGCCAGCGGGGGCGGTTACTGTAGCACTTTTGGTCGTCCAGAATTTGGCTGTTGATTTTGGGTTTTCTCCTATAGCTCACACTCCTCATAACTTAGCCACTGTATTTTTGTTTTGTTCCAGATTACCTGAGCAAAATCTGGGAGCGTTTGAGTTAATAATAGCAATGGTTTTCCGATTTCTAAAACATGGATTTTGGCATTTAATTATGGATTTGGTCGTTGGACGTTTGTACGTCAACGAAGAGGGTTCTATAATTGTTTTTGCATTCGTAGGCTATAGGTTCTAACCTATGAGCACTTCACGTATCGTATTGGTTTTTGAAATGCATTTTAATGCGATACGATATATTTTGTGATATGTAGGCACCCTCACATGGACATCGAATAACAAGGAAGAGCGTGTCGTCTTCGGCTTCGGCAAGCGAGGATCAAGATGAGTAGATGTATATCTACGGAGGGAAGTCGGGTGGATGGCGTATAGCACCCCCGCAATTTCATAGGGTAGGATGCGAATATGATATATATACATATGTGTTATTGTGGGACGTGAATACTTAGCAAGAAAGGCTCTAGGAGACCATGGGTTGGATTTAGCGTAATTGGAAGAGAGTGCTTTTAGTTTAGTTTCTTAGTCGCGAAACTCTAGAGTAAAGGTTGACACGCACACACGTGATATAATTTTGGGTGTATATGTTTATATATGTATATATATATATGTGTGTGTGTGTGTGTGTGGATATGTTGGTGTGTGTGTGTGTGTGTGTACACACACACACATATAGGTATACACGGATATTGAGCACAGTATATGATACTTGGAGATGAGTCGATATGATCGGGCATGATGCTGGGAGACTGCGATATGTGATTGAGTCGTGACATGATATACGACATGATATTATAATGGATCGTTGGGCGATGTGTATTCATACATACGAGGATATATGTTTGATGATATTGGAATGTACTAGACTTTAGAACGGTACCCCTAATTCATGATATTACGATAATGACACCATATGAATAATGAGGTATATGTGATATTTGACCCATACCCCGATTTTGGGATGCCGAATGATGGATCTTACCGTACGAGATATAGATATGATGATTGATCTGCGCTCTTGACTTGAGAATGTCGTACTATGTAATATACAGTACGTGACGCTACGAGGCTAGATCGCCGACTACTAGGTATATCGACTCGGAATTTAGGTGGATTTCTTACCCATTCGACTAGTCTCTTAGTTTAGTCATGTAGTTGATTTGGTAGAAGTTAGGCTAGGCTCGAGTCATACTTACTTTTCAAAACTAATGAATCATGAGTATTTTTAAAGATAGGCTGAGGGATATTACGGATTTTTCAAAAGACGTATCTTTTCTCAAAGACCCCGCAACCCCTATTTTTCTAAAACCACGATTCATGCTATTTCAAACACCAAAAACTGTATGACTCGTATATAGAAATGTATATTCTTCAATGTTGCGGTTACTACATCATTTTCCATATATTCATGTTGTTCTCATCGCATTGCATACTTATACATGTATTTTCTATAGTTATTATGAACCCTTGTTGTCAGGATACCAGCACCATTATCGATGATGTGTATGCTCCACATACACTTACTTGCCAGCTCACACACATCATCATCGATAATTTCCATGTCACATACACGTTAGAAAACAATACTTCATTGGTATAATTTTCTAGGTGGTAGTTGTTACATTATTAGTATGCTTATTTTCATATGCTAGTTTAGATATTGCACTCCATATTCAGATGTTGCATGCATTCATACTTATGCTGTTCATACCCTATTGAGGTGCTTTATACCGGGATTCATTACTCTCTTGTTGATTAGTGTTTTTGAGATTCAGATATTTCATGAGATTTCTGGATTTGGGGGAAAGCCGCAAAAAACTTTATAAACTCATTATCTTTATAAAATGCAAGTTGCGGTTTTCTCGTGATATGATGTATGTGTTGTCCACCATGAGTTTTCCTGATTTCTGTTGGTTTTCGAGACCCGATTCGAGGAGTTGGATGAACCGTCTCGGGTACATAGTGGTCCCGGTAAGATACCCCGGGGCAAGAAGCTCAGTTATAGACGATGAGCCTGGCAGGGGCAGACTACCTACCGGTGATGTCGGGTGCGGCGGATATCCGGAGGATACCGACGTAGTCGAGAGATTTGATGTGATGGGCCGATCCGGACTGATGGAGCCTGAGATTTGAGTATTATGTGTCGCTGTGGGACACGAACTTCGTGATGTTTTGAGTGTCGGTGCTGGGCACTCGGGTTTTATCATGACTTGTGTGTCGGTGCTGGACACACGTTGGATGGTGCATTAGTACATGTCACGCATCGATGTATTACTAATGACACGGACACGAATACCATGATATCACACTTATGGTATACTGTTACCTTGGTTGTAGTATTGAGTATTTTTATTGTATGACCTACGAGATCGGCATACATACGATTTCTACTCAGTGATGTCTTCTACTCATGATGCCAACTCACCCCCGTTGTGCCACAGTTTCTTGCAGGTTTGTCGTAAAGGTCCCTTGGCGACTTTGCTGGCACACCACTTCCTTCCGGGTGATTGCTTAGGCAGGTGGGTTCACTTGCATCGTGATCACCATTGTACTTTTATTTATTTCAGTTGTATCTAGTAAGCTCCATCAACCAGACTTGTATTATTTGATAAACTTAGAAAACCAGTTGTTTATTCTTTCGACCTTAGACTCGCGCGCTTGTATTATTATGGTTCTTCCCTGTTTTTCTTGAGGATGTTGGTTTTCTTTATGAGTTTTGATCCTCGCCTTTCGGCGTTGTATATTATATTGCTTGCATGGTTATTTCCGCCAATTGGCGAAGAGCTAGCTCCCGCTTGGGGATGGGTTTATTCATTACTTATGTACATTCCTGTTTGTACCCATTTGGGGCCAGTATTTATAAAGGAATCTCTGCCGAAATTTTTGGAAAAACTTGATGCTTTTAAAAAAATGCTTACTACGACTTTCAATGTGATTTTATATGTTAAACTTTTAAATAAGTATTCCTTCACTCTATTTTCTTTAAATGGTTTAGATTTCTGGGTTTTAGCTTACTTAGATTACGTTACGTCTCTAGACGTTTCGTAATTTAAGTGCCGGTCACGTTCTGTACCTTCGGGTCGTGACAAAGTTGGTATCACAACGCTAGATTTAACCTTGGTTCGAATTTAGGTTTGACTATGCAGAGTTTAGAGCGTATATATATATTCAGAACCTAGGCTTGATTTTACGGAACTTAGACTTGGTCGAAGGGGTATTAGACTCGAACTTTCGTTATGTAGGTTGACCGTGGTTGATGGAGTAGGTGACTTAAGTAGAGTGACGTACCGTATGTATGTTCCGCGGCATACTTACGATACGCTACTCCGCTTAAGAAGTCTTAGGATGTACATTTCTTTGCACCGTATTCGATTCGTTCCTATGATCCATCCTCATCGATGTCGGATTGTGGTCTCTGTTACCACAGTTATACGAGCAGAGAGAGTTGCGGCTAGAGTTGCGGTCAGCACGAGCTTGTCATGGACGAGGACCGACCATGATGATTTCCGGTGACATGAGCGTTTCGATATATCGTTTTACTATGTTTTCTTGTTGACGCGGGCGTTTGATATCTACACCTGATGACCGAGTGTTCATATCAGATTTTTGCATTTTTATACCGCCCATTCTTAATCACATTGCATATAGGTAGGTAATTTTAATCTGTGTTTGCTGAATAATTGAAGGTTACAGGTTTTCAGCTCCTTACAGTGAAATTCATGAAAAGTCGCAACAAATGCGGGATTACGACCAACAACAGATGAATACTGATCTCCGCTAACCATCCGTATGATGCCGCCTACCACTTCAAGGGACAAAATGGCAAATCGTTGGCCACTTCAATGCACAAAGTACAAGGGCAGCACAAGATCCAAGACTTTAATGCGGAGTTCAAGGCAAAAGTTCACATCATTTTGCACTGCTAAATATCTAGAAGAGAACTGAAGAGATTATGAGAAACCAAGAATACAAAACAAAAGATAAAAGCAACATGGAGAAGCCCTGAAAAGATGATTCCCCAAGTCTACCAAATGGCCGCGGAACTGCGGCCAAATAGGCATTTATGCCGCGGTTCCGCGGCCGCTTCTGAGCAGTGTCGGTGGCAGTTGGTTCCGCGTTGACTGGGCTCTTTTGGGGTAGTTTTGTAATTTCGTGTTTAGCTCAGAATGTAACCTAGGGTTTCACCTTCCTGTCTATAAATAGAAGAGCTCAAAGCCAAATAATGGATGCCTTTCTTTATTTTAGGTTTTAGAATTTAATTATCTTCTTTCTTTATGAAAAATTGTAGCGAGGTTATGAGCGTTGATTAATAAAAATAAAAATAAAAAGAGAGTTCTTTTATTCTGCATGTCTCTTTAGTATTTGCAATTCTTCATTTGTTATTTAGCCGTATTATTTTATTGTAGTTTTTCTTTTGTTTTCTTTCTTCTATTTTCTTTATCATTCACAACGATGATGCTTGAGTAAGATCCTTGCCAAGGTGAGATCTCAAATAGCTAGTTGTAATCTTTCTAAACCTCAATTCTTTCTACCTATCTTTTTGTTTGTTTTTTTTTTTTTATCTTTTTAATGGCTGAGTAATTTCTCACTTGTTAGGACAGGAAAAGGAAAGTTTGAGAGATGGAAATCTCTTTCACTCTTTTCTTTGCCCATCACCTTAATTCGGATTCCCTTTAATTGACCCACAATCTGCTCACTACGGCACCCTATCTTACATGATAGTTGTGATTCCATAGTTAGACCGGTTGTGGTTGAATTAATCTGAGGTTAGGGCTAAGAGCCAAGAATGGACGGATAAGGACCAAAAGGAAGAAACTAAGTATGGAAAGCCTAGCTTATACTTATGAGTTTCTTCCTAGTCGTGCTAATCTCCGTTGTTGCCGATTACCATAACACCGATATTAAGAAGGGCATTGAAAGAAGTGAGAAATTCCTAACTCGAACTAAGCTAATCCTAACCCAAGCAAGTTCTTTATTCATTTTTTACCTCATTAGTAGACCTTAAAACAAAACTCAAAATATTTGGATTTAACTCGTTAAAACATAAAGAAAAAGATTCCATCTCCATGTGGATCGACCCGTACTCAACCGGCTAGCTACCAAGCGAAACCGTCTTGATTGCGGTAATTAAAAATTAAGAAAAATACGCAGAAAAGCAAACAATCAAATGGCACCGTTGCCGGGGAGACGGTAGTTTATTTTCTTTGTGTAATTTCGGGTTAATTAAAAAATTAAAAAATATAAAAATTGAATAATATAAAAAAACAAAAAAAATCATCTTGTCATCTTTGATTAGTTTTTGTGCAATTGTGCAGGTACCCAAGAAGGTCTAGTTCAGTTCTGGAGCAAACTCAGTGAACAAATCAAGATTCAGGGGCTCTAAATAGGAAGAGAAGAACGAACTCAGCACATGGAACAAATTTGAAGACGTCAACCTTCAGAACAGCCGTGGAACCGCAGCGCAAGAGCACGTTTGACCGCGGAACCGTGGTCAACTGCTGACGTCAACACCCAATTTTCTCTGTAAGTGTTTCATTTCTCTTCTCACCTCCTCTGAACTCCACTGACAGATTTTTTCTGCAGCATTCTTTGCGCAAATTCTCTTCCGCTCTTCAATAAACTGATTTTTGTGCAGGATTCTTTGCGCCGCAGCCAAACTAAAAATTTTTGCAAGTGTTTTAGATTTTTGGTTGTTATTGTTTTGTATAATTAATATGGAATTTAAGGGGCTATAACACCAATTCAGATTGGGTGGGGATTTCATCACCCTTCCTAAGACCCAAAAACTCACTAAAAGCATATGCATCACCCTTGAGCTTAATTAAAAAATATCTAGACTCAGCCAACTAAAGACTGTCGTGCTCAATAGGACAGAGGAAGGTTGTGGGCATTCAATCGTTTATTTAAACTTGACTTTGTGGTGCCTAAGCTAGACAAGTGAGAAAGGTAATTTTAAAAAGCCCATCTCACGATGATTCGTGAGCGGAACCCTCCTTTCTTCATTTGTGCTTACCTGGCCACAATTGGCAGTGAAGAGACGATTTGAGGGTTATTTCACAACTTATCACTTTAGAAAAGTTAGGAGCAGTCTAATGGACTTATAAGACCATAGCTCTAGGTTTGATTGTACATGTTTTAACCGTGATTGTTTGAAGTAAGTCCGTAAGTCCGTACACATTTTTGCAAAACACTTTCTTAAATAAAAAAAACATAAAACAAAAACTTTTATAAAAACTCGCCCTTTGTCGCTAGAATCCCATTTCACCAACCTTTCATCGGCATTTCTTCATTGACGTTATCTTACCCTCACATTCTATGTTTTGACTATACTAAACTCGTTTAGTGTATGTCCGGTTGGACTCAGGACAATAGTGCCCGCCTAGTCTATGTTCCGTTAGTCGCTACCGACTACGCGATCGACTCCGACGTCGAAACCCCCTCCACACCTCTTTCACCTTTACTTTTGCCGGCCAACTCCGACGTTGACCGGAATTCTGTTCATACATCTTCATCTTCACTTTCATCACCACCAAATTCTTCTGAGATGTCAGGATTTTCTTCTAACATCCCTTTACCTCCCTCTGGACTGATTCCACCTCATCTGGGTGCGAATAACCCGTAACCACCTCCTGTTGAAGCGCCTCAGCGAATCGCGCTCCAGGATCGTTTCTATCCCACCCGCTCCGCACTTCCTACCTGTCTTTCACTTCCGCCGGCCAATGGGGATAATTTCGAAATTAAGCCCCACTTCTTCAACATGTTGCCTAAATTTCACGGGCTGGAATCCGAAGATGCTTACATCTTCATTAACAAGTTCCAGAACGTCTGTGCAATGATGAAGACAACCCAACTGTCCGACGATGTTATACGGCTACGAGTCATTCCTTTCACTCTGTGTGACCTAGCTGAGAAATGGCTGTATAGTACCGCATCGCATCCCATAAATAGTTGGGATGAGTTCGTAAAAGCGTTTCTTAAAAAATTCTACCCAAATCACAAAACCGCAAGAATACGAAACGAAATTAACCAATTTTCACAACTTCCTGCCGAACCTTTTTGGAAGTACTTTGACCGTTACAAAGACCTTCTTGTTCAGTGCCCTCATCACGGTATTGAGAGATGGCAACTTTGCCAGACCTTATACGAAGGACTGAACCCAGTAACTAAGCAATTGCTGGAGACCATTTGTCAAGGTCACTTCCTATCCAAATCTGACGAGGAAGCTTGGCAATTTTTCGACAATCTCGTGGAGCGAACGCTTTAGTGGGAAAGCACCAGACCGAACACTTCATCTACTACTTCTTCCGGTCTGTCTAAGGGAGGCATTCATAAACTTGATATATCAATTGTAATGAAGGCCGAAATGGCAGCAATCACGCGAAATCTAGAAGCAATTGAGAGCAAATAATCATCGCCTTCTCCTGCCCCTGCTCTTCCCCCTCGTACCATCTGCGCTTGTTGTTCAGACCCATCACATTTGACCGAAGAGTGTCCTTACAACCCACCTGCTCAAGGACAGGATCAGGTCAATGCTGCATTTCAGCAAAGACAAAGAAATGATCCAAACTCTTCCACTTACAACCCTGGTTGGACGAACCACCCCAATTTCGCCTGGAATCAGAATCCGCAATAATTCCAAGGCCATAACAATTTCTAGAGGCCTCCTCCTCCTCAACAACAAATTTAAAATCAATATCAGTAGCCTTTCGAACCTTAACCTTTTCAAAATCCGACGAACAATTTTGCACTCAAAAATTCTTTTCCTCAAAACAATTTTGTTCAGTCAAACAATGATAAGGTTTCCTCGCTAGAACGAAGTCTGGACGCATTTGTAAAGCAATCGACTCAATCCAATGCCAACATCCAGTCTTCCATTTAGTCTTTGGTGCAACACACTGTTGTGCAAGGGCAAAGCATCAAAACCATTGAAGCCCAGATTGCATAACTGAATGCGGCTTTGAGCGAGCGAGAGAAAAGGGAGCTTCCATCTCAACCACTCCCAAATCCTGGTCACCCACATAATGCACATGTTGCTCTTGAACAACAAAACCATAATGTGAGTTCCGTGACTACGTTGAGATCTGGAAGGATGCTGCACAACAACGTTGGCAAAGATGATGACACCCCGGCTGCCGCTTCTTCTTCTTCTTTTGAGCCTGTTCTCCATTCTTCAAAAGGCTCTACTTCTTCTGCTACTCCGAACGGACCCACATCTCACTCTATGAAAACACCAGTTCTGGGATCCGTTCCAGCTCCACAATATCCTCTACAAGCATTGGACTCAACCAATTTTCAAAATGTTCCATTTCCGAACCGGTTGAGATCTAATAAGCAAAATCCACAAATGGAGAAGATTGTGGAGTTGTTTAAACAGATTAACATTAACATTCCCCTCTTGGATGCAATCCAACAAGTCCCTTCCTATGCAATAATCTTGAAGGACTTGTGCACTAAGAAGAGAAAATCTCAGGTACCCAAGAAGGTTTTCATAGCTAGTGCCGTGAGTGATGCTCTTACCCAATATTTACCTCAAAAACGAAAGGACCCTGGTTGTCCTACGATTTCAATAACTATTGGGGATAAGAATATCAACCATGCACTTTTGGATCTTGGTGCCTGTTCATTTGATAAAATTGCACATTTGTATTACATTTTTCCTACCATTTTCATATTTAAAAAGGACTTTATTATAATATATTATGCATATGAGGGTTTATGTGTAAAAACATTATTTTCCATGTGTTAATATATTTTAATTATCATTTGGTACGAAAATGTATGCAAATATTATTGACCTAATCCTAGTAGAACAAAGTCTACTAAAATCTTATTTGAGTTGTTGTGCAGAATATTTCCAAGTTGTTATGAAGAATTTATCAAACAAATCAATTTGTTGAAGAAAACTTGCCAAATTAAGAAGCAAAACTTGGAGACCAAGTCTGGAAGCAACCGAGAGAAGAATTCTGAATTCTAAAGATGCCTAGGATTGCCAAATGTCAAAATCAGAGAGCCCAAGAAAATTGGTGAAGAGATCCTCACCATTGACCGCGGAACCGCGGCCAAACCCCCCTGTTGGCCGCGGATCCGCCGCAATCTTAAGGAGTTGGAAGACAAGATTTTGTGGGGTGAATCAAAGCTAAATTTTACCAAGTTTTCAACAAGAAGATTCTGGCTTTGCACTATAAAAGGGCACCGAGAGTCTCTTGGAAAAGCTATCAAGCCGAAGAGATCACGAAGCTCCCGACGCTCACGCATCCAGACTGATCATCGACTGTTCGACTACCTCCTTAGGAAAGATCGAGAAGAAACTAGTTTGTAATCATTTTCTACGGATTAAAGTGTAGTTTGTTCAAGTTGATTAATAAATGTAGTTATTTTATTTAATTCTTTTTGCATTTTACATTATGTTTCCCCACTCTTTCTTTTCATCTTCTTCTCCCAACATGCGCGAGTAATTCTCCGCTTGTTAGGGTTCGTAAGATTAGGGTAGGATAATGGACGATGAAAATAATTAAACCCTTTTTAAGTCCTATAAAGTTTAGGAACATTATCAAAAGAATCATTAACATCCTAATCGGGCGCGCTAGCAATTCTTTGCTAGTTTCGACCGCGATTAGAGATTAGATTAATGATTGTTTTGGTAAAGGCTAGATATGAACGGAGTTCCGTGTCGAGATAAGGGTTAAGAGTGGGATTCCTTTTCCCTCCAGAAACCCTAATCTACACGCATAACCGTCGTTCTAGTTCTAAATCTATTAATGGATAAAAAAGGGTAACTTTTAATTAATCGTCCATAACTACTAAATCCTAACGAACCCTACAAGCTTTCTTATTATATTATCTACATCTCTAAAATAATCTAGATCTATATTTTACATTCTTGTTTAACGTAGATCTAGAAACCATTCTATAAAAATTCTTTTATCCCTCCTCTCTTTTTCAACACATCTAAAGTAAGAGTAAAAGGTTCAACGTTTCCCAGAGGACGACCCGTACTCATCTCGGTCTAGCTACGTGCGACACCGTTATTGATTGCGGTTAACAACTACAAAACACACTCTTTCGTGTCAATCAAATGGCGCCGTTGCCGGGGATACGTGCGTAATTTTTTATTTTTACTATTTGTGTTGAATTCTTAGACGAGTCATATCATTATTAACACAAAACTGCAAATTGCATATTTAACGATTTGTGCGTGAATTTTTGCAAGGAGATCTGGAGACACAGAATTAAGGGGAACAGGGAACAGAGCCATTTTTAGAGATCCAGAGGAGTACGAAAGGCTATACAAAAAATTTCATCAAGTGATCCCTCTGCCACGCGGCGGAACCGCGGCATAAAGGCACTTTGTGCGGCGGAATCGCGGCAGGATAGAAGAGTTAGGGCCACAGAATTCTCTGGTATCTTTCTTAACTCCTTCTCTTTCCCCTCAAATCTAATAAAATCTATTTTCTGCAGGATTCTTTGCAAAATTGCGCCGCTCAAAAATCTTTTTGCAAAAGTTTTGTGATTGGTTTTGTTTTGCATATTTAATACGGACTTTAAGGGGCAAAGACCAAATCAAGATTTGGTGGGGATTTCATCACCCTTCCTAAGCCCCACAAATCACAAACTGAGCATATAGATCAACCCTTCATTAATTTAAAAAATATCTAGACCAGACTCTAAGGACCGTCGCGCTCAATAAGGACAGAGGAAGGTCGTGGGTAATCTATCGTTTATCTGCATTACTTTGGTAGTGCCTAGGCAAGTGTGACAAAGGCTAGTGGTTTTTAATTAGGCCCACGACGTGGTTCCTTCCCACTTACCTGGCACTTATCTGGCTACAAGGGTAGTACGGAGGCGGTAGAGGATTGATCCTGCGGCTTATCCTTTGGAAGTCTAGGAGCGGTCTAGAGATTGGACCTAGGTGACCTTAGTTCTAGGGTTGCTTGTGCATCTTAGGGAGATTTGTCTTGAGTCCCACTTTTTCAAAAACAAGCCAATTTTAAAATCACACACACGCTGCCACTTGCACTAAACCCGCTTAGTGCATGCTCGGCTGGACACGGGATCCTAGTGCCCGTCTTGTCCGCGTTCCTTCTATCGACACCGAAGTCGGTACTTCTTCATCTTCTTTTTTCCCACCACACACCACGACCGAGATGGACGGCACTCCATCAGAATATAACACCACGCTGCCACCGCCCGTAGGTGCGCAGAATCCACCGCGCATCTCTCTCCAAGAGAGATGCTACTCTATTCGTGGTCCTCTTCCTACTTGTCTATCTCTTCCACCACCTAACGGGGATAATTTCGAAATTAAACCCCACTACATCAATCTGCTGCCCAAATTTCACGGGCTTGAGTTGGAAGACGCGTACATTTTCATCACCAAATTCGAAAACGTATGCGCAATGATGGGTACTTCACAATTGACTTTAGATGCTATGCGCTTACGTCTTCTCCCATTCACACTGTGCGACTTGGCAGAAAAATGGCTTTATAATACTGCCGGACACTCTATCACTAATTGGGATGAATTCGTCATAGCATTTCTTAAGAAGTTTTACCCAAACCATAAGACTGCCCACATTAGGAGCGAGATCAACCAGTTCACCCAGCTTCCCAATGAACCATTTTGGAAGTGCTTTGAACGTTTCAAGGATCTGCTTGTCCAATGCCCCCATCACGGAATACAAAGATGGGATTTATGTCGGATTATATATGAGGGCATTAATCCAGCGACAGAGCAGATGCTTGAAACAATGTGTCAATGCAATTTCATGTCTAAAGATGACGGTGAAGCATGGAAATATCTGGAAGATCTTGCTGAACACACGTTGCAGTGGGAAAGTGTAAGACCACCTTCAACTAAGAGAGGTATTCACCAGCTCGATGTTTCTATCGCAGTAAAAGCCGAAATGGCAGCGATGCAGAAGAAACTTGATTCTATTGAGAACAAACTTTCATCAGTCTCCCTAAATCAGGTCACGCTTCCCAAGACTGTCTGTGGTTGCTGTTCGGATTCTTCACACTTAACGGAAGAATGTCCTATGAATGCATCGTTTCAAGCTAATGCTGCTTTTCAGCAGCGACCTAGAAATGACCCTTATTCTTCCACGTACAATCAAGGATGGAGGAATCATCCTAACTTTGCTTGGAATCAAAACCAACAAAGCAATTATCAAAGACCTCCTCCACAGCAACCACAACCACAGAATCAGCCGCCCTTTCAGTCACAGAATTTCCAAAATCCGGCCAACATTTCTACACCACAAGTGGCCGGTATTGACAACTCACTTGCACAAACTTTGGATATGTTCATGAAACAATCCATGCAAAATTCGGCTGAGATGAGGTCTTCTATTGATGCCCTAACGAAAAACTACTCCTCCCATGGTGAGAGTATCAAATTAATAGAAAACCAAATCGCACAGTTAAACGCCGCAATGAGTGCGAGAGAGAAAGGAAAACTCTCATCTCAACCCCTACCGAATCCTGGCCATTCACAAAGTCATAATGTGAATGCCATTACTACGTTGAGATCGGGGAGAGTGTTGAACAACCGAGTGGGTGAGCAATTTGATGATAGTGACACATTTGATACCCCAGCTTCTTCTTCTTCTTCCCCTGATTCATCTAGTCTTCCACCTTCATCCGAGCCTATTCTCCGTTTTCCCCAAGGCTTGAACCCTTCGCCCATTTCGCCAAATCTATCTAAGTCGATTCCCACTCCAATTTTGGGATCGAGTCCGTCCCCACAGTCTTCTCCACAAACGTTGGACCCAAAACTTATTGATCGAGCTCCATTTCCAAACAGATTAAGGGCCAACAGACCTAACCCGCAAATGGAGAAGATTGTGGAAATGTTTAAGCAAGTTAGCGTGAATATTCCTCTCCTAGATGCTATTCAACAAGTCCCATCTTATGCAAGAATCCTTAAAGACTTGTGCACTAGGAAGAGAAAAACTCAAGTTCCTAAAAAGGTTTTCATGACGAGTAATGTTAGCACAGCTTTTACCCAACAAATACCAAAGAAACGTAAAGACCCCGGCTGTCCTACAATCTCTATTTTTATTGGGGGTAAAAATATAAATCGTGCTTTACTCGATCTAGGCGCTAGCGTCAACTTGCTTCCTTATTCAGTATACGAGCAGTTAGGAATTGGAGAGTTAAAACCCGCCCATTGTACTCTCCAAATGGCTGACTGATCTATCACCAAACCTCGGGGCGAACTAGAGGATGCGTTAATTAAAGTCGGGGAATTCATATTTCCCGTGGACTTTATTGTTTTGGATACACAACCTGTGGCAAACCCACGCAATCAAATCCCGGTGATACTTGGTCGACCCTTCCTAGCAACTTCTAACGCTGTAATTAATTGTCGTAATGGTTCTATGAACTTATCCTTCGGGAAAATGACAATTGAGCTTAATATTTACAAGCTAGGAAGTCAGCCATCAGAACCTTCTGCTCATTTGCTGGATGTTTGATCCATCCACGAGATAGCTTCCGAAAGCTGCATGGATGAGGAGCTTTGCTTTGATGTTCTCGACAACACTAATGAGACATCGTTTGATCTTGCACCACTTCACAGTGAGGATATGTTCAATGAATCCGACCTTAAGATTGAACCCGTTGACTCGTTGCAAAAGTCAGCAGCACTTTCCGAGTCAATATCTTATGCAAGTTTTGAACCTCTTCGGGAGTCCGAATATCATTCGCTTACCCCACCTTCTATTGTCTCTCCGCCAATTCTTGATCTCAAACCGCTACCTTCTCATCTAAAATATGCATATTTAGGAAAGAATGAGACTTTGCCAGTGATTATTTCCGCTTCTCTAGCCTTAGAGCAAGAGAATGCACTTTTGGCAGTGTTGAGATCGAATCGGGAAGCATTTGATTGGACAATGGCTGACATCAAAGGGATTAGTCCCTTAATTGTTGAACATTACATACATCTGATGGATGAAGCCAAACCAACCCGAGACCCACAAAGACGGTTAAATCCCGTTATGAAGGAGGCGGTAAAGAAAGAAATCGTCAAGTGCCTTGATAGTGGAATAATTTATCCCATATCTGATAGCCAAGGGGTAAGTCCAATTCATGTGGTCCCTAAAAAGTCTGGCACCACGGTCATCACTAATGAGGCTAATGAGTTAATCCAAACACGCACCCAAACTGGGTGGCGCGTATGTATCGATTACAGGAAACTCAATGCCGCGACGAGGAAAGATCACTTCCCTCTACCTTTCATTGACCAGATGTTAGAACGATTAGCGGGACACGAATACTACTGTTTCTTGGACGGATACTCTGGCTATAACCAGGTCCCCATCGCCGAAAAGGATCAAGATAAAACCACTATTACTTGTCCTTTCGGAACATTTGCTTATAGATGCATGCCCTTTGGGTTATGCAATGCTCCCGCTACATTTCAGCGGTGCATGATGGGGATATTTTCAGATATGGTGGAAAATTTTCTAGAAATTTTTATGGACGATTTCTCCATTTTTGGGGACTCCTTTGAGGACTGCCTTCATAATCTTGACGCTGTTCTTACCCGCTGTAAGGATAAGAACTTGACTTTGAATTGGGAAAAATGCCATTTTATGGTCCAATAAGGTATTATACTTGGACATATAATTTCACATAAAGGCATTGAGGTTAACAGAGCTAAAATAGATGTCATTCAAAAGCTCCCTCGTCCCAATCGCGTCAAAGATATACGATCCTTTCTTGGTCATGCAGGATTTTATAGGAGATTTATTAAGGACTTTAGCAAAATTGCTATACCCTTAACCCTTCTATTGGCCAAGGACACTACTTTTCACTTCGATTCGGATTGTGAGGCTGCTTTTGAATCACTTAAAGAATCTCTCACTACAGCCCCCGTTTTATCATCTCTGGATTGGAACCACCCGTTCGAGCTTATGTGTGATGCATCAGATTTTGCTATTGGTGCGGTCTTAGGACAGCATATTGATAAGATGCCACATGTAATTTACTATGCAAGTAGGACCTTGAATGATGCACAAATAAATTACACAACTACCGAGAAAGAACTCTTGGCAGTTGTACTTGGATTAGAGAAATTCAGGCCCTACTTGATTGGCTCGCCTATTGTGGTTTACACAGATCACTCCGCCCTACGACATCTTTTATCGAAGAAGGATGCGAAGGCCAGGCTAATACGTTGGATCCTATTGTTACAAGAATTTGATCTTGTCATCAAAGACAAGAGTGGATGTGAAAACGTTGTAGCTGACCATCTTTCACGCATCACTTCTTCGCCAACTGTGACCGTGCCGATAAATGACTCATTTCCCGACGAACAGCTCTTGAATGTATCCTACGAACCTTGGTTCGTGGATATCGTGAACTATCTTGCGACGGGACTTATACCTAGCGATTGGTCGAAACAAGACAAACTTCGATTTTTATCCCAAGTAAAATATTTTTACTGGGATGAACCATATCTATTCAAGTATTGTTCCGATCAAATCATTCGCAGGTGTGTCCCTAACGATGAATTCAAGAGCGTGTTATCATTTTGTCATGATCAGGCCTGCGGCTGTCACTTTGGACCTCGAAAAACGGCGGAGAAAGTTTTGCAATGTGGCTTTTATTGGCCAACATTATTTAAAGATGCATTTGAACATTGCAAAACTTGTCCGCGATGTCGGCATTTGGGTCGGATTTCACGAAGGAATGAGATGCCGCTCCAACCTATATTGGTTGTGGAAATATTTGATATTTGGGGTATTGATTTTATGGGCCCTTTTCCCAACTCCTTTGGGAATCTATATATCTTGTTAGCGGTTGATTATGTCTCGAAGTGGGTGGAAGCTGTACCGTGTCGCACTAATGACAACAAAGTTTTCATTAAGTTTCTTAAAGAAAATATCTTTTCGCGATTCGGACACCCTCGCGCTATCATTAGCGACAACGGGACACATTTCTGCAATAGGCCTTTCGAGGCCTTGATGCGGAAATATTCAATCACTCACAAGCTTTCTACGCCCTATCACCCCCAAACAAGCGGGCAGGCTGAGATCTCAAATAGGCAGATCAAACAGATATTGGAGAAGACGGTTTCGAAAAACCGTAAGGATTGGTCAACCAAATTGACGGATGCTCTTTGGGCATTCCGCACCGCTTATAAGACCGATCTTGGTATGTCTCCATACCGTCTTGTGTTTGGGAAGGCATGCCACCTCCCTGTCGAGATTGAACATAAGGCAATGTGGGCTATTAAAGAGCTTAATTTTGATCTTGATCATGCAGGCAGCTATCGGAAGCTGCAATTGAATGAGCTAAGCGAACTCCGCGATGAAGCTTACGATAATGCGGTGATAGTAAAGAATAGGACTAAAGTGTTCCACGATAAAAATCTTTTTAGAAAAACCTTCACATCGGGGCAACAAGTCCTTCTTTACGATTCCCGTCTCCATCTTCATCTGGGTAAGCTTAAATCTCGTTGGAAAGGACCTTTTGTGGTGCGGTATGTACACCCGCACGGGGCAGTTGAGGTCGAAAATTTGAAAAACGGTTCGATTTTTAAAGTGAATGGGCATAGATTAAAACCGTATTTTTCTGCTGACCCCGCGGAGGAGCTCCTGTTTTTACAGGAGCCGCTTTATCAAAACTAAATTTCCTCCGCCTCACCTCCATGTTTTTGTAACATTTTCTCATTTTAAGAAATGGAGGTGAGTAAAAAATGGATTTGATTGAATATCTGTGCGTGTCAAAGAATAAGTTTGGGGGAATTTTTCATTTAACTATTATTTTACCTCTTGTATCTCTCCCTTAGTATACAGGTCCTTGTTCTCAAAAGGCTACATCAGTGAGGACACTGCTAAAAACAGGTTTGGGGGGGAGGTTTGTATTCACTAAATTATCTTTGACACCGGGCATTAAAATTTTTTATATAACAAAAGAGTAGAAAGTGAAAAATTACATCCAAAAGATAGGAATAGTTTAAGAAAACCAAGAAAATTAGAAGTTTTCTTACACGAACTAGTAATAAGTAGTTATGAGTTGTTGTCCCAAGGGTTAGTAAAATGAAGGAAGTCACTAATCTGAGGATAAAAATAAGTCTGAAAAATAGTTTCTATTCTGGAAGCCAAACATTTGAATGTTGATATCCTACTATATGCACTTACACACATCTTGAAACTCGGGATAGTAGAGGATACCTTAAAATGCTCTTGTCTAAAAGCCAAAGTATGAAGGAAATGAAAAAAAAAATGAAGAAAATATAAAAATGGTGAAAAGAAAAATGAACACTGGTTTTATATCGCCAAGGCAGCAATAAAAAAATATAGCGAGGGTGCCTCTTCACCTAGTGCCCTAAGGCCAACTGGTCTGGGAGTCACTACTAAGCCTTAGGTGGTGCAAGGCGAGGAAAATATTATCACCTAATCAGCAAGCACAAGAGTAATCGGTTGGTTAGTAACTCAAGAAGTATTAACGGTCGCATGAAAATGTGTGAGCAAATCTTAATATTCATCAAGTTAAAAAGTACTGTGGTAGATGGACAAGAGTATGATAGCTTGAATTAAATTCTCCGAGTGTAGGGATGTCCATTTCACACACGTGGGGTTATATGATCAATGTTTGGATGAAAGGTAGGAACGAAAAATAAAGACGATGTTTTATTGAGGGATGAAATGATTTCTAACATTTTTTCATGACTATTAAGATAGGGCTCATGACAACTGAAAAGCTAGTGTAGTTGGAAACTCTTATTTTCAAAGTCTTTCTTTTATGGTTCTTATCTTTATATGTCAATTTCACCATCTCTCTTTTGTTATAGGATTTTGTGGGTGTAATCCGCTGAAAACCCTCAGGAGACAACACTCCTCCTACTAGGGACACCTAGAGGTTTAACGGCTTGTTGCACGTGCTCAGTGCAATCGTGTCTGCCTACGAAAGTGTGCTTAGTTTTCTCCTTTCTTTTTCTCCTCTTAAATAAACTAGTTTGCTCGGGACGATCAAAGATAAGTTTGGGGGTATTTGTTCAGTTGATAAAACTGCACATTTGTATTACATTTTTCCTACCATTTTCATATTAAAAAAGGACTTTATTATAATATATTATACATATGAGGGTTTATGTGTAAAAACATTATTTTCCATGTGTTAATATATTTTAATTATCATTTGGTAGGAAAATGTATGCAAATATTATTGACCTAATCCTAGTAGAACAAAGTCTACTAAAATCTTATTTGAGTTGTTGTGCAGAATATTTCCAAGTTGTTATGAAGAATTTATCAAACAAATCAATTTGTTGAATAAAACTTACCAAATTAAGAAGCAAAACTTGGAGACCAAGTCTGGAAGCAACCGAGAGAAGATTTCTGAATTCTAAAGATGCCTAGAATTGCCAAATGTCAAAATCAGAGAGCCCAAGAAAATTGGTGAAGAGATCCTCACCATTGGCCGCGGAATCGCGGCCAAACCCCCCTGTTGGCCGCGGATCCGCCGCAATCTTAAGGAGTTGGAAGACAAGATTTTGTGGGGTGAATCAAAGCTATATTTTACTAAGTTTTCAACAAGAAGATTCTGGCTTTGCACTATAAAAGGGCACCGAGAGTCTCTTGGAAAAACTATCAAGCCGAAGAGATCACGAAGCTCCCGACGCTCACGCATCCAGGCTGATCATCGACTGTTCGACTACCTCCTTAGGAAAGATCGAGAAGCAACTAGTTTGTAATCATTTTCTACGGATTAAAGTGTAGTTTGTTCAAGTTGATTAATAAAGGTAGTTATTTTTTTTAATTCTTTTTGCATTTTACATTATGTTTCCCCTCTCTTTCTTTTCATCTTCTTCTCCCAACATGCGTGAGTAATTCTCCGCTTGTTAGGGTTTGTAGGATTATGGTAGGATAATGGACGATGAAAATAATTAAACCCTTTTTAAGTCCTATAAAGTTTAGGAACTTTATTAAAAGAATCATTAATATCCTAATCGGGCTTGCTAGCAATTCTTTGCTAGTTCCGACCGCGATTAGAGATTAGATTAATGATTGTTTTGGTAAAGGCTAGATATGAACGGAGTTCCGTGTCGAGATAAGGGTTAAGAGTGGGATTCCTTTTCCCTCCAGAAACCCTAATCTACACGCATAACCGTCGTTCTAGTTCTAAATCTATTAATGGATAAAAAGGGTAACTTTTAATTAATCGTCCATAACCACTAAATCCTAACGAACCCTACAAGCCTTCTTATTATATTATCTACATCTTTAAAATAATCTAGATCTATATTTTACATTCTTGTTTAACGTAGATCTAGAAACCATTCTATAAAAATTCTTTTATCCCTCCTCTCTTTTTTAACACATCTAAAGTAAGAGTAAAAGGTTCAACGTTTTCCAGAGGACGACCTGTACTCATCTCGGTCTAGCTACGTGCGACACCGTTATTGATTGCGGTTAACAACTACAAAACACACTCTTTCGTGTCAATCAGTGCCAGTGTTAACCTGCTTCCGTATTCGGTGTATGAACAACTATGTATAGGAGAGCTGAAGCCCACATACTGTACTGTCCAAATGGCCGACCGATCTATCATCCATCCTAGGGGTGAGCTAGAGGATGTGTTAATAAAGGTAGGGGACTTCATATTCCCTGTTGATTTTATTGTTTTAGACACACAACCTGTAGCTAATCCCCGGAATCAAATTCCGGTGATACTCGGTTGTCCATTCCTTGCAATCTCAAATGCTGTGATCAATTGTCGAAATGGTTCGATGAACCTATCTTTTGGAAACATGACAATTGAACTCAACATTTTTAGGTTGGGGAATCAGCCCTCCGAACCTAATGCTCATATACTAGACATTTGTTCGATTTAGGAGATCGTCCCTGAGGACTGTGAGTTCGAGAAATTTCTGTTCGATCACAACAATCTTGACACCACTAGTGCGTTTCTCCTTGAATCTGATACTGCTCCCGACAGTGATTATGAGTGTTTCACCTTCTCAAACGATCTTGACTTGTCGCTGCCCGAGCTTGAATCCTTTGAATTTTCGGATGCGTTAGCTGAACCATCCGACTCGGTCGCGTACACTCGTTTTGAACCTCTGTTAGAATCATTCGAGTTAGAGACATTTTCGCCGATTTTGCCTTCAATCGTTTCACCTCCAAAGCTCGAACTTAAGCTGTTGCCGTGTCACCTCAAGTACGCTTACTTAGGTGAGAATTAGACCCTCCCTATCATCATCTCGGCTTCTCTAGCTCAAGAGCAAGAGAAAGCCCTTCTGACGGTCTTACAGAGCAATCGGTAAGTTTTTGGCTGGACTATGGCAGACATCAAGGGGATTAGTCCCTTGATCATTGAACATCACATTCATATGATGGATGATGCCAAACCAGCCAGCGATCCACAAAGGCGACTCAATCAAGTCATGAAGGAGGCTGTGAAAAAAGAGATCGTCAAATGTCTTGATAGTGGTATCATTTACCCTATCTCCGATAGCCAGTGGGTCAGTCCGATACATGTTGTCCCCAAAAAGTCAGGCATAATGGTCATCACCAATCAGGCAAACGAGTTGATCCCTACTCGCACCCAAACTGGGTGGCGAGTGTGCATAGATTACAGAAAACTCAACGCCGCAACATGGAAAGACCACTTTCCGCTACCTTTTATTGACCAAATGCTTGAACGATTGGCTGGACACAAGTACTACTGCTTTTTGGATGGTTACTCCGGCTATAACCAAATTCCCATCGCCGAAAAGGACCAAGACAAAACAACGTTCACCTATCTTTTCAGCATGTTTGCATATCGCCGCATGCCCTTTGGGTTATGCAATGCACCCGCTACCTTCCAGCGGTGTATGATGGGAATTTTCTCAGACATGCTGGAAAAATTCTTGGAGATATTCATGGATGATTTCTCCATTTTCAGTGATTCCTTTGACGAGTGTTTACAGCATCTCAATGCTGTCCTTACCCGGTGTAAGGATAAAAATCTCACTTTGAACTGGGAGAAGTGCCACTTCATGGTACGCAAAGGTATTGTCTTAGGACATATCATCTCGCAAAATGGCATTGAGGTAGATAAAGCTAAGATTGAGGTCATTTACAATCTTCCTCCTCCCAAATGCGTCAGAGACATTCGAGCTTTTCTTGGCCACGCCGGTTTCTATAGACGGTTTATCAAGGATTTTAGCAAAATTGCTAGACCCTTGACTCTTCAGTTGGCCAAGGACACCACATTCGATTTCAACTCGAGCTGCGTGACTGCATTTGAATCACTTAAAAGCTCACTCACTTCTGCTCCCGTACTTTCTTCTCCTGACTGGAAGTATCCCTTTGAGATTATGTGCGATGCGTCTGACTTTGCTATTGGTGTGGTCCTAGGACAGCACATTGATAAAAGGCCGCACGTAATCTATTATGCTATCCGAACCCTGAACGATGCCCAGCTAAATTACACAACAACCGAGAAGGAATTCTTGGCTGTTGTGTTTGCATTAAAAAAATTCATCCCTTACTTAATCGGCTCTCCAGTCATTGTCTACACAGACCATTCTGCTCTACGCCATCTTTTTGCAAAGAAGGACGCAAAATCTCGGCTGATACGTTGGATCCTCTTATTTCAAGAGTTTGACCTTGTCATCAAAGACAAAAGAGGATGTGAAAACGTAGTGGCTGACCATCTTTCACGACTTCCTTCTTCGCCGACGCTTTCACTTCCAATAAACGACATTTTTCCGGATGAATAGCTCTTGACAGTATCATGCGAAGCCTGGTTCGCAGATATTGTGAACTATTCATCAACATGATTACTACCGAATGAATGGTCATGTCAGGACATACTTCGATTCTTATCCCAAGTAAAGCACTTTTACTGGGACGAACCCTATCTGTTTAAATACTGTCCCGACCAGATTATTCGTCGGTGTGTGCCTAATAATGAATTCAAGTGTGTGCTGTCATTTTGCCACGATCAAGCGTGTGGCGAGCATTTTGGCTCAAGAAAGACAGCCGAGAAGATATTGCAGTATGGCTTCTACTGGCCATAACTCTTCAAAGATGCTTATGATTACTGCAAGACTTACTCCCGGTGCTAACACTTGGGCCGGATATCCAGGAGAAACGAGATGCCGTTCCAACCAATCTTGGTTGTAGAGATTTTCGATGTTTGGGGGATTGATTTCATGGGGCTGTTTCCCAGCTCTTTTAAGAACCTGTATATTCTGCTAGCTATTGATTATGTCTCTAAATGGGTCGAGACCGTGCCCAGCCGGACTAACGGCAACAAGGTTGCCGTTAGATTCCTTAAGGAAAACATCTTTTCCCGGTTTAGACACCCCCGCGCAATCATTAGTGACAATGGAACATATTTCTGTAATAGGACTTTCGAGGCCTTAATGCGGAAATACTCCATTAATCATAAGATATCAACGCCCTACCACCCCCAGACATATGGGCAAGCCAAAGTGTCTAATCGGCAAATCAAACAGATTTTGGAGAAAACGGTTTCCAAGAACCGTAAGGATTGGTCTTTAAAACTCACTGATGCCCTTTAGGCATTTCGAACTGCTTATAAAACTTATCTTGGCATGTCTTCTTATCGGCTTGTTTACGGAAAGGCTTGCCACCTTCCAGTGGAAATTGAGCATCGAGCATTTTGGGCGATTAAGGAGCTAAATCTATCTTTTGATGATGCGAGCAGCCATCGGAAGCTGCAGATAAACGAATTGAACGAGCTTTGGGATGAAGATTACGAAAATGCGATTGTCGTTAAGAACCGAACGAAGGTGTTTCACGATAAACACCTTACGCGAAAAAATTTCACAACTGGTCAACAGGTACACCCGGTTACATTTCCATCCCGGGAAGCTCGGATCTCGCTGGAAAGGACCATATTTTGTGCGGACTGTATATCCGCACGGTGCGCTGGATTTGGAAAATCCAGAGGACGGTTCACTATTCAAAGTGAACGGACACAGGTTAAAACTGTTCCTCACCGCTGACCCTTTGGAGGAGCTCCTGATGTTGCAGGAGCCGGTTTAGATCGACTGATTTTCCTCCGCACATCACCAAACGTTGGTTATCCAGCCATAAACAGTGGAAACACTGTTTCAAATAAGTTTGGGGGTATGTATATACCATCTTCACACTTGTAATTATAAAATAAAATAATAAAAAATAAAATAAAATAAATAAATAAAAATTTTAAATTTTCGGAGGGTATTTTTGTAAATATTCAGAACCATAAATAAAATAAAATAAAACAAATATTTTTTCTAATAATTCTTTTTAGGGGGGCTTTTGTATAAATAACCAATACCCCTATAAAAACACCCCGATCCCTCTTCTGAATTTACAGAACCCTAAATTATCCCTCACATAAATCCTAGCCGCCGCTTCTGAAATCGCAGCGAAATCGCCTCCAACCGCCGCGCAACAGCCGCCGAAGCCCCATATCAGCCGCGCTTCCGCCGCTTGCTAGCCTCGTCTCCCTTTGAAAATTTCAGAGGTGGTTTGCCTTTCTGTTCTCTCTCTGTAGATTTAATTTTCTGCATTTTCTCTCTGTGATGGCACCTACACTGCAGTTTGAAAGGGATTTCTCCCAGTTGTTTGCACATAATGTTTACGGTAGATATTTCGGCGACGAGATTCGAAAGCGTGGATGGAACTTTTTGTTATTTAACCATCCGAATGCATTCGCCCTTCAGGATATTGTTGCTCGTTTTTATGAATGTATGGAGAAGGGTTGTCTTGCATAACACGGGTACATTAGATTATTATGGGGGGATAGAGAAATTTTAATTGATAGGGACTTCATTCATGAATTCACCTTAATACCACGACTCTCCATTCATGACCAACCCCTTCGATTTGAGGACTACCTACTCTTAATGGGAAACGACTGTTCTAGGGAGCCCCGAAAGGGTATTCAGGCTCGCATGCTTTTTGCGAACATTTTAACTGTATGCCGTTGGGCACAAAATAATATTTTTGGAAGTTCGCACAACACAACTTTTTTCACACCATCCCTACATATAGTGCACACTTTGATGACACGAAACCCTAGCTATGACATGTGCACTGTGTTACTTCACTCGATTGGCGCCGGCAAACGAGTAGCCAACTATCCATGCCCTATGTTGGTGACACAACTGTGTCGCCATTTCCTCCCTGTTAAGGAATTTGAATTTTACATGCATGGTGGAATTCCCATTAGACCTCTTCTTGAGGGAGTCTCCACGTCCTACACACGATTACAAGATTTATGGTCGCGCACCGAGCCGGCCGAGGACGTGATGGCCAAGACCCCTAGCACGAGCTCCACAGCGAGCGACGAAGAGCTTACCCCCGCCACACAAGCGCGCTTAATTCGACGAACCCATAGGGGGGTAGAAAGAGTGATAGTGATGCTTACTAACTTTGATCAGCGAATAACGAGCCTAGAACAAGGAATGTCCACCCTCCTAGCAAGAGATGAACGTCGATGATCATGATCGAGGGGAAGGGGGACAGATAGAGGTGAGGCTATTATTTATATGTATACCCTAGAGGCCATTATTGTGCATATGACGTATATTATTGTGGATGCTTTGACATATATAGAGAGGACTTTCTTGCTCGACATGATAGTATGCTATCTGGTTGCTCTTTATCTTAACATGTATACTTGTCTCTTACTGTCTTATGGTTACATGTTGGTAAAGACCTTAGGATGTGTACTTGACTACTAGGATTATGATGCAGATCATACAAGTAGGGCCATGGCAGTCCATACGTTCATCCTTTAATGTTCCTAGTCGTGGGTGTATCGAGACAGGGCATCGATATACCAGAATAGACTAACGTATACGCTTCTCGACCCATGAGATGGGCGATGGATGATCCCATATCCATTGGTGTTTGACATCAGGGATGGTATACGGGTGCTCAATGGAGACTGGGTACATTGGACGGACTCGCCGAGAACTGCTAAATGGTATTATACCTCACGTCAGATAGCAGTTCTCAGGTGACACTGGTACAGGTTAGTCTGTAGACTCGAGATCGTCATAGAGTCTTGTGTGATTCCCACTGTGTTTTGATTTCCACCTTACCACGTTCTAGAGGACGTGCAAAATGGTTGTTTTTAGGTACAGTCCCGAGTCACATAGAGGCAATGAGCGATAGGAGGGGTTTTGTCTCTCCCGGTATTGGGGGTTGATGTTGCGCTGTGCTCGATTGGCCATAGCAGGGAAGTCCCTGGCCAGGGATGATTTTGAGATTTACTGGTAAGTGTTATCAGTAGTTTCTCGACCCGTTATAAGCCTCATATCGGCATGACTTATCGGTTATTGGGGTCTGACGTTTACCACCCCTAGACTAGATATGTGACATATCAGACGAAGAGACCGGACTGTACGGTAGTGTTACTGTCAGGCTTTTGCAGGAGTTAGAGCGGGCATGCTTGCTGATCTTCTGATCGTTCATTACCCGGGTAGCCGTTACATCCAGCTAGTACCGCTGACAGCTTGTGGGTGCTTGATGTGATCATCACCTACTGCCGGCGTATTGACGAGTTTTAGAGTCCCACAAAGGAGTTTTCTAGCCCAGGCGAAAATATGTGGTGTGCATATCAGATATGCGCGGGGACCCGATTAAATGCGCGTATCCGATACCGTATATTAATCGGGCGGTTTACTTTTGGTCCGGTCATATGTGATATGACTGGTTTGTTAAATCAAGTGTTGATTTAACATTGACCATTAGCTTTTTCACTTAGACCCTTTTATCTTTTGTTGTATTCATGCATGAATGCATAAGTTTATGTTGATGCACATATTGATGTGCATGCACACATACATGCATACACTTGTGTATCATGATAGATGATACAAAAATGGTGGCAATATAAGACTCACATGTTAGTAAATATATACATATTTAAATTTGAGATTAATGGAAATAGAAAATGTTTCATGGTTGATTATTTTATTCCTCAACTAATCCTTGCATTAACCATGAGTTATCATTCTATGGCTATTAGTGCTCCAAAGATAAATATCTAGATATTTATTAACTAAGGTTAAGAATGAGAGTGGAAATTATATATAATTTCTATTCTCATTTTTATCTTTATCCATTTTCATTATCTTGAGCTCTCAAGTTGCCATCATCTTCTTCTTCTGCTCTCTTTCTCTCTAGGTTTTGATAGTGAGTGAGAAAGTGATCAAGCTAGGGTTTTGAAGTGAGAAAACAAACAATATCATCATTCTACACTAGTCTAGCCAATTAGTTTAGAGTGTTAGCTTCATCTTCATCTTTTGATCAAGTGGAGCTAGGAGTTTGGGCAAAGAGGACTCCGGGTAAATCATCGTGGACTTGGAGGATCACTAGCAAGCTCGTTCCAACTCTTAAGGAGCGAAGGAGTCATGTAAAGTGTAACAACTCCATTTTTGGTGTACAAAAATTTGCTTTAAAATTAATGTATTGTTGGAGTATTTACTTTTGCTGTTACCACTTTAAGTATTTAATTCAGTCCTTAATTACAAGAAGGAGCTTGTAGCTCATTGGTAATACCTTGCATTGCTAAACCAAGCCATCAGAGTTCAAATTCCATACCCCACATTATTTTTAATTTTATTTTGGTTTAAATTTTTTTACAATACCAACAGTTACACGTGCATTTCTCACAAAAACCCAACTACACCCCATAATGTGAAAGTACCAATGAGAAGGTGAGACGAAAGCGCCCCTCCCTACCGCCGGACTCGGCCGGGATCGGTCGAGTCGGCCGGCGGACCGACCGACTCGTGCCGGCGCCGCCGGCCGGACTCGGCCGGACCGCCGAGTCCCCTGAATGAAAAAGTTTGCTTTTCCTATTCTTAACCCCCCTGCACACTCCATTTATTTGGATCGTTTCGAGAGAGCTCATAATACCCCCATTTACTCTATTTTTAATGATTTTTTTTTATACATTTTTACATTTTTTCAAATTAAAACCCTTCATCTACCCTAACCTTAGCCTAACCCTATAAATACCAACCCTACACACTACCCCTCACCCCAAACTCTGAGCCAACTCTCAAGAATTTTCATTAGAAACCTTGTGTACTTTGAAAACGAGCAAGAAGCGAAGCTACGATGAATTTTCCGGCGAACTTCCGACGACCATCCTAGGAGCTCCCGGCAACGAAACGACGCACCGGCGACTCTTCCCAATCCATCTCCCTCTCCTTGTTGTCTTAAACTCGTAAGTCCCCATTTCTATCTTTCTTTTCTTTCTAAAAAAGTACGGAATTACAAAACCCAACGGAATCGGAACAAAACCGATTACCGATTCGGTTTCTTTATAAAACCTCACTTTTCTTTAATACAATCATGCTTAAACCAATTCATGTTGACTATTAAACACTAATCAACCATATTGATCAAGTTTCAAATCAAAAGTAATTGCTATTTCATTTTACCGTATTTTCATTTAAATACCACATAGTTTCAATTCTACATATAATATCACAAAACTTGCTATACCTTTAAGTAGATCATGAGGTAATGACCTACCTCCTCACACACTCATATACAACATAGCACCATACCCTTGGGAACATAGAATACGGGAAAGCGACACATTTTCATTTAAATACCATTTACTAAATAAAACCGTTTTCTAAAGGATTTAGTATTTATACAAATCTTTGCAAAGCGCCGCTACAACCCATTTTGAGGAACCCGTTCGAGATAGTGCGGATTATCGCACATCCTCGGGCTTAGTAGTGCGAGATTCACACCTCCGCAAGGAGCATTCGGTCTCGAAAGATTTAAAATACGACATCTTAACAAAATGAGATTTTTAGAATATAAAATATATATTAAAATTATTTTTGTATAAATATATGTATATTTATCATTAAAATACCTATTTTGTTATGATATAAATATTCAACTTTTTTCTAAAAATCACAAGAATCAATTTACCTTAAAATACCATGAATTCCATACAAAATTAATATTACAAATAAATACCACTTATTATGAAAATAGGATATTTTCACTAGAAATATCACAATATAAAATCTACATTCATTACAACTTTAAAAACGATTAATAAATACTTGTGGTGTATTTTGAAAACTATACAAGAGTATTTTTACATAAAACCCTCTCAAGTTCTATAATTTACCCTAAGGACCCTAGTAAATATAGGTTTAAGAGGGACCAAACTCTTGAGCCTCAGAAAGCCGGAGAAGTGGGTGCTTGCCTATCAAAGGTAGACAACTGAACAAACGGTGTTATCAATACGGTAATCGTCTTTGAAAAAGACATAAATCATGCCGCCCATGTGCAGCGGTTACCGATAACATCAAAACAATCAGGACTTCAATTTACTTCTCTAATTGTCCGACTCAGATTGAGTCTCATTATAATCTGACTTGAATATGATTCAAGTACAATCTACAATCTACAATCTACAATCTACAATATTTCAATTCAACTTGAATCCATTATTCCATATATTCAATCTATCAACTTGACCGAACCGAACCATGGATATACATCCATTTACATGATTCTACAGTTATTCCATTTACATGATTATACAGTTACATCCGTTTACGGATATCATGGTTTTGGTCAGTCATCCAACTATACAATCTATACAATACAATACAACAATACAATCAAAACACTACGGGGTTTAAGGGGTATATTGGTACGGAAGGTGTTAAAAGTGGCACGAGACAGAAAGATTAAGACGCCTAACCTATATTCCGTTGATGTTGTACCGTGGCTTAACGGTTCCTTGTCCATTCTGTTTTGCCTGGTCTCTAGCATATAGAGACCACTCTCGTATATACTGGCATCCTTCTGTACCAAGCTACAAACAACAGCGTTAACACAACATAACAACAGTATAATACAACTTTAAAAGATACCTCTTATTCTGTCTATTTCTCCCTTATCTTTGGGACTTACCGAGCGATCTGTTCGCTGACGACATTCTCTTTCTTTCTTCTTTGAATGTTGTCAGGTGATCTGGACACTTCAGAGATCGAGCCCACTGATGAAGACTTAGACCATTTCAGTGAAGACCCCGAGCTCTAGTCATTGTAGACTTTCCATTCAGTACTTTTCATTTCTGTTATGCCATTGTTTAGGCATTGCTTTATTTCAGTTGTATTTACTTTCCATGCATTATACAGAAAGAATGTGAATAAATAAAGTTGTTGTTTTTATTATATCTTGTCTCTTGTGCTTTATTTTTATATTGCTTAGATACGCTTAGCGTATTTACTTCACAGTAAATACGTAGCGGCCTCGTCGCGTCCTCTACCCGTATACTGGGAAGCGGGGCGTGACAGGTTTTGTTGGTGGCCGATGCAGGTCAGAGCCGTATGAAACTCTATCATGCAGTTCTGTTCTGCTTGAACAACCTAAGAAATATAACACAAGAACCAGCAACTAAAACATTCTTTACAATTCATGTTCCTTGAATCTTGTCATTTCATATAGTTGAATCTGTCCTAACCCAAATTTTTCTTCAAGGTTATGGATTCCCCGAACAACACCATCACCAATGTCAACAACACACCTCCACCATTACCACTCACACCTGCCGTCCCTGCTCCGATCAACGAGCAGACGGTTCTACTTGAGGCAATCGAAGCCTCCTAGAGGGACAGCAGCAGCAGACTGCTCTTTTAATGAACCGTCCCGAGGAAGAAGCACTGGGGTGAAGCAATTCAGGGCTTTGCACCCCAAACAGTTCTCAGGAAAGGAGAGCCCACTGGAAGCTGAGGAATGGGCTCAGAGTATCGAAGATGATCTGGCAACGGCACAAGTGCCAGAATTAGCTTGGGTTCGTGTTGCAAAATTACAGCTCACGGACAATGCACGAAACTGGTGGAAGGCGGAAGAAAGCCTTCTTGAACAACCCATCGAATGGAAGACTTTCCGTGACATGTTCGATGCTAAGTACTTCCCTGAGACTGCCAGGTTCGACATGGAACAGCAGTTCATCCATCTGCAGCAAGGTTCAATATGGACCAAGTCAGTAGATGAGTATGACGCTGAGTTCACCATGCTCAGTCGGTAAGATATGTCTCAATAATTCGAATTTTTATATATCACATATTACACATCTAACACAATATTTTTAACAGATTTGCGGCACACCTGATACCGACGGATGAGATCAGAGCCCGTCGATTTCAACAAGGTTTGGATTCGGAGATCCAGGCTGCACTAGCCACAGGAGATTTTCCAACTCATGAATCGGTTCTGAAAGCTGCCCGCCGTTATGAGGCAGTGGCAAAGGCGAGGGGAAGACCTCAATCTGCTGGATTTAAGCACTCTGCCAACCAGATGGCAGGAGGAGCCTCGTCCAGGACACCTTTTGTGCCAAGGCGACCCGGAGTACCGAACCATCGTCCCAACCCAGCCTTTTGTACCTACTGCAAGAGAACTGGACATATGATGAAAGACTGCCGGCGAGCCAACCGTCTTTGCTTAGTCTGCGGCTCAGCTACTCATGATATTGGGTCTTATCCCCAAAGACAAAACCCAGTTGCTGCACCCAGGCCAGCAATTACCTATCCGCAGCGACTAGCCCTTCAGGCACCTTCTCCAAGACTTGCACTACCTGCACCACCCAGAGGACCACAAGCTGCACCACCTCCTCATCAGTTCCATCAAGCTCAAAGGAACGTTCAGAGGAATGCTCCTCAGGCCAGGAGGAATGTACCAAGGCGCCAGGCTTTCATGATGACAGTGGAAGAAGCTGAAGCCACTGGCCAAGTTATCACTGGTGACCTTTTATTTCTCAAAATTTCTTTCAGTCTTGATATTTATCCTACATACTTTTCCTATACCTAAAACATAACCCACATACCTTAGGTACAATCTTAGTATCCTCAATACCTGCACTAGTACTGTTTGATACTGGAGCATCTCACTGCTTTATGTCACAACGGTTTGTCCGAACCCATGCGATTCCAGTCTCGCCGCTTGTATCCAGCTGGAATGTCAGTTTAGGAAATGGCGTTCTAAAGGAAACAATAGGATACAACTTGTGTCCAGTAGTCGTATGCAGCAGAGAGTTCTATGCTGATTTCAATGTGCTGGACATACCGAACTTTGATGTGGTTCTAGGAATGGATTGGCTTGGAACTTTTTATGCTACCATCGACTGTCGTCAAAGGAGAGTAGTATTCGAGATTCCAGACCATCCGGTCTTCTATTTCAAAAGCAGAGACCGTACACTGGAGCCAAGTACCTATAAAGCGAAGCCAAGGGAAGCAGTAGCTGCAGCAGCTCAAGCGGAGGAAGAATCAAGACCAGATGTGGTTCGAGAGTTCGACGATGTGTTTCCTGACGATATATTAGGTTTGCCTCCCGATCGAGCTCTTGAATTCAGCATTGATTTAGTACCAGGAGCACAACCGGTGATCAAAGCACCTTATCGATTAAGTCCAGAAGGTTTGAAGGAAGTCCGAATACAGTTGGACGAATTACTGGCGAAAGGATGGATTCGTCCCAGCACTTCAAGTTGGGGATCACCTGTACTGCGTGTGAAGAAGAAGGAAGGTTCATACAGAATGTGCATCGATTACAGAGCCTTGAACGAAGTCACTATAAAGAACAAGTATCCACTCCCGCACATCGATGATTTATTTGATCAGCTAAGTGGATCTTGTGTTTTCTCTAAATTGGATATTCGTTCAGGTTATCATCAAGTGAAGGTCAAGAAAGCTGATATTCACAAAACAGCTTTCAGAACTTGCTATGGACATTACGAATTTCTAGTGATGCCATTTGGAGTGACCAACGCACCAGCAATATTCATGAACCTAGAGTACTTAGACAGGTTTGTTGTCATCTTCATCAACGACATACTGGTGTATTCAAGGAGTCAGAAAGAGCATGCAGAGCACCTACAAATTGTCTTGGAAACTCTTCGACAACATTAACTCTATGCCAAGTACAACAAGTGAGAGTTTTGGCTAAAGCAAGTTGGTTTTCTTGGACATATCGTATCAGGAGAAGGAATCTCTGTGGATCCAGCGAAAGTTTCAGCAGTTAGCGAATGGCCTACACCAAAGTCAGTGAAGGACATTCGAAGTTTCTTGGGTTTAGCTTGATAATACAGAAGGTTTATTGAAGGCTTTTCAAAGACAGCAACACCCCTGACCAAGCTCACACGTAAAGATGAAGATTTTGTGTGGTCAGAAGTATGCGAACAAGCTTTCATAGAACTCAAGTCAAGGTTGACATCGGCACCTATTCTCCTCATACCGGATCAATCTGGAGGATTCGAAGTGTATTGCGATGCATCCGGTAAGGGATTAGGATGTGTTCTACATAAGCACGGTAAAGTTGTGTCTTATGCTTCAAGACAGCTGAAGATTCATGAGCGTAATTATCCGACACATGATCTGGAGTTGGCAGCCTTCATCTTTGCTCTCAAGATTTGGCGCCATTATCTTCTTGGTGAACGAGTGAACATCTACACAGATCATAAGAGTCTGAAGTACGTGTTTACTTAGAAGCAGTTGAATATGCGGTAGAGAAGATGGTTAGAACTCATGACGGACTTTGACATCAACTTTCAATATCACCCAAGGAGGGTGAATGTGGTTCCTGATGCTCTTAGTCATCAACTTTTATCAATGAATCTCACCGCTCAGTGGAAGTTTCAACAAGACTTGTATCAGATGGAGATTGAAGTAGTCATGCCAGGTAATGCTTCAAGTTTGATGAATTTACAAGTTCAATCAACCATTGTCAATTAGATCAAAGCAGCTCAAGTAAGTGATACTAAGTTGCAAAAGATCAGAGAACAAGTGGAGAATGGACTCAGAATAGACTTCATCATCCATGAAGACAGATCTTTGAGATACGGCAGCAGATTGTGTGCACCAAAAAGGCCTGTTCGGGAAGAGTTAATGAAAGAAGCTCACAGCTCTCCCTACTCAGTACACCCTGGAGGTACCAAAATGTACAAAGATCTACGTCAGAATTATTGGTGGCATGGAATGAAGCGTGAAGTAGCCAGAAGCGTCATAAAATGCTTGGTGTGTCAGCAAGTAAAGGCTGAACATCACAGGACTGCTGGATTACTTCAACCGTTACCAATCCCAGAATGGAAGTGGCAACACATCACGATAGATTTTGTGGCTGCTCTTCCTCGCAGCACAAAGGGTAACGATGCCGTATGGGTCATTATGGATCGACTCACAAAGTCGGCTCACTTCATCCCATTTCGAGTTGGCCAATCAACTGAGAAACTAGCAAAGAAGTACATGGAGGTAATAATCTACTTAAAGATTTAAATTCTTCATAATGTACTATCTCTGATACCCATGAATTCATACAGGAAATTGTGAGACTTCATGGAGTATCGGTCTGCATTGTCTCCGATCGTGACACCAGGT
This sequence comes from Agapanthus africanus, assembly GCA_030015575.1. Lineage (NCBI taxonomy): Eukaryota > Viridiplantae > Streptophyta > Magnoliopsida > Asparagales > Amaryllidaceae > Agapanthus > Agapanthus africanus. Next base: position 65,064,815 of record CM057349.1, read on the forward strand.
TCCGATCGCAATTTTGGCAGAGTCTGCAAGCAAGCTTGGGAACAAGTCTGAACTTCAGCATGGCTTATCATCTACAAACCGATGGTCAGTCTGAGCGAACTATTCAGATCTTGGAGGATATGCTCAGAGCATATATGTTAGACTTCAAAGGATCGTGGGAAGATCACCTACACCTTGTGGAGTTCTCGTACAACAACAGCTACTAAGCAAGCATAGGAATGGCACCTTTTGCAACACTGTATAGAAGGAAGTGTCGATCGCCATTAAGTTGGGACGACATCGGAGATAGGGAACTTCTTGGACCAGAGATGATAGTAGCGACTGTTGATGTGGTTCGTACTATCAGGGAAAGAATGCGCATAGCTCAAGATCGATAGAAGCATTGGGCTGATGCAAAGAGACGTCACTTGGAGTTCCAGCTAGTGGATCATGTGTTCTTAAAGATATCTCTGAACCACGGAGTGATCCAATTTGGAAGACGGGGTAAACTAAGTTTGAGATACATTAGACCGTTCGACATACTCGAACGAGTCGGTGAAGTGGCATACCGCTTAGCACTTCCACCTTCATTGGAAGTAGTGCATAATGTTTTCCACATATCCCAACTCAGAAGGTATGTGAGTGACCCCAGCCATGTTCTTGATCATTCCGAGCTCACTATACAGCCTAACTTATCTTGTGAGCAACAACCTGTGGAGATCCTGGATAGGAAAGTAAAGACACTTCGGAACAAGGAAGTCAACTTGGTTCGAGTGATGTGGAGGAAAGACACTCCAGAAGAGTCCACTTGGGAAAGGGAAGATGAAATGCGTGCAAGATATCCACATCTCTTTGTAAACTAGTCCTCAAATAAAAGCTGTAAATTTCGAGAACGAAATTTTTGTAAGGAGAGTAGACTGTAACAACTCCATTTTTAGTGTACAAAAATTTGCTTTAAAATTAATGTATACTTGAAGTATTTACTTTTGCTGTTATCACTTTAAGTATTTAATTCACTCCTTAATTACAAGAAGGAGCTTGTAACTCATTGGTAATACCTTGCATTGCTGAACCAAGACACCAGAGTTCAAATCCCATACCCCACATTATTTTTAATTTTATTTTGGTATAATTTTTTTATAATACCAACAATTACACGTGCATTTCTCACAAAACCCCACTACACCCCATAATATGAAAGTACCAGTGAGAAGGTGAGACGACGGCACCCCTCCCCACCGCCGGACTCGGCCGGGATCGGTCGAGTCGGCCGGCGGACCGGCCGACTCAGGCCGGCGCCGTCGGCCGGACTCGGCCGGACCGCCGAGTCCCCTGAATGAAAAAGTTGGCTTTTCCTATTCTTAACCCCCCTGCACACTCCATTTATTTGGATCGTTTCCAGAGAGCTCATAAGACCCTCATTTACTATATTTTTAATGATTTTTGTATACATTTTTTTAAATTAAAACCCTTCATCTACCTTAACCCTAGCCTAACCCTATAAATACCAACCCTACACACTACCCCCTCACCCCAAACTCTGAGCCAACTCTCAAGAATTTTCATTAGAAACCTTGTGTACTTTGAAAACGAGCAAGAAGCGAAGCTACGACGAATTTTCCGACGAACTTCCGATGACCATCTTAGGAGCTCCCGGCGACGAAACGATGCACCGGAGACTCCTCCCGATCCATCTCCCTCTCCTTGTTGTCTTAAACTCATAAGTCCGCATTTCTATCTTTCTTTTCTTTCTAAAAAATACAGAATTACAAAACCCGACGGAATCGGAACAAAACCGATTTCCGATTTGGTTTCTTTATAAAACCTCACTTTTCTTTAATACAATCATGCTTAAACCAATTCATGTTGACTATTAAACACTAATCAACCATATTGATCAAGTTTCAAATCAAAAGTAATTACTATTTCATTTTACCGTATTTTCATTTAAATACCACATAGTTTCAATTCTACATATAACATCACAAAACTTGCTATTCCATTAAGTAGATCACGAGGTAATAACCTATCTCCTCACACACTTATATGCAACATAGCACTATACCCTTGGGAATATAGAATACGGGAAAGTGACACATTTTCATTTAAATACCATTTACTTAATAAAACCGTTTTCTAAAGGATTTAGTATTTATACAAATCTTTGTAAAGCGCCGCTACAACCCATTTTGGGGAACCCGTTCGGGATGGTGCGAATCATCGCACATCCTCGGGCTTAGTAGTGCAAGATTCAGACCTCCGCAAGGAGCATTCGGTCTCGAAAGATTTAAAATACGACATTTTAAGAAAATGAGATTTTTGGAATATAAAATATATATTAAAATTATTTTTGTACAAATATATGTATATTTATCATTAAAATACCTATTTTTTATGATAAATATTCCACCTTTTTCTAAAAATTACAAGAATCAATTTACCTTAAAATACCATGAATTACATACAAAACCAATATTACAAATAAATACCACTTATTATGAAAATAGGATATTTTCACTAGAAATATCACAATATAAAATCTACATTCATTACAACTCTAAAGACGATTAATAAATACTTGGGGTGTATTTTGAAAACTATACAAGAGTATTTTTACATAAAACCCCCTCAAGTTTTATAATTTACCCTAAGGACCCTAATAAATATAGGTTTAAGCGGGACCAATCTCTTGAGCCTTAGGGAGCCGGAGAAGTGGGTGCTTGCCTATCTAAGGTAGAAAACTTAACAAACGGTATTATCAATACAGTAATCGTCTTTGAAAAAGACATAAATCCTGCCGCTCATGTGCAGCGGTTACCGATAATATCAAAACAATCAGGACTTCAATTTACTTCTCTAATTGTCTGACTCAGATTGAGTCTCATTATAATCTGACTTGAATATGATTCAAGTACAATCTACAATCTACAATCTACAATTTACAATATTACAATTCAACTTGAATCCATGAATCCATTATTCCATATATTCAATCTATCAACTTGACCGAACCGAACCATGGATATACATCCATTTACATGATTCTACAGTTATTCCATTTACATGATTATACAGTTACATCCGTTTACTGATATCATGGTTTTGGTCAGTCATCCAACTATACAATCCATACAATACAATACAACAATACAATCAAAAAACTATGGGGTTTAAGGGGTAGATTGGTACGGAAGGTGTTAAAAGTGGCACGAGACGGTAAGATTAAGACACCTAACCTATATTCCGTTGCTGTTGTACCGTGGCTTAACGGTTCCTTGTACATTCCGTTTGCCCTGGTCTTTAGCATATAGAGACCCCTCTCGTATACACTGGCATTCTTCTGTACCAAACTACAAACAACAGTGTTAACACAACATTACAACAATATAATACAACTTTAAAAGATACCTCTTATTCTGTCTATTTCTCCCTTATCTTTGGGACTTACCGAGCGATCTGTTCACCGATGACATTCTCTTTCTTTCTTCTTTAAATGTCGTCAGGTTATCTGGACACTTCAGAGATCGAGCCTACTGCTGAAGACTTGAACCAGTTCAGTGAAGACCCCGAGCTCTAGTCATTGTACACTTTCCATTCAGTACTTTTCATTTCTGTTATGCCATTGTTTAGGCATTGCTTTATTTCAGTTGTATTTACTTTCCATGCATTGTACAGAAAGAATGTGAATAAATAAAGTTGCTGTTTTTATTATATCTTGTCTCTTGTGCTTTATTTTTATATTGCTTAGATACGCTTAGCGTATTTACTTTACAGTAAATATGTAGCGGCCTCATCGCGTCCTCTGCCCGTATACTGGGAAGCGGGGCATGACATAAAGAGAACTACAAAGGTTGTAATCTCTTAACTTAGTGCTATATTACTTGTAGTATGTGTTACTACTTCTTGTTACCCTAGCTTTTCTAGTTCGATTCCTAGGTTAGAGATTACTTAGCACACTAATTTTTTTATTGTGGCATGTGTTAATTTTTTTATTGTGGCATGTGTGATACTACCAAACCCTTGTTGAGGTGCTAAAGAATCCCTATATGGTATCAGAGCCAAACTAGAAACCTAGACGGTGTTAAGATAATACGAAACCCAAAAACTCCGCAAAAATATGGTTTTAGAAACCCTAGAAAATGCTCTCTGGAATTTTTTTGAAAAATCGTTTAAAAATTATTTCAGCAACTGCAGAGTGTAGTATGGGATAGTATAAGAACATAGGTGAAATACGGGAAGGGGTGCTCGGAATTTGGCCGAGCACCAGGCCATGAACCCCGGCGACGCCGGCCTCCTGTTCTCTTTATCCCCTCGTATTTCACATGTGTTCTCATGTGCAGGTTTTGGGGTTTCTGGTATTGTTTGTTTAGTCCATATTGTCATGTGATGATAATTGAGTTATGGGTTAATTGCGGAGTATTTCGTAGTCGTATTTTTTAGCATTGTATTGGTAACCTAGACAATGTTTAACAGTTCGATCGAATTTCAAACACCTCGTCAAGAACCCCACTGAAATTTTCAAGAGTTGGAATTTTCTTAAGTTAATTATATTCATTAGCCGTGCAAGTTACTCTATGGACCCTCTAGAAGAAAAAAAACCTTAACTCGATTCTATGCCTTCGGAACCGCGACTTGAACCCTAGAGTTTGCTGTAGTTCTGCGGTGTCATAGGTGAGGCATTGGTTTGGCCCTTCTACGGCTGGGCCATAGGTACTGTGGCACGATTTTGGGTACTTTAAATTCGCTCAAGTGTTGAGCTTATCGGGTGATGAGGGTGTTGGTTGATTCGATCGAAATGTTTAACATAGCCTAGTATATTGTGATACGATAATTGGAATCTACATTTATATGCTGCGTGTAAATCTAGCATTTCGGTCTCGGTTGTAATCGGAAATCTTGTTGAATTATCTGACTTACTTTGAAAAGTGTTTTCATGAGATGAGACCTAAATGCGAGACTTACATTGTTAGGCATGAAACTTTGGATATGTGATATCCCGGGTTTATGATGTCTAAGGGCAATGTCGATTCCAATTGTTGTAGTTTTTCACTTTCTTTTCTGCGACCGTAAGCGTAGTATATGGTATATTGCCGATTTCGTTGCTATATGTCAACGACAATTGGGGTACGCACACTTGCTTACGTTGATGACATGTGATGTTATGAGTTGCTGTGATATTATGTATAGGATCGTCGTGATTTAATGGCCGGAGGGTTTTATGTGAGATGAGAGTTTTTCTTTTCATTCATGTAAAATTTATTTGTATGTAATATTCTTTTATTGGGGCACTTCCGGGTTGAGGATGATGTCACCATTATTGTATATTATTTACTTTTCCGCATTAGGATAGGCCCAAGGTAGGGAGCACAAGTGACCGGGTTCTGGGGTACAGTGGGAGACCATTTCGAGGCGTCAAGACCGGGTTTCCTAACTCCAGAATTGGTAGGGTCACTTGCCGCTCTCGTAGGTGTCTAGGGGTGTAGGATTGGCTATTCATCACGACCGTAGAATCCGTATTTTCTATTGTTGGCTAAATAAAAAATACGGATGTCCTAGCATATCCTATATTTTCATATATGTGTTTCTGCTGCTTATATTCTGTGATGTGATCACTTGATATATCTGAGACGAATGCAATATTATATATGAGATTATAGTAGACGTTGCTTATTTTTTGCACCCGCGCTAGTCCCGTCCCGGTATGCCGTTAGTTAAGTAACCTAACGGTGCATAACGGGATACTGTGGCGAATGCGGATGGCATAAGCGTACGTTGTATTTTCGTTTCTTCTGTGATGCTTAGGAAGCTTAAATGATGGGACTTCATTAATATGATTAATAAAAATAAAGAAACCTAAAAGATATTATAGAATCAAATTTTCAAAAAGGGTAGCTACAGTTTTTGCTTTGCATAGTGATATATGTGATATATCATGCACCTTATTCGATAAGGAAAGAGCCAAGATCCATTCACCGGGAATGACCTCTTTAGCACTAACTGGCAGATGTTACAACACTCGGTTTGTCTTTTGATTGCTTTTAGAGTTTCTTGCTTTGCATAGTGATATATGTGATATATCCTGCTCCTTATTCGATGAGGAAAGAGCCGAGATCCCTTCACCGGGAAATGACCTCTTTAGCAAAACTAGTAAAAGCCTTAAAAGCACTCCTTTTCAAAATCACTCGATTCTACAATGATATCAAGTTCATTACGCAAAAGTTTTTCTGAAAAAACCTGTCGTAGCCCTCCATCATTTCAGATAAGTCCTACTTAGTATTCAAGCTATATTTGTTGGCCTGCGTCAAGGCGTAGTGGTAGCTAACTAGTGCTTATCTGCAGCATAAGATGAGATTGGATTAGGGTAGTCGTACGACTTTGTTGTCCTGTGTCAAGGGTCGTGCGGGTGGGTTTAATTCAATCAATGAATAACGGGTTGAACTTGACTAGCGGACTATGGTTTGTTGGCCTGCGTCAAGGTCATAGGACGCTAAGGGCAAAATATTATCGGGAATTTCAAGTGTTGAAATTTGCAATGAGATTGCATACCTTCTATGAGATAGTTGGATCCCGATACCCACTGCGAGTAAGAGTTCCTCCTGGGAGAGTTTTACACAAGACAATTAGCCGATCAAGTTGGTGTCTAGAAAGGTGTCAACGGGGTTATGCCTCTAGGAAAATGAGGTTTCTTTTAATTAGGTCCGTGCGAAAGCATGAGGAACCTCCCTCAAAGTACCGGCACTGGCCTGGCTGAAAGATTGGCAAAATTGTAGGGTGTAATTAATTCCGGTTAGTCTTTACTTTTAGGGTTTGAAGGAAGATTTGATAAAAACAGTGGGAGCCATCCTGATTAGATAAAATAATAACCAATCTGATCTTGCAAGAGCATAAGCTAAAGTGTTTTCTTCTCTCTCTCTAGGTAGCGACCATATCACGTCTTAATCAAGATAATAATATGGATGTATTGACCGAACCCGCATGTTATACTGTGCTGGGGAACGTTGGTTCCGTTCTTTCTTATAATTGTTGTAAGACTGAACAGGAAATATGGACATATCCGGATTCCCACGCCGCCCAAACGAAGAATAAGTATGATGATGCATTTTCTTCGGGTATGTTAGTTATTGAGAACTGTTTCTCAGTTCACTCTACGTCCTGGGTATTGGATACCGGATCACGATCCCACATATGTAATATGTTACATGGACTAAGGAAAGGTAGAGAACTAGGAATGGGTGATCATTCCGTAAGAGTAGGGAATGGGGAAAATGTTGCAGCCAAAGCAGTTGGCGAATATCACCTTGTGTTACCAAGAGGCAACACATTGATTCTGAACGAATGCTATTACATTCCGACCATGATATGCAATCTTATATTAGTTTCTCTATTAAGTAAAGAAGGATATAATTTTGTAGTACAGGATAATGTTATGAACATCTTCCTGAATTAAAAGTTGATTGCATCAGGCTCGTTAAATAATGGCATCTACGTTCTAGATCAAACTACAGTCCTTAATGTACAAAACACACAAAAGAAGAAGAGTTCAGAAATGAACGAATCCTTCTTATGGCATTGTAGACTGGGTCATATCAATGCGACACGACTGGCTAAGTTGCATAAGGATGGATATTTGAATCCGTTCGAATTTTCAACTTATGACACTTGCCAATCATGTCTCAAAGGCAAGATGACCAAAACTCCGTTTACAGGACACGAAAAAAGAGCTAGTGAGCTCTTTGGACTGATACATAGTGATGTATGTGGTCCTATGTCTACACATGCCAGGAATGGTTCTTCGTACTTCATTATATTCACTGACGACTCTCAAGATTCGGACATGTGTTCCTGATGAAACACAAGTCTGAAGTTTTTAAGAAATTCAAGGAATATAAATCCGAAGTCGAGAACCAAACGGGTAAAAGTATTAAAATCCTACGATCTGATCGAGGAGATGAATACTTGAGCACGGAGTTCCTGGATTATCTAAAAGAGAATGGGATTCTCTCTCAGCTTACTCCTCCATATACACCATAGCACAACGGTGTATCGGAGCGAAGGAATCGCACCCTATTAGATATGGTGCGCTCTATGATGAGCACTGCTGAGTACCTATTTCCTTTTGGGGATATGCACTGGAGACAGCTGCAGACCTATTGAATATGGTTCCCATTAAATCTGTGCCAACCACTCCATATGATATATGGAAAGGAAAGAGACCATATCTTAATTATATTAAGATATGGGGTTGTCCGGCATATGTGAAAACACAAAATCCGGACAAGCTCGGGGCAAGGTCTTTTCTGTGTAAGTTTGTTGGATATCCCAAAAATTCGCGCGGGTATATCTTCTACCACACCGAGGAACAAAAGGTATTTGTTTCTCGACATGCCACCTTTTTAGAAAAGGAATTTCTTGAAAAGGAAATTAGTGGCAAGGAGGTAGAACTGGAAGAAGTTCCAGTTATACAAATTACGACAGAAGATTTGGTGGAACCAGAGGATTCGGTAATTCCCAACGAACCTCAGCCTTTCCGCCAATCTAGTAGGGTTCCTCATCCACCTGAGAGATACTACGGTTTTCTCGTTGATGGTGGAAGCGAGGATTGCATCATGGAGGATGATGACCCAACTAGCTTTGAGCAGGCTATCACAAGTGGGGATCTGTGAAATGGCTGGATGCAATGCGGTCCGAGATGGAATCCATGTACACCAACAAAGTATGGACTTTAGAAGATGCTCCTGAATGGGTAAAACCCTTTGGGACCAAGTGGATCTTCAAGAAAAAACTTGGTGTAGATGGGAAAGTGGAAACATTCAAAGCTAGAATTGTTGCAAAGGGTTTTCGTCAACGACCAGGTGTGGATTATGACGAAACCTTTTCTCCAGTGGCTATGCTTAAATCCATCCGGATCATGCTTGCCATCGCTGCATACCATGACTACGAAATTTGGCAAATGGATGTTAAGACCGCCTTTCTAAATGGTGATTTGGAAGAGTGCGTGTACATGACTCAGACAGAGGGCTTCGTAGACAGTGGGAGCAGCGGAAAGGTGTTCAAGCTGCTTAAATCCATCTACGAGTTGAAGCAGGCATCACGGAGTTGGAACATCTGTTTTGATGTCGTTGTCAAAGAGTTTGACTTCGTAAAAAACGTAGATGAACCTTGTATATACAAAAAGGTGGCAGAGAGTAAGGTTGTCTTCCTCGTATTGTACGTGGATGACATACTCTTGATAGGAAATGACATTCCTATGCTGCAATAGGTCAAGCTCTTCTTATCACATAGATTCTCAATGAAAGATCTAGGTAATGCCTCCTACATCTTGGGGATTAAGATCTATAGAGATAGATCCAAATGGATACTGGGATTGTCCCAGTCCAGGCACATTGACACCATATTAAAGAGGTTTAGTATGGAAGAATCCAAGAATGGGTTCTTACCCATGATCTTAGGACTCACTCTCTCCAAAAAGATGTCTCCCAAGACTGATTTGGAGAGAGCTCGCATGCAAGAGATACCCTATGCTTCGGAAGTAGGCTCTATCATGTACGCGATGCTATGTACCAGACCCGATGTAGCATACTCACTAAGTATAGTGAGCATGTATCAAACAGATCCTGAAGAGAGTCACTGGACAGCTGTGAAGAGCATTCTCAAGTACTTGAGAAGGACTAAAGAGATGCTCTTGGTGTATGGTAACGGAGAACTCCAAGTGGAGTCCTTTACCGATTCGAGCTTCCAGAGTGATAAGGACGACTCTAAGTCGCACTCGGGATTTGTCTTTACCGTCAATGGAGGGGCGGTATGCTGGAAGAGTTCCAAGCAAGAAACCGTGGCAAACTCGACGATGGAGGCTGAATACATCGCTGCCAACGATGTTGCCAAAGAGGCTGTCTGGATGAAGAAGTTCATAACTGAACTTGGAGTGGTTCCATCCATTGAGTATCCAATACCTTTGTATTGCGATAACAATGGAGCGGTGGCTTTGGCCAAGGAACCCAGGTCCCATCAACGATCCAGGCATATTCTGAGGCGGTATCACCTGATCCGGGAGATAGTAGATCGCTGGGAGATCGAGGTCAGGAGAGTTGACATGAAGAACAACACTGCGGATCCACTCACGAAGGCCATTCCCCAGATACAGTTCAAGAGATTCTTCGGGATGCTGGGCATGTGATACTACAGCAGCTGGCCCAAGTGCAAGTGGGAGATTGTTAGTTATATATATGCCCTAGAGGCCATTATTGTACATATGATGTAAATTATAGTGGATGCTTCAACATATATAGAGAGGACTTTCTTGCTCGACATGATAGTATGCTATCTTGTTGCTCTTTATCTTAATATGTATACTTGTCTCTTACTGTCTTATGGTTACATGTTGGTAAAGCCCTTAGGATGTGTACTTGACTACAAGGATTATGATGCAGATCATACTAGTGGGGCCATGGTAGTCCATAAGTTCATCCTTTAATGTTCCTAGTCGTGGGTGTATCGAGACAGGGCATCGATATACCAGAGTAGACTAGCGTATACGCTTCTCGACCCATGAGATGGGCGATGGATGATCCCATATCCATTGGTGTTTGACATCAGAGATGGTATACGGGTGCTCAGTGGAGACTGGGTACACTGGACGGACTCATCGAGAACTCCTAGATAGTATTATACCTCACGTCAGATAGCAGTTCTCAGGTGACACTGGTACAGGTTAGTCTGTAGACCCGAGATTGTCATAGAGTCTTGTGTGATTCCCACTGTGCTTTGATTTCCACCTTACCACGTTCTATAGGACGTGCAAAACGGTGGTTTTTGGGTACAGTCCTGAGTCATATGGAGGCAATAAGTGATAGGAGGGGTTTTGTCTCTCCCGGTATTGGGGGTTGATGTTGCGCTGTGCTCGATTGGCCATAATAGGGAAGTCCCTGGCCAGGGCTGATTTTGAGATTTACTGGTAAGTGTTATCAGTAGTTTCTCGACCCGTTATGAGCCTCATATCGGCATGAATTATCGGTTATTGGGGTTTGACGTTTACCACCCCTAGACTAGATATGTGACATATCAGACGAAGAGACCGGACTGTACGGTAGTGTTACTGTCAAGCTTTTGTAGGAGTTAGAGCGGGCATGCTTGCTGATCTTCTGATCTTTCAATACCCGGGTAGCCGTTACATCCAGCTAGTACCACTGACGGCTTGTGGGTGCTTGATGTGATCATCACCTGCTGCCGGTGTATTGATGAGTCTTAGAGTCCCACAAAGGAGTTTCTTAGCCCAGGCAAAAAGATGTGGTGTGCATATAAGATATGCGCGGGGACCTGATTAAATGCGCGTATATAATACCGTATATTAATCGGGCGGTTTACTTTTGGTCGAGTCATATGTGATATGACCGGTTTGTTAAATCAAGTGTTGATTTAACATTGACCATTAGTTTTTTCACTTGGACCATTTTGTCTTTTGTTGTATGCATGCATGTATGCATAAGTTTATGTTGATGCACATATTGATGTGGATGCACACATACATGCATACACTTGTGTATCATGATAGATGATACAAAGATGGTGGCAATATAAGACTCACATGTTAGTAAATATATACATATTTATTTTTGAGATTAATGGAAATAGAAAATGATTCATGGTTGATTATTTTATTCCTCCACTAACCCTTACATTAACCATGAGTTATCATTCTATGGCTATTAGTGCTCCAAAGATAAATATCTAGATATTTATTAACTAAGGTTAAAAATGAGAGTGGAAATTATATATAATTTCTATTCTCATTTTTATCTTTATCCTTTTTCATTATCTTGAGCTCTCAAGTTTCCATCATCTTCTTCTTCCTCTCTCTTGCTCTCTAAGTTTTGATAGTGAGTGAGAAAGTGATCAAGTTAGGGTTTTGAAGTGAGAAAACAAACCACATCATCATTCTACACTAGTCTAGCCAATTAGTTTAGAGTATTAGCTTCATCTTCATCTTTTGATCAAGTGGAGCTAGGAGCTTGGACAAAGAGGACTCCGGGTGGATCATCGTGGACTTGGAGGATCACTAGCAAGCCCGTTCCAACTCTCAAGGAGTCAAGTAAAAAGAACTACAGAGGTTGTAATCTCTTAAATTAGTGCTATATTACTTGTAGTATGTGTTACTACTTCTTGTTACCCTAGCTTTTCTAGTTTGATTCCTAGGTTAGAGATTACTTAGCACCCTAATTTTTTTTATTGTGGCATGTGTGATGCTACCAAACCCTTGTTGAGGTGCTAAGGAATCTCTACAGAGGCTGGGACTAGTGAGTCCGCGTCTATTAGACGCCGCAGGGAGCAGTGAGGACACTGCTGTCAATAAGTTTGGGGTGAGGGTTGATTGTAAATAGTTATCTTTGCATTGCATCTGCATATTTTTTGTACATATTTGTTTTTCTTTGCATATTTAATTTCTGCATTGCATCTTTATAAAAAATATATAAATATATAAATATATATATATATATATATATAAATTGAAAAAATTTTAAAATAAAAAATTGAAAAGTTCAATTTTGGCCATATTTTACTTAAGTTCAACATGACGGTTGACTAGTTAGGAAAAATTAGATCCTAAACTCAGTAAATTAAAAACCCTAAAAATAACCTTTCTTAAAGTTTAACTGTAGAAAATATACGTCCTTGTAGTTTATTTAGAAATAAGCAAATTTTAAGTTCAGTTCTTGGGCTAAGTCGAAATAAGGGAAGAGTATTGAAAGCTTTATTTGAAGAATAAGTCTAAAAATAATTCTGAACCTTAAGTCTAAATTCTGAAAATATATACCCTACTTTACGCACATACACACATCTTGAAATTTGGGATACTAGAGAATACCTTGAAATGCTCTTGTCTAAAATCCTTAGTGTGAAGGAAAATAAAAGTATAAGTGCTGAATAAAGAGATAAAAAATAAAAAAATGAACACTGGTTTTGTAATTGCTTAAGGCAGCATAAATAAAAAAAATATAGCGAGAGTGCTTTATCACCTAGTGCCTTAGAACAACTGGTTTTGGAGTCACTGCTAAGCCTTAGGTGTTGCAAGACGAGGAATTACGCCTAAATGCGCAAACATATTTTGTAATCGATTGTTTAGTACCTCAAGATGTATTAACGATCGCATGAAAGATGTGTGAGCAATTTCATCTAGAATTCACCAATTAAAAAGGTATTTTGGAAGATAGACAAGAGTATGATAGCTTGAATTGAATTTCCAAGTGTAGGGGTGATAATTACACACACGTAGGGGTATGTGATTGGAATTTGGAGGAGAGATAGGAATAAAAGATATGGCTTATATTTTCAGTAGAGATGATAAAAATTCCTGAGTTAAGATTGCGCCTTAGAAGGAAAACTTAGGAGATACTAAAAGCTTTATAAACTGGCAAAACGTATATGATCTTACGTTAGATGAAAAGCAAGTGTGAAAAATACGGATTGATGATTTCTAAGTTGAAGATGATAAATTTTCTTGCTAGAATACTGAATTGAAGAATTAGAGTCAACGACCAAATTGATCGGATTTTGTGGGTAGTATCCGCTGAAAACCCTCAGGAGATAACACTCCTCCTACTAGGGACACCTAGAGGTTTAATGACTTGTTGCATGAGCTCAGTGCAATCGGGTTCCCTGCGAAAGTGAGATTAGGAATTTTTGAGAATAAAATTGGCTTTGCTCGGGACGAGCAAAAGATAAGTTTGGGGGTATTTGATCATATCAGATTTTGGCATTTTTATACCGTCCATTCTTAATCATATTGCATATAGGTAGGTACTTTTAATCCGTGTTTGCCGAATAATTGCAGGTTACAGGTTCTCAGCTCCTTACAATGAAATTCATGAAAAGTCATAACAAATGCGGGACTACGACCAACAACAGATGAATACTGATCTCCGCTAACCATCCGTATGATGCCGCCTACCAGTTCAAGGGACAAAATGGCAAATCGTTGGCCACTTCAATGCACAAAATACAAGGGCAGCACAAGATCCAAGACATCAATGCGGAGTTCAAAGCAAAAGTCTACATCATTTTGCACTGCTGAATATCTGAAAGAGAACTGAAGAGATTATGAGAAACTAAGAATACAAAACAGAAGATAAAAGCAACATGGAGAAGCCTTGAAAAGATGATTCCCCAAGTCTACCAAATGGCCGCGGAACCGCGGCCAAATAGGCATTTCTGCCGCGGTTCCGCGGACGCATTTGAGCAGTGTTGGTGGCAGTTGGTTCCGCATTGACTGAGCTCTTTTGGGATAGTTTTGTAATTTCGTGTTTACCTCAGAATGTAACCTAGGGTTTCACCTTCCTATCTATAAATAGAAGAGCTCAAAGCCAAATAATGGATGCCTTTCTTTATTTTAGGTTTTAGAATTTAATTATGTTCTTTCTTTATGAAAAATTGTAGCGAGGTTATGAGCGTTGATTAATAAAAAGATAAATAAAAAGAGAGTTCTTTTATTCTGCATGTCTCTTTAGTATTTGCAATTCTTCATTTGTTAATTAGCCGTATTATTTTATTGTAGTTTTTCTTTTGTTTTCTTTCTTCTATTTTCTTTATCATTCACAACGATGATGCTTGAGTAAGATCCTTGTCAAGGTGAGGTCTCAAATAGCTAGTTGTAATCTTTCTAAACCTCAATTCTTTCTACCTATCTTTTATGTTTTTTTTATCTTTTTAATGGGTGAGTAATTTCTCACTTGTTAGGGCAGGAAAAGGAAAGTTTGAGAGAAGGAAATCTCTCTCACTCTTTTCTTTGCCCAACACCGTAATTCGGACTCCCTTTAATTGACCCATAATTCGCTCACTACGGCACCCTATCTTACATGATAGTGGTGATTCCATAGTTAGACCGGTTGTGATTGAATTAACCTGAGGTTAGGGCTAAGAGCCAAGAACGGACGGACAAGGACCAAAAGGAATAACTAAGCATGGAAAGCCTAGCTTATACTTGCAAGTTCCTTCCTAGCCGTGCTAATCCCCGTTGTTGCCGATTACCATAATACCGATATTAAGAAGGGCATTGAAAGAAGTGAGAAATTCCTAACTCGAACTAACCTAATCCTAACCCTAGCAAGTTCTTTATTGATTTTTTACCTCACTAGTAGACCTTAAAACAAAACTCAAAATATTTGGATTTAACTCGTTAAAACATAAAGAAAAAGATTCCATCTCCCTATGGATCGACCTGTACTCAACTGGCTAGCTACCAAGCGAAACCGTCTTAATTGCGGTAATTAAAAATTAAAAATAATACGCAGAAAAGCAAACAATCACCGGGCCACCGCTAGAAGCCAGCCAAAATGTGATGACCATCAATGCACCGTTTATTCTTGATGATTGAGGCATTGTCTATCGTGCGGACGGATGAGCTAGCTGTTGCTGCGACTGACAAGATATCGCCCCAGATGTTTGACGTTATTGCAACACGAGTTTATACTTAGGGATATGATAGAAGATCGCTAGTCACCCATGGATGAATGGCTAGGGCATGCGGTTCGTTTGCATACCCCGATGTAAGGTCATCAGATTGATTAATTTCAGCTAGAGAAGACTTCATACAGGCATGTTGAGAGTCGATAGAAAACAGACGAATGAAGAGTATTCCTACGACGATTTGGAAGAGTTTCCGAGGGCGTAGTTGGCCAGATACCTGCCACAAGATATTGAGCTGTCGAGTTCATAGTTTTGGAAGGGAGACTCTAGATATGAGTATAACCGTTTGTAGCGCAGTCCATGCAGCTACGAAGAGACGAGTTCGAATCAGTCCACATTAGAGAAAAGTGGAGTAAGAGGTTCGCACGAGATTTTGACGAGATGACGTTCCACTCCGTTGACATCAGAGATGTGATACGCATGCAGAGGCGTTGAATATGGATATATCTTTCAGAAGAAGTCGTGATGAGTATGCAGCTGTTCCGGAACAAGAAATGGATTTAGTAAAGGGTGATAACTTCCGGGCAGTTCGGCAGAGACGATATTTGGTAGAGACCCCGACAGAATCTTTTTGGAATACTACACGAGACGACTTGGACCCAGGATCAGTCGTATCATGCACATCCTGTGGGCCAGAGTTCGGCATCATCGATGAGACATGTTATGAGTAATCATGATAATTGGCCAGAGATCTTCAGAGGATGTGCCAAGGAGGAACTGTTTCCGTCATCATTCCATATTGGGCCATTGAACCGAGGAGTTATGTAACTGGCAATCCGCAGTGAGAGACGAGAGCCTAAGGGAATAAGGCGCCAGCCCTGAACAGGAGGTAAGTAGATATCTTGCTCTGCTGGCTTTGGATGCACCGACACCTTCTCAATTTTGAAGGAAGGACACATCGACAATGGTCATTTATAATTTGTGATTTGGTATTTCGGATTTGACGTTTCCGTTGTTTTAGATTCTGGTATTGTGAGGATTTCGTTTTTTTTGATTGATAATTCCCGCGTGCACCACAGTTGCACATGTTTCGCATTTCCATGTATCAGTTATGCTGATCTTTTTGTTTTGTGCACATTCATTGCACTCGATTTCGATTTTATGCCGCCCGAGACAGTTGATTTGGATTTCATACGTATTGGCATACATATGATTTGACTTGTGCTTTCGGCATGGTTTTCATGAACTTTTAGCACCTTGATTTGGTTTTGTGCACACTGATGCACATGGTTACGAGTGTTTATGCGACGGTATACTTAAGTTAGATTGATGTATGTTGTATACCGTCGATTTTGATTGCGAGTTAGATATTTGTTTTCGTGCACCATGTGCACTTGACCGAGGTTTTGCGCACACTTGGCTCACCTTGATGTGATTTTGTGCATACCAGATGCACTAAATCGGGATTCTTCATGCATATCAGATGCACCTGATATTCTTGTCGGGCACACCGTTGCCCTTGACAGATGTTTTCATGCACACCTGTTACACTTAGATTTTATTTCTATGCACATGTATGGCACATGCATTGATTTCGATTTCTGTGCATACCGGACGCACGTGGCATTATTATATATACTATTGAGTATGATTTCCTTTGAGTTGTATGTTTTTATGATATTTACTATTTGGTTTAGTAACCGAGCAGGACTGTTCTGAGAACGGTACCTAAGTGTTTTGCATGCATCGATAATTACTGAAGGTATTTCAAAAAAAAAGGGGAGCTATAGTCTCAATACCTTCTTACGTGTCCAAGATGACATGAAAACTTTACAAGGGAAACCCTTTTAAATCATTTTCAAAAGGCGGAATGTGTATCTTAAACAAAAGATATGTATGTATAGCTATTTTTCTTATAATGGGTGTCCGCTACTTGTGCCGTGATATGCGCATCGCACGACGATTTGAAAAAGTTTTTGCACGCATTTCTACTTGTATGTTTCACGATTTTACAACGATGCGTACTATGTGCTTGTTATAGTTTTGATTATATCATGTTGGTTTTCATTTTGGATTTGACACTCGTATTTTCGCCATAACTCCGATGATTGCGTACTGCTTGACGGAGTTCTGATTTTGAGTTTTACCCTCATTCTCATGCGCATGCCTTGCGCTAAGATATGTATTATGCATTCCTGATACTCAAAACCCCGATGATTTGATTGTTTTGCTGAAATGTTTTAGTATTTGGGGAGTTTAAATTTAAATTCGGGGACCGAATTTATTTAAGAGGGGAAGATTGTAATATTTCAGGAAATAAAATATTATTTTTGAAAACTTAAATAATTAAAATAATAAAATTCAGGAATATTATTAAGTACAAGGATTGGTTTTAATGAAAGGGTATAACTATATACCGATAGTTTGGAAAGTTAATATAAATTATTAGTTTTGAAGGTTTTTATGTGATTTGGGTATTTTATGAGATATTAAAAAATTATTTGTATATGGGTTTATTCACTGAACTCGATTAGTGTTTCACTAAATTTCTGCATTTATCCGGTTTATGTTTATGTGGATGGCATGCAACAAAGCATGTCACAAATACTTGCTACATTTTTTTATGCACCATGGTTCTTTGACTTTTTTTAATGATTTTTTTGAGTTTAAAAAAAAAGAAAAGAAAAGAAATAAAAGATAAAGAGAGTGTGTGTGATGGGACATGTATCATGGTTGATGTGAGAGGGGGGGTTCTACCATAGCTCTAGATATTTCCTCACTTCATCTTCATCATTTTCTTCATCTCTTCTCTTTTCTCTTCATCTCCCTCCATCACCCTCACTACACCCCATTAAAACACCACACAATCAAGGCCAAAACCTTATACTCATTTCACAAATTTGGTGCACAACCTCACTACAAACCTATTTGTGGGATCAGGCAAGGATTTTGAAGACTTTGAGCAACTCAAGAAACTTCTTGAGTTGCCAAATGAGGTAAATCCTACACTATTAGTTAAGTAATTGATTTTCCTAACATCCTATAGTAGTTTAGAGTTGTTCAAATGAAGTTTAGTGATCTTCGAAAATTTCAAGAGCGGGTTTAAGGTAAAGTTTGATGTGTGAAAGTGTATGGAGGTGTAATTGGTGACTACAACCCATCTAGTGTTAAAAATCCTGGACCAAGTGAATTTTGAAACCCATAGACATGAACTTAGAAACTTTCCATGTCGGTTTTGTGATATTTCTGAAGGTCTACAGGGAATTTGGAGCAATCTGGGACCTTTATAAAAAAATTAAACATATACATTAATCAAGTTAGATCAATAGGAGACCACCACGAGAAAACGAGACCAAACTTCAAAAAAATTAGGCCGGTGGGGGCGGTTACTGTAGCACTTTTGGTCGTCCAGAATTTGGATGTTGATGTTGGGTTTTGTCCTGTAGCTCACACTCCTTATAACTTAGTCACTGTATTTTTTGTTTTGTTCCAGATTACCTTAGGCAAAATTTGGGAGCGTTTGAGTTAATTATACCAATGGTTTTCCGATTTCTATAACATGGATTTTGGCATTTAATTGTGGATTTGGTCGTTAGATGTTTGTACGTCAACGACAAGGGTTCAATAATTGTTTTTACATTCATAGGCTATAGGTTCTAACCTATGAGCTCTTCGCGTGTCGTGTTGGTTTTTGAATCGGATTTTAATGCGATACGATGTATTTTGCGATATGTAGGCACCCTCACGTGGACATCGAACAACAAGGAAGAGCGTGGCGTCTTTGACTTCGGCAAGCGAGGATCAATGTGAGTAGATGTATATCTACGGGGGGAAGTCGGGTGGATGGCGTATAGCACCCCCGCAATTTCGTAGGGTAGGATGCGAATATGATATATATACATATGTGTTATTGTGAGACGTGAATACTTAGCAAGAAAGGATGTAGAAGACCATGGGTTGGATTTAGCGTAATTGGAAGAGAGTGCTTTTAGTTTAGTTTCTTAGTCGCGAAACCCTTGAGTAAATGTTGACACACACACACACACACACGCACACACATGATATGATTTTGGGTGTATATGTTTATATATATATATATATATATGAATGCGTTGATATATATATATATATATATATATATATATATATGTATAGACACACACACACACACATACATACATACATATACGTATACACGGATGATGAGCACAGTATATGATACTTGGAGATGAGTCGATATGATCGGGCATGATGTCGGGAGATTGTGATATGTGATTGAGTCGTGACATGATATACGACATGATATTATAATGGATCGCTGGGCGATGTGTATTCATACACACGAGGATATATGTTTGATGATATTGGAATGTACTAGACTTTAGAACGGTATCCCTAACTCATGATATTATGATAATGATACCATATGAATAATGAGGTATATGTGATATTTGACCCGTACCCCGATTTTCGGATGCTGAATGATGGATCTTACCGTACGAGATATAGATATGATGATTGATCCGCACTCTTGACTTGAGAATGTCGTACTATATAATATACAGTACGTGACGCTATGAGGCTGGATCACCGACTACTAGGTATATCGACTCGGAATTTAGGTGGATTTCTTACCCATTCGACTAGTCTCTTAGTTTAGTCCTGTAGTTGATTTGGTAGATGTTAGACTGTGTTAGTTATATGTATGCCCTAGAGGCCATTACTATACATAGGATGTATATTGTAGTGGATGCCGGGACATATATAGGGAGGACTTTCTTGCTCGACATGATAGTATGCTATCTGGTTGCTCTTTACCTTAACGTGTATACTGATTGTCTCTCTGTTACATGTTGGTAAAGCCCTTAGGATCTGTACTTGACTACCTGGACTATGATGCGGATCATACTAGTGGGGACATGGTAGTCCATAAGTACATCCTTCAAAGTCCCTAGTCGTGGGTGTATCGAGACGGGGCATCGATATACCAAGTAGACTAGCGTGTACTTTCTCGACCCATACAGATGGGCGATGGATAATCCCATATCCATCGGTGTTTGACATCAGAGATGATATACGGGTGCTCAGTAGAGACTGGGTACACTGGACGGACTCGCCGAGAACTCCCAGATGGTATTATACCTCACGTCAGATGGCAGTTCTCTGGTGACACTGGTACAGAGTAGTCTGTTGACCCGAGATCGTCATAGAGTCTTGTGTGGTTCCCACTGTGCTTTGATTTCCATCTTACCACGTCCAAGAGGGCGTGCAAAACGGTGGTTTTTGGGTACAGTCCCGAGTCACATGGAGGCAATGAGCGATAGGAGGGGATTCGTCTCTCCCGGTATAGGGGGTTGATGTTGCGCTGTGTTCGATTGGCTATAACAGGAAATCCCTGGCCAGGGTTGCTGAGATTTACTGGTAAGTGTTACCAGTAGTTTCTCCAAGAGTTATAGACCTCATATCGACACGACTTATCAAGCTATTGGGGTCTGACGTTTTACCACCCCTAGGCGAGATATGCGACATATCAGACGATCAGACCGGACTGTACGGTAGTGTTACTGGTTGGATTCACTGGAGTGTGAGCGGGCTTGCTCGTCGATCTTCAGATCGCTTAATACCCGGGTGGCCGTTACGTTTAGCAGACCACTTGCGGCTTGTGGGTGTTTGATATGATCATCGCCTGCTGCCGGCGTATTGACGAGTCTTTAGAGTCCTACACAGAGGTTTCCTGGCTCAAGCGAAACGAAATAGGAGCGCATATGAGATATGTGCGGGACCGAGAATAATACGTGTATGTGATACCGTATTCCATTCTCGCGATGAATGTGTCGAATGGTTGTATGCGATATAACCTAGTTATCGAATCAAGGATTGATTCGATAAGCCGATACATTGTATACTAGTCGGTTGTGTGCGACATGACCGGATCATTGAATCAAGTGTTGATTTAATTATTTAATGCATAATTATATATTTGATATATTACTTTGCATTAACTAGTATCGGTTCACTTTAAATGGATTTTCTCACTCGGATGTGCGCATTGCATATGCGATATGATTTTGTGCACTTGCTTGTATCATGTTTGATGGTACATGCCTTTTGGTTAAGTGTAAAGAATTAAACCTTGGTTAATGAAATGGTTAGGGTTTACTATTTCCTTATTCATTTATTTATCTATTTATTCTTTTTGGAAAATGATTTGCATAAAGATTAAATGGTGGCTTTCTTTGGATGGATTATGAACATTTATGAAACATTTGACCATTTTGTCTCCATGCTAAACCCTAACCCTTTATTTAACCTTAGTCAATTCTCTACACATTACCATAGTTAATATTATGATAAGGATTGATTTTTATATTCTATTCTATTCTTATCATAATACTTATCTTCTTCTTGCTCTTCTTCTTCTTCATTTTTCACTTGAAGAAAGCAAGCTCCATCAATGGTGATTGATGGAAATGAGTGAGAAATCCATTTCTAAAGTCTACCCACTTCCTATTTCTTCATCCTCTACCTCTTGCCAAGTAGTAGAGTGTGTTTCCTTCACAAGTTTTCATGACTTGGTGAAGTTGGAGCTTGATTTAGCGATGCCTCGACGTAGATCATCTTCGGCATGGACATCGACGACCTAGCTCGCTTATTCTCCGATGAAGTCGACGCTAGAGCCCGGATTCTTTTTGGACAGTGGAGAGGACTTCGTTGCGGAGCTATGGAGGTGGAGCACCAGATCTACAAAGGTTGTATTTCCGTTTCCTTGTAGTTAAGTTGTTAACTAGATTACTTTTTCGCCTAGATTTCTAGCCAACGATCCGTAGTCGGGTTTCTCGGCACCTAGATTTTTTGAAATTGGCATGTTCGATGCCTTGTGTGACCTCATTAGGGTGCCTAGGAAACCTACAGTGGTACCAGAGCCTAGCTAGAGCCTTAGGCGAAGTCCAGACGAAGTTTGAAGTCCGAACGAACCCGAAACCCGTTCACAAAAATGCTCTCTGTCCTTTTTTCAAAAACTGGGATTTTTCCAAATTAAAAATTGATAAAAAATTCAGCAGGGAAATATAAGAATTACGGTGCAAAATTTGACTTGTGAACAGTACAAACCGCGGCGGAACCGCGGCAGAAGCCTGGCTTCTGCGGCGGTTCCGCGGCGCAATGATGACGTCATACTCCACTGTTTGCACAGTAACTCTTATTAAATTATACTGGATTTTCTGGAAATTTTTATATTTTATTCAAGAGTTGAATTTTCTGGAGTTGTTTTGGGGATTCGGTGTTTCGATCGGGATATCAAATTTTATCTGTGTGGCTTTCCGGGTAAATTTTAGAATATGTTAAAAAGTTCGACCGGATATAAATACCCAATTTTTCCCATGTCGGGAAATTTCCAAGTGTTGGATTTTTCCGTAGTTTGACGACGTTCTAAGTAGTGCAAGTAATGCGATGGTCCCTCTAGAAGACAACAAACCTTAACTCGATTATGTGACCGTCTTGAACTGCCCTTTGAACCTTCGGGTTTGGGGCAGTACGGCGTGCCATATGTGAGGCATTGGCTTGACCCTTCTACGGCTGGACCGTTGGTACTGAGGCACGAACTGAATGTTTTTAGACTTGTTTCATGTGTTGATCTGTATCGGGAAAACTTGGGTGTTTGACTGTTCGATCGAAAAGTTTAACATTTTCTATTTATCTGGAATGGGATACAATAATTGGAATTCACAAGAAGTTATGAGATAACTGAATGAATGTTATAAACATAGCAGTTTAGTCTCACTTGATCGGTTGCCACGGAATTTTGATGTGATCAAAAGTCCGTCGCAATCACGTAGCGTACGCGGATACTCGCCGGGTAAACATAATAGACAGCGTCGCTCCATAGCCCCGACCAAGTGACTGTAGGAGAACCCCGTCGCCGAAAGCATCCGTCCGGGTGCTCGCGGTAGCGGTGTTCCGCCTTGGTGCACTTCGTCGACGGTATCGGGGGTGCGGCCGTCTACTAAAGTTTGCGACGAGCATTCGATCAGGATATCGGGAATCTTGTTGAATTGCCCGACTTAACATTGAAAAGTGTTTTCGATAATGAGACTAAAATGCGGGGTTTATAATTGTTAGGCATGTGATGTCTAAGCAATTCATTTGGTCAGGCATGCGATGTCTGAGGTGGTTGCGGATTCCAACTGTTGTAGTTTTACACTTTCTTTTCTGTGACCGTAACTGTAATATGTGATATCGCCGGTTTCGTTGCTATATGTCAACGACAATTGGGATGCGCATATTTACTTACGTTGATGACATGTGATGTTATGTGTTGCTGGATATGTTATATTGGATCGTCGTGTTTGAATAGCCGGGGGTTTTTATGTGAGATGAGTGTTTTCATTTTCATTCATGTAAAAACTTGTATGTAATATTCTTTTATTGGGGCACTTCCAGGTTGTGGAAGTTGTCACCCTTTGTATATTATTTACTTTTCCGCACTAGGATAGACCCAAGGAGGAGGGCACAAGTAACCGGGTTCTGGAGTCCAGTGGGAGACCAACTCGAGGAGTCGAGTCCGGGTCTCCTAACTCTAGAATTGGCAGGGTTGCTTTCCGCTCTCGTAGGGGTCTAGGGGTGTGGGTTTGGCTATTCATCACGACCGTGGAATCCGTGTTTTATACTGGCTCGTATTGAAAACACGGACGTCCTAGTATATCCAATATTTCATATATGTTTCTTCTGCTGCGATATCTGTGATGTGATCATGTGATGTTCTGTGATAGATACAGTATATAGTATATATGATATATTATACAGGCGTTACTTATGTTTTACACCCGCGCTAGCCCTGCCCTGCTCTGTCGTTAGTTACCTAACCTAACGGTGCACGAGTGGACATCGAGGCGAATGCGGATGGCATAAGTGTACGTCATATCTATCTGTGATGTTTAGGTATTTAAATGATGGGACTTCATTAATGTGATTAATGAAAGAAAAGAAACCTAAGATGTTGTAGAATCGAAATTCAAAATAAAACAGGTAGCTACAGTTCTTGCTTTGCACAGCGGTATATATGATATATCCTGCACCTTATTCAATGAGGAAAGGACCGAGATCCCTTCACCGGGAGTGACTCCTTTAGCAATAACTGGCAGATGCTACACACTCGGTTTGTCTTTTGATTGCTTTTAAGTGTTTTTGCTTTGCACAGTGATATATATGATATATCCCGCACCTCATTCGATGAGGAAAGGACCGACGATCCCTTCACCGGGAGTGACTCCTTTAGCAAAACTAGAAAAGCCTCAAAAACACTCCATTTCAAAATTCATTCGATCCTACAACGATATCAAGTTCATTATGCAATAGGTTTTCAGAAAAACCTGTCGTAGCCCTCCGTCATTTCAGATAAGTAGTAGTTAGTATTCGTGCTACGTTTATTGGCCTGCGTCAAGGCGTAGTGTGCGGTAGCTAACTGGTGCTTATCTGCATAAGCATATGATGTGATTGGATTAGGGTAGTCGTGCGACTTTGTTGGCCTGCGTCAAGGGTCGTGCGGGTGGGTTTAATTCAATCAGGAAATGACGGGTTGAACTTGACTAGCGGACTATGGTTTGTTGGCCTGCGTCAAGGTCATAGGACGCTAGGGGCAAAATTATCGGGAATTTCAAGTGTTGAAATTTGCAATAAGATTGCATACCTTCTATGAGATAGTTGGATCCCGATACCCGCTGCGAGTAAGAGTTACTCCTGGGAGAGTTTTACACATTGCAATTAGCCGATCAAGTAGGTGTCTAGAAAGGTGTTAACGAGGTTACGCCTCTGGGAAAACGAGGTTTACATTAATTAGGTTCGTGCGAAAGCACGGGGGACCTCCCTCAAAGTACCGACACTAGCCTGGCTGAAAGATTGGCGAACTTGTAGTGTGTAATTAATCCCGGCTAGTCTTTCCTTTTAGGGTTTGAAGGAAGATTTGATAAAAAGCAGTGGGAGCCATCCTGATTAGATAAAATAATAACCAATCTATCATTGACAGAGCGCACGCTGAGTGTTTTCTTCTCTCTCTCTCCAGGTAGCGACCATATCACGCCTTAATCAAGATAATAAAACGGATTATTGACCGAACCCGCTTGTTATACTGAGCTGGGGAACGTTGGTCCCGCTCCAACTTATAAATGTTATAAGACAGAGCAGGAAATTGGGGATTACCAGAATTCCCGCACCCCCTAAACGAAGAGAGTGCATGCTGATGCATCATCTTCGGGTGTGTTCATTATGTAGAACTGTTTCTCTGTATCCTCTACGTCCTGGGTATGTGATACCAGATCAGGATCCCAGATATGTAATATGTTACATAGGGCTACAGAAAGGTAGAGAACTGAGAACGGGTGATAAGTTTCATAAGGCAGAAAACAGGGCAAGTGTTGCAGCCAAGTCTGTTGGTCACTGTCACCCTGTATTACAAATACATTGATTCTGAACGAATGTTATTAGATACCGAACCTGATATACAAAATCATATCAGTCTCTTTAGTAGTAAAGAAATGATAGAATTTTGTATTGTTGGATAATGTTTTGAACATTTCCTATATTAAAAGTTGATCGGTTCAGGCACGTTATCTAAAAGCATTGATGTTCTAAATCAAACTACAGTTCTTAGTATACGGAACACACACAAGAGGAAGAGTTCAGAAATGAACGAATCCTTCTTGAGGCATTGTAGACTAGATCATATCAATGCGACCCGACTGGATGAAGTTACATTTAGATGCATATTTAAATTAGTTTGAATTTACATCTTGTGAAACTCGCCAGTCATGTCACAAAGATAAGATGACCATAGCTCCGTTTAATGGAAACAGAGAAAGAGTTAGTGAACTCTTGGGATGATACATGTTGATGTATGTAGGTCCCCTGTCTACACTTGCCAGGACTGGTTCTTTATACTTCATTACGTTCTCTGATGATCTTTCCAGTTTCAGACCTATGTTCCTATTGAAACACAAGTCCGAACCTTTTGAGATATTCACAGAATATAAGCGAGAAGTAGAGAACCAAAATATGGGTATAAGTATTATGTCCTATGATGAGATCAGGGAGGAGAATACTTGTGCATGGAATTCCTGGACTATTCTAAAGGAGAATGAGATTCTCTCTCAGAATTACTCCTCCGTATACACCATAGCACGATGGTATATCGGGGCGGAGCAGATACACCCTATTGGATATGGTGTGCTCTATGATGAGTACTACTGAGTTACCTTTTTCCTATTGGGTGTTATGCACTTGAGAAGTTGCATACCTATTGAATAGGGTTCGAATCAAATCAGTTGCCTACCACTTCATATGTGATATGGAAAGGGAAGAGCCCATATCTTAAGTTGGTTAAGATTTGGGGTTGTCCGGCCTATGTCTAAAACCATAATCCGGACAAGTTCGAGGCAAGGTCTGTTATGTAGAACTGGAACAGTTCCAGCTATACAAGCTACAGCAGATGATTTGGTAGAACCAAAGGATTCAGTAGATTCCAACGAACCTCAGCCTCTCCGCCGATCTAGTAGGGTTCCTCACCCACTTGAGAGATACTTCGGTTTCTCTATGACAGTGGGAGCGAGGATTGCATCATGAGATGATGACCCAACTAGTTTCGAGCTGGCCATCAGGAGTAAGACTCTATAAGAATGGCTAGATGCTTAGTGATCTGAGATGGAATCCTTATACACCAACAAAGTATGGACTTTGGTTGCTATATCTGAAGGGTTAAATCCCCATCAGGAGCAAGTATATCTTGAGAAAATTACTTGGTGTACATGGAAAAGTTGAGACTCTCAAAGCTAGACTTGTTAAAGGTTTGCATCATTGACCAGGTGTGGATCATGATGAAACTTTTTCTAAGGAGCTATGCTTAAGTCCATCCAGATCCTACTTGCCACGGCTACATACCATGACTACGATATCTGGCGGTTGGGTGCCATGACTGCTTTTCTAAATGATGTTTTAGAAGAGAACGTCTATAAGTACACAGCCAGAGTGTCTCGTAGACAGTGGGAGCAGCGGAAACGTGTGCAAGATGTTTTATGTGATAAAGCAGGCATCGCGGAGTTGGAACATCTGTTTTGATGGATAAGTCAAACAGTTTGACATCATCAAAATGGTAGATGAACCTTGTATATACAAAAAGGTAGTAGGGAGTATGGTGATGATCCTCGTAGAGTACGTGGATGACATACTCTTGATAGGGAAGGAGTTTCCTATGCTACGCTCGATCAATCTCCGCTCATCACAATGATTCTCCACATAGGATCAAGATGATACCTCCTTAATCCTGAGTTTTGGATCTATGAGATAGATCTAAATGGATGTTAGGATTCTCACTAGTTGTAGTGAGATGGTATCAATCGATCCTGGGGAGAATCACTGGAAGAGTTCCAGGGTGATAAAGACGACTGAATGTCAGTCACAGGCATTGTCTTTACCCTCAGTAAAGGGACGGTATGTTGGAAGAGTTCCAAGCTAGATACCGTGACATACTAGACGATAAAGGCTGAATACATCGCTACTTAAGATGCTACCAAAGAGGCTGTCTGGGTGTATATTAGTTCATGAGATGAACTTAGTTCCTCCCATTGTGTGACAATGGAGTTGTGGCTTTTGCCAAGGAACGCCCGTCCCATCAGTGATCCAGACATATTCTAAGGCAGTATTACCTGATCATGGAGACGCTTGATCTCCAAGGAGATCGAGGTTAGGAGAGTAGACTCAGAGGACAATACAGCGGATCCACTCACAAAGGCCTGTTCCCAGAGAGAGACTTTTATGGGATGGTTGAGTATGAGATACTACAACTACTGCTACAGATGGCCCTAGTGCAAGTGGAAGATTGTTAGTTATATGTATGCCCTAGAGGCCATTACTATACATAGGATGTATATTGTAGTGGATGCCGGGACATATATAGGGAGGAATTTCTTGCTCGACATGATAGTATGCTATCTGGTTGCTCTTTACCTTAACGTGTATACTGATTGTCTCTCTGTTACATGTTGGTAAAGCCCTTAGGATCTGTACTTGACTACCTGGACTATGATGCGGATCATACTAGTGGGGACATGGTAGTCCATAAGTACATCCTTCAAAGTCCCTAGTCGTGGGTGTATCGAGACGGGGCATCGATATACCAGAGTAGACTAGCGTGTACCTTCTCGACCCATACAGATGGGCGATGGATGATCCCATATCCATCGGTGTTTGACATCAGAGATGATATACGGGTGCTCAGTAGAGACTGGGTACACTGGACGGACTCGCCGAGAACTCCCAGATGGTATTATACCTCACGTCAGATGGCAGTTCTCTGGTGACACTGGTACAGAGTAGTCTGTTGACCCGAGATCGTCATAGAGTCTTGTGTGGTTCCCACTGTACTTTGATTTCCATCTTACCACGTCCAAGAGGGCGTGCAAAACGGTGGTTTTTGGGTACAGTCCCGAGTCACATGGAGGCAATGAGCGATAGGAGGGGATTCGTCTCTCCCGGTATAGGGGGTTGATGTTGCGCTGTGTTCGATTGGCTATAACAGGAAATCCCTGGCCAGGGTTGCTGAGATTTACTGGTAAGTGTTACCAGTAGTTTCTCCAAGAGTTATAGACCTCATATCGACACGACTTATCAAGCTATTGGGGTCTGACGTTTTACCACCCCTAGGCGAGATATGCGACATATCAGACGATCAGACCGGACTGTACGGTAGTGTTACTGGTTGGATTCACTGGAGTGTGAGCGGGCTTGCTCGTCGATCTTCAGATCGCTCAATACCCGGGTGACCGTTACGTTTAGCAGACCGCTTGCGGCTTGTGGGTGTTTGATATGATCATCGCCTGTTGCCGGCGTATTGACGAGTCTTTAGAGTCCTACACAGAGGTTTCCTGGCCCAAGCGAAACGAAATAGGAGCGCATATGAGATATGTGCGGGACCGAGAATAATACGTGTATGTGATACCGTATTCCATTCTCGCGATGAATGTGTCGAATGGTTGTATGCGATATAACCTAGTTATCGAATCAAGGATTGATTCGATAAGCCGATACATTGTATACTAGTCGGTTGTGTGCGACATGACCGGATCATTGAATCAAGTGTTGATTTAATTATTTAATGCATAATTATATATTTGATATATTACTTTGCATTAACTAGTATCGGTTCACTTTAAATGGATTTTCTCACTCGGATGTGCGTATTGCATATGCGATATGATTTTGTGCACTTGCTTGTATCATGTTTGATGATACATGCCTTTTGGTTAAGTGTAAAGAATTAAACCTTGGTTAATGAAATGGTTAGGGTTTACTATTTCCTTATTCATTTATTTATCTATTTATTCTTTTTGGAAAATGATTTGCATAAATATTAAATGGTGGCTTTCTTTGGATGGATTATGAACATTCATGAAACATTTGACCATTTTGTCTCCATGCTAAACCCTAACCCTTTATTTAACCTTAGTCAATTCTCTACACATTACCATAGTTAATATTATGATAAGGATTGATTTTTATATTCTATTCTATTCTTATCATAATACTTATCTTCTTCTTGCTCTTCTTCTTCTTCATTTTTCACTTGAAGAAAGCAAGCTCCATCAATGGTGATTGATGGAAATGAGTGAGAAATCTAATTCTAAAGTCTACCCACTTCCTATTTCTTCATCCTCTACCTCTTGCCAAGTAGTAGAGTGTGTTTCCTTCACAAGTTTTCATGACTTGGTGAAGTTGGAGCTTGATTTAGCGATGCCTCGACGTAGATCATTTTCGGCATGGACATCGACGACCTAGCTCGCTTATTCTCCGATGAAGTCGACACTAGAGCCCGGATTCTTTTTGGACAGCGGAGAGGACTTCGTTGCGGAGCTATGGAGGTGGAGCACCGGATCTACAAAGGTTGTATTTCCGTTTCCTTGTAGTTAAGTTGTTAACTAGATTACTTTTTCGCCAAGATTTCTAGCCAACGATCCGTAGTCGGGTTTCTCGGCACCTAGATTTTTTGAAATTGGCATGTTCGATGCCTTGTGTGACCTCGTTAGGGTGCCTAGGAACCCTACAGACTGGGCTCGAGTCATACTTACTTTTCAAAACTAACAAATCGTGAGTGTTTTTAAAGACAGGCCGAGAGATACTACGGATTTTTCAAAAGACGTATCTTTTCTCAAAGACCCCGCAACCCCTATTTTTCTAAAACCACGATTCTTGCTATTTCAAACACCAAAAACTGTATGACTCGTATATAGAAATGTATATTCATCAATGTTGCGGTTACTACAACATTTTCTGTATATTCATGTTGTTCTCATCGCATTGCATGCTTATACATGTGTTTTCTTTAGTTATTATGAACCCCTGTTGTCAGGACATCAACACCATTACCAATGATGCGTATGCTCTACGTACACTTGCTTGCCGGTTCACACACATCATCATCAGTAATTTCCATGTCACATACACGTTAGAAAACATTACTTCATTGGTATAATTTTCTAGGTGGTAGCTGTTACATTATTAGTATGCTTGTTTTCATATGCTAGTTTAGATATTGCACTCCATATTCAGATGTTGCATGCATTCATACTTATGCTGTTCATACCCTGTTGAGGTGCTTTATACCGGGATTCATTACTCTCTTGTTGATTCGTGATTTTGAGATTCAGATATTTCATGAGATTTCTGGATTTGGGGGGAAATAGCAAAAAACTTTATAAACTCATTATCTTTTTAAAATGCAAGTTGCGGTTTTCTCGTGACATAATATATGTGTTGTCCACCATGAGTTTTCCTGATTTCTGTTGGTTTTCGAGACCCGATTCGAGAAGTTGGATGAATCGTCTCGGGTACATGGTGGGCCCGGTAAGATACCCCGGGGCAAGAAGCTCGAGTTGTAACGATGAGCCTGGTAGGGGCAGACTACCTACCGGTGATGTCGGGCGCGGCGGATATTCGGAGGATACCGACGTAGTCGAGAGAATTGATGTGATGGGAAAATCTGGACTGACGGAGCCCATGGGTCGATCCGGATGACAGAGCCCGAGATTTGAGTATTATGTGTCGCTGTCGGACACGGACTTCGTGATGTTTTGAGTGTCGGTGCTGGGCACTCGGGTTTTATCATGACTTGTGTGTCGTTGCTGGACACACGTTGGATGGTGCATTAGTACATGTCACGCATCGATGTATTGCTACTCATGACACGGACACGAGTACCTTGATATCACACTTATGGTATAATGTTACCCTGGTTGTAGTATTGAGTATTTTTATTGTATGACCTAGGAGATCGGCATACATGCGATTTCTACTCGGTGATATCTTCTACTCACGAGTTGCCAACTCACCTCCGTTGTGCCACAGTTTCTTGCAGGTTTTCCGTATAGGTCCCTTGGCGGCTTTGCTGGCACACCACTTCCTTCCGGGTGATTGCTTGGATAGGTGGATTCACTTGCATTGTGACCACCGTTAAACTTTTATTTATTTCAGTTGTATCTAGTAAGCTCCATCAACAAGACTTGTATTATTTGATAGACTTAGAAAACCAGTTGTTTATTCTTTCGACCTTAGAGTCGCGCGCTTGTATTATTATGGTTCTTCTCTGGTTTTCTTGAGGATGTTGGTTTTTTTTCTGAGTTTTGATCCTCGCCCTTCGACGTTGTATATTATATTGGTTGTGTAGTTGTTTTCGCCAATTAGCGAAGAGCTAGCTCCAGCTTGAGGATGCCTTTATTCATTACTTATATATATTCCTGTTTGTACCTGTTTGGGACCAGTATTTACAAAGGAAACTCTGCCGAAATTTTTGGAAAAACTTGATGCTTTTAAAAAAATGCATACTATGACTTTCAAAGTGATTTTATATGTTAAACTTTTAAATAAGTATTCCTTCACTCTATTTTCTTTAAATGGTTTAGATTTCTGGGCTTTGGCTTACTTAGATTACGTTACGCCTCTAGAGGTTTCGTAATTTAAGTGCCAGTCACATTCCGTATCTTCGGATCGTGACACCTATCATAAAAAGTGCGAGTTATCTACATCCAACATTATGGCGAGTTTGCCTGCAGACTTAAAGGAAGTAAACTAAAAACACTCCGAAATGAGTATATAAACTAGAAACTCTGAAATGAGTGAATAAACTAGAAACTTCGAAATGAGTGAATAAACTAGAAACTTCGAAACGAGTGAATAAATTAGTCCCTCCCAGATCAAGACAATCAAGAAAAGAAAAGTGAAGATATGAAAGGGAAAAAGGCTTGTCATTCATACTTCAGAAAATATTACACAGTGACAATGAAAACGACTAAAAAAAATGCTACTACATCATCTAAGGCCTACAATGGCATGACACTAAATTCCAGACATGGATTCTCAAATTTAAAAGAAAGTTTGAGTAAATCGCTTCTACCTTCGTTGACCATCTTCTTATGCATCATCTCCCAAATGCAAGCTTCGGGATCACCGCTGATATCTTTTATCCTCTAGTACGAGGATATTATCGCTTTCTTTTGGAAGACGTGATGCAAAATGGTGATGAGATCATCTCTCTGTTTCTTCAAAATCAAGCCCATCAAATATACTGAATGCACCTTGTCTTCAGCGTCATCGAGTGCCTAGTGCGGTATAGCCTCATCAAGCTCGGGAAACGCTTCCCAGATCAATCCAGTGATAATTTTCAAAAGGGCAGAACGACGGGGGAGTAATCGACCGTTGTGATCATCAAAGCAACGTATCACCTCATCACATTGAGCCACGGTGTATTGCTGGCCCTAGAGGCGACCTTGAATATGAATCTCCTCATAAGAGACAATCTATTCAAGCTCGTACAAATGACCAGCCATAGTACCTGAAAACAAACCAGGTGGAGAGTTAGCAAATAAAAAATGCTAGAATTACTAACTCCAAAGCTAGTGGGCCCCACAGAATCAATATGGCAGCTCCTTAATGATTGGATCATGTGTCCAATGGAGAAATCTAAAAAGATTTTCTAAGGCTATTTTTAATAATAAAATTACTGAGTTGAGCTCTGCTTTATCAAAATGGTATAAAATACCAAAAATTTCAAGAAAATCCCCAAAGGGATTTGATATTCAGAGAAAAACTCTGTTAAACTGAAAATCCAAGAAAATCCCCAAGAGGGATCTAATATTAAATTGCCAGAGCAAATCTCTGACTAAAATCTCAAGAAAATCCCCAAAGGGGAAAAGATCTAATCAGAACTAAGTTTTATGGAAAATTGCCAGAGCAAGGCTCTAATTAAAATCTCAAGAAAATTCCCAAAGGGGAAAAGATGTAATCAAAACTATGTTCTGTCGAAAATTGCTAAAGCAAAGTTTTGATTAAAATCTCAAGAAAATCCCCAAAGAGGAAAAGATCTAGAAATCAGAACTATGTTCTGTGGAAAATTGTTAGAGCAAATCTCTGTTAAATTGAAACCAGAGAATATATTAAAGCTAAACTCTATAATTAAAAATGAAGTAATCTTCCAAGGAGAAGACTCTTACTAAAGAAAATTTTGGCAGAGTGGATCTACAATGTAGATTTGGAAAAGGGAGAAGAACTAAGCTTCAAGAAAACATAGCTAAACTTTAATGGAGAATAAAATTCTCAAGGAAGAAAATGAAACCGCAGCAGTCGCCTAAGGCTCGAAGCCCTATTTAAAGGGATGGGGGTCGATTCAGATTCTTCGTATCCCAAGGCGGATTGGATGGCCCAAAATTATGCACCGTTGCACTCATGTGAGAGCAACGGTGGGGGAATTTGTTCCCTTCTAATATATATATATATATATATATATATATATATATATATATATATAACAACAACAACAACAACAACAAATATATATATATATAACAACAACAACAACAACAACAACAATGAGGCAACACCTCACGTGTTTCCCACATGAGCGCAAGCGCAAGTGCCAGCCTCTGTTAGGATTAAATTCTATAGTGGCGCCTCACGTGGAACACACGTGAGCACTGGCGTGCAAAGCACGAGAGTGACTAAAAGAATTAAATCATATAGCGGCGCCTCACGTGCGTGTCACGTAAACGCCAGCGCCCAAATTAAGAGCATGTAGAATTAAATTTTACATGGAAATTATTTCCCTAAAAACTGGGGTTATTCTCTGTTAAACAGAGAGCCGTTGGATCAAAAATCCAATGGTGAGTAAAAAATCATCAAAAGATAGAATTAAATTCCAATAGGGGAAAATATCTTCCTAATTTTTCTAAATGAGAAAGATATTCTCGGTTGGATCAAAAATCCAAGGATAGAATTAAATTCTAATATGGAAAATATTTCCCTGTATCTTTCTAAACAAAGAAAGATATTCTCTGTTAAACAGAGCACCCTTGGATTAAAAATCCAATGGTGATTAAAAATCACTGTTTGACAGAATTAAATTCTGTTTATGGGAAAATACATCTCTAATCTTGTTAAAAACAAGAATATATGTTCTGTAGAACATAAATTCACTGGATCAAAGATCCAATAGTGGATAAAATCCCCCGAACAATTTTTGAGGCCAATTAAATCAATTGGTATCTCTCAAATGAAAGATTTTCTCAAACTAATTAACAATTTGTCTCTCCTATATAGAGGATCTGAGACTTCAAGTCTCAGATAGAGAATCGACCCCATAAGCTTCTCTAAAAAAACTGAGAATTTAATTCTCCTTGAAGAAGAAGATTATCGCTCTCTCAAATCCTAGGTAAAAAAAAGCAGAGATAAACATATCTTCCTTGCCTAGCACAAGTAAAACAAAAACATGGGTTTAACCCTTCAAAAAAAAAGAACTTAGTTCTTTCTCTTGATCTGAGATCCGAAAGACAAATCGACCCACAAGTTGAGAATTTAATTCTCATCGGGAGATTTTGTTCTTCAGACTCAAAACGTAGGGAAAAGAACTAGATAAAAAGAAAAGAGAGAAAAGATACAGGTTCCAGGAATTTAATTCCTTCAAAAATAATAATAGGGTTAACCCTAGATAAAGAACTTAGTGTAGGGTTCCTAGGCACACTAATGAGGTCTCACAAGGCATCAACCATGCCAATTTCAAAAATACGGTGCCGAGAAACCCTAGACTACGGATCGTTAGCTAGATGTCTAGGCGAAAATGAAAATAGTTAACACCTTAACTATAAAGAATAGGGAAATACAACCTTTGTAGATCCGGTCCTCCACCTCCACGGCTCCGTGATGAAGTCATCTCCGCTGTCCAAATCAAAATCCGGGCTCTAGCGTCGGCTTCATCGGAGAAAGAGCGGGCAAGGTCGTCGGCTTCGTGCCGAAGATGATCTACGTCGAGGCATCGCTAGATCCAGCTCCACCTTCACCAAGCCATGAAAACTTATGAAGGAAACACACTCTACTACTTGGCAAGAGGTAGAGGATGAAGAAATAGGAAGTGGGTAGACTTTAGAATTGGATTTCTCACTCATTTCCATCAATCACCATTGATGGAGCTTGCTTTCTTCACTTGAAGAAAAGAAGAAGAAGAAGAAGCTAATTATGATAAGTTATTTAATAATAGAAAAAGAATTATACTTATCATAACTTAAACCAAGGTTAGATGTAGAGAGTTAACACAAGTTAGATGAATGGTTAGGGTTTTAATAAGAAGATAAAAAGGTTACATAAGTCAAAGTTGCATGAAGCTACAAGAAGCTTCATGTAAGAAAGCAACCTTTTTATTTTCTTTTCACTTTTTTTTTCAATCCAAATTAAAAGATAATTGCATGAATAAATGAATAAAAACCTTAACCATTTATTTAACCAAGGTATTAACTCTTTACACAAACCCTAGCTATCATGTATCATCATACATGATACAAGCATGTGCACAAAACTATATCGAATATACAATGTGCACATCCGAGCGAGAAAATCCATTTAAAGTGAACCGATACTAGTTAATGGAAAGTAATATATCAAATATATAATTATACATTAAATCATTAAATCAACACTTGATTTAACAATCCGGTCATTGTTGGAGATAGTGCCCTCAGAGTCAAATATTGGATCACAGGCACGTGATTGCAATGATTGAGGGAGGACCTATCCCGGTAGGACAGTCTTACTCGAGATGATAGTATGCTATCTGGTTTACCTTTATCATCGTGTACTGCTTTAGGTGACCTGACATGTCGCTATTACACATTGATAGAGCCCCTAGGATTCTTGCTTGACTACCAGCAGTATGATGGCGATCATATACGTGGGAGCTGGTAGTCTATAAGCATATCCTTAAAAGGTCCCTAGTCGTAGGAGTTTCGAGACAGGGCATCGATACTCCATTAGTAGACTAGTGTATACAGTCGAGACCCCGACGAGGGGCGGTGGCCGGTCTCACAAGCCACTGGTGTCAGTTGGTTCACCTAAGATGTATACAGGTGCTCATTGGGTTATGAGTACACCGGACAGGACTCGCCGGGAACCTGCTAGTTGGGCTTATACCTGACGTCAGATAGCAGTTCCCTGGTGACATGTGTACAGGTTAGTTCATCGACCTGAGGATCATCATTTGTCTCGTGTGAGTTCCCACTGTGCTTTGATTACTACCCTACCACGGCTCAAAGGAGTCGTGCAAACAGGTTTTAGTTGGGTACAGTCCCGAGCCACATGGAGGCAGTGAGCGGATCTTCAGGGGTTCGTCTCTCCCGGTATTGGGGGTGAGGTCGCGCTGTGTCTAGGAGAGCCATTACGCAAAGCCCTCGGCCGAGGCAGGAGATTTACTGGTAGGTATTCCAGTAGTATCTCAGGGCGTTCTGGGCTACACTCCGACACGACTTGTACCGCCTTTGGGGGTCTGACTTTTACCAACCCCCTAGGCCCGACATGCGATCCTCATAGACGAACGGACCGGACTGTACGGATATTGTCACTGACAGGCTCAGTAGGGTGTCAGGATGAGTTCGCTCATCGACGTCCCTTTTGGTCAATAGCTGGTGGCCCGTTACGTATTGGCTTATACCTCTGACGTGCTAGTGGTTAAATCCACAGCCATTGTATTGACGAGTCTTTAGAGTCCACCACACTTAAAGTTACTCAAGCTTTCGGGCGAAACGTTGTAGAGGCCGTATGGAGATATAGCAGGGTCCGATCAGATACGTGCGGTATTGCACGGATTAGGATCGGACAGTTTTGTACTAGTGGCCGTATAGTTATATGGCAGGGTTCGATCAGATACGTGTGGTATTGCACGGATCAGGATCGAACGGATTTTACTAGCCGGCTTTGGCTTAAGCCGATCCTAGTTTAGTACAGTGTAGATTTTGTCTCATTGCATTTGTATCCGGTCGGAATACAGATGCGGGTGTGTATGCACAGTATAGGGGTTTTCCTGTAATTTATTACGGGACCAGTTTTCTGGAGTTGCCAGTTTGCATTCCGTTCCGGCCGGTTTTCCTTTGTTCTTTCCCGGCCGGACTTTTCTGATGGAGGGGGGTTATTTGCAGTTTTGCAAATAACACTTTGTGGAGGGTTTTCTTGCAAATGTATTTATTATGATAGAATCTTTAGATACCATTCTCATCACTTGCTTTTGGTTGATTAGAAGTGATGAGAAAGGATTTGATCTTTGATTAGAGTTGATGTGAGGTTGTGATGATGGTTTAGGATGTGGTCACCCTTCTTGCTC
Source organism: Agapanthus africanus (assembly GCA_030015575.1). Lineage (NCBI taxonomy): Eukaryota > Viridiplantae > Streptophyta > Magnoliopsida > Asparagales > Amaryllidaceae > Agapanthus > Agapanthus africanus. The sequence goes on from CM057349.1 coordinate 65,102,862, forward strand.
TCCTACACTCACCTCCCTCTTGTTTCATATACATACATTCCTCCACCTTATTCTTCACTTGATGAATATGATAAGTTTTTCATGAGAGGAAAAAGAAAGAGAGAAGAAGAAGAAGAGAGAGCTTCATCTTGAGAGTTTCATTCATGATCTCATTTTCTTGCTAGAAAAATGCAAGCACCATTTTTCTATTCTTGATTCCTCCATCACCATGGCAACAAACCCCAAATGAGACAAGCATCTTCTACACTACATTCTACAACACATCTTGAGCATGTCGAGTTGCCGGCTTCATGCTCGAGTTGCCTCGGTATTGAGGCGGGAGCCCGTAAAAGACGCAGGCGATGTGGTGCCCTTTCCGGCGAGGAGGCGACGATATGGAGACAAGACTTTCCGCGGGAGATCGGGACGATGAAGAGAAGACCGGAGGACTCGGATCACTCGGTATACTTCTCACCCTATCTCTTGATTGCTAGCATTAGGTTAATGGTAAACGATCCGGGTTTTTATTGTCCGCGGTAGCGCCGGTTTTCGAGTAAAGAAATTTTTTGATTCCGCTTTTTGGCCTCGAGTACGAGGCCGGGGCGCTGCCGTGGCGCAACATGGTATCAGAGCCACGCCATTAACCTTACCTAGCTTCGTTTGATGTGTTTGCATTTCCGATCGACCGAAATTTCCAAAAACCGTATTTTTCTAGCACATCAGTTTCTGTCGAAATTTTTTGAAGTCCAAAAATTTTTCAGGTGGTCTCAGAATGATGTGCAGGGAGTTCTAAGAACACTGCAAAAATTTTGTGACATGACTCATCCGTACGACCGCGGAAGGGCGGCCAAAACCCCATTTTGGCCGCGCTTCCGCCGCAGGATTGTGGGTTCGTATGATTATTTTTTTTGCAGTGGGCTTATGGGCTAAAATTAGGGGTTTTGGAATATTAAAATTGGGCCCAGGTTTTCTGTGAGTGCTACAGTTTTGATTGGGGGCCCACTTGTTAATTTTTGGTCAATCGGAAAATTTTAAACACATTTTTCACAGTATTTACATTATATCTGCGACCGTGAATGTCACTCGATCGGTAAATCCGGTCTAGCTGCTATAGCCCGGTTAGACGGATTTGCGAACGTGACTTTCACGTTGATGTTCTATGTTTATGTTGTGATGTTGCGGATCGGTCGTGGGGGATAGCCTGGATGCAATGCTAGTACAGCTTTGTTGTATTATGTACATTTGATATTGCGGGGCGAGCGTCCGACATGTGGACTGCCGTCACTGCCTGTTTGTATTATTCTTTTGGGGCACGACCTGGTTGCGGTCGATGTACCCGGTGTATGTATATTTTACTTTCTGTACTAGGATTACCCCGCGGAGGGGTGCACGGATAGCCGGGTTCTAGAGGGCAACGGGCCCGCATCTCATGGCATTGAGACGGAGGGGGCTTCGCTCTAGGATTGGCGGGCTATTCGCCGCACTCGTAGGGGGTACAGGTTGACCCAGGAGGGGTGCCCAAGTTGCCGGATTCCGTGGAGTGCTGGGTGGTCCATTCACGGTGCTGGAGGGGGCTGCCTCGCTTCAGGTTTTGGCGGGTGACTTGCCGCGCCCATAGGGGTCTAGGTTTTCATTGCACAGGCTATCCACACGACCAGGGGAACGTCGGGTTTCAGCAGCGGCTCTGTGAAACCCGGGGCTTCCAGATATCTGTATTGTTCTGTGATGCTGTACATTTCTGTGATGTTGCATTTTATTCACGCCTTGAGCGAAATACTATATATTGGTATATATATTAGTAGATGTTGTATATGTTTTTCATCCGCGCTAGTCCAGTCCCCGCTCTGCCGTTAGTTAGCTAACCTAACGGGTGATGACGGGACCCAGTGGCGAATGCGGATGGCATATACGTACGTCAGTATATTTTCGTTCTTTGTGGTGTGATCAATTGATGGGACTGCATTGATTCGGATCAATGCAAGATAAACAAACCTAATCTGATGTTGTTGGAACACTTTTCAAAAAGCTGTTATTGCAAGGACGTTCTCTTTTGTTTTGCATCGTGGTATTCAGTTGGAATATCCTGCTCCTCAGTCGACGAGGCAAGGGCCGAGATCCCTTCACCGGGAGTGACCCCTTGGATAAAAGTTTGCGTCGGGGCAATAACTTCACTATAGCAGATTACTTTTGCTTTGCATCGTGGTATTCAGTTGGAATATCCTGCACCTCATTCTACGGGGAAAGAGCCGAGATCCCTTCACCGGGAGTGACCTCTTTAGTAAAGGTTTTCGTCACTATATTTTCTAAAAAGTTATCCAGTTCCTTCAACGATATCAAGTTCATTACGTTAAAGGTTTTTCGCCAAAAACCAGTCGTAGCCCTCCGTCATTTCAGATTAGTATTACTTAGTATTCGTGCTGCGTTTGTCGTGCATTGCCGTGGCGTAGTGTTCGGTAGCTATGTAATGCTTTTCTGTCACATGGATAAGTGGATTGGTTAGGACAGTCGTGCGGTCTTGTTGGCATTGTCAAGGACTCGTACGGGTGGGTTTAATGCAATCAAGATAATGACGGGTAGAACTTGACTAGGACTCTTTGATTTGTTGGCATTGTCAAGGTCACTTGGGTCCTAGGGGTAAAAACAACACATCGGGAGTTTCAAAAGAACTGAAACTTGCCAGGCATGCGCATACCTTCTGGAGTGTGGTGACTTGAGTGGATTCCGTCAAGTTATCATGCGATGATAGTTGGATCCCGATTTCCACTGATGAGTTGGTTTACTCCTCGGGCGATCCCGACTAATTCTTCTTTCAGGTTTGGAGGAGAATTTGAGGTACAGTGGGAGGTTTCCAGATTAGACAAAGTGATAACCATTCTGATCTAGGTTAGAGTGCACGCTGAGTGTTTCTTTTCTCTCTCTCTTTGGCAGCGACCTTTGACCCGACCCTAAGACTATGACTCAGTGACCAAGTTGACCGAACCTTCTTAACACAGGCTTTTGGATTGTCAGAGTTGCAGACCTCTTTGCCACTCCTACTTTTACCCTTTTCTCCAGGACACCCCGTATTACTACGAACGTGCACTTCCATTGGACAAAACCATCGTATGGTTATATACGAACTCGAAGGACTTCGAGGATGGTTTCCGGTTTTGGAGAAAACGAATAGGATTATTCAGTTGTCTTTTCTTTTCACCTTCTCTCAGGTTGCGAGTACTCCTTGGCTTAGGAGTAGTACACCTATTACGCAGATTGGATAGTCTTCTTCCAAACCTTAGGCTGGTGCCGAACGGTGGGGAATGAAGAAAACCAATTAGCCTAAACGGTGTGCAGAAGGTATTAAGATTAAGACAAAGCAAGGGATTAGTAGGAGGGCAAAGTAAATTGCGACTGATATTCACGACCAAACCAAGTATTTCTTCGCCAATCCTAAATCACCTTTGTTTTTCTCCAGGACACTCCGTATTACTACGAAGATCCCAGTTTATTGGATAATCCATCGTATGGTTATATACGAACTCGAAAGGAACTTGTTCCAGTTCGGGGATGGATCCTAGTTCAGGAGAAATAGGAATAAAGTACATTCAGGTGTCTTTTATCTTCACCTTCTTTCGCGTTGCGAGTGCTCCTAGGATTAGGACAGTACACCCTTTATGCTTTTTGGATAGTCTTCTTCCAAACCATAGGCTGGTGCCGAACGGTAGGGAAGGAAGAAAACCATTTGGCCTAGAGGGGTGTGCAGAAGGTAATGACTAAAGACATAGAAAGGGATTTAGAAAGATGGCAAAGAATTACAAGGTTACAGTTGTGAATCTGGATAATGGAAGAGGCATTACTAGGAATACCAGGATACCCCGACGAAACATTTCAATGTTTCAGTTTCACTGTGTAATGTTAAAAGAAAACTGATTTCCCGATTAGACACTTACTCCAGGGTATGTATTTACCAGGTATGATTCTCACATCTGTATGGTTTTACAGATGATGAGTGGGAGTAAGTTATTGGGAATTGGGTGATCATCCTCATTATATCGGGATTCGTTGTAATCGGTGATATTTGAGGAGATCACCTGGGCTGTTTGCCGGTCGGCAAATATTTGGTTATGAATATCCGCTGTTGTGCACCAATTTCAAATTGATATATCTGTACGTCTATTTTCATAGAGTGAGATATACCTTTTGATATTATGTCGATAACATTTACCTATATCAGTAGATGGTTAGGTAAGGAGTATTAAACAGCGGTGTAATTCTTCTTAACCATAAGTACAATTTTCAACCTACGACGTACAGTGAAAGAGTTGTTAGACTCAGCGGACTTATACAGAGTATTGTATGTTGTCCAGTGTCCATTAGGACAGAGGGGTTGGTCCTCATACTATATTCTGTTTACCTTTAACTAATCTAATTCTTAGACATGTGTTTCGTAGAAACACAGGGTCTAAGTTTTGAGGAGTTATAGGTATTTGAATAGAGTAGAGAACCAGGTGTAGCAAGTATCGGGATTCTTCAAGGTGATCGAAGATGTAGATACTTGTGTATGGTATTCAGTTGATAGTAATGAGAACTTGCTTCCCTTTCAGGTTACTCATAATTGGAAGCATTCCTAAGTTGGGTAACGCTGATCGGCCTCCTTCCATTTAGTTGACATGCACTGGAGATAGCTGCATGATTTGAATCTGGTTCATTTAAATCAGTGCCTCTGGTTCTATATTGGATATAGAACAGTTCATATCTTAACGTTGTTAAGGTACGGGGAGTTGTCTGGCTTATGATTAAAACCAGACTCTGGATAACTCTAGGCACGTTTCTGTAATGGCTGTTTGTGGGTTGACCCAGGCTATGACGAGGGTTGATTTTCTACCATCTGGAAGATCAATAGTGATATTGTTCTTGACTCGCCACAGTTTTATTAAAAATGGATTTTTCAGAAAAAGTAGTGGGAGTATGGTAGAACTGGAAGTGATTCCAGAACCATAAACGATTACTGAAGATTTGATAAGGAACCTAAAGATTCAATCTGATTTGACATTCCATTGGCCACTCCGCAGATGAGGTGGGTAACTTCAGGCACCCGAGAGGTACTCCGGTAGCCTCAAGGACGGTGACAGGGAAGTTCTTGTTTACCCACACTTGCCATTGTTGTTGTTCCAGGCTGCGAGACCCGGCAGTAGGATGAGTATAGCGTCGTTCTAAACTAGCTTTAAAAGTGCACGTCTATATGACTCTGCCAGAGAGTTGTCGTAGTCAGTGGGAGCAGCGGAAGCATTGGTGGACATCAGGCTTATGTCTATTTATAGACTAAAGCAGATGTAGCGGAGATAGATCATCCATTTCTGATGTGACAGTCATAGGTTTGACGTCATCAGAATAGGGGATGGATCTGTTAAGAAGGTAGTAGGGTGTGATGTCCTGGTTTTGGATGACATACACAGAGTAGGAAAGGAAACTCCTATACTACGATCGGTTATACTTTGGTTGTCACACAGTGTTTTCTCCACACAGGACTTGGATACTATATCAGACATTCTGGTTACTAGATCTATGGTTTTAGATCTAGATTTGGGTGGTTTCCCAATCTGGGTACCTTGACAGCATTCTATGAGTATTTAGAATGGACGACTCCTGACACGGTAGTGTACCTGCAGTTGATGGAGTCACCCTCTCTAAAGGTGTCTTATAGACTAAAGGGGAGAGGGATACTCATGATTGGCAGATCACTTGCTTAGGCAATTGAGTCAATCATGAGATATCAAGTACCACACCAGATGTTGTTCTTGCAGTAGATGCAATAAGTTGATATTGATCCAATCCTGGAGAAACAGTCGGAAGCAGTTTTAGAACATAAGTGAATGTTCTAGGGATATGATAACGGCTGCCTCCTTTAGGAGACGGTTATCACTCCAGGCTTCCAAGGTGACATGGACGACAAGGAGGTTGTCAGAGTTATAGTTTTCCTTCTGACGAGGGGCAGTATTTTGGACAGGTGGTCTAAGGCAATACTGAGGGTGGCATGGCGCAGGATACTGATTAACTTCAGTTGACGATACAGTCTAAGAAGTTTGGATTTGAAGTTCATTTATGAGCTAGGTCCCATCAGACATCCAGACGTTCTAAGACAGGTATTGCTCATTTCGGGAGATGGCTTTCTCCGCGAACTTGAGATATAGAGAGACATAGATAGAAACATCACAGCGGATCCACTCACTGAGGCTATTCCTCGAACGCAATAGTTTCACAAACGAGCTTTGTGAGACTGACTAGTAGAGGAGTTGGGTGTTCGGTGTCACACGGGCTGTGAGTATGCGACATCGCAATAATTAGCCTTGAGTGCAAGTGGGAGATTGTTGGAGATAGTGCCCTCAGAGTCAATTATTGGATCACAGGCACGTGATTGCAATGATTGAGGGAGGACCTATCCCGGTAGGACAGTCTTACTCGAGATGATAGTATGCTATCTGGTTTACCTTTATCATCGTGTACTGCTTTAGGTGACCTGACATGTCGCTATTACACGTTGATAGAGCCCCTAGGATTCTTGCTTGACTACCAGCAGTATGATGGCGATCATATACGTGGGAGCTGGTAGTCTATAAGCATATCCTTAAAAGGTCCCTAGTCGTAGGAGTTTCGAGACAGGGCATCGATACTCCATTAGTAGACTAGTGTATACAGTCGAGACCCCGACGAGGGGCGGTGGCCGGTCTCACAAGCCACTGGTGTCAGTTGGTTCACCTAAGATGTATACAGGTGCTCATTGGGTTATGAGTACACCGGACAGGACTCGCCGGGAACCTGCTAGTTGGGCTTATACCTGACGTCAGATAGCAGTTCCCTGGTGACATGTGTACAGGTTAGTTCATCGACCTGAGGATCGTCATTTGTCTCGTGTGAGTTCCCACTGTGCTTTGATTACTACCCTACCACGGCTGAAAGGAGTCGTGCAAACAGGTTTTAGTTGGGTACAGTCCCGAGCCACATGGAGGCAGTGAGCGGATCTTCAGGGGTTCGTCTCTCCCGGTATTGGGGGTGAGGTCGCGCTGTGTCTAGGAGAGCCATTACGCAAAGCCCTCGGCCGAGGCAGGAGATTTACTGGTAGGTATTCCAGTAGTATCTCAGGGCGTTCTGGGCTACACTCCGACACGACTTGTACCGTCTTTGGGGGTCTGACTTTTACCAACCCCCTAGGCCCGACATGCGATCCTCATAGACGAACGGACCGGACTGTACGGATATTGTCACTGACAGGCTCAGTAGGGTGTCAGGATGAGTTCGCTCATCGACGTCCCTTTTGGTCAATAGCTGGTGGCCCGTTACGTATTGGCTTATACCTCTGACGTGCTAGTGGTTAAATCCACAGCCATTGTATTGACGAGTCTTTAGAGTCCACCACACTTAAAGTTACTCAAGCTTTCGGGCGAAACGTTGTAGAGGCCGTATGGAGATATGGCAGGGTCCGATCAGATACGTGCGGTATTGCACGGATCAGGATCGGACAGTTTTGTACTAGTGGCCGTATAGTTATATGGCAGGGTTCGATCAGATACGTGTGGTATTGCACGGATCAGGATCGAACGGATTTTACTAGCCGGCTTTGGCTTAAGCCGATCCTAGTTTAGTACAGTGTAGATTTTGTCTCATTGCATTTGTATCCGGTCGGAATACAGATGCGGGTGTGTATGCACAGTATAGGGGTTTTCCTGTAATTTATTACGGGACCAGTTTTCTGGAGTTGCCAGTTTGCATTCCGTTCCGGCCGGTTTTCCTTTGTTCTTTCCCGGCCGGACTTTTCTGATGGAGGGGGTTATTTGCAGTTTTGCAAATAACACTTTGTGGAGGGTTTTCTTGCAAATGTATTTATTATGATAGAATCTTTAGATACCATTCTCATCACTTGCTTTTGGTTGATTAGAAGTGATGAGAAAGGATTTGATCTTTGATTAGAGTTGATGTGAGGTTGTGATGATGGTTTAGGATGTGGTCACCCTTCTTGCTCTCCTACACTCACCTCCCTCTTGTTTCATATACATACATTCCTCCACCTTATTCTTCACTTGATGAATATGATAAGTTTTTCATGAGAGGAAAAAGAAAGAGAGAAGAAGAAGAAGAGAGAGCTTCATCTTGAGAGTTTCATTCATGATCTCATTTTCTTGCTAGAAAAATGCAAGCACCATTTTTCTATTCTTGATTCCTCCATCACCATGGCAACAAACCCCAAATGAGACAAGCATCTTCTACACTACATTCTACAACACATCTTGAGCATGTCGAGTTGCCGGCTTCATGCTCGAGTTGCCTCGGTATTGAGGCGGGAGCCCGTAAAAGACGCAGGCGATGTGGTGCCCTTTCCGGTGAGGAGGCGACGATATGGAGACAAGACTTTCCGCGGGAGATCGGGACGATGAAGAGAAGACCGGAGGACTCGGATCACTCGGTATACTTCTCACCCTATCTCTTGATTGCTAGCATTAGGTTAATGGTAAACGATCCGGGTTTTCATTGTCCGCGGTAGCGCCGGTTTCCGAGTAAGGAAATTTTTTGATTCCGCTTTTTGGCCTCGAGTACGAGGCCGGGGCGCTGCCGTGGCGCAACAGTCATATCTCATATAACCGACTAGTATCCTATGTATCGGCTTATCGAATCAACCTTTGATTCGATAACTAGGGTATATCGCATATAACCTAATCGATACATTCATCGCGAGAATGGAATACGGTATCACATACACGCATTATTCTCGGTCCCGCACATATCTCATATGCGCTCCTATTTCGTTTCGCTTGAGCCAGGAAACCTCTGTGTAGGACTCTAAAGACTCGTCAATACGCCGGTAGCAGGTGATGATCATATCAAACACCCACAAGCCGCAAGCGGTCTGCTAAACGTAATGGCCACCCGGGTATTGAGCGATCAGAAGATCGACGAGCAAGCCCGCTCACACTCCTGTGAATCCAACCAGTAACACTTACCGTACAGTCCGGTCTGTCCGTCTGATCTGTCGCATATCTCGCCTAGGGGTGGTAAACGTCAGACCCCAATAGCTCGATAAGTCGTGTCGATATGAGGTCTATAACAATTCGAGAAACTACTGGTAACACTTACCAGTAAATCTCAGCAACCCTGGCCAGGGATTTCCGGTTATAGCCAATCGAACACAGCGCAACATCAACTCCCTAAACCGGGAGAGACGAATCCCCTCCTATCGCTCATTGCCTCCATGTGACTCGGGACTATACCCAAAAACCACCGTTTTGTACACCCTCTTGGACGTGGTAAGATGGAAATCAAAGCACAGTGGGAACCACACAAGACTCTATGACGATCTCGGGTCAACAGACTACTCTGTACTAGTGTCACCAGAGAACTGCCATCTGACGTGAGGTATAATACCATCTGGGAGTTCTCGGCGAGTCCGTCCAGTGTACCCAGTCTCCACTGAGCACCCGTATATCATCTCTGATATCAAACACCAATGGATATGGGATCATCCATCGCCCATCTGTATGGGTCGAGAAGGTATACGCTAGTCTACTCTGGTATATCGATGCCCCGTCTCGATACATCCACGACTAGGGACCTTGAAGGATGTACTTATGGACCACCATGTCCCCACTAGTATGATCCGCATCATAGTCTAGGTAGTCAAGTACACATCCTAAGGGCTTTACCAACATGTAACAGAGAGACAATCAGTGTACACGTTAAGCTAAAGAGTAACCAGATAGCATACTATCATGTCGAGCGAGAAAGTCCTCCCTATATATGTCCCAGCATCCACTACAATATACATCCTATGTATAGTAATGGCCTCTAGGGCATACATATAACTAACAATCTCCCACTTGCACTAGGGCCTTCTGTAGCAGTGGTTGTAGTATCTCATACTCAACCATCCCATAAAAGTCTCTCTCTGGGAACAGGCCTTTGTGAGTGGATCCGCTGTGTTGTCCTCTGAGTCTACTCTCCAAACCTAGATCACCCTGGAGATCATCCATCTCCATGATCAGGTGACACTGCCTTAGAATATGTCTGGATCACTGATGGGACCGGCGTTCCTTGGCATAAGCCACAACTCCATTGTCACACAATGGGAGGAACAAAGTTCATCTTATAAACTAATATACACCCAGACTGCCTCTTTGGTAGCATCTTAAGTAGCGATGTATCCTGCCTTTATCGTCTAGTATGCCACGGTATCTAGCTTGGAACTCTTCCAACATACCGTCCCTTTACTGAGGGAAAAGACAATGCCTGTGACTGACATTCAGTCGTCTTTATCACCCTGGAACCCTTCCAGTGATTCTCCCCAGGATCAACTGATGCCATCTCACTACAACTAGTGAGTAGCCTAACATCCATTTAGATCTATCTCATAGATCCAAAATCCAGGATTTAGTAGGTATCATTTTGATCCTACACGGAGAATCTTTGTGATAAACGCAGATTGATCGAGCGTAGCATAGGAAACTCCTTCCCTATCAAGAGTATGTCATCCACGTACTCTACGAGGATCACCACCATACTCCCTACTACCTTTTTGTTTATACAAGGTTCATCTACCATTTTGATGATGTCAAACTCTTTGACTTATCCATCAAAACAGATGTTCCAACTCCGTGATGCCTGCTTTATCCTATAAAACATCTTGCACACGTTTCCGCTGCTCCCACTGTCTACGAAGCCCTCTGGCCGTGTACTTATAGACGCTCTCTTCCAAATCATCATTTAGAAAAGCAGTCAAGACACCCAACCACCAGAGATCGTAGTCATGGTATGTAGCCGTGGTAAGTAGGATCTGGATGGACTTAAGCATAGCCACTTGAAAAGGTTTCATCATTATCCACGCCTGGTCGATGACGAAAAGCTTTATCAAGTCTAGCTTTGAAAGTCTCAACTTTTCTATTTACACCAAGTAATCTTCTCAAGATATACTTGCTCCTGATGGGGATTTAACCCTTCAGATATAGCAACCAAAGTCCATACTTTGTTGGTGTATAAGGATCCCATCTCAGATCGCTAAGCATCCAGCCATTCTTACAGAGTCCCACTCCTGATGGCCAGTTCGAAACTAGTTGGGTCATCATCTCATGATGCAATCCTCGCTCCCACTGTCATCGAGAAACCGAAGTATCTCTCAGGTGGGTGAGGAACCCTACTAGATCGGCGGAGAGGCTGAGGTTCGTTGGTAACTATTGAATGCTTTGGTTCTTTCAAATCATCAGCTGCAATTTGTATAGCTGGAACATTTCCAGTGATACATAACAGACCTTGCCTCGAGCTTATCTGGATTTTGCTTTTAAACATAGCCCGGACAACCCCAAATCTTAACTAACTTGAGATATGGGCTCTTCCCTTATCATATCAAATATGAAACGGTAGGCAACTGATTTGATTGGAACCCTATTCAATAGGTATGCAGCTTCTCAAGTGCATAACTCCCAAAAGGAAAAAGGTAACTCAGTAGTACTCATCATAGAGCACACCATATCATATAGGGTGTGATTGCTCCGCCCCGATATACCATCGTGCTATGGTGTATCCGGAGGAGTAATGCCGAGAGAGAATCTCATTCTCCTTTAGAATAGTCCAGGAATTTCGTGCTCAAGTATTCTCCTCCTTGATCTCATCAAAGGACATAATACTTATACCCGCATTGGTTCTCTACTTCTAACTTATATTCTGTGAATATCTCAAAAGGTTCAGACTTGTGTTTCAACAGGAACATAGGTCTGAATCTCGAGAGATTATCAGAAGACGTAATGAAGTATAAAGAACCGGTCCTGGCATGTGTAGACTGGGGACCTTACATACATCACATGTATCAATCCCAAGAGTTCACTAACTCTTTCTCTGTTTCCATTAAACAGAGCTCTGGTCATCTTATCTTTGTGACATGACTGGCAAGTTTCACAATATGCAAATTCAAACTGATTTAAATATGCATCTTCATGTAACTTCAGCTAGTCGGGTCACATTGATATGACCTAGTCTACAATGCCTCAAGAAGGATTCGTTCATTTCTGAACTCTTCCTCTTGTGTGTGTTCTGTATACTAAGAACTGTAGTTTGATTTAGAACATTAATGCTTTTAGATAACGTGCCTGATCCGATCAACTTTTGATATAAGAAATGTTCAAAATATTATCCAACAATACAAAATTTTATCATTTCTTTACTAATAAAGAGATAGATATGATTTTGTATATCAGGTTCGGTATCTAATAACATTCGTTCAGAATCAATGTATTTGAAATACTGGGTGACAGTGACCAACAGACTTGGTTGCAACACTTGCCCCGTTTTCTGCCTCATGAAACTTATCACCCGTTCTCAGTTCTCTACCTTTCTGTAGCTCTATGTAACAGATTACATATGCGGGATCCTGATCTGGTATCACATACCCAGGACGTAAAGAATACTGAGAAACAGTTCTTTGTAACGAACACACCCGAAGATGATGCATCATCATGCACTCTATTCGTTTGGGTGGCACGGGAATTCTGGTATTCCCCAATTTCCTGCTCTGTCTTATAACAATTATAAGTTGGAGCGGGACCAACGTTCCCCAGCTCAGTATAACAAGCGGGTTCGGTCAAAATTCCGTATTATTATCTTGATTAAGGCGTGATATGGTCGCTACCTGGAGAGAGAGAGAAGAAAACACTCAGCGTGCGCTCTTGCAAGAATAGATTGGTTATTATTTTATCTAATCAGGATGGCTCCCACTGCTTTTTATCAAATCTTCCTTCAAACCCTAAAAGGAAAGACTAGCCGGGATTAATTACACACTACAAGTTCGCCAATCTTTCAGCCAGGCCAGTGTCGGTATTTTGAGGGAGGTCCCCCGTGCTTTCGCACGAACCTAATTAATGTAAACCTCGTTTTCCCAGAGGCGTAACCTCGTTAACACCTTTCTAGACACCTACTTGATCGGCTAATTATAATGTGTAAAACTCTCCCAGGAGTAACTCTTACTCGCAGCGGGTATCGGGATCCAACTATCTCATAGAAGGTATGCAATCTCATTGCAAATTTCAACACTTGAAATTCCCGATAATATTTTGCCCCTAGTGTTCTATGACCTTGACGAATGCCAAACAACCCATAGTCCACTAGTCAAGTTCAACCCGTGCATTTCTTGATTGAATTAAACCCACCCGCACGACCCTTGACGAATGCCAAACAACGCCGTATGAATACCCTAATCCAATCGCATCATATGCTCAAGCAGATAAATACTAGTTAGCTACCGTACACTACGCCTTGACGAATGCCAAACTACCGCAGCACGAATACTAACTAGTACATATCTGAAATGACGGAGGGCTACGACAGGTTTTTCTGAAAACCTATTGCGTAATGAACTTGATATCGTTGTAGGATCGAATGAATTTTGAAATGGAGTGTTTTTGAGGCTTTTCTAGTTTTGCTAAAGGAGTCACTCCCGGTGAAGGGATCATCGGTCATTTCCTCGTCGAATGAGGTGCGGGATATATCATATATATCACTGTGCAAAGCAAAAACACTTAAAAGCAATCAAAAGACAAACCGAGTGTGTAGCATCTGCCAGTTATTGCTAAAGGAGTCACTCCCGGTGAAGGGATCTCGGTCCTTTCCTCATCGAATAAGGTGCAGGATATATCACATATACCGCTGTGCAAAGCAAAAACTGTAGCCACCTGTTTTATTTTGAAATTCGATTCTACAACATCTTAGGTTTCTTTTATTTCATTAATCACATTAATGAAGTCCCATCATTTATATACCTAAACATCACAGATAAATATGACGTACACTTATGCCATCCGCATTCGCCTCGATGTCCCCTCGTGCACCGTTAGGTTAGGTAACTAACGGCAGAGCAGGGCAGGGCTAGCGCGGGTGTAAAACATAAGTAACGTCTATATAATATATCATATATACAATATACGGTATCTATCACAGAACATCACATGATCACATCACAGATATCGCAGCAGAAGAAACATATGAAATATTGGATATACTAGGACGTCCGTGTTTTCAATACGAGCCAGTATAAAACATGGATTCCACGGTCGCGATGAATAGCCAAACCCACACCCCTAGACCCCTACGAGAGCGGCAAGCAACCCTACCAATTCTAGAGTTAGGAGACCCGGACTCGACTCCTCGAGTTGGTCTCCCACTGGACCCCAGAACCCGGTTACTTATGCTCCCCTCCTTGGGTCTATCCTAGTGCGGAAAAGTAAATAATATACAAAAGGTGACATCATCCGCTACTTGGAAGTGCCCCAATAAAAGAATATTACATACAAGTTTTTACATGAATAAAAATGAAAAACACTCATCTCACATAAAAACCCCCGGCTATTCAAAGACGACGATCCAATATAACATATCCAGCAACACATAACATCACATGTCATCAACGTAAGTAAATATGTCCATCCCAATTGTCGTTGACATATAGCAACGAAACTGGCGATATCACATATTACACTTACGGTCACAGAAAGAAAGTGTAAAACTACAACAGTTGGAATCCGCAACCACCTCAGATATCGCATGCCTGACCAAATGAATTTCTTTAGACATCGCATGCCTAACAATTATAAACCCCGCATTTTAGTCTCATTATCGAAAACACTTTTCAATATCAAGTCGGGCAATTCAACAAGATTCCCGAAAAACTGATCGAATGCTCATCGCAAACTTTAGTAGGCGGCCGCACCCCTGATACCGTCGACGAAGTGCACCAAGGCGGAACACCGCTGCCGCGAGCATCCGAACGGATGCTTTCGGCGATGGGGTTCTCCTACAGTCACTTGGTCGGGGCTATGGAGTGAGGCTGTCTATTAAGTTTACCCGGCGAGTATCCGCGTACGCTACGTGATTGCGACGGACTTTTGATCACATCAAAATTCCGTGGCAACCGATCAAGTGAGACTAAAGTGCTATGTTTATAACATTCATTCAGTTATCTCATAACTCATTGTGAATTCCAATTATTGTATCACATTCCGGATAAATAGAAAATGTCAAACTTTCCGATCGAACAATCGAACACCCAAGTTTTCCCGGTACAGATCAACACATGAAACAAGTCTAACAACATTCAGTTCGTGCCTCAGTACCAACGGTCCAGCCGTAGAAGGGTCAAGCCAACGCCTCACATGTGGCATGCCGTACTGCCCCAAACCTGAAGGTTCAAAGGGCAGTTCAAGACGGTCACATAATCGAGTTAAGGTTTGTTGTCTTCTAGAGGGACCATCGCGTTACTTGCACTACTTAGAACGTCGTTAAACTACGGAAAAATCCAACATTTGGAAATTTCCCGACAGGGGAAAAGTTGGGTATTTATATCCGGTCGAACTTTTTAACATATTCTAAAATTTATCCGGAAAGCCACACTGACAAAATTTGATAATCCGATCGAATGTTTGATTCCCAATACAACCCCAGAATTCTCTTCTGTAGAGTCACAATAAAAATACCCCAGAAAATACAGCATTAAATTATATGAGTTACTGTGCAGAAATCATCATACAAGGGAACAGTACGGCCGCGGAACCGCCGCACCATGCATAGCACGTGCGGCGGTTCCGCGGTGGAAAAGTCGATTTAGGCCCTCGTATTTCACAGTAATTCAAATAACACCCTGCTTATTTTACTGCATATTTTTAATTGACAAAAATCCAAAATTTTAGAAAATTTCCAGAGAGCATTTTGGGAATGGGTTTCGATGTTCGTTCGTATTTCAAACGTCGTCTAGACTTCGCTTAAGGCTCTAGCTAGGCTCTGATACCACTGTAGGGTTCCTAGGCACACTAATGAGGTCTCACAAGGCATTAACCATGCCAATTTCAAAAATACGGTGCCGAGAAACCCTAGACTACGGATCGTTAGCTAGATGTCTAGGCGAAAATGAAAATAGTTAACACCTTAACTATAAAGAATAGGGAAATACAACCTTTGTAGATCCGGTCCTCCACCTCCACGGCTCCGTGATGAAGTCATCTCCGCTGTCCAAATCAAAATCCGGGCTCTAGCGTCGGCTTCATCGGAGAAAGAGCGGGCAAGGTCGTCGGCTTCGTGCCGAAGATGATCTACGTCGAGGCATCGCTAGATCAAGCTCCACCTTCACCAAGCCATGAAAACTTGTGAAGGAAACACACTCTACTACTTGGCAAGAGGTAGAGGATGAAGAAATAGGAAGTGGGTAGACTTTAGAATTGGATTTCTCACTCATTTCCATCAATCACCATTGATGGAGCTTGCTTTCTTCACTTGAAGAAAAGAAGAAGAAGAAGAAGCTAATTATGATAAGTTATTTAATAATAGAAAAAGAATTATACTTATCATAACTTAAACCAAGGTTAGATGTAGAGAGTTAACTCAAGTTAGATGAATGGTTAGGGTTTTAATAAGAAGACAAAAAGGTTACATAAGTCAAAGTTGCATGAAGCTACAAGAAGCTTCATGTAAGAAAGCAACCTTTTTATTTTCTTTTCACTTTTTCTTTTAATCCAAATTAAAAGATAATTGCATGAATAAATGAATAAAAACCTTAACCATTTATTTAACCAAGGTATTAACTCTTTACACAAACCCTAGCTATCATATATCATCATACATGATACAAGCATGTGCACAAAACTATATCGAATATACAATGTGCACATCCGAGCGAGAAAATCCATTTAAAGTGAACCGATACTAGTTAATGCAAAGTAATATATCAAATATATAATTATACATTAAATCATTAAATCAACACTTGATTTAACGATCCGGTCATATCGCATATAACCGACTAGTATCCTATGTATCGGCTTATCGAATCAACCTTTGATTCGATAACTAGGGTATATCGCATATAACCTAATCGATACATTCATCGCGAGAATGGAATACGGTATCACATACACGCATTATTCTCGGTCCCGCACATATCTCATATGCGCTCCTATTTCGTTTCGCTTGAGCCAGGAAACCTCTGTGTAGGACTCTAAAGACTCGTCAATACGCCGGTAGCAGGTGATGATCATATCAAACACCCACAAGCCGCAAGCAGTCTGCTAAACGTAATGGCTACCCGGGTATTGAGCGATCAGAAGATCGACGAGCAAGCCCGCTCACACTCCTGTGAATCCAACCAGTAACACTTACCGTACAGTCCGGTCTGTCCGTCTGATCTGTCGCATATCTCGCCTAGGGGTGGTAAACGTCAGACCCCAATAGCTCGATAAGTCGTGTCGATATGAGGTCTATAACAATTCGAGAAACTACTGGTAACACTTACCAGTAAATCTCAGCAACCCTGGCCAGGGATTTCCGGTTATAGCCAATCGAACACAGCGCAACATCAACTCCCTATACCGGGAGAGACGAATCCCTTCCTATCGCTCATTGCCTCCATGTGACTCGGGACTATACCCAAAAACCACCGTTTTGCACGCCCTCTTGGACGTGGTAAGATGGAAATCAAAGCACAGTGGGAACCACATAAGACTCTATGACGATCTCGGGTCAACAGACTACTCTGTACCAGTGTCACCAGAGAACTGCCATCTGACGTGAGGTATAATACCATCTGGGAGTTCTCGGCGAGTCCGTCCAGTGTACCCAGTCTCCACTGAGCACCCGTATATCATCTCTGATGTCAAACACCAATGGATATGGGATCATCCATCGCCCATCTGTATGGGTCGAGAATGTATACGCTAGTCTACTCTGGTATATCGATGCCCCGTCTCGATACACCCACGACTAGGGACCTTGAAGGATGTACTTATGGACCACCATGTCCCCACTAGTATGATCCGTATCATAGTCCAGGTAGTCAAGTACACATCCTAAGGGCTTTACCAACATGTAACAGAGAGACAATCAGTGTACACGTTAAGGTAAAGAGTAACCAGATAGCATACTATCATGTCGAGCGAGAAAGTCCTCCCTATATATGTCGCAGCATCCACTACAATATACATCCTATGTATAGTAATGGCCTCTAGGGCATACATATAACTAACTCTTAGTTCGTATAAAAAACAGAAGAACTTAGTTCTTAAATAAAATCGATCCCGGATCTTCAAAACAGAGATCTTGGTGATCGTTAATGGCCAAAACGCTATGAAACAAAAGTTAAACTTCTATAAAATGAGATTAAATCTCTAAAGGAACCCTATGTCTCACATGAAACACATGTGAGTGCCCAAAATAAAATACTCGGCGCCTCGCGTACTTTCTACGTGAGCGCCCAGAAACAAATACCCAGCGCCTCATCTGCTTCCCGTGTGAGCGCTGTACAAAGTTCTTAGCATTATATATATATAGTCAAAATGACTAACTTCTTAGCACTGATTGGGCAGTGCCCATGTCTGAGCACCTCACGTGCTTTCCACGTGAGCGCCAGAGCCACAAATAAGTGCTTAGCACTTCTGAATAAAGGGAGAAAGCCCAAGACCGAGCACACAAAGCCACAAACAAGTGTTTAACACTTCTGAATAAAAGGAAAAAGACCGAGCAAAATGAGCCAAAATTGGCTAAATCCTTCTAAAGTTCTCCTGCAGCTGAGCCCAAATGCTCTGTTGTGAGATCTTAATAAAATTTAATGATCCTGAAAATATTGCTAAGTTGATCTTAATCTCAAATAAGACTAATGTATCCTTAGTTAAAATAAATTGAGCCTAAATGCTCATATATTTAATTCGATCTTAATCTGGAAACAGATTAACGGTCCTTAAAAAAATAAAATATCTTTGAACTGAGGGAATACATACAACCTAAGTTCAAACCCCAAATCTAAAATATACGGATTTAGACTAATCCACGCCCTACAGGCGACGATATAAATTAGTCTCCGTATACAATCCACGAGCAACTAAAATAAACAAAATAACACACGACACGAAATGAACTACTGGAGTAGGAGAAAGTGGTTATCGTAATGCGATAATGTAATTAACTGCAGGGGCTTGCGCCTGTAGGGAAGAGCATCTCCATAATCAAAAAACCCCTCACAAATGAGGGGGAATCTGATGAAGTCTGCTATATCGGTCGCATCTATCCAAGTCTCAGATATACGGTGCCATAAATCAACTTGGTATCTTCGGAGAGGTAGATGGATATGTCCAAATAGTATATGCCCCCAAATTCAGGCAAAACGATCCATTCCAGTTCGTCTACGTTTTTGGCGGTAAACATCGGGCATGCACGAGAATCTTGTTAAACATGACAATTCTTTTCCACCGATCGATTTCAAATTGTCTTTGAGACTGATAGGTTTAGCGACATGGACATTGCATTGATTACTGATTTGACACGCATGCTATACCATTCACCTGTGCCTTCTATTTCACATACACTTATCATTATTTTCCATGGCTGATATTTCATGTGTACTTCATTGCACATATTATATATTACTTTATCTGGTCACCCTGACGACCTGAGTATGCATGCTCAGAGGACGGAGTGGACCCGGTTCAAGATCAAGACTTGCCTTTCAAGATCGCATAGATTTAGACAGCGACTCGGAGTTACCATCTTTCCTGCTTTCAATAAAGACTTTGTATTTCATTCAGTTAGTTGTTTATTTTCATTTAAAACTTGTATTTGTTTAACTCCCGGGTGTTAATGTAATAAAGTAGTGCTTGTGATTTTCTTTACTTGTGCTGCATTTTACTAATTACCATGTAATGCTAAAAACCGAAGTGTCACTACTGCAGAATTATCGCTTGACCGTAAGAGCATGGCTGGCCTAGTCACCATCGTATTCCGTATTTTAGGAAGTGGGAATGACATGTTTTTTTTGGTATCAGAGCGTCAGGTTTAGATTGAGATTACAGTTTCTGACCGGAGCTTGACAATTTAAGTGGCCAAATCGGTCTAGCTTGTAAACTTGTTATCCTTGGCAAGGATTCCTGCAGTGTGTACTACTACACATTTTGACCCTATCCGATAGATTTTAGGGTAACTTGGTAGAGTTATGTTGTTGTTAATATGAACTGCAGCATAGTTACAATGCGGTACTTGATTGTTAAGTATTTCACGTGTCGTATTAAGTTTTAAAGTACTGCAATCAAGACGGTGTCGTGTGTAGCAAGCCAAAATGAGTACGGGTCATCCGCAGGGAGATGGTAGGTTTTTAATCTTATATTAACAAGTTAAGTCCGAAAGGTTCGAGTTGGTTGTTATACTAAGTGTCGCAAACGATATGTTCAAAAGAAAAAGACATGTAAGGGGTAGCTTTAGATTAGTTTGAGGTAGGATAATGTTTTCCACTTTCTTATGAACCTAACTTTATGTTTGATGCTAAGGTATTCGGCAACAAGGTGGATTAGGACGCTTAAGTACGGTATTTGCAATTGTGCGCTAAATCCGTACTTATAGGCCATTTTCCTTCCGTTCTTATCTCTTAACTCTCGCTTCCAATAAACCAATAGCAATCGGTCACAATTAGGAATCACCGCTATCGTGGTAGGATAAGGTGCCTAACAGAGCGGATTGCGAGTCATTTGGTCGGAGTTGAAACTACAAGTTATCGATTTTAAAGGAAATTAGCAAAACACTTCTCCTAATCGAACTACCCCTCTCCTACCCTTAACAAGTGATGTACTCACACATATTCACAAAAAAATGCAAAAGAAAAGAGAGAACAAAGAAAAGAAAAGAGTTAGAATTATACTAAGAACCAATTTATGAAGCAAGAGCAGCCAAATGAATCCTTGTGGTTATGTTCAATCAAATGAATCCAATAACCTCAATCTAAACTTGCAATCTCAATAAAGAGCTTTCAAGATGAGAGAGAAGCAAGGAATTCAATATTTAAGTTCTAAATATAACAAAACATACACTTTGAAGCTTTAAAATGAAACTTTATTGAACTTGCAAAAAGAAAAACAAACTATTGAATTCAATAACCTAAGTCTTAAACTTGTAAGTTCAATCTAGAAGTTACAATGTCACGACCCAAAATTAGGCACATGACCGGCACTTATACTACGTAACGTCAACCAGCGTAATGCAATTTAAGTAAGCCGAAAACCCAGCAATCTAAACCATTACAAGAAGGAAAAGATAGAACACTTTTTAAAATCTCGATGCAAAACTTTAAACTTAAGTTTGTTTTCATAAAAATTTCGGCAGCACCTCCTTTGTAAAAGCTAGCCCCGAAATGGGTACAAACATAAGATAAAAGTAAAGCATCCCCAAACGGGAGCAAATCTCGCCCAACGGAGGAAACAACCACCACAACAGATATACGACGCCGTAGCGAAGAAATGCGATAATTCACATATATAAAAGGCCGGCTCACATGAGCACGACAACCAGAGTCATAAGTATATACAACATCGATCCTCACAACTCGTCTCTAAGTCAATACATGAAGGTGATAGATAGAGAGTACTAGATACAAGAAATATATAATGTACATCATCGGATAACCGCACCCACCCAAAGCAAAAGGCCTCACAGCCAACCGTAGCGGTATCCGCAAAAGTAGAGATAATATGACGCCCCGCCGTGACTACTCTGAGGATCAGACCTGCAAAACACTGCGGCACAATGGGGGTGAGTTGCCAACTCATGAATAGTAAATAACATCATACTGTAATCGCAAGTATGCACTAACAGCGATAATCTATCACATGTAATCTGATAGCATAAGTATGGCAATATGAATATGCAATTATCATGATCAAGGTACACCACCAGGGTACTATCTCTACATGAATCAAATGCATATCAACTAAAAGTGGAGTATGGGATAAAACATGCCATCCTCACGGAATCCTTATCGTGGCAGGACCAATGTCCATCAAGACCATCTAAATCCCAAATTCCTCAAAGCGGCCCTCAGATCGGCCTTCATAACCTGTAAGTCTCATGGAACCTGAGTGTCAAACATCGACACCCAAAAACATCATGAAAACTAGTGTCTAGTATCGACACATAAATACTCATATCCATACGTTCCTCGAAACCTAAGTGTCCAACCTCGACACTCGTGTTTTACGTATCGGTTTTCTAATATCCATACGTTCCTTGAAACCTAAGTGTCTAACATCGACAATCGTGTTCCACGTATCGGTTTCCAAATATCCATATATCTCTCAGAACATAAGTGCCCAACATCGACACTTGAAATCCCCAAATCGCATGAAAAACAAATCTCAATGCGTAAATCCATGTAATATGACATATGCAACATAGAACAACAATATGAGCATATCAAGGGAAAATCCGCTATTTAAATACATCAAGTTATTAAATATATCACGCGGTTCCCAATTATCCAAATCCAATATTATATATATATATATAAATATATATATATATATATATATATATAACAGCGTCCCATACCACTGATATATATTATTTAAAGCTGAACATATAGCTATAACAAGGTATATGTGTAAGCATGTAGGTGTACAGGTATGTTATATTTCATATGCGCCATCGCACAAGAATCAATGCCTCAATGTCGCTAACCAATAGCAAGGTATATCATATGAATATTTATGTTGTGCGTATCATGGCGATTCCCGACAGTGTGTATGTAGCATACAATTGGTGCTCGTGCAATATGGACTGTCAATAATAGTGCAGTGTACAATGGGTACAAGTTCAGGCACATCAAGTAACTATATGCAATGAAGTTCATGCACCATCTCTATATATGCATATAAACATGCTGCTAATATCATATCATATCTAGCTCTGACGCTTAACGCTATACGGGCGATTTCCCCGTAGATCTTAAATCTACTCATCGATAATCGCGGGCTTGGTAAATCCAATCACCTGCTTCCCTTTCTTCGCAGCGTCCGAAGTCCCCACCTGCAATCCTATTAACACAAAACATAACAAACGCAAATCTCAGAAATCGATCAATATCACGTATACACTACGTTTGACCAATGCACCAACTCCAATCCAACTCACAAGTGTTCGTCTAATGGCTAACGTGTGTGGCGACACCCCAAAACCAATCCAGGTGCAACAGCTACACAAGATCACGAATCGTGTCGGATAACGTAACGCGCGTATTCAAAACGCAAGATTATAGCAAAGTGATCTTAGATTTTGCATACTGTCAGAACTCAAAAATCAAATAGTACCAAATACCCTTAAACCACTGCAGACAGCTATCCTATAAAACCCAAGCCCCAACACCCCCTAATGGCCGAGGTCGCCGGATTTGCGCCTAATGTCGCCGGCCAAAACCGATGGGATGGGATTCATACTTCAGGTGAAATCTTAGGGTCACTAGTACAACACTCCTACATGGTTTGATTTTACAGTAAAAATCTCAGGTCACAGCAGATCACAGAGACTCTAATATGACATTAAAATACGATATTTGTACGAAACGATACCTTAAGTGTTCTAAACAGCAACCAACAAGCTACACAATATTTTAACACCTATTTAACAGTTTAGAGATTATACATATCCACACTTGCTCACAAGATCCTAGCTTTCCAAGCTCCAAGTGATCTTTGAGGCAAAAACAAGACTTGGGATGTGATTTGGTGAGGTTTAATGAAGTTTTAGCAAGATTTAGTGAAGGGATAGTGAGAGTTCAGTTGAGAGTTTAAGAGGATGAATAATAATTGAGAGTGAGAATGAGAGAGTAGGGGAAGGATAATGAAGAGAGGTGAGTGTAGGGTGAACCAAGCCTTATTCTTACTCTCTCTCCCTTACCTCATTAATGCTCTCATCAAAGCTCCATGACTCACCTAGCCACCTCTCTCTCTTTCTCAGTCCAAAGTAAATAGATATTTTCTCACTTAAAATATCTAAGGCATAGTTAATTAGGACATGGATTAGCTTAAGGTGACATGGTCATTTAACAAGGTTAACACTAATAAATCCTCTCGTCAACATGCACAAGTGTGTGCAAGCCATAACAATTTTTAATAAAATATTAATTAATTGTTATAAAATGTGAGGAAACCGATTTGGTAAACTTTTCCTTAAAAACCCGCATTAATGCTCAATTAACACTAATCGCATTCTAAGGTGTTACAATCTCCCCCTTTAAAGAAAATTCGTCCCTGAATTAAAAATTCTTACTAAGCGTACCTTCAAGGAGATGAGGGAACTTCTTCTAGATCTCGCTCATGGCCTCCCAAGTGATCTCCTCACTAGTCGGGCTACGCCAAAGAACCTTCACAGATGGCAAGACCTTTGACCAATGTTTCTTCACCTGTCGATCCAATATAACTACCGGCTGCTTGGTGAACGAATGATCGCGCTCAAGCTGAACGGTCTGGTGCTGAATCATGTGAGAAGGGTTATGAAGGTATCTACGAAGTATCGACACATGGAACACGGGGTGAACATCCGGAAAACTGGACGGGAGCACCAAACGATAAGCAATGGTACCAACTCGCTCTAGGATCTCGAAGGGCCCTACAAATCTGGGACTGAGCTTCCCCTTCCTCCCAAATCTCATAACGCCCTTCATCGGAGAAATCCGCAGGAATACATGATCCCCCACTGTGAACTCAAGTCTGTGAAGATGACGGTCGGCATATGACTTCTGTCTGTACTGGGGCGCTCTCATCCTGTCATGAATCAGCTGGATTTTCTTCATAGTCTCCTGAACTAGCTGGGGTCCCAAAACCCTACTCTCACTGAGTTCGGTCCAATAGACTGGCGATCGACACTTCCTACCATACAAAGCCTCGAAAGGCGCCATCTGAATACTCTCCTGAAAGCTTTTGTTGTAGGAGAACTCAATCCACAGCAAGTGACGATCCCAATTGCCACCAAAATCAAGCACGCATGCCCGAAGAATATCCTCTAGAGTTTGTATCGTCCGCTCTGACTGACCATCAGTCTACAGATGGAAAGCGGTGCTAAAACTCAACCGGGTACCTAAAGCTTCCTGAAGCTTCTGCCAAAGACGGCTAGTAAACTGGGTGCCCCTGTCGGATACAATGCATGTAGGAACACCGTGCAAACGCACAATCTTATCTATATACAATTGAGCATACTGAGCATGACCGAAAGTGGTCTTCGCTGGAAGGAAGTGAGTCGCTTTCGTCAACCGGTCCACAACCACCTAAATAGAGTCATACCCCCGACTGGTCCTGGGTAGACCCACAACAAAGTCCATAGAAATCTGCTCCCATTTCCACTCAGGAACGGGTAAAGGCTGCAACTCTCCAGCCGGTCTCTGATGCTCAGCCTTGACTTGCTGACAAGTTAGGCATCTCGAAATGAAGTCCGAAACATCACGCTTCATCCTTTTCCACCAGTAAATGTCTCTCAAGTCACGGTACATCTTGGTGGAACCTGGATGAACGCTAAAGGCCGATTGATGTGCCTGCTCTAGGATCTCACGTCTCAGCCCATCAATATCGGGTACACACAAGAAAATTCCGTAATGTAGCATACCCTGGTCATCAATCAAGAACTCCGAATCTGTACCCTACTGAACAATCTCAAGAATCTCAGAAAAACGGGCATCATGGGCCGTGCCTCCCGGATACGATCAAGTAAAAGTGGACGGGAGCGGACATGAGCAAGCTGTCTCCTAGTGGAAGTGAACTCAAACTGTACTCTTCCATCGCACAAGGTCTGCCAATCTGCAGAAGACTGCCTCTGAACCGCGCTCAACCGGGACAAGCTACCCTCGGGCCTACGAGTCAAAGCGTCGGCTACCATATTCGCCTTGCCCGAATGATAAAGGATCTCACAATCATAAACCTTCACAAGCTCCATCCATCGGCGCTGTCTCAGATTCAGATCCCGCTGCTGGAAGAAGTACTTCAAGCTCTTGTGGTATGTGAAAATCTGACATAACTCCCCATACAAGTAGTGTCTGCAAATCTTCAATGCAAAGACCACCGCAGCCATCTCAAGACCGTGAGTGGGATAATTCTGCTCGTGCTTCTTTAGCTGCTTAGAAGCATAAGCAATCACTCTATCATGCTGCATCAGAACACAACCGAGCCTCACTCGAGGCGCATCGCAGTAAACCACAAAGCGACCTGATCCAGAAGGCAAAGATAGAACTGGTGCAGTCGTCAACCGAGTCTTCAACTGCTGAAAACTCAGCTCGCACGCATCAGTCCAAAGAAAAAGAACCCCTTCCGGGTCAGTCCGGTCAGCGGTGCAGCGATACTCGAAAAATCCTGCACGAAACGGCGGTAATAACTAGCTAGGCCCAAGAAGCTGCGGACCTCTGTCACGGATATAGGTCTGGGCCAAAGCTGTACAACCTTGATCTTCCTCGGGTCCATATGGATACTGTCTCCTGTCACCACATGACCCAGAAAGTCAACACTATCAAGCCAAAATGCGCACTTTGAGAATTTAGCATATAGCTGGTGCTCTCTCAATATTTTCAAAGCAATCCTCAAGTGTTGCTCTTTCTCCTCTCGAATCCTAGAGTAGACCAGAATGTCATCAATAAACACACTAATAAACTGGTCGAGGAACGGCCTGAAAATCCGGTTCATCAGATCCATAAATGATGCTGGGGCATTGGTGAGTCCGAACGACATCACCAGAAACTCATAATGCCCGTAGCGTGTACGAAAAGTAGTCTTCGGAATGTCATCATTCCGAACCCGCAACTGATGATAACCCGAACGCAAATCAATCTTAGAAAAATGTTTCGCACCTTGGAGCTGATCAAACAAATCGTCAATGTGAGGTAAAGGATACCTATTCCGCACTGTAACTCGGTTCAATTGACAATAATCAATACACAATCTCAAACTGCCGTCCTTCTTTTTGACGAACAGTACAAGAGCTCCCCAAGGCGAAACACTCGGACGCACAAGTCCCCTATCAAGAAACTCTTGCAATTGATCTTTAAGCTCTCTTAGCTCCGCCGGAGCCATCCGGTAAGGCGGTATAGAAATAGGCCCCGTGCCAGGAATCAGATCATTGCAAAACTCAATATCGCGCTCTGGCGGCAAACCAGGTAACTCATCGGGAAAAACATCGGAAAACTCTCGCACGATTGGAACCCGGTCCAACGACCCTACTGTGGCCCCAGTATCACAAATGAAATCCAAGAACCCCCGACATCCCTTCCTCAAAAGCCGACTAGCGCAAAAGGCAGAAATCAAACTGTGAGGGGCGGCACCACAGTCCCCCTGCACGACCCGAACAGACTCGCCTGGAAAACTAAAACTGACCGTCTTCTCACTGCAGTTCACAAACGCATAACAAGCTGCTAACTAGTCCATGCCAAGGAGAACGTCGAAGTCCAACATATCTAGAAGGATCAAATCGACAGACGAATCTCTATCTCCAATCTGAACGGCACACGACCAAAACACATAATGCGCGACAAAAGAATCGCCAACTGGTGTAATCACAACAAGCAGCTGATCTAGCAAACACGACTCTCGGCCCAACTTCGGCACGAAGTGCGTAGAAACATACGAAGCGTAGATCCCGGATCAAACAAAACATAAGCCTCAAAAGAACATACAGAAAGATTACCTGAAACCACTGCATTGGACGCCTGTGCGTCCTGATGAGTCAAGGCAAACACCCGAGCCCGCCCTCTACCGGTGACTGGCTGACCTCCGCCTCTACCACCCCGCCCTCTCGGCACAAAACCACCGCGATCCCGACCTCTCTGCACATGAGTCTGACGCGGAGCAACAACAGGCATAAGAGGCAATGCCCTCTACGGTGGAGAAGGTGGTAAGGTAACCTACGGTATAGCTGCCTCGCGCTCACGTGGCTCAGTACAATCTTGAACCCGATGACCCAAACTCCCACACCGGTAACATCTAGATGAAAACTACTGACTCTCCTGGGGATAAGAGCTAAAAAGCTGACCCCGTCACGAACCTCCACTACCTCCAGTATCTGAACAGGAACTGTCACGGCGTCTAAACTCCTGTCTCCGTGATGATACACCAGTACGAACCCTCTTCGGTTCCGGAACAACCCATGTCTCGGTAAGATGCTCTTCAACCAATAGGGCTGCATCCACCGCTGTTGCATACGTGTTACACTGCTGTATGCTTATAGCGAGGAACAACTGGGTAAGCAGGCCTTGAACAAACCTCTTTACCCTCATCTCCTCCGTAGCTACCAAATACGGAGCATACACAGACAGCTCGGTAAACAGCACATCGTATTCGGCCACCGTCATACCCTGAGTTTGGCGTAACGACTCAAAACTGCGCGCTCGAGCATCCTTGACACTCAGCGGAAGAAAACGCGTAAGAAACACCATCACGAACTCAGTCCAGGTCATAGGAGGAAGACCTGCGGCTCTGCCCTTTTCTAAGGACTCACACCACTTTTGGGCCAAACCCTCCAGACGAAAGCTCGCGAACTCCACCCATCTCGCGTCGGAGCATCTCATCGAACGACATATCCTGGCCATCCGATCGATAAACGACTGGGGATCCTCAGCTGCATCGGTGCCAATGAAAACCGGAGGCCTCAACCTTATGAACTCCGATAACGATATAGCGATCACCTCTGTAACTGCAGGTACAACTGCCTGAACAGTAGGCACCATCATGGCCCCCGCAACAGGTGGGACAACCACCTGTCCCTGCGCTCGAATGGCCTCAACTAAAGACCCCATCATCTGACGCAAATCCTGCATACCGGCCCCTAGCATAGCCATATGGTCTGTCGAAGGTGGATCAATCTGTTCCTGCACAACGGGCGTACCGCCCTGGTCAGTCCTCGTCTCAGACGAGTCAACTTTGACCTCGGCCCTCACGGCCGCTTTCTGCGCCCTCGTAGTCTTCGGCGGCATAAAGCTAGAAATGAAAACAGGATTCGATAAGGACACAGAAATCGAATCACAAGGATGTAAATAATCACGGAATGAATTTCAAGCAATAAGTCCTAAGGTCACTTAAGTGGAGCACCGTGTCGTAAGTATGCCGCGGAACATACACACGCTACGTCGCTCTGCTCAAGCTACCTACTCCATCATACCAAGGTCATGATATACTCCGAAAGGTAAAACCTAGCGCTCTGATACCAACTTTGTCACGACCCAAAATTAGGCACATGACCGGCACTTATACTACGTAACGTCAACAGGCGTAACACAATTTAAGTAAGCCAAAAACCCAGCAATCTAAACCATTACAAGAAGGAAAAGATAGAACACTTTTTAAAATCTCGATGCAAAACTTAAAACTTAAGTTTTTTTTCATAAAAATTTCGGCAACACCTCCTTTGTAAAAGCTAGTCCCGAAACGGGTACAAACATAAGATAAAAGTAAAGCATCCCCAAACGGGAGCAAATCTCACCCAACGGCGGCAACAACGACCACAATAGATATACGACGCCGTAGCGAAGAAATGAGATAATCCACATATATAAAAGGCCATCTCATACGAACACGACAACCAGAGTCATAAGAATATACAACATCGATCCTCACAACTCGTCTTTAAGTCAATACATGAATGTGGTAGATGGAGAGTACTAGATACAAGAAATATACAATGTACATCATCGGATAACCGCAACCCACCTAAAGCAAAAGGCCTCACAACCAACCGTAGCGGTATCCGCAAAAGTAGAGATAATAAGGCGCCCTGCCGTGACTACTTTGAAGATCAGACCTTCAAAACACTGCGGTACAACGGGAGTGAGTTGACAACTCGTGAATAGTAAATAATATCATACTGTAATCGTAAGTATGCACTAACAGCGATAATCTATCACATGTAATCTGATAGCATAAGTATGGCAATATGAATATGCAACTATCTTGATCAAGGTACACCACCAGGGTACTATATCTACATGAATTAAATGCATATCAATTAAAAGAGGAGTATGGGATAAAACATGTCATCCTCACAAAATCCTCATCGTGGGAGGACGAGTGTCCATCAAGACAATCTAAATCCCAAATTTCTCAAATCGGCCCTCAGATCGACCCTTATAACCTGTAAGTCTCATGGAACCTGAGTGTCAAACATCGACACCCGAAAACATCATGAAAAATAGTGTCCAGCATCGACATATAAATACTCATATCCATATGTTCCTCGAAACCTAAGTTTCCAATCTCGACACTCGTGTTCCATGTATCGGTTTTCTAATATCCATACGTTCCTCGAAACCTAAGTGTCCAACATCGACAATCGTGTTCCACGTATCGGTTTCCAAATATCTATATATCTCTCGGAACATAAGTGCCCAATATCGACACTTGAAATCCCCAAATCGCATGAAAACATATCTCAATGCGTAAATCCATGTAATATAACATATGCAACATAGAACAACAATATGAACATATCAAGGGAAAATCTGCTATTTAAATGCATCAAATCATTAAATATATCACGCGGTTCCCAATTATCCAAATCCAATATTATATATATATATATACATATATAACAGCGTCCCATACCACTGATATATATCATATAAAGCTGAACATATAGCTATAACAAGGTATATGTGTAAGCATGTAGGTGTACAGGTATGCTATATTTCTTATGCGCCATCGCACAAGAATCAATGCCTCAATGTCGTTAACCAATAGCAAGGTATATCATATGAATATTTGTGTTGTGCATATCATGGAGATTCCCGACAGTGTGTGTGTAGCATACAATTGGTGCTCGTGCAACATGGACTGTCAATAATAGTGTAGTGTACAATGGGTACAAGTTTAGGCACAACAAGTAACTATATGCAATGAAGTTCATGCACCATCTCTATATGTGCATATAAACATGCGGCTAATATCATATCATATCTAGCCCTGAAGTTTAACGCCATACGGGCGATTTCCCCATAGATCTTAAATCTACTCACCGACAATCGCGGGCTTGGTAAATCCAATCACCTACTTCCCTTTCTTCGCAGCGTACGAAGTCCCCACCTGCAATCCTATTAACACAAAACATAACAAGTGCAAATCTCAAAAATCGATCAATATCACGTACACACTACGTTTGACCAATGCACCAACTCCAATCCAACTCACAAGTGTTTGTCTAATGGCTAACGTATGTGGCGACACCCCAAAACCAACCCAGGTGCAACAGCTACACAAGATCACGAACCGTGTCGGATAACGTAACGCGTGTATTCAAAACACAAGATTATAGCAAATTGATCCCAGATTTTGCATACTATCAGAACTCAAAAATCAAACAGTACCAAACACCCCTAAACCACTGCAGACAGCTACTATACAAAACCCAAGCCCCAACACCCTCCAACGGCCGAGGTCGCCAGATTTGCCCCTATTGTCGCCGGCCAAAACAGGTAAGATGGGGTTCGTACTTCAGGTGAAATCTTAGGGTCACTAGTACAACACTCCTACATTGTTTGATTTTACAGTAAAAATTCCAGGTCACAGCAGATCACAGAGACTCTAATATGACACAAAAATACGATATTTGCACGAAACGATACCTTAAGTGTTCTAAACAGCAACTAACAAGTTACACAACATTTTAACACCTATTTAACAGTTTAGAGATTATACCTATCCACACTTGCTCACAAGATCCAAGTTTTCCAAGCTCCAAGTGATCTTTGAGGCAAAAACAAGACTTGGGATGTGATTTGGTGAGGTTTAATGAAGTTTTAGCAAGATTTAGTGAAGGGATAGTGAGAGTTCAGTTGAGAGTTTGAGAGGATGAGTAATAATCGAGAGTGAGAGAGAATGAGAGAGTGAGAGAGAATGAGAGAGTGAGGGAAGGATAATGAAGAGAGGTGAGTGTAGGGTGAACCAAGCCTTATTCTTACTCTCTCTCCCTCACCTCATTAATGCTCTCATCAAAGCTCCATGACTCACCTAGCCACCTCTCTCTCTTTCTTAATCCAAAGTAAATATATATTTTCTCACTCAAAATATCTAAGGCATGGTTAATTAGGACATGGATTAGATTAAGGTGTCATGGTCATTTAACAAGGTTAACACTAATAAATCCGCACATTAACATGCACAAGTGTGTGCAAGCCATAACAATTTTTAATAAAATATTAATTAATTTTTATAAAATGTGAGAAAACCGATTTGGTAAACTTTTCCTTAAAAACCCGTATTAATGCTCAATTAACACTAATCGCATTCTAACGTGTTACATACAAGATCAAGAAAAAGGGCAAGAACTCATGACTACCAAATGAAAATAACAAGTGTACATCTAACAAAAATGGTCTAAAAACTTGGACCCCTTACTAGTAATCTGATCTCCTATTTATAGGCAAAGCAAGTCCAAAAATAGAGTATAAAAATGTGATGATATGACAAAGTGGGGGCTGCAGAAGAAAAATGTACCAAAATGGAGATGCTTTAGCCGCAATTTACGGCTCTAGGGAATAAATCTGCGGCCAAGTTGAGAGTGGTGGGCCCCATCTTCTTAGTGTAGTCTCATATCTTCAATATCATCTCTCTGTGTTTGCAATTTTCTTAAATTATCAAGAGGGTGTTATTTGGGGGATTTTGGAGGGAAAGATCTATAACATTTCAAGAAAATAAAATATTATTTTCGGAATTTAAATAATTTAAATAATAAATTACATGAATATTTTTAAATATAAGAAATAGTATTAATGAAAGAGTATAATTATATACCGATAGTTTGGAAAATATTTGGAAGTTTATATCAAATATTGATTTTGAAAGAATTTATGTGATTTAGACATTTTATAAATTTTTATATAATTAATTATATACAGGTTTATTACTAAACTTGATTAATATTTACTAATTATGCATTAAGCTTGGTTATGCATATGACATGCACCATGTCATGTTTCAAAGCACTTTTTACATTCTATAAACCATGGCTTTAAATCCTTACTTGCATATATATAGTTTTTGTTTTTTTTTTTTTTTTAAAAAGAATAGAAATGTGAGATATTTTGCGCATGGGGGGACAAGGAGGCATGGGCAAGTAAGTGTGAGAAAAAGAGTGAGGGGGGAGGGGTTTAACATCCACTATGGCTCATCACCTCTCTTCACTTATCTCCTTCTTCTTTCATCTCCATCCTCTTCTCTCCATCCTCCTCCATCACCTCCACAACACCCCACAAAATCAACACCAAAACTCAAGCAAAAGCTTATACTTCCTTCACAAAAATGGTGCGCAAGCTCATTATAAGCATGATGGTATGAAGAAATTGAGGTTTTGAAGACTTTGAGCAACTCAAGAAAATTCTTGAGTTGCCAAATGAGGTATATTCATACACCCTTAGTTTAGAATGTGAGTTTCCTTAACTCCTATAGTAGTTTTTGTTGGAGATAGTGCCCTCAGAGTCAATTATTAGGTCACAGGTACGTGATTGTAATGATTGATGGAGGACCTATCCCGGTAGGACAGTCTTACTCGAGATGATAGTATGCTATCTGGTTTACCTTTATCATCGTGTACTGTTTTAAGTGACCTGACACGTCGCTATTACACGTTGATAGAGCCCCTAGGATTCTTGCTTGACCACCAGCAGTATGAGGGCGATCATATAAGTGGGAGCTGGGGGTCTATAAGCATATCCTTAAAAGGTCCCTAGTCGTGAGAGTTTCGAGACAGGGCATCGATTCTCCATAGTAGACTAGTGTATACAGTCGAGACCCCGACGAGGGGCGGTGGCCGGTCTCACAAGCCACTGGTGTCAGTTGGATCACCTAAGATGTATACAGGTGCTCATTGGGTTATGAGTACACCGGACAGGACTCGCCGGGAACATGCTAGTTGGTCATATACCAGACGTCAGATGGCAGTTCCCTGGTGACATGTGTGCAGGTTAGTTCATCGACCTGGAGATCGTCATTTGTCTCGTGTGAGTTCCTACTGTACTTTGATTACTACCCTACCACGGCTCAAAGGAGTCGTGCAAACAGGTTTTAGTTGGGTACAGTCCCGAGCCACATGGAGGCAGTGAGCGTATCTTCAGGGGTTCGTCTCTCCCGGTATTGGGGGTGAGGTCGTGCTGTGTCTAGGAGAGCCATTACACAAAGCCCTCGGCCGAGGCAAGGAGATTTACTGGTAGGTATTCCAGTAGTATCTCAGGGTGTTCTGGGCTACACTCCGACACGACTTGTACCGCTTTTGGGGGTCTGACTTTTACCAACCCCTAGGCCCGCCATGCGATTCTCATAGACGAACGGACCGGACTGTACGGATATTGTCACTGACAGGCTCAGTAGGAAGTCAGGCTGAGTTCGCTCACAGACGTCCCTTTTGGTCAATACCTGGTAGCCCGTTATGTATTGGCTTATACCTCTAACGTGCTAGTGGTTAAATCCACAACCAAGGTGTTGATGAGTCTTTAGAGTCCCCACATTCAGTTACTCAGCTTTCGGGCGAAAAGTTGTAGAGGCCGTATGGAGATATGGCAAGGTCCGATCAGATACGTGCGGTATTGCACGGATCAGGATCGGACAGTTTGTACTACAGGCCGTATGGTTATATAGCAGAGTTCGATCAGGTACGTGCGGTATTGCACGGATCAGGATCGAACGGATATTACTAGCCGGCTTTGGTATAAGCCGGATCCTAGTATAGTACAGTGTAGATTTTGTCTCCTTGCATTTGTATTTCGGTCGAAATACAGATGCGGGTGTGTATGCACAGTATCGGGGTTTTCCTGTAATTTATTACGGGACCAGTTTTCTGGAGCTGCCAGTTTGCTTTCCGTTTCGGCCGATTTCCATTGTTCCGTTCATTGGCCGAAGATTGGTGGAGGAGGGTTTATTTGCATTGTTGCAAATAGGCTTTTGTGGAGGGGGTTCTTTGCATCTTGTTGCATCATGATGGTTTTCATGATGAGCACCATACCTTGACCTTTTTGACTTGATCACTTCATGATGGCTTGACTTTGTGAGCATCATGGTTGTTGATGATTAGTGTGTGGAGTATGGGTTTGTTTTGGTGATCATTTCTTTTCATGATGAGTTTTCTTTTCTCTCTCTTGCATGATATGAGAATGGCTCCCAATTTTTGATACACTCTCTCCACTATCTCATTCTCCCCTCTCCTCACTTGAGATGGCCGGCCAAAGCATTAGGGGCTGTCCAAATTTTTGCATGTGGGATTTTAGCTCTTTTGCTTTTGTAAAATCCCACAAGTCCCTCCACATTGTTCTTGTATCATCCCTCCACCTAAAATGGCATCTCCATGGACCCCAAAGTGAGACTTGAGGACTACATATTCTACAGCAAATCTTGGGCACGTCGAGTAGCCGGCTTCGTGCCCGAGTTGCCTCGGCATTGAGGTGGGAGCCCGTAAACGATGTAGGCGATGTGGTGCACTTCCGGCGACGAGGAGGAGACGGGACATTCCGCAGGAGATCCGGACGATGATGAGAAGACCGGAGGACTTGGATCGTCGGTATATCTCTTTCCCATCTTATAGTTAGCTAGGACTAATTAATGGTTCGATCCGGGTATTAGTGCGCGGCGGTTTGCCAGTTCAAGAAAAATTTAAGTTTATCACCGCTTCCGCATTTGGCCGTCGGATTGACGGCCGGGCGCCGCCGTGCACTTACAGTGGTATCAGAGCCTCGCCATTAACTTAGTCTATCTTGGTTTAATGTGTTTTGCATTTCCGATCGACCAAAATTCCAAAATCTACATTTTTGCTTGCATCAGTTTTCTGTTGAAATTTTTTGGTCTCCAAAAATTTTTCAGGTTGTATAAAATTGATGTACTGGAGATTATAAGGCTACTGTAGAAATTCGACAAAGTAATTCGATAGTGGGAGCGCGGAACCGCGGCCAAAACCCCCCTTGGGCCGCGGTTCCGCCGCACTATGATAAGAACACTCTGTCAATTTTCTCCAGTGGGCTTCTGGGGTGAAAATTGGGGTTTTGGAATATTAATATTGGGCCCAGAATTTCCTGATCTGCTACAGTATTGCTTGGGGGCCCACTTGTTATAATTTGATCGATCGGATATATTTTAAACACATTATTTCACAGTATTTACATTATATCTGCGACCGTGAATGTCACTCGATCGGTAAATCCGGTCTAACTGCTATAGCCCGGTTAGACGGATTTGCGAACGTGACTTTCACGTTGATGTTCTGTTTTTGCTGTGATGTTACGGATCGGTCGTGGGGGATAGCCTGGATGCAATGCTAGTACAGTTGTGGTTGTATTATGTACAATTGATATTGCGGGGTGAGCGTCCGACATGTGGACTGCCGTCACTGCCTGTTTGTATTATTATTTTGGGGCACGGCCAGGTTGCGGTCGATGTACCCGTTGTATGTATATTTTACTTTCTGTACTAGGATTGCCCCGCGGAGGGGTGCACGGATAGCCGGGTTCTAGAGGGCAACAAGCCCGCATCTCATGGCATTGAGACGGAGGGGGCTTCACTCTAGAATTGGCGGGCTATTCGCCGCACTCGTAGGGGGTACAGGTTGACCCAGGAGGGGTGCCCAAGTTACCGGATTCCGTGAAGTGCTGGGTGGTCCATTCACGGCGCTGAAGGGGGCTGCCTCGCTTCAGGTTTTGGCGGGTAACTTGTCGCGCCCGTAGGGGTCTAGGATCTCATTGCACAGGCTATCCACACGACCAGGGGAACGTCGGGTTCCAGTAGTGGCTCTGTGAAACCCGGGGATCCCAGATATCTGTATTGTTTCTGTGATGCTGTACATTTCTGTGATGTTGCATTTTATTCACACCTTGAGCGAATATAATATATTGGTATATATATTAGTAGATGTTGTATATGTTTTGCATCCGCGCTAGTCCAGTCCCCGCTCTGTCGTTAGTTAGCTAACCTAACGGGTAATGACGGGACCCAGTGGCGAATGCGGATGGCATATACGTACATCAGTATATTTTCGTTCTTTGTGGTGTGATCAATTGATGGGACTGCATTGATTCGGATCAATGCAAGTTAAAAACAAACCTAATCTGATGTTGTTGGAACACTTTTCAAAAAGCTGTTATTGCAAGGACGTTCACTTTTGTTTTGCACCGTGGTATTCAGTTGGAATATCCTGCTCCTCAGTCGACGAGGCAAAGGCCGAGATCCCTTCACCGGGAGTGACCCCTTGGACAGAAGTTTGCGTCAGGGCATTAACTTCACTATAGCCGACTACTTTTGCTTTGCACCGTGGTATTCAGTTAGAATATCCTGCACCCCATTCTACGGGGAAAGAGCCGAGATCCCTTCACCGGGAGTGACCTCTTTAGCGAAGGTTGTCGTCACTATATTTCTAAAAAGCTATCCGTTCCTTCGACGATATCAAGTTCTTTATGTTAAAGGTTTTCGCCAGAAACCATTCGTAGCCCTCCATCATTTCAGTTAAATATTCGGTAGTATTCAAGCTATGTATTTTGACCTCACGCCAAGGCATAGTGTTTGGTAGCTGCCGGGTATTTATCTGTTGCATAGATAGATGCGTTGGTTTGGGACAGTCGTACTACTATTTTGGCCTATGTCAAGGGTATGTACGGGTGGATTCAAATTAACCTGGATAATGATGGGTAGAACTTGACATGTGACTTATGATATTTTGACCTCACGCCAAGGTCATAAGAGCATGGGGCAGAAATCACATCGGGAGTTTCAAAAGAACTGAAACTTGCCAGATATGCGCATACCTTCTGGAGTGTGGTAGCGTGAGCGGATTCCGTCACGTTATCATGTGATGATAGTTGGATCCCGATTCCCATTGATGAGTTAGTTTACTCCTCGGGTGATCCCGACTAATTCTTCTTTCAGGTTTGGAGAAGAATTTGAGGTACAGTGGGAGGTTTTCAGATTAGATAAATTGGTAACCATTCTGATCTAGGTTAGAGTGCACGCTGAGTGTTTCTTTTCTCTCTCTCTGGCAGCGACCATTTGACCCGACCCTAAGACTATGACTCAGTGACCAAGTTGACCGAACCTTCTTAACACTGGCTTTTGGATTGTCAGAGTTGCAAACCTCATTGCCACTCCTACTTTTACCCTTTTCTCCAGGACACCCCGTATTACTACGAACGTCCACTT
The DNA here is from genome assembly GCA_030015575.1 of Agapanthus africanus. Lineage (NCBI taxonomy): Eukaryota > Viridiplantae > Streptophyta > Magnoliopsida > Asparagales > Amaryllidaceae > Agapanthus > Agapanthus africanus. Next base: position 65,140,772 of record CM057349.1, read on the forward strand.
CCATTGGACAAAACCATCGTATGGTTAGATACGAACTCGAAGGAATTTATTCGAGGATGGTTTCAGGTTCTGGAGAAAACGGATAGGATTATTCAGTTGTCTTTTCCTTTTACCTTCTCTCAGGTTGCGAGTGCTCCTTGGTTTAGGAGATAGTACACCTATTACGCAAATTGGATAGTCTTCTTCCAAACCTTAGGCTGGTGCCGACCGGTAGGGAATGAAGAAAACCAATTAGCCTAACGATGGTGTACAGAAGGTATTAAGTTCAGACAAAGCAAGGGATTAGTAAGAGGGCAAAGTAAATTGCAACAGATATTCACGACCAAACCAAATATTTCGTTACCACTCCCACATCACCTTTGTATTTCTCCAGGACACTCCGTATCACTACGAAGATCCACAGTTTATTTGGATACTCCATCGTATGGTTATATACGAACTCGAATGGAACTTGTTCCAGTTCGGGGATGGATTCTGGTCCAGGAGAAATAGGAATAAGGTTTATTCGGTTGTCTTTTATCTTCACCCTCTCTCATTGCGAGTGTTCCTAGGATTGGGACAGTACACCCATTATGCTTATTGGATAGTCTTCTTCCAAACCATAGGCTGGTGCCGAACGGTAGGGAAGGAAGAAAACCATTTGGCCTAAAGGGGTGTACAGAAGGTAAAGACTAAAGACATATGAAGGGATTTGGAGAGGTGGCAAAGAACTATACGGTTACAGTCGTGAATCTGGAAGAGGCATTACTAGGAATACCAGAATACCCCATCGAAACATTTCAATGTTTCAGTTTCACTGTGTAGTGTTAAAAGAAAACTGATTTCCCGATTAGATACTTACTCCAGGGTATGTATTTACCAGGTACGATTCTCACATCTGTATGGTTTTACAGATGATGAGTGGGAGTAAGTTATTTGGAATTGGGTGGTGATCCTCATTATATCGGGATTCGTTGTAATCGGTGATATTTGAGGAAATCACCTGGGCTGTTTGCCGGCCGGCAAATATTTGGTTTTGAATATCCGCAGTTATGCACCAATTTCAAATTGATATATCTGTACGTCTATTTTCATAGAGTGAGATATACCTTTCTGAAATTATGTCTACGACATTTACCTATATCAGTGGATGGTTAGGTAAGGAGCATTAAACAGCGGTGTAATTCTTCTTAACCATAAGTACAGTTTTCAACCTACGACACACAGTGAATGAGTTATCAGACTCAAGGGACTTATACAGAGTATTGTATGTTGTCCAGGGTCCATCAGGACAGAGGGGTAGGTCCTCGTACTATATTCGGTTTACTTATGACTTCTCTAGTTTTTAGACAGGTGTTTCGTGGAAACACAGGGTCCGAATTTTGAGAAGTTATAGGTATTTGAATAGAGTAGAGAACCAAGTGTAGCAAGTATCGGGATTCTTCAAAGAGATCGAAGATGTAGATACTTGTGTACGGTATTCAGTTGATAGTAATGATTTAAGAGATCTTGCTTCTCTTTCAGGTTACTCATGATTGGAAGCATTCCTAAGTTGAGTAACGCTGATCGGCCTCCTTCCATTTAGTTAACATGCACTGGAGACAGTTGCATGATTTGGATCTGGTTCAGTTAAATCAGTGCCTCTGGTCCTATATGGGATATAGAACAGTTCGTATCTTAACGTTGTTAAGGTACGGGGAGTTGTCCGGCTTATGATTAAAACCAGACACTGGACAACTCAAGGCATGATTCTGTAATGGCTGTTTGTGGGTTGACCCAGGCTATGCAGAGGGTTGATTTTCCACCATCTGGATGAACAATAGCAATATTGTTCTAGACTCGCCACAGTTTTATTAAAAATGGATTTTTTTTCAGAAAACAATAGTGGGAGTATGGTAGAACTGGAAGTGATTCCATAACCACAAACGATTACTGAAGATTTGATAAGGAACCTAAAGATTCAATCTGGTTTGACATTCCATTGGCCACTCCGCAGATATGGTGGGTAACTTCAGGCACCCGAGAGGTACTCCGGTAGCCTCAAGGACGGTGACAGGGAAGTTCTTGTTTACCCACAATTACCATTGCTGTTGTTCCAGGCTGCGAGACCCGGCGGGAGGATGACTATAGCGTTGTTCTAAACTAGTTTTAGAAGTGTACGTCTATATGACTCTGCCAGAGGGTTGTCGTAATCAGTGGGAGCAGCGGAAGCATTGGTGGACAGGTAGCTTATGTCTATTTATAGACTAAAGCAGATGTAGCGGAGATAGATCATCTATTTCTGACGTGACAGTCATGGGTTTGACTTCATCAGAATAAGGGATGGATCTGTTGAGAAGGTAGTAGGGTGTGATATCCTGGTATTTGGATGACATACACTACACAGAGTAGGAAAAGAAACTCCTATACTACAATCGGTTATACTTTGGTCGTCACACAGTAGTTTCTCCATATGGGACTTGGACATTATATCAGACAAACTGGTTACTAGATCTATGGTTTTAGATCTAGATTTGGGTGGTTTCCCAATCAGGGTACATAGACAGCATTCTAAGAGTATTTAGAATGGACGACTCCATGCACGGTAGTGTACCTGCAGAAGATGGAGTCACCCTCTCTAAAGGTGTCTTATAGACTAAAGGGGAGAGGGATGTGCATGATTGACAGATCACTTGCTTAGGCAATTGAGTCAATCATGAGATGTCAAGTACCACACCAGATGTTGTTCTTGCACTAGATGTAATAAGTTGATATTGATCCTATCCTGGAGAAACAGTCGGAAGCAGTTTTAGAACATAAGTGGATGTTCTAGGGATATGATAACGACAGCCTCGTTGAGGAGACAGTTATCATTCCAGGCTTCCAAGGTGACCTGGACGACAGGGAGGTTGTCAGAGTTATAGTTTTCCTTCTGACGAGGGGCAGTATTTTGGACAGTTGGTCCAAGGCAATACTGAGGGAGGCATGGCGCAGGATACTGATTGAGTTCAGTTGACGATACAGTCTAAGAAGTTTGGATTTGGAGTTCATTTATGAGCTATGTCCCATCAGACATCCAGACACATTCTAAGACAGGTATTGCTCATTTCGGGAGATGGGTTTCTCCGCGAACTTGAGATATAGAGAGACATGGAAAGAGACAACAAAGCGGATCCACTCACTGAGGCTATTCCTCGAACGCAATAGTTTCGCAAACGAGCTTTGTGAGACTGACTAGTAGAGGAGTTGGGTGTTCGGTATCACACGGGCTGTGAGTATACGACATCGCAATAATTAGCCTTGAGTGCAAGTGAGAGATTGTTGGAGATAGTGCCCTCAGAGTCAATTATTAGGTCACAGGTACGTGATTGTAATGATTGATGGAGGACCTATCCCGGTAGGACAGTCTTACTCGAGATGATAGTATGCTATCTGGTTTACCTTTATCATCGTGTACTGTTTTAAATGACCTGACACGTCGCTATTACACGTTGATAGAGCCCCTAGGATTCTTGCTTGACCACCAGCAGTATGAGGGCGATCATATAAGTGGGAGCTGGGGGTCTATAAGCATATCCTTAAAAGGTCCCTAGTCGTGAGAGTTTCGAGACAGGGCATCGATTCTCCATAGTAGACTAGTGTATACATTCGAGACCCCGACGAGAGGCGGTGGCCGGTCTCACAAGCCACTGGTGTCAGTTGGATCACCTAAGATGTATACAGGTGCTCATTGGGTTATGAGTACACCGGACAGGACTCGCCGGGAACATGCTAGTTGGTCATATACCAGACGTCAGATGGCAGTTCCCTGGTGACATGTGTGCAGGTTAGTTCATCGACCTGGGGATCGTCATTTGTCTCGTGCGAGTTCCCACTGTACTTTGATTACTACCCTACTACGGCTCAAAGGAGTCATGCAAACAGGTTTTAGTTGGGTACAGTCCCGAGCCACATGGAGGCAGTGAGCGTATCTTCAGGGGTTCGTCTCTCCCGGTATTGGGGGTGAGGTCGTGCTGTGTCTAGGAGAGCCATTACACAAAGCCCTCGGCCGAGGCAAGGAGATTTACTGGTAGGTATTCCAGTAGTATCTAAGGGAGTTCTGGGCTACACTCCGACACGACTTGTACCGCTTTTGGGGGTCTGACTTTTACCAACCCCCTAGGCCCGCCATGCGATGCTCATAGACGAACAGACCGGACTGTACGGATATTGTCACTGACAAGCTCAGTAGGGAGTCAGGCTGAGTTCGCTCACAGACGTCCCTTTTGGTCAATACCTGGTAGCTCGTTATGTATTGGCTTATACCTCTAACGTGCTAGTGGTTAAATCCACAACCAAGGTGTTGATGAGTCTTTAGAGTCCCCACATTCAGTTACTCAGCTTTCGGGCGAAAAGTTGTAGAGGCCGTATGGAGATATGGCAAGGTCCGATCAGATACGTGCGGTATTGCACGGATCAGGATTGGACAGTTTGTACTACAGGCCGTATGGTTATATAGCAGAGTTCGATCAGGTACGTGCGGTATTGCACGGATCAGGATCGAACGGATATTACTAGCCGGCTTTGGTATAAGCCGGATCCTAGTATAGTACAGTGTAGATTTTGTCTCCTTGCATTTGTATTTCGGTCGAAATACAGATGCGGGTGTGTATGCACAGTATCGGGGTTTTCCTGTAATTTATTACGGGACCAGTTTTCTGGAGCTGCCAGTTTGCTTTCCGTTTCGGCCGATTTCCATTATTCCGTTCATTGGCCGAAGATTGGTGGAGGAGGGTTTATTTGCATTGTTGCAAATAGGCTTTTGTGGAGGGGGTTCTTTGCATCTTGTTGCATCATGATGGTTTTCATGATGAGCACCATACCTTGACCTTTTTGACTTGATCACTTCATGATGGCTTGACTTTGTGAGCATCATGGTTGTTGATGATTAGTGTGTGGAGTATGGGTTTGTTTTGGTGATCATTTCTTTTCATGATGAGTTTTCTTTTCTCTCTCTTGCATGATATGAGAATGGCTCCCAATTTTTGATACACTCTCTCCACTATCTCATTCTCCCCTCTCCTCACTTGAGATGGCCGGCCAAAGCATTAGGGGCTGTCCAAATTTTTGCATGTGGGATTTTAGCTCTTTTGCTTTTGTAAAATCCCACAAGTCCCTCCACATTGTTCTTGTATCATCCCTCCACCTAAAATGGCATCTCCATGGACCCCAAAGTGAGACTTGAGGACTACATATTCTACAGCAAATCTTGGGCACGTCGAGTAGCCGGCTTCGTGCCCGAGTTGCCTCGGCATTGAGGTGGGAGCCCGTAAACGATGTAGGCGATGTGGTGCACTTCCGGCGACGAGGAGGAGACGGGACATTCCGCAGGAGATCCGGACGATGATGAGAAGACCGGAGGACTTGGATCGTCGGTATATCTCTTTCCCATCTTATAGTTAGCTAGGACTAATTAATGGTTCGATCCGGGTATTAGTGCGCGGCGGTTTGCCAGTTCAAGAAAAATTTAAGTTTATCACCGCTTCCGCATTTGGCCGTCGGATTGACGGCCGGGGCGCCGCCGTGCACTTACAGTTTTGAGTTGATAATTGAAGTTTAGTGATCTTGGATATTTCCAAGATGAATTTTTAGGGGATTTGTGGAGTTATAAAGGTGTAATTGAGGTTTAGTCATGACTACAACCCCTCTAGTGTCAATTTATACCAACACTGAGTGTAGAAAAACCCAAAACTTGAGTTTAGATCTTTCCAATGTCGGTTTTGTGAAATTGTGAGGACTACAGGGAATCTGGAGAAACTTGGAGTGTTATTATAAAAATCAAACAACTTCAGTGACCTAATTAGACCATTAGAAGACCACCACAAGAAGACGAGACAAAACCTTCATGGTCTGGCCGGTGACGCCGGGAATTTTGACTATCTCGTCGGGCCAATTTTGGGTGTAGATGTTGGGGTTTGGCCTGTTGCTTACACACCTTATGACCTAGCCTCTGTAATGTTAGTTTGGTCCCTTTTTACCTGAAAAAAATTCTGGAGGGGATTTCCTTAGTGGATGTTTATGTTTTTTTCCGATTTCTAAAACTTGGTTTTTGGTATTTGATTTGGATTTGGTTGTTGGACGATTGTACGTCAACGACGAGGGTGATTTGATTGTTTTTGCATGCGTAGGCTATAGGTTCTAACCTATGAGCACTTCACGTGTCGTGTCGGTTTTTGAATCGGATTTTGATGCGATACGATGTGTTATGATATGTAGGTACCTTCGCATGGACTTCAAGGTGATAAGGGAGAACAAGCGTCATCGATTTCGGCAAGCGAGAATCAAGATGAGTAGATGTATATCTATGGGGGAAGTCGGGTGGATGGCGTATAGCACCCCCGCAACCGTAGGATAAGTTATATATATAATATATATCTGTTGGTATAAGATTTGGATACTTAGCAAATAGGGTTTTAGGAAACCGTAGGATTAGAATAAGCGTGTTTGTAGAAGGGTTTTACATGAGTCTTGAACTTTAGGATATGTGTAGTCACACGTGCGCGCACACACACTTGGTTTTGTGTGTATATGTGTTTATATGTGTGTGTATGTGTGTGTGAGAGAGAGAGAGAGAAAGAGTGTGTGTGTGTGTTTATACACACACACATACACGTGATATGAGGATAGTATATGTTATGCATATGAATCGATATGATCGGGCATGATGCCATGAGGTTATAATATGTGTTTGAGTCGAGACACCGTTTATGATATGATAAAATAAAGGATCGTTGGGCAATATATATATGCAAACATGCGATAACATATGACTCGATGAAATAATAGATAGTGCGAGACCTTAGATCCGTACCCCTGATTATGATACTGTATGACGATGTAAGTCCATGCTACCTCTCCCGGTACTTTCGGGAATGCGGAATTTGGTAAAAAACGATTTTCTTAAAGATGGTAACATGGACCTAAAACCCGGATCTTGGTTAAACATCTATCTAACATCCTAACTATGAGTTTTAGCTACTCGGTTAGGGGGTTATACCTTGCTTGTCTTGAACTCCTTCGTCTTCAAAGCTCTGATGGTGGTCCGATGGCTTCTTCTCGTCGTCTCCGTACGCCGAAGATTGATCCACCTGAAAGCTCCAACCTTTAGCTCCTTCTTCGTTCTTTGAAGAAACTAGTTCACTTGGTTTGCTAAACCTAGTGAACTAGAATGAGTAGAGAAGAAATAGAATGGGATTTTATCTTGTAAGTGCACGGCGGCGCCCCGGCCGTCAATCCGACGCCGGAATGCGGAAGCGGTGAATAACTTAAATTTTGCGGACTTTGCAAACCGGCACCACCGCGCACTAAACTCCGGATCGTAACCATTAACAAGTCTAAGCTAACTAGAATACGGGTTAGAGATATACCGACTGATCCGAGTCCTCCGGTCTTCATCTCCACTCCGATCTCCTCGCGGGATCTCCGTCCGTCTCCTCCTCGTCGGAAAGGGCACCATATCGCCTTCGTCTTTTACGGGCTCCCGCCTCAATACCGAGGCAACTCGAGCATGAAGCCGGCAACTCGACATGCTCAAGATTTGCTGTAGAATGTAGTGTAGAAGATGGTTGTCTCACTTTGGGGTTGGTTGCCATAGATGGAGGAATGGTATATAGAAAATTGGTGCTTTCAATTTTCTAGCAATGGGATGAGATGAAGAATGATATACAAAATGAATCACTCTCATTTTTTTTTTCTTCCTCTCTTTCTTTTTCTCAACCATGAATAAAACTCTCTCTTCAAGTGAGAATGAGAATGGTGGAGGAATGAATATCATAACATAAAGCAAATGGAGGTGAGTGTAGGAGCAAGAGAGGAGGTGACCACATCCAAGACAAGAAAACATCAACCATGCCTTTTTTTTCTATTCAACCCATAACCTTTCATCTCACTATAAAAGCAAGCATGGATGAAAGAAATGAAATCTATCATAATCAAACTTTATGCAAGAAACCCCCCCCCCACAAAGTGTAATTTGCAAAACTGCAAATAACCCCCTCCATCGGAAAAGTCCGGCCGGGAAAGAACAAAGGAAAACCGGCTGGAACGGAATGCAAACTGGCAACTCCAGAAAACTGGTCCCGTAATAAATTACAGGAAAACCCCGACACTGTGCATACACACCCGCATCTGTATTCCTACCGGATACAAATGCAATGAGACAAAATCTACACTGTACTAGACTAGGACCGGCTTAAGCCAAAGCCGGCTAGTAAAATCCGTTCGATCATGATCCGTGCAATACCGCACGTATCTGATCGAACCCTGCCATATACCTATACGGCTACTAGTACAAACCGTCCGATCCTGATCCGTGCAATACCGCACGTATCTGATCGGACCCTGCCATATCTCCATACGGCCTCTACAGCGTTTCGCCCGAAACTTGAGTAACTGAAAGTGTGGTGGACTCTAAAGACTCGTCAATACTATGGCTGTGGATTTAACCACTAGCACGTCAGAGGTATAAGCCAATACGTAACGGGCCACCAGCTATTGACTAAAAGGGACGTCGATGAGCGAACTCATCCTGACACCCTACTGAGCCTGTCAGTGACAATATCCGTGCAGTCCGGTCCGTTCGTCTATGAGTATCGCATGGCGGGCCTAGGGGGTTGGTAAAAGTCAGACCCCCAAAAGCGGTACAAGTCGTGTCGGAGTGTAGCCCAGAACACCCTGAGATACTACTGGAATACCTACCAGTAAATCTCCTTGCCTTGGCCAAGGACTTTGTGTAATGGCTCTCCTAGACACAGCACGACCTCACCCCCAATACCGGGAGAGACGAACCCCTGAAGATACGCTCACTGCCTCCATGTGGCTCGGGACTGTACCCAACTAAAACCTGTTTGCACGACTCCTTTGAGCCGTGGTAGGGTAGTAATCAAAGCACAGTGGGAACTCACACGAGACAAATGACGATCCCCAGGTCGATGAACTAACCTGTACACATGTCACCTGGGAACTGCTATCTGACGTCAGGTATAAGACCAACTAGCATGTTCCCGGCGAGTCCTGTCCGGTGTACTCATAACCCAATGAGCACCTGTATACATCTTAGGTGATCCAACTGACACCAGTGGCTTATGAGACCGGCCACCGCCCCTCGTCGGGGTCTCGACTGTATACACTAGTCTACTCTGGAGAATCGATGCCCTGTCTCGAAACTCCCACGACTAGGGACCTTTTAAGGATGTGCTTGTAGACCCCAGCTCCCACGTATATGATCGCCCTCATACTGCCGGTAGTCAAGCAAGAATCCCAGGGGCTCTATCAACGTGTAATAGTGACATGTCATGTCACCTAAAGCAGTACACGATGATAAAGGTAAACCTGATAGCATACTATCATCTCGAGTAAGACTGTTCTACCGGGATAGGTCCTCCCTCAATCATTGCAATCACGTGCCTGTGATCCAATAATTGACTCTGAGGGCACTATCTCCAACAATCTCCCACTTGCACTCAAGGCTAATTATTGCGATGTCGCATACTCACAGCCCGTGTGATACCGAACACCCAACTCCTCTACTAGTCAGTCGCACAAAACCTGTTTGCGAAACTATTGCGTTCGAGGAATAGCCTCAGTGAGTGGATCCGCTCTGAAGTTTCTTTCTATATCTCTCTATATCTCAAGTTCGCGGAGAATGCCATCTCCCGAAATGAGCAATACCTGTCTTAGAGTGTCTGGATGTCTGATGGGACTCAGCTCATAAATGAACTCCAAATCCAAACTTCTTAGACTGTATCGTCAACTGAACTTAATCAGTATCCTGCGCCATGCCTCCCTCAGTATTGCCTTGGATCACCTGTCCAAAATACTGCCCCTCGTCAGAAGGAAAACTGTAACTCTGACAACCTCCTTGTCGTCCAGGTCACCTTGGAAGCCTGGAATGATAACTGTTTCCCGAATAGGGCTTTCGTTATCATATCCCTAGAACAGCCACTTATGTTCTAAAACTGCTTCCGACTGTTCCTCCAGGATTGGATCAATATCAACTTATTTCATCTAGTGCAAGAACAACATCTGGTGTGGTACTTGACATCTCATGATTGACTCAATTGCCTAAGCAAGTGATCTGCCAATCATGCACATCCCTCTCCCCTTTAGTCTGTAAGACACCTTTAGAGAGGGTGACTCCATTACCTGCAGGTACACTACCGTGCCAGGAGTCGTCCATCCTAAATACTCTTAGGATGCTGTCAAGTACCACGATTGGGAAACCACCCAAATCTAGATCTAAAACCATAGATCCAGTAACCAGTATGTCAGATATAAAATCCATTTCCTTTGTGGAGAAACCACTGTGTGACGACCAAAGTATAACCGATTGTAGTATAGGAGTTTCTTTTCCTATTCTGTGTATGTCATCCAGATACCAGGACATCACACCCTACTACCTTCTCAACAGATCCATCCCCTTTTCTGATGAAGTCAAACCCATGACTGTCACGTCAGAAATAGATGATCTATCTCCGCTACATTTGCTCTAGTCTATAAATAGACATAAGCTACCTGTCCACCAATGCTTCCGCTGCTCCCACTGACTACGACAACCCTCTGGCAGAGTCATATAGACGTACACTTCTAAAACTAGTTTAGAATGACGCTATACTCATCCTCCCGCCGGGTCTCGCAGCCTGGAACAACAGCAATGGTAATTGTGGGTAAACAAGAACTTCCCGGTCACCGTCCTTGAGGCCACCGCAGTACCTCTCGGGTGCCTGAAGTTACCCACCTTATCTGCGGAGTGGCCAATGGAATGTCAAATCAGATTGAATCTTTAGGTTCCTTATCAAATCTCCAGTAATCGTTTGCGGTTCTGGAATCGCTTCCAGTTCTACCATACTCCCACTACTGTTTTCTGAAAAATAACCATTTCTTTTAAAATGTGGCGAGTTAAGAACAATATCACTATTGATCTTCCAGATGGTAGAAAGTCAACCCTCGTCATAGCCTGGGTCAACCCACAAACAGCCATTACAGAAACGTGCCTTGAGTTATCCAGAGTCTGGTTTTAATCATAAGCCGGACAACTCCCCGTACCTTAACAATGTTAAGATATGAACTGTACTATATCCAATATAGAACCAGAGGCACTGATTTAATTGAACCAGATTCAAATCATGCAGCTGTCTCCAGTGCACGTCAACTAAATGGAGAGAGGCCGATCAGCGTTACTCAACTTAGGAATGCTTCCAATTATGAGTAACCCGAAAGAGAAGCAAGTTCTCTTAATCATTACTATCAACTGAATACCATACACAAGTATCTACATCTTCGATCACTATGAAGAATCCCGATACTTGCAATACCTGGTTCTCTACTCTATTCAAATACCTATAACTCCTCAAAACTTAGACCCTGTGTTTCTACGAAACACATGTTTAAGAACTAGAGAAGTTAAAAGTAAACAGAATATAGTATGAGGACCAAACCCTCTGTCCCAATGGACACTGGACAACATACAATACTCTGTATAAGTCCGCTGAGTCTAACAACTCTTTCACTGTGTGTCGTAGGTTGAAAACTGTACTTATGGTTAAGAAGAATTACACCGCTGTTTAATGCTCCTTACCTAACCATCCACTGATATAGGTAAATGTCATCGACATAATATCAAAAGGTATATCTCACTCTATGAAAATAGACGTACAGATATATCAATTTGAAATTGGTGCATAAAAGCGGATATTCAAAACCAAATATTTGCCGACCGGCAAACAGCTCAGGTGATTTCCTCAAATATCACCGATTACAACGAATCCCGATATAATGAGGATGATCACCCAATTCCCAATAACTTACTCCCACTCATCATCTGTAAAACCATACAGATGTGAGAATCATACCTGGTAAATACATACCCTGGAGCAAGTGTCTAATCGGGAAATCAGTTTTCATTTAACAGTACACAGTGAACTGAAACATTGAAATGTTTCGATGGGGTATCCTGGTATTCTTAGTAATGCCTCTACCATTATCCAGATTCACAACTATAACCGTATAATTCTTTGCCACCTCTCCAAATCCCTTTATATGTCTTTAGTCATTACCTTCTGCACACCCCTTTAGGCCAAATGGTTTTCTTCCTTCCCTACCGTTCGGCACCAGCCTATGGTTTGGAAGAAGACTATCCAATAAGCATAATGGGTGTACTGTCCTAGTCCTAGGAGCACTCGCAATGCGAGAGAAGGTGAAAACAAAAGACAACCGAATAAAACTTATTCCTATTTCTCCTGGACCAGAATCCATCCCCGAACTGGAACAAGTTCCTTTCGAGTTCGTATATAACCATACGATGGAGTATCCAATATACTGTGGATCTTCGTAGTGATACGGAGTGTCCTGGAGAAATACAAAGGTGATTTAGGATTGGCGAAGAAATACTTGGTTTGGTCGTGAATAGCAGTCGCAATTTACTTTGCCCTCTTACTAATCCCTTGCTTTGTCTTAATCTTAATACCTTCTGTACACCGTTTAGGCTAACTGGTTTTCTTCATTCCCTACCGGTCGGCACCAGCCTAAGGTTTGGAAGAAGACTATCCAATTTGCATAATAGGTGTACTACTCCTAAACTAAGGAGTACTCGCAACCTGAGAGAGGGTGAAAAGAAAAGACAACTGAATAATCCTATCCGTTTTCTCTAGTACCAGAAACCATCCTCGAATCCCTTCGAGTTCGTATCTAACCATACGATGGTTTTATCCAATGGAAGTGGACGTTCGCAGTAATACGGGGTGTCCTGGAGAAAAGGGTAAAAGTAGGAGTGGCAATGAGGTCTGCAACTCTGACAATCCAAAAGCCTGTGTTAAGAAGGTTCGGTCAATTTGGTCACTGAGTCATAGTCTTAGGCTCGGGTCAATGGTCGCTGCCAGAGAGAGAGAAAAGAAACACTCAGCGTGCACTCTAACCAAGATCAGAATGGTTACCAATTTATCTAATCTGGAAACCTCCCACTGTACCTCAAATTCTCCTCCAAACCTGAAAGAAGAATTAGTCGGGGTCACCCGAGGAGTAAACCAACTCATCAGTGGGAATCGGGATCCAACTATCATCGCATGACAACGTGACGGAATCCGCTCACGGTATCACACTCCAGAAGGTATGCGCATATCTGGCAAGTTTCAGTTCTTTTGAAACTCCCGATGTGGATTTTTACCCCATGCTCTTATGACCTTGACTTTGGCCAACAAATCATAAGTCACATGTCAAGTTCTGCCCGTCATTCTCCAGGTTAATTTGAATCCACCCGTACATACCCTTGACTTTGGCCAACAAGGCAGTGCGACTGTTCCAAACCAACGCATCTATCTATGCTGCATATGAATACCCAACAGCTACCAAACACTGTGCCTTGACTTTGGCCAACAAACACAGCTTGAATACTATTGACTACCCATATGAAACGACGGAGGGCTACGAATGGTTTCTGGCGAAAACCTTTAACGTAATGAACTTGATATCGTTGAAGGAACGGATAGCTTTTTAGAAAATATAGTGACGAAAACCTTTACTAAAGAGGTCACTCCCGGTGAAGGGATCTCGGCTCTTTCCCCGTAGGATGGGGTGCTGGATATTCATAACCGAATATCACGATGCAAAGCAAAAGTAATCGGCTATAGTGAAGTTAATGCCCTGACGCAAACTTCTGTCCAAGGGGTCACTCCCGGTGAAGGGATCTCGGCCCTTGCCTCGTCGACTGAGGAGCAGGATATTCCAAATGAATACCACGATGCAAAACAAAAGTGAACGTCCTTGCAATAACAGCTTTTTGAAAAGTGTTCCAACAACATCAGAATAGGTTTGTTTAACTTGTATTGATCCGAATCAACGCAGTCCCATCAATTGATCACACCACAAAGAACGAAAATATACTGACGTACGTATATGCCATCCGCATTCGCCACTGGGTCCCGTCATCACCCGTTAGGTTAGCTTACTAACGGCAGAGCGGGGACTGGACTAGCGCGGATGAAAAACATATACAACATCTACTAATATATATACCAATATATAGTATTTCGCTCAAGGCGTGAAAAGAAATGCAACATCACAGAAATGTACAGCATCACAGAACAATACAGATATCTGGGATCCCCGGGTTTCACAGAGCCACTACTGAAACCCGACGTTCCCCTGGTCGTGTGGATAGCCTGTGCAATGAAAACCTAGACCCCTACGGGTGCGGCAAGTCACCCGCCAAAACCTGAAGCGAGGCAGCCCCCTCCAGTGCCGTGAATGGACCACCCAGCACTTCACGGAATCCGGTAACTTGGGCACCCCTCCTGGGTCAACCTGTACCCCCTACGAGTGCGGCGAATAGCCAGCCAATCCTGGAGTGAAGCCCCTTCCGTCCCAATGCCATGAGATGCGAGCTTGTTGCCTTCTAGAACCCGGCTATCCGTGCACCCCTCCGCGGGGTAACCCTAGTACAGAAAGTAAAATATACATACACCGGGTACATCGACCGCAACCAGGTCGTGCCCCAAAAGAATAATACAAACAGGCAGTGACGGCAGTCCACATGTCGGACGCTCGCCCCGCAATATCAAAAGTACATAATACAACAACACTGTACTAGCATTGCATCCAGGCTATCCCCCACGACCGATCCGCAACAACACAGCAAATACATAGAACATCAACGTGAAAATCACGTTCGCAAATCCGTCTAACCGGGCTATAGCAGTTAGACCGGATTTACCGATCAAGTGACATTCACGGTCGCAGATATAATGTAAATACTGTGAAAAATGTGTTTAAAATTTTCCGATTGATCAAAAATTAACAAGTGGGCCCCCAATCAAAACTGTAGCACTCACAGAAAACAATTGGCCCAACTTTAATATTCCAAAGCCCATATTTTAAGCCCAGAAGGCCTCTGTAAAAAAATGGTGAAGTGATGTGAATAGTGCGCGGCGGAAGGGCCGCACAAAGGTGGTTTTCGCGGCGGTTCCGCGCTCCAACTGTGGAGTTACTTCGTCAAATTTTTACAGAACTCTTAGATTTTCCAGTACATCAATATTTTACAACCTGAAAAATTTTTCGAGACTGAAAAATTTCAACAGAAACTGTCGTGGGTAAAATGCAGTTTTGGAACTTTTTGATCGATCGGAAATGCAAACACATTACACAAAGCTAGACTAAGTTAATGGCGAGGCTCTGATACCACTGTAAGTGCACGGCGGCGCCCCGGCCGTCAATCCGACGCCGGAATGCGGAAGCGGTGAATAACTTAAATTTTGCGGACTTTGCAAACCGGCACCACCGCGCACTAAACTCCGGATCGTAACCATTAACAAGTCTAAGCTAACTAGAATACGGGTTAGAGATATACCGACTGATCCGAGTCCTCCGGTCTTCATCTCCACTCCGATCTCCTCGCGGGATCTCCGTCCGTCTCCTCCTCGTCGGAAAGGGCACCACATCGCCTTCGTCTTTTACGGGCTCCCGCCTCAATACCGAGGCAACTCGAGCATGAAGCCGGCAACTCGACATGCTCAAGATTTGCTGTAGAATGTAGTGTAGAAGATGGTTGTCTCACTTTGGGGTTGGTTGCCATAGATGGAGGAATGGTATATAGAAAATTGGTGCTTTCAATTTTCTAGCAATGGGATGAGATGAAGAATGATATACAAAATGAATCACTCTCATTTTTTTTTTCTTCCTCTCTTTCTTTTTCTCAACCATGAATAAAACTCTCTCTTCAAGTGAGAATGAGAATGGTGGAGGAATGAATATCATAACATAAAGAAAAGGGAGGTGAGTGTAGGAGCAAGAGAGGAGGTGACCACATCCAAGACAAGAAAACATCAACCATGCCTTTTTTTTCTATTCAACCCATAACCTTTCATCTCACCATAAAAGCAAGCATGGATGAAAGAAATGAAATCTATCATAATCAAACTTTATGCAAGAAACCCCCCCCCACAAAGTGTAATTTGCAAAACTGCAAATAACCCCCTCCATCGGAAAAGTCCGGCCGGGAAAGAACAAAGGAAAACCGGCTGGAACGGAATGCAAACTGGCAACTCCAGAAAACTGGTCCCGTAATAAATTACAGGAAAACCCCGACACTGTGCATACACACCCGCATCTGTATTCCTACCGGATACAAATGCAATGAGACAAAATCTACACTGTACTAGACTAGGACCGGCTTAAGCCAAAGCCGGCTAGTAAAATCCGTTCGATCATGATCCGTGCAATACCGCACGTATCTGATCGAACCCTGCCATATACCTATACGGCTACTAGTACAAACCGTCCGATCCTGATCCGTGCAATACCGCACGTATCTGATCGGACCCTGCCATATATCCATACGGCCTCTACAGCGTTTCGCCCGAAACTTGAGTAACTGAAAGTGTGGTGGACTCTAAAGACTCGTCAATACTATGGCTGTGGATTTAACCACTAGCACGTCAGAGGTATAAGCCAATACGTAACGGGCCACCAGCTATTGACTAAAAGGGACGTCGATGAGCGAACTCATCCTGACACCCTACTGAGCCTGTCAGTGACAATATCCGTGCAGTCCGGTCCGTTCGTCTATGAGTATCGCATGGCGGGCCTAGGGGGTTGGTAAAAGTCAGACCCCCAAAAGCGGTACAAGTCGTGTCGGAGTGTAGCCCAGAACACCCTGAGATACTACTGGAATACCTACCAGTAAATCTCCTTGCCTTGGCCAAGGACTTTGTGTAATGGCTCTCCTAGACACAGCACGACCTCACCCCCAATACCGGGAGAGACGAACCCCTGAAGATACGCTCACTGCCTCCATGTGGCTCGGGACTGTACCCAACTAAAACCTGTTTGCACGACTCCTTTGAGCCGTGGTAGGGTAGTAATCAAAGCACAGTGGGAACTCACACGAGACAAATGACGATCCCCAGGTCGATGAACTAACCTGTACACATGTCACCTGGGAACTGCTATCTGACGTCAGGTATAAGACCAACTAGCATGTTCCCGGCGAGTCCTGTCCGGTGTACTCATAACCCAATGAGCACCTGTATACATCTTAGGTGATCCAACTGACACCAGTGGCTTATGAGACCGGCCACCGCCCCTCGTCGGGGTCTCGACTGTATACACTAGTCTACTCTGGAGAATCGATGCCCTGTCTCGAAACTCCCACGACTAGGGACCTTTTAAGGATGTGCTTGTAGACCCCAGCTCCCACGTATATGATCGCCCTCATACTGCCGGTAGTCAAGCAAGAATCCCAGGGGCTCTATCAACGTGCAATAGTGACATGTCATGTCACCTAAAGCAGTACACGATGATAAAGGTAAACCTGATAGCATACTATCATCTCGAGTAAGACTGTTCTACCGGGATAGGTCCTCCCTCAATCATTGCAATCACGTGCCTGTGATCCAATAATTGACTCTGAGGGCACTATCTCCAACATATCTATGGTTCTTGATTCTCAACTCATGAGACAAGAGAACCATAGATCAAGAGAGGGAGCAAGAGGTTGAGGGTGAGAGCAAGAGGAGAGCTCAAGAACAAGAGAGAGAATGAGCAAGAAAGAATGAGCAAGTATTTTGTCTCTCACCCTCTCATAATCCAAAGCAATGATAACTCATCATATTAACAAAAGTCTTATGTGATGGTTAGAAGCAACCACAACCATATCATTTCATGCACTCATTTTACACAAATGTGCAAGTAAACAAAAGTCTTTGCCATGAAATGATGGCTATGGTTATCATGACGGTCAACTAGTCAAGCCTAGTCAACCGGTCAACAAGTCAACAAAAATCAACAAGTCAACAAGTCAACAACCATATCACTATAATACTTAATTAATATAATAGTTAATCACATATCATATTCTCATTAGGGTTGAGCATAAAGTCAAATAGTCAACGGTCAACTGTCAACAACCCTAATGAGAATCCGCTGCCTCTGCCTCCCTGTCAACTGTGCATACACACCCGCATCCGCGTTCCGAGGAACACGAATGTAAACTGGATAAATCCAATCCCATAAGGTACACTAGGATCTGGCTTAAACCAAAGCCCGCTAGTGTAAACTGTCCGGACACTGTACGTGCACAAGTGCACGGATGTGACCGAACCCTGTCGCAAAACCATGCGACCTGTCGCAATACCATGCGACCTCTACTCTTTTGCCTAAAGACGAAAAGCTTTCTGTGTGGGACTCTAAAGACTCGACACTACGCTGGCAGTGGGTTTAACCACAGACCGCAAGCGGCACTAGCTGTGCGTAACGGTCCCCAGGTAATGCCGACAAGAAGACCGACGAGGCGAAACCCATCTGAACTCCTACTGAGCCTGAGTGTGACATTCTCCGTACAGTCCGGTCTGTTCGTCTGATACATCGCATGGCGGGCCTAGGGGGTGGTAAGCGTCAGTCCCCCAATAGCGGTACAAGTCGTGCCGGAGCGAAGCCCAAAACACCCTGAGATAACACTGGAAACCTACCAGTATATCTCGATTGCCCTGGCCAGGGACTACTCGTGTAATGGCTCTCCTAGACACAGCGCGATGTCAACCCCCAATACCGGGAGAGACGAATCCTGTCTAACCGTCACTGCCTCCAAGTGCTTCGGGACTGCACCCAACCACTACCTGTTTGCACGACTCCTTTGAGCCGTGGTAGGGTAGTGATCAAAGTACAGTGGGAACACACTCGAGGCGGAATGACAATGTCAAGTCAGCGGACTAAGCTGTACTCATGTCACCTGGGAATTGATAACTGACGATAGGTATAATACCAACTAGTCAGTTCCCGACGAGTCCTGTCCAGTGTACCCGTAACCTAACGAGCACCCGCATACTATCTCAAGTATGACGTACTGACGGCTGTGGGACAGACCGTCTCCCACACTGGGATGAGAAGCGCATGCGCTGGTCTACTCCGGAGTATCGATGCCCTGTCTCGATAGTCCTGCGACCAGGGACCTGCATAAGGATGTGCTTATAGATTACCCAGCCCCACTAGTGTGACGGCCATCACATCGCTGGTAATCAAGCAAAGATCCTAAGGGCTCTACTAATGTGTATAGGCGATATACAAAATAAACACATGTACACATTGAAGTAGAAACAAACCAAGTAGCATACTACTATTTTGAGCAAGATTGTATATACAAGGTGAATATCCCAAGCATCCATTAAGTAATATACAAACTAGTATGATACAGTAATGGCCTCTAGGGCATATACACTAACAATCTCCCACTTGCACTAAGGCCATGTACTGGCGTATCGAAGACCTATCATCTCGATCAGCCGCTCGAACTGAGTCTGGGGCAGGGCCTTGGTGAATGGATCTGCAGTGTTATCTTCTGAAGCGACTCTCCGAACCTCGATCTCCTGGCGATCCACGATCTCCCTGATCAGGTGATACCGCCTTAAGATGTGCCTGGATTTCTGATGGGACCTTGGTTCCTTCGCTAAAGCTATAGCCCCGTTGTTGTCGCAATACAGAGGTATTGGATCAACAATGGACGGAACCACCTGAAGTTCTTTCAAGAACTTCCTCATCCAGACAGCTTCTTTTGCGGCATCAGATGCAGCGATGTATTCCGCTTCCATCGTCGAGTCTGCAACGGTTTCCTGTTTGGAACTCTTCCAACACACCGCCCCTCCATTGAGGGTAAAGACAAAACCCGACATGGACTTGGAATCATCCTTGTCACTCTGGAAGCTGGAGTCAGCAAAGGCCTCGATCTGGAGGTCTTTTCCGCCATACACCAAGAACATCTCCTTAGTCCTTCTCAGGTACTTGAGAATGTTCTTTACCGCTATCCAGTGTTTCTCCCCAGGGTTTGACTGATACCGGCTTACCACACTCAGTGCATAAGCTACATCCGGTCTGGTACACAACATCGCATACATTATAGAGCCTACCGCAGAAGCGTAGGGTATAATAGACATGCGATCCCTCTCCAAATCAGTCTTGGGAGACATCTCTTTAGAGAGGGTGATCCCGTGACAAGCCGGTAGGTTACCGCGCTTGGAATCTTCCATACTGAACCTCTTCAGTATGGTGTCGATGTACCTGGACTGTGAAAGTCCTAATATCCTCTTGGATCTGTCACGGTAGATCCGGATACCCAGAATGTATGAGGCATCACCCAGGTCTTTCATGGAGAACCTGTGTGACAAGAACCCCTTGACAGATTGTAGCATAGGAATGTCATTTCCTATTAAGAGAATGTCATCCACGTATAAAACGAGGAATACTACAGTTCTCGCTACAAATCTACTATAGATGCATGGTTCATCTGGATTTTTGATAAAGCCAAATTCTTTGACCGTCTCATCAAAGCAGATGTTCCAACTCCGCGATGCCTGCTTTAGTCCATAGATGGACTTAAGCAACTTGCACACCTTTCCGCTGCTCCCACTCTGAATGAAACCCTCTGGCTGGTCCATATAGACACACTCCTCTAAATTTCCATTTAGAAAAGCTGTCTTTACGTCCATTTGCCAGATCTCATAATCGTAGAAGGCAGCAATGGCAAGAAGGATCCGAATGGATTTCAGCATGGCTACTGGAGAAAAGGTTTCGTCGTAGTCCAAGCCAGGTCTTTGACGAAAACCCTTTGCTACCAGCCTAGCTTTATAGGTCTCAACCTGTCCATCTACACCAATCTTCCTTTTGAAGATCCACTTGCATCCTACGGGTTTTACCCCGTCTGGAGCAATGTCCAACGTCCATACCTTGTTGGTGTACATGGACTCCATTTCGGTCCGCATTGCATCCAGCCATTTCACTGAGTCAACGCTCTGAACGGCCTGCTGGAAGCTAGTAGGCTCATCATAATCTATGATGCAATCCTCTCTATCCCCGTCTATGAGAAAACCGTAGTATCTCTCGGGCGGATGAGATTGCCTACTACTTCTGCGGAGCGGCGCAGGAATGTCCTGTTCTGTTGAACCCTCTGGTTCCACTAACCTTTCAGTAATAGTCTGTGGTTCTGGAATTTCTTCCAGTTCTACTGCGCTCCCACTAATCTCCTTTTCCAAGAACTGGTGTTCCAGAAAGTGGGCATTACGAGAAACAAGGACTTTTTGTTCCTCTGCGTAGTAGAAAAGATACCCCCTGGTGTTCTTTGGGTATCCCACAAACTTGCACAGTACTGAGAGTGCCTCGAGTTTGTCCGCATGCTGCTTTTTGACAAAAGCTGGACATCCCCAGATCTTCAGATATTGAAGATAGGGTTTCTTCCCACTCCACATTTCATATGGGGTGGTAGGCACAGTCTTAGTCGGAACTCGGTTCAAAAGGTACGCAGCCGATTCTAGCGTATACCCCCAGAATGATCGCGGTAACTCAGCGTTACTCATCATGGACCGCACCATATCCAATAGGGTGCGGTTCCGTCTCTCCGATACACCGTTATGTTGCGGGGTGTATGGAGGAGTAAGCTGAGAGAGAATTCCGTTCTCTTTTAGATAGTCCAGGAACTCGGCACTTAAGTATTCTCCACCTCGATCCGATCTTAGAATCTTAATACTTTTGCCGGTCTGTTTCTCTACTTCATTCTTATACTCCTGGAATTTTCAAAGGCTTCGGACTTATGTTTCATTAAGAAGACATAACCGTACCTTGAGAAGTCATCCGTAAAAGTAATGAAGTAAGAATGTCCGCTTCGGGCATGTGTAGACATTGGACCGCACACGTCACTGTGTACGAGTCCCAAGAGCTCGCTCGCTCTTACTCCTTGTCCAGTAAATGGAGTCTTTGTCATCTTTCCTTTGAGACAAGATTGACAAGTGGCATACGATTGATATTCGAACGCATTCAAATATCCTTCTGTATGTAACTTAGTCAACCTTCTCTCATTGATGTGACCCAATCTACAATGCCATAAGAAAGTCTGATTTATTTCTGGAGACTTTCTTTTGTGTGTATTCTGGACATTAAAAATCTGTAGTTGGTTTAACACGTATATACCATTACTCAATGTACCTGACCCAATCAGAATTTGATTAAGGTGAATGTTTACAACATTACTTACAAACGCAAATTCATAACCTTCTTTAGAAACTAAAGATACAGAAATGATATTACAAGTTGCGTTGGGTACAAAAAAGCAATTACGCAAAACCAAAACATGTCCATCTGACATTCCCAGGTGATAGTCCCCCACGGCTTTAGCATCCATGCTAGCTCCGTTCGCAACTCTGAGGGTCATGTCACCTGCCTTCAAAACCCTACGGTTTCTCAACGCCTGCAAAGAATTACAGATATGAGATCCTGATCCGGTATCCAATACCCAGGAAGTAGAGTTTATTGAAAGACAGTTTTCAATAACATACACACCTGAAGCTGAAGCTGCAACCTGCTTCAATTCCTGTGTTCTGGCCTTCCAGGCCCTGCAATCATTCTTCCAGTGTCCTTTCTTATGACAATAGAAGCATTCTTCCTTATCCACAAGCTTCCCCGCTATCTTTGTTGCTTTACCTTTTCCCTTCGTATCCACTTTACTAACACCGCCCCTTGGTTTGGCGGGGGCCTTCTTCTTCTTTCCCTTGGCCTTCGCCTTGGACCTAGAAGAAGATGATCCTCCTACAAACAAAGTGGATGTTTCCCTACCTTTCTGTAGGGTGCCCTCTGCGCTCCTCAGCATGTTGAGGAGCTCTGATAGTTCAACCTCTTTTTCTTGTAGGTTGAAGTTCAGTATAAACTGGGCGTAAGTGGAAGGAAGGGACTGGAGAACTATATCCCTATATAGCTCACTCTCCAATGTGATCCCTAGGTCAGCGAGCTGCTCAATGTAGCCGATCATCTTTAGCACGTGCTCGGCTACTGATGATCCGACGGCCATTCTTGTCGAAAATAACTTTTTTGACGCTTCGTATCTTGCGATACGTGATTGCTCTCCATACAGTTCTTTTGTATGGAGCAATATGGACTCCATGTCCATATTCTCATGCCTCCTCTGATGTTCGTTGTCCATCGAGGCAAGCAGGAGGCACTTGGCCTTCGCGCTATCAATCTCCCAAGTCTTGCGGATTTCCTTATCCGCGACACTGGAAGTTGGACCAGGGACAGGGGGAGCTTTGGTGGTAAGAAGATACCCCAGCTTGTCATAAGTGATTGCTATCTTGACATTCCTGAGCCAATCTTTGTAGTTTGGCCCTGTCAGTTTGTTTTTATCTAGGAGTAACTTAAGTCCAGTCATGTTGATTGGTCGCTGCAATTAGGAGAGAGAAGAAGAAACACTCAGCATGATGCTCTTGCAAGTTTAGAGTGGTTTTTAGTTTGTCTAAACAGGATGGCTCCCACTGTTTCTCGAATCCCTCCTCAAACCATAAAGGAAGAATTAGTCAGGATCAATCCCACCGTACAATACTTGCTTAACCGTTCAGCCAGGCCGGTGTCGGTACTTCGAGGGAGGTTTTCCAACGCTTTCGCGAAGTTCCTTAATTAAAGAACCTCTTTTCCCTGGGGGCGTAGCCCCGCTAACACCTTTCTAGGCACCTACTAGGTTTATAGCATTGATCGTTAAGTGAGAAATTTCCCGAGGAGTAGCATATACTCACAGTAGGATCGGGATCCAAATATCATCGCGTGACGAAACTGAAGGAATCCTACCAGAATCATCACACTCCAAATGGTATGCAAATCTAGCAAGTTTCAGTACTTATGAAACTCCCGATGTGGATTTTTGCCCCATGCTCTTATGACCTTGGCGTGAGGTCAAAATATCATAAGTCACATGTCAAGTTCGTCCCATCATTATCCAGGTTAATTTGAACCCACCCGTACATACCCTTGACGTAGGCCAAAATGGCAGTACGACTGTCTCAAACCAACGCATTCTATCTATGCAACAGATAAATATCTGGCAGCTACCAATCACTATGCCTTGGCGTGAGGTCAAAATACATAGCTTGAATACTACCGAATATTTAACTGAAATGATGGAGGGCTACGGATGGTTTTGGCAAAACCGTGAACGTAGTGAACTTGATTTGGTCGATGGAACGAGATAGCTTTTAAAAGGAGTGGCTCAAGCTCCGCATTTAAAAGTTGGTTTTGAAAAGAACCGAGTGGTTTTTCGAAAGTGTTCCAACGACTTTAACTTGGTTTATTATCTTGCATTAGTTCTTTTAATGCGTGATATTCTTGCATTAGTTCTTTTAATGCGTCCCATCATTTAATCCTACCATTGCAGAAAACAACCAAAATATGACGTATGCTTATGCCATTCGCATTCGCCACGGGGCCCCGTCATTACCCGTTAGGTTACTTAACTAACGACAGAGCGGGGGCTGGGCTAGCGCGTCTGTAAAACATAAGCAACGCCTAAATAATATCATATATAGATATACTGCAATGATAAACATTTCAGATCACAGATAAATACATTGGATATACTAGCAATCTGTAATTTGTACGAGCCTATAACAAAAACAGATAACACGGTCGCGGTGAATAGCCAATACCCCACCCAAGACCCCTACGGGTGCGGCAAACTACCCGCCAAGTACCCGAAGCGTAGTAACCTCCCTCATCTCCATGAGTAGGCCACTCGACACTTCGGCATACCCGGTAGTTTGTGCACCCCCTCCATGGGTCTATCCTAGGAGCAAAAACAGTAAAAAGAAATTATACAATGACGGCTACAACCCCGACCCGGTTGTGCGGCCATACAAATAATTATTACATCAATTTACAAATTTACATGAATTGCAAGAAAAGAAAACTCTCGTCTCACAACCCCCGGCTATTCACCCGCGACAATCCAATATATTTATATATACACATTCCAGCACATTACAGAATACAGATTTGTATAACCCCCACTAATCGACATATAGCGATTAGTAGACGTTCAATACAAATATCACATTACAGAAAAACCCGTTAGCTCAAGTCTTTTAGAAGTTCGATCAAAAATACGGATTTTCGGGACCCCAAAATAAAATTTTCGTTCTGGAAAATCTGGGTTGAAAATATATATGCTAAAAATCCCAAAATACCCCCAGAAGAACACTGCACCAAAAAGGGACCACGGCCGAGTCAACTCGGCCGCGGATCCGCGGCGGGAGCGAGCTCCCGCCGCGGATCCGCGGCGCTTTGACTCGATCGTGCGACCAATTTTGGTGGGTGTTCACAGAAAAGCCTGAGCCGATTTTAGGTGTTAAAATAATCAACTTTTGAACAGTGGAAAAATCGACAGAAACTGCAAAATTTTTGGGGTTTGTTTCGGGACTTTTTCGTTGATCGATCTTCTAGTTACTTGCTAACATGCTAGATAGAGTTTAACTAGGCTCTGATACCACTGTAAGTCCATGCTACCTCTCCCGGTACTTTCGGGAATGCGGAATTTGGTAAAAAACGATTTTCTTAAAGATGGTAACATGGACCTAAAACCCGGATCTTGGTTAAACATCTATCTAACATCCTAACTATGAGTTTTAGCTACTCGGTTAGGGGGTTATACCTTGCTTGTCTTGAACTCCTTCGTCTTCAAAGCTCCGATGGTGGTCCGATGGCTTCTTCTCGTCGTCTCCGTACGCCGAAGATTGATCCACCTGAAAGCTCCAACCTTTAGCTCCTTCTTCGTTCTTTGAAGAAACTAGTTCACTTGGTTTGCTAAACCTAGTGAACTAGAATGAGTAGAGAAGAAATAGAATGGGATTTTATCTATGGTTCTTGATTCTCAACTCATGAGACAAGAGAACCATAGATCAAGAGAGGGAGCAAGAGGTTGAGGGTGAGAGCAAGAGGAGAGCTCAAGAACAAGAGAGAGAATGAGCAAGAAAGAATGAGCAAGTATTTTGTCTCTCACCCTCTCATAATCCAAAGCAATGATAACTCATCATATTAACAAAAGTCTTATGTGATGGTTAGAAGCAACCACAACCATATCATTTCATGCACTCATTTTACACAAATGAGCAAGTAAACAAAAGTCTTTGCCATGAAATGATGGCTATGGTTATCATGATGGTCAACTAGTCAAGCCTAGTCAACCGGTCAACAAGTCAACAAAAATCAACAAGTCAACAAAGTCAACAAGTCAACAAAAGTCAACAAGTCAACAACCATATCACTATAATACTTAATTAATATAATAGTTAATCACATATCATATTCTCATTAGGGTTGAGCATAAAGTCAAATAGTCAACGGTCAACTGTCAACAACCCTAATGAGAATCCGCTGCCTCTGCCTCCCTGTCAACTGTGCATACACACCCGCATCCGCGTTCCGAGGAACACGAATGTAAACTGGATAAATCCAATCCCATAAGGTACACTAGGATCTGGCTTAAACCAAAGCCCGCTAGTGTAAACTGTCCGGACACTGTACGTGCACAAGTGCACGGATGTGACCGAACCCTGTCGCAAAACCATGCGACCTGTCGCAATACCATGCGACCTCTACTCTTTTGCCTAAAGGCGAAAAGCTTTCTGTGTGGGACTCTAAAGACTCGACACTACGCTGGCAGTGGGTTTAACCACAGACCGCAAGCGGCACTAGCTGTGCGTAACGGTCCCCAGGTAATGCCGACAAGAAGACCGACGAGGCGAAACCCATCTGAACTCCTACTGAGCCTGAGTGTGACATTCTCCGTACAGTCCGGTCTGTTCGTCTGATACATCGCATGGCGGGCCTAGGGGGTGGTAAGCGTCAGTCCCCCAATAGCGGTACAAGTCGTGCCGGAGCGAAGCCCAAAACACCCTGAGATAACACTGGAAACCTACCAGTATATCTCGATTGCCCTGGCCAGGGACTACTCGTGTAATGGCTCTCCTAGACACAGCGCGATGTCAACCCCCAATACCGGGAGAGACGAATCCTGTCTAACCGTCACTGCCTCCAAGTGCTTCGGGACTGCACCCAACCACTACCTGTTTGCACGACTCCTTTGAGCCGTGGTAGGGTAGTGATCAAAGTACAGTGGGAACACACTCGAGGCGGAATGACAGTGTCAAGTCAGCGGACTAAGCTGTACTCATGTCACCTGGGAACTGATAACTGACGATAGGTATAATACCAACTAGTCAGTTCCCGACGAGTCCTGTCCAGTGTACCCGTAACCTAACGAGCACCCGCATACTATCTCAAGTACGACGTACTGACGGCTGTGGGACAGACCGTCTCCCACACTGGGATGAGAAGCGCATGCGCTGGTCTACTCCGGAGTATCGATGTCCTGTCTCGATAGTCCTGCGACCAGGGACCTGCATAAGGATGTGCTTATAGATTACCCAGCCCCACTAGTGTGACGGCCATCACATCACTGGTAATCAAGCAAAGATCCTAAGGGCTCTACTAATGTGTATAGACGATATACAAAATAAACACATGTACACATTGAAGTAGAAACAAACCAAGTAGCATACTACTATTTTGAGCAAGATTGTATATACAAGGTGAATATCCCAAGCATCCATTAAGTAATATACAAACTAGTATGATACAGTAATGGCCTCTAGGGCATATACACTAACAGACGATTGATACCGTACGAACTATATGATATACATATGATATTTTGACCCATACCCTCGATTTTGAGGATGCCGTACGATGGATTTTACCGTACGAGATGTATATGATGATTGATCCGCACTCTTGACTCAAGGATGTCGTACGATGGATATTACCGTACGTGATGATATGAGGCTGGATCGCCGACTATTTGATATATCGACTCGGAATATTATAGATTTCTTATCACCATCGACTAGGTTCGTAGTTACTTTTAAGTTGCTTAGATATATGTTAACTTAGGCTCGAGGCATACCTATTTTCAAAACTGATGAATAGTAGGATTTTTCAAAGAATAAACCGAGGGACGCTACGGATTTTCAAAAAGACATCTCTTTTCTCAAAAACACCGTAGTCCCTACTTTTCTAAAAACAACAATTCATGTTATTTAAACTTGATAAATGGTATGGCTCGTATATAGGTTTATATACCTTATCGTTGCTTTCACTGTTTACTTTCTGTTATGATCTCATTCGTTAAGACACCTGCACCATTACCGATGATGCGTATGTTACACGTACACTCATTTGCCGTCTCACACACATCATCATCGGTAATTGCCATGTCACTCACACTGTAGTAACCTTTATTACATTGTTTACACTATTAGTTGTAGACAAGTAGCATTGTTTAGCATTCCAATATCATATGCTAGTTTTGACATTGCATTTCATACTTAAATGTCACATGCATTTGTTTACCTACATTCTGATTATATACTGCAGTTAGGCTCTATGCCGATATTCATTGTTCATTATTAACTCATGATTTTAAGATTCTGATTTTCATGGGATTTCAGGATTTTGGGAAACCGCATGTGAATTTGAAAACATATACTAAATTTTAAAAGAAAATGCGGTTTCTCGTGATATGATGTGTGGCGTCCACCATGAGTTTTCTCGGTTATTGAGCCACGTATGTACATATACCCGATCGACAAGTAAGGAGACGCCGTCTGCGGGTATATGGTGGACCCGGTGCAGTACCCCGGGGCAAGAAGATCGTATAGAAAGGCGTTGAGCCCGGCAGGGGAGCACTACCGACTGGGGATATTTGACGCGGCAGATATCCGGAGGAACACGACCGTAGTCGTGAGATCAAATGATATGGGCCAATCCGGACAGACGGAGCCTGAGATATATGAGGATTTTGTGTCGCTGATGGACATGGTTTTCCTGATGCTTTCGAGTGTCAATGCCGGGCACTCAGATTTTATCATGATTTTGTGTGTCGATGCTGGACTCACCCACTTGTTGATGCATTTGCATTCATGCATAACATACATGACATGTAGTTACCTTGTGACACGGACACGAGTACTTGACCTTACACATCGACCTATATGATTACTCAAACTGCTACTCGCTGTTAGTGTGTTATTACTATTATTGTATTTTACTGTATGACCTAGGAGATAGTCATACATTTGGTTTCTTCTCGGTGATGTTTTCTACTCACAAGTTGGTAACTCACCCCTTTGTGTCACAGTTTCTTGCAGGTTTAGCTGTACAGGTTCCGTAGCGGCTTCGCTGGCATACCATTTCCTTCCGGGTGATTGCTTTGGTAGGTGGGTTCACTCTCATCGTGGCCACCAGTGTACCTTTATTTTTATTTCAGTTGTATCTAGTTAAAAGCTCCATCAACCAAACTTGTATATTTAGTAGGCTTAGAAACCACCGTTTGTATATTCTTTTGGACTTGAGTCGTGATTATGTAATTACTATTATTCCTGCTTTCTTGACGATGCTCATTTTCTTTACTTTATTTCTGAGTTTTGATCCTCGCCTCCGGCGTTGTATATTTATATCTTGCGTGGTTGTTTCCACCATTGGGCGAAGAGCTAGCTCCCGCTTAGAGATGTCTTTTATTATATTACTTGTATTGTTTTCGGGTTAAAGTAGGTGTTGCCGAAATTTCGAATGACAAAAAGGTTTTCAGGTTTGTTACAAATGTAGTGTTTTCATATATTACTACTTATGTACATATATATAAATATAAATTTGATTTCAGTAAACCGTATTTCAAACTGCACCTCCACTATTTTCCCTAAAAAGGTTTAGATTTCTGGCTTTTGGCTTACTTGAATTAGGTGGGGTCCTATAAACTTCACTTAATTCAAGTGCCAATCGCTGCCAATTCTGGGTCGTGACAAGATCACAATCACATCATAGCTTTTTCAAATCATCATGATCCTATATCCACTTGTAAGTCCACTCGTACCACTTGATTTGGTGTGTTGGATATGAATGCCCTAGAGGTTTGTATTGTATAGGATGCTAGAGATATGTATGTACAGGACAATCTTGCTCAGTTGTATAGTATACTATTTCAGTTGTCTTTATCTGAACATGTGTATTTGTTTTTCATATTGTTTTGTATTGCTTATACATGTTGATAAAAACTCGTTACAGTAGTATACTATTTTGGTTTGTCTTTATCTTAACGTGTGCATATGTTATACTCGATATCACATATGGCTGGTACATATTGATAAAGCCCGTATGATTTTGCTTGACTACCAGTATTATGATAGCGATCATACTTGTGGGAGCTGGGTAGTTCATAAGTACATCCTTAAAGTTCCCAAGTCACAGGAGTATCGAGACCGAGCATCGATATTCAAGAGTAGACTTGTGTATACGATTTTAGACTCTGACGAGAGGCGATGGTTGGTCCCACAGCCATCAGTGTGATCACCTAAGATTGTATACAGGTGCTCACTGGGGGTGAGTACACTGGACGGACTCGCCGAGAAGCTTTAGATGGTATTATACCTATCGTCAGATAGCGGTTCATAGGTGACATGATTACAGGTTAGTCTTTAGACATGAGATCATCATTTGTCTCGTATGAGTTCCCACTGTGCTTTGATCACTATCCTACCACGGCTCTATTGAGCCATGCAAACAAGTTTTGGTTGGGTACATTCCCGAGCCACATGGAGGCAGTGAGTGATTGTCAGGGATTCGTCTCTCCCAGTATTGGGAGTCGATATCGCACCGTGTCCGGTTGGCCAGAACCATAAGACTTTGGCCAAAACAGTTGAGATTTATTAATGGTTAGATCAGTAGTTTCTTGGATTGGTCCTGAGCCACATCAACACGACTTTTCGGGTCAGTAAGGGTCTGACATTTACCATCCCCTAGACCCAGTAGTGGTTCAAAGATTGTATGGGGTTCAGAGTGTTAGTTATATGTATGCCCTAGAGGCCATTACTATACATAGGATGTATATTGTAGTGGATGCTGGGACATATATAGGGAGGACTTTCTTGCTCGACATGATAGTATGCTATCTGGTTACTCTTTACCTTAACGTGTACATTGATTGTCTCTCTGTTACATGTTGGTAAAGCCCTTAGGATGTGTGCTTGACTACCTGGACTATGATGCAGATCATACTAGTGGGGACAGATAGTCTATAAGTACATCCTTCAAAGTCCCTAGTTGTGGGTGTATCGAGATGGGGCATCGATATACCAGAGTAGACTAGCGTATACCTTCTCGACCCATACAGATGGGCGATGGATGATCCCATATCCATTGATGTTTGACATCAGAGATGATATACGGGTGCTCAGTAGAGACTGGGTACACTGGATGGACTCGCCGAGAACTCCCAGATGGTATTATACCTCACGTCAGATGGCAGTTCTCTGGTGACACTGGTACAGAGTAGTCTGTTGACCCGAGATCGTCATAGAGTCTTGTGTGGTTCCCACTGTGCTTTGATTTCCATCTTACCACGTCCAAGAGGGCGTGCAAAATGGTGGTTTTTGGGTACAGTCCCGAGTCACATGGAGGCAATGAGCGATAGGAGGGGATTCGTCTCTCCCGGTATAGGGAGTTGATGTTGCGCTGTGTTCGATTGGCTATAACAGGAAATCCCTGGCCAGGGTTGCTGAGATTTACTGGTAAGTGTTACCAGTAGTTTCTCGAATAGTTATAGGCCTCATATCGACACGACTTATCGAGCTATTGGGGTCTGACGTTTACCACCCCTAGGAGAGATATGCGACATATCAGACGATCAGACCGGACTGTACGGTAGTGTTACTGGTTGGATTCACTGGAGTGTGAGCGGGCTTGCTCGTCGATCTTCAGATCGCTCAATACCCGGGTGGCCGTTACGTTTAGCAGACCGCTTGCGGCTTGTGGGTGCTTGATATGATCATCATCTGCTGCCGGCGTATTGACGAGTCTTTAGAGTCCTACACAGAGGTTTCCTGGCTCAAGCGAAACGAAATAGGAGCGCATATGAGATATGTGCGGGACCGAGAATAATGCGTGTATGTGATACCGTATTTCATTCTCGCGATGAATGTGTCAAATGGTTGTATGCGATATAACCTAGTTATCGAATCAAGGATTGATTCGAAAAGCCGATACATTGTATACTAGTCGGTTGTGTGCGACATGACCGGATCATTGAATCAAGTGTTGATTTAATGATTTAATGCATAATTATATATTTGATATATTACTTTGCATTAACTAGTATTGGTTCACTTTAAATGGATTTTCTCACTTTTTGTGCACATTGTATATGTGATATACTTTTGTACACAAGATTGTATCATGTTTGATGATACATGCTAGTTTGGGTTTGTGTAAAGAATTAAACCATGGTTACTTAAGTGGTTAGGGTTTCATTTCCTTTTCTCATTTATTTATTTCATTTATTCATTTTGAAATAAATAAGAATAAAGAGAAATAATGGTGGCTTTATTTGTAGTTTAGTTGAAGCTTCATGAAGCTTTGACCAAAGTCCACCATTCTTATCTCATTCTTAACCCTAACCATTCAACTGACTTTGGTTAATTCTCTACACATTACCATGGTTAGATTATGATAAACATTCTTTTTATTTTTCCATTTTTTGGAATAACTTATCATAACTTTCATCATCTTCTTCTTCTTCACTTCAAGAAGAAAGCTTACCTCATCAATGGTGATTGATGAATTAGAGTGAGAAATCCAATTCTAAAGTCTACCCACTTCCTATTTCTTCATCCTATAC
Organism: Agapanthus africanus; assembly: GCA_030015575.1. Classification (NCBI taxonomy): domain Eukaryota; kingdom Viridiplantae; phylum Streptophyta; class Magnoliopsida; order Asparagales; family Amaryllidaceae; genus Agapanthus; species Agapanthus africanus. The sequence goes on from CM057349.1 coordinate 65,173,284, forward strand.
CTCTTGCCAAGTAGTAGAGTGTGTTTTCTTCACAAGTATCTTGACTTGGTGAAGTCGGAGCTTGATTTAGCGATGCCTCGACGTAGATCATCTTCGGCATGGACATCGATGACCTAGCCTGTCCATTCTCCGATGAAGCCGACGCTAGAGCCCGGGACTTGTTATGGACAGCGAGGAGACTTCATTGCGGAGCTATGGAGGTGGAGAACCGGATCTACAAAGGTTGTATTTCCGTATCTCTTAGTTAAGTGTTAACTAGTTTACTTTTCGCCTAGAATTCTAGCCAACGATCCGTACACTAGGGTTTCTCGGCACCATAATTTTTGAAATTGGCATGGTTGATGCCTTGTGAGACCTCTTGGGAGTGCCTAGGAACCCTACAGTGGTATCAGAGCCTAGCTAGAGCCTTAGACGAAGTCCAGACGGAATTTGAAGTCCGAACGAACCCGAAACCCCAAACCAAACTGGGATTTTTCCAAATTAAAAACTGGGATTTTTCCAAATTAAAAAATTCGTAAAAAATTCAGCAGGGAATTCTAAGAATTACGGCGCAAAAATTTATTCATGAACAGTGTTAACGGCGGCGGAACCGCGGCAGAAGCCTGGCTTCTGCGGCTGTTCCGCGGCAACAAGGTGACGTCATCCTCCACTTTTTGCACAGTAATTCATGTTTTCTGATGCTGAGTTTTCTGGGAATTTTTAATATTTATTCAAGAGTTGAATTTTCTGGGGTTGTTTTGGGGATTCGGTGTTTCGATCGGAGTATCAAATTTTGTCTGTGTGGCTTTCCGGATAAATTTTAGAATATGTTAAAAAAGTTCGACCGGATATAAATACCCAATTTTTCCCCTGTCGGGAAATTTCCAAGCGTTGGATTTTTTCCATGGTTTAACGACGTTCTAAGTAGTGCAAGTAACTCGATGGACCCTCTAGAAGACAACAAACCTTAACTCGATTATGTGACCGTCTTGAACTGCCCTTTGAACCTTCGGGTTTGGGGCAGTACGGCGTGCCACATGTGAGGCGTTGGCTTGACCCTTCTACGGCTGGACCGTTGGTACTGAGGCACGAACTGAATGTTGTTAGACTTGTTTCATGTGTTAATCTGTATTGGGAAAACTTGGGTGTTCGATTGTTCGATCGGAAAGTTTAACATTTTCTATTTATCTAGAATGGGATACAATAATTGGAATTCACAAGGAGTTATGAGATAACTAAATGAATGTTATAAACATAGCACTTTAGTCTCACTTGATCGGTTGCCACGGAATTTTGATGTGATCAAAAGTCCGTCGCAATCACATAGCGTACGCGGATACTCGCCGGGTAAACTTAATAGACAACCTCACTCCATAGCCCCGACCAAGTGACTGTAGGAGAACCCCATCGCCGAAAGCATCCGTTCGGGTGCTCACGGTGGCGGTGTTCCGCCTTGGTGCACTTCGTCGACGGTATCGGGGGTGCGGCCGTCTACTAAAGTTTGCGACGAGCATTCGATCAGGATGTCGGGAATCTTGTTGAATTGCCCGACTTGATATTGGAAAGAGTTTTCGATAATGAGACTAAAATGCGGGGTTTATAATTGTTAGGCATGTGATGTCTAAGAAATTCATTTGGTCAGGCATGTGATGTCTGAGGTGATTGCGGATTCCAACTGTTGTAGTTTTACACTTTCTTTTCTGTGACCGTAAGTGTAATATGTGATATCGCCGGTTTCGTTGCTATATGTCAACGACAATTGGGATGGACATAATTACTTACGTTGATGACATAAGATGTTATATTGGATCGTCGTGTTTGAATAGCCGGGGGTTTTTATGTGAGATGAGTGTTTTTCATTTTCATTCATGTAAAAACTTGTATGTAATATTCTTTTATTTGGGCACTTCCAGGTTGCGAAAGATGTCACCGTTTGTATATTATTTACTTTTCCGCACTAGGATAGACCCAAGGAGGGGAGCACAAGTAACCGGGTTCTAGGGTCCAGTGGGAGACCAACTCGAGGAGTCGAGTCCGGGTCTCCTAACCCTAGGATTGGCAGGGTTGCTTGCCGCTCTCGTAGGGGTCTAGGGGTGTGGGATTGGCTATTCATCATGACCGTGGAATCCGTGTTTTATACTGGCTCGTATTGAAAACACGGACGTCCTAGTATATCCAATATTTCATATGATTCTTCTGCTGCGATATCTGTGATGTGATCATGTGATGTTCTATGATAGATACTTTATATAGTATATATGATATATTATATAGACGTTACTTATGTTTTACACCCGCGCTAGCCCTGTCCCGCTCTGCCGTTAGTTACCTAACCTAACGGTGCACGAGGGGACATAGAGGCGAATGCGGATGACATAAGTGTACGTCGTATTTATCTGTGATGTTTAGGTACTTAAATGATGGGACATCATTAATGTGATTAATGAAATAAAAGAAACCTAAGATGTTGTAGAATCAAATTTCAAAATAAAACAGGTAGCTACAGTTCTTGCTTTGCACAGAGGTATATATGATATATCCTGCACCTTATTCGATGAGGAAAGGACCGAGATCCCTTCACCGGGAGTGACTCCTTTAGCAATAACTGGCAGATGCTACACACTCGGTTTGTCTTTTGATTGCTTTTAAGTGTTTTTGCTTTGCACAGCGATATATATGATATATCCCGCACCTCATTCGACGAGGAAAGGACCGACGATCCCTTCACCGGGAGTGACTCCTTTAGCAAAACTAGAAAAGCCTCAAAAACACTCCATTTTCTAAAATCATTTGATTCTACAATGATATCAAGTTCATTACGCAATAGGTTTTCAGAAAAACCTGTCGTAGCCCTCCGTCATTTCAGATAAGTACTAGTTAGTATTCGTGCTACGTTTATTGACTATGTTAAGGCGTAGTGTGCGGTAGCTAATTAGTGCTTATCTGTATAAGCATATGATGCGATTGGATTAGGGTAGTCGTGCGACTTTGTTGACTATGTTAAGGGTCGTGCGGGTGGGTTTAATTCAATCGGGAAATGACGGGTTGAACTTGACTAGCACTTATGATTTGTTGGCTATGTTAAGGTCATATAGCTGCTAGGGGCAAAAACATTATCGGGAATTTCAAGTGTTGAAATTTGCAATGAGATTGCATACCTTCTATGAGATAGTTGGATCCCGATACCCGCTGCGAGTAAGTGTTACTCCTGGGAGAGTTTTATACATTACAATTAGCCGATCAAGTAGGTGTCTAGAAAGGTGTCAACGAGATTACGCCTCTGGGAAAACGAGGTTTACATTAATTAGGTTCGTGCGAAAGCACGGGGGACCTCCCTCAAAGTACCGACACTGGCCTGGCTGAAAGATTGGCGAACTTGTAGTGTGTAATTAATCCCGGCTAGTCTTTCCTTTTAGGGTTTGAAGGAAGATTTGATAAAAAGCAGTGGGAGCCATCCTGATTAGATAAAATAATAACCAATCTATTCTTGACAGAGCGCACGCTGAGTGTTTTCTTCTCTCTCTCTCCAGGTAGCGACCATATCACGCCTTAATCAAGATAATAATACGGATTATTGACCGAACCCGCTTGTTATACTGAGCTGGGGAACGTTGCTCCCGCTCCAACTTATAATTGTTATAAGACAGAGCAGGAAATAGGGGATTACCAGAATTCCCGTGCCGCCCAAACGAAAAGAGTGCATGATGATCCATCATTTTCGGGTGTGTTCATTACAGAGAACTGTTTCTCAGTATCCTTTACGTCCTGGGTATGTGATACCAGATCAGGATCCCAGATATGTAATCTGTTACATAGGGCTACAGAAAGGTAGAGAACTGAGAACGGGTGATAAGTTTCATGAGGCAGAAAACGGGGCAAGTGTTGCAGCCAAGTCTGTTGGTCACTGTCACCCTGTATTACCAGAATACATTGATTCTGAACGAATGTTATTAGATACCGAACCTGATATACAAAATCATATCAGTCTCTTTATTAGTAAAGAAAGGATATAATTTTGTATTGTTGGATAATGTTTTGAACATTTCCTATATCAAAAGTTGATCGGTTCAGGCACGTTATCTAAAAGCATTGATGTTCTAAATCAAACTACAGTTCTTAGTATATGGAACACACATAAGAGGAAGAGTTCAGAAATGAACGGATCCTTCTTAAGGTATTGTAGACTAGGTCAGATCAATGTGACCAGACTAGCTGAAGTTACATGTAAATGCATATTTAAATTAGTTTGAATTTACATCTTATGAAACTTGCGAGTCATGTCACAAAGATAAAATGACCTCAGCTCTGTTTATTGGAAACAGAGAAAGAGTTAGTAAACTCTTGGGATGATACATGTTGATGTATGTTAGATCCCCTGTCTACACATGCCAGGACTAGTTCTTTATACTTCATTATATTCTCTGATAATCTCTCAAGATTCAGACATATGTTCCTGTTGAAACACAAGTCCGAACCTTTTGAGATATTCACAGAATATAAGTTAGAAGTAGAGAACCAAATACGAGTAAAAGTATTATGTCCTTTGATGTGATCAAGGAGGAGAATACTTGAGCACGGAATTCCTGGACCATTCTAAAGGAGAATGAGATTCTCTCTCAGCATTACTCCTCCGTATGCACCATAGCACGATGGTATATCGGGGCGGAGCAGATACACCCTATTTGATAAGGTGTGCTCTATGATGAGTACTACTGAGTTACCTATTTCCTTTTGGGAGTTATGCACTTGAGAAGTTGCATACCTATTGAATAGGGTTCAAATCAAATCAGTTGCCTACCGCTTCATATGTGATATGGAAAGGGAAGAGCCCATATCTTAAGTTGGTTAAGATTTGGGGTTGTCTGGGCTATGTCTAAAAGCATAATCCGGACAAGCTCGAGGCAAGGTCTGTAATATAGAACTGGAAAGGTTCCAGCTATACAAACTACAGCAGATGATTTGAAAGAACCAAAGGATTCAATAGTTACCAACGAACCTCAGCCTCTCCGCCGATCTAGTAGGGTTCCTCACCCACCTGAGAGATACTTCGGTTTCTCTATGACAGTGGGAGCGAGGATTGCATCATGAGATGATGACCCAACTAGTTTCGAGCTGGCCATCAGGAGTAAGACTCTATAAGAATGGCTGGATGCTTAGTGATCTGAGATGGAATCCTTATACACCAACAAAGTATGGACTTTGGTTGCTATATCTGAAGGGTTAAATCCCCATCAGGAGCAAGTATATCTTGAGAAGATTACTTGGTGTACATGGAAAGGTTGAGACTTTTAAAGCTAGACTTGTTAAAGGTTTGCATCATTGACCAGGTGTGGATCATGATGAAACTTTTTCTAAGGAGCTATGCTTAAGTCCATCCAGATCCTACTTGCCACGGCTACATACCATGACTACGATATCTGGCGGTTGGGTGCCATGACTGATTTTCTAAATGATGTTTTAGAAGAGAACGTCTATAAGTACACAGCCAGAGTGTCTCGTAGACAGTGGGAGCAGCGGAAACGTGTGCAAGATGTTTTATGTGTTAAAGCAGGCATCGCGGAGTTGGAACATCTGTTTTGATGAAGCGGTCAAAGAAGTTGACATCATCAAAATGGTAGATGAACCTTGTATAAACAAGAAGGTAGTAGGAAGTATGGTGACGATCCTCGTAGAGTACGTGGATGACATACTCTTGATAGGGAAGGAGTTTCCTATGCTACGCTCGATAAATCTCCGCTTATCATAATGATTCTCCATATAGGATCAAAGTGATACCTACTAAATCCTGGATTTTGGATCTATGAGATAGATCTAAATGGATGTTAGGACTCTCACTAGTTGTAGTGAGACGGTATCAACCGATCCTGGGGAGAATCACTGGAAGGGTTCCAGGGTGATAAAGACGACTGAATGTCAGTCACAGGTATTGTCTTTACCCTCAGTGGAGGGACGGTATGTTGGAAGAGTTCCAAGCTAGATACCGTGACATTCTAGACGATAAAGGCAGGATACATCGCTACTTAAGATGCTACCAAAAAGGCTGTTTGGGTGTATATAGGTTCATAAGATGAACTACGTTCCTCCCATTGTGTGACAATGGAGTTGTGGCTTATGCCAAGGAACGCCGGTCCCATCAGTGATCCAGACATATTCTAAGGCAGTATCACTTGATCATGGAGATGGTTGATCTCCAGGGAGATCGAGGTTAGGAGAGTAGACTCAGAGGACAACACAGCGGATCCACTCACAAAGGCTTGTTCCCAGAGAGAGACTTTTATGGGATGGTTGAGTATGAGATACTACAACCACTGCTACAGATGGCCCTAGTGCAAGTGGGAGATTGTTAGTTATATGTATGCCCTAGAGGCCATTACTATACATAGGATGTATATTGTAGTGGATGCTGGGACATATATAGGGAGGACTTTCTTGCTCGACATGATAGTATGCTATCTGGTTACTCTTTACCTTAACGTGTACATTAATTGTCTCTCTGTTACATGTTGGTAAAGCCCTTAGGATGTGTGCTTGACTACCTGGACTATGATGCAGATCATACTAGTGGGGACAGATAGTCTATAAGTACATCCTTCAAAGTCCCTAGTCGTGGGTGTATCGAGACGGGGCATCGATATACCAGAGTAGACTAGCGTATACCTTCTCGACCCATACAGATGGGCGATGGATGATCCCATATCCATTGGTGTTTGACATCAGAGATGATATACGGGTGCTCAGTAGAGACTGGGTACACTGGACGGACTCGCCGAGAACTCCCAGATGGTATTATACCTCACGTCAGATGGCAGTTCTCTGGTGACACTGGTACAGAGTAGTCTGTTGACCCGAGATCGTCATAGAGTCTTGTGTGGTTCCCACTGTGCTTTGATTTCCATCTTACCACGTCCAAGAGGGCGTGCAAAACGGTGGTTTTTGGGTACAGTCCCGAGTCACATGGAGGCAATGAGCGATAGGAGGGGATTCGTCTCTCCCGGTATAGGGAGTTGATGTTGCACTGTATTCGATTGGCTATAACAGGAAATCCCTGGCCAGGGTTGCTGAGATTTACTGGTAAGTGTTACCAGTAGTTTCTCGAATAGTTATAGACCTCATATCGACACGACTTATCGAGCTATTGGGGTCTGACGTTTACCACCCCTAGGCGAGATATGCGACATATCAGATGATCAGACCGGACTGTACGGTAGTGTTACTGGTTGGATTCACTGGAGTGTGAGCGGGCTTGCTCGTCGATCTTCAGATCGCTCAATACCCGGGTGGCCGTTACGTTTAGCAGACCGCTTGCGGCTTGTGGGTGCTTGATATGATCATCATCTGCTGCCGGCGTATTGACGAGTCTTTAGAGTCCTACACAGAGGTTTCCTGGCTCAAGCGAAACGAAATAGGAGCGCATATGAGATATGTGCGGGACCGAGAATAATGCGTGTATGTGATACCGTATTTCATTCTCGCGATGAATGTGTCGAATGGTTGTATGCGATATAACCTAGTTATCGAATCAAGGATTGATTCGATAAGCCGATACATTGTATACTAGTCAGTTGTGTGCGACATGACCGGATCATTGAATCAAGTGTTGATTTAATGATTTAATGCATAATTATATATTTGATATATTACTTTGCATTAACTAGTATTGGTTCACTTTAAATGGATTTTCTCACTTTTTGTGCACATTGTATATGTGATATACTTTTGTACACAAGATTGTATCATGTTTGATGATACATGCTAGTTTGGGTTTGTGTAAAGAATTAAACCATGGTTACTTAAGTGGTCAGGGTTTCATTTCCTTTTCTCATTTATTTATTTCATTTATTCATTTTGAAATAAATAAGAATAAAGAGAAAGAATGGTGGCTTTATTTGTAGTTTAGTTGAAGCTTCATGAAGCTTTGACCAAAGTCCACCATTCTTATCTCATTCTTAACCCTAACCATTCAACTAACTTTGGTTAATTCTCTACACATTACCATGGTTAGATTATGATAAACATTCTTTTTATTTTTCCATTTTTTGGAATAACTTATTATAACTTTCATCATCTTCTTCTTCTTCACTTCAAGAAGAAAGCTTACCTCATCAATGATGATTGATGAATTAGAGTGAGAAATCCAATTCTAAAGTCTACCCACTTCCTATTTCTTCATCCTCTACCTCTTGCCAAGTAGTAGAGTGTGTTTTCTTCACAAGTTTCTTGACTTGGTGAAGTCGGAGCTTGATTTAGCGATGCCTCGACGTAGATCATCTTCGGCATGGACATCGATGACCTAGCCTGTCCATTCTCCGATGAAGCCGACGCTAGAGCCCGGGACTTTGTATGGACAGCGAGGAGACTTCATTGCGGAGCTATGGAGGTGGAGAACCGGATCTATAAAGGTTGTATTTCCGTATCTCTTAGTTAAGTGTTAACTAGTTTACTTTTCGCCTAGAATTCTAGCCAACGATCCGTACACTAGGGTTTCTCGGCACCATAATTTTTGAAATTGGCATGGTTGATGCCTTGTGAGACCTCTTGGGAGTGCCTAGGAACCCTACACAGAGATTGTACGATTACCATCCTCTTAGATGAAGAGACCGGAATGTACGAAGATTGTCAAGGATAGGCTCGGTAGGGATTCGGATGAGCTTGCTCGTCGGCCATCCTCTCGACAGGTACCTGGGTAGCCGTTACGTACAGCTAGTGCCATTGACGTGCTTGTGGTTAAACCCATTGCCAGTGTACTGTCGAGTCTTTAGAGTCCCACATAGAGGGTTTCTCTGGTTTAGGCGAAAGCCGAGTGGGTTTCAAATTCAATTCTACAACATCTTTTAGGTTTATTTTTCTTTACATTAATCACATTAATGTAGTCCCATCATTTAAGTCCTTAAGACATCACAGAAAAGAAACGAAAATAGAACGTATGCTTATGCCATTCGCATTCGCCACGGTGTCCCGTTATGCACCGTTAGGTTACTTAACTAACGGCACAGCGGGGCGGGACTAGCGTGGATGTAAAACATAAGTAACACTTATTATATATCATATATATAATAATACCATTCGTCTCATCATATAAAGTGATCACATCATAGAATATTAACAGCAGAAGCACATATATGAAAATATAGGATATGTTAGGAGTTTCGTATTTTGTATTTAGCCAACGATAGAAAATACGGATTCCACGGTCGTGATGAATAGCCAATCCCATACCCTAGACCCCTACGAGAGCGGCAAGTGACCCTACCAATTCTAGAGTTAGGAGATCCAGTCTCGACTCCTCGAGGTGGCCTCCCACTGGACACTAGAACCCAGTCACTTGTGCCCTCACCTTGGGTCCATCCTAATGCGGAAAAGTAAATAATATACATCAAAGGTAACATCATCCTCAACCCGGATGTGCCCCAATAAAAGAATATTACATATAATGAATTTTACATGAATGAAAAGGAAAACTCTCATCTCACATAAAACCCTCGGCCATTCAATCGCGATGATCCTATACATCATATCACAGCAACACATAACATCACATGTCATCAACGTAAGCAAGTATGCGTACCCCAATTGTTGTTGACATATAGCAACGAAACCGGCGATACACCACATACTACACTTACAGTCGTAGAATAGAATGTCAATCTACAATATTTGGAATCGTCACTATTCTTAGACATCATAAATCCGGAATATCTCATATTCTGGATTTCATGCCTAGCGCTGCAAATCTTTCATTTGGGTTGCAATAATGAAAACACCTTTTCAAAAGAAACCGGGTAATTCAACAAGATTCCCGATTCCATCCGTGACCGAAATGATAAATTTACAAGCGATAATTAATTTTCACAAAACTAATAAGTGAAGATTCCAATTATTGTATTACATTCAAATAAACTAGGCGAACTTAAACCATTTGATCGATCGATCAATTACCCAAAAATCTAGAGAGAAGCTCAACACCTGAGCACTATTAAAAATACCCAGAAGTATACCACGGTACCTATGAACCAACCGTAGAAGGGCCGACCCGTGCCTCACAAATGGCGCTGCGGAACTGCCGCTAAAGTCATACTTCTGTCTCGGTTCCACGGTCATTTTATCAAGTTAGGGTATCGTTCTTCTAGAGGGTCCATAGAATTGCCTGCATGATTTTCTGAATATTTTTATTGTGAAAAATTCCAACATTTTGAAAATTTTTCAGAAAACAATTTTCGGGGTAATCGATGTTCGTTCGAAGTTTTTTAACGTCGTCTAGGTTACTCTAAAGCTCTAACTTGGCTCTGATACCACTGTTGGGTTTTTTTGTCTTGCATCAAATATGCTACAATAAAATTTTTGGGGTGCTAAGCAAACTAACCTAGGATTAAACTAGAAATTTAGAGTAACAAAACAAGGTATCACATACTAAAAGAGAGTCTAACACTAAGAGATGAGAAATACTACCTTTGTAGATCTCCTCTTTGTGACTCCTTGGATCAACTTGATGTTTGTACGGGTCCGCTTGAGTCCTTCGTTGTCCACGACGATCCACCACGGAGTCCCTTGGCTTAAGCTCCTAGCTTCACAAGAACTATGTAGAAGTGGAGCAAACAACTTACACTAGTGGGCTAAACTAGTATAGATTGATGATGTGGGTTTAGATCTCACTTAAAAACCTTTCCTTTAATTTTCTTCACTCACTATTTGAAGAGGTAGAGAGCTTGGAGGAAGAAAAAGGAGGAGATGGCTAAGCAAAAGCTCAAGATAATTGTTATGCCACAAAATAAAATGAATAATGAATATATAGAGAGTCGCACTCACTCATAACCATGGTTCTAAAATATCTAGATATTTTGTTAGAGAGTTAAAGAATGAATTAGAGATTAAACCATGATTTGAGTCATGGTTGACTCAAGAAGAGTGTAGAAGAAATCCAACCATGATTTAATCCTAATTATCTTTAATCAATAATCAAAATATATAAATATCTAACCATGTGAGTCTTGCATAGCCAACTCTAATGTATCATCAACTATGACACATGTATGCATGCATGTGTGCATTCATATCAACATATGTACATACATACATTCATGCATACAACATATAAAGAAAAGGTTATAAGTAAAAAGTCTAATGGTCACTAATACTAAATCAACAATTGATTTAATAAACTGGTCATATCACATACGACCCGACCAATAGTAAACGCCAGATTATAATGCGGTATCATATACACGCATTTAATCAAGCACCCGCGCATATCACCATAAGCACCCCACATCGTTTCGCCTGAGCTAGATAACCCCTTTGTGGGACTCTACGACTCGTCAATACGCTAGCAGTAGGAAGTGATCATATCACAAACCGTCAGTGGTACAAGCTATACGTAACGGCTCCCAGGTATTGAGCGATCAGAAGAAAAACAAGCGAACCTGTAAAAACTCCCGTCGAGCCAACTGGTAACACTTACCGCACAGTCCGGTCTCTTCGTCAGATATGCTGCATATCGAGTCCAGGGATGGTATCGTTGACCACATTAACTCAATAAATCATGCTGGTATATGGCCTATAACAGATCGAGAAACTACTGATAACACTTATCAGTAAATCTCATCAGCCCTGGCCAGGGACTTGCTGATATAGCCAATCGAGCACAGCGCAACATCAACCCCCAATATCGGGAGAAACGAAACCCCTCCTATCGCTCATTGCCTCCATGTGTCTCGGGACTGTACCCAAAAGCCACCTGTTTGCACGACTCAGTAGAGCCGTGGTAGGGTGGAAATCAAAGTACAGTGGGAGAACACACAAGACTCTATGACGATCTCAGGTCTACAGACTAACCTGTACCAGTGTCACCTGAGAACTGCTATCCAACGATAGATATAATACCATATAGGAGTTCTCGGCGAGTCCGTCCAGTGTACCCAGTCTCCACTGAGCACCCGTATACAATCTTGGTGTCAAACACTAATAGATATGGGATCATCCATCACCCATCACATGGGTCAAGAATCGTATACGCTAGTCTACTCTGGAATATCGATGCCCCGTCTCGATATACCCACGACTACGGACATTTCAGGATATGCTGCATATCGAGTCCACGACTACGGATGAGAAAGGGTAAGGGTTGTGGTAGGCTTATGACAGCCAACGTAAAACTTTGTCACATTCTATAACATGAACCATAATAAGAATATCGTTGGGGTGTCCCCTACTCAGCGAAGCACTACATCGGATCCCGGGTGTAGTGTTAAGTATGCAAGGGCTTCTAGGTCGTCGTCCAGAAACGGCATGCTACATCGGACCCCAGGTGTAGTGAAAAATAAGCAAGGGTCGTCGTCCAGAAACGGCTACATCGGATCCCGGGTGTAGTGACAAATATGCAATGGTCGTCGTCCAGAAACGGCGCGCTACATCGGACCCCCGGTGTAGTGACAAATAAGCAAAGGTTTCATAGGATCCGTCTAACTTCTTGGAATATAAGTTCCCTTACGGGTGGACTAATAGAATTAGTGGAGGTGATAATTAGGAGGAGAGTTGGTATTATGTATTTGCAAGAAACTAAGTGGGTAAGTGAAAAGAGTAGAGTCATAGAGCCTTGGGGTTATAAGCTTTGGTATGCGGGTAGGGATAAAAATTGTAATGGGGTAGGCATAATCATAGATAGACGGTTGCTTGAGGATGTAGTTGATATTAAGAGAAAAGGTGATAGAATTTTACTGGTTAAGCTTAATCTAGGTGGAAGATCCTTAATATTATTAGTGCTTATGCACCACAGATAGGTCTTGATGACGCTAGCAAGCGTCTTTTCTGGGAGGATTTAGACGATACGGTGCAAAGTATACCTAACGGAGAGAAGTTATTTATTGGTGGTGATTTTAATGGACATGTAGGTACTAGTCGTAGTGGGTTTGATACTATCCATGGAGGTTTTGGTTTTGGACAAAGGAATGAAGTAGGTGACTCGATTCTAGATTTTGCCTTATCTTATAACTTGATCTTAGCAAACACCTGGTTTAGGAAAAGAGAGTCCCACCTTATCACTTTTAGGAGCGGATCAAGTGCTAGTCAAATAGACTTTTTTCTGACTAGAAGAATAGATAGAGGTTGTTGTATCGACTGTAAGGTAGTGCCAGGTGAGAGTGTAACCACTCAATATAGACTTTTAGTTCCAGATTTTCGATTTAGAAGAGGACCTAGGAAGATTAGACGTAAGGTAGAGCCTAAAATTAAATGGTGGCGATTGAAAGAAGGTAACCAAAAGGCTTTTATAGATCGTGTAGTCCAAGAAGCGGATTGGCAGTCGGAAGATGATTCAGACAGAACATAGAACAAAATGGCTAATTGTATCAAGAAGGTAGCTAGAGATCTACTTGGTGAGTCGAGAGGTGGTGCTCCACCATCTAAGGACAAATCATGGTGGAATGAAGAAGTAAAGGCTGCTATTAAAATTAAAAGGGATTCTTATAAAGATTTGAAGAAAAGTAGAGACGTGGAGAGATTTGAGAAGTATAAAATAACTAAAAAGGAAGTTAAGAAAGCTGTTCGGGAAGCTAAATCTAAGGTCTACAAGGAGGTGTACGAGAAATTAGACACTAAAGAGGCTGAAAATGATATATACCGGATTGCTCGGATGCGGGAAAGGAAGATTAGAGACTTATGTGCGGTGAAGTGTGTCAAAAATGAAAATCAGAAGGTTTTAGTTCGAGATGAGGATATCAAGGAAAGATGGAGAGATTATTTTGACAAATTGTTCAATGAGAGCTTTACTAAGAATTTGGATGGACTTGTCATTCAATCTCAAGATATAAACCGTGATTTCATGCGTAAAATAAGACTACCTGAGGTTAAAGAAGCTTTGAACAGAATGAGTTTAAGAAAAGCGGTTGGTCCTGACGGGATTCCTATCGAGATTTGGAGATGCTTAGGAGAAATAGGCGTTAAATGGCTGACAGATCTGTTTAATAAGATTTGGCAGACAAAAAAGATGCCAAATGAATGGAGGAAAAGTATCCTTGTACCTATCTACAAGAACAACGGTGACATTCAAAGTTGCTCAAACTACCGTGGAATAAAACTTATATGTCATACCATGAAACTTTGGGAGAGAGTGATTGAACATAGGCTAAGGAAGGATATTAAGATAACAGAGAACCAGTTTGGGTTCATGCCTGGACGATTGATTCGAGTGATTTAGCGTGCTTGCGCTTTCTAAAAGATAGATCAAAAATATTTGTAACCGCAATCAAGAACGGCGTCGCTTTTCAGCTAGCCGGTGAGTACAGGTTGGTCCACAGGGATGTTGTGAATCTCCGATTCGTTCTTACGAGTTAATTCCGAAGGGTGTTCGGAGTTGTTATTAAATCTAAAAACCTAATTAACCTAGGGCAATTATCTAGATCTATTCTTGTTAGGGTTAGGTTTAGGAATGGTTTGGAAATATAAATAAATCTCAACGCTTTCTATACCCAGATTAGGATCTAAGAGGAGTTATGGTAATTATCAATAAAGGGGATTAGATCCATTCGGGAAGGTGTTCCTTCCTCTAGGTTCTTGTCCTTCCTTTAGAGATCCTTACCCTAACCTCCATGGAAAACGCGCGCAACTGAGCCTTTATACTACGGTATCACCACTACCTCGAGGGATAGGGTGCCGTAGGGCGCAGTGTGTTCGTGTATGCATAGAGTCCTATAGATTCTATGTGATGGGTAAGAAAGGGATGAGAGATCTCATCTCTCAAAAGCCCTTCCCAAAGCTAACATCTAAGGTAAGGAATTAAAATCTAAACTAGAACAATTAAATAAAACTACTTACAGTTGGCTCTCTCCAAACATCAACGCAGGGTTGTCAGATCTGGGTTCATGATTTGAAAAGAGGCACCGATGCTCTCCAAAAGAATTCTAAAATTTATTAATGAAGGGAGGCATAAAGAATTACAATGGTTAGAGTTCCTATTTATAAAGAATAGGAAACCCTAGGGTTACATTTTGATTCGCATGTCTACAATTACAAAAATAGCCCTAGGTTGACTGGTCAACGCCGCCACAAAAATATGGAAAAAATACTTGTTCCTGATTGCACTATCCTGCCGCGGAACCGCGGCCTGAGGCATTGTTTGGCCGCGATTCCGCGGCCAAATGTTGGAGTTGGGCTCTGGACTTTCTGGTGCTGGCTTCTGGTGACTTTTTCTTCCTGTTTATATATGTTCTTTTCCATTTGGGCTTCTAGGTTGGTTCCAGATTTCCAGTGAACAATTTGCAATGGATTTTTAACCGTTCGCTTTGAGTCGATGTCTTGAATCTTTCTTTGTGAATTTTTCCTTATGTAGGCTTGATCAAGATTCTCTGTTTGTTGGTTAAAGTCCACTTTTGCATCATCTTTTCATCGTTTTCACTGTTTCCTGTTCAAGAACCTGTAACCTGTAACATGTAGCAGACATGCGTCAAAAGTACCTGTTTATTTATAAAAAAAATAAGAATGGGGAATATAATAATGCAATATTATGGTGTGAACAAATACCCCCAAACTTATCTTTTGCTCGTCCTCGAGCAAACTTATTTTTATTCACTAAAATCCTAACCACACTTTCGCAGGGAAACGCGATTGCACTGAGCACGTGCAACAAGCCGTTAAACCTCTAGGTGTCCCTAATAGGAGGAGTGTTGTCTCCTGAGGGTTTTCAGCGGATTACACCCATAAAATCCTATCAATTCGGCCTATTAAGTTTTGTTCTCCAATAAGGTTTTCTAACAAGGAATTCTATTATCTTTTGACTCGCAAATTATCCACCCACATTCTTCATACTTCCTCATTATTTAACTTAAGATTATATATGTTATGTAGACCTACTTAGCTTTCGGCATCTCTTAAGTCTTCCTTCTAGGGTTTCATTTCCACTTAGGAATTTCTATCAACTCTATTAAAGATATAAGTTCTATTTTTCATTCCTCTCTCTTATCTAAATTCCAATCACATATCCCTACGTGTGTGTATAGATCACCTCTACACTTGGAAATTCAAATCAAGCAATCATACTCTCGTCCATTGTCCAAAGCACTTATTAATTAGTGAATTTTTAAATGAAATTTGCTTACACATCCTTCATGCGACCGTTAATACTTCTTGAGGTACCAACAACCGATTACAAGATGCGTTAGTACTTTAAAGCATACTTCCTAGTTTTGCAACACCCAAGGCTTTAGCAGTGACTCCCAAACCAGTTGGTCTAAGGCACTAGGTGATGAAGCACCCTCGCTAAATATTTTTCTATTTTTACAGCCTTAAGTAATCACAAGAACCAGTGTCCATTTTTTTATTCTTTATTCACACTGATATATATATATTTTTTTTCATTGCACTAAGGACTTTAGACAAGAGCATTTCAAGGTCTCCTCTACTATTCCAAGTTTCAAGGTGCGTGATTGTGCAAGTTGTAGGGTATACATTTTCAGAATCTAGACTTAAGCATAGGAACTATTTTTCAAATTTATACTCTAATAAAAGCTTCAATATCTTTCCTTCGTTTCGACTTAGCCTAAGCAGTGAACCCAAAATTTGCCTATTTCTAAATAAACTACAAGGCATATACTTTCTACCGTTAAACTTTTAAAGAAGGTTATTTTTAGGGTTTTTAATTCACTAAGTCTAAGATCTAGTTGTTCCTAGCCAGTTAACCTATTTGTCAAACTTAAGTCAAATATGGCCAAAATTGAATACAATAATTTTTATAATTTTTAAAATTTTTTAATTTTTATGGGTTTTCAAATAAGTATGCAAATGCAAAAATATGTACAAATGAATGCAAAGGAAAAAAAACGTACCGAGCATACCCCCAAACTTGAACTTGACAGTGTCCTCACTGTCATACTAAACCAAGAGGGTCGAAATACTGGCACTCCCCTGTTTATTTATTTATAAAAATATTTTTGTTTTTTATTTTTTGTTTTTGAATTTTTTTTATTTTTTTATAGAAAAAAAGAAAACAAAAAGATATATACATATATACAACAAGCATCCCCCCCAAACTTAAGCTTGGCCTTACACAAGCCAAAGGTTAGCACCAACCATTCAAAAAACTTATCGTGGAAATGGTATAATTGGTGCAAGAAAATGAGAAGCACGCGAGACCGTGTGGAAAGAAGAATGGTAGAATACGGTGTCGGTGGGGGAGAAGAATGGCGAAAAGAAGAAGGAAGTGGAGTACGATCTTGAGGGTGTAAATTTAGTGAATAAATTAGTGCAATATGTGATGACCGATATGTTATAAGCGATTGCGCTAACCTATCTACTCGTCGAGAAATGGGATCAAATCCCTCAAGATTCGCAAGAAAACATGGGTACGCCGAACTTGGTATCGGAGATGAAAGCGTAACGGTCATTTGTACGGTCGGGACAATAGGAGAGAAGAAAGGGAGTGAATTAGGGATAGTATCTTTCTCACCATAGTAAACTGTTTCGAACTTGAAAGATTCCATTAATGGTTCGAAACTACTATAATCAACCGAGTCTGATGGCTTATCTGAAAATGTAAAGGACTCAAACTCGGGCGGTGAGTCATCAACATCGTCCGAAAAAGTGAAACACTCGTAAGTATTATCGTCTGTGAGAATTGTGTCAGATTCAAAGGAAAAGGTTTCAAGCTCACAGTCTTCAAGCGGGGTCGGAACGATGGAAAGGAGGGAGGGTGATATAGCAGTCAAAGGTTCAGGAGGATGAATTGGAAAATTAGACACATCAAATAAAAATGATTCAACCTCAATATTATCCTCAAGACTCTCCTCAATACTATCCTCAATATTTAACTCCTCCATGCCATTATCATCAAATTCAAGACGCATATTAGATTCGGGAGAAACCTTTAATAACTCGGGATGATGATTTGAACATAAAATCTCAATTAAATCGACAGGTTCATCATCCGAAATATTCCCGGCGTCAATATCCTCAATCAAGTGAAAATCAATTTTCTTAGACACCTCATCAAAAGCATGGATATCTATCGATTTAGGTTCTAGAGTGGAGGTGTAAAGGTCAAAAGGATTAGGTGCGGTTTCACTCGAAAGGGGTTCCTCACAATTTGGCAAATCAAACACTACAAAATCACACAACTCGTTTTTATGTTCAACAGGTGAACTATTTAGGGCAATCGATGGAAAACAGGAGTTGTGGGCTTCAATTGGGTAAGGGTAGGTTTGATTTGAAAATCCTCTCTCATGCTCACTCTGTCCAACTGCCGCCTCATACATTGAAAAATTTGGAGCTAGCGGGACACTAGCTACCGGTTCACTCGGTTGCATAAGGGCGGCCATGAACGCTTCCACATTCCTCGCCATTTTGTTTGTTGCAGCAATATAAGCCTCCAACGACTCTTCCAAACTAGACTTAGGTGGTGAGGGGGTTTCGGTAAAAGATTCAAAATTGGTTGGATATGTGAAACTCCCTAATGACTGTGTAGAAACAGTGTCTAGTGAAGGTGGGAAAGTCGGGTATGACTGGTAGGAAGTGGGTGGTAGGACAGGGGTAGGGTCAACATCTGGATAAAAAGGTGAAAAGTCGTGTGGATCCCTAGAACTAGATGAGTGGAGAGGGGTGAAAGATCGGCTGTGAGATTGAGCAATATGCTCAGCAATGGACATCGGCCTAGGAGTGACAGAAGGACTTGAAGAAGTGGTATCAACATATGTAGGTGGTAAAGGTTGACTCGGTTGACACAATGTGGGTTGAAAAGTCAAACTATTTCTCCTAGACGCCTCTATTTGATCTTTCAAAGATTTTTTAGGCATGGAGGGATCGTTTTTAAATTGACAGAACAAATTGACATATGACGCAAAATTAGGTTCGGGATACCAAAGTTCGGCTAATGATTTATTATGTGGGGTACCCATGTTGTAAGAAAAGGGAAAAAGAAGGAAAGTTTATTGTGGTGCAAGGATTTATTTGGGGCTAAAAAAATTTTGCAAGTTCTATAAAATATTTGTCCTTTTTATTTTCATTTTTCATTGAATTTTTTTTCTCTCTTTATTTGGAAAAATTTTGTTGCAAAAAGATTTTAGAGAAAAGATATGCAACAGCAAAATATTTTATAGAAAAGATATGCAACAGCAAAATATTATTTGCAATCTATTTTATTTCAAGCGGGGCCAAAAAATCCTGTACAAGACTGTTATATGGAAGGAAATATATTTTTAAAGCGCACAAAATCTTGCAGGCAGTTTTCAGAAAATAAATTTCAAAATATACAGAAAAGAGACAGTGGGGCTTACAGAAAAATTTGCATAAGATGTTGTCACTGTACCGCCGCCTTTTCGCGGTAAAAACGTGTTTGTGCCGCGTTTTCGCAGCGAGATCGTCGGCGCGAGTCCCCAAAAAAATTATGCCGCTCTGATTCCACTAGAAGGCCGCGGTTCCGCGGCCTAATGTGGGTTTTGGCCGCGGAATTGCAGCAGGTTGGGGGAGTTGGGTCTCCAAAATTTTTGTGCTTCTCTGTTTTTTTTAAATCCCTTCTGTTGCGATATCTCTTTTTCCGTTTCGCTTTCTGGAAATTTCCAGATCCGAATTTGTATATCCTGCAAAAATTCAAACAACACAGTATCCCTTCCAAAAATAACAGATGAAATATTTTATATATTTTTTTGGATTTTTTTTAGATTTTTATGATTTTTTTAATTTTGATTAACCCGAAATTGCGAAAAGGAAAGTTCTACGCCATCCCCGGCAATGGCGCCATTTGATTCGAGTGATTTAGCGTGCTTGCGCTTTGTAAAAGATAGATCAAAAATATTTGTAACCGCAATCAAGAACGGCGTCGCTTTTCAGCTAGCCGGTGAGTACGGGTCGGTCCACAGGGATGTTGTGAATCTCCGATTCATTCTTACGAGTTAATTCCGAAGGGTGTTCGGAGTTGTTATTAAATCTAAAAACATAATTAACCTAGGGCAATTATCTAGATCTATTCTTGTTAGGGTTAGGTTTAGGAATGGTTTGGAAATGTAAATAAATCTCAACGCTTTCTATACCCAGATTAGGATCTAAGAGGAGTTATGGTAATTATCAATAAAGGGGATTAGATCCATTCGGGAAGGTGTTCCTTCCTCTAGGTTCTTGTCCTTCCTTTAGAGATCCTTACCCTAACCTCCATGGAAAACACGCGCAACTGAGCCTTTATACTACGGTATCACTGCTACCTCGAGGGATAGGGTGCCGTAGGGCGCAGTGTGTGCATGTATGCATGGAGTCCTATAGATTCTATGTGATGGGTAAGAAAGGGATGAGAGATCTCATCTCTCAAAAGCCCTTCCCAAAGCTAACATCTAAGGCAAGGAATTAAAATCTAAACTAGAACAATTAAATAAAACTACTTACAGTTGGCTCTCTCCAAATATCAACGCAGGGTTGTCAGATCTGGATTCATGATTTGAAAAGAGGCACCGATGCTCTCCAAAAGAATTCTAAAATTTATTAATGAAGGGAGGCATAAAGAATTACAATGGTTAGAGTTCCTATTTATAAAGAATAAGAAATCCTAGGGTTACATTTTGATTCGCATGTCTACAATTACAAAAATAGCCCTAGGTTGACTGGTCAACGCCGCCACAAAAATATGGAAAAAATATTTGTTCCTGATTGCACTATCCTGCCGCGGAACCGCGGCGTGAGGCATGGTTTGGCCGCGGTTCCGCGGCCAAATGTTGGAGTTGGGCTCTGGACTTTCTGGTGCTGGCTTCTGGTGACTTTTTCTTCCTGTTTATATATGTTCTTTTCCATTTGGGCTTCTAGGTTGGTTCCAGATTTCCAGTGAACAATTTGCAATGGATTTTTAACCATTCGCTTTGAGTCGATGTCTTGAATCTTGCTTTGTGAATTGTTCCTTATGTAGGCTTGATCAAGATTCTCTGTTTGTTGGTTAAAGTCCACTTTTGCATCATCTTTTCATCGTTTTCACTGTTTCCTGTCCAAGAACCTGTAACCTGTAACATGTAGCAGACATGCCTCAAAAGTACCTGTTTATTTATAAAAAGAATAAGAATGGGGAATATAATAATGCAATATTATGGTGTGAACAAATACCCCCAAACTTATCTTTTGCTCGTCCTCGAGCAAACTTATTTTTATTCACTAAAATCCTAACCACACTTTCGCAGGGAAACGCGATTGCACTGAGCACGTGCAACAAGTCGTTAAACCTCTAGGTGTCCCTAATAGGAGGAGTGTTGTCTCCTGAGGGTTTTCAGCGGATTACACCCATAAAATCCTATCAATTCGGCCTATTAAGTTTTGTTCTCCAATAAGGTTTTCTAACAAGGAATTCTATTATCTTTTGACTCGCAAATTATCCACCCACATTCTTCACACTTCCTCATTATTTAACTTAAGATTATATATGTTATGTAGACCTACTTAGCTTTCGGCATCTCTTAAGTCTTCCTTCTAGGGTTTCATCTCCACTTAGGAATTTCTATCAACTCTATTAAAGATATAAGTTCTATTTTTCATTCCTCTCTCTTATCTAAATTCCAATCACATATCCCTACGTGTGTGTATAGATCACCCCTACACTTGGAAATTCAAATCAAGCAATCATACTCTCGTCCATTATCCAAAGCACTTATTAATTAGTGAATTTTTAAATGAAATTTGCTTACACATCCTTCATGCGACCGTTAATACTTCTTGAGGTACCAACAACCGATTACAAGATGCGTTAGCACTTTAAAGCATATTTCCTAGTTTTGCAACACCCAAGGCTTTAGCAGTGACTCCCAAACCAGTTGGTCTAAGGCACTAGGTGATGAAGCACCCTCGCTAAATATTTTTCTATTTTTACAGCCTTAAGTAATCACAAGAACCAGTGTCCATTTTTTTATTCTTTATTCACACTGATATATATATATATTTCGTTGGATATGCGGAGATGCGCATAGCGGAGATGCGCATGCTTCGTTGGATATGCGGTAACACTAGAAAAGATAAGGTTCGAAATGAGGATATTCGGGCAAAAGTTTGTGTAGCACCTGTGGAGGAGAAGATGCGGGAAAACCGGCTAAGATGGTTTGGTCATGTGCGACGCAGACCTAGGGAAGCACCGGTTCGACGAATAGATACTCTCGATATGGGCAATGGCAAAAGGGCAAAAGGTAGACCGAAGAAAACATGGATGGAGGCGATACGAAATGATATGGTTGCCAAATGACTCAATGAAAGTATATTGTTCGATAGGAGTGAGTGGAGGCGGAGGATTCATGTGCTGGACCCGGCGTGATTCTCATGTTGGTTCATGTAGCCTACCCCATATGCTTGGGATAAAAGGCTCAGTTGTTGTTGTTGCTGCTGCTGCTTATAAACTACACATGTCCCAATAGTATGATCTGCATCATAATCACAGTAGTCAAGCAAATATCCTCAGGGTTTTATCAACATGTACCAAATGAATAAAAGCATGATCAAGTGAACATGTCAAGATAAAGAGTAACCAGATAGCGTACTATCATGTCGAGCAAGAATGTCCTCTGAATATATAAATATATATATATATATATATCCACTATCAAATAATGGCATTTAGAGAAAACATATATCCAAAACACACTACATCACTAGATACTCTAGATTAGCAATCTAGAGCCTTTAGTTGCTCCAATAGGTTTTTAAGTGGAGCTAGAGCCATGAACCACATCTCTTGGGTGGATCATCATCGACGGAGGAGGATCGGAGATCAAGCTCGACCATGGAGTCCCATGGAGCTGAGGAAAAAGGTAGAAACCGAAGGACACAGATCTTTTGGTATAACCCCCTTATGGCAGTAGCTAGACCCCTTAGTTTGCTAGTTTAATGTTTGGTTAGATTCTAAGTAGTGGTTTCTAGTGCCATGTTTTTTAAAAGTTAAAGTTTTTCATTCCGCAACGGCCGTGGTTGAATCCCTGGACGTTAGGAACCCCAATATGGTATCAAAGTCATCCAAACATTAGAAACTAGTAGTAAATGATGCTTTGGTTTCAAAACCGAAAAATTCTGATTTTCAAGAACCCATTCTCTGTCGAAATTTTTTTGGTCTCTAAATTTTTTTTAAAATAAGTGCAGAGGCTTAATCTTGATGTGTATATGACACATGATAAAAACGAGGCAAAACCATCTTTAAAAAACCGCCAGAAATCTCCTTTTTCCCGCTATTGGTGGTTTTTTGATGACTCCAATGTCTTGGGTTTTAGTTGGTAGTTTTGGTCTTGTTTGATTTGCCCCAGATTTCACTTAGTGTTATCTTTGCTTTGGGGTAACTTAGAAAGTTTAAAACTTGAAACTTTTGCATCGTTGATCTCTGTGATGTGGTGTATGTATTTTCAAACGTCGTCTATTTGCTATATGTCATTTGGACGGGGTTGCACATACTTGCTTCTGTTGCTGTGATGTTTATATCTATGATGGTTTATTCGGTGTAACGCCTTAGATTTCGATTAGTGATAATTAAGCGGTAATGCGGGTTTTCTGTAAAAAGTTTACCATTTCGGGTTTCTCACATTTTATAACAATTAATTAATATTTTATTATTATTTGTTATGGCTTGCACGCACGTGTGCACGTTAATGTGAGGGTGTATTTGTGTTAATCTTGCTTAGTGATCATGACAACTTAACCAAATCCTAATCCTTGCTTTGCTTTAACCCTAAACCTCTAGATATTTGTGGAGAGATATTTCTTTGTGTTTTTGATTGGATGAGAGGTGGCATGGCGAGTCATGGTGAACTTAATGCTTGCATTAAGTGATGGTGGTGCACTTACCCTCTCACCCTACAATCACCTCTTTCTCTTTTCTTCACACCCTCTCTTATTCTCTCTCACTTATCTCTTTCTCATTATTTCTTCATCTCTCTCTCATCTCAACTGAACACTTATCACTTCCTTCACTAAACATTCACTAAACTTCACAAAAATCTCACCCAAATCACTTCTAAACCTTGTTTTGCCTCTTGAATGCCTTGAAGCTTGGAAAGCTAGGATTTTTGAGCTTGTGGGAGTAGGTAATGATCTCTTTCTGGTAAGTGGGTCTTTTTATTGTTGCGTAGTTTGTTAGTTTCAGTTTAGAACGCGTAAAGTTTCATTTCGGGTAAATATCGTATTTTTAATGTAGTTTTGGTGTCTCGGATGATCTGCTAACAGACCAGATATTTGTTGGAAAAGTTCCCATCACAGTGACCTTGTGTAGTGACCTAGAACCCACCATAAAAAACTTGAGCCCATTCCCTTATAGGCAGGCCGCATATTTAATGGTTCTGGCCGCAATTTGAGGCCTGAGTAGGGTCTGGGGGGGTTGTATTTTGGTCTGGGGGGTCTCTGGGGTTGTGTGTGGTCTTATCGTATGTGCAACTTTTACAAATTGTTGGTGTAGAAAAATCTTGGATCACTTTGCTAGTTTCTAGTGTTTCGATTACACGCGTTACGTTATCCGATACGGTTCGTGTTCTTATGTTGCTTTTTGCTCTTGGGTGGTTTCGTAGTGTCGCTACGACGTTAGCCACTAGACGAACACTTAAGAGTATATTTGGAGTTGGTGCGTCGGCCAACATAGTTTGTAAGTATTATTGGTCGATTACTAATATACACTTGCTTTATTGTTTTATGATCTTAGGGACGCAGGCGGGGACTTCGGACGCTGCGAAGAAAGGAAAGCAAGTGGTTGGCTTTACTTAGCCAGGATCATCTGTGAGTAGATTTAACATCTACAGGGGAATCGCCCGCATGGCGTTATACGTCTGGGCTAGATTAAATGACATGACTATTCAGTTAGAAGTATATGGACATTGATTGTGTATGTGTACCTTAGCTGCATATCTCATTTCCTATTGTGTATGGACTTAGTATTAATGAGACAAAACACCATTATTGACGGTTCAAGTTTCACGAGCACTAATTGTATGCTACACTCATGCCGTCAATAATTGCCATGACATGCACAACACCTATACAAACGTGATATGGTATGGTTAAGGACATTGAAACATTGATTCATATTCCTTTGTGCATATGACATATAGCATACATATATGCTTACTTGCTTACAAATATGCCTTTGCCATGCCTACATGTTAGCTACACATATACTTGGAGGGTATTGTATCTTTATTGACATGTATATACACATACCTAGCTTGCTATAGCTACACATATACCTGGAGGGTATTACATCATTACTGATAATACACATATCTTGCTATACGGACATGGTTACGTATACCTAGTTATAGCTACATGTTCACCTTTATATGATGGTGTTTGGACTTGGAGAAATTAGGAACCACATGATATATTTAATAACTTGTTGTAGTTAAATAACGGTTTTTCCTTTATATGCTCATATTACTGTTTTATGTTGCATATATCTTATTCATGGATTTTCGCATTGAGATATGGATTTCACATGATGTTTTCTGGATTTGAGGACCGTGGTAGTTTCATGAAATTATGCATTATTTGAAAAACCCGGTTTCTCTTGATATGATATTTCGATGCGTCCACCATGTGATTTATCGGTTCTGTGATTAGCATGTGATACCCGATTCGAGGAGTGGGAAACACCGTCTGCTGGTACATGGTGGAGCGCGGTATGGTACTCCGGGGCGAGAGGTGATTTTGTGGTATAGACGATGAGCCTGGCAGAGGGGACCACTACCTACCGGTGATAGTATTTGGACTCGGCGGTGATCGTGGAGATATTGACCGGGAGTCATGTATGTATGGATACGGGGAATTCGAGTGTCGAAGCTGGGTACTCGGGTTTCCAATGAACGTATGATACGTACATATCAGGGCCAGTCATGGTGACGTTGTCTGATAGATGAGTATTTATGTGTCGATACTGGACACTAGTTTTCATGATATTTTACTCCTAAGTATATATATCAGGAGTATGGGACGATGTTATATATGCATTTATATATATTAGTGGTATGGGACGCTATTATATATATATATATATATATATATATATATATATATATATATAATATCATCATAACGATCTATGCAAGTATTCTTATTCATTACTTGATGTTGATGGCCGATCTGAGGGCCGATCTAAGTAAATTGGGATTTGGATTGTCTTGATGGACACCGGTCCTGCAACGATGAGGATTCCATGAGGATGACATGTTTTATCCCATATTTAGCATTTATTTATATGCATTGCTTCATGTATTAATAGTACCTGATAGAGTACTTTTCATGACTTTTGCATATACATATTGCCATATTATTACTTCATGTATTAGTTGTACCTGATAGAGTACCTTTCATGACTATTGCATACTTATGGCCATTTATATCTATTAGCTTGCATGTGATAGATTCGCGCAGTACGTGCATACTTGCGATTACCTGCATATGTTATTTACTATTCACGAGTTGGCAACTCACCCCCGTTATGCCACAGGGTTGTACAAGTTGTCCCTCAGAGCAGTCATGACAGGGTTTTTATCTATCGTATCATCTTTTGCAGCGGATACCGCTACGGCTGACTGTGTGCAGTTTTGCTATTGGTGGGTTTTGCGGTTATCCGATATTGCTCATTGTATATCTTTGTACCTTGTACTCTCCATCTATCATTTTCATGTATTGACTTAAAGACGAGTTGTGAGGACGAAATTGTATATTATTTTGTGACTTGGAGGTCTTTTATGCAGTTTCACTTATATCGTCTTTTTCTTCGCTACGGCGTCGTATATCTGTTGTGGTGTTTGTTTTTCCACCTTTGGGCGTGGATTTGCTCCCGTTGGGGATGCTTTACTTACATCTTTATGTTGTTACCCTGTTTGGGGGCTTGTTTTACAAAGGAGGTGCTGCCAAATTTTTTTAAGGAAATAAATTTGGACTTTAAAGAATTTGATTGAGATTTCAAAATTTTTAACAATGTTATTATCACTTACTACTTTTGATGGTTTAGATTGCTGGGTTTTTGGCTTACTTGAATTACGTTACTCCTGCAGACGTTACGTGGTTTAAGGGCCGTCACGTGCCAAATTATCGGGTCATGACAAAGTTGGTATCAGAGCGCTAGGTTTTACCTTTCGGAGTGTAGGATGACCTTGGTATGATGGAGTAGGTAGCTTAAGCAGAGTGATGTAGCGTGTGTATGTCCGCGGCATACTTACGACACGGTACTCCGCCTAAAGTGACCTAGGTACTAAATGCTTGAAATTCCTTCCTTGATGATACATATCCTTGTGATTCGATTTCCGTGTTCCTATCGAATCCTATTTCCATTTATAGCCTTTTGCCACCGATGACTTTGAGGGCTCAGAAAGAGGTAGCGAGGGCCGAGGTCAGAGTTGACTCGTTTGAGATGAGGACTGACCAGGACGGTACGCTCGTTGCATAAGAGCAGATTGATCCGCCTTCTATAGATTGTATCACTAGGCTTGAGACAGATATGCAGGACTTGCGCCAGATGATGAGGTCATTGGTTGAGGCCAGTTGAGCGCAGCGACAGGAGGTTGTCACCTCTGTTACCCAGTTATTCCTTGCTATCAGCACACATCATTGTGTCACGTATACAGCACCAGTGGACACAACCCTATTGGATGAGGAGCGTCTTTCTGAGGCTTTAGGTGTTCGAGGACAGAGGAGGGCTCGTACAGGTGTATCAGCCCAGAGGCTTGGGACGTCGTGACAGATTTCGTGCATGTTGCGGGAGTAGCAGAGGCTTGGGACGAGAACAGTTGTTTAGCTCTTATCCCCAGGAGGATCAGCAGCAATTGTATGGATGTTCCCGGTGCGGGAGTTTCCATCACCTCGTCAGAGATTGTACCTTGGTACGCCATAGGAGGACAGCTGTACCACATGATACCTTACCACCTTCACCTCAGGGAGAGTCTCCTGTTGCGCCTGTTGTTGATCCGCATCAGACTCATGTTCAGAAAGGTCGTGGTCGTGGAGGATTTGTTCCAAGAGTAAAGGATGGTGGAGGAGGAGTTCAGCCAGTTGCGGGTAGAGGGCAGACACGAGCGTTTGCTTCTACTCATCGGGACGTGCGGGCGTCCAATGCAGAGTTTTCAGGTATTCTTAATTCGTATGTTTGTTTAATTCGGGATCTATGCACTCGTTTTTTCTACACACTTAGTGTTATGGTTGGGCCGAGAGTCGTGTATGCTAGATCAGCCGTTTATTGTGTTAACTCCTATTAGCGATCCTTTGGTTGCGCGACAGGTGTTTCGGTCAGGTGCCAATTGGGTAGGAGATAGAGATTCGTCCGTTGATTTGATCCTTCTAGAGATGTTGGACTTTGACGTTCTCCTGGGCACGGACTGGTTAGCTACGTGCTATGCATCTGTGGACTGCCGCGACAAAATAGTCAGGTTTTGTTTTCCGGCGAGTCGGTTCTTGTGGTGCAGGGGGACAGTGGAGCCACCCCTTACAGCTTGAATTCAGCCTTTTTCGCTAGTCGGCTTTTGAGGAGAAGATGTCGAGGATTCTTGGCTTTTGTTCATGTTACCGGAGCCACAGTGGGTTTGTTGGACCGGGTTCCTATCGTGCGGGAGTTTTTCGATGTTGTTCCAGATGAGCCAGAGGAGCAAAGGGAGCTTAAGGATCTGCTGCAGAGTTGCCAGATAGAGGGACTTGTGCGTCCGAGTGTTTCGCTTTGGGGAGCTCCTATTTTGTTAGTCAAAAAGAAGGATGGCGGTTTGAGGTTGTGTATCGATCAATCGTCAATTGAACCGAGTTATGGTGTGGATAGATATCCTTTACCTCGCATTGACGATTTCTTTGATCAGCTCCAGGGTACAAGACATTTTTCTAAGTTTGTTTGGGATCAGGTCATCATTAGTTGCGGGTTCGGAGTGATGATATTCCGAAGACTGTTTTTGTGCGTGCTGTGGGCTTTATGAGTTTTGGTGTCGTTGGACTCACCAGTGCCCTAGCAGCATTCATGGATGTGATGAACCAGGTTTCTCAGGCCGTTCCTCGACCAGTTATTGTTGTGTTATTGATGACATTCTGGTCTATTCCAAGAGTCATTAGGAACATGAGCAGCACTTGAGGATTGCTTTGCAGACATTGGGAGAGTACCGGCTGTTTGCTGAATTCTTGAAGTGTTCCTTCAGGCTTAATCCTAGGTCATGTGATTACGGGAGACGGTTTTCGTATAGACCCGAGGGAGATCGAGGCCGTACAGCTTTGGCCCAGACTTGATCAGGGACAGAGGTCCGCAGATTTTTGGGCTTAGTCGGTTTTTACCGCCGTCTCTTGCAGGATTTCTTGAGTATCGCTGCACCGCTGACCGGATTGATCAGGAAGGGGTTCCTTTTCTTTAGACTGAGGCATGCGTGCTAAGTTTTCAGGGGTTGAAGACTTGGTAGACGACTGCACCAGATCTATCTTTGCTTTCTGGATCGGGTGACTTTGTCGTTTATTGTGATGTTTCGCGAATGGGGCTCGATTGTGTACTGATGTAGTATGATAGAGTTATTACTTATGCTTTCCAACAGTTGGAGGAAGTACGAGCAGGATTTATACCACTCATGATCTGGAGATGGCCGCGCTGGTCATGCGTTGAAGATTTGGAGACACTACTTGTACGAAGAGTCGTGTCAGATTTTCATAGACCGCCAGAGCTTTGTGTACATCTTCCTGCAGCAGGTTTTGATTGTTGAGACAGCGCTGTTGGATGGAGCTTGTGAAGGATTGTGATTGTGAGATCCTTTATTACCCGTTGCAAGGCGATTGTGGTAACTGATGCTTGAGTCGTAGGCCCGGGGGTAGTTTATTCCAGTTGTGCGCAGTTCGGAGACAGTCTTCTACAGATTTACAGTTCTTGTGCGACAGATGAGTACAGCTTAAGTTCGCCTCTACTGAGGGGACAGCTTTCTTATGTCCGCGCCCGTCCACTTTTACTTAATCGTTTTCGTGAGGCACAGCCCGCCTATGCTCGTTTGTTTGAGATTCTGAGCATGTTCGGCAGGGTAATGATTCAGAGTTCTTAATTTATGACCAGGGTGTGCTGTGTTAGGGACTCGATGGCGTGTACCCGAAACTGATGGGTAGAGATGCGAGGTCCTAGAGCAGACACATCAGTCACCTTTCTGTGTTCATCCAAGTGCCACCAAGATGTAACGTGACTTGAGAGTTGGTTACTGGAGGGCAGGGATGAAAAGTGAAGTTTCGGATTTCGTTTTGAAGTGCTTGGCTTGTCGACAAGCTAAGGTTGAGCATTTAAGGCCGGCTGGAGAGTTGCAACCTTTTACCATTCCGGAGTGGGAATGGGAGCAGATCTCCATGATTTTTGTTGTGGTGTCTACCCAGGTCTAGACTGAGTGTGACTCCATTTGGGTGTTTGTTGTCTGGTTCTGCTCAGTTTGCTCAGTTGTTCTTTGTTAAGTTTGTGCGTTTGCACGGAGTTCCTTCATGCGTTATATCCAATAGAGGCACCCGGTTCACTAGCCGTCTTTGGCAGAAGCTTCAGGAAGCCTTGGGTACTGTTTGAGTTTTAGCTCCGATTTCCATTTGTAGGACGATGGTCAGTTAGAGCGGACTATACAGACTCTGGAGGATATGCTTGTGCGTACGTACTAATTGTTGTTGGTTGTTGGGATCGTCACTTGCCATTGAGAGGGTTCTCCTACGATAACAGTTATCAGGAGACATTCCAATTGGGAACCTTTAGGCTTGTTTTGGTAGGTTGTGTCGATCGCCAGTCTGTTTTTACTGACTCCGCGAGAGTAGGATTTTTTGGACCCCAGCTAGTCCAGAGACTTCAGAGAAGATCCAGTTGATTCAGGTCAGGATGAGAGCAGTTCAGTGCAAACAGAAGTCTTATACCGACCGTGGTGGTCGCAGACTTGAGTTCGCGGTGGGAGATCATGTATTTCTACGGATTTTTTCGATAAATGGCGAGTTGAGTTTTGGGAAGCTTAGTCCCAGAATTGTAGGTCCTTTTGAGATCCTTGAAGCGAGTTAGTACCGTTGCCTATAATTTGGCACTTCTGCCCAGATTTTTGAGTATTCATCTCATATTCCTCTTGTTGATACTTTGTAAATACCTTCATGACCTTTCTCAAATGATTTGGTACCAGACCATATAGCTTGGACACGATTTTTCGTTCACCGGCAGTTGATAGTGTTAGTGGATCGGCAAGTGGAGAAACTTCGGTCAAGGGTCTTTCCATCTGTGGAGCTTTCTTTGTCGTAGCCGTATAGTGAGGTGATCACTTGGGAGGCTGCGAGCGAGATTTGGGAGTTTTGCACTCATCTCTTTGAAGGAATGCATAGTGAGAATTTTAAATTCAGTGACGAATTTCTATAGGGGGAGATTGTAACGCCTTAGATTTCGATTAGTGATAATTAAGCGGTAATGCGAGTTTTTTGTAAAAAGTTTACCATTTCGGGTTCCTCACATTTTATAACAATTAATTAATATTTTATTATTATTTTTTATGGCTTGCACGCACGTGTGCACGTTAATGTGAGGGTGTGTTTGTGTTAATCTTGTTTAGTGATCATGACAACTTAACCAAATCCTAATCCTTGCTTTACTTTAACCCTAAACCTCTAGATATTTGTGGAGAGATATTTCTTTGTGTTTTTGATTGGATGAGAGGTGGCATGGTGAGTCATGGTGAACTTAATGCTTGCATTAAGTGATGGTGGTGCACTTACCCTCTCACCCTACACTCACCTCTCTCTCTTTTTCTCACACCCTCTCTCATTCTCTCTTACTTATTTCTTTCTCATTATTTCTTCATCTCTCTCTCATCTCAACTGAACACTTATCACTTCCTTCACTAAACCTTCACTAAACCTCACAAAAATCTCACCCAAATCACTTCTAAACCTTGTGTTGCCTCTTGGATGCCTTGGAGCTTGGAAAGCTAGGATCTTTGAGCTTGTGGGAGTAGGTAATGATCTCTTTCTGTTAAGTAGGTCTTTTTATTGTTGCGTAGCTTGTTAGTTTCAGTTTAGAACGCGTAAAGTTTTGTTTCGGGTAAATAACGTTTATTTTAGTGTAGTTTTGGTGTCTCGGATGATCTGCTATCAAACCAGATATTTATTGGAAAATTTCCCATCACAGTGATCTTGTTTAGTGACCTAGAACCCACCATAAAAAACCTGAGCCCATTCCCTTATAGGCAGGCCACAGATTTAATGGTTCTGGCCGCAATTTGCGGCAAGAGTAGGGGCTGATGGGTTATGTTTTGGTCTGGGGGTCTCTGGGGTTGTGTGTGGTCTTGTGGAATGTGCAACTTTTATAAATTGTTGGTGTAGAAAAATCTATGATCACTTTGCTAGTTTCTAGTGTTTCGATTACGCGCGTTACGTTATCCGATACAGTTCGTGTTCTTGTGTTGCTTTTGCTCTTGGGTTGGTTTGGTAGTTTCGCTATGCACGTTAGCTACTAGATGAACACTTGAGAGTATGTTTGGAGTTGGTGCGTCGGTCAAACATAATTTGTACGTATTATTGGTCGATTGCTAATATACACTTGCTTTATTGTTTTATGATCTTAGGGACGCAGGCGGGGACTTCGGACGCTGCGAAGAAGGGAAAGCAAGTGGTTGGCTTTACTTAGCCAGGATTATCTGTGAGTAGATTTAACATCTACAGGGTAATCGCCCGCATGGCGTTATGCGTCTGGGCTAGATTAAATGACATGACTATTAGTTAGAAGTATATGGGCATTGATTGTACATGTGTACCTTAGTTGCATATCTCATTTCCTATTATGTATGGATATAGTATTAATGAGACACAATACCATTATTGACGGTTCATGTTTCACGAGCACTAATTGCATGATACACTCACGCCGTCAATAATTGCCATGACACGCACAACACCTATACATATGTGATATGGTATGGTTAGGGACATTGAGACATTGATTCATATTCTTTTGTGCATATGACATATAGCATACATGTATACCTCTATGCTTACACATATGCCTTGCCATGCCTACATGTTAGCTACACATATACCTTGAGGGTATTGTATCATTATTGACATGTATATACACATACCTAGCTTCCTATAGCTACACATATACCTGGAGGGTATTACATCATTACTGATAGGTAGATACACATATCTTGCTATACGGACATGGTTACATATACCTGGTTATAGCTACATGTTCACCATTATATGATGTTGTTTGGACTTGGAGAAATTAGGAACCACATGATATATTTAATAACTTGTTGCAGTTAAATAGCAGTTTTTTCCTTTATATGCTTATATTACTGTTTTATGCTGCATATATCTTATTCATGGATTTTCGCATTGAGATATGGATTTCACATGATGTTTTTTGGATTTGAGGACCGTGGTAGTTTCATGAAATTATGCATTATTTGAAAAACCCGGTTTCTCTTGATATGATATTTCGATGCGTCCACCATGTGATTTCTCGATTCTGAGATTGGCATGTGATACCCGATTCGAGGAGCGGGAGGCACTGTCTGCGGGTACATGGTAGAGCCCGGTATGGTATCCCGGGACGAGAGGTGATTTCGTGGTGTAGACGATGAGCCTGGCAGAGGGACCACTACCTATCGGTGATAGTATTTGGACTCGGCGGTGATCGTGGAGATATCGACCGGAGTCATGTACGTATGGATACGGGGAATTCGAGTGTCGAAGCTGGGTACTCGGGTTTCCGATGAACGTATAATACGAACATATCAGGGCCAGTCATGGTGACGATGCCTGATAGATGAGTATTTATGTGTCGATGCTGGATATTAGTTTTCATGATATTTTACTCCTAAGTATATATATCAGCGGTATGGGACGATATTATATATGCATTTATATATATATATATATCAGTGGTATGGGACGCTGTTATATATATATATATATATATATATATATATATATATATATATATATATATATATATATATATATCATCATAATGATCTATGAAGTATTCTTATTCATTACTTGATGTTGAGGGCCGATATGAGGGTCGATCTGAGGGCTGATTTGAGAAAATTGGGATTTGGATTGTCTTGATGGACACTGGTCCTGCCACGATGAGGATTCCGTGAGGATGACATGTTTTATCCCATATTCCGCATTTATTTATATGCATTGCTTCATGTATTAGTAGTACCTGATAGGGTACCTTTCATGACTGTTGCATATACATATTGCCATATTATTGCTTCATGTATTAGTTATACCTGATAGAGTACCTTTCATGACTATTGCATACATATGGCCATTTATTGCTATTAGCTTGCATGTGATAGATTCACGCAGTACGTGCATACTTGCGATTAGCTGCATATGTTATTTACTATTCACGAGTTGGCAACTCACCCCCGTTATGCCACAGGGTTGTACAGGTTGTCCCTCAGAGCAGTCACGGCAGGGTTTTTATCTATCGTATCATCTTTTGCTGCGGATACCGCTACGGCTGACTGTGTGCAGTTTTGCTATAGGTGGGTTTTGCGGTTATCCGATGTTGCTTATTGTATATATTTGTACCTTGTACTCTCCATCTACCATTTTCATATATTGATTTAGAAACAAGTTGTGAGGACGATATTGTATATTATTTTGTGACTTGGAGGTCTTTTATGCAGTTTCACTTTATATCGTCTTTTTCTTCGCTACGACGTCGTATATCTGTTGGGGTGTTTGTTTTCCGCCTTTGGGCGTGGATTTGCTCCGTTGGGGATGCTTTACTTACATCTTTATGTTGTATCCTTTTTGGGGGCTTGTTTTACAAAGGAGGTGCTGCCAAATTTTTTTTAAGGAAATAAATTTGGACTTTAAAGAATTTGATTGAGATTTTAAAAGTTTTAACAATGTTATTATCACTTACTACTTTTGATAGTTTAGATTGCTGGGTTTTTGGCTTACTTGAATTACGTTACGCCTGGAGACGTTACGTAGTTTAAGGGCCGTCACATGCCAAATTTCGGGCCGTGACATTCGGATTATCGTGTTGGATATCCCCAAGTGCAATAATAGTTGTACATTTTAGATTTATTTGTATATTCATTATTGCGGGGTGAGCGTCTAACTTATGGACTGTCATTTCCGCCAGTTTGTATATTCTTTTATTGGGGCACAACCGGGTTGAGGTCGATGTCACTATTGTATATATTTTCTTTTCTGTACTAGGATTGCCTCGCGAAGGAGTGCTCGAATAGCCGGGTTCTAGAGAGCAACGGGCCTGCATCTCATGGCGTTGAGACCGAGGGGGCCTTACTCTAGAATTGCCGGGTTATTTGCCACACTCGTAAAGGGTATAGGATGACCCAAGGTAGGGTGCTCAAGTTACCGGATTCCGTGAAGAGCTGGGTGGCCCATTCACTTTGTTGATTGGGGTTACCTCACTTTCGGGATAGGGGTCTTGGTTCTTCATTGCACAAGCTATCCACATGACCGGGGAACGTCGAGTTTCATTTGTGACTCAAATGAAACCTGGGGCTCCTAGATTAACCGCTATTCCATGTTGCTTATCGCTGATGTTGATTTATCATACTTGGGACAAATGGTTATATATATATATTTATATATACTAGCAGATGTTGTATATGTTTTGCATCCGTGCTAGTCCAGCCCCCGCTCTGCCGATAGTTAAGTAACCTAAAGGTGCATGACAGGGCCCCATGGCAAATGCGGATGGCATATACGTACATTTTATTTTCGTTCTTTTTCTGGTGTGATAGGATTTAATTGATGGGGCCGCATTAATTTTGATTTATGCAAGGGAAAAGAAACCTAATAAGATGTTGTTGGAACAAATTTAAAAAAACTATAGTCATACTCATTCGCTTTGCATA
This sequence comes from Agapanthus africanus, assembly GCA_030015575.1. Classification (NCBI taxonomy): domain Eukaryota; kingdom Viridiplantae; phylum Streptophyta; class Magnoliopsida; order Asparagales; family Amaryllidaceae; genus Agapanthus; species Agapanthus africanus. Next base: position 65,209,037 of record CM057349.1, read on the forward strand.
GTGGTATTCGGTTAGGAATATCCAGCACCTCATTCGAGGAGGCAAGAACCAAGATCCCTTTACGGGGAGTGACCTCTTGAGCAAAAGATTATGTATCTATAAATTACTCAGTTTTCTTCAAAACCACTAGTTTTTAAAAGCCGAGCCTAAACCACTCCTTTTCAAAACTACTCGATTCCTTCAACGATATCAAGTTCATTACGTTAAAGGGTTTTTCGCCAAAAACCCATCCATAGACCTCCGTTATTTCGGATGAGTAGTACCTAGTATTTGTGTTGCGTTTGTTGGCCTTTGTCAAAGCGTAGTGTACGGTAGCTAGATATTGCTTGTCTGTTGCATAGAGATGCGATTATCTAGAACAATCGTATAGCCTTGTTAGCCTTTGTCAATGGTTTATACGGATGGGTCTAAATTAATCCAGGATAATGACGGGTTGAACTTGACTAGTGGTTTATGGTTTTTTGGTCTTTGTCAAGGTCATAAACCGCTAGGGGTAAAAACCACATCGGAAGTTTCAAATATACAGGAAACTTGCTAGTGTTGCATACATTCTGGAGTGTGGTAACTAGAGTGGCTTCTATCTATGTTATCACGCGATGATAGTTGGATCCTGATCCCACTGATGAGTAGGATTACTCTTGGGAGATATTTTTCACTTCACAATTAGCTAACCTATTAGGTGTCTAGAAAAGTGTTAATGGGGTTACGTCTCTACGGAAACGAGGTTTATTTTAATTAGGTCCGTGCGAGAGCACACGGAATCTCCCTCGGAGTACCAACACTCACCTGACCGAATGGTTAGAGAACTTGTAAGTGTTGGATATATGTATGCCCTAGAGGCCATTAATTTATAGTGGATGTATTTATATATGTATATATATATTTAGAGGACATTCTTGCTCGACATGATAGTATGCTATCTGGTTCCTTTTTATCGTGGCATGTTCACTTGATCACGCTTTTATTCATTTGGTACATGTTGATAAAGCCCTGAGGATATTTACTTGACTACTGTGATTATGAAGCAGATCATACTAGTGGGACATGTGTAGTTTATAAGCATATCCTAAAATGTCCCTAGTCGTGGGTTTATCGAGACGGGGCATCGATATTCCAGAGTAGACTAGCGTATACCATTCTTGACCCATGAGATGGGCGATGGATGATCTCATATCAATTGATGTTTGACATCAAGATTGTATGCGGGTGCTCAGTGGAGACTTGGTACACTGGACGAACTCGCCGAGAACTCCTATACGGTATTATATCTATCGTCGGATAGAAGTTCTCAGGTGACACTGGTACAGATTAGTCTGTAGACCCGAGATCATCATAGAGTCTTGTGTGTACTCCCACTGTGCTTTGATTTGCACCCTACCACGGCTCTACTAAGTCGTGCAAACAAGTGGCTTTTGGGTACAGTCCCGAGACATATGAAGGCAATGAGAGATAGGAGGGGTTTCGTCTCTCCCGGTATTGAGGATTGATGTTGCACTATACTCGATTGGCTATCTCAGCAAGTCCCTGTCCAGGAATGATGAGATTTACTAATAAGTGTTTTCGGTAGTTTCTCGATTTGTTATAGGCCATATACCGACATGATTTATTGAGTAAATGGGGTCGACGATGCCATCCCAAGACTCGATATGCAGCATATCTGATGAAGAGACCGGACTATACGGTAAGTGTTACCGGTTGGCTCGACAGGAGTTTTGACAGGTTCGCTTGTTTTTCTTCTGATCGCTCAATACCCGGGTGGCCATTACGTTTAGCTGACCGCTTGCTGCTTTTGGGTGTTTTGATATGATCATCACCTACTACCGGTTGTTCAAATCATAATTTTGCATTATTATATTCCCTATTCTTATTCATTTTAGAAATAAACAGGTGCTTTTAATCCATGTCTGCTATATAGTTGCAGGTTACAGGTTCTCGGAACAAAACAGTGAAAATGATGAAAAGACGATACAAAAGTAAGACTACGACCATCAAATAGAAGAATATTGATCATGCCTACAATTTGAGAGACAAATGGAGATCAATAAACAATTTTACAAAGTACAAAGGCAGCGCAAGATTCAAGACTTCAACACGAAGCAAACGGTAAAAGTCCACAACATTCTGCACTGTGAAAATCTGGAAGAAACTATAAGACATTCTGAAGAACCAAATGAAGAAAACGGATGTGTAAAGCAACTTGAAGCATCAGATGAAAACAGAGCCCAAGACCCCTCTATATGGCCGCGGATCCGCGGCCAAACATGGCTATTGGCCGCGGTTCCGCGGCCATGATAAGCCCGTGTCGGTGCATTTTTGACAGTGGGTGGCGATACGTTGACTAGGCTTCTCAGGTTAGTTTTGTAAATGTAGATAGGGATCAGAATGTAACCTAGGGTTTCTATAATCTATAAATAGGAACCCTACAGCTGTTTTTGGAGCATGCCTCTTCCTATGCCTATTTTTAATTATCAATTTCAGAATTTTAATTCTTGTAATGTTTGAAGAGTGCATCAAATAAAAAGTAAGTCGTTTTCTTTACCTTGCCTTAGTTTAATTTTCCTTTCTGCCCTAGTATAATTTTTATTTATCTGCCCTAGTTTAGATTTTATTTATTTGCCGTAGATTAGATAATTAGGTTATTAAAAACAATCATATAAATGAAATCTTTTTCCCTAATGAGTGAGTAGTTCCTCACTTGTTAGGGTTAGGAATGGGAAAGGTTTGAGGGATGAAAATCTCTCACCCCTTTCTTGCCCGTCATACATTTTAATAGGACTCTATGCATACATACACACACCGCTCACTACGACACCCTATCCCAGGAGGTAGCGGTGATACCGTAGTTTAAAAGACCGGTTGTGTATGTTTTTCATGGAGGTTAGGGTAAGAGTTAAGAAAGGAAGGACAAGACCTAGAGGAAGAAACCTAGTTTCTTCCCGATGGTACTAATCCCCTTTGTTAATTATTACCTTAACGCCTAAATAGGTCTTAATTAGGGCATAGAAAGCGGTGAGAAATATTGAATTTCCAAGTTTAACCTAAACCTAACCCTAGCAAGGTTTTAATTCTAATCAAACTCATTTCAGTTTTAATGATAATCAATCCAACCACAATTGGAATTAACTCGTTAGAACAAATAGAAAATACACAAAATCCCTGTGGACCGACCCGTACTCACCGGCTAGCTACCAAGCGACGCCGTTCTTGATTGCGGTAAATATTCTTTGATTCATCTTTTAAACATAAATCTCATCGAACAATCAAATGGCGCCGTTGCCGGGGAGACGGTAGTCTCTTTCTTTGTGTAATTTTGGGTTAAAAATAATAATAATAAAAAATAAAAAATTTAAAAATTATAAAAAATGAAAAATTTTAATACAAATAAATAAATAAAATAAAATAATTCATCTTGTTCTTTTTGAAAGGTATTGTGTGAATTGTGCAGGAAAAGAATACGGACAGATTCAGATCTGGAAAATCTCGGCGAACAAATCCAGAAACAGAAAATCTGAACAGACAGAGGAGAATCAAAACCGCAAACAGAAAAATTTTGGAGATCTGAACTGATTATTTAACCGCGGAACCGCGGTCATAGGCAGCAATTGGCGGCGGATCCGCGGCCTCGTGCTGACGTCATCACCTTAAATCCCTCTGTGAGTATTTTCTATCTCCTCTGTAACCTCATGATCTCAACTGAAAAATTTTCCTGCAAGGTTCTTTGCGCAAAATTCTTCTCCCTCTCCAATAAATTGTTTTTATGCAGGATTCTTTGCGCTGTAAAATTAAAAAAAAAAATTTGAAAGTGTTTTAGAATTTTGTGTGCTTACTACTTTGCATTTTTAAAAACGGACTTTTAAGGGGCTATAACACCAATCAAGATTGGGTGGGATTTCATTACCCTTCCTAAGACCCCAGAAATCACAAAAAGTATTTTGCATCAACCCTTGAGTTAATTAAAAAATATTAGACTCAGCCAATAAGGACTGTCGCGCTCAATAGGACAAAGGAAAAGTTGTAAGCATCGGTCGTTTGTCTAAACCAGACTTTGTGGTTCCTAGGCTAGACAAGTAGGAAAGGTAATTTTAAAAGGCCCGTCTCATGGAAATTCGTGAGCGGATCCCTCCTTTCTTTACTTGTGCTTACTTGGCCACAATTGGCGGTGAAGACGCAATTTGAGGATCTCACAACTTGCCCTTTGGAACAGTTAGGAGCAGTCTAGTTGACTTAGGAGACCGTAGCTCTAGGCTTGATTGTGCATGCTTATATTGTGACTGTTTGAAAGTGTGTAATAGTCCGTACAAATTTTGCAAAAACTCTTTCTAAAAAAACACTTTCAAAAATTTCAAAAACCCAAAAACAAACAATTTCTAAAAAAAGATAAAAATAAAAATAAAATTTTTTTAAAATAAAAAAAATAAAAAATAAAAAATCATCACATTCTTTTTCTTTCTTACATCATGGGTATCCCACCTCGCAAAACTCTTGCCGAACTTTGGTACCCTCATCCAAACATTGCTTCCTACGCGCATTGTTTTGGTCGAATTACGGATGACCCCTCCATTCCCAAAATTTCTTTAAAAGATCGAATAGAAGCGTCTAGGAGAAACAGTTGGACTCCGCAATCCACTCTGTATCAACCATTTCAACCTTCACCACCTTCTTACGTTGATACTCCTTTGTCGAGTCCTGTTGTAACTCCGAACCCCATGTTTATTGCTGAACATATTGAACAATCTCGTAACCGATCTTTCACTCCTTTCAACACTTCCAGTTCTTGGGATCAACAAGTCCATTCATCTTTTTATCCAAATGTTGATCCTGCTCCTGTCCAACCATTCAATTCCTACCAGTCCTACCCGACTTTCGCACATTCCCTGGACATTACTTCTACACAGCCATTTAGGAGTTTCCAGAATCCAAACAATTTTGAATCTTTTACTGAAACCCCTTCACAACCCATGTCTAGTCTGGAACAGTCGTTAGAAGCTTATATTGTTGCGACAAACAAACAGATGAGGAATTTGGATGCGTCCATTGCCGCCTTTAATTCATCAAGACAACCTAATGAACCGGTAGCTAGTTTTCACGTAGCTCCAAATTTTCCAATGTATGATGAAGCGGTTGGACAGACTGAGAATTTGAGTGAAAAGAGTGAGTTGTGCACCCTTCCAAATCAAACCTATCCATCCCCAATTGAATCCCACAACTCCGGTTTTGAATGTCTATCAAGTGTCCCAAATAATTCACCAGTTAAAATTAAAACATTTAATGAGTTGTGCGACTTTGTAGTGCTTGATTTGCCAGATTGTGAAGGGTCCTTTTCGAGTGAAACCATCACCAATCCTTTCGACCTCTACACCTCCAATCTAGAACCTGAATTGATAAATATCCATGCTTTTGATGAGGTGTCCAAAAAAATTGATTTTCACTTGATTGAGGATATTGACGTGGGGAATAATTTGGATGATGAACCCGCAAATTTGACTGAATTTTTCTCTCCAATTCATCATCCCGAGTCATTAAATGTTTCCCGAACTTCATATGCGTCTTGATTTTGATGATAATTGCATGGATGAGATAACTTTTGAGGAGAATTATGAGGATAGTATTGAGGAAAGTATTGAGGATAGTATTGAGGATGAACTAGTTTTGTTTGATGAGTCGGATTTTCCAATTCATCCTCCTGAACCTTTAATTGTTATACTTCCTAAATCACCCCCTTCATCCTTTCCATCGTTCCGACCACGCAAAAGTTACGCAGGAGGACTGTGAGCTTGAAAAATTTCTGTTTGATCACAGCAGTTTTGACGCCACTAGTGCGTTCCTCCTTGAATCTGACACAGTTTGCACAACCGATAACGATTACGAGTGTTTCACTTTTTCGGACGATTTTGAAGACTCACCGCCCGAGTTTGATTCCTTTGAATTTTCGGATGAGTTAGTTGAACCATCCGACTCGGTTGCTTACAGTCATTTCGAACCATTGATGGAATCCTTCAAGTTCGAGAAAGTTTCACCAATTTTACCTTCAATTGTTTCACCTCCAAAACTCGAACTCAAGCTGTTGCCGTCTCATCCTAAATATGCTCACTTAGGTGAGAATGAGACCTTTCCTGTTATCATCTCGGCATCTCTAGCTCTCGAGCAAGAGAAAGCCCTTTTAATGGTCTTACAAAATAATCGTCAAGCTTTTGGCTGGACTATGGCGGACATCAAGAGGATTAGTCCCCTCATAGTTGAACATCATATACATATGATGGATGATGCCAAGCCAGTAAAGGATCCACAGAGACGCCTCGAGAATTTTGTGGTTAATCAACCTCCGCCTATAGAAGTTGAACCACCACCTTTTCTTCTAATAAGATACGAGAATGCTAATATTCCACTCATAATTGAACAGTCACATTCTCGTTTTTATTTATCATCACCTTTTATCTCCTCACATTCACGTTCACGCAAACCCTGTCCATACCATCACTTACCTCTTCCCCACTTCTTCTTCCCTCTATACAATATGTTCTTCCACCGACCGATACTTTACACTGATAAATTCTTCAAATGGTTGGTGTTGACTTTTGGTCTTTGCAAAGCTTGGTATCGACCAAAAACTTTGAACCCCCTCTTTAAAAGCTTAGCATTGTTTAACTCAAGTTGGGGGGGATATGATTTAGCTTTCAAAAATAACATAAAAAAATAATAAAATTTTTTTTCTAAAAATATATAAAAAAAAATTTGGGTATTTTTTTAAATTTTCAGATTTTGAAAATAAAATAAAATTTTTATTTGCAAATAATTTCCTCTTTTTAGAGGGGTTTATTTGTAAATATCCATCACACTTCCTCTATAAATAACCCCGACCCTCACTGCGAAATATCAAACCCTAAAAATTTCCTACAGCAAACCCTAGCCGCCGCCTCGATTCCGCAGCACGATCGCTCTGCGCCGCCGCTGATCCGCCGCCAGAACCCCAACTGCGCGGCGCTTCCGCCGCATCTGTGTGTCTTCACCCTCTGAATTTTTCAGGGGAGGTTCAATCTCTCAACTCCTTTCTGTTTTTCATTCTGTAGATCTATATCTTATCTGATGGCACCCAATATGCAACTAGAGCATGACTTTTCACAAATTTTTTCACACGCTGTGTATGGAAGTTATTTTGCAAATGAGATAGGACGCAGGGGCTGGAACTTTTTTATATATAACCACCCAAACGCCTATGCACTTCTGAAATTAGTCACTCATTTTTACGAGTGTATGGAAGATGGGTGTCTTACCCAATTTGGCTTTATAAAATTGCAGTGGGGTGATAGGGAGTTTATAATTGATAGAGACTTCAAACATGAAGTTACATCAATTCCTCGGATACCCGCTCATGATCAACCATTACAGTTTGAGGATTACATGCCCTTGATGGGCAATGATTGCTCAAGGGAACCGCGGAAGGGGATCCAAGTGAGAACTCTTTTCGCCAATGTTTTAACTGTGTGCCGGTGGGCACAAAACAATATTTTTGGTAGTTCCCACAACACCTTTTTTACACCCTCACTGCAAATCGTGCACACACTCATAACTAGCAACCCTCGATTCGATATGTGCACGGTGTTGCAAAACTCAATTGGTGTGGGCAAAAGAGCCGCAAACTACCCTTGTCCCATGCTTGTGACACAACTGTGTCGATATTTCCTCCCCGTGGAGGAGTTTGAATTTTACATGCTTGGAGGCATACCCGTCAGGCCTCTCATTGAGGGCGTTTCTACGTCCTATACACGATTGAAGGATGTATGGTTAAGAACTGAACCGGCAGAGCACGTACCCGCCCGCACACCTAGCTCCAGCTCGACCACGAGCGAAGGAGAACTAACCCCTTTAGAACATGCAAATTTGATGTGAAGAGCTGTTAGGGGGATAGATGAGTTGAGCGGGATAGCTAGGGAGCATGATAGGCGGTTGACTGAGGTAGAGCAGGGGATCCGAACCCTGCTGGCTAGGGAGGAGCGTTCCCGTTCACGCTCAAGGGCGCGGCGTGGGGCCGAGCAGTGAGGGCACTGCTTTTGATAAGTTTGGGGGAGTTGGTGGTTTTAAATAGTTATCATTTGCATTGCATATTTCTTTTAAATTTTTGTATATATTTTTTTCTTTTTCTTTTCAATGTTTAAATTCTGCATTGCATCTTTATAAAAAATCATAAAAATTGAAAAAAAAATTTATAAAAAGAAAAATCAAATAAAAACTGAAAAATTTGAAAAATTATAAAAATTGAAAAATTCAATTTTGGCCATAATTGACTTGAGTTTGACAAGACGGTTAACTAGCTAGGAAAAACTAGATCCTACATTTAGTAAATTAAAAACCCTAAAAATAACCTTTCTTAAAAATTTAACGGTAGAAAAATATATGTCTTTGTAGTTTACTTAGAAATAGGCAAATTTTGAGTTCACTTCTTGGGCTAAGTCAAAATAAAGGAAGAGTATTGATATTTTTATTAAAGTATAAGTCTGAGAAATAATTCCTAAGCTTAAGTCTAAATTCTGAAAATATATACCCTACAAATTGCACAAACACGAACCTTGAAACTTGGAATAGTAGAAGAGACCTTGAATTGCTCTTGTCTAAAGTCCTTAGTATGAAGGAAAATAAAATAAAAATACAAGTGTGAATAAAGAGATAAAAAAATGAACACTGGTTTTTGTAATTACTTAAACCTGCATAAATAGAAAAAAATATTTAGCGAGAGTGCTTTATCACCTAGTGCCTTAGACCAACTGGTTTAGGAGTCACTGCTAAAACCTTAGGTGTTACAAGACTAGGAATTACGCCTTAATGTGCGAACACATTTTGTAATCGGTCGTTAGTATCTCAAGAAGTATTAACGGTTGCATGAAGGATGTGTGAGCAATTTCATCTAACAAATTCACCAATTAAAAGTAGTTTGGACGATGGACAAGAGTATAAGAGCTTGAATTGAATTTCCAAGTATAGGGGTGATACATACACACACATAGGGGTATATGATTAGGGTTTAGATGAGAGATAGGAATGAAAAATAGGACTTATATCTTTAATAGAGATGATAAAAATTCTTAAGTTGAGATGGAACCTTAGAAGGAAAACTCAAAAGATGCTAAACGCTAAGTAAATTTACAGAACATATACAATCTTAAGATAAATGATAAGGAAGCGTGAAAAATATGGGTGGATAATTTCTGAGTCAAAGATAATAGACTTTCTTGTTAGAAAACCGAATTAGAGAATAAAAGTTAATAGGCCAAATTGATAGGATTTTATGGGTAGTATCCGTTGAAAACCCTCAGGAGACAACACTCCTCCTACTAGAGACACCTAGAGGTTTAACGGCTTGTTGCACGAGCTCAATGCAATCGTGTTTCCCTGCGAAAGTGAGGTTATGTCTTTTTAGAGAATAAACTAGTTTTGCTCGAGGACGAGCAAAAGATAAGTTTGGGGGCATTTGTTCATATCATAATTTTGCATTATTATATTCCCCATTCTTATTCATTTTAAAAATAAACAGGTGCTTTTAATCCATGTCTGCTACATAGTTGCAGGTTACAGGTTCTCGAAACAAAACAGTGAAAATGATGAAAAGACGATACAAAAGTGAGACTACGGCCAACAAATAGAAGAATCTTGATCATGCCTACAGTTTGAGGGACAAATAAAGATCAATGAACAATTTCACAAAGTACAAAGGCAGCGCAAGATTCAAGACTTCAACATGAAGCAAACAGTAAAAGTCCACAATATTCTGCACTGTGGAAATCTGGAAGAAACTAGAAAACATTTTGAAGAACTAAATGAAGAAAACAGATGTGTAAAGCAACTTGAAGCATCAGAAGAAAACAGAGCCCAAGACCCCTTTATATGGCCGCGGATCCGTGGCCAAACATGGCTCTTGGCCGCGGTTCCGCGGCCATGATAAGCCCGTGTCGGTGCATTTTTGACGGTGGGTGGCGATGCGTTGACTATGTTTCTCAGGGTAGTTTTGTAAATATAGATAGGGATCAGAATGTAACCTAGGGTTTCTATAATCTATAAATAGGAACCCTACAGCTCTTTTTGGAGCATGCCTCTTCCTATGCCTATTTTTAATTATCAATTTCAGAATTTTAATTCTTGTAATGTTTGAAGAGTGCATCAAATAAAAAGTAAGTCGTTTTCTTTACCTTGCCTTAGTTTAATTTTCCTTTCTGCCCTAGTATAACTTTTATTTATCTGCCCTAGTTTAGATTTTATTTATCTGCCGTAGATTAGATAATTAGGTTATTAAAAACAATCATAAAAATGAAATCTTTTTCCCTAATGAGTGAGTAGTTCCTCACTTGTTAGGGTTAAGAATGGGAAAGGTTTGAGAGATGAAAATCTCTCACCCCTTTCTTGCCCGACATACATTTTAATAGGACTCTATGCATACATACACACCGCTCACTACGGCACCCTATCCCACGAAGTAGTGGTGATACCGTAGTTTAAAAGACCGGTTGTGTATGTTTTCCATGGAGGTTAGGGTAAGAGTTAAGAAAGGAAGGACAAGGACCTAAAGGAAGAAACCTAGTTTCTTCCCGATGGTACTAATCCCCTTTATTAATTATTACCTTAACGCCTAAATAGATCTTAATTAGAGCATAGAAAGTGGTGAGAAATATTGAATTTCCAAACTTAACCTAAACCTAACCCTAGCAAGGTTTTAATTCTAATCAAACTCATTTCAGTTTTAGTGATAATCAATCCAACCCCAATTGGAATTAACTCGTTAGAACAAATAGAAAATACACAAAATCCCTGTGGACCGACCCGTACTCACCGGCTAGCTACCAAGCGACGCCGTTCTTGATTGCGGTAAATATTCTTTGATTCATCTTTTAAAAGCGCAAGCACGCATAAAAAATCACAAACAATCACCGGCGTATTGGCGAGTCTTAGAGTCCTACACAGGAGTTTCCTAGCTCAGGCGAAGTGATGTGGTGTGCATATAAGATACGCACAGGAGCTCGATTAAATGCGTGTATATAATGTCGCATTGTAATCTGGCGTTTTCTATTGGTCGGGTCGTATGTGATATGACCATTTTATTAAATCAATTATTGATTTAATAACTAGTGAGTATTTATAAAACCTTTTCTATATATATATATATATATATATATATATATATATATATTGTATGCATGAATGTATGTATGTACATATGTTGATATAATGCACATATGCATGCATACATGTGTCATGGTTGATGATACATTGAAGATGGCTATACAAGACTCATATGATGAAGATATTTATTTATTTTGATTATTGATTAAAGAATTAATTGGGATTAAATCATGGTTGGTCCTTCTACACACTTCTTGAGTCAACCATGACTTAAACCATGGTTTAATCTCTAAGCTAATTCTTTAACTCACTAACAAAATATCTAGATATTTTTAAACCATGGTTTGGAGTGAGTGTGACTCTCTCATATATTGATTTATTCATTTTATTTCTGGCATAAGAAATATCTTGAGCTTGCTTAGCCATTTACTCCTTCTTCTTCCTCAAAAGCTTTCTATCTTTTACAAAGTGAGTGAAGGAGATAAAAAGAAAAGGTTTTTAAGTGAGATCCAAACCCACATCACCAATCTACACTAGTTTAGCCCACTAGTATAGGTTGTTTGCATCACTTCTACTTTGTTCTAGTGAAGCAAGGAGTTTGAGCCAAGGGACTCCGCGGTGGATCGTCGTGGACAACGAAGGACTAAAGCGGACCCGTCCAAATATCGAGTTGATCTAAGGAGTCTAAGAAGGAGGTCTACAAAGGTTATATTACTATCCTCTTAGTGTTACATACTAGATCTTGTATGTGATACTATTTTTGTTACCCTAAATTTCTAGTTTGATCCTAGGTTAGTTTGCTTAGCACCCCAAATTTTTATTGTAGCATGTTTGATGCAAGACAAACCCTTGGTATGGTGCTAGAGAGACCCAACAGTAGTATCAGAGCCAAGCTAGAGCTTTAGAGTAACCTAGACGACGTTAAAATACTTCGAACGAACATCGATTACCCCAAAAATTGTTCTATGGAAATTTTTGAAAATGTTAGAATTTTTAACATTAAAAATATTCAGAAAATCATACAAGTAATTCTATTGACCCTCCAGAAGAACGATACCCTAACTTGATCAAATGACCGTGGAACCGCTGCAGAAGTATGACTTTAGCGGCGGTTCCACGGCGCCATTTGTGAGGCACGGGTCGGCCCTTCTACGGTTGGTCCATAGGTACTGTGGAATGCTTCTGGGTATTTTTAATAGTGCTCAGGTGTTGAGTTTCTCTGTGGATTTTTGGGTAATTGATCGATCGATCAAATGGTTTAACATCGCCTAGTTTAGAATCTTCACTTATTGGTTTTGTGAAAATTAATTATCGTTTGTAAATTTATCATTTCGGTCACGGATGGAATCGGGAATCTTGTTGAATTACCCGGTTTCTTTTGAAAAGGTGTTTTCATTAATGCAGTCCAAATGTAAAATTTGCAGTGCTAGGCATGAAATCCAGAATATGAGATATTTCGGATTTATGATGTCTAAAGATAATGACGATTCCAAATATTATAGATTGACATTCTATTCTGCGACCGTAAATGTAGTATGTGGTGTATCACCGGTTTCGTTGCTATATGTCAACGACAATTGGGGTACACATACTTGCTTACGTTGATGACATGTGATGTTATGTGTTATTGTGATATGATGTATGGGATCGTCGTGATCGAATGGCCGGGGGTTTTATTTGAGATGAGAGTTTTCTTTTTCATTCATGTAAAATTCATTGTATGAAATATTCTTTTATTGGGGCACATCCGGATTGAGGATGATGTTACCTTTAATGTATATTATTTACTTTTCCGCATTAGAATAGACCCAAGGTGGGGAGCAAAAGTGACCGGGTTCTAGAGTCCAGTGGGAGGCCATCTCGAGGAGTCGAGATCGGGTCTCCTAACTCTAGAATTGGTAATGTCACTTTCCGCTCTCGTAGGGGTCTAGGGTGTGGGATTTGCTATTCATTACGACCGTGGAATCAGTATTTTCTATCGTTGGGTAAATACAAAAGACGGAACTCCTAGTATATCCTATATTTTCATATATGTGCTTATACTGTTGATATTTTGTGATGAGATCACTTTATATGATGAGATGAATGGTATTATTATATATATGATATATAATAAGCATTGCTTATGTTTTACATCCGCGCTAGCCCCGCCCCGCTATGCCGTTAGTTAAGTAACCTAACGGTGCATAACGGGACATTGTGGTGAATGCGGATGGCATAAGCGTACGTTTTATTTTCGTTTCTTTCCTGTGATGGCTTAAGGACTTAAATGATGGGACTACATTAATATGATTAATGTAAAGGAAAATAAACCTAAAAGATGTTGTAGAATCGAATTTGAAATCCAATCGGTTTTTTACGAAAAAGCTACATTTCAAAATTACGAAGATTAAGCCACTCCTTTTGAAAACCATTTGATTCTACAACGATATCAAATTCAAAGCGTTCAAGGTTTTCTTAAAAACCATCCGCAACCCTCCATCATTTTAGAAAGTAGAGTACTTAGTATTCGTGCTACGTTTGTTGACTTTAGCCAAGGCGTAGTGTACGGTAGCTAAGTGATGTCTTCCTACACAGCATATGATGCGATTAATTAGGACAGGCATGTGACGTTGTTGACCATAGCCAAGGGTCATGTGAATGGGTCTAATTAATCATGAAATGATTGGTAGAACTTGACCAGTGCTTATGATTTGTTGACCATAGCCAAGGTCATGGGTGCTAGGGGTAAAAACTATATTGGGAGTTTCAAGAGTTGAAATTTGCAATGAGATTGCATAACTTCCATATGATGGTTGGATCCCGATCCCACTGTGAGCAAGAGTTGCTCCCAGGAGAGTTTTGCACTTTACAATTAGCTATCCTATTAGGTGTCTAGAAAGGTATCTACGGGGCTAAGCATCTGGGAAAACAAGGTTTATTTTAATTAGGTCCGTGCGAAAGCACGGGGAACCTCCCTCAAAGTACCGACACTGGCCTGGCTCAATGGTTAGAGAAGTTGTAGAATGTAATTAATCCTGGCTAGTTTTCTTTTTATGATTTGAAGGAAAATTTGATAAAAGCAGTGGGAGACATCGATTAGATAAGATAATAACCAATCTGATCTTTGCAAGATCTTTCGCTGAGTGTGTTCTTTTCTCTCTCCTAATGGCAGATACCCATGACTGGACTTAAGCTTCTACTAGAGAAAAATAAACTGAATGGGACCAATTATAAAGACTGGCTGAGGAACATTAACATTGCCCTAATATATGATAAGGTATCATATGTCCTCATAGCCCCAGCCCCACCCGTCCCAGGCCCTAAATCTTCAGTTGCGGATAGGGAGATCCGCAAAACATGGGATATTGACTGTGCCACGGCCAAATGCCTCGCGCTTGCATCGATGGACAACACAAATCAAAAGAAGCACGAGCAGATGGATGTTCAATCCATCTTTCTCTATACAAAAGAGTTGTATGGGGAGCAATCTCGTGTCCTACGATACGAAGCGTCTCGAAAGCTGTTTTAGATGCGGATGGCTCTTGGCACACCAGTAGGTGACCATGTTTTGAAGATGATAGCTCTTATTGAAGAGCTTAAGAACCTCGGATGGACAATGGAGAATGAACAATATGTTGATAGTGTTCTACTGTCTCTCCCCCTGCCTTTGCTCAATTTGTAGTAAACTTCAACATGCACAACATGGAGAAGTCACTACCTGAAATTCTCAATATGTTGAGGAGTGTAGAGAGCACACTCAAGACAGTGAAGACTCCCGCTTTGATTGCTGGGCCATCTTCCTCTTCTCGCCCAAAAGCCAAGGCTAAGGAAAAGATGAAGAAGAAACCCACCAAACCTAGAGGTGGAGTTAAAAAGGTTAAGGGGAAAGACAAGTCCACGGCTGGGGAATCGGGGAAAGGGGAGTGTTATTACTGCTACAAATCGGGACACTGGAAGCGCAACTGTGCTGAGTACCTAGATCTTAAGAAGAAGAAGTATGGTGATACTACCGCTTCAGGTGTGTTTGTGACAGAAAATTGTTTTTCTATAAACTCTACTTCCTGGGTATTAGATACCGGTTCAGGTTCTCACATATGCAATTCCATGCAGGGGCTGAGAAATAGCAGAGTTTTGAAGATAGGTGACCATACTCTTCGGGGTGAAAATGGTTCCAATGTACATGCAGTTTCAGTAAAAGAGTATCACCTGGGGTTGCCATCGAGATGTATATTGGTTTTGAACCCATGTTATTATGTACCTAGTATGCTTTGTAATATAATATATGTTTCTTTGTTAGACAATGATGGATATAATTTTGTATTGCAGAATAATGTTATGAACATTAACCTGAATCAAATGTTGGTTGGGTATGGTACACTTAATAACGGGATATACGTCCTAAATCAACACACAATTTTCAGCATACAACACACTAATAAAAGAAAATTTTCAGAAACAAATGAAACTTTTCTTTGGCACTGTAGACTTGGTCATATTAACGAAACAAAACTAAACAAGCTACATAAAGATGGATATTTAAATCCCTTTGAATATAAATCTTATGCGACTTGTCAGTCTTGTATCAGGGGTAAAATGACCAAAACTCCGTTTACAGGATACAGAGAAAGAGCTACTGAGCTCTTAGGCCTCATACATAGTGATGTATGCGGGCTAATGTCTACACAGGCTAGAGGCTGTTTTTCTTACTTCATAAGTTTTACTGATGATTTCTCAATATTCGGTCATGTGTTTTTACTAAAGCATAAGTCTGAAGCTTTCGAGAAATTTACTGAGTACAAACTTGAAGTAGAAAAACAAACCGAATTGAGCATCAAGATACTTCGATCGGATCGAGGTGGAGAGTATCTCAGTACAGAGTTTTCAGATTTTCTAAAAGAGAATGAGATTCTCTTTCAGCTCACTCCTCCTTACACACCACAGCACAACGGTGTGTCAGAATGACAGAATCGAACCCTATTAGATATGGTACGTTCCATGATGAGTGATGCTGAGTTACCTGTATCATTTTGGGGGCATGCATTGGAGACTGCAGCGTTTCTGTTGAACAGGGTTCCAACCAAAACCGTGTCTACCACACCATATGAGATATGGTATGGGAAGAGACCATCTCTTAAACGAGTTAAGATTTGGGGTTGTCCGGCTTATGTCAAAAAGCAGAATCCGGACAAACTCGAGACACGCTCAATCATGTGTAAGTTTGTGGAATATCCAAAGAATTCATATGTATATCCATTCTACCACAAGGAGGAACAAAAGGTGTTTGTCTCTCAGCATGCTACATTTTTAGAACAAGAATTTTTTACAAATGATACAGATGGCAATGTGGTAGACCTAAAGGAGGTTCTAGAGACACAAGTTACAAATGACGACCTGGTTGAGCCTGTTGTTGCAACAGAAACTGATGAACCTTAGCCACTTCATAGATCTAGTAGGACTTCTCGCCCACCGGAGAGATACTACGGTTTCCTCATTGATGGTGATAGAGAAGATTGCATCATGGAGGATGATGATCCTACTAGTTTTCGGCAAGCTATCATGAGTGGTGACTCTGTGAAGTGGTTGGATGCTATGAGATCTGAAATAGAGTCTATGTACACCAACAAAGTATGGACTTTAGACGTTGTACCATCTAGGGTAAAACCCGTAGAGTGCAAATGCATCTTTAAAAGAAAGGTTAGTGTAGATGGGCAGGTGGAGACCTATAAGGCAACACTTGTGGCGAAAGGATTTCGTCAAAGACCAGCTCTGGACTATGACGAAACTTTTTCTTCCGTAGCCATGCTTAAATCCATCCGGATCCTACTTTTTATGGCTGCTCACTACGATAATGAAATCTGGCAGATGGATGTTAAAACTGCATTTCTAAATGGTGATTTAGAAGAATGCGTTTATATGGATCAGCCAGAGGGCTTCGTTGATAGTGGGACCAGCAGGAAAGCATGTAGATTGCTTAAATCCATTTATGGATTAAAGAAGACATCACGGAGTTGGAACGTCTGTTTTGATGATGTTATCAAAGAGTTTGATTTCATTAAAAATCCAAATGAACCTTGTGTTTATAAGAAGGCTGTAGGGAGAACTGTCGCATTCCTCGTATTGTACGTAGATGACATTCTTCTGATAGGAAATGATGTTCCTATGCTACAGTCGGTCAAATCATTCTTATCACAAAGGTTCTCCATGAGGGACCTGGGTGATGCCATGTACATATTGGGCATTCGGATCTATAAGGATAGATCCAAAAGGTTATTGGGATTGTTCTAAACCAGGTACATCAACACCATCCTAAAGAGGTTTAGTATGGAAGACTCCAAGTGGGGTGCCTTACCCGCTTACCATGGAGTCACTCTCTCCAAGGACTTTTGCCCAAAGACTGATGAAGAGAAAGCTCGCATGAGCATTATTCCGTATGCTTCAGCCGTAGGATCTATAATGTATGCGATATTATGTATACACCCTGATATAGCTTATGCACTACGTGTAGTAAGCAGGTATCAATCCAACCCAGGGGAGAATCACTGGACAGCTGTGAAGAACATTCTTAAGTACTTGCGAAGGACTAAAGAATTGTTCTTGGTGTATGTTAATGGAGATATCCAAATGGAGGCCTTTACCGATTCGAGCTTCCAGAGTGATAAGGACGACAGAAAATCTATCTCTGGGTTTGTATTTACCCTCAATGGAGGGGCGGTGTGCTGGAAGAGTTCCAAACAGGATACCGTTGCAGACTCTACGATAGAAGATGAGTATATTGCTGCAAATGATGCCGCCAAAGAAGCCGTCTGGATGAGGAAGTTCGTCTCGGAACTAGGAGTGGTTTCAACCACTATTGATCCAATACCATTATATTGTGATAATAATGGGGATATGGCGTTAGCCAAGGAGCCCAAGTGCCATAGCCTATCCAGACACATCCTGAGGCGATATCATCTGATTCGGGAGATAGTTGATCGCAGCGAGATCGAGATTCGGAGAGTAGATACAAAGAATAACACCGCGGATCCACTCACTAAGGCTCTCCCTCAGCCGCAACATGAGCGAATTTTTGAGATGTTGGGTATGAGATATGCCAATAATTGGCCTTAGTGCAAGTGGGAGATTGTTTGATATATGTATGCCTTAGAGGCCATTATTTGATAGTGGATGTATTTATATATATATATATATATATATATATATATATATATATATATTCAGAGGACATTCTTGCTCGACATGATAGTATGCTATCTGATTACTCTTTATCGTGACATGTTCACTTGATCATGCTTTTATTCATTTGGTATATGTTGATAAAGCCCTGAGGATATTTGCTTGACTACTGTAATTGTGATGCATATCATACTAGTAGGACATGTGTAGTTTATAAGCATATCCAAAAATGTCCCTAGTCGTGGGTGTATCTAGACAGGGCATTGATATTCCAGAGTAGACTAGCGTATACCATTCTTGACCCATGAGATGGGCGATGGATGATCCCATATCCATTGATGTTTGACATCAAGATTCTATGCGGGTGCTCAGTGGAGACTGGGTACACCAGACGGACTCACCGAGAACTCCTATATGATATTATATCTATCGTCGGATAGCAGTTCTCAGGTAACACTAGTACAGATTAGTCTGTAGACCCGAGATCGTCATAGAGTCTTGTGTGTTCTCCCACTGTGCTTTGATTTCCACCCTACCACGGCTCTACTTAGTCGTGCAAACAGGTGGCTTTTGGGTACAGTTCCGAGAAACATGGAGGCAATGAGCGATAGGAGGGGTTTCGTCTCTCCCGGTATTGGGACTCGATGTTGCACTTGTTCGATTGGCTATATCAGCAAGTTCATGTCCAGGGCTGATGAGATTTACTGATAAGTGTTATCAGTAGTTTCTCGATCTGTTATAGGCCATATACCGACATGATTTATTGAGTTAATGGGGTCGACGATGCCATCCCTAGACTCGATATGCAACATATCTAACGAAGAGACCGGATTGTACGGTAAGTGTTATCGGTTGGCTCGACAGGAGTTTTGACAGGTTCGCTTGTTTTTCATCTGATCGCTCAATACCCGGGTGGCCTGTTCATATCAGAATTTTGCATTATTATATCGCCCATTCTTAATCATATTACAAATAAATAACTGTTTTTGATCCATGTCTGCTAAATAGTTGCAGGTTACAGGTTCTCAGAACAATACAGTGAAATTCATGAAAATACGCTACAAATGTGAGACTACGACCAACAATAGATGAATCCGTATGATGCCGCCTACCAGTTCAAGGAACAAATGAAGATCAGTAGGCAGTTCAATGCACAAAGGCAGTACAAGATTCAAGACTTCAACGCGAAGCTTACGGTAAAAGTCCACATAATTCTGCACTGTTGGAAATCTGAAAGAAAGTAGAAAAGATTCTGAGAGACCAAGTGAAGAGAACAGAAGATAAAAGCAACTTGAAGAAACCCTAAAGAATTGGGCCCATGAGCCCACCAAATAACAGGCTATTCTTCCGCGATTCCGCGGCCGTGCAATGCACGTGTCAGTGCAGGTGTCGGTGCTTTGACTCGTTCTTTGGGGTTGTTTTGTAATTTCATGTATGGATCAGAATGTAAACCTAGGGTTTTTCCTATCTATAAATAGGAGGGCTCAAAGCCAAATAAGGGGTGCCTCTTTTGGGTGCCTCTTTTGAGATGCCTCTTTTTAATTTCTAGATTAAATTTTAATTTCTTTGTAATCGTCAAGGGGTCATCAATAAAGGTGTTTTTTTATCGTGCATTCTTTTATCTGAATTTAATTCCTGAATTTTTATCTGTCTTTTATTATCTGCAACTTAAATAGTTTTTTAAAATTATAAAAATGAATCTTATCATAACTTCCCTAATGAGTGAGTAATTCCTCACTTGTTAGGGTTAAGATCGGGAAGGTTTGAGAGAAGTAAATCTCTCTCTCTCCTTTCTTTGCCCATATAATTTTTATTATAGATTCTATTTAAATTAACCACACACCGCTCACTACGGCACCCTATCCTACAAGATAGCAGTGATTCCCTAGTTAGACCGGTTGTGCTTGATTTAAATAGAGGTTAAGGCTAAGAGTTAAGAAAGGACGGACAAGGACCAAAAGGAAGAAACTATGTTTCTTCCTAGTCGTGCTAATCCCCTTTGTTGACTATTACCCTAACACCTATATTCTTCACAAGGGCATTGAAAGCAGTGGGTAGAATCCCTTTTCCAAACAAACCTAATCCTAACCCTAGCAAGACTTTTAATCAATTTAATCTCATTCTTAGATCGTAAAACAAAACCCGACTTGATCGGATTAACTCGTTAGAATATAAAGAAAAAGAATCCATCTCCCTGTGGACCGACCCGTACTCAACCGGCTAGCTACCAAGCGACACCGTTATTGATTGCGGTATATTCTTAACTTTGATTTTAAAACGCTCGCACGCAAAAGAACGATCAATCAAATGGCGCCGTTGCCGGGGAGACGGTAGTCTCTTTCTTTGTGTTATTTCGGGTTAATTGAAATTGAAAAAAAAATTATAAAAATTGAAAATAAAAAAACTAAAAAAAAATTCATCTTGTTCTTTTTGAGAGGTATTGTGTGAATTGCGCAGGAAAAGAAGATGGACTGATTCAGATCTGGAAAAAGCCAGTGAACAAATTAACAAACAGACATAGGAGAATCACAACAAACAAGAGAAAAATTTTGGAGATCCAAACCAACTAAACCACCGCGGAACCGTGGCGGATTCATGCGTTTGACCGCGGAACCGCAGTCAACTGCTGACGTCAGCACCCCAAAATTTTCTGTAAGTATTTTTGTCCCCTCTCCTACCCTGAGCTCCACTAAAAAATTTTCCTCCAGGGTTCTTTGCGCAAAATCTTTCTCTCTCTCCAATAAATTGTTTTTGTGCAGGACTCTTTGCGTTGCCAAATAAAAAAAAATTACAAGTGTTTTTGGTGTGTTAACTGCTTTGCATAATTAATACGGACTTTTAAGGGGCTATAATACCAATCCAGATTGGGTGGGGATTTCATTACCCTTTCTAAGACCCTAAAAATCACAAAAAGTATATGCATCAACTCTCGAGTTAATTAAAAAATATTTAGACTCAGCCAAATAAGGACTGTCGCTCTCATTAGGACAGAGGAAGGTTATGGGCAATCGGTCGTTTATCTAAACCTGACTTTGTGGTGCCTAGGCTAGACAAGTGGGAAAGGTAATTTTAAAAGGCCCGTCTCACGGTGATTCGTGAGCGGATCCATCCTTTCTTTACTTGTGCTTACCTGGCCACAATTGGCGGTGAAGAGGCGATTTGAGGGATATCTCACAACTTGCCCTTTGGACCAGTTAGGAGCAGTCTAGTTGACTTAGGAGACCCTACCTCTAGGTTTGATTGTGCATGTTTAAACTATGGTTATTTGAAATTGTGATGTAGTTCCGTGCAAATTTTTACAAAACTCTTTCTAAAAAAAACACTTTCAAAAATTTCAAAACTCCAAAAAAAACAATTTTTTAAAAAAAATATATATATATATATATATAAAATTAAAAAAAAATTATATCACGTTCTTTTTCTTCTCCTTTCTCTCATCACATCATGGGTACCCCACATCGCAAAACTCTTGCCGAATTTTGGTACCCACAACCAGACATTACTTCCTAGCTTCTTGTTTTGGTCGAATTTCGAACGACCCCTCCATGCCAAAAATCTCTTTGAAAGATCGAATAGACGCATCTAGGACAACCAGTTGGACTCCACGATCCACATTATATCAACCATTTCAACCTTCACCACCTTCTTACGTTGATACTCCTTTTTCGAGTCCTGTTGTAACTCCGAAACCTATGTCTATTGCTAAACATATTGAACAATCTCGTAACCGATCTTTCACTCCTTTCACCACTGCGAATTCTTTGGATCAACAATTCCATTCACCTTCTTATCCAAATATTGATCCTACTCCTATCCAACCATTCAATTCATACCAGTCCTACCCGACTTTCGCACCTTCCCTAGACATTGCTTCTACACAGCCATTTGGGAGTTTCTAGTATCCAAATAACTTTGAATCTTTTACTGAAACCCCTTCACAACCCATGTCTAGTCTGGAACAGTCGTTGGAAGATTTTATGGTAGCGTCAAGACAACAGATGATGGATTTGAATGCGTCCATGGCCGTCCTTATACAACCTAGTGACCCGGTAGCTAGTTTCCAACTAGCTCCAAATTTTCCAATGTATGATGAGGCGGTAGGACAGATTGAGAATTTGAGTGGAGAAAGTGAGCTGTGCACCCTTCCAAATCAAACCTACCCGTCTCCAATTGAATCCCACAACTCCGGGTTTGAATGTCTATCAAGTGTCCCAAATGATTCACCAGTTGAAGATAAAACATTTAATGAATTGTGCGACTTTGTAGTGTTTGATTTGCCACATTGTGAAGGGTCCCTTTCGAGTGAACCCACACCCAATCCTTTTGACCTCTACACCTTCACTCTAGAACCTGAATTAATTGATGTCCATGCTTTTGATGAGGTGTCTAAAAAAATTGATTTTCACTTGATTGAGAATATCGACGCTGGGAATATTTTGGATGATGAACCCGCAGATTTGACTGAATTTTTCTCTCCCATCCATCATCCTAAGTCATTAAATGTTTCTCCCGAACTTCATATGCGTCTTGATTTTCATGAGAATTGCATGGATAAGCTAAAATTTGAGAAGAGTATTGAGGAAATTATTGAGGATGAAGTAGTTTTACTTGAGGAGTCGGATTTTCCAATTCATTCTATCCTTTTCATTGACTGCGCACACCCTCCTGAATCTTTAACCGATACCTTTCCACAATCACTTCCCTCCATCCTTGTTCAGACTTTGCAAGAAACCGTTACACTTTCATTTTCAATGTCTGGTTAACCAAGTTCAACGTACCCCTGTTTTCTCACGAATCTTGAGGGATTTGACCTCATTTCTCAGTGGGTTGATAGATTAGCACAATCGCTTTTTACACATCGGTCATTACAAATTGTGCTAATTTATACACTCCATCTCCCCCCTCAAGTTCGTATTCCACTTCTTTCTCCCACTTTCTCTGGTTTTTCTTCTAATCTTCCTTTAATTATACCGAGTGTTAATGAATCAAAGTCCGATATTTTGAGTTCGATAATTCTACAAAAACAACTTGATTTAGACTCTTTTGAAAATAAGGTAAATGAGCCTTACGACTATCCTACCTTCATAATTTTTGAAAAATCAAGTGTGTTGGATTCTGGCGCGACACTTATTGATATTGAAACGTTCAATCGGACCATTGATGAAAATTTCGAAGATATTTTCGCCGACGAACTCGTATTCCTAAACGACACGGATTTTGTGATTAATCAACCTCCACCTGAAGAAGTCGAACCACCACCATTTCTTTTTCACGTCCGCCATTCTTCTCCTCATCCGAGACCGTATACTGCTTTTATCTCCACACGGTCTCGTGTGTTTCTCCTTTCTTTTCTCTACACTCCATTATTTCACCAACCACACCATTATAAAGATAAATTTTTTGAATGGTTGGTGCTAACCTTTGGCCTGTGTAAGGCCTTATATAGCTTGATACTGTGTTTTTCTCCCCCCTAACTTTGAACTTTAACGCTTAAACAATGGAAACACTGTTTCACTTTAGCTTGGGGGGACCTTTTGTGTGTATATATTTTGTTTTTTTAAATAATAAAATTCAAAATAAAAATAAAAAAAATAAACAGGGGAGTGCCGACAATTTTGACCCTCTTGATGTAGCCTGACAGTGAGGGCACTGTCAAGTTTAAGTTTGGGGGTGTGCTCGGTAAGCTTTCTTCCTTCGCATTCATATGTATATTTTGCATACTTATTTTAAAACCCATAAATATTGAAAATTTAAAAAATATATATAAAAATTGAAAAGTCAATTTTGACCATATTTGACTTAAGTTCAACATTACAGTTGAATAGTAGGGAAAAACTAGATCCTAAACTTAGTAAATTAAAAACTCTAAAAATAACCTTCCTTAAAATTAACTGTAGAAAATATATGTCCTTGTAGTTTATTTAGAAATAGGCAAATTTTGAGTTTAGTTCTTGGGCAAAGTCAAAATAAAGGAAGAGTATTGAATTTTTATTTGAGGTGTAAGTCTGAAAAATAATTCCGAAGCTTAAGTCTAAATTCTGAAAATATATACCCTACAACTTGCACAAACACGCACCTTGAAACTTGGAATAGTAGAGGATACCTTGAAATGCTCTTGTCTAAAATCCTTAGTATGAGAAAAAAATTAAATAAAAGTATAAGTGTGAATAAAGGGATATAAAAAAATGAACACTGGTTTTGTTATTACTTAAGGCTGCGTAAAATAAAAAATATATATAGCGAGGGTGCTTTATCACCTAGTGCCTTAGACCAACTAGTTTGGGAGTCACTGCTAAAGCCTTAGGTATTACAAAACTAGGAATTACGCCTTAATGCGCGAACACATTTTGTAATTGCTCGTTAGTACCTCAAGAAGTATTAACGGTTGCATGAAAGATGTGTGAGCAATTTCATCTAAAATTCACCAACTAAAAGTATTTTGGAAGATGGATAAGAGTATGATAGCTTGAATTGAATTTCCAAGTGTAGGGGTGATACATACACACATGTAGGGGTATATGATTGGGGTTTAGATGAGAGACAGGAATGAAAGATAGGGCTTACACCTTCAGTAGAGATGATAAAAATTCCTAAGTTGAGATAGAACCTTTGAAGGAAAATTCAAAAGATGCTAAAAGCTAAATAAATTTACAGAACATATACGATTTTAAGTTAAATGATAAGTGAGTGTGAAAAATACGGGTTGATGATTTCTGAGTTGATGATAATAGAATTTCACTCTAGAACACCGAATTGAAAAATGAAAGTCAATAGGCCAAATTAATAGAATTTTGTGGGTAGTATCCGCTGAAAACCCTCAGGAGACAACACTCCTCCTACTAGGGACACCTAGAGGTTTAACGGCTTGTTGCACGAGCTCAGTGCAATCGCGATTCCCTGCGAAAGTGAGGTTAGGATTTTGTTGAGAATAAAAATGGTTTTGCTCGGGACGAGCAAAAGATAAGTTTGGGGATATTTGTTTATATCAGAATTTTGCATTATTATATCGCCCATTCATAATCATATTACAAATAAATAGATGCTTTTGATCCATGTCTGCTAAATAGTTGCAGGTTACAGGTTCTCAGAACAATACAGTGAAATTCATGAAAAGACGCTACAAATGTAAGACTACGACCAACAATAGATGAATCCGTATAATGCCGCCTACCAGTTCAAGGAACAAATGAAGATCGGTAGGCAGTTCAATGCACAAAGACATAATAAGATTCAAGACTTCAACGCGAAGCTTACGGTAAAAGTCCACATAATTCTGCACTGTTGGAAATCTGGAAGAATGTAGAAAAGATTCTGAGAGATCAAGTGAAGAGAACAGAAGATAAAAGCAACTTGAAGAAACCCTAAAGAATTGGGCCCATGAGCCCACCAAATGGCCGCGGATCCGCGGCCAAATAGGTTATTCTGCCGCAGTTCCGCGGCCGTGCAATGCACGTGTCGGTGCAGGTGTCGGTACTTTGACTCGGTCTTTGGGGTTGTTTAGTAATTTCATGTATGGATCAGAATGTAAACCTAGGTTTTTCCTATCTATAAATAGGAGGGCTCAAAGCCAAATAAGGGGTGCCTCTTTTGGGTGCCTCTTTTGAGATGCCTCTTTTTAATTTCTAAATTAAATTTTAATTTCCTTGTAATCGTCAAGAGGTCATCAATAAAGGTATTTTTTTATCGTGCATTATTTTATCTGAATTTAATTCCTGGATTTTTATCTGTCATTTATTATCTGCAACTTAGATAGTTTTTTAAAATTATAAAAATGAATCTTATCATAACTTCCCTAATGAGTGAGTAATTTCTCACTTTTTAGGGTTAGGATTGGGAAGGTTTGAGAGAAGTAAATCTCTCTCTCTCTTTTCTTTACCCATATAATTTTTACAATAGAACTCTATTTAAATTAACCACAAACAGTTCACTACGGCACCCTATCCTACAAGATAGCGGTGATTCCCTAGTTAGACCGGTTGTGGTTGATTTAAATAGAGGTTAAGGCTAAGAGTTAAGAAAGGACGGACAAGGACCAAAAGTAAGAAATTATGTTTCTTCCTAGTCGTGCTAATCCCCTTTGTTGACTATTACCCTAACACCTATATTCTTCACTAGGGCATTGAAAGCAGTGGGTAGAATCCCTTTTTAAAACTAACCTAATCCTAACCCTAGCAAGACTTTTAATCAATTTAATCTCATTCTTAGATCGTAAAACAAAACCCGACTTGATCGGATTAACTCGTTAGAACATAAAGAGAAGGAATCCATCTCCCTGTGGACCGACCCGTACTCAACCGTCTAGCTACCAAGCGACACCGTTATTGATTGCAGTATATTCTTAACTTTGATTTTAAAATGCTCGCACGCAAAAGAACGATCAATCATGGCTGTTACGTTTAGCTGACCGCTTGCGGATTGTGGATGTTTTGATATGATCATCACCTACTGCCGGCGTATTGACGAGTCTTAGAGTCCCACACAGGAGTTTCCTAGCTCAGGCGAAATGATGTGGTGTGCATATGAAATATGCGCGGGTGCTCGATTAAATGCGTGTATATGATGCCGCATTGTAATCTGGCATTTTCTATTGGTCGGGTCGTATGTGATATGACCAGTTTATTAAATTAATTGTTGATTTAATAATTAGTGACCGTTTGCTTATTAATAAAACCTTTTCTACACACACACACTCACATATTGTATGCATGAATGTATGTATGTACATATGTTAATATAAATGCACACATGCATGCATACATGTGTCATGGTTGATGATATATTGGAGATGGCTATACAAGACTCACATGGTGAAGATATTTATTTATTTTGATTATTGATTAAAGAATTAATTGGGATTAAATCATGGTTGGTCCTTCTACACACTTCTTGAGTCAACCATGACTTAAACCATGGTTTAATCTCTAAGCTAATTCTTTAACTCACTAACAAAATATCTAGATATTTTTAAACCATGGTTTGGAGTGAGTGTGACTCTCTCATATATTGATTTATTCATTTTATTTGTGGCATAAGAAATATCTTGAGCTTGCTTAGCCATTTCCTCCTTCTTCCTCCTCAAAAGCTTTCTACCTTTTACAAAGTGAGTGAAAGAGATAAAAAGAAAAGGTTTTTAAGTGAGATCCAAACCCGCATTACCAATCTACACTAGTTTAGCCCACTAGTATAGGTTGTTTGCATCATTTCTACTTTGTTATACTGAAGCAAGGAGCTTGAGCCAAGGGACTCCGCGGTGGATCGTCATGGACAACGAAGGACTCAAGCGGACCCGTCTAAACACCGAGTTGATTTAAGAAGTCTAAGAAGGAGTTCTACAAAGGTTGTATTATTATCCTCTTAGTGTTAGACACTAGATCTTGTATATGATACTATTTTTGTTACCCTAAATTTCTATTTTGATCCTAAGTTAGTTTGCTTAGCACCCCAAATTTTTATTGTATCATGTTTGATGCAAGACAAACCTTGGTATGGTGCTAGGGAGACCCAACAGTAAGTTGCAAATGATCCCGACTAGTTTTCCTTTTTAAGGTTTGAAGGAAAATTCGAAGCAACGGTGGGAGCCATCCTGATTAGATAAACTAATAACCAATCTAATCTTGCAAGAGCGCACGCTGAGTATTTCTTTTCTCTCTCTCCAGGTAGCGAACAATTCACGCCCTAATCAAGATAATAAAATGTATGACTTGACCGAACCAGTTTATTACATTGGGCTGGAGAACGTCGGTTTGGCTCTAACTTGTGACAGCTGTCATGAGTATAGGCAAGGGAAAGAGGAGTATAAGGAATTCCAGATGACCCTATTGGAGAAGAAGCATTCTAATGCACCTTCTTTGGGTGTATTTGTTATTGAAAACTATTTTTCGGTCAACCTTACATCCTGGGTACTAGATACCGGATCAGGATCTCATATCTGTAATTTATTATAAAGACTGAGAAAAAGTAGAATGGTTAAACCGAGTGATATGTCCCTCAGAGTAGGGAATGGAGCATAAGTTAATGTTGTATCCATCGGTGAATATCACCTAGTATTACCAACCGGCAATACTAGGATTTTGAACAACTGCTACTATGTACCTTCTATGCTCTGCAATATCATATCAGTTTCTTTACTTGATAAAGATGGATATAACTTTCTTCTAGATAGAAATATCATGAACATTTATTTTAATCAGGTATTGGTTGCAGAAGGTACACTGTGTAATGGTATTTATGTTCTTAATCAAAACACAGTCTTCAATATACGAAACACCACAAGTAGAAGAGTTCAGATTCGAATGAAACCTAATTATGGCATTGTAGACTTGGTCATATCGGTAAGAAAAAACTAAGCAAGTTGAATAAGGATGGATATTTGAATCTGTTCAAATTCTCATCCTATGAAACTTTTCAGTCTTGTCTGAAAGGAAAGATGAACAAATCTCCATTCACCGGATACAGAGAAAGAGCTAGAGAGCGCTTGGGACTCATACACAGTGATGCATGCGGTCCGATGTCTATACATGTGAGGGGTGGGTTCTCGTACTTCATTACATTCACTGACGATCTCTCTAGGTTCTGTCACGACTCGAAATGGCACGTGACGGCATTTGAATCATGTGAAGTCTATAGGACCCCACCTAATTCAAGTAAGCCAAAAGCCAAGAAATCTAAACCATTTTTAAAGAAAAAAGAGTGAAAGAAAACTTGTTTTAACGCAGGTGGTTTTAACAAAATAAGGCATTAAATATTTTAAAAGCAACATCATATTTTCCCGAAAATTTCGGCAAAGTCTACTTTGTAAATACTAATCCCCAAATGGGTAAAACACATGAAATCCATAATAATGAATAAACGCATCTCCAAGAGAGAGCTAACTCTTCGCCAAATGGTGGAAACCACCACACAAGCAATATAATATACAACGCTGAAGGGCAAGGATCAAAAATTCAGAAGAAAACCAACATCCTCAAGAAAACCAGAGAAGAATCATAATAATATAAGCGCGCGACTCTAAAGTCGAAAGAATATACAACTGGTCTTCTAAGTCTATCAAATATACAAGTCTGGTTGATGGAATTTACTAGATACAACTGAAATAAATAAAGTACGACGGTGGTCTCGATGCGAGTGAACTCACCTACCAAAGCAATCATCCGAAAGGAAGCAGTGTGCCAGCAAGCCGTAATGAAACCTGTACGGTCAAATCCAAAAATCTCAGAGGAAGT
The DNA here is from genome assembly GCA_030015575.1 of Agapanthus africanus. Classification (NCBI taxonomy): domain Eukaryota; kingdom Viridiplantae; phylum Streptophyta; class Magnoliopsida; order Asparagales; family Amaryllidaceae; genus Agapanthus; species Agapanthus africanus. The sequence continues at coordinate 65,238,520 of CM057349.1, forward strand.
AAACAGTGAATTACCGGCATAAAGCTCCATAATATTGCATGACCATAATGATACACATGCATGGGTATCTAAGTAAAGAATGCAATATCTAAACTAGCATAGTAATCATATATTGGAACTATCAACTAGCAAGTTATATCAATGAAGTAATATTCTCTAAAGTGTACGTGATATGGCAATTACCGATGATGATGTGTGTGAGCAGGCAAGCAAGTGTACGTGGAGCATGCACATCATCAGTAATGGTGGTGATGTCCTGATAACAGGGGTTCATAATAACTAAAGAAAATACATGTATAAGCATGCAATGCGATGAGAACAACATGAATGTACAGGAAAAGATGTAGTAACCGCAACATTGAAGATTATATATATCCATATACGAGTCATACAGCTTTTGGTGTTTGAACTAGAATGAATCGTGGTTTTAGAAAAATAGGGGCTACGGGGTCCTTGAGAAAAGATACGTCTTTTGAAAAAATCCGTAGTATCCCTCGGCCTTTCTTTAAAACTACTCACGATTTGTTAGTTTTGAAAATAAGTATGACTCGAACCCAGTCAAAAGGGTAAGGAAAACCACCTAAAGTCCGAGTCGATATATCTAGTAGTCGGCAATCCCGCCTCAATAGCGTCACGTACGATAAAATACCGAGTACGACATCATCGAGTCAAGAGTGCCGATCAATCATCATATCTATAACTCGTACGGTAAAATCCATCGTACGGCATCCCAAAATCGGGGTACGGGTCAAATATCACATATACCTCATTATTCATATAGTATCATCATCGTAAAATCATGAATTAGGGGTACCTTTTATAAAATCTAGCACATCCCACATCAAACCTATATCCTCGTGTGCATGAAAACACATCACCCAACGATCCACTATAATATCATGGCGTATCATATCATGACCCAATCATATATCACAATTCACGGCATCATGCCCGATCATATCGGCTCAATCCAAGTATCATATACTATCCTCATCATCCATGTATATGTGCACACACACACACACCCTAATTCATCAACATATATAGATATATATATACATATAAGCATATACACCCAAAATCAAATCACGTGTGTGCATGTGTGTGTATGTCCACCTTTACTTTAGGGTTTCACGACTAAAAAACTAAACTAAAAGCACTTTCATCCAATTACACAAATCCAACCCATGGTCTCCTAAGGCCTTTCTTACTAAATATCCATATCCCGCAATAACACATACGTATGTGTGTGTGTGTGTGTGTATCACATCATATCCTACGAAAATGCAGGGGTGCTATACGCCATCCACCCGACTTCCCCTGTAGATATACATCTACTCACCTGGACGCCTCGGCTAATCTGATCCGATTTCAGCTCTGTCATTTCGGCGCCACATCCGACGCCTCTGCACTGGATCCTAGAATTGCGCACAAGCAATAAAAAGGATAAATAAATGATAGTCACGGAAACAAACGATACAAGATAACTACGCGCACTAACTACACGCGCACGCACTTGGTGCACGAAACGCGCTCGCGACAACGCCACAATTCACCACTAGGGTCGCAATACGTGAAAAACACCAAACCAAAAACCCAATCGCGCTAATCGCGCGTTCACAACACACTAAATATTATATGGAATAGGTTATAAACCACCGAAACCTCAAACTGAGTTCAAACGATTTAATTTCAAAAACCTAGTAAGTATCAACATCCATTTTAGTTCAAATCTACATGTTTTAACAATTCTAGTGGCCATAATAATCACACAATAACTTAGTTAAGCCACACAAACTTTTACTAGAATTTTGTCTCATCGATTTACATAAATCCGAAAAGTCTAGTTAGTAAAATTATCCAATTTGAACAATTTTAAAATAACAATTTACAAATTAACAACTAAACTAGCATTTTGCATATCTTAAAATGTTAAACCACTTACTATAACCATACTCAAATAATAAAAACCCTAACTTTTAATTCAAACCCCTCTCATGAAAATTAAATCTTAACATTAAAATCATAATTAAACTCCTAATTAGCTAGATGGAAGCAATTAAACAACAATTTAAACATGGGTTGAGATTTATACCTCACAAAAATGAGATCAACATGCAAACTAAGCCTCCCAATCTTGCTTCCATACTCCAAGATCCATGCTTGAATGGCCAAGGAATAATGGGTAAGGAATGGATTTGGAGTTTGTGGGATTTGTATAGATTTTTGAGTGAATTTTTGAGGATTTTTGCACAAGATAAATGAGGAAGAACAAAGGGGGTTGCTGCTGCTCTCGGCAGTGAAGGAAGGGAGTGGGAGGGATGAGTGAGGAAATTGCTAGTCAACTCCCATACCTCAAGTACCCATACTTCTTTAATTATTGTTTTTCTTTTTTCCTTTCATTTTCTTTTCTAATTAAACCTAGATTCTAGAAGTGAAATTAGGTGAACAAATTTTTGGGGGCTGCCAAGGGGGGGCTCGGCCATATGGGGAGAGGGAGAGAGGGTGAGGTGTGGGTGTGTGGGTTAGTGTAGAAACTTCTCCAATTTTTTTATATCTTTTAACTCACTTTATAATTATTGATTTTCTTTTCTTATTTAAACTCTTTCTCTAATTTTCTAGAACCTCCTTGAAAATTCCAATTCATCTCAAAAGCAACATGTTACATCTTAGTTTATTGTGTCATGATGTACAAAACTTGTATTAACCCATTCCAATTTGTAATTATCACTAATTAAATGTATTAGTGAAGGATTAAAATAATATTTAAAATAATTAATTACGGAAAATATTTTAGTAAACTAGAAATTTACAAGTTACCAATTAAATACCAAACACTAGCAATTATATAGCTCGAATAGGTATATTTAAGTCTACGTCGAAAAATAATTATATCTTGGTTTTTACGGAAAACACCAGTTATTTTACCGATTATCGGAAATTTCACCTAAACGATTTTTCAAAACGTTACAATCTTCCCCCCTTAAAGAAATTCGGTCCCCGAATTTAAATTAAAACTCTCCCAAATACTAAAACATTTCAGCAAAATACTCAAGTCGTCAGGGCTCCGACATCGTAAATACTTAAAACACATTTTAGCGCAATACATGCGCATGAAAACGAGTACATAACTCAAAATCAAAACCCCGTCAAGCATCACGCAATCATCGGAGTCATGGTGAAAATACCGATGTCAAAGTCCAATATGAAAACCAACATGATATACTCAAAACTATAACATGTACATAGTACGCATCATTGTAAACTCGTCGAAACATCTGAAAGAAATGCATGTCAAACCTTTTTCAAGTGGTTGTGCGATGCGCATCTCACGGAACAAATAGCGGACGTTTATTGTAAGGAAAAAAAAAATATATATATATATATATCCTTTGTTTAACATACACGCCCCACTGTTTTGAAAATAATTTAGAAGGGTTTTCCTTTGTAAAATGTTTCGTGTCATCTCGGACACATAGGAAAAATATTGAGACTGTAGTTCATATTTGGAAATCCCTTCGGTAACTATCGATGCATGCAAAAACAAATTCAGGTACTGTCCTCGAACTAGTCCTGCTCAGTTACTATGCCACATAGTAAATATCATAAAATATATTGTTCCAAAAGAAATCAATCCCAAAATGTGTATAAGAATGCCGTGTGCGTATGGTGCGCACAGAAATCGAAATCAATGAATGTGCCCTACATGTGCATAGAAACAAAATCTAAGTGCAACGGGTGTGCACGAAAAAACCTGTCAAGGGCAACGGGTGTACCTGACAACAATATTAGGTGCATCTGATATGCACGAAAAAATCCCGATTTAGTGCATCTGGTGTGCACTAAAATCGCATCAAGCACGCCAAGTATACACAAGAATCCAAATCAAGTGCACAAGGTGCACGAAAACAAATATCGAATATCATAATCGAAATCGACGGTATACAACATATCTCAATCTAAATCAGGTATACCGTGGTATATAATTTCACAACCACATGCATCAGCGTGAACAAAATCAAATCGAAGTACTAAAAGTGTAAGAAAAACTACACTGAAGGCATAAGTCAAATCACATATATGCCATAGGCATGAAGTCAAAATCAACCATCTCGAACGAAATCAAATCGAAGTCCAGTGCAACTATGGTGCACAAAATCTCAATCATGCAAATAAATCGCCCAAAATACCAAAATCCAAAATGACGGACACGTGATATTCGAATCACCAAATCACAAATCGTAAACACTGGCGTCGATATGTCCTTCCTTCAAAGTCGAGAAGGTGCCGGTGCATCCAAAGCTAGCAGAGCAAGATATCTATTCGCCTCCTGTTCATGGTCTGGCGCATTATGCCCTTAGGCCCTCGTCTCTCACTGCGGATTTCCAGTTACATAGCTTCTCGGCTCAACGGCCTAATATGGAATGATGACGGCAACAGTGCCGCTCTGGCATATCCTCTAAAGTCTCTAGCCAACTATCATGGTTACTCGTAACATGTCTCGTCGATGATGTTGAACTCTAGCCTACTGGGTGTGTGATATGACCAATCCTGGGTCCAAGTCTTCTCGTATAGTATTCCAGAAAGATTCTGCCGGGGTCTCTCCCAATTCTCGTTTATGCCGAACTTCCCGGAAGTTATCACCCTTTACTAAATCCATTTCTTGTTCCGGAACAGCCACATACTCATCACGACTTCTTCTAGAAGATATATCCATATTCAACGCCTCTGTATGCGTGTCACATCTCTGATGTCAACGAAGTGGAACGTCATCTCGTCAAAATCTCATACGAACCTCTTACTCCACTTTTCTCTAATGTGGACTGATTCGGACTTGTCTCTTCGTAGCTGTATGGACTGCGCTACAATGGCTGTACTCATATCTGGAGTCTCCCTTCCGAAACTACGAACTCGACAGCTCAATATCTGGTGGTAGGTATCTTGTCAATTACCTTCTTGGGAACTCGCTCAATTTATCGGAGTGATGTGCTTACGCTCATCCTCTCTCGAACGACTCATAACGTGCCTGTGTGAAGTCTTCTCTAGCTGAAATTAATCAATCTGACAACCTGGCATCAGGGTATGCAAACGACCATACATCCTAGTCATTCATCCATGGGTGACTAGCGATCTTCTATCATATCCCTAAGTACAAACTCGTGCTACAATAACTTCAAACATCTGGGATGATACCTTGTCAGTCGCAGCAACAACTGACTCATCCTTCCGCACGGTGAACAATGCCTCAATCCTCAAGAATAGAAGATACATTAACGATCATCACATTCTAACCGGCCTCTAGCAATGGCCCAATCCTCTGGTGCTGATCTGAACGTTCGAGAAATCTTAGTAAAAACAATCCATCAAAACACCTGTGTCACGAAAAAACACAATAAAACGACACATCTATGCAATCGTGCGTCACCGGAATACATCCTAGTCAGTCCTCGTCCAAGACGAGCTCACGCTGACCGCAACTCTAGCCGCAACTCTCTCTGCCCGTGCAACCGTGGTAACAGAAACCAAAATCCGATATCGATGAAGATAGATCAAAGAAACGAATAGAATACGGTGTAAAGAAATGTACATTCTAAGACTTCTTAAGCGGAGTAGCGTATCGTAAGTATGCCGCGGAACATACACACGATACGTCACTCTACTTAAGTCACCTACTTCATCAACCAAGGTCAACCTATGCGACGAAAGTTTGGGTCTAATACCCCCTCGACCAAGTCTAAGTTCCATAAGGTCAAGCCTAGATACCGAATATATAAACGCCCTAGACTCCGCATAGTCAAACCTAGACTCGAACCAAGGTTAAACCTAACGCTCTGATACCAACTTTGTCACGACCCGAAATGGAACGTGACGGGCACTTGAACCATGTGAAGTCTATAGGACCCCACCTAATTCAAGTAAGCCAAAAGCCCAGAAATCTAAACCATTTTTAAAGAAAAGAGTGAAGGAAAACTTGTTTTAATGCAAGTGGTTTTAACAAAATAAGGCATTAAATATTTTAAAAGCAACATCATATTTTCCCGAAAATTTCGGCAGAGTCTCCTTTGTAAATACTGGCCTCGAAACGGGTACAACACATGAAATACATAATAATGAATAAAGGCATCCCCAAGCGAGAGCTATCTTTTCTCCAATGGCGAAAACCACCACACAAGCAATATAATATACAACGCCGAAGGGCGAGGATCAAAAACTCAGAAGAAAACCAACATCCTCAAGAAAACCAGAGAAGAATCATAATAATACAAGCGCACGACTCTAAGGTCGAAAGAATATACAACTGGTCTTCTAAATCTATCAAATATACAAGTCTGGTTGATGGAGTTTACTAGATACAACTGAAATAAATAAAGTACGACGGTAGTCACGATGCGAGGGAACCCACCTACCAAAGCAATCATCCGGAAGGAAGCAGTGTGCCAGCAAGCCGCAATGAAACCTGTACGGCTAAACCTGTAAGAAATTGTGGCACAACAGAGGTGAGTTGCCAACTCGTGAGTAGAAAATATCACCGAGAAGAAATCGCATGTATGACTCTCTCCTAGGTCATACAATAAAACTATACAATACTACAACAAGGGTAATACTTTATCAATAGTGTGATATCAAAGTACTCGTGTCTATGCCAAGAATAATAATATATCAATGCGTGACATGTACTAATGCACCATCCAACGTGTGTCCAGCAACGACACACAAATCATGATAAAACCCGAGTGCCCGGTATCGGCACTCAAAACATCATGAAGTCCTGTCCAACAGTGACACATAATACTCAAATCTCGGGCTTCGCATAATCAGGATCGGCCCATGGGCTCCACATAATCAGGATCGGCCCAAACTCCGAACGGTATCTTCCGGATATCCTTCGAGTTTCCATACTATCACCGGTCGGTAGTGCTCCCCTGCCGAGCTCAACGCCATCATCTGCGATCTTCTTGCCCCTAGGTACCGCACCGGGTCCACCATGTACCCGCAGATGGTGCATCCCCCTCCTCGAATCGGGTATATGATACCGCTCAAGAACCGAGAAAACACATGGTAGACGCCTCTCACATCATATCACGAGAAAACCACAAATTTCTTTCTTTAGAAATGAAAATAAGTTTATAAAATTCTTGCGGTTTCTCCAAATCCAAAAATCTCATGGAAAATCCGGTATCCAAAAATCTCAGAGTAAGTAAATAGTGAATTACCCGCATAAAGCCCCATAATATTGCATGACCATAATTATACACATGCATGGGTATCTAAGTAAAGAATGCAATATCTAAACTAGCATAGTAATCATATATTGCAACTATCAGCTAGCACGTTATATCAATGAAGTAATATTCTCTAAAGTGTACATGACGTGGCAATTACCGATGATGATGTGTGTGAGCCGGCAAGCAAGTGTACATGGAGCATACGCATCATCGGTAATGGTGCTGATGTCCTGACAACAGGGGTTCATAATAACTAAAGAAAACACATGTATAAGCATGCAATGCGATGAGAACAACATGAATGTACAGGAAAAGATGTAGTAACCGCAACATTGAAGAATATACATATCCATATACGAGTCATACAGCTTTTGGTGTTTGAAATAGCACGAATCGTGGTTTTAGAAAAATAGGAGCTACGGGGGCCTTGAGAAAAGATACATCTTTTGAAAAAATCCGTAGTATCCCTCGGCCTGTCTTTAAAAATACTCACGATTCGTTAGTTTTGAAAATAAGTATGACTCGAGCCCTGTCAAAAGGGTAAGGAAAACCACCTAAAGTCCAAGTCGATATATCCAGTAGTCGGCGATCCCGCCACAATAGCGTCACGTACGATAAAATACCTAGTACGACATCCTCAAGTCAAGAGTGCGAATCAGTCATCATATCTATAACTCGTACGGTAAAATGCATCGTACGTCATCCTAAAATCGAGGTACAGTTCAAATATCACATATACCTCATTATTCATATGATATCATCATCGTAAAATCATGAATTAGGGGCACCCTTTCTTAAATCTAGCACATCCCAATATCATCAAACCTATATCCTCGTGTGCATGAAAACACATCGCCCAACGATCCACTATAATATCATGTCGTATCATATCATGACCCAATCATATATCACAACTCACGAAATCATGCCCGATCATATCGGCTCAATCCAAGTATCACATACTATCTTCATCATCCGTGTATACGTATGTGTGTGTGTGTATACCAACGCATCAACACACACACACACACACACACACACACACACACACACACACACACACACACATATATATAAGCATATACACCCAAAATCAAATCACATGTGTGCATGTGTGTGTGTGTTTTCCACCTTTACTCTAAGGTTTCGCGACTAAGAAACTAAACTAAAACCACTTTCATCCAATTACACAAATCCAACCCATGGTCTCCTGAGGCCTTTCTTACTAAATATTCATATCCCGCAATAACAAATACGTGTATATATATATATATCACATCTTATCCTACGAAAATGCGGGGGTGCTATACGCCATCCACCCGACTTCCCCCGTAGATATACATCTACTCACCTGGACGCCTTGGCTAATCTGATCCGATTTTAGCTCTGTCATTTCCGTGCCACATCCGACGCCTCTGCACCCGATCTTAGAATCGTACACAAGCAATAAAAAGGATAAATAAATGATAGTCGTGGAAACAAACGATACAAGATAACCACGCGCACTAACTAGACGCGTGCACACTTGGTGCACGAAACGCGCTCGCGACAACGCCACAATTCACCACTAGGGTCACAATACATGAAAACCACCAAACCAAAAATCCAATCGCACTAATCACGCGTTCACAACACTCTAAATATTATATGGAATAGGTTATAAACCAACGAAACCTCAAACTTAGTTCAAACGATTTAACTTCAAAAACCTAGTAAGCATCAACTTCCATTTTAGTTCAAATCTATATGTTTTAACAATTCTAGTGGCCACAATAATCACACAATAACTTAGTTAAGCCATACAAATCTTTACTAGAATTTTATCTCATCGATTTACATAAATCCGAAAAGTCTAGTTAGTAAAATTATCCAATTTGAACAATTTTAAAGTAACAATCTACAAATTAACACCTAAACTAGATTTTTGCATATCTTAAAATGTTAAACCACTTACTATAACCATACTCAAATAACAAAAACCCTAACTTTTAATTCAAACCCCTCTCTTGAAAATTAAATCTTAACATTAAATCCATAATTAAACTCCTAATTAGCTAGATGGAAGCAATTAAACAACAATTTAAACATGTGTTGGGATTTATACCTCACAAACATGAGATCAACATGCAAACTAAGCTTCCCAATCTTGCTTCCATTCTCTAAGATCCATGCTTGAATAGCCAAGGAATAATGGGTAAGGAATGGATTTGGAGTTTGTGGGATTTGTATGGATTTTTAAGTGAACTTTTGAGGATTTTTGCACAAGATAAATGAGAAAGAACAAGGGGGCCTGTTGTTGCTTTCGGTAGTGAAGGAAGGCAGTGGGGGGCAATGAGTGAGGAAATTGCTAGTCAACTCCCATATCTCAAGTACCCATTCTTCTTTAATTATTGTTTTCCTTTTTTCCTTTCATTTTCTTTTCTAATTAAACCTAGATTCTAGAAATGAAATGAGGTGAACAAATTTTTGGGGGTTGCCAAGGGGGGGGGGGGGGCTCGGCCACATGGAGAGAGGGAGAGAGGGTGAGGTGCGGGTGTGTGGGTTAGTGTAGAAACTTCTCCAATTTTTTATATCTTTTAACTCACATCATAATTATTGATTTTCTTTTCTTATTTAAACTCTTTCTCTAATTTTCTAGAACCTCCTTGAAAATTCCAATTCATCTCAAAAGCAACATATTACATCTTGGTTTAATGTTTCATGGTGCACAAAACTTGTATTAACCCATTCCAATTTGTAATTATCACTAATTAAATGTATTAGTGAAGCCTTAAAATAATATTTAAAATAATTAATTACGGAAAATATTTTAGTAAAATAGAAATTTACAAGTGACCAATTAAATACCAAATACTAGAAATTACATAGCTAGAATAGGTATATTTTGGTCTACGTCAAAAAATAATTATATCTTGGTTTTTACGGAAAACACTAGTTATTTTACCGATTATCGGAAATTTCACCTAAACGATTTTTCAAAACGTTACAGGTTCGGATATGTGTATCTTTTGAAACACAAATATGAAGATTTTAAGAAATTCAAAGAATTCAGAAATGATGTAGAGAACCAGACTGGAAAAAGTATCAAAATCCTCCGATCTGATAGAGGAGGGGAGTACTTGAGTACGGAACTTTTAGAATACCTGAAAGAGAATGGTATTCTCTCTCAGCTTACTCCTCCGTACACACCACAGCACAACGGTGTATCGGAACAGAGGAATCGTACCTTATTGGACATGGTTCGCTCCATGATGAGTAGTGCTGATCTGCCTCTTTCATTATGGGGATATGCGGTTTAGACAACGACATATGTCACGACCCGAAATGACACGTGACTGGCACTTGAATCATATGAAATCTATAGGACCCCATCTAATTCAAGTAAGCCAAAAAATCTGAGAAATCTAAACCATTTAAAAGAAGAAAGTGAAGAAAACTTATTTTAAAGCAAGTGGTTTTAATAACATAAGCCGAAATATGCATTTTTAAAATCTCAAGTCTCTTCTGAAAATTTCGGCAGAGTTTCCTTTGTAAATACTGGCCCCAAAAGGGTACAACATGAATAATATGAATAAAGGTATCCCCAAGCGGGAGCAAGCTCTTCGTCAATTGATGGTCACAACCACGCAAGCAATATAATATACAACGCCATAGGCGAGGATCAAAACTCAAAAGAAAATTCAAAATCATCAAGAAAACCATAATAATACAACGCGCGACTCTAAGGTAGAAATAATACACAACTGGTTTTCTAAGTCTGAAAAAAATATTCAAGTCTGGTTGATGGAGTTTCTAGATACAACTGAATATAAATAAAAGGTACAATGGTAGTCACGATGCAAGTGAACCCACCAACCAAAGCAATCACCCGAAAAGGAGCAGTGTGCCAGCAAAGCCGCAATGAACATGTACGGAAAAACCTGCAAGAAACTGTGGCACAACGGGGGTGAGTTGCCAACTCGTGAGTAGAAAACATCACAGAGCAGAAATCGAATGTATGACTCAATCCTAGGTCATACGATCAGTAATATCCTCAAAATGATATAGCCTGAAACATCTAATAATGGAATGGGTAAACATCTATACATATGTGTAATACTAAGTGCTCGTGTCAGTGCCTCATGTAGCAACATATCATAAATATGAGGTATAAATGCAATATAATGAAAACAGAATACATCATGAATGAGAAAACTGTTTTCTTAAATTAGTGAGATTTCTGTATTTATAAGTTTACGTATCATCAATGAAATCATCAGAAATCAGTGTCAAGCATCGACACAAAATATATATCTCAAATCTCAAGCTCCGGTTATCCCGACCGACCTGTATCATCAAATCTAAATATCCCAGGCTCCGGCTATCCGGACTGGACTGTATCATAAATCTCAATATCTCAGGCTCCGGCTATTCGAACTGGCCTGTATCATAAATTTCAAGACCACGTCGGTATCTTCCGGATATCCGGCGCGTCATAATAAATTCACCGGTCAGTAGTGCTCCCCTATCTCAGGCTCAACGCCATCATCTGCGACCTTCTCGCCCTGGGGTACTGCACCGGGTCTACCATGCACCCACAGACGGTTCCTCCTCCTCCTTGAATCGCGTGTATGATATCGCTCAAAAGCCGAGAAAACTCATGGTGGATATATCTCAAATCATAATATGAGAAAACCGCACTTCTATCTTTTAAAAATGATAATGAGTTTATAAAATCTTGCAGTTTCACCAAATCCAGAAATCTCATGGAAAATCTGAAATCCAAACTGAAAAGTTAATAATAATGAATAATGGGCTCCGGCAATCCGGACTGGCCCTTATAATATTGTATGACAAATGAATATATAATATGCATGAAATATCAAAGCAATAATGAACTAGCATATGAAACAATAACATATTGGAACTATCAGCTAGCAAACGATATCAGTAGAGCAATATTCTCTAAAGTGTACGTGACATGGCAATTACCGATAAAGATGTGTGTGACCCGGCAAGCAGGTGTACGTGGAGCATACACATCATCGGTAATAGTGCTGGTGTCCTAACTGCATGATTTTAATAATAACCGATGAAAACACAATATAAGCATGCAATGCAATGCGAACAGTAAGAATATGCAGAAGATGAATAACAACGCAACATGTACGAATATACATAAATGAATAGTAAATGCAACAATAAGGAACCTACATTAATACATATGGGTCATACAGTTTTGCCATTTGAAATAACACGAATCGTGGTGTTTAGAAAATAGGGCTATGGTGTTTTTAAGAAAAAGATACGTCCTTTGAAATATCCGTAGAATCCCTTGGCCCGTCTTTAAAATACTCACGATTCGTTAGTTTTGAAATAGGTATGACCCGAGTCTAGTCTAACATCTATAAGTAAACTACAGGACTAAACTAACAGACTGATCGAAAGGGTAAGGAAAACCACCTAAGTCTGAGTCGATATATATATATGTATATAATAGTCGGTGATCACGCCTCATTAGTATCACATACGATACAATATATATAATATGACATCCTCGAGTCAAGAGTGCGGATCTATCATTATAATCATATCACGTACGGTAAATCCATCGTACGGCATCCCAAATCTGGGTACAGGTCAAATATCACATTATCTCATTAATCATCTGGTATCCTTATCATCATATCCTGTATAAGGGTACTGATCTAAGTCTAGTACATTCTGATACCATCAATATATAAATATAAATATATATATATATACATATGCGTGTGTACGAAAACACATCGCCTAAAGACCTGCTATAATACTCATGCCGTATCTCATAATACGAACCATGTCATATCACCGATCTCGTGGCATCGTGCCCAATCTCATCGACTCATCTCCAAATACCGTATACTATCCTCATTATCCATGTATATGAATGTATATATATATATATATATTATATATATATAGTCCCATACCTATGTGTGTGTGTATATATACATATCCCCATATACACACAAGTAATAAAAATGCATGCATGAGTGTGTGCGTGTGTGCAATTCACTACTCTAAGGTTCGCGACTAAGAAACTAACTAGCGACACTATCATCCAATTATACTAGAATTAACCCATGAACGCATAAACCTATCTAGATAGTTTTTAATCTCACAATACACATAATTATATATATATATATGTATATATGTATACGTATTCGTATACTATATTACGAACTGCGGGGGTGCTATACGCCATCCACCCGACTTCCACTGTAGATATATATCTACTCACCTTGATCTTCGCTTGCCGAAGTCGATGACGCCACGCTTATCCTCGTCATCTCAAAGTCCATATGGGGGTACCTACATATATACACATATAGCATCGTAAACGGAAATAACGCACGAAAACCAAAATGTTGCACGAATCACACATAGGTTAAAACCTATAGTTTACACATGCAATAATAACCAGCAACTCTCGACGATTGATGTATAAACGTGAATCGACCGATAAAAATACGAATATCAAAACTTCAATTCATAACATCACGAAATACAAGGCAGCAACTCATGAAAATGGTCCCAGATTTTACCCTAGGTGAAATTAGCCAATTTTGCATATATGGAGGGTCTAATTTACAGATACTGGAGCCATGAACCAAACACTGAGGCATACATACCTACCCTGGCCGAATATTGTGGCCAGGAAGATTAAATTTGTGGCCACTTCTTGGTGGTTGGGGCTCGGGTCTTGGGGTTAGCTTCCTGAGTGCCTGCTTGTCTCACTGTGAGTGCAAAATAATTTTCCTGGTCCCTGAGTCATAGCAGATATCAAAACATCACCAAAATTTCCAGAAATTCCAATGTCGGCAGATTTCAAATTTCGCGTCTTGGGGTTCTATTCTCTGGTTTTGTCCAGAATTTTAACACTAAAGGGGTCTAAAATCACTACTAAACCTTAATTTTACACCATCTCAATTCAAATCAAACCCTAACCCCTTCTAGGAATTTTCAAGCATCTCTAAACTACACAATATGGATTCTAAACTAGTATGGATGCTAAGGTAAAAACAATACAATTCTAATGGTGCAAGAATTACCTCATTTGGCAACTCAAGAATTTTCTTGAGTTGCCCCAAGTGTCCAAAATCCGATTTTTCTTGGTCCAAAGTGCTTGTGAGAAGCTTGTGCATGTTTTTAATGAAGTGGGAATGCGGTTTTAATGGTTTTTTGGGTGTGTTGTGAGGGTTGTAGTGGAGGGGGAAGAAGAGGGCGGCCATGGATGAAGAGGAGAAGAAAATGGTGAAGGAAATGAAGTGAAAACAAATGATAACCTTGGTCAAATGACCCCTCACTTCTCTTTCCTTTCTCTCTCTTGCCCATACTTCTTTCTTTATATTTTCTTTTCTTTTCTTTTATATTTTCCTTTATCTTTTCTTTTCTTTTCTTTTCAATTAAAAGCCATGCATGAACAAAAATAAGGAAAATCCATGTAGAAAATGTAACACAAGTGTAAAATATGACATGGTGTATGTCATGTGCACAAATCAATCTTAATGCACGATTAGTAATATTTAATCGCGATTAGCATTAAAATGGAATATAATTAATCATAAAGAATTTATAATTTGCGTAATTCATATAAAACACCCTCATTTTAGTAATTTCTATAATTTTCCAAATATTTCCCAATTTATCGGTATTTAATTATACCGAGTCATTAAAATATTCACATATTTATTATTTAATTATAAAAATTCCCAAAAATAATATTTTATTTTCTGAAATGTTACAATCTTCCCCTCTTAAAGAAATTCGGTCTCCGAATTTAAATTTAAACCCCTCAATACTAAAACATTTCAGTAAAATGATCAAGTCGTCGGGGCTCCGAAATTATAAATACATAAAACATATCGTAGCGCAATGCATGCGCATGAAAAAGAGTGTATAACTCAAAAATCAAAACTCCGTTAAGCATTCTGCAATCATCGGAGTTATTGCGAAGACACCAATATCAAAGCCCAATACGAAAACCAACATGATATATCTCAAAACTATAACATGTACATAATACGCATCGTTATAATTTCGTCAAAACATCGGAATAAATGCATGCTAAAACTTTTTTAAATTGCTACACGATGCGCGTATCACAGAATAAGTGGCGGACGTTTATTGTAAAAAAAATAATTCTATATACATATATATATCTTTGTTTAACATACGTCGCGCCGTTTGAAAAATAATTTAAAAGGGTTTCCTTTGTTTAAAAACCTTGTGTCATCTCGGACACGTAGATATATACTGAGACTATAACTCCTTTTTGGAAATCCCTTCGATAACTATCAATGCATGCAAAATAAATTCAGGTACTGTCCTCGGACTAGCCTTGCTCAGCTACTATACCAAATAGTAAATATCATAAAATATGCTGCTCAAAGAAAATCAATCCCAAAATGTATATAAGAATGCCACGTGTGTATGGTGCGCACGGAAAACGAAATCCATGAATGTGCCATACATATGCACATAAACAAAATCTAAGTGCAATGAGTGTGCACGAACACCTGTCAAAGGCAATGGGTGTGCCTGACAGCAATATCAGGTGCATCTGATATGCACGAAGAATCTCGATTTAGTGCATCTGGCGTGCACCAAAATCGCATCAAGCACCCAAGTATACGCAAGAATCCAAGTCAAGTGCATAAGGTGCATGAAAACAAATATCGAATATCACAATCGAAATCGACGTATACAACACATTTCAATCCAAATCCAATTCAGGTATACCGTGGTATATAATCTCACAATCATGTGCATCAGCATGCACAAAAATCGAATCAAAATACTAAAAGTGCATGAAAACTATGCGAAAGCATAAGTGAAATCACATACATACCATAGGCATGAAATCAAAATCAACATCTCGAACGACATCAAATCGAAGTCAAGTGCAACTGTGGTGCACAAAATCTCAATCATGCAAATAAATTGCCCAAAATACCGAAATCAAAGATGGCGGAAACAATCCCGCTCTAGTACGTCCTCTAAAGATCTCTGGCCAACTGTCATGGTCACTCATAACATGTCTTGTCGACGATGCCGAACTCTGGCCTACTGGGTGTACGCAATATGACCGATCCTGGATCCAAGTCTCCTCGTATAGTATTCCAGAAAGGTTCTGTCGAAGTCTCTCCCAAATCTCATTTCTGCCGAACTGCCTGAAAGTTATCTTCTTTTACTAAATCTATTTCTTATTCCGGAACGGTTGCATACCCATCGCGACTCCTTCTGGAAGATATCCATATACAACACCTCTACATCCGTATCACATCTCTAATGTCAACGGAGTGGAATGTCGTCTCATCAAGATCTCGTACGAACCTCTTACTCCACTTTTCTCTAATGTCGACTGATTCGGACTCGTCTCTTCGTGGCTGCATGGACTGCGCTCCAACGGCTATACTCGTATCTGGAGTCTCCCAAGCGATGTATCCTACCACATGATATCCGAAAGACGTCGAACTTTTCGATCGATTTGTCAAACTTCCATAATTTCCCCCAAGAGCTCAACATCTTGAGTACAGTTTAATAGTATTCCAGTACATACCACAGTATCTATGGACCAGCCGTAGAAGGGCAAACCCAAGCCTCATTAATAGAACCGCTGAACTGCTGCAAACCCTAGGTTTTCAAAGCGTTCTCATGGTCATTATATCGAGTTAGGGTTTCATTCTTCTAAAGGGTCCACGGAACTACTTGCATGTTTCTCCGAATACTTTAAACTTGGAAAAATGGATTTCTGACATTCGATCGTTTTCTTTCGACTCCTAATGAATCTGCATGAAGTCTTCTCTAGCTGGAATCAATCAATATGATGACCTCGCATCGAGGTAGGCAACGAATCACATGTCCTAGTCATTCCTTCTTGGGTGACTAGCGATTTTCTATCATATCACTAAGTACAACTCGTGCGGCATTAGCTTCAAACATCTGGGCGACATCTCATCAGTCGCAGCAACAATTGAATCATTCGTCCGCACGCTGAATAGTGCCTTAATCATCAAAATAATTGGTGCATTGACGGTCATCACATTCTGGCTAGCCTCTAGCAGTGGCCCAATCCTCTGGGGCTGATATGCACGTCCGAGAAATCTCGTAAAAGCGATCCATCAAACGCTCATGGCGCGAAAACATAATAGGACGATACATCTATGCAATTGTGTGTCCCTGGAATCATACCCTGGTCAGTCCTCATCCGTGACGAGCTCATGCTGACGCAACTCTAGCCGTAGCTCTCTCTGCCCGTGTAATCGTGGCAGCAAAAACCATAAACCGATAACGATGAGGATAGATCATATGAATGAATATAATGCTGTGCAAGGAAATGTACATCCTAAGGCTTCTTAAGCGGAGTACCGTATCGTAAGTATGTCGTGGAACATACACACGGTACGTCACTCTCCTTAAGTCACATACTCCATCAACCAAGGTCAACCTATACGACGAAAGTTCGGGTCTAATACCCCCTCGACCAAGTCTAAGTTCCGTAAGGTCAAGCCTAGGTTCCGAATATATATAAATGCCCTAAACTCCATATAGTCAAACATAGACTCCAACCAAGGTTAACCTTATGCTCTGATACCAACTTTGTCATGACCCAAAATGGCACGTGACTGGAACTTGAATCATATGAAGTCTATAGGACCCATCTAATTCAAGTAAGCCAAAAATCCCAGAAATCTAAACCATTTTAAGGAAGAAATGAAGAAAACATGTTTTAAACCAAGTGGTTTTAATAACATAAGCCGAAATATACATTTTTAAAATCTCAAGTCTTTTCTGAAAATTTCGGCAGAGTTTCCTTTGTATATACTGGCCCCAAAAGGGTACAACATGAATAATATGAATAAAGGCATCCTCAAACGGGAGCTAGCTCTTCGTCAATTGACGGTCATAACCACGCAAGTAATATAATATACAACGCTAAGGGCGAGGGTCAAAACTCAAAAGGAAACTCAAAATCATCAAGAAAACCATAATAATACAACGCGTGACTCTAAGGTCGAAATAATACACAACTGGTTTTCTAATTCTGAAAAAAATATACAAGTATGGTTGATAGAGTTTCTAGATACAACTGAATATAAATAAAAGGTATAATGGTGGTCACGATGCAAGTGATCCCACATACTAAAGCAATCACCCGAAAAGGAGCAGTGTGCCAGCAAAGCCGCAACGAACCTATACGGCAAAACCTGCAAGAAACTGTGGCACAATGGGTGTGAGTTGCCAACTCGTAAGTAGAAAATATCACAGAGCAGAAATCGAATGTATGACTCAATCCTAGGTCATACAATCAGTAATATCCTTAAAATGATATAGCCTGGAACATCTAATAATGGTATGGGTAAACATCTATACATATGTGTAACACCAAGTGCTCGTGTCAGTGCCTCAGGTAGCAACATATCATAAATATGAGGTATAAATGCAATATAATGAAAACAAAATACATCATGAATGAGAAAACTGTTTTCTTAAATTAGTGAGATTTCTGTATTTATAAGTTTACGTATCATCAATGAAATCATCAGAAATCAGTGTCAAGCATCGACACAAAATATATATCTTAAATCTCAGACGCTGGCTATCCGGACTGACCTGTATCATCAAATCTCAATATCTCAGGCTCCGGCTATCTGGACTGGACTGTATCATAAATCTCAATATCTCAGGCTCCGGCTATCCGGACTAGCCTGTATCATAAATCTCAAGACCATGTCGGTATCCTCCGGATATCCGGTGCATCACAATAAATTCACCGGTCAGTAGTGCTCCCCTATCTCAAGCTCAACGCCATCATCTGCGACCTTCTCGTCCCGAGGTACCGCACCGGGTCCACCATGCACCCACAGACGGTTCCTCTTCCTCCTCGAATCGGGTGTATGATATCGCTCAAGAGCCGAGAAAACTCAGGGTGGACATATCTCAAATCATAATATTAGAAAACAACACTTTTATCTTTTAAAAATGATAACGAGTTTATAAAATCTTGCGATTTCTCCAAATCCAGAAATCTCATGGAAAATCCGAAATCCAAACTGAAAAGTCAATAATAATGAATACTAGGCTCCGGCAATCCAGACTAGCCCTTATAATATTGCATGATAAATGAATATATAATATGCATGAAATATCAAGCAATGAATGCAATAATGAACTAGCATATGAAACAATAACATATTGGAACTATCAGCTAGCAAACGATATCAATAGAGCAATATTCTCTAAAGTGTACATGACATGGCAATTACCGATGATGATGTGTGTGAGCCAGCAAGCAGATGTACGTGGAGCATACACATCATCGGTAATGGTGCTGTGTCCTAACAGCATGATTTTAATAATAACCGATGAAAACACAATATAAGCATGCAATGCGATGCGAACAGTAAGAATATCCAGAACATGAATAACAACGCAATATGCACGAATATACAAAAATGATTAGTAAATTCAACAATAAGGAACCTACACTAATACATGTGGGTCATACAGTTTTGCCGTTTGAAATAACACGAATTGTGGTGTTTAGAAAATAGGGCTACGACGTTTTTAAGAAAAAGGTACGTCCTTTGAAATATCCAAAGAATCTCTTGGCCCATCTTTAAAATACTCACGATTCGTTAGTTTTAAAATAGGTATGACCCGAGTCTAGTATAACATCTATAAGTAAACTAAAGGACTAAACTAACAGACTGATCGAAAGGGTAAGGAAAACCACCTAAGTCTAAGTCGAAATATATATGTTTATAATAGTCGATGATCCCGCCTCAATAGTATCACATACGATACAATATATATAATATGACATCCTCGAGTCAAGAGTGCGGATCTATTATCATAATCATATCATGTACGGTAAATCCATCGTACGGCATCCCAAATCTGGGTACAGGTCAAATATCACATTATCTCATTAATCATCTGGTATCCTTATCATCATATCCTGTATAGGGGTACTGATCTAAGTCTAGTACATTCTGATACCATCAATATATATATATATATATATATATATATATATATATATATATGCGTGTGTATGAAAACACATCGCCTAAAGACCTGCTATAATACTCATGCCGTATCTCATAATACGAACCATGTCATATCACCGATTTCATGGCATCGTGCCCAATCTCATCGACTCATCTCTAAATACCATATAATATCCTCATTATCCATGTATATGTTTACGTGTGTGTGTGTGTGTGTGTGTGTGTGTGTATATACATAGTCCCATACATATATATATATACATATCCCCATATACGCACAAGTAATAAAAATGAATGCATGAGTGTGTGCGTGTGTGCAATTCACTACTCTAGGGTTTGCGACTAAGAAACTAACTAACGACACTATCATCCAATTATACTAGAATTAACCCATGAACACATAAACCTATTTAGATAGTCATTAATCTCATAATACACATAATTATATATATATATATATATCTGTGTGTGTGTGTGTGTATGTATGTATACGTATTCGTATACTACACTACGAACTGCGGGGGTGCTATACACCATCCACCCGACTTCCCCGTAGGTATATATCTACTCACCTTGATCTTCACTTACCGAAGTCGATGATGCCACGCTCATCCTCGTCGTCTTGAAGTCCACGTGGGGGTACCTATATATATACACATATAGCATCGTAAACGGAAATAACGCACGAAAATCAAAATGTCTCACGAATCACACATGGATTAAAACCTATAGTTTACGCATGCAATAATAACCAACAACTCTCGACGATTGACATATAAACGTGAATCGACCGATAAAAATACGAATATCAAAACTTCAATTCATAACATCACGAAATACAAGGCAGCAACACTTGAAAATGGTCCCAGATTTTACCTTAGGTGAAATTAGCCAATTTTGCATATATGGAGGGTCTAATTACAGATGCTGGAGCCATGAACCAAACACTGAGGCATACATCCCAACCCTGGCCGCAAATTGCGGCCAGGAAGATTAAATTTGTGGCCACTTCTTGGTGGTTGTAGCTCGGGTCTTGGGGTTATCTTCCTGAGTGCCTGCTTGTCTCACTGTGAGTGCAAAATAATTTTCCAGGTCCCCGAGTCAGCAGATATCAAAACATCACCAAAATTTCCAGAAATTCCAATGTCGGCAGATTTCAAAGTTCGTTTCTTGGGGTTCTAATCTCTGGTTTTGTCCATAATTTTAACACTAAAGGAGTCTAAGATCACTACTAAACCTTAATTACACCATCTCAATTCAAATCAAACCCTAACCCTTTCTAGGAATTTTCAAGCATCTCTAAACTACACAATATGGATTCTAAACTAGTATGGATCCTAAGGTAAAAGCAATACAATTCTAATGGTGCAAGAATTACCTCATTTGGCAACTCAAAAATTTTCTTGAGTTGCCCCAAGTGTCCAAATCCGATTTTTCTTGGTCCAAAATCCGATTTTTCTTGCCCCAAGTGTCTAAATTTTCTTGAGTTGCCCCAAGGGTTTTTGGATGTGTTGTGAGGGTCGTAGTGGAGGGGGAAGAAGAGGGCTGCCATGGATGAAGAGGAGAAGAAAATGGTGAAGGAAATGAAGTGAAAACAAATGAAGACCTTGGTCAAATGACCCCTCACCTCTCTCTCCTTTCTCTCTCTTGCCCATACTTCTTTCTTTATATTTTCTTTTCATTTCTTTTCTATTTTCCTTTATCTTTTCTTTTCTTTTCTTTTCATTTAAAAGCCATGCATGAACAAAACTAAGGAAAATCCATATAGAAAATGTAACACAAGTGTAAAATATGACAAGGTGTATGTCATGTGCACAAATCAAGCTTAATGCACGATTACTGATATTTAATCGCGATTAGCATTAAAATGAAATATAATTAATCATAAAGAATTTATAGTTTGCGTAATTCATATAAAACACCCTCATTTCAGTAATTTCTATAATTTTCCAAATATTTCCCAATTTATCGGTATTTAATTATACCGAGTCATTAAAATATTCACATATTTATTACTTAATTATAAAAATTCCCAAAAATAATATTTTATTTTTCTGAAATGTTACAGCATACTATTGAATCAGGTTCCATCCAAATCTATGCCTAAGACTCCATATGAAATATGAAGTGGAAAGAAATTATATCTTAATCATATTAAGATATGGGGTAGTCCGGCTTATGTAAAAACACAAAATCCGGACAAACTTCATGCACGATTATTTCTATGTAAGTTTGTGGGATATCCTAAACATTCGCATGGATATTTGTTCTACCACACCGAGGAACAGAAGGTGTTTGTTGCTTGCCACGCCGTCTTTTTAGAGAAGGAATTTCATGTAAAAGAAATTAGTGGAAACATGGTAGAACTGGAAGAAATCAGGAACCACAAACTGAAAATGAAGATTTGGTGGAAACTCGGGATTCAATAATCCCAGACGAACATCAGCCACTCCGCAGGTCTAGTAAGATTTCTCATCCGTCCGAGAGATACTACAGTTTTCTCATAGATGGGGATCGAAAGGATTGCATCTTGGAAGAAGATGGTCCTACTAGTTTTAAGTAGGACATTACCAGTAGAGACGCTGATAAATGGCTAGATGCAATGTGATCCGAAATGGAATCCATATACACCAACAAAGTTTGGACTTTGGATATTGCTCCTTCTGGGGTAAAACCCGTTGGATGCAAGTGGATCTTCAAAAAGAAGATTGGTATAAATGGACAGGTGGAAACCTATAAGGCTAGACTTATTGCAAAAGGTTTTCGTCAAAGACCAGGAGTGGACTATGACGAAACCTTTTCTTCAGTGGCTATGCTGAAATTCATTCGGATCCTACTTACTATTGCTGCCTACCATGACTATAATATCTGGCAGATGGACGTTAAAACGGCTTTTCTAAATGGAAGTTTAGAAGAGTGTATTTATATGGATCAGCCAGAGGAATTCATAGACAGTGGGAGCAGCGGGAAGGTGTGCAAGCTGTTTAAATCCATTTATGGATTAAAGCAGGTATCGCGATGCTGGAACATCTGTTTTGATGAGACAGTCAAGGAATTTGACTTCATCAAAAATGAGAATGAACCATGTATCTGCAAGAGGATTGTAAGACGAACTATCGTATTTCTCGTCTTGTACGTGGATGACATTCTCTTGATAGGAAATGGCATTCCTATACTACAATCGGTCAAGTTGTTCTTATCACAAAGGTTTCCCATGAAAGACTTGGGTGATGCCTTGTACATTCTGGGGATTAAGATCTATTGAGATATGTCCAAGAGATTGTTGGGACTTTCACAGTCCAGGTACATAGAGTCCATACTAAAGAGATTTAGTATGGAAGATTCCAAGCACGGTAATATACCCGTTTTGCACGGAATCACCCTCTGTTTCCCCTAATCAGAGAGAAAAGCTCTATTCAAAATTTGAAATTTGAAATGAGGCAGCGCCTCATAAGAGCGCTAGCGCCAAGAGCGCCAGTGCTAAGAGTCAAAGACTCTGAGGCAGCGCTCACGTGCAAAGCACGAGAGCGCTCGCGCCAAGAGCGCCAGCGCTAAAGACTCTGAGGCAACGCCTTACGTGCAAAGCACGAGAGCGCTAGCGCCAAGAGTCAAAGACTCTGAGGCAGCGCCTCATGTGCAAAGCATGAAAGCGCTAGCACCAAGGGTCAAAGACTCTAAGACAGTGCCTCATGTGCAATGCACGAGAGCGCCAGCGCTAGAACTAAATGTTCTCCACCCTTGGATCAAAGATCCAACGAAGATGATTAAAAATCATCAAATTACCAGAATTAAATTCTGATTGAGGAAACACTCCTCAAATCTTTCTAATCCAGAAAGATTATGCTCTGTAAATTAGAGCACCGTTGGATCAAAAAGATCCAATGGTGATTAAAAATCACCAGGATACAGAATAAGTTCTGTATAGGAAAATATTTTCCCAATCTTGCTAAAAACATGAAAAATGTCTTCTGTAAGACTAAGGCCCTTGGATCAAAGATCCAATGGTGGGGAATACCCCCAAATCATTGAGAAAACTCTCAATGAGAGATTTTCTTAACTGATTCAACAAATCAGCCTCCCCTATATAAAGGACCCAAGACTTCAAGTCTTGTACAGAAGAACCCCCCCCCCAAACTTCAAGTTCTCAGAAAAGAACAGAGAAGAGCAAGTTCTAAGAAGAAGAACTTTCTTCAAGGTAAATAAAAAGAAGGGAGATCATAACATCTCCTCTATTTATTTGAGAGTTTAATTCTCACATCAGAAGAACTTAGTTCTTTTTCCAGATCACGGATCTATAAGACAAAAATGTCTTTCATAAAAAGAAGAGAGACCATAACATCTCCTCCACATCTAAGAGTTTAACTCTCATATCATAAGAACTTAGTTCTTTTTCCAGATCTTAGATCTATAAGACGAAGTCTTTCACAAGGGAGAATCAAATTTCTCAGTGAATTGAATTGGGCAAAACAAAAAACTCAGTGCTTAGCACTCAAATCTGGCGCTCGGCACCGAGCGCTCCACGTGCTCCTCACGTGGGCGCTGCTCAAAATAAAAAGAGCGCTCAACACTCAAATGCTAGCGCTCAACGCTAAGCGCTCCACATGCTCCTCACGTGGGCACTGCTCAAAATAAAAAGAGCGCTCAACACTCAAATGCTGGCGCTCAGAGCCAAGCGCTCCACGTTCTCCTCGCATGGACGCTGCTCAAAATAAAAAGAGCGCTCAACACTCAAATGCTAGCGCTCAACACTCAAATGCTAGCGCTCAATGCCAAGCACTCCATGTGCTCCTCATGTGTGCACTGCTCAAAATAAAAAGAGCGCTTAGCGCTCAAATGCTTCCGCTCGGCGCCAAGCGCCGCACGTGCCCCCCTCATGTGGGCGCTACTTAACACAGAGCGCTCAGCGCTCCCCAAGAAGAGTCTGGCGCCATTGAGAGTGTTCAACACTCAATAAAAAACAAAAAAAGGGGTGTCCGAACCCAAATCAATACTCAGTATTGTTGAATAAAAAGATACTGAGCCAAAAAAAATGCTCAACATTTTATTCAAAATTGAGTGGATTGAGCCCAAGTTGGCCATAAGTCCCTAATTCAGATCAACCGAGCCCATGTGTTCACAATCTCTTTAATTTGTCTTAGTCCCAAACATGACTACAGATCTCCCAACCAAAATTGGTTCAAGGGTACATCTCTTCACACCTCTAGTCTGTGTCATTGTAATTCTTCAACGTCTTCAGAGAGGTGGCGGGTCCCGACAACCAAAAACTCCATGGACCATGAGGTCCTTAAATTCATGGACTACGATGTCCTTAAACCCAATGGACCGCAATGTCCCTAAACTAAACTCTATGGACTATGAGGTCCTTAAACTCATGGACTACGATGTCTTTAAACCCAATGGACCGCAACGTCCCTAAACTATACTCTATGGACTATGATGTCCTTAAACTTCATAGACTACGATGTCCTTAAACCCAACG
The DNA here is from genome assembly GCA_030015575.1 of Agapanthus africanus. Classification (NCBI taxonomy): domain Eukaryota; kingdom Viridiplantae; phylum Streptophyta; class Magnoliopsida; order Asparagales; family Amaryllidaceae; genus Agapanthus; species Agapanthus africanus. The sequence continues at coordinate 65,264,265 of CM057349.1, forward strand.
GACTGCAATATCCCTATAAACTAAAGAAAATCCTGTTAAGTAGATCTTAGTCTAAAATTAGACTAACGTATCCTCAGCAAACGTTTGAGTTGATCTTAATCTAAAAAAGATTAACGATCCTTAAACCAACCCAAACCCAAATCTAAGAAAATATGGATTTGGACTAATCCACGCCCTACGGGCGACAACATAAATTAGTCTCCGTATACAATCCACGGGCAACCAATAATAAAACAAATACACACAACACGAAGTGACCATCTGGAGAAGGAGAAAGTGGTTACTGCTATGTGGTAGCATAATTAACTGCAGGGGCTTGCGCCTGCAAGGAAGAGCGTCCCCACCATAAAAAAAACCCTCGTACACGAAAGGGAATCTGACGAAGTCTGCTACAACGGCCGCATCTGTCTAAACCTCCGATATACGGTGTCATAAATCAACTTGGCATCTTCGGAGAGGTGGACGAATAAAACTAAATAGCATCTGCCCCTAAAGTTCAGGACAGACGTTCCAACGTCCCGGTCGCATCTTTCGGCGGAGAATAGATTCCGGCACGTCCGGTGGGGCCTTTTCCTCTTTCCACTCCACACTTCGTATGTCGTGTTAGCGAACAAATCGCGGTTTAATATGGTTGCCTTGGATTCGAGATACTAAGATTTGGTGTCTTGCTCCGTATAGAAAAGAAGATGGCGTCAATAGCTTCCAACTGCACCAACTGTAATAACAACTTCCACTCCGTCCCGTCTGGAGGTGTAACCTATGGGCCCCAAGCGGCCTCCATTTTCGCAATGCCGGTGGAACAGGTGACACAGGCCACCACTGGATTATTCTTCGGGACCCATGCTCCCGCCAATGAGCTTCAACGCTCCAGTACCATCACAGGAAGCTCCAGAGAAGTCGGTCTTTGATCTGCTCACCACTACCACGGCCTCTCACAATAGGTCGTCCAAGTCCAACGCCTCGGTCTTTAACAGACTAGGCTAAAGCTCAAGTGGGCCCATGAAGAAGCCTGCAATACATGAATAAGTCATCCCGAAGCGGATAGCCATTCCAACTCCGACGGACGAAGTCGTCAAAGGGGCTTCTCCTGCTAAGGGATCGGTCTTTGTGAGACTAGCCATCCCAATTCCTGCTTCGGGTGAGATCGTCTAAACTACCCCCTGCCCAAAGGTCAGTCTTCAACAGGTTGGATGTTTCTTCTCAGCGGACATCAGTCTTTGATAAGCTGGCACCAACAGCAACCCTTCACCAGAACAGGGGGCATGATGAAGCCACCCCCGTAACTGAGCCAGTCCCATCTGCAAGACGTACTCGACGTCGCCACTGGCGCCGAGTGAGGAAAGCTGGGGGAAATTCCCCTTCCGGACTTACCCCACCAACTCCAACGGTGGAAGTCGATGCTGTTATTCCAACTAGGAATTGTTTTGAGCCGCTCAGGAGGGTGCACAAGAACTCTCCAACTGCCGTATTAAAAAGGTCTCCTTCACCTGTTGAAAATGTTACTAGAACGAAGCCGGAGCAGCCCCCTCAACGGCTGTCCTCTAAAATCCACAGGGTTTAGCGAAGAGTCTAAGACTCTGTGATAGACAAAGACTACTCTAGTCAACAGAAGAAAATGAAAGTTCGGCAAGAGGAGGACCGTCCTTCCGTCGTACCATGAAAAATATCTTCTGCGACAACCCCCTCAACTTCGACCGCCCATAAAAGGAGAAGGCCAGAGAAGATCCCTGTGTCTGCAACAAATCTCAAGGGTGCTGTCACGATCCGAAGGTACGGAACGTGACCGACACTTAAATTACAAAATGTCTAAAGGCGTAACGTAATCTAAGTAAGCCGAAGCCTAGAAATCTAAACCATTTTAAAGGAAGAAGTGTAGGAAAACATTTTTTGAAAACAACATCAAATTTCTCAAAAATTTCGACAGAGTCTCCTTTGTAAAAACTGGCCCCAAACGGGTACAAATAAGAATATACACATAAGCAACAATAAAAAGGCATCCCCAAGCGGGAGCTAGCTCTACGCCAAAAGGCGGAAACAACCACACAATGCACTATAATATACAACGCCGAAGGGCGAGGCTCAAAACTCAAAAGAAAACCAAATCCACCAGAAACCATAATAATACAAGCGCGACTCTAAGGTCGAAATAAAAATAACTGGTCATCTAAATCTATCAAGTAATACAAGTCTGGTTGATGGAGCTTACTAGATACAAATGAAATAATAAAAGTACAATGGCGGTCCTGATACAAATGAACCAACCTACCAAGCAAATCACCCTGAATGAAATGATGTACCAGCAAGCTGCTAAGGAAACCTATACATCGAAACCTGTAGGAAAATTTGGCACAACGGGGGTGAGTTGCCAAGTCGTGAGTAGAAGACATCTGTTAGTAGAAATCGCATGCACGACGCTCTCCTAGATCATAAAAATATACTTAATATAACACTAGTCATCTAGTAGTGGCAGGGTAATAATCTATGCGTAAGTGAAATGCTCAGTGCTCGTGTCAGTACCTCAAGTAGTAACATGTCATGTGTATGAGTTTGCATGCACCATGAATGTAAAATAATCAATCATGAAATCTGGATATATCTGTATAAGAAATCTTTAATTTGTATCATAGTGAAATTTGTATGGTAATCTGAAACATCATCAATAAAATTCATGGAAATCCGTGTCAAGCATCGACACAAAACATGTAAATCTCAAGGTCTCAATACCTCATAGTCTCAATATCTCATAGTCTCAATATCTCGGGTTTCGTCAGTCCGGATCGACCCATATCATCAAATCTCACGACAACGGTCGGTATCTTCCGGATATCCACCGCGCCAGACATCACCGGTAGGTAGTTTTCCCCTGCCAGGCTCATCGTCTACAACTCGAGCTCTTACCCCGGGGTACCATACCGGTCCCACCATGTACCCGAGACGGTTCATCCACTCCTCAAAATCCAACAGAAAATATGAAATCTCATGGTGGACGACACATACATCACGAGAAAACCGCAACTTGTATTTTAAAATGAGATGGAGAGAGAAAGAAGTTTATATATATATATATATATATATATATATATATATATATATATATTCTTACGGTTTTCCCCAAAATCCAGAAATCTCATAGAAATCCAAAATCCCAAAATCATGAGTAAGTAAATAATGCGTATCGGCATAAGCCCCACAATACTGCATGATAACATGAAAATGTGAATGCATGAAGTGTCTAAGTAATAAATGCAATATCTAAACTAGCACATGAGAGTAATCACACAATATTATATTGATCTAGCCTTTAGCTAATTCTGTCAATAAAAGATAATATGTTCTAAAGTGTACGTCACATGGCAATTACCGATGATGATGTGTGTGAGCTGGCAAATAAGTCTACGTGGAACATGCGCATCATCGGTAATGGTGCTGGTGTCCTAACAGGCAGAGCTTCATATTAGCTAAAGAACATATGTATGAATATGTGATGCGATGAATATAACATGAATATAACGGTGAATGTGTAGTAAAAGCACAAATAGAAAATACATACTAATTATGAGTCATACAGTTTATTGTTTAAAAAAGAACGATTCATTAGTTTTGAAAATAAGTATGACTCGAGCCTAAACTAAGATCTACCTAACCAACTAAGGAACTAACTAAAGACACCAGTCGAAAGGTAAGAAGAATCCTCCTAAGGTCTGAGTCGATATCTCTAGTAGTCGGCGATCCAGCCTCAATAGAGTCACGTACGTAATACGACTTCCTCGAGTCAAGAGTGCGGATCAATCATCATATCTATACCTCGTACGGTAAAATCCATCGCACGGCATCCTAAAATCGGGGTACGGGTCAACTATCACATATATACATCATCAATCGTATAGTATCATCATCAAACAATATCATGATCAAGGGTACTGTACTATAATCGCATACATCCCAATCTCATCAAACATATATCATCGTCTGTGTAAATATACATTGTCAAATGATCCACTAAAATATCATGTCATATGTCATATCGTGTTTAAGTCACATATTACAATCTGGGTTCTATTCTAGAGTCTCGTTCATTTCAATGTCATCAACACATATTATCGTTTATATAAATATATTTTATATAATCTCATTGCCCAACGATCCGCTACTATCATAACACATCTCATGTCATAACTCGATCATCTATCCAATAAATCACGGCATCAAGCCTGGTCATATCGAATCATCCCCATGTATCATATAACCTCCTCATATCACATGTATATGTTGTGTGTGTGTGTGTGTATATACACCTACACACATTCCTATATATATATATACACACACACATATACACCAAGTCAAGTTTAGGTGTGTGCGCGTGTGTGTGTGTGTGTCTACATGAAACCTACGAATTCCCTCCAAGGCAGTCATCCTCTGGTTAAGTCTTTCTAAATCAGTCTAGTCCAACCTAAAATCTTCAATAGGACCCTACTCGCCAAGAATCTAAGGTCATGTCCAACTTCTTAATAACAGTACGTAATATCCTTATTCTACGTTTGCGGGGGTGCTATACGCCATCCACCCGACTTCCCTTGTAGATATACATCTACTCACCTGGTCCTTGTCTGCCGAAGTTGATGCCGCCATCCTCTTCTTCATCGTCCGAAGTCCATGTGAGAGGTACCTATATGCAAACATATATGTATATCATAAACCGAATCGCGGATAAAACAAAAACGGCGCACGAAACGCGCATAGGTTAAAACATATGACCCGCTCATACAAAAGAACCGAATAACCCTCGACATCGGCGTACAAACGCCGATTGATCGAGATAAAACACAAATGCACAAGTCGTAGTTCAAAAACTCACTAATTATAATATAAAGTAGGGTTTAAATCATCAAAACCTTAAAATAAATCAAATCGATTTATTTCCGAAAACCTAAAAAAGCACTAAATTTTCGTTTTAATTCGAAACTTGTTGTTTTAAGAAAAATAATAGCCATAATATTCACTAAATATCATAACTAAGTCATATAAACCATTTCTATAATTTATTCTCATCAATTTGTATTAAATCCTAAATTCTAGTTTGCAAAAATATCAAATTTTAACACTTTTTAAAGCAAAATTCACAATTCAACAACTAAGCTTGGTTTTGCATGAACTAAAGTATTAAACTACAATTTATAATGTTAATAATGTCATAAAACCCTAATTAGATTTTAATCCCAATTATTTAACCAATTTCTAAAAACCTAGTTAGCAAAATTAGCATATTTATCAAAATTTTAAAGTAAAAACTAGCAACTAGTAACTAAATTATGTTTTATATTCAATTAATATGTTAATCTTCTCATTAAGACCATGAATCATTGATAAATATCCCCACTTGAATTTTATCTCACCTATTTATATGTATTATAAAAACCTAGTTTTTCAAAATTTTAAACAATTTTGGAACAACAATTTACAATACAACAACCATACTAGATTTTTCATTTCTTAAAATGTTAAACCACTTATTATAACCCTACTCAATTAATAAAAACCCTAACTTTATTCGAAACCCTTCTCATGAATTTTTTCTAATTTAAAACCAAAATTAATCACTTAATAAGCTAGATTGAAGTAACTAGCAACCAATTAAACATGGGTTTAGGATTTATACCTCACAACATGATGTCTAGCATGCTCACATAGACTCCTAAATGGCTCTCTTGCCTCAAGAATCCAAGCTAGAATGAGTAAAGGATAATGGGTAGGAATTAAATTAGGAATTTGTGGGTTTTTATTTGGATTTTTGATGAATTTTTGGAGAGTTTTTGAGAAGAATTGAAGTGGGAAATTTTTTGGGCAGCCAAGTGAAAGGCTCGGCCAAGGAGAGGGAAGGGAAAAGAGAGTGTGTGAGGTGTGTGGAATTGTTTAGAAGACTCTTCACTTAATGCCTCTTTTCTTGTCATTTCAATAATTATTCCATTTTATTTATTTTCTAATTTATTTCACCCTAGAAAAGTCTAGAAACATGGACTAAATTGAGAAAGAATTTTGCACGTTACACACTTGATTCTAATATGTCATGGTTCACTTTTGTAAAATTAACACATTCCAATTTGTATTTTACACAATTTAATGTATATTTAAAGCTTATATTAATAATTGAATTTAATTAATTTAGGAAAAATATTTAATTAAACTAACAATTTATAAGTCACTAAATAATATCAATTACTAGCAATTATATAGTTAAAATAGGTATATTTAATTTTATATTGAAAAATAATTATAGTTGAGTTTTATGGAAAATACGGTTTATTTTACCGATTATCCGAAAATTCACCTAAAGAATTTTATTTATTTAATTATTTATTTATTTATTTTTAAAACGTTACAGGTGCTGAATCCAAACACTCCATGTCTGGGGGCATGGTAGTGCACACTATCTACATGGCTTCCGGGAAAGAGGATAGCCGTATCTCCATGGGTCATCGACCACTCACCCGATCTGTGACAAAAGCCCAGGAGCAACGCCAGGAACAGGAAATCGAAGATGGCCGCGCTCATTGGGCCGAAAGAAAGCCCGGAGAAGTTTTCGGAGCAGCGCCAGGAACAGGAAATCGACGCCGAGTTCCTCCGAAGAATGCTCGAGAAGAAAGAAAAAGAGGCCGCGGAACAAGCGGCAAACATAAAACAAATGGCACTCTTGTTCGAAAATATAGTCGGGATGATGATACAGCCGGATCCTCCAGCTGAACACCCTCCAATAACCCTTGAACACGACAGAGAGGAGGCATCAAACCCTCTTCCGGCTCTATCAGCAGCCAAGGAAGAGACCATCTCTAAAGCCGCCCTTGATGACTATATAGCTCAACAGATGCGACCACATCAGGAGAACGAAGCGGCCAGCCAGATCGTCAAGACTGGACGACCCTATCCGGGTTTGTACGATCAAATAAAGTACCTACCAGGATATACGATCCCTAAATTCCATGTGTATAAAGAGATGGGTAATCCATACCAGCACGTTGCTCAATTCAGGGCTCTGTGCGGTAATACTGGGGGTGACGACAAACTGCTGCTTCGCCAGTTTGTTAGCAACTTGTTGGAGACAGCATTCGAATGGTACTTCGAGCTCCTGAATGACTTTGTCAAGACATTTACAGAAATGGAGCTACTGTTTACACAAATATTCATGAGCGCTAGCAAGCGTACCCCGATCACCGCACTAGTTAACGCCAGGGTGAAGCCAGGAGAGAAATGGGTTCAGTATGCAATTCAGTGGCGGAATCTGTGGTCGAGATGCGAACAGCGGATAGAGGAAGCTCCTACCGTAGGCATGTTCGTGGGGACCCTTGACCCTCAGGCAACCATTTCTCAATTCATGATGTTCTTCAAGCCGACCACTTTCCAGGACTTAATCGACAAGCTGGCCCAAATGGACCAGATGGGCCATAGACTGTCCTCTTCAAAGACGGATCCTCGGAATGAAAAGGGGAAAGGAAAAGCGACCTTCGTCGCCAACGCTCAGCATCAACCGAGTGGCCCGAAGCCGGTTTCTCACCAAAACGATAAGCAGCGATCACTCGGAGAAAAGATGAGACGCCCTTACTCGTTCCTTCAGGATAAGATGAAGAGATTATTCGAGCTAGCGCTGCATAAAAGGCTTATCACTCTGGCGGAGCCGAGACGCCCAACGCAATCAGGCGACATTAACAGCCCCAATTATTGTCCTTACCACCGAATATTGGGTCACCCAATCGATGTTACATCTTCAAAAGTTGGATCGAAGACCAGTACCAACAGGGCAAGTTCGCGCTGTCCGAAAACTGGAGGGTGAACCCGCCACAACTGCACGCTCCTAAAAAGGTGGACACGCCGGGGGAATCATGCTCGCTTATAGAGGAAGCCCCATGGGAGGTGGCCCTTTCAGCTAAGACTAAAAGAATGCTGAAGGACCTTCAAGCATGTCCAGCGATCAGTGGAAGAGCCCGCTGTAGCCTGAGATTATTGAGGGGATGCTGAAGCCGTGCCCAACGCTGAAAGTTGGTGATGGTGGACAAAACCTTCAGGCCAAGCCTCCGAAGTCTTCGAAGAAAAAGAAGAAGGCTAAAAAGCCGGTCCAACCCGACGACAATTGTAAAAGGTTGCAGAAATATATCGATGCACTGGAAGAATATAACCAAAGGGTACGAACCCCAATTACATTGGACAAATTCTTCAACAATGTTCTTGAGAGTAAAAACGATAACGCTGATGAAGGAGACGGTTCTTCAGAAGAGCCCGAGGATTATGTGGCGAGCTGCCACATGATCTCTCACTCGTCAATAGATGATAAAGAAGCTCCTGATGCAGAGAAACTAGGGGCAGATCCAGAACCGGAACTCTTGGAACCATCAGACAAGATGATTGACATGTTGCTGAACGAAGCCCGTCAGAAGAGCAAAGCTGATCGAGAGCGTAAAATGGCCATATTCGAAAAAATCCAAACGTCGGCGACAGGATGAAAAGGTTGAAGAACTCCAACCAGATCGAAGCACGCCCATGGCAGACAGAAGCAGGCTTAAAACGAGGAAACGGTTCGCTAAGGCCCTGTTGATGGGAATGAAGCTGCCACCTTTTGAAGGAAATACTCTTGGCAGCATACACCCCGACGAACCAGATGCACATCCAAACTATTGCTTATAGCATCGGAGGATCATGCACCCTACCGAAGAGTGCAACGTCTTAAAAAACTGGTGGCAGGGATATATTGCCCACCGACAACACGTCAAGAGATTGAAGTGCAAGGCTCATCGGAAATAGAGAAGCACGACCAATGGGCGTAAAGGAATAGCCGGTAACTGTCACATAGTGGATGCCACCCCGACAAAACCAAAACCTCAAGTCCTCACCTTTAGGAGCGATTCTGATGAAGAAATAGCCCTCGGCCCCCTCTTTAAGGAATCCACATCTGGAAAAAAGGAGGAGATGAAGAACTACGAGAATATTCAGCTGCGTAATGGTACGTTGCCTAAAAAGAATCTCAGGCATTCAAACAAAGGTTTGAATAGAAAAGACAAGGGGAAGGAGAAAATCCATGAGGAGATTGCCTTCGATGATGGGGTCGTCAAAGAGTTCGCAGCCAAGGACCCGCCTAAGAAAAGCCAGGTGGATTACAATATCCTAGCGCATTTGAGGAAGATACCCTCATAACTAAGCATACTGGATGCCCACTTTCTGTCTAAAGAAGTACGGGATTCCTTGGTCAAGGTGTTACAAGAGCCTGATCAGTTCGAGGCCTTCATCGCAGAGAAGAAGATGCAAGATGAGTTGGCAGAAGTCCACACAGCTAACATTACATTTAACGACGAGGATCTTCTCCTTGGTACGTGCAACCACAACCGCCCTTTATATGTCACTGGATACTGCCATGACATCAAAATAGGGAAAATACTTGTTGACAACGGGTCCTCTGTCAACCTTCTACATGCGCGGGTGCTAAAAGAAATCTGTATGAGCGTTCAGCATTTAGCCCAAGATAAAATCACTATCTCTGGATTTGACTCGCAGTCATCACAGACACTCGGGTCCGTGATACTGACATTGCGCTTTGGACTTCTCGTCACAGACATCAAATTTCATGCCATCGACACTGGGACTTGCTACAATGCTCTACTTGGTCGGCCTTGGTTACAAGAATATAACGTTATCCTTTCTACACAACACCAATGTATGAAGTATTTCAAAGACGGCCTCGAGTACACCGTTACGGGAGAGCTAAACCCATTCTCTGTGAACGAAGTCCGAAAATATGAAGACGCCAAGTACTTCCTGCCAGACTTCGAAGACATGGAGAAGTGTCATAAGCCAGAGCTTAAACAGAAGCCCGTCACTCCCATTCTTACCTTTGGAAGCGATACCAAGGAGGATAAAGAAATAGTCTATTCGGGACAGCCTCAGAAGCGGAATGATAAACCAGGACCATCCGCTCCGATTTTGGTCTTTGGCAGCGACTCCGAAGATGAAACCAACGCAGTGTTCTCGGTCCGTCCATCAATGCAGGCCCTCACTGGAGATGATCAGAATTTGCAAATCGCCATGGTTCCGTGACTACACTATAGAGAGCTTGATGCGCTCGATACATATAGTGTGCAAGAGCTACAGACGTTCTACGTCCCTCCCAGGCGAAGAGGTGAAAAGGCGACCCTATTCTATCGATCCGGGGAAACCAAAGTCAAGAGAGAAGTCTGGCGTGGTGCTGAACCTGCGCTCGACAGGATCCAACTGATCCGTCTGCCCAGATACTACGTAGAGGGATTGAAAGGGTTATTAAAATGCCAAGGTGTACCCTTTAAGAAAACCGCGCGACAGGCCCAATTCTACGACAGGATCTGGAACGTCCCCAGAACTCAGCGAAAATTGCCCAACGGAAAAATGGAATCGATCGGGCTTGGATATGTCCAGTCCGAGAAACGGGAGCAATTCCATGAATATCATGTCATAAAGGACCTTGATGAAGAAGTGGATGCTCTTTTAAAAGACGCTGACGTTGAACCAGAACGAGGTCCTGCCATAAAGGTGCTGAGTCCGTCGTTTAAAGAACAGATGGACAAGCTAATAAGGGAAGCGAGTCAAAAGGCTCAGAACGACCACAGACGCGAATTGGCTATTTACGAGAAAGCCAATGTCACGACCCAAATGTGGCACATGACCGGCACTTAAAATACGTGACATCAAAAGACATCGACGCAATCTAAGTAAGCCGAAACCCGGAATCTAAACCCTTTTTGAAAATATTAGAGGTGAGGTTTAAATAATCATCCGATAAAATCAATTTAAAATAACATCTAGATTTAACTAAGTATGTTGAAAAGCATTTATGACGTTTTGAAACTTAACATCACCTCCTTTGTATTTTAATAAAAACCCGATACAACATAATAAAATAGCATCCCAACGGAAGCTAGTCTCCACGTCCAAATGATGGAGCAACCAATTAACTTAAATCAGAAGTCGACTCCAAAGAGTGCAACATCACCACACATAAATTCTAAGTCTTTCTTCTAAATCCATAATATACCACTTCTAAGTTGATGGAGTTTCAACTAGATACAAAAATATATGGATAATCAAGAGTGTGTATAATACAATAATAACCCACATACCAATCAATCCCCGAAAAAGAATGTGTGCCCAAGCCGCTGATAATCCAAGCGGTGAAACCTGCAAGAGACTGTGGCACAACGGGGATGAATTGCCAACTTAGTGAATAAAAGTACATCTAAAGGTAGGAATCGAAATGCACGACTATACCTAGGTCATGTATATAGTCTTATCATAATCTGTACCAATATACTATATGATATGCATATGTGTAATACTAACTATCATGCAATCCCAAGTATAATATCTTAATGTCATATGAGTCAAAATCATGAATCTATAATCCGTATTGGAATTCCCTTTTTGTCTATGAATGTTTGTACAATTATATGCAGGTACTGTCCTCCGGATCAGTCCTAGTGGAATCCACTAATAATATCTAACTGTGTACCTCATGATGATGATCATATCAATATATATATATATATATAGATGTCCAGCATCGATATCAAAATCCGAAATCTCTTGTGTCCATCATCGACACGTAAATGCAGATACCGTCGACACCATCTCAATAGATGATCACCACCCGATATCCTGGCTACGATCAGTATCCCCTGGATATCTACCGTGCCCAATCGAACCCCGGTCAGTATCCCCTGGATATCTGTCGTGCTCATTTCTATCTCCGGTCAGTATCCCATGGATATCTGCTGTGCTCATTTCTATCTCCGGAATTGAGTTACCTTGTTAGGCTCCCCGCCTATAATGCGGCTATCCTGCCCCTCGGTCTCGACCGGGTCTACCATGTATCTAACTGTATGCCCACCAACTCAGTCTAGATAACTTGTAAATCCGCAACCGTATAACCCCCAACTCGGTTCGGAATAAAATCAGAAAACACAAAACTCATGGTGGACGTTTAACTCATCATATCAAATAGCACGTAAGGAATAAGAAACTTGCATAGATTGTATTGATGATATATTTTATATATACATATATAATAATGTCCCATACCACCGATATATATCATCAGGAGTAAAATACCCAGAAAATCCAAAGAATCAAATACAGCATTTATCTTAGAAATATTCGTAATTTACAACAGGAATAAAGAAGACAACGTAATTATATCACATATACATAGATTTCAATTCTACTGTGACATGGTACTACTAATGATGTGTAGTGTAGCATATGCGTCTGTGCTCGTGCAACATGGAGATCATTAGTATTTGTGCAAGTGTTGTACGGTGTAACAACCTAATTATTTTAATACATATATAACAGCACGGTTTAACAGTGACATGACAGTACCAATGAGGTGTAGTGTAACATACATTCACGTGCTTGTGCAGCATATTACTCGTTGGTATTTGTGCAGTGTTCTATCAGAGTGTGCATATCGCAGAAACGTATAATATTGATAATATAATGCAAACCTATAAATTAATTTAAGCACAACTATTGTAATCACTTGCTATGAGCTACCATTATCTTTAGAAATGAAACGAAACGTTAAGTTTGAAATAAGGAAACCGCCCTAGATTTAAAATAGATATTCATTTTGAAAATAGGCACCGTATCCTAGTATTTTATAAAAAGGCAACGAATCATAGTTTTTAAAAGAATATTGCTCACACAAGCATTACATCCTAAAACGGAATATAACCTAACTCTACGAGTCAAAGGATAAATTGGCCATCATTCGGCATACAAATTCATCATTTCCAATACGTATCAACCCTTGTATTATATCTCATCATATAGCTATATCCATATCATATCAATTATGGCATGATCCCTCATATAAATCCATCAAACTATATCCATATCATACGGACCAAATATTACGTATATCTCATTTAAAAACTACATATGAAACTTTATACAAATGGAGGGCATACAAGATGCAATACTATATCAATACTTTGAAGAAAATATAAACTTAACTAGATATCATAATAATAGTTATAAGGTTGCGGGGGTGCTATACGCCATCCACCCGACTTCCCCCGTAGATGTAAATCTACTCACCAACTTAAAAGCTCGCTGAATCCACGCTGCTACATCGCCAACTCCGTCTCGGAATCATCGAATCATACCTATATTCGTATTTAAATAGCATTGATGTAAATATCATATTGAAAACCAAAACAACAAGCTAAACGCCCGTAGGTTAAAACCTACAACACTCTTAACCCAAAAATGACAACATAATTCTGTCGTTAACGTATAAACGTCAACGGTTCAGCTGCAACATCAAAATACGAAAACTCTGTATCGCAATTATCTGAATTTTGATAAAACCATTACTAAAACGTTCCAAGATTTTACTGTGTAAGTATTTAGATAACCCAAACAATACTAGAGACCAAAATTTACTCAAGTTAGACCACAGAAGAAAAACCAACACAATAGGACATCATGGGGCCGGCGTCGCCGGATTTGGGGTTGGTCTCGCCGGATCAAACAAGGAGTTTGGGGCTCTGGTTTCAATTGCTGTCTCTTATTTGGTTCATTATACTTTTGGTGTTGCTAGTTTTTCTAGTGATTATACTTATTAGTTTCAGATTCATTTACAGTGAACTAGATAACACAAAACCTTGTTTATGATACTGTACCACTAAACATGCGATGTGATGATATCATGAGTTACTGAACTTTAAGTTAATCTGAGCTAACCTTTCCCTAGTCATGCCATATAAAAACAGAACTCATGGTACGATATATCTGTGTCGTATCTAAAGATCTTAACCCCAAAACTAATATTTGCTCCCTGATTTCACATACTGATAAACTAACTTAAGTAAACAATACCAAAACTCCTAACAAATAACCACAGAGCTACCCTAAAAACCCCACTAACAAAAACCATCAAAATTCCGGCGACGCCGGATTTTCCCTATGCGTCGCCAGCCAACCTCCGAGCAAAATGGTCCGTCTCCCTAAGGTGTATTCTAGTTCACTATACAACATAAATGTACTGTTTGGTTAAGTTAGTTTTTATCTAAATTATAGCAGATCATTACAGAGCCTATACTTCCTTAAGATACCAATTTTCCGATATCCGATTTCTAATTTAAAGTTACAGAACTGAAATCCTACTGTGTTTAAAGAGTATACCTACGGAATATGGTTGAAAGACTTCCTCCAAGATACCCAAGTCCTTAGCTCCTAGTTTGATGGTGAAAATCCTTAGCACTTGTTCTTCTTCTCTTTTCTCTTTTCTTATTTTCTTTTGTGTTTTCAAATATTTTTCTTTTCCTTTCCTTCTTTCAAATTAGTTCAATTATCCTAATATATATTTCCTGAAATAATTAGGTATAATTTAAGGATAATAGAATTAGGGTACTAGGTGGTGTCAACTAGAGAAATGTGGTGCTTTCATGCAAGGTGGAGGTGGTGTGCATGAGGTGCATATGCAAGAAAGAGGTGTCCATGCCTTATCATTCCAAGTTGTGGTGTCTTGTGGTTATATCTGAGCTAAAACATTTCCTAACCCTTTTTCACTTGCACCCTCAATATTTCCAAGTTTACACAATTTTCTAAACTTTACACAAAGACCCTTCACTACATATGTTATTATATAACACCATTCTTATTAAAATGAAGCTAAATTTCCCACTAAAACCCTAGAAATTTACTAATGTTACAAATTAAAATTTAACTTTAATTAGTTTCACCTACTACTTATGAAAATGTCCTATTTTTTTTTAATAACTTTTTAAATTAACATTCTATTATTTTATTAATAAATTTTAGTCATTTCTAAATTTTTATAATGTTACAGCCAAGACGCAATGCCTCCTTCAGCAGGCTACGAAAGACGACAATGCCCTTCGCCGTCAGCCCGCAATGCATTCCCAAGACAAGAAAAAGGCCCGACGCAGAGGCAAAAATAAGTCAAAGAACAGAAAAGACGTTCAACAGCGGAAAAACGGATCCAGAAAGCCACGCGATCGAGAAAAGGTCAGGCGGAATCCGTCTCTAACGAAAAAGATGGGTCGAGCATATTCCTTCCCTCAAGACAAGACAAGGAAGATATTCGACCTCGTCATGAAACATCAGATGATGACACTCCCGGAGTCTCGGCACCCCGATCAAGCAAACGAAGTTCATAACCCGGATTATTGCTCCTATCACCGAGCGATAGGACATCCTCTTGAAGACTGCTTCAACTTCAAAAACTGGGTCAAAGACCAATATCAACGCGGTAGTTTCGCTCTATCCAACAGTTGGAGGGTGGCCCCACCACAAAGGAATTTGCCAAAAGCAACGTATATGGCGAGAGTAGAACCAGATCAACATCGGTCTTAGAAACGATCTCGTACCTGCCACGTGATAACGTTGTCGGAAGAAGGAATGCTCGAGAATATGAATGACCTCTCCTGGTGCTTCGAAAATGAGGAGGAAGATGAGTTGATCTCAGAATTTCCACCAGCGCCAAAAGAGTTGGAAAATGGAATACATACTACTGCGGACAACCTGAGGAAAATCGACTTGGGGACGCCTAACGACCCGTGGCCAACGTTCGTCAGCGAGCTGCTATCTAAAGAGCAGGTAGCTATGCTAAAAGGCGTGCTCATGCAGTATAAGGACTGCTTTGCATGGAACTATTCTGAGATGCTGAAATTAGATCCGGAAATAGCTGTGCATAAATTGGCGATATCTCCGGACGTCAAGCCAGTCAAGCAATCACCAAGAAGAATGCGGCTCGAACTTGAAATGAGTATCAACGCATAGGTCAAGAAGCTGATCAAATCCGACTTCGTCCAAGAAGTTCAATACCCCGACTGGATCGCCAACATTGTCCCAGTGATGAAGAAAAATGGGATGGTGCGCATCTGCGTGGACTTTCGGGGCCTCAACAAAGCTTGTCCGAAGGATGATTTTCCTATACCGGTTACCGAGTTGATGATAGACAACATATCCACTCACGAAGTCTTCTCCTTCATGGATGGATCATCGGGGTACAATCAAATAAGGATGCATCCTGAAGACCAGAAGCATACCACTTTCCGAACTCCTCTGGGCATATTCTGCTACAAAGTGATGCCTTTCGGTCTGAAAAAAGCTGGTGCTACCTATCAGAGGGCCATGACAAAGATCTTCGATGACCTCATACACGAAATTGTTGAATTTTATATTGACGACCTCGTGGTGAAAAGCAGATCATATGAGGAACACTGGGAGCATTTGAAAATAGTGTTCTAGCGTCTTCGGAAATACAATCTGAAGATGAACCCTCTCAAATGCACGTTTGGAGTTTCCTAGGGCAAATTCCTGGGGTTCATCATCCGACATCGGGGCATCGAAATAGATCCATCAAAAATCAAGGCGATTATGGAAATACCCTCGCCAAGAACACTCAAGCAATTGCGGTCTCTCCAAGGAAAGCTCCCGTATATCCGGCGGTTCATAGACAATCTCTCCGGAAAATGCCGCCCCTGCAGTCACCTGATGAAAAAGGGAACCCCATTCGTTAAGGATCGCAAATGCCAAAGCGCACTGGACGAAATCAAGCAATACCTGTAGAATCCGCCGGTACTGACTGCTCCGGTCAGGGGAAAGCCCCTCTTCCTGTACACAACCGCCCTTGAAGGTTCTTTGGGCGCGTTATGGACACAAGAGAACGACCAAAGGAAAGAGAGAGCCCTATACTATTTGAGTCAAGTTCTCCTGAGGGCAAAAAACAACTACTCCCCTATCGAAAAACACTGCCTGGCGTTAATCTTCATGATAACGAAGCTTCGGCATTATGCTTTAGTGCATGAGGTCCATCTTATATCAAAAGTGGATCCTCTTAAATATTTGATGTCAAAAGCCATTCTGACGGGACGGCTCGCTAAATGGGCCCTACTCTTGATGGAATTCTCGATAACATACCGACCTCTCAAGGCAGTGAAAGGTCAGGCCATCGCTGACTTCCTCGCTAAGCATCTGATACCTGCCGATTCACCCATAAATTGTGAATTGCCGGACTAGCACACGTTTGACACGATCGACAGAGAAAGAGGAGGGAGTGATACCCGATGGGAACTCTACTTCGATGGGGCATCTTTTATGAAGAAGAGAAAGCACACCACCCCTATAATCAAATCGGGGGTAGGCCTTATCTACGTGACTCCACAAGGAGGGATAATGCGCTTTTCCTTTTCCCTAACAGAGCCGAGGACGAACAATGAAGCAGAATATGAAGCTTTGATAGCAGGTCTCGAGATCGCTGTCGACATGGAAATCGAAAACCCCTTATCTACAGAGACTCCCAGCTGGTAGTTAGTCAACGGCGACTATCAGACGTGCAAACCAGAGTTGGTGAAGTACGGCAAAAGAGTGCAGCAATTGCTGACGTAAATCCCCTCCTATGTCCTCGAAAGCATACCGCGTACAGAAAATAGCAAGGCGGATGCATTAGCCAAACTCGCTAAAGAACTGGGGCTGACGAAAACCTCGATGACGTAAGGATCGTTGTACAAAACCGTCGGGGTCTTGCACCATCGGAAATATCTCCGGAGTCGCCTGAAGAAAAGAAAGCGACCAAGAAAACAGCCCTACAAATAGAGGATCAAAAAAGGGCTAAGGATTGGAGAGAAGTCTTTATAGACTGCTTCAAATCCCGTCGAACGCCTGAAGACGCGTCCTCAAGACATCAGCTCATGAAACGAGCTCTGGCTTTCGCCTTCATCAATGATACTCTGTATAAGAGATCGTTCGACTCTCTATGGTTGAGATGCCTAGGACCGGAAGAAGCAAGGAGAGTCGTCCAAGAAACTCACGATGGACTCTGCGGTTCTTATCAAGTCGGGCCAAAGATGAAACTAAAGATCAAAAGGATGGGCTACTATTGGCCCACGATGATTCAGGACTGCCTCGAATACACGAAGCAGTACCACTTGTGCCAAATTCATGGAGACTTCATCCACCAACATCCAAACCCGCTACACCTAATAGTGGCTAGCTGGCCGTTCGAAATGTGGGGAACTGACATAATCGGACCTATCGAACCAGCATCATCCAGAGGACATCGGTTCATATTGGCCACAACCGATTACTTCTCTAAGTGGGCAGAAGCAGTACCGCTAAGAGAAGTGAAGATGGAGAATATCCTCCATTTCTTCAAGACACACGTCATCTATTGGTTCGGCACTCCGCGACGGATTATCTCCGATAACGGATCAGCCTACAGAAGTCACAAAATCAGCCGCTTCGCACAGCAGCATAATATAGACTGGAGATACTCTTCAGTCTATAATCCCCGAGCTAACGGTCTAGCTGAGGCTTTCAACAAGACCTTAACAAAGATCATAAAGAAGATGGTGTCCAAAAATAAGAAGGATTGTCACGAGAGACTGCATGAAGCTCTCTGGGCATATCGGACCACGTTCAAGATGGCCACGAACACAACGCCATACGCGTTGGTATTCGGCGCAGAAGCGGTACTCCCCCTCGAGATAGAGCTACCCTCTCTACGAGTAGCGGTTCATTACGAGCTAATAGATGAAGAGAATGCTCATCTTCGGCTTGAGGAGCTCGACGTCCTCGATGAAACTCGTCTCATGGCGCAGCAAACCCTAGAAGCTTACAACGTGCTCATACGAGATATTGACTAGGCCGAGAACATTTCGCCAAGGCGAATTCGTGCTAGTGGTCATAAGACCTATGATCCCCAATTATGCCAAATGGGGGAAATTCGAGCCGAACTATGAGGTCCCATACATTATAGACAAAGTCTACCAAGGTGGGGCTTACTTGCTTGTGGATATGCATGGCGAAAGACCCTTACGGCCAATAAACGGCCGATTCCTGAAAAAATACTATGCCTGACGAGTCACGGCCTGGGTTAATGATAGATGACGATGTCTATGTCCGCTCTCTATCTTCCCAGGCCCAAACTCTATAAGTAGTATCCAGCAAAAACTTGCCTAAAAATCGCTATGGGCCGAAACGTCCCTAAGCTAACAGTGGACCATAATGTCCTAAAACTAGCTATGGACCGCAATGTCCTAAAACTAGCGACGGACCGAAACGTCCCTAAACTAACAATGGACCGTAATGTCCTAAAACTAGCTGTGGACCGCAATGTCCTAAAACTAGCGACGGACCGAAACGTCCCTAAACTAACAATGGACCATAATGTCCTAAAACTAGCTATGGACCGCAATGTCCTAAAACTAGCGACGGACCGAAACGTCCCTAAAACTACTACAAACCGCTGCATCCTTGGGCTGACGCAAAAAAAAATGGTGCATCTATAAGCAAAATGGGCACGGATGAAAACCCGAAAGGGCTCCGTGAGTAAAAATAGCAGGGCTACAGGCGAGTTTGTGAAAACCCGAAAGGGCGCAGACTCGTTAAAAAATTTATGTACACTTGCACGGTCCTCTCGACCTTGTAAGGAGAAAATACCTGCGTGAGATCCTTATGACTCATAAGGGAGCAAAACACTTAGGGATCCTCATGATTCCTGAGGAGAAATTACACTTACGAAATCCTCACGACTCGTAAGGAGAACCCTCTTATGAGACCCTCACGGCTCATAAGATTCAAAAGCCTTAAGCTACAGGGATTTGAACCTATTCTTAAGCCATCACTTTTCCCAGACTGCCCTACATGTGAGTCCATATTGACCCCTGTATACAATCCACGGGCACAAATAAACGTCTCCCCTACCAAGTTCCATCAATGGCGCGAAATTTCATCATGTGGTGAATGACACTTGTAAGTCCTCTCGACTTATAAGGAGCAAACACTCTTGTAAGATCCTTACGACTTATAAGAGAACACACACTTAATAATCCTCATGATTCTTAAGGAGAAAACGCACCTACGAGATCCTCACGACTCCTAAGGAGAAACACCTTTATGAGACCCTTACGGCTCATGAAGTCAAAAGCCTTAGTTGACAGGATTCTAACCCTGTTTGCTACGCCATCTTTGCTTAAATCGACAAAGGCGAATGATGATTCGCTCCTGGCAATATCCCAGTTGTAGCGATGCTGATGCCTAAATCGGTAACAAATTCCAAGTCCTTTCAAGGCAAATGATGATTCGCACCTGGCTATATTCCAGTCGCAGCAATGCTGATGCTAAGATTGGTATCAGGTCTTGAGTGCCATACTCGCACCAAAATCGGCGAGCCAAAAAAAATGAATATGAAATAGCCGAATTGATGGGGCAACTCGCAACAGAATTGATGGGGCAACTCGCAACAAAATCGGCGAGTAAAATATATGCATATAAAAATAGCCGAAATGTTTGGGCAACTCGCAATAAAAAGCAGGGAGTAAAAAGAAAAATAGCCGAAATGTTTGGGCAACTCGCAATAAAAAGCAGGGAGTAAAAAGAAAAATAGCCGAAATGATTAGGCAATCGCAACTTTCGCGATATAAAAAGCTGAAATGATAGAGCATCGCAGAAAAAAATAAAATGAAATGAAAGAATGAAATATTTTCCCTGCAGATGAGATCACATCGACCCCTGTATACAATCCATGGGCACAAACAAAAGGGAACCACATTTCCCCACCAGACTCTGTCAAAGGGAAGCCAGATCTCAACGGCAACATCCACGGCCTAAAGATCACCACGATGTTTCTTCTCAATCGAACGCGGACAAAACGTCAACCACCGACCTTAGGGTTACAACGAAACGGAGCCATGGCAAAGTCCCTAGTTCCAAATCCCAACGACAACATCTACAGCCTAAAGATCAGCAATGGCGTTCCTCCTCATTCCAGCAGGATACGGACGCGACACCACTAATCGGAGCCATGGCAAAGTCCTTAATTCCAAATCTCAACAGTAACATCTACAGCCTAAAGATCAGCAACGGAGTTCCTCCTCATTTCAGCAGGATACAGACGCAACACCACCAATCGGAGCCACAGCAAAGTCCCCAGTTCTAAGACTCTAAGGTTCACAGACAACCTAACGTCAGCCAATGGCCTCCGTCGCGTAAATACGTCATCCAATGACCCCGCCGCGGAAATATGTCATCCAATGACTCCGTCTCGGAAACACGTCAGCAAATGACCTCCGTCTCAGAAATACGTCAGCCAATGACCCCGTCGCGGAAATAAGTCAGCAAATGACCCCGTCTCGGAAACACATCAGCAAATGACCCCGTCGCGGAAATACGTCAGCAAATGACCTCGTCGCGGAAATACGTCAGCAAATGACCCCGTCTCGGAAATACGTCAGCAACTGACCCCGTCGCGGAAATACGTCAGCAAGTGACCCCATCGCGGAAATATGTCATCCAATGACCTCGTCTTGGAAATACGTCATCCAATGACCCCGTCTCGGAAATACATCATCTAATGACTCCGTCTCGGAAATACGTCATCCAATGACCCTGTCTCGGAAACACGTCAGCAAATGACCCCGTCTCGAAAATACGTCAGCTAATGACCCCGTCTCGGAAATACGTCAGCAAGTGATCCCGTCGCGGAAATACGTCATCCAATGACCCCGTCACGGAAATACGTCATCCAATGACCCCATCGCGGAAATACGTCATCCAATGACCCCATCGCGGAAATACGTCATCCAATTACCTCGTCTCGGAAATACATCAGCACATGACCCCATCGTGGAAATACGTCATCCAATGACCCCGTCTCGGAAATACGTCATCCAATGACCCCGTCTTGGAAATACGTCAACAAATGACCCCGTCTTGGAAATACGTCATCCAATGACTCCGTATCGGAAACAAGTCTACCAACCTCCAGGGAAGTTAGTGTCCTTGGTAAGACCTCTCGATTCAGGGAAATCAGCTTCCTTGGCGAGAACCTCGATTCGCGTCGACCCACAAGGAAATCAGTGTCTTTGCAGGAATCTCTCGATCCGTCTCGACCCCAGGGAAATCAGTGTCCTTGGCAAAAACCTCTCGATTCAGGAAAATCAGCGTTCTTGGCGAGAACCTCTCGATTCGCGTCGACCGCAGAGAAATCAGTATCTTTGCAGGAATCTCTCAATCCGTCTCGATTCAGGGAAATCAGCATCCTTGGCAAGAACCTCTCAATTCATGTCGACCCGCAGGAAAATCAGTGTCTTTGCAGGAATCTCTCGATCCGTCTCGACCCCAGGGAAATCAATGTCCTTGGCAAAACCTCTCGATTCAAGGAAATCAGCGTCCTTGGCGAGAACCTCTCGATTCGAGTCGACCCGCAGGGAAATCAGTGTCTTTGCAGGAATCTCTCGATTCGTCTTGACCTCAAGGAAATCAGTATCCTTGGCAACACCTTTCAATTCAAGGAAATCAACGTCCTTGGTGAGAACCTCTCGATTCACGTCGACCCGCAGGGAAATCAGTGTCTTTGCAGAAATCTCTCGATTCGTCTCGACCTCCAGGGAAATCAGTGTCCTTGGAAAAAACCTCTTGATTCAGGGAAATCAGCGTCCTTGGCAAGAACCTCTCGATTCGCGTCGACCCGCAGGAAAATCAGTGTCTTTGCAGGAATCTCTCGATTCGTCTCGACATCAAGGAAATCGGTGTCCTTGGCAAAACCTCTCGATTCAAGGAAATCAGCGTCCTTAGCGAAAACCTCTCGATTCGCGTCGACCCGCAGGGAAATCAGTGTCTTTGCAGGAATCTCTCGATCCGTCTCGACCCCAGGGAAATCTGTGTCCTTGGCAAAACCTTTCGATTCAGGGAAATCAGCATCCTTGGCGAGAACCTCTTGATTTGTTTTGGCCCGCAAGGAAATCAGTGTCTCTGCGAGAATCTCTCGATTCGTCTCGACCTGTGGGGAAATTAGTGTCCCTGTGCATAAAGAAAATTCTCTTGTGAGATCCTTACGATTCTCGAGAGAAAACGTACTTTGGAGTCCTCATGACCCCTAAGGAGAAATTACACCTATGAGATCCTCTCGACTCGTAGGGAGAAAAGTTTTTCTGAAACCCTCACGGCTCATAGAGTTGAAAAGTATTAGGCAGCAGACATGAACCTGTTTCCTAAGCCATCGCTACCCCATAAGGAGGATAAGATGGACTGTTATCTACCATCTACGGGCCACATTTGCAAAGTTACATGCCACTGAAATGGAGGTGCTACCCCAGAGTACGTAAACTACTTTGCGCCAAGTCAAAACAAAAGGCATAACCCACGGACGTCGACCACATACTGTGCAAGGCAATAAAGAGAACATTTGATTCGCATCCAATTAAGCATTCGAAGCGTACCCACTCATGTATGTGCGAAAAGGATTAATGCATAAAATAAACGCATAGAAAGGAAAAATTTGTTATTCATACCTCAAAAAATTCTTACATTGATGAAAACAGTAAACAAAAACAACATTAAAATGTTTACAATGGTAAAACACTGAATCCGGGATATGGATTGAGAAATTCAGAAGTAAGGCCGTCTAAAATGCTTCTGGCTTCTCTGACCATTTTCATGTGCATCCTCTCGCGAATGCAAGCATCAAGATCTTCGCTGATGTCGTCCGTCCTCTGATAAGCAGCGATTATCGTCATCTGTTGGAAAATTTGATGCAAGATATCAACAAGATTATCTCGCTGCCTCTTCGAGATCAGGCCTATCAGATATACTGAGTGCACCTTATCTTCAGCATCGTCTAGTGCCTTAAGCGGCATGGTTTCGTAAAATCCAGGAAGTGCGTTCCAAATCGCTCCCACGACAATCTTCAAAAGAGCGGAGCGACGAGGAAGTAGTCGACCGTTGTATTCATTAAAGCAACTTATAATCTCAGCGCATTGAGCATTTGTAAACTCCTGGTTTTGACAACGGCCTTGTGCGTGAATGTATCCATAAGAAATAATTTCGTTAAGATCATACAGATGAGCGGCCATAGTGTCTGAAAAGGAAAATCAGTGAGAGTTTAGTGGTTAGACTGATCAAGAAAATGCTTATTGAAATAGACACAGGAATTTAAACAACTCTTGATATCCTCATGGAGAAAACAAGTTCTGATTAAGACACCCAACAAATTCAAATTTGTGCAAATAAAGAAGAAATCATAAAAGGATTCTCATTTAATGAGACGCCCCTCGGGCCAAGGAGTTAAACTCCCTCGAGAGCAGCGCTCTGCAACAGAAATGACATCTGTCAAAATTAATGTTGAAGGGAATAAAAATTCCTCCAAAAATTCTAAAGAGCTATGCCCTGTGAAAACAATGGAATCATCCATCAAAACCCTAAAAAAGCAAAGCTTTTAATGAGTTAAAAACTCCGAGATCTTTAAGATCTGCAAAATTAACTCTAAGAGTTCTTCATTAATGGGTTAAGAAACCCTAAAAAGGATCTCTTTAGATCTATGATCTAAGAAAGAGCAAAACTCTGTTAAGAAACCCTAAAAAAGATTTCTTTAGATCTATGATCTAGGAAGAGCAGAACTCTATTTTAATTAACTGTTTGAAGATCTGTGATCTAGTAAGAGCAAAGCTCTGTTTAATGGGGTTTAAACATGATTCTTACCTATTTGAACAAAGAAAGTTCTTGGGGCAGAGAGCTATGCTCTGAAGAGAGAATTCAATTCTCAGAAAAAATAAGAAAGGGAGAAGATGAACAAACAGTCATCACAAAGGCCAAAGGCCCTATTTATAGGCGCTGAAAGTCGATTCAGCTTCCAAGTTGATTCAACGGTGGAAAAGCTGCCATCGCTGCACTCACGTGTAAGCCACATGAGCGCAATGGTGGGCGGGCATTTGTTTCCCCCAATCAGAGAGCAGAGCTCTATTCAAAATTTGAAATTTGAAATGAGGAAGCGCCAGCGCTAAGAGTCAAAGACCCTGAGGCAGCGCTCACGTGCAAAGCACGAGAGCGCCAGCGCTAAAGACTCTAAGGCAGCGCCTCACGTGCAAAGCATGAGAGCGCTAGCGCCAAGAGTCAAAGACTCTGAGACAGCGCCTCACGTGCAAAGCACGAAAGAGCTAGCGCCAAGAGTCAAAGACTCTGAGACAGCGCCCCACATGCAAAGCATGAGAGCGCCAGCGCTAGAACTAAATGTTCTCCACCCTTGGATCAAAGATCCAACGAAGATGATTAAAAATCATCAAATTACCAGAATTAAATTCTGATTGAGGAAACACTCCTTAAATCTTTCTAAACCAGAAAGATTGTACTCTGTAAATCAGAGCACCGTTGGATCAAAAAGATCTAATGGTGATTAAAAATCACCAGGATACAGAATAAGTTCTGTATGGAAAAATATTTTCCCGATCTTGCTAAAAACAAGAAAAATATCTTCTGTA
Source organism: Agapanthus africanus (assembly GCA_030015575.1). Taxonomy (NCBI): domain Eukaryota; kingdom Viridiplantae; phylum Streptophyta; class Magnoliopsida; order Asparagales; family Amaryllidaceae; genus Agapanthus; species Agapanthus africanus. The sequence goes on from CM057349.1 coordinate 65,289,560, forward strand.
AGACAGAGGCCCTTGGATCAAAGATCCAATGGTGGGGAATACCCCAAATCATTGAGAAATCTCTCAATGAGAGATTTCCTTAATTTATTCAACAAATCAGCCTCCACTATATAAAGGACCCAAAACTTCAAGTCTTGTACAGAAGAATCCCCATAAACATCAAGTTCTCAAAAAAGAAAAGAGAAGAGCAAGCTCTAAGAAGAAGAACCTTCTTCAAGGTAAATAAAAAGAAGGGAGATCATAGCATCACCTCTATATATTTGAGAGTTTAATTCTCACATCAGAAGAATTTAGTTCTTTTTCCAGATCACAGATCTATAAGACAAAAAAGAGATCATAACATCTCCTCCATATCTAAGAGTTTAACTCTCATATCAGAAGAACTTAATTCTCTTTCCAGATCTTAGATCTATAAGACGAAGTCTTTCACAAAGGAGAATCAAATTTCTCAGAGAATTGAATTGGGCAAAACAAAAAACTCAGTGCTTAAAACTCAAATCTAGCGCTCAGCGCCGAGCGCTCCAAGTGCTCCTCATGTGGGCGCTGCTCAAAATAAAAAAAACACTCAAATGCTGACGCTCAGCACGAAGCGCTCCACGTGCTCCTCACGTGGATGCTGCTCAAAATAAAAAGAGTGATCAACACTAAATATCGGCGCTCAGCGCCAAGCGCTCCACGTGCTCCTCACGTGGACGCTGCTCAAAATAAAAAGAGCGCTCAACACTTAAATGCTGGCGCTTGATTGAAGAGATTTTGCGTACGTGCATTTTTGAATCAAAGAATATACCGCAATCAATAACGGTGTCGCTTGGTAGCTAGCCGGTTGAGTACGGGTCGGTCCACAGGGACATGGATTCCTATTCTTTATGTTTTAACGAGTTAAATCAAAAAGATTTTGGTTTTTTATTTTAAGATCTAAGAATGAGATAAAAGTTTATAAAAATCTTGCTATGGTTAAGATTAAGTTAGTTTGAAAAATCAATTATTCTCACCGCTTTCTTTGCCCTAATTAAGAACTTTTAGGTATTAAGGTAATAGTTAACAATGGGGATTAGCACAATCGGGAAGAAACTAGGTTTCTTTTTCTAGGTCCTTGTCTGTCCTTTCTTAACTCTTACCCTAACCTCCATGGAAAACATACACAACCGGTCTTTAACTACGATATCACCGCTACCTCGTGGATAGGGTGCCATAGTGAGCGGTGTGTGTATGTATGCATAGAGTCCTATTTAAAATGTATGACGGGCAAAAAAGGGATGAGAGATTTTCATCTCTCAAACCTTTCCTATTCCTAACCCTAACAAGTGAGGAACTACTCACTCATTAGGGAATTGATAAAAGATTTCATTTTTATGATTTTAATTTAACAACTACGGCAGATAAATAAAAGTTATAACTACGGCAAATAAATAAATTTATAACTATGGCAGATAAATAAAATTTATAACTAGGCAGAAAAGAAATTAAACTAAGGAAAGATAAAGAAAAACTTACTTCTTTATTAATGCACTTTTTGACAGATTACATGGAATTGAAAATCTAAGATCTAGAAATTAAAAGAGGCATCTCAAAAGAGGCACCCAAAAGGAGGCAAGAGAATTATTGGCATTTTACTCTCCTATTTATAGATACAGGAAACCCTAGGTTACATTCTGATCCATTCATAAATTTACAAATCTATCCTAAGAAGACCCGGTCAACGCACCATCTTATCCACCGACACGTGCATTGCACGGCAGCGGTTCCGCGGCCAAAAGCCTTGTTTGGCCGCGGTTCCGCGGCCATTTTATGGGCTATTGGGCTCATTTCTTTAGGGATGCTTCATGTTGCATTTTACTTCTGGTTTCTTCACTTGGTTTCTCAGAATATCTTCTATTTTCTTCCAGATTTCCACAGTGCAGAATGTTGTGGACTTTCGTGTTGAAGTCTTGAATCTTAGGCCGCCCTCATACGTTGTGCAATCGAACTGTTCATTGATTTTCATTTGTTCCTTAAACTGGTAGGCGACATCATACAGATTCATCTATTTATTGGTCGTAGTCTCACATTTATAGTGTCTTTTCACCATTTTCACTGTATTTGTTCTGAGAACCTGTAACCTGCAACTATTTAGCAGACATGGATCAAAAGCACCTATTTATTTGCAATATGATTAAGAATGGGGAATATAATAATACAAAATTCTGATATGAACAAATACCCCCAAACTTATCTTTTGCTCGTCCCGAGCAAAGCCATTTTTATTTTCAACAAAATCATAATCTCACTTTCGCAGGGAATCGTGATTGCACTGAGCTCGTGCAACAAGCCATTAAACCTCTAGGTGTCCCTAGTAGGAGGAGTGTTGTCTCCTGAGGGTTTTCAGCGGATACTACCCACAAAATCCTATCAATTTGGCCTATTGACTTTCATTCTTCAATTCGGTGTTCTAGCAAGAAATTCTATTATCTTCAACTCAGAAATTATCAACCCATATTTTTCATGCTTCCTTATCATTTAACTTAAGATTATATATGTTCTGCAAATTTATTAAGCTTTCAGCATCTTTTGAATTTTCCTTCTAAGGTTCCATCTCAACTTAGGAATTTTTATCATCTCTACTAAAGATATAAGTCCTATTTTTCATTCCTATCTTTTATTCAAACCCCAATCATATACCCCTACGTGTGTGTATGTATCACCTCTACACTTGGAAATTCAATTCAGGCTCTTATACTCTTGTTCATCATCCAAATTACTTTTAGTTGGTGAATTTTTAATTGAAATTGCTCGCACAGCCTTCATGCGACCGTTAATACTTCTTGAGGTACTAACGACTGATTACAAAATGTGTTCGCACATTTAGGCGTAATTCCTCGTCTTGTAACACCTAAGGCTTTAGCAGTGACTTCCAAACCAGTTGGTCTAAGGCACTAGGTGATAAAACACCCTCGCTATATATTTTTATTTTATACAGCCTTAAGTAATTACAAAACCAGTGTTCATTTTTTTTATATCTCTTTATTCACACTTATAATTTTATTTTCCTTCATACTAAGGATTTTAGACAAGGGCATTTCAAGGTATCCTCTACTATTCCAAGTTTCAAGGTGCGTGTTTGTGCAAGTTGTAGGGTATATAATTTCAGAATTTAGATTAAGTTTCAAAATTATTTTTCAGACTTACACTTCAAATAAAAATTCAATACTCTTCCCTTATTTTGACTTAGCCCAAGAACTGAACTCAAAATTTTTCCTATTTCTAAATAAACTACAAGGACGTATATTTTCTACAGTTAAACTTTAAGAAGGGTTATTTTAGGGTTTTTAATTTACCAAGTTTAGGATCTAGTTTTTCCTAACTGGTCAACCATCATGTTGAACTTAAGTCAAATATGGCCAAAATTGAACTTTTCAACTTTTATAATTTTTTAAAATTTTTCAATTTTTATGGGTTTTAAAATAAGTATGCAAATGCAAAAATATACACATGAATGCGAAGGAAGAAAGCTTACCGAGCACACCCCCAAACTTAAACTTGACAGTGTCCTCACTGTCAGGCTACACCAAGAGGGTCAAAATTGTCGGTACTTCCCTGTTTTTTTTTTACAGAAAAAGAAAACAAAAAAAATATATACACAAAAAGGTTCTCCCCAAACTTAAGTGAAACAGTGTTTCCACTGTTTAAGCTTTAAAGTTCAGAGTTAGGGAGGAGGAAAAACAAAGTATCAAGCTATACAAGGCCTTACACAAGCCAAAGGATAACACCAACCATTCAAAAATTTTATCGTTATAATGGTGTGGTTGGTGAAAGAATGGAGTGTAGAGAAAAGAGATGAGAAGCACACGAGACCATGTGGAGAGAGAAGCAGTATACGGTCTCGGTGGAGGAGAAGAATGGCGGAAGGGAAAAAGAAATGGTGGTGGTTCAACTTCTTCAGGTGGAGGTTGATAATCACAAAATCCGTGTCGTTTAAGAATGCTAGTTCGTCGGAGAAAATATCTTCGAAACTTTCATCGAAGATTCGATTGAACGTTTCAATGTAAATAAGTATTGCGCCAGAATTCAACACACTTGATTTTTCAAAAATTATGAAGTTAGGATAGTCGTAAGGCTCATTTACCTTATTTTCAAAAGAGTCTAAATCAAGTTGTTTTTCTAGAATTATCGAACTCAAAATATCGGATTGTGATTCATTAACACTCGGTATCATTAAAGGAAGATTAGAAGTAGAACCAGAGAAAGTGGGAAAAAGAACTTTAATACGAACTTGAGGATGGAGATGGAGTGTATAAATTAGCACATTTTGTAATGACCGGTGTGTAAAAAGAGATTGTGCTAATCTATCAACCCACTAAGAAATGAGGTCAAATCCCTCAAGATTCGTGAGCAAACATGGGTACGTCGAACTTGGTAAACCAGACATTGGAATTGAAAGCGATACGGTCTCTTGCGCGGTCGGAACGATGGAAATGACAAAGGGAAGTGATTTAGGAAGGGTCACAGTTAAAGGTTCAGGAGGGTGTACACAGTCAGTGGAAAGAACATGATGAATTGGAAAATCCGACTCATCAAATAAAACTGGTTTACCCTCAATAATTTCCTCAATATTCTCCTCAAAATTTAGCTTATCCATGTCATTCTCATCAAAATCAAGACGTATATGAAGTTCGGGAAAAACATTTAATGATTCGGGATGATGAATTGGAGAGAAAAATTCAGTCAAATCTGCGGGTTCATCATCCAAATTATTCCCTGCGTCAATATCCTCAATCAAGTGAAAATCAATTTTTTTGGACACCTCATCAAAAGCATGGATATTTATCAATTCAGGTTCTAGATTGGAGGTGTAGAGGTTAAAGGATTGGTGATGGTTTCACTCGAAAGGGACTCTTCACAATCTGGAAAATCAAGCACTACAAAGTCACACAACTCATTAAATATTTTATTTTCAACTGGTGAATCATTTGGGACACTTGATAGACATTCAAAACCGGAGTTGTGGGATTCAATTAGGGATGGGTAGGTTTGATTTGGAAGGGTGCACAGCTCACTCTCTTTACTCAAATTCTCAATCTGTCCAACCGCTTCATCATACATTGGAAAATTTGGAGCTACTTGGAAACTAGCTACCAGTTCACTAGGTTGTCTTGATGAATTAAGGGCGGCAATGGATGCATCCAAATTCCGCATCTGTTTGTTTGTTGCTACAATATAAGCTTCCAATGACTGTTCCAAACTAGACATGGGTTGTGAAAGGGTTTCAGTAAAAGATTCAAAATTGTTTGGATTCTGGAAACTCCCAAATGGCTGTGTAGAAGCAATGTTTAGGAAATGTGCGAAAGTCGGGTAGGACTGGTAGGAATTGAATGGTTGGACAGGAGTAGGATCAACATTTGGATAAAAAGGTGAATGGACTTGTTGATCTCAAGAACTGGAAGTGTTGAAAGGAGTGAAAGATCGGTTACGAGATTGTTCAATATGTTCAGCAATAGACATGGGTTTCGGAGTTACAACAGAACTCAAAAAAGGAGTATCAACGTAAGAAGGTGGTGAAGGTTGAAATGGTTGATACAAAGTAGATTGCGGAGTTCAACTGTTTCTCCTAGACGCTTCTATTCGATCTTTCAAAGAAATTTTGGGCATGGAGTGGTCGTCCGTAATTCGACCAAAACAATTCGCGTAGGAAGCAATGTTTGGATGAGGGTACCAAAGTTCGGCAAGAGTTTTGTGAGGTGGGGTACCCATGATGTAAGAAGGAGAAGAAAAAGAATGTGGGTGCAAGTGGGGTGCAATGGATTTCTTAGCGACAAGTGGCAAGTTTTTGTAAAATTTTCTGTTTTGTGTTTTTTTTTTTATAAGGAGCTTTTTGCAAAAAGATTTTTAATATGAAGCTTAGACACACGTTCAATCAATCACAATATGCACAATCAAGCCTAGATCTAGGGTCACCTAGGTCAACTAGACTGCTCCTAACTGTTCCAAAGGGCAAGTTGTGAAGACCTCAAATCGCCTCTTCACTGCCAATTGTGGCCAGGTAAGCACAAGTAAAGAAAGGAGGGATCCGCTCACGAATCACCGTGAGACGGGCCTTTTAAAATTACCTTTCCCTACTTGTCAAGCCTAGGCACCACAAAGTCTGGTTTAGATAAACGATCGATGCCTACAACTATTCCTTTGTCCTATTGAGCGCGATAGTCCTTAAGGCTGAGTCTAATCTTTTTTAATTAACTTGATGGTTAATGCAAAATGCTTTTTGTGATTTTTGGGGTCCTAGGAAGGGTAATGAAATCCCCACCCAATCTGGATTGGTGTAAAAGCCCCTTAAAGTCAATTTTAAAGATGCAAAGCAGTAAACACAATCAAACACTTGCCAAATTTTTTTATTGCGGCGCAAAGAATCTTGCACAAGATCAAGTTATTGGAGAAGGGAGAGAAGTTTTTGCGCAAAGAACCCTGCAGGAAAATTTTTCAGAGGAGATCAGGGGGTTTAGAAGAAGGAAAGAAAACTTACAGAGGAGATTTGGTCTGCTGACGTCAGCAGACCGCGGCGGTTCCGCCGCCAAAAGCAGCAAGTGACCGCGGTTCCGCGGTTATAATGTCGGTTCAGATCCCAACTGTTGTTCTGTTTCTCTGTTCTGATTTTCCTCTGTCTGTTCAGATCTGATGTTTGCTGTTTTGCTCTCTGGATTTTTCCAGATCTGAATCTGTTCGTCGATCCTGCACAATTCAAACGAAACACCCTTCAAAGAATAATAAGATGACAATTTTTTTTTATATTTTTATATTTTTTAGTTTTTATGATTTTTCAATTTTTATATTAACCCGAAATTACAAAAAGAAAATAACTACGCCATCCCCGGCAACGGCGCCATTTGATTGGAAAGGATTTTGCGTACGTGCATTTTTGAATCAAAGAATATACCGCAATCAATAACGGTGTCGCTTGGTAGCTAGCCGGTTGAGTACAGGTCGGTCCACAGGGAGATGGATTCCTATTCTTTGTATTTTAACGAGTTAAATCAAAAAGATTTTGGTTTTTTATTTTAAGATCTAAGAATGAGATAAAAGTTTATAAAGAGCTTACTAGGGTTAAGATTAGGTTAATTTGAAAAATCAATTATTCTCACCGCTTTCTTTGCCCTAATTATGAACTTTTAGGTATTAAGGTAATAGTTAACAAAGGGGATTAGCACAATCGGGAAGAAACTAGGTTTCTTTCTCTAGGTCCTTGTCTGTCCTTTCTTAACTCTTACCCTAACCTCCATGGAAAACATACACAACCGGTCTTTAACTACGATATCACCGCTACCTCGTGGATAGGGTGCCATAGTGAGCGGTGTGTGTATGTATGCATAGAGTCCTATTTAAAATGTATGACGGGCAAGAAAGGGATGAGAGATTTTCATCTCTCAAACCTTTCCTATTCCTAACCCTAACAAGTGAGGAACTACTCACTCATTAGGGAATTGATAAAAGATTTCATTTTTATGATTTTAATTTAACAACTACAGCAGATAAATAAAAGTTATAACTACGGAAAATAAATAAATTTATAACTACGGCAGATAAATAAAATTTATAACTAGGGCAGAAAAGAAATTAAACTGAGGCAAGATAAAGAAAAACTTACTTCTTTATTGATGCACTCTTTGACAGATTATATGGAATTGAAAATCTAAGATGTAGAAATCAAAAGAGGCATCTCAAAAGAGGCACCCAAAAGGAGGCACGAGAATTATTGGCCTTTTGCTCTCCTATTTATAGATACAGGAAACCCTAGGTTACATTCTGATCCATTCATAAATTTACAAATCTACCCTAAGAAGACCCGGTCAACGCACTGTCTTATCCACCGATACGTGCATTGCACGGCCGCGGTTCCGCGGCCAAAAGCCTTGTTTGGCCGCGGTTCCACGGCCGTTTGATGGGCTATTGGGCTCATTTCCTTAGGGCTGCTTCATGTTGCATTTTACTTCTGGTTTCTTCACTTGGTTTCTCAGAATAACTTCTATATTCTTCCAGATTTCCACAGTGCAGAATGTTGTGGACTTTTACCGTTAGCTTCGTGTTGAAGTCTTGAATCTTGTGCTGCACTCATACGTTGTGCAATCGAACTATTCATTGATTTTCATTTGTTCCTTTAACTGGTAGGCGGTATCATACAGATTCATCTATATATTGGTCGTAGTCTCACATTTATAGCGTCTTTTCACCATTTTCACTGTATTTGCTCTGAGAACCTGTAACCTGAAACTATTTAGCAGACATGGATCAAAAGCACCTATTTATTTGCAATATGATTAAGAATGGGGAATATAATAATGAAAAATTCTGATATGAACAGTGCTCAGCGCCAAGCGCTCCACGTGCTCCTCATGTGGGCGCTGCTCAAAATAAAAAGAGCGCTTAGTGCTCAAATGCTTGCGCTCAGCGCCAAGCGCCCCATGTGCCCCCCCCCCCACGTGGGCGCTACTTAACACTCCCCAAGAAGAGCCTGGCGCCATAAAGAGTGTTCAACACTCAATAAAAAACAAAAAAAAGGGTGTCAGAACCCAAATCAATGCTCAGCATTGTTGAATAAAAAGGGACAGAGCCCAAACAAATACTCAACATTTTATTCAAAATTGAGTGGATTGAGCCCAAGTTGGCCACAAGTCCCTAATTCAGATCAACCGAGCCCATGTGCTCACAATCTCTTTAATTGGTCTTAGTCCTAAACATGACTACAGATCTCCCAACCAACATTGGTTCATGGGTACATCTCTTCACACCTCTGATATGTGTCGTTGTAATTCTTCAACGTCTTTAGTGAGGTGGCGGGTCCCGACAACCAGAAACTCCATGGACTATGAGGTCCTTAAACTCATGGAATACGATGTCCTTAAACCCAATGGACCGCAATGTCCCTAAACTAAACTCTATAGACTATGAGGTCCTTAAACTCATGAACTACGATGTCCTTAAACCCAATGGACCGCAACATCCCTAAACTAAACTCTATGGACTATGATGTCCTTAAACTCCATGGACTAGGATGTCCTTAAACCCAACAGACCGCAATGTCCCTATAAACTTAAGAAAATACTGTTGAGTAGATCTTAGTCTAAAATTAAACTAACGTATCCTCAACAAACGTTTGAGTTGATCTTAATCTAAAACAAGATTAACGATCCTTAAACCAACCAAAACCTAAATCTAAGAAAATATGGATTTGGACTAATCCACGCCCTACGGGTGACAATATAAATTAGTCTCCGTATACAATCCATGGGCAACCAAAAATAAAACAAACACACACGACACGAAGTGACCATCTAGAGAAAGAGAAAGAGGTTACCGCTATGCGGTAGCGTAATTAACTGCAGGGGCTTGCGCCTGCAGGGAAGAGCGTCCCCATAATAAAAAAAACCCTCGTACACGAGGGGTAATCTGACGAATTCTGCTACAACGGCCGCATATGTCTAAACCTCCGATATACGGTGTCATAAATCAACTTGGCATCTTCGGAGAGGTTGATGGATAAAACCAAATAGCATCTACCCCTAAAGTTCAGGTCAGACGTCCCAACGTCCCGGTCGCGTCTTTCGGCGGAGAACACCCTCTCTAAAGAGATGTCTCCCAAGACAGATGAGGAGAGGGTTCGCATGAGCACTATACCCTACGATTCGTTGGTAGGATCTATAATGTATGTGATATTGTGTACTAGACTATATGTAGCTTACGCGCTTAGCGTAGTGAGTCGATATCAGTCGAACCCAGGTGAGAATCATTAGACAGCTGTAAAGAACATTCTCAAGTACCTAAGAAGGACTAAGGAGATGTTCTTCGTTTACGGTAATGGGGACCTTCAGGTAGAGACCTTTACCGACTCTAGCTTCCAAAGTGACAAGGATAACAGCAAATTTGCCTCGGTTTTTGTGTTTACCCTCAACGAAGGGGTGGTCTGCTGGAAGAGCTCCAAACAGGACATAGTCGCAGACTCGACTCGATGATGGAGGTTGAATACATTGCTGCCAACGATACTGCAAAAGAAGCGGTCTGGATGAAGAAGTTCAATACTGAACTTGAGGTGGTTCCATCCATTGTTGATCTGATACATTTGTATTGAGATAACAATGGGGCTATGACTTTAGCGAAGGAACCACGGTCCCATCAGAAATCCAGACACATCTTGAGGTGGTATCACCTGATCAAGGAGATCGTACATCGCTGGGAGATCGAGATCCGGAGAGTAGATACAAAAGACAACACGGCGGATCCATTTACCAAGGCCCTCCCTCAAGCCCAGTTCGAACGACTTTTTAAGATGTTGGGTATACGATATGCCAACAACTAGCTATAGAGCAGATATTGGGTATTCGGTTGTAGGGTTACTAGGCACACTAACAAGGCTCTACAAGGCATCGACCATGCCAAAATTAAATTTTTAGGTGCCGAACAACCCTAAGCAAGATCGTATGCTAGAGTTTAGGCGAAACTTAAAGCAAGTAAACAACTTTACTCTAAAGAGATGCGAAATACAACCTTTGTAGATCGCTCCTCCACTTCTTTAGCTCCTTGATGAAGTCCCTTCGCTGTGATCGTGGTTCTCCTGGACCCTTGCATGGCTTTACGAGGCGAAAGATGCGACCTTACTTGAAGTCTCCGAGGCCGAACATGATCTACGTCGAGGGAATTCCGACTCAAGCTCCTACTTCACCAACTAGAGAATTAGTGAAGTAAACACCCTAAACTAAAGTGCTAGTCTAGTAGAGGATGAAGAAATAGGAAGTGGGTTCTCTTTGGAATTTTATATCTCACAATCTTTTGCTCTCTTTTCAAAACCCTAGTTTGCTTTCTCTTTTGTTCAATGAAGAAGATGAACAAAAGAAAGAGGAAAGGATAATGATCAAGTGAGAAGGCTAACCATGGTGAGTGAGTATCATATACTAACCCTTGTAGAGACTTAACCCTAGGCTAATCTTTATGGTTGGGTTAAGAAATATCCATAGTAAAAACAAAACCAAGTTGAATTAGTCAATGCATCCACAAGCTTCCACAAGCTTCATGCATTTTCTAATCCTCCACTTGATTTTGTAATTACTTTAGATATTAAAAACCCAAAATAAAAATTAGCATAGTGTAAGTCTCATACACCCATGTATAGTGTATCATCAACCATGATACAAAAATGCAACACATTTTCATATATATCATATATAGTAAAAATGTGTACATGTGAGAAAAAACCCTAAGTGAACATGTGTTAGTAAATGTAAACTAGTATATCTAATATACAATTATACACTTAATTATTAAATCAACACTTGACTTAATAATCCGGTCATATCTCATATAACCGACTAACATTCATCGTATCGACTTATCGAATCAACACTTGATTCGATAACCCGGTCATATCATATATAACCGACCGATACAAGAAGTCGCGAGAATAGAATACGGCATCACATACACGCATTATTCTCGGTCCCGCACATATCGCATATGCGCTCCTATTTTGTTTTGCCTGAGCCAGTAATACCTCTATGTAGGACTCTAAAGACTCGTCAATACGCCGGCAGTAGGTGATGATCACATCAAGCACCCACAAGCCGTCAGCGGTACTAGCTGGACGTAACGGCTACCCGGGTATTGAGCGATCAGAAGATCAGCAAGCAAGCCCGCTCCAACTCCAGTAAAAGCCTGCCGGTAACACTTCCCGTACAGTCCGGTCTCCTCGTCTGATATGTCGCATATCAAGTCTAGGGGTGGTAAACGTCAGACCCCAATAACCGATAAGTCGTGCCGATGTGAGGCTCATAACGGGTCGAGAAACTAATGGTAACACTTACCAGTAAATCTCTGAATCAGCCCTGGCCAGGGACTTCCCTGTTACGGCCAATCGAGCACAGCGCAACATCAACCCCCAATACCGGAAGAGACGAAACCCCTCCTATCGCTCATTGCCTCCATGTGACTCGGGACTGTACCCAAAAACCAACATTTTGCACGCCCTCATGGACATGGTAAGGTGGAAATCAAAGCACAGTGGGAATCACACGAGACTCCATGACGATCTCGGGCCTACAGACTAACCTGCACAAGTGTCGCCAGAGAACTGCCATCTGACGTGAGGTATAATACCATCTGGGAGTTCTCGGCGAGTCCGTCCAGTGTACCCAGTCTCCACTGAGCACCCGTATACCATCTCTGATGTCAAACACCAATGGATATGGGATCATCCATCGCCCATCTCATGGGTCGAGAAGCGCATACGCTAGTCTACACTGGTATATCGATGCCCCGTCTCGATACACCCACGACTAGGGACCTTGAAGGATGTACTTATGGACTACCATGTCCCCACTAGTATGATCCGCATCATAGTCCAGGTAGTCAAGTACACATCCTAAGGGCTTTACCAACATGTAACGATAAGACAGTATAAAGAGACTCGTATACATGTTAAAGTAAAGAGCAACCAGATAGCATACTATCATATCAAGCAAGAAAGTCCTCTCCATATATGTCCAAGCATCCAATATAATATACATCATCTGTACAATACTGGCCTATAGGGCATACATACAACTAACAATCTCCCACTTGCACTAGGGCCAGCTGCTGTAGTATCGCATACCTAGCATCCCGAAGAGTCTCTCAAACTGTATCTGGGGTATGGCCTTTGTGAGTGGATCCGCTGTGTTGTTCTTCGTGTCAACCCTCCTGACCTCGATCTCCCGGCGATCAACTATCTCCCGGATCAGGTGATACCGCCTCAGAATATGCCTGGATCGCTGATGGGACCTGGGTTCCTTGGCCAAAGCCACCGCTCCATTGTTATCGTAAACAAAGGTATTGGATGCTCAATGGATGGAACCACTCCAAGTTCAGTAATGAACTTCTTGATCCAGACAGCCTCTTTGGCAGCACGTTGGCAGCGATGTATTCAGCCTCCATCGTCTAGTCTGCCACGGTTTCCTGCTTGGAACTCTTCCAGCTAACCGCCCCTCCGTAAAGGGTAAAGACAAATCCCGACTGCGACTTAGAGTCGTCCTTATCACTTTGGAAGCTCGAATCGGTAAAGGACTCCACTTGGAGTTCTCCGTTACCATACACCAAGAGCATCTCTTTAGTCCTTCGTAAGTACTTGAGAATGCTCTTCACAGCTATCCAGTGACTCTCTCCAGGATCAGCTTGATACCTACTCACTACACTTAGTGAGTATGCTACATCGGGTCTGGCATATAGTATCGCGTACATGATAGAGCCTACTGCCGAAGCATAGGGTATCCCTTGCATGCGAGCTCTCTCCAAATCAGTCTTGGGAGACATCTCTTTGGAGAGAGTGAGCCCTGAGATCGTGGGTAAAAACCCACGTTTTGACTCTTCCATACTAAACCTCTTTAGTATGGTGTCAATGTACCTGGACTGGGACAATCCCAATATCCTTTTAGATCTATCTTTATAGATCCTGATTCCCAATATGCAAGAGGCATCACCTAGATCATTCATTGAGAATCTTTGTGATAAGAAGAGCTTGACCGATTGCAGCATAGGAATGTCATTTCCTATCAAGAGTATGTCGTCCACGTACAATACGAGGAAGACAACCTTACTCTCTGCCACCTTCTTGTAAATACAAGGTTCATCTACATTTTTGACGAAATCAAACTCTTTGATAACGACGTCAAAGCAGATGTTCCAACTCCGCGATGCTTGCTTTAATCCATAAATGGATTTAAGCAGCTTGCACACCTTCCCGCTGCTCCCACTATCTACGAAGCCCTCTGGCTGAGTCATGTACACGCACTCTTCTAAATCACCGTTTAGAAAGGCGGTCTTAACATCCATTTGCCAGATTTCGTAGTCGTGATATGCAGCGATGGCAAGCATGATCCGGATGGATTTAAGCATAGCCACTGGAGAAAAGGTTTCGTCATAGTCCACACCTGGTCTTTGACAAAAACCCTTTGCAACTAGCCTAGCTTTGAAAGTCTCCACTTTCCCATCTACACCAAGTTTTTTCTTGAAGATCCACTTGCTCCCAATGGGTTTTACCCCTTCAGGAGCAACTTCCAAAGTCCATACTTTGTTGGTGTATATGGATTCCATCTCGGACCTCATTGCATCCAGCCATTTCACTGAGTCCCCACTCGTGATGGTTTGCTCGAAGCTAGTTGGGTCATCATCAACCATGATGCAATCCTCGCTCCCACCGTCCATGAGAAAACCGTAGTATCTCTCAAGTGGGTGAGGAACCCTACTAGATCGGCAGAGAGGCTGAGGTTCGTTGGGAACTACCGAATCCTCTGGTTCTACCAAATCTTCTGTTGTGGTTTGTACAGCTGGAACCTCTTCCAGTTCTACCTCAAAGCCACTAATCTCTTTTGCAAGAAATTCCTTTTCTAAAAAGGTGGCGTGTTGAGCAACAAACACCCTTTGTTCCTCACTGTAGTAGAAGATATACCTTTGCGAATGCTTAGGATATCCAACAAACTTACACAAAACAGACCTTGCCTCGAGTTTGTCTGGTTTTTGTCTTTTGACATAGGCCGGGCAACCCCATATCTTAATAAAATTAAGATATGGTCTCTTCCCCTTCCATATCTCATATGGGGTGGTAGGCACAGATTTGGTAGGAACCCTATTCAGTAGGTATGCTGCTGTCTCCAGTGCATATCCCCAGAAGGAAATAGGCAACTCAGCTATACTCATCATAGAGCGCACCATATCTAATAGGGTGCGGTTCCTCCGTTCTGATACACCGTTGTGCTGTGGTGTATATGGAGGAGTCAGCTGAGAGAGAATCCCATTCTCTTTTAGGAAGTCCAGGAATTCATTGCTTAAGTATTCACCTCCTCGATCAGATCGAAGGATTTTAATACTTTTCCGGGTTTGGTTCTCGACTTCTTGTTTATATTCTTTAAATTTCTCAAAAGCTTCTGATTTGTGTTTCATCAGGAACACATATCCGAATCTAGAGAGATCGTCAGTGAATGTAATGAAGTACGAAGAACCATCCCTGGCATGTGTAGACATGGGACCGCATACATCACTATGTATCAGTCCCAAGAGTTTGGTAACTCTTTCTCCGTGTCCTGTAAACGGATTTTTGGTCATCTTGCCTTTGAGACATGACTGGCAAGTGTCATAAGATGAAAATTCAAACGGATTTAAATATCCATCCTTACTCAACTTAGCTAGTCGTGTCGCATTGATGTGACCCAGTCTACAATGCCATAAGAAGGATTCGTTCATTTCTGAACTCTTCCTCTTGTGTGTGTTTGTTATGCTCAGAACCGTTGATTGATTTAGAACATAAATGCCATTGCACAACGTGCCTGATCTAACCAACTTTTGGTTAAGGAAAATGTTCATAACATTATCCTGTAATAAAAAATTATATCCCTCTTTACTCAACAAAAAAACCGATATAATGTTGCATATCAGGTTCGGCATGTAATAGCATTCGTTCAGAATCAATGTATTACCAGTTGGAAATACAAGGTGATATTCCTCGACGGTTTTAGCTGCAACAATTGCACCATTTCCAACCCTTATGTCTTTATCACCCTCTCCAAGTTCTCTACCTTTCCTAAGCCCATGTAACTGATTACATATATGGGATCCTGACCCGGTATCTAATACCCAGGACGTAGAGCAAATGGAGAAACAGTTCTCTGTAACGAACACACCCAAAGAAAATGCATCAACATTTACTTTCTTCATTCGGGTGGCATGGGAATCCTGGTATTCCCATATATCATGTTCAGTCTTATAACTCTTATAAGAAAGAACGGAACCAACGTTCCCCAGCACAGTATAACATGCTGGTTCGGTCAATACATCCATATTATTATCTTTATTAAGGCATGATATGGTCGCTACCTGGAGAGAGAGAGAAGAAAACACTTTAGCGTATGCTCTTGCAAGATCAGATTGGTTATTATTTTATCTAATCAGGATGGCTCCCACTGTTTTTATCAAATCTTCCTTCAAACCCTAAAAGGATAGACTAGCCGAGATTAATTACACCCTACAACTTCGCCAATCTTTCAGCCAGGCCAGTGTCGGTACTTTGAGGGAGGTTCCCCGTGCTTTCGCACGGACCTAATTAAAGTAAACCTCGTTTTTCCAGAGGCGTAACCCCGTTGATACCTTTCTAGACATCTACTTGATCGGCTAATTGTCCCGTGTAAAACTCTCCCAGGAGTAACAATTACTCGCAGTGGGTATCGGGATCCAACTATCTCATAGAAGGTATGCAATCTCATTGCAAATCTCAACACTTGAAATTCCCGATAATATTTTGCCCCAAGCATCCCATGACCTTGACGGAGGTCAACAAACCATAGGGTGCAAGTCAAGTTCAACCCGTCATTTCTTGATTGAATAAAACCCACTCGCACGACCCTTGACGGAGGTCAACAAGGTCGTACGACTACCCTAATCCAATCTACATCATATGCATAAGCAGATAAATACTAGTTAGCTACCGCACACTACGCCTTGACGGAGGTCAACAAACGTAACACGAATACTAAGCAGGACTTATCTGAAATGACGGAGGGCTACGACAGGTTTTTTTTTTTGAAAAACCTATTGCGTAATGAACTTGATATCGTTGTAGAATCGAGTGAATTTTGAAATGGAGTGATTTTGAGGCTTTCATTAGTTTTGCTAAAGAGGTCACTCCCGGTGAAGGGATCTCGGCTCTTTTCTCATCGAATAAGATGCAGGATATATCATATATATCGCTATGCAAAGCAAAACTCCAAAAGCAGTCAAAAGTCAAACCGAGTATTGTAGCATCAGCCAGTTTTGCTAAAGAGGCCACTCCCGGTGAAGGGATCTCGGCTCTTTCCCCATCGAATAAGGTGCAGGATATATCATATATACCGCTATGCAAAGCAAAACTGTAGCTACCCTTTTATTTGAAAATTTGATTCTACAATATCTTTTAGGTTTCTTTTCTTTCATTAATCACATTAATGAAGTCCCATCATTTAAGTCACCTAAACATCACAGATAAATACGACGTACACTTATGCCATCCGCATTCGCCTCGATGTCCCCTCGTGCACCGTTAGGTTAGGTAACTAACGACAGAGCAGGGCAGGGCTAGCGCGGGTGTAAAACATAAGTAACGTCTATATAATATATCACTATATACTATATATAGTATCTATCACAGCACATCACATGATCACATCACAGATATCGCAGCAGAAGAAACATATGAAACATTGGATATATTAGGACGTCCGTGTTTTATTTTGAGCCTCTATAAAACACGGATTCTACGGTCGCGATGAATAGCCAAACCCACACCCATAGACCCCTACGAGAGCGGCAAGCAACCCTCCCAATTCTAGGGTTAGGAGACTCGGACTCGACTCCTCGAGTTGGTCTCCCACTGGACCCTAGAACCCGGTTACTTGTGCTCCCCTCCTTGGGTCTATCCTAGTGCAGAAAAGTAAATAATATACAAATGGTGACAACAACCTCATCCCGGAAGTGCCCCAATAAAAGAATATTACATACATTTAAATTTACATGAATGAAAATATAAAACTCTCATCTCACATAAAACCCCCGGCTATTCAAAACGCGACGATCCAATATAACATATCCAGCAACACAGAACATTACATGTCATCAACGTAAGTAAATATGCGCATCCCAATTGTCATTGACATATAGCAACGAAACCGGCGATATCACATATTACACTTACGGTCACAGAAAAGAAAGTGTAAAACTACAACATTTGGAATCCACAATCTCTTTAGACATCGTAAATCCGAAATATCACATATTTCGCATTTCATGCCTAACCGTGTGAATTCCAGATATTGTATCACATTCCAGATAAATAGACAGTATTAAACTTTCCGATCGAATATTCAAATACCTAAGATTTCCTAAATAGCTCAACACTTAAGCGGGGTTCAAAAATTCCAGAATACGTCACAATAGCAACGGTCCAGCCGTAGAAGGGTCAAGCCAACGCCTCACATGTGGCACGCCGTACTGCCCCAAACCCTAAGGTTCAAAGGGCAGTTCAAGATGGTCACATAATCGAGTTAAGGTTTGTTGTCTTCTAGAGGGTCCGTTACATTTCTTGCACGTTTTTCCGAAAGATTTAAACCCGAGAAAAATTCAACACTTGAATGTTTTTCGTGTCGGGAAAAATTGAGTTAATGATATCCGTTCGAACATTTTAATACTTTCTAAATTATCCGGAATAACAATAACGAATTTAAAATTCCCGATCGAATCGACGATTACAAAATAAACCGCAGATTACTCAACACTTGAGTTAATATAAAAATACCCAGAAAATACAAATAACAGAAATAGAAATAACAGTGCAAAAACAAGCACATAAGTCCACTGTACTGTCACGGTTCCGCGGCCCAAGCGCGGTACGGCCGCGGTTCCGCGGCGATTTGGACGTATTATGTGCTCGTTTTTCACCACATTTCTTAGAAAACCCTGCTGAATTTTTTAGGTATTTTTAATTCTGAAAAAACCCAGTTTTTAAAATTTGACCAGAGAGGGGGTTATTTCATCGATTCCGGGTTCGATCGGGGTTTTAACTTCGTTAACACATCGCCTAATCTTCTAGCTAGTCTCTGATACCACTGTAGAGTTACTAGGCACACTAACAAGGCTCTACAAGGCATCGACCATGCCAAAATTAAACTTTTAGGTGCCGAACAACCCTAAGCAAGATCGTATGCTAGAATTTAGGCGAAACTTAAAGCAAGTAAACAACTTTACTCTAAAGAGATACGTAATACAACCTTTGTAGATCGCTCCTCCACTTCTTTAGCTCCTTGATGAAGTCCCTTCGCAGCGATCGTGGTTCTCCTGGACCCTTGCATGGCTTCACAAGGCGAAAGATGCGACCTTGCTTGAAGTCTCCGAGGCCGAAGATGATCTACGTCGAGAGAATTCCGACTCAAGCTCCTACTTCACCAACTAGAGAATTAGTGAAGTAAACACCCTAAACTAAAGTGCTAGTCTAGTAGAGGATGAAGAAATAGGAAGTGGGTTCTCTTTAGAATTTTATATCTCACAATCTTTTGCTCTCTTTTCAAAACCCTAGTTTGCTTTCTCTTTTGTTCAATGAAGAAGATGAACAAAAGAAAGAGGAAAGGATAATGATCAAGTGAGAAGGCTAACCATGGTGAGTGAGTATCATATACTAACCCTTGTAAAGACTTAACCCTAGGCTAATCTTTATGGTTGGGTTAAGAAATATCCATAGTAAAAACAAAACCAAGTTGAATTAGTCAATGCATCCACAAGCTTCCACAAGCTTCATGCATTTTCTAATCCTCCACTTGATTTTGTAATTACTTTAGATATTAATAACCCAAAATAAAAATTAGCATAGTGCAAGTCCCATACACCCATGTATAGTGTATCATCAACCATGATACAAAAATGCAACACATTTTCATATATATCATATATAGTAAAAATGTGTATATGTGAGAAAAAACCCTAAGTGAACATGTGTTAGTAAATGTAAACTAGTATATCTAATATACAATTATACACTTAATTATTAAATCAACACTTGACTTAATAATCCGGTCATATCTCATATAACCGACTAACTTTCATCGTATCGACTTATCGAATCAACACTTGATTCGATAACCCGGTCATATCATATATAACCGACCGATACAAGAAGTCGCGAGAATAGAATACGGTATCACATACACGCATTATTCTCGGTCCCGCACATATCACATATGCGCTCCTATTTCGTTTTGCCTGAGCCAGTAATACCTCTATGTAGGACTCTAAAGACTCGTCAATACGCCGGCAGTAGGTGATGATCACATCAAGCACCCACAAGCCGTCAGCGGTACTAGCTGGACGTAACGGCTACCCGGGTATTGAGCGATCAGAAGATCAGCAAGCAAGCCCGCTCCAACTCCTGTAAAAGCCTGCCGGTAACACTTCCCGTACAGTCCGGTCTCCTCGTCTGATATGTCGCATATCAAGTCTAGGGGTGGTAAACGTCAGACCCCAATAACCGATAAGTCGTGCCGATGTGAGGCTCATAACGGGTCGAGAAACTACTGGTAACACTTACCAGTAAATCTCTGAATCAGCCCTGGCCAGGGACTTCCCTGTTACGGCCAATCGAGCACAGCGCAACATCAACCCCCAATACCGGGAGAGACGAAACCTTTCCTATCGCTCATTGCCTCCATGTGACTCGGGACTGTACCCAAAAACCACCGTTTTGCATGCCCTCATGGACGTGGTAAGGTGGAAATCAAAGCACAGTGGGAATCACACGAGACTCCATGACGATCTCGGGTCTACAGACTAACCTGCACAAGTGTCGCCAGAGAACTACCATCTGACGTGAGGTATAATACCATCTGGGAGTTCTCGGCGAGTCCGTCCAGTGTACCCAGTCTCCACTGAGCACCCGTATACCATCTCTGATGTCAAACACCAATGGATATGGGATCATCCATCGCCCATCTCATGGGTCGAGAAGCGCATACGCTAGTCTACACTGGTATATCGATGCCCCGTCTCGATACACCTACGACTAGGGACCTTGAAGGATGTACTTATGGACTACCATGTCCCCACTAGTATGATCTGCATCATAGTCCAGGTAGTCAAGTACACATCCTAAGGGCTTTACCAACATGTAACGATAAGACAGTATAAAGAGACTAGTATACATGTTAAAGTAAAGAGCAACCAGATAGCATACTATCATATCGAGCAAGAAAGTCCTCTCCATATATGTCCAAGCATCCAATATAATATACATCATCTGTACAATACTGGCCTCTAGGGCATACATACAACTAACATCGGTATGCCAATTACAGGCCTTAGTGCAAGTGGGAGATTGTTGGATATGTATGCCCTAGAGGTCTGTATTGTATAGGATGCTAGGGATATATATGTACAAGACAATATTGCTCAGTTGTATAGTATACTATTTGAATTGCCTTTATCTAAACATGTGTATTTGTTTTTCTTACTACTTTGTATTGCTTATACATGTTGATAAAGACTTATTACAGTAGTATACTATTTTGGTTTGTCTTTATCTTAACATATGCATATGTTATACTCGATATCATATATGGCTGGTACATGTTGATAAAGCCCGTGGGATTTTGCTTGACTACCAGCGTTATGATGGTGATCATACTTGTGAGAGCTGGGTAGTCCATAAGCACATCCTTAAAAGTACCAAGTTACAGGAGTATCGAGACCGGGCATCGATATTTCAGAGTAGACTTGTGTATGCGTTTCTAAACCCTGACGATGGGCTGTGGTTGGTCCCATAGCCATTGGTGTGATCACCTAAGATTGTATACAGGTGCTCACTGGGGGTGAGTACACTGGACAGACTTGCCGAGAACCTCTAGATGGTATTATACCTATCGTCAAATAGCAGTTCTCAGATGACATGAGTGCAGGTTAGTCTTTAGACCTGAGATCATCATTTCTCTCATGTGAGTTCTCACTGTGCTTTGATCACTACCCTACCACGGCTCTACTGAGTTGTGCAAATAGGTTTTGGTTCGGTACAGTCCCAAGCCACATGGAGGAAGTGAGTGATTGTCAGGGATTCGTCTCTTCTGATATTGGGAATCGATATCGCACTGTGTCCAGTTGGCCAGAACCATAAGACTTTGGCCAAGGCAGTTGAGATTTACTAATGGTTAAATCGGTAGTTTCTCGGATTGGTCCTAAGCCATATCGACACGATTTATCGGGTCGGTAAGGGTCTGACGTTTACCGTCCCCTAAACCCAGTATGCGATACTCTTAGACGAAGAGACCGGACTGTACAGAGATTGTCACGAATAGGCTCGGTAGGGGTTCGGATGAGCTTGCTCGTCGGCCTTCTTTTCGACAAGTACCTGGGTAGCCGTTACGTACAGCTAATGCCGCTGACGTGCTTATAGTTAAACCCACTGCCAGCGTACTGTCGAGTCTTTAAAGACCCACACAGAGGGTTTCCTGGTTCAGGCTAAATGATGTAATAGCCGTATTTTGATACGTGCATGGTTCCGATCAAATGATAATACTAGCGGCTTAGGATTAAACCAGATTATTAAATCAGGTATTGATTTAATAATTTACATATACATATTTCGGTATGTATATTCTAGTGTTATCCGGGCTTTAGATTGGATGGTTGATAATACTAGCCGGCTTAGGATTAAGCCAGATTATTAAATCAGGTATTGATTTAATAATTTACATATACACATTTCGATATGTATATTCTAGTATTATGTTCTTTGTATTATTCTATCTCTGTGGGTGATCGTATTTTGATACGAATACGGACATGTATATATGGTAGAATGTATTCCTTATTTATACGGAAAGACATTCTAGAAGGAGGACACCTCATCATGTATTTTTCAATTTTTTTTATAAAATGGAAATGAGGTGTAAAAGAGAAAATGAGGTGTAAAAGAGAGAATAGTATGAACTATACTTGAATAGTATTGACAAATGAATTGTAAATTCATTTGTGCAAACTATTCAAGCATGGTTATGTTATTTTATTGAAAAAATGGTTTTATACAAACCATGGTGGATGTTTTTCTCTCATGAGATTTTTCCCATTCTCATCTTTTTGATTCTCTCTCCTCTCTAGCTATTTTCTTGAGCTCTTCCTTCATCTTCCTCACTACCCCTATCATGAGTTGATAAATAAGGGAGGAAGAGATATAGAAAAATACTAGAACCACACACTACATCACTAAACACTTTAGATTAGCAACCTAGAGCCTTTAGTTGCTCCACTAAGTTTATAAGTGGAGCTAGAGCCAGGAACCACATCTCTCGGGTGGATCATCTTTGACATAGGAGGACCGGAGATCAAGCTCGATCACAGAGTCCCCATGGAGCTGAGGAAGAGGGTAGAAGACCAAAGGACACGGATCTTTTGGTATAACCCCCTTATCACGGTAGCTAGACTCTCTTAGTTTGCTAGTTTAATGTTTGGTTAAATTATAGGTAGTGGTTTCTAGAGCCGGGTTTTTTAAAAGTTAAAGTTTTTCGTTCCGTAACGGCCGCAGTTGGCAGCCAGGACGCTAGGAACCCCAACAGAGTGTTCATACCATAGACCATGGCCGGTTCATGCATCAAAGAATGAGTTAACGCTTGACACTTGCATCATGTTGGACCACTCTTGCTACAAAATGTTGTGCACTTGATTTGTTGCAAAATCATTTTGTATCTTGATCGGTTTTCCATTCCGGTTTCAGTGTTGGCTAACAAATGTCATATCCGTGCATTTTGAGTGTGTTTTCAGTGTTTTTGTCTCGAATACCTGTATCATATACTTATTGAGCAGACACGGGTTAATAGCACCAATATTTATAAAAATGATAACACATAAGCGGTATTAAGATGTAGTTTTTCGTGATGAACAAATACCCCCAAACTTATCTTTTTCTCTTCCCAAGCAAAAAAAAATCGTAACCTCACTTTCACAAGGAACGCGATTGCACTGAGCTCGTGCAACAAGCCATTTAAAGCTCTAGGTGTCCCTAGTATGAGGATTGTTGTCTCCTGAAGGTTTTTAGTGGATTACACCCATAAAATCCCATCAAGCTAGTTTCACAAAATCACAGTTGATTCTATCACGTCCTGCTTCCTAAAATGCGCAGACTACGATACGTGACAGAGCCAACCATGGTACCTGTGGCTAGGAATCATCCCTCCACTGTCACATTACGGCTGTCTATACGATATCAAGAATAGTAAAATATAAAATCTATCTAGTACATGTCCATTTGCCACAGTAAATAGAGTCAAGAAAATGCATAAGCGGAAACGAATTAAATCCAATAAACAACATCTGAATCATGTCCCAATATGGGCTCACATCAAAGAAATAAAACTGCGGAAATAAACTAAATTAAACATCTCTAAATACACGATCAATCCTTCATCACTCGGTTTGATTGCTAAAATACTGTCGATCTGCCTGCGATAAAGGTAAAGGAACTGGGCCATGTAAAACCCAGACATCGGTGCGTCATAATATCAAAATAACAATGATAAACAGGATATAACGATATAAGTAAACATGAATATAAATGAATAACATAGATATGAAACAGTGAGGTATGTGTATGTATAGGTGTGTGATGTGTATTCTAAAACTGTGCTTCTGGGTCATCTATTCTAAAAGTCTTTAAAATCAATTAATGTAATCTTTATCATAACCCAACAGTATATATTCCATTCATTCCCCATAGGACCACGATAACAGTATTTATTCCATAACGTCCAGAAACACGGCAAATCAGTAATTATTCCGTAACGCCCGGAAAAACGGCAAACAAGTAATTGTTCCGTAACGCTCGGAAAAACGGCAAACAAGTAATTATTCCGTAACGCCCTGAAAAATAGCAAACAAGCAATAATATCCTCTTGAGTTACGTTTTGGTTGCATTCTTGATTTCTCCTTTTCCCCCAGCTTTGTGTTCAAGTCAGGTATTGCCAATATAGATCTAATACCAACACAGGATCAAGTATGTACAGTTCTTGTCTATGCAGACAACAAGTCACGTCCGTCATGACATCACGTCAAAATTGTTGGCATTAGTAACAAGATCCAAGTAACAAGTCAAGTAGTGTGTCGTGAACATGTCATGTGATGCATATCAACCAAATAGATACCCAATGTGAAACAGTAATCAATATCGGAACATAGTAAACACAACTGATGCGAGTATGCATATGTATCTATCTATAATAACCATTATAAATTCATTACCATACATGATGCAAACTAAATAACATGTTGTACTAATGTAATAGTATAATGATATCATGATGTTCTGGTATGCAACTAGATATGTTATTATCAGTACAGATACAAAGGATAACGTAACACTGTAAATCGGTAATAGTTGCTTAATAATAAAATGTAGGATTCCTAGGCACCCTAATGAGGTCTCACAAGGCATCAACCATGCCAATTTCAAATTTAAACGGTGCCGAGAAACCCTAGAACGGATCGTTGGCTAGATTTCTAGGCGAAAAAGAAACTAGTTAACACTTAACTACAAGAATACGGAAATACAACCTTTGTAGATCCGGTCCTCCACCTCCACGGCTCCGTGATGAAGTCATCTCCGCTGTCCAAATCAAAATGCGGGCTCTAGCGTCGGCTTCATCGGAGAAAGAGCGGGCAAGGTCGTCGGCTTCGTGCCGAAGATGATCTACGTCGAGGCATCGCTAGATCAAGCTCCAACTTCACCAAGTGATGAAACTTGTGAAGGAAACACACTCTACTACTTGGCAAGAGGTAGAGGATGAAGCAATAGGAAGTGGGTAGACTTTAGAATTGGATTTCTCACTCATTTCCATCAATCACCATTGATGGAGCTTGCTTTCTTCAAGTGAAGAAAGGAAGAAGAAGAAGCTAATTGTTATGATAAGTTATTTTCTAAAAAGAAAATAATAAGAATACTTATCATCTCCTAACCCTAGTTAAGTGTAGAGAGTAGACCATGGTTTGATTAAATGGTTAGGGTTAAGCATGAAGACAAAATGGTTACAAAGTCAAACCTTCATGAAGATTCAACTACAAAACAAATCAAGCCACCATTTTATATTCATGCCATTTATTTTCCAAAAAGAATAAACAAATTAATAAATGAATAAATAAGTAATGGATAAATAAAACCCTAATCATTAGTTTAACCATGGTTTATTCTTTACACTTAACCAAGTAAACATGCATCATCAAACATGATACAATCATGTGCACAAAACTATATCAAATATACAATGTGCACATCCGAGCGAGAAAATCCATTTAAAGTGAACCGATACTAGTTAATGCAAAGTAATATATCAAATATATAATTATGCATTAAATCATTAAATCAACTCTTGATTTAACGATCCGGTCATATCGCATATAACCGGCTAGTGTCTAATGTATCGGCTTATCGAATCAATCCTTGATTCGATAACTAGGGTATATCTCATATAACCTAATCGATACATTCATCGCGAGAATGGAATACGGTATCACATACACGCATTATTCTCGGTCCCGCACATATCTCATATGCGCTCCTATTTCGTTTCGCTTGAGCCAGGAAACCTCTGTGTAGGACTCTAAAGACTCGTCAATACGCCGGCAGCGGATGATGATCATATCAAACATCCACAAGCCGCAAGCGGTCTGCTAAACGTAACGGCCACCCGGGTATTGAGCGATCTGAAGATCGACGAGTAAGCCCGCTCACACTCCAGTGAATCCAACCAGTAACACTACCGTACAGTCCGGTCTGATCGTCTGATATGTCGCATATCTCGCCTAGGGGTGGTAAACGTCAGACCCCAATAGCTCGATAAGTCGTGTTGATATGAGGTCTATAACAATTCAAGAAACTACTGGTAACACTTACCAGTAAATCTCAGCAACCCTGGCCAGGGATTTCCTGTTATAGCCAATCGAACACAGCGCAACATCAACCCCCTATACCGGGAGAGATGAATCCCCTCCTATCGCTCATTGCCTCCATGTGACTCGGGACTGTACCCAAAAACCACCGTTTTGCACGCCCTCTTAGACGTGGTAAGATGGAAATCAAAGCACGGTGGGAACCACACAAGACTCTATGACGATCTCGGGTCAACAGACTACTCTGTACCAGTGTCACCAGAGAACTGCCATCTGACGTGAGGTATAATACCATCTGGGAGTTCTCGGCGAGTCCGTCCAGTGTACCCAGTCTCTACTGAGCACCCGTATATCATCTCTGATGTCAAACACCAATGGATATGGGATCATCCATCGCCCATCTGTATGGGTCGAGAAGGTACACGCTAGTCTACTCTGGTATATCGATGCCCCGTCTCGATACACCCTCGACTAGGGACTTTGAAGAATGTACTTATGGACTACCATGTCCCCACTAGTATGATCCGCATCATAGTCCAGGTAGTCAAGTACACATCCTAAGGGCTTTACCAACATGTAACAGAGAGACAATCAGTATACACGTTAAGGTAAAGATCAACCAGATAGCATACTATCATGTCGAGCAAGAAAGTCCTCCCTATATATGTCCCAGCATCCACTACAATATACATCCTATGTACAGTAATGGCCTCTAGGGCATACATATAACTAACAATCTCCCACTTGCACTAGGGCCATCTGATAGCAGTGGTTGTAGTATCTCATACTCAACCATCCCCTAAAAATCTCTCTCTGGGAACAGGCCTTTGTGAGTGGATCCGCTGTGTTGTCCTCTGAGTCTACTCTCCTAACCTCTATCCCTTGGAGATCAAGCATCTCCATGATCAGGTAATACTGCCTTAGAATATGTCTGGATCACTGATGGGACGGGCGTTCCTTGGCATAAGCCACAACTCCATTGTCACACAATGGGAGGAACTAAGTTCATCTCATGAACTAATATACACCCAGACAGCCTCTTTGGTAGCATCTTAAGTAGCGATGTATCCAGCCTTTATCGTCTAGTATGCCACGGTATCTAGCTTGGAATTCTTCCAACATACCGTCCCTTTACTGAGGGTAAAGACAATGCCTGCGACTGACATTCAGTCGTCTTTATCACCCTGGAACCCTTCCAGTGATTCTCCCCAGGATCAATCATCTCACTACAACTAGTGAGAATCCTAACATCCTAATTAGATCTATCTCATAGATCCAAAACCCAGGATTTAGGAGGTATCATTTTGATCCTATATGGAGAATCATTGTAATAAACGGAGATTGATCGAGCGTAGCATAAGAAACTCCTTTCTTATCAAGAGTATGTCATCCACGTACTCTACGAGGATCGTCACCATACTCCCTACTACCTTTTTGTTTATGCAAGGTTCATCTACCATTTTGATGATGTCAAACTCTTTGACTAATCCATCAAAACAGATGTTCCAACTCCGCGATGCCTGCTTTAATCCTATAAAGCATCTTGCACACGTTTCCGCTGCTCCCACTGTCTACGAAGCCCTCTGGCTGTGTACTTATAGACGCTCTCTTCTAAATCATCATTTAGAAAAGCAGTCAAGACACCCAACCACCAGATATCGCAGTCATGGTATGTAGCCGTGACAAGTAGGATCTGGATGGACTTAAGCATAGCTACTTGAAAAGGTTTCATCATTATCCACACCTGGTCAATGATGCAAACTTTTAACAAGTCTACCTTTGAAAGTCTCAACTTCTCCATGTACACCAAGTAATCTTCTCAAGATATACCTGCTCCTGATGGGGATTTAACCCTTCAGATATAGCAACCAAAGTCCATACTTTGCTGGTTTACATGGATTCCATCTCAGTTCACTAAGCATCCAGCCATTCTTACAGAGTCCCACTCCTGATGGCCAGCTCGAAACTAGTTGGGTCATCATCTTATGATGTAATCCTCGCTCCCACTGTCATAGAGAAACCGAAGTATCTCTCAGGTGGGTGAGGAACCCTACTAGATCGGTGGAGAGGCTGAGGTTCGTTGGTAACTATTGAATCCTTTGGTTCTTTCAAATCATCAGCTGCAGTTTGTATAGCTGGAACATTTCCAGTTCTACATAACAGATCTTGCCTCGAGCTTGTCCGGATTTTGCTTTTAGACATAGGCCGGACAACCCCAAATCTTAACTAGCTTAAGACATGGGTTCTTCCCTTTCCATATCACATATGAAATGGTAGGCGACTGATTTGATTTGAACCCTATTCAATAGGTATGCAGCTTCTCAAGTGCATAACTCCCAAAAAGGAAATAGGTAACTCAGTAGTACTCATCATAGAGCACACCTTATCATATAGGGTGTGATTGCTCCGCCCTGATATACCATCGTGCTATGGTGTATACAGAGGAGTAATGCTGAGAGAGAATCTCATTCTCCTTTAGAATAGTCCAGGAATTCCGTGCTCAAGTATTCTCCTCCTTGATCTCATCAAAGGACATAATACTTATACCCGTATCGGTTCTCTACTTCTAACTTATATTCTGTGAATATCTCAAAAGGTTCGGACTTGTGTTTCAACAGGAACATATGTCTGAATCTTGAGAGATTATCAGAGAATATAATAAAGTATAAAGAACCGGTCTTGGCATGTGTAGACAGGGGACCTACATACATCAATATGTATCATCCCAAGAGTTCATTAACTCTTTCTCTGTTTCCAGTAAACGGAGCTATGGTCATCTTATCTTTGTGACATGACTAGCGAGTTTCACAAGATGTAAATTCAAACTGATTTAAATATGCATCTACATGTAACTACAGCCAGTCGGGTCGCATAGATATGACCTAGTCTACAATGCCTCAAGAAGAATTCGTTCATTTCTGAACTCTTCCTCTGTTGTGTGTTCCGTATACTAAGAACTGTAGTTTGATTTAGAACATTAATGCTTTTAGATAACGTGCCTGAACCGATCAACTTTTGATATAGGAAATGTTCAAAACATTATCCAACAATACAAAATTTTATCATTTCTTTACTAATAAAGAAACTGATATGATTTTGTATATCAGGTTCGGTATCTAACAACATTCGTTCAGAATCAATGTATTGGTAATACAGGGTGACAGTGACCAACAGACTTGGCTGCAACACTTGCCCCGTTTTCTGCCTCATGAAACTTATCACCCGTTCTCAGTTCTCTACCTTTCTGTAGCCCTATGTAATATATTACATATCTGGGATCCTGATCTGGTATCACATACCCAGGACGTAGAGGATACTGAGAAACAGTTCTGTATAATGAACATACCCGAAGATGATGCATCAGCATGCACTCTCTTTGTTTGGGCGGCACGGGAATTCTGGTAATCCCCAATTTCCTGCTCTGTCTTATAACAATTATAAGTTGGAGTGGGACCAACGTTCTCCAGCTCAGTATAACAAGCGGGTTCGGTCAATAATCCGTATTATTATCTTGATTAAGGCGTGATATGGTCGCTACCTGGAGAGAGAGAGAAGAAAACACTCAGCGTGCGCTCTTGCAAGAATAGATTGGTTATTATTTTATCTAATCAGGATGGCTCCCACTGCTTTTTATCAAATCTTCCTTCAAACCCTAAAAGGAAAGACTAGCCGGGATTAATTACA
The DNA here is from genome assembly GCA_030015575.1 of Agapanthus africanus. Classification (NCBI taxonomy): domain Eukaryota; kingdom Viridiplantae; phylum Streptophyta; class Magnoliopsida; order Asparagales; family Amaryllidaceae; genus Agapanthus; species Agapanthus africanus. The sequence continues at coordinate 65,319,665 of CM057349.1, forward strand.
CACTACAAGTTCGCCAATCTTTCAGTCAGGCCAGTGTCGGTACTTTGAGGGAGGTCCCCCGTGCTTTCGCACGAACCAAATTAATGTAAACCTCATTTTCCCAGAGGCGTAACCCCGTTGACACCTTTCTAGACACCTACTTGATCGGCTAATTGTAATGTATAAAACTCTCCCAGGAGTAACTCTTACTCGCAGCGGGTATCGGGATCCAACTATCTCATAGAAGGTATGCAATCTCATTGCAAATTTCAACACTTGAAATTCCCGATAATATTTTGCCCCTAACGTGCTATGACCTTGACGAAAGCCAACAAACCATAGCCCGCTAGTCAAGTTCAACCCGTACATTTCTTGATCGAATTAAACCCACCCGCACGACCCTTGACGAAAGCCAACAAAGCCGCACGACTACCCTAATCCAATCGCATCGTATGCTAGCAGATAAGCAGTATATAGCTACCGCATACTGCACCTTGACGAAAGCCAACAAATGCAGCACGAATACTATATACAACTTATCTGAAATGACGGAGGGCTACGACAGGTTTTTCTGAAAACCTATTGCGCAATAAACTTGATATCGTTGTAGAATCAAATGATTTTAAAAAAAATGGAGTGCTTTTGAGGCTTTTCTAGTTTTGCTAAAGGAGTCACTCCCGGTGAAGGGATCGTCGGTCCTTTCCTCGTCGAATAAGGTGCGGGATATATCATATATATCACTGTGCAAAGCAAAAACTCTTAAAAGCAATCAAAATACAAACCGAGTGTGTAGCATCTGCCTGTTATTGCTAAAGGAGTCACTCCCGGTGAAGGGATCTCGGTCCTTTCCTCATCGAATAAGGTGCAGGATATATCACATATACCGCTGTGCAAAGCAAGAACTGTAGCTACCTGTTTTATTTTGAAATTCGATTCTACAACATCTTAGGTTTCTTTTACTTTCATTAATCACATTAATGAAGTCCCATCATTTAAATACCTAAACATCACAGATAAATACGACGTACACTTATGCCATCCGCATTCGCCTCGATGTCCCCTCGTGCACCGTTAGGTTAGGTAACTAATGGCAGAGCGGGGCAGGGCTAGCACAGGTGTAAAACATAAGTAACGTCTATATAATATATCATATATACTATATACTGTATCTATCACAGAACATCATATGATCACATCACAGATATCGCAGCAGAAGAAACATATGAAATATTGGATATATTAGGACGTCCGTGTTTTCAATACGAGCCAGTATAAAACACGGATTCCACGGTCGTGATGAATAGCCAAACCCACACCCCTAGACCCCTACGAGAGCGGCAAGCAACCCTACCAATTCTGGAGTTAGGAGACCCGGACTCGACTCCTCGAGTTGGTCTCCCACTGGACTCCAGAACCCGGTTACTTGTGCTCCCCTCCTTGGGTCTATCCTAGTGCGGAAAAGTAAATAATATACAAACGGTGACATCTTCCGCAACCTGGAAGTGCCCCAATAAAAGAATATTACATACAAGTTTTTACATGAATGAAAATGAAAAACACTCATCTCACATAAAAAACCCCGGCTATTCAAACACGACGATCCAATATAACATATCCAGCAACACATAACATCACATGTCATCAACGTAAGTAAATATGCGCATCCCAATTGTCGTTGACATATAGCAACGAAACCGGCGATATCACATATTACACTTACGGTCACAGAAAAGAAAGTGTAAAACTACAACAGTTGGAATCCGCAACATCCTCAGACATCGCATGCCTGACCAAATGAATTTCTTAGACATCGCATGCCTAACAATTATAAACCCCGCATTTTAGTCTCAATTATCGAAAACACTTTTCAATATCAAGTCGGGCAATTCAACAAGATTCCCGACATCCTAATCGAATGCTCGTCGCAAACTTCAGTAGACGGCCGCACCCCCGATACTGTCGACGAAGTGCACCAAGGCGGAACACCGCTGCCGCGAGCACCCGAACGGATGCTTTCGGCGACGGGGTTCTCCTACAGTCACTCGGTCGGGGCTATGGAGTGAGGCTGTCTATTAAGTTTACCCGGCGAGTATCCGCGTACACTACGTGATTGCGATGGACTTTTGATCATAACAAAATTCCGTGGCAACCGATCAAGTGAGACTAAACTGCTATGTTTATAACATTCATTGAGTTATCACATAACTTTTGTGAATTCCAATTATTGTTTCCCATTCCAGATAAACAGAAAATGTTAAACTTTTCGATCGAACAGTCAAACACCCAAGTTTTCCCGATACAGCTCAACACATGAAATAAGTCTAACAACATTCAGTTCGTGCCTCAGTACCAACGGTCCAGCCGTAGAAGGGTCAAGCCAACGCCTCACATGTGGCACTCCGTACTGCCCCAAACCCGAAGGTTCAAAGGGCAGTTCAAGACGGTCACATAATCGAGTTAAGGTTTGTTGTCTTCTAGAGGGTCCATCGCGTTACTTGCACTACTTAGATCGTCGTTAAACTACGGAAAAATCCAACACTTGGAAATTTCCCGACAGGGGAAAAATTGGGTATTTATATCCGGTCGAACTTTTTTAACATATTCTAAAATTTATCCGGAAAGCCACATAGACAAAATTTGATATTCCGATCGAAACACCGAATCCCCAAAACAACCCCTGAAAATTCAACTCTTGATTAAATTTAAAAATTCCCAGAAAACTCAGCATAATTTATCAGGAATTACTGTGCAAACATTGAGGGGTGACGTCACAAGCTAGCCGCGGAACCGCCGCAGAAGCTAGGCTTCTGCCGCGGTTCCGCCGCAATATATACTGTTCATCGAACAATTTTTGCATCGTAATTCTTATCTTTTCTTACTGAATTTTTTAGCAATTTTTAATTCTGGAAAAACCCAGATTTTAGAAAAAGTCCAGAGAGCATGTATTGGTTAGGGTTTCGGGTTCGTTCGGACTTCAAATTCGGTCTGGACTTCGCCTAAGGCTCTAGCTAGGCTCTGATACTACTGTAGGGTTCCTAGGCACCCTAATGAGGTCTCACAAGGCATCAACCATGCCAATTTCAAATTTAAACGGTGCCGAGAAACCCTAGAACGGATCGTTGGCTAGATTTCTAGGCGAAAAAGAAACTAGTTAACACTTAACTACAAGAATACGGAAATACAACCTTTGTAGATCCGGTCCCCCACCTCCACGGCTCCGTGATGAAGTCATCTCCGCTGTCCAAATCAAAATGCGGGCTCTAGCGTCGGCTTCATCGGAGAAAGAGCGGGCAAGGTCGTCGGCTTCGTGCCGAAGATGATCTACGTCGAGGCATCGCTAGATCAAGCTCCAACTTCACCAAGTGATGAAACTTGTGAAGGAAACACACTCTACTACTTGGCAAGAGGTAGAGGATGAAGAAATAGGAAGTGGGTAGACTTTAGAATTGGATTTCTCACTCATTTCCATCAATCACCATTGATGGAGCTTGCTTTCTTCAAGTGAAGAAAGGAAGAAGAAGAAGCTAATTGTTATGATAAGTTATTTTCTAAAAAGAAAATAATAAGAATACTTATCATCTCCTAACCCTAGTTAAGTGTAGAGAGTAGACCATGGTTTGATTAAATGGTTAGGGTTAAGCATGAAGACAAAATGGTTACAAAGTCAAACCTTCATGAAGATTCAACTACAAAACAAATCAAGCCACCATTTTATATTCATGCCATTTATTTTCCAAAAAGAATAAACAAATTAATAAATGAATAAATAAGTAATGGATAAATAAAACCCTAATCATTAGTTTAACCATGGTTTATTCTTTACACTTAACCAAGTAAACATGCATCATCAAACATGATACAATCATGTGCACAAAACTATATCAAATATACAATGTGCACATCCGAGTGAGAAAATCCATTTAAAGTGAACCGATACTAGTTAATGCAAAGTAATATATCAAATATATAATTATGCATTAAATCATTAAATCAACTCTTGATTTAACGATCCGGTCATATCGCATATAACCGGCTAGTGTCTAATGTATCGGCTTATCGAATCAATCCTTGATTCGATAACTAGGGTATATCTCATATAACCTAATCGATACATTCATCGCGAGAATGGAATACGGTATCACATACACGCATTATTCTCGGTCCCGCACATATCTCATATGCGCTCCTATTTCGTTTCGCTTGAGCCAGGAAACCTCTGTGTAGGACTCTAAAGATTCGTCAATACGCCGGCAGCGGATGATGATCATATCAAACATCCACAAGCCGCAAGCGGTCTGCTAAACGTAACGGCCACCCGGGTATTGAGCGATCTGAAGATCGACGAGCAAGCCCGCTCACACTCCAGTGAATCCAACCAGTAACACTACCGTACAGTCCGGTCTGATCGTCTGATATGTCGCATATCTCGCCTAGGGGTGGTAAACGTCAGACCCCAATAGCTCGATAAGTCGTGTTGATATGAGGTCTATAACAATTCGAGAAACTACTGGTAACAATTCGAGAAACTACACTTACCAGTAAATCTCAGCAACCCTGACCAGGGATTTCCTGTTATAGCCAATCGAACACAGCGCAACATCAACCCCCTATACCGGGAGAGACGAATCCCCTCCTATCGCTCATTGCCTCCATGTGACTCGGGACTGTACCCAAAAACCACCGTTTTGCACGCCCTCTTGGACGTGGTAAGATGGAAATCAAAGCACAGTGGGAACCACACAAGACTCTATGACGATCTCGGGTCAACAGACTACTCTGTACCAGTGTCACCAGAGAACTGCCATCTGACGTGGGGTATAATACCATCTGGGAGTTCTCGACGAGTTCGTCCAGTGTACCCAGTCTCTACTGAGCACCCGTATATCATCTCTGATGTCAAACACCAATGGATATGGGATCATCCATCGCCCATCTGTATGGGTCGAGAAGGTACACGCTAGTCTACTCTGGTATATCGATGCCCCGTCTCGATACACCCTCGACTAGGGACTTTGAAGGATGTACTTATGGACTACCATGTCCCCACTAGTATGATCCGCATCATAGTCCAGGTAGTCAAGTACACATCCTAAGGGCTTTACCAACATGTAACAGAGAGACAATCAGTATACACGTTAAGGTAAAGATCAACCAGATAGCATACTATCATGTCGAGCAAGAAAGTCCTCCCTATATATGTCCCAGCATCCACTACAATATACATCCTATGTACAGTAATGGCCTCTAGGGCATACATATAACTAACATAAAACACATGTACTATTTTTATTCATATAGATATCGATATAGTAACATAGCATGATGCAAGTTAAATTTGCCTGATCAGATCTCACGTCGGAATACAGATGCTACGTCCGATGTCGGATAAACGTCATGATGCAAACTTACGCGCAGACTGGACCTACCTGATCAATGACGTGATATGGTGACTAGGTTGGACAACGATGATGGCTGGGTCATCCGGATCGTCGGCAACGCGTGCGACTCCAGCGAGACGGCAAGAAAAACAAGAAAGCAAGAAAGAAGAAGAAGAAGAAGAATGGGAGTCTGACCGCTGGTGTTTGGTTCTGGTGTCGAGTTTTGGGGACAGAGGACAGAGGAAAAGGGCAAAGCGACGGCTTGACGATGACGAGAGATGTCGTCGGCGACGAGGTGGCTATGGGTTTCTTGAGTTGCTGTTGGTCGTCGGGGGTTGTCGAGGGTGGTGTTGGTGGTGTCGGGAGTTGCAGAGGGGGATAAGGAAGTGACGGCGGGGTCTGTGGTGATCGGTGGTGGGGTTTCTAGGGTCGCATCGGGGCTGTGCTGGGATGGTCATGGGTGGCGTCAAGTGCAGGGTGCTCGAGGTGAAGGAGGAGAGGTGGAATGATGGTGGAAGCAGAGAAGGTGGTGATGAGGGTGGCGTGGTGATGAGGTGATGAAGTCGTGGGGAGATCGGCAGCGAGGTAAGGGAGCGGGATACAGTTAAAGTTATGGTTCTCGTGGCGGGGAGAAGAATAGAGAAAGAGCGGAAAGAGAGAGAGAGAGTTAGTGTATAAATTATGAGGTTTTAATATATAAATTATATATTAAGAGAGAGAGACAGAGGGGTAGAGAGAGATTGAGAGAATAATTTAGTTAATTAAATATTATATATATATATAAATACTGTTGTGTTTAGTTGTTTATAAAATATTATATAATATATATTCTGGGTTTAAACAGTTAATATCAAAATACTCCGAATACTACTTGGGTTTCTTCTAAAAATCTAGTTTTAAAATATGGAGGATATGCGTAAAAGTTAAAATCATAATGCAATACCCGGTCAATCAAAATGTATACCCCCAAGTACGGATCTTCGTAAATATACGTAGCAATCCAAACAAGTCTGTTTTAACAATTTGGACATGAACACGATATATGGATGCAACCATATGATATAGGGTATGATAACATGACATGCTACATATCAAAATATATTATTTGGTTATTATTTGTATTATTAAAAGATATGCAGATACCAAATATATGATACATTTATATAGAATCTAGATGTGCATGGATCCTCTGTACTAGCAAAATATGACGTAATTTAGAACCATGATGGGTTTCAACCATGCGGGTCGGGTCGGATACTAACCACCGTTACCAATTGCATTATCCGCACCCAAAAATAATAATAATCAAGAAGTTGTCGCATGATTGGAAAATACCCCAAATAAAATATCGTATAAATGCACTAGGGTGTTACATTATACCTAACTATAAAAGAATTTCGTCCTCGAAATTCACGGAACAAGAAAACACGGATCTAAGAAAAGAGGTGTGGAAACTTCTGTCGAATCTCGTCTTCACGTTCCCAAGTAGATTTTTCGTGCGAACGATTCCTCCATGAAACAAGTACTGGAGGGATAACCTTGTTCTTGAGGACTTTATCTCGTCGATCCACAATCGCCATCGGTCTTTCTTTATATGTTAAGTCCTCCTTTATTGTCAGCTCCGAGTGATCTACGACGTGGATCTCATCTCGAACATACTTGTGGAGTTGAGATACATAAAATACGTCATGAACACCCTCCAAGGATGGTGGTAAAGCCAATCGATAAGCTACCTCTCCAACACACTTGATGATACCGAAAGGCCCCACGAATCGAGGACTAAACTTGCCTGGACTACCAAATCGAATCAATCTTCTGGTCGGTGATATTTTCAAGAATACAAGGTCACCAACTACGAACTCTAGAAGTCTTCGTCCTGTATCGGCCCAACTTTTCTGTCAATCTTGTGCCGCCTTCATATGATTTCGGATCACATTAACTTTCTCCGCCGTTTGCACAATAAGATTTGGTCCCAATAATCTTTTTTCCACAACATTGCCCCAACAGACAGGCAAGCGACACTTACGACCGTATAACGTTTCGAATGGAGCCATTTGTATAGTCGCCTGAAAACTGTTATTATAAGAAAACTCCACCAAGTGCAAATGATCCTCCCATGAACCCTTGAAGTCTAACATGCATACTCTCAACATATCTTTAAGAGTTTGGATCATCCTTTCTGACTGGCCATCTATCTGAAGATGATAGGCTGTGCTAAACTTCAAGTGAGTCCCCAAACTTTCCTGTAGAATCCTCCAAAAGTGTGATAAGAATCGCTTATCGTGATCGGAAACGATGCTCACGGGTAATCCATGCAATCTCACAATCTCCTGCATGTACCGTTCTGCCAAAGCCTCTGTCGACTGATCAACTCAAAATGGTATGAAATGAGCTGCCTTGGTCAATCGATCAACAATCACCCAAACTGCATTATCGCCCTTTAGACTCCATGATAAATCCATCACGAAATCCATGGTTATATGTTCCCACTTCCACTGAGGAATCAGAATTGGTTGCAATAAATCGACTACCCTTTGATATTCAGCCTTGACTTGCTGACACACCAAACACTTTGATACGTAGCAACCAATCTCCCTTTTCAAGCCTTCCTACCAGAAATGTTGTCAGAGATCTCGGTACATCTTTGTGCCTCCCGAATGTACGGAATACGCGGAACTATGAGCCTCCTCAAGGACTTCTTCACAAACATCTATTTCGGCACACATAAACGACTACCATATCGTAAGGAACCGTCTTCATGAATTAACAGGTCCATTCGAAGTCCCGCTTCTATTTGTTCTCAAAACTTCTGCAATCTAAAATCATGCGACTGTGCTGCTTTAACGTCATCGATCAAGGACGACTGTACTTGCAATTACATAAACTGTCCTGAAGAATGCGATAGTACAATCTCCAACTCGCATATCTGAAAATCAACTATAATCTCCTTCTGTGCAGTCAACATCTGTATTGCTTGCAACCGACTTAAAGCATCCGGCACTACATTAACTTTTCCCGGATGATATTTTAGATCAAGATCATAGTCAGCCATCAGCTCTAACCATCTACGCTGCCTCATGTTGAGCTATTTCTGTGTGAACGTATATTTTAGACTTTTGTAATCGGTAAACACTTCTACCCTTTCGCCTAATAAGTAGTGTCTCCAAATCTTCAAAGCGAAAATCACTGCTGCTATCTCCAAATCATGAGTTGGGTAATTCTTCTCATAAGTCTTCAATTGTCTCAACGCATAGGCTATAACCTTCCTATTTTGAATTAGAACACATCCCAAGCCTTTTCCAGATGCGTCGCTATGAATAACCAACCCTCCGGAACCGTCTGGCACTGTCAAGATAGGAGCGGTGGTCAATCTTTGCTTCAACGCTTCAAAAGATGATGCATATTTCTCCGTCCATATGAACGGTACCTCCTTTCGTGTTAGCTTGGTCAATGGTTCTGCTATTCGAGCGAAGTTCTCCACAAACCTTCTATAATATCCGGCAAGCCAAAGAAAACTTCTGATCTCTTCTACATTCTTTGGAATTGGCAAATCATGAACTGCTGCAATCTTTTTAGGATCAACGGCAATTCCATCTCCGGATACAACATGACCCAAGAACTTCACTTCTTCGAGCCAAAACTCGCACTTGCTCATCTTAGCATATAACCTTTCTTGTCTCAACGTTTGCAGTGCGATTCTCAGGTGTTCTACATGCTTTTCTTTTCTCCTCGAATAGACCAGAATATCATCAATAAACACCACTACGAACTGGTTCAGGTACGGTAAAAAGATTCGGTTCATCAAGTCCATAAATATTGCCGGTGCGTTTTTGATACCGAATGGCATCACTAAGTACTCGTAATGCTCATAACGGGTTCAGAACGTTGTTTTGCAAATATCTTCTGATTTCACCCGAATTTGATAATATCCGGATCGCAAATCCAATTTCGAGAATACCCTCGCACCACAAAATTGATCGAATAATTCGCCGATGCGAGGGATTGGGTACTTGTTCTTAATAGTTACCCGGTTTAATTCTCGATAATCAATACACATTCTCTGTGTGCCATCTTTCTTCTTGACTAGAAAAATTAAAGCTCCCCAGGGTGAATTGTTGCTGCGAATCCAACCTTTCTCTAGCAATTTGGTAACCTGTTTTTTTACCTCTTCCGGTTCCACCGGCGCCATTAGATAATAGGCCTTTGAAATCGGCGTTGCTCCACGAATAAGATCAATCGCGAACTACACATTTCGTTTTGACGGTAAACCCGAGATTTCCTCGAACACATCCATAAACTCTCAAATAACTGTTGGCGCTTACTTCTTGTCTACTTCCATCGATGAAAGAACGGCACTTCTCGGCCTAGCCCTAAATTCGACTGGCCCGACAGATCTGCTACCTCCTGAAAATATAAACTCCGGATATCCGAGAATCTGGAAAATCACTTTCTTTGCCCTACAATCGATGTGAGCGTGGAAAGTGCCAAGAAAGTCCATTTCCAAGACAACATCATAGCTGCCAGTATCAATCACCAGGAAATCTGCGAATAACCTTTGTCCGCAAATAACAATAGAACAATCCTTGTACTTACTACTAGATATAATTCTCCCATTTCCCAGTGTGTATGTCCCGGCAACTAGACAGGGCCGCGTGTGGAATCGAGTGTGCACTAATAAACTTGGACGACATAAAGCAATGGGATGCACCTGAATCAAATAATGCCAATGCGGAAAAATTATAAAGCATTCCCCTTCCTGTCCTCCTTTCTTTTCCTGTAATGGAAAGAAAGATTGGCTCCCTGTTTGCTCAAGATGAGGAAAGTTTTCTTAGTTTTCGTATAAGGGGAAGTCTTTCTTTAGCATTGAGAAAAAAGACTCTTTGCTATCAAAACGGAAAAAAAACGATAATCAGAAGACTACTTCTGATCAAATATGATGAAAAAAAACGTCGATTGACTCTTTTCTATCCTTTCCAGAAGAACCCAGCATCCTTTCCAGAAGAACCCAGAAGACTACTTCTCGTCATGATCCAATCCACCTTATGATGAAAAAAAGCGTCGATTCCGAGTAGGATACCTGAAACAACTTCATCTGAAGCTTTAGCCTCCTTGGCAGTCAAAGTGAAGTCCCATGTTTGATTAGGCCCCCGAGTAACCTACTTTTGTGGTGCTCTCAGAGCATCACCCTTCAACTGAACTCTTGTTGGACAAGCATGCATTCGATGATCAGTAGCTCTGCAAATCAGACACTGCCCGAACCTCATCCGGCACTCCCTCTGGAAATGACCCGGTCGTTGCCAGTAATCACAAAATAAACTCCTTCTCTGATCGGATACCATAGGCTTCTCGTAGGTACAATGCATTGCTTTTTCACCGAGATTCCTTTATGTTCATCTCAAAAAAATGCATTTTAATACTGCTCATTATTTATCTATTTTGTTATTTATCAGTGCTATTAACCAGTGTCTGCTTAGTAATTACATATTAAAGGTATTCGTGATTAAATACTGGAAACACACTCAATATCACGGATATAGCATTTGGGAGCCGACACTGTAATCAGAACAAAGAACCAACCGATATCCAAAGAGCTCTTTTGCAATAAACAAGTGTGCACACAATTTTTAGTCCAACACAATACATGTGTGACACTAGCTCTTTGACATGGACCATATGGGGGCTGCCCTTGCACAATTCATCGAAGTAGGCACATGTGTGGTGTGATGGGCAATAAATGCTAAAAGGTTTTGATGTGATGCATTGCTTCAAGTTCCCTCCAAATCTCTGAATGCAAACCAGGTTATTTTAGACAAATCGAACAGCACCGGGATGATATTGGAGTAGACACAAAACCACCACATCAACCCGAGTCTCTAAGCTCGGAATTGGACCGGCGGCACCCTCAATGAATCCGAGCTCACTGGCCCCCTTGCCCCATTTGTCCCCATATTTTCCCTGTCCCTTCCTTGCAGTCACATCACATCACCTCATTCTTATTACTTGTTTAATCTTTTTTGGTGCCTATAAAAGCCAGATCAGTGAGTAAGGGAAGGGCTCACACGTACCATATAACATATAGCCATTTTTGATAGTTTGTTTAGTTTTGGTTTAGCTTGAGAGTGAGTGGGCTATCACTTAGTTTCTTCTTCTTCTTCCCTCTTGAAGTTTTCTCTTGGGAGCTTCATTATGGAAGTTGAACAACTTACCAATATCTTGTATCTCTTCTTCAAGTGTTAATAATATTGTTGTTTCTTTTATTTCTTGTTCTTGTTCTTATTTGCTTTTCTTGTTATAATGTTTAACTAATCTCTTTGGTTGTGGTAATGGTGAGGAAATGAGATGAAAGGCTTTGCCTCCTCCTCCTCTTGTTAATGTTTAATGTGCTTATATAGATGATTCTAACTTAAAGATTGTTTATGTATTGATGTGATACGGTATTTTGAAACAAGGTTACTCTGTAACCTTCTCATATACCATATTCACTCCCTTTCCCCATTTCAATGTTTAAGTTAAAATCAATTCAGTGTTAAGGTTGCTAAGTTTAGATATGGTATTTTATGATCAAGTGCTTGACAATCTCTTGGTTTCATATACGATATACTATCACAAACACTTAGCAAACTCAACACTAAAATCATTTGCTCTTATGAACTAATTTGTGTTTTTGATGTTGTGGTAAGCTTGCTAACCATCGTGCTTAGTGTTGATACCCCAATCTCGGACATACAAACGGTAAGTGAACAAAACGGACTCGATTCGTGTTTTGCAGCGAATATCAGAATTTGATGATTTGTGTTTTGCAACCGCCTTGACAAATCATGCTTCATGCCGGGATCGACGTAAGGACAGACAACTCATGATCAAGGGAGCGTCGAAGGAATCGTCGCGATTCGACCTTCCGAGCCAAAACCACAACCACTTCTTTCTTAGCTTCTTTGCTTTCTTTTCTTTGTTTTTGTATTTTTTATTTTCGTGACAAAACCAACCATTCGTTATTTGTTGAACCTTAAATCACAAGACCTAATACACAAGTACTTGCGGATCAACCCGTACCTACCGGCTTACTACAACGAGTCGTGCACTTGCGGTTTATAAATTTTAAAACGAGAACTATCTCGCGTGCGCATTCCATTTCCTTAAAATCATATCCATTTCTAAAACATACGCATTTGCGCGTTCGGGTGAAGTCCTAACAAGTTTTTGGCGCAGTTGCCGGGGAGTTGGTAGTTATTACGAATTGTTATTTTTGGTTTATACTAACTCATTAACTTTTAACTTTTTCCAAAACTAACAAAACGAAATTTTTTTCTAACTTGTTCTCTGTCCTTCAGACCTGCTAGCACTCTGTGATTCAACTAAAAAATCAAGTTATATCATTAGAATACTAATATAACCAGGATGAACCACACAAAATTCAAGCACAACCACTCGGAATCCGACCGGCGACATTGATAAATTATCCGAGCTCGCCGGCCCTTTCAGGGTGTTTTTGATTTTTTGTTCTTGTGTGATCTCCAGTGTGTTGTCGGTTCTGTAACCCTTCGAAAATCGTTTTGGCAGTTTTTCGGTAATCGGCTAATTTTTCGGCTTTTTCCGTAAAAAGTCAAAATAGGTATTTTTCATTGTAGACCTAATTATACAAATTTAGATAAGATATTACTATAATTTTGTCACTAAAATGTCACTTATAATTTTCTAGTTAAATAAAAAAAAATTCGTAATTAATTATTTTTTTATTATTTTAAGCCTTTTTAAATACATTAAATTAGTGATAAATACAAATTTAATTAGGTAAATTTCATAATTAGGAATCATTATAAACTAAAATATAGTGTAACAAAAAAATTTAGCAAACCTGTTCAAGTTTGGTTGTTTATGGTAAAGGAGGGTTGGAAAAATGAAATGAAAAGGGGTTGTTTTTGAAAAATGTTAATGTAGCATGCATTAATTAACCTTAGATGATACTTTTGTGTGGAAATTTCCACACAACTCTTCCATTTCCCAACCTCCAAGCTCAGGCCGGCCACAACCTGCAGGAAAATCCCTCATTTTTTTCCATTTCTTGCTTCTAAAATCATGCAAAATTCAACAAAATCCACAAAAATACACTCTTTTCTTTACAAATTTCTAATCTAAATCCTATTCCACCTCTTTCCAAACCCTAAGTTGTTTAAAATAAGGAGAAAGAAGACATCTATGGTGGCTAAGTGAAAGGGGATCAACACTTGGGAGGTATAATCTTAATCTAGTTGTTAAATTTGTAGTTTAAATAAGCTATTTTAGAAGTTTAAAGTGTCAATTTCATTGCAATGGTTTGTTTTAAAAATTCAAGAATAGGATTGGTGTTGTAATTAGGGTTTGAATTATGATAAGTGTGTTTAAGTTAGTGTTGTGGCCATCTAGTGGGTTAGATCGAACGTTTATGCGTTGTTGCGATCGCTAAATCGTTAATTCGCGAGGTTTGCATCGAAATTTGTCCGTGAATGCTTACTAGGTTTTCTACGAAATTAGGAAGCGATTTATTTGCGATATCATGATGATATTATTAGCATCTAATATGACTTGTAGGGTGTGCGAATGCGTAGGTTTCGTCTAGTCGGGTTGTAGTTTAGTCGATTTTCCCGAAATGACAATTCTAGTTAAAGGTTAGCGATTTTAGTGCGTTTTTCCGCGCACCGAGTGCATGCTATGATTAATACGAGAGCGTGGATAATTGTATGTTGTGACTTGCATTGTTTTAGGTTTTGTAATCTTATGCTTGATATTGTGCAAATATAGGATCGATCGGGGAAACATCGGACACGGCGCGAAAAGGCAAGGCGGTGGCCGGATCAGATTAGCGGAGATTTCAGGTGAGTAGATGTATTCATCTATGGGGGAATCGTCTGGATGGCGTCATGCGCCCCCTAGTTAGGATTTCCTTATCTCTTGTAAGATTCATGTTGTTAGTTAGCTTACCCCTTCATTGATATTCCATACCCTTATAGTTAATAATATGCCAGATTGCATGGATATCCATATGCACATATGCAATAACACTTCGTAGGGCACGGACACCATTACCATTGGCATCTGTTGCACGCGCACTATTCATGTGACACACACGCCTTTGGTAATTGCCATGCCACGTGCACTATAGAACCGGTTTAACTTAATAATGCCATTTGCATTCATACATGATATATGGAATTGCATAGCATGCATATACCTCGCATTACCATCATATCTACATAGATTTCTAGCCAAAACTCACATCATATACATTGATACCATAGACATTTATCATATATATAACATGTGGACATTATGATTTTCTTGAGGATTTCAGTTTTGCTGCGATTTCTGGATTTTTGGGGAAAACCGCAAGAATTTGACAAAAGCTTATATTTATCATTTTTAAAAACAAAGTTGCGGTTTTCTCGTGACGTATGTGTCGTCCACCATGAGTTTTCATGTTTTCTGTTGGATTTCGAGACCCGATTCGAGGAGTGGATGAACCGTCTCGGGTACATGGTGGGCCCGGTATGGTACCCCGGGGCAAGAAGATCGAGTTGTAGACGATGAGCCTGGCAGGGGAAGACTATCTACCGGTGATGTCTGGCGCGGCGGATATCCGGAGGATACCGACCGTTGTCGTGAGATTTGATGATATGGGCCGATCCGGACTGACGGAGCCCGATATTTGAGACATTGATACAGTGAGATATTGAGACAGATTTGATTTCATATTTGGTGTCGATGCTTGACACGGGTTTTTCAGATGATTTCTTGATGGTTCTTAGCTATTATACAGATATTCATTTTCTAAAGTTAAGAATGCAGTACCCTTAGTATTTAGAACACTTAAAGAGTTAGTAATGACATTGCATACATGTGCATGCATACTAGAGATATTATATCACATATGGACATACATGTTGTGCCGCATTGCGTGCATTCTTACGATTGCCTTATTAGATGTTATATTTACTCACGAGCTGGCAACTCACCCCCGTTGTGCCACAGTGTCTTGCAGGTCGGACCCGTCACCCTTGTAGCGGCGGGCTATCTTATTATCAGCTCCTTTTGCGCAGACTCGCAACATCGCCCGTAGGTGGGTTGCGAGCACACTTTATTTCTTTTGATTTTGGTTTAGATTCTTTTGGGCTTTGGCTGACTTAGGTTACGGTACGCCTTTAGACGTCTCGTAATCTAAGTGTCAGTCGCGTTCCGTACTTTCGGGTCGTGACAAAGTTGGTATCAGAGCTTAGGTTTTACCTTTCTGAGTATAGGACGACCTTGGTAGATGGAGTAGGTGACTTAAGCAGAGTGGAGTAGCGTGGGTATGATCCGCGGCATACTTACGATACGGTACTCCGTCTGAGTGACCTTAGGACATAATTGCTTGTATTTCCTTTCTTGATTCCTTGCATTCCTTGATTCAATTGCAATGTCCTTATCAGTCCTGTTTCTTATTCCAGCTTCGATGCCGCCAAGGACTACGAGAGCTCAGCGGGCTGCCGCTAGGGATGAGATTCGGGCGGGCCCGTCTGAGGCGAGGATCGAGCGGGATGATACACCTACCCCTCAGGGTCATACTGATCCGCCTTATCCTGACCGTATTGCCAGATTAGAGGCCGGCATGCAAGAGTTGCGGCAGATGATGGGATCTTTAGTTGAGTCCAGCCGGGCACAGAGATCCGAGGACATTCCTTCCACCGCACAGACCACGATCGTACCTGCTGCACAGATGGTCACTCCTGTTGCTACTACGGAGACTATCCCTGTTTCACTACAGGAGTTCATGAGATTGAGACCTCCAGCTTTTACCGGTACAGATGCGACAGAGGACCCACAGGCATTTCTTGATAGGATGGCTCGGATTTGCCGTTCGTTGAGGTGTTCTGATGATAGATTGGTGGAGTTTGCGAGTTTTCGTCTGGAGGGTCTTGCCCAGACATGGTACGATTCAGTAGAGAGAGGCCGAGCTGCAGGTCTGCCTTCTATGACCTGTGATGAGTTTACAGCTGCATTTCTTGCCCGTTTTCTTCCGGAGAGTGTCCGAGATGCTCGAGCCCGTAGTTTTGAGTCTTTGCGCAAGACTCCTGGGATGACAGTGTCGGAGTATGATATACAGTTTACCCAGTTGTCTCGATATGCTCCGTACCTAGTCGACACAGAAGAGAAGAGAATAAAGAGGTTCGTGCGAGGGCTTGATACACAGCTATTCCTTGCCATCGGCACCCAGCACTTTGATACATACGCAGCCGCGATGGATGCAGCCTTACTTTTGGAGGAGCGTATTTCTGAGACTCCGGTCGTCTCTGGGCCGAAGAGGATCCGTACTGATACGCCAGCTCAGTGGCAGATGGGCAGACATCGTGATAGATTATTTCCGGGAGATGGTGGAGGCAGAGGATTGAGACGAGGTCAGTTATTTGGTTCATATCCGCAGACCCAGCAGTCGTCTCCAGGATGTTTTCGGTATGGGAGTCAGTATCACCGTGTCAGAGACTGTACCATGGGATGCCAGGGAGCAGCGACAGTCCCGCATGTGACTTTACCACCCTCACCACCTTCTCAGAGAGCTTTACTTCCTACTCCTGATGATGCTTCACGCCAGCCAGATGCTTCTAGAGGCCGTGGGCGTGGCGGTCCAGTTCCGAGAGGACGAGGCGACAGAGGCAGAGGCAGAGGCCGAGGTAGAGGCAGAGGACAGCCAGCTATTAGTGGTGGACAGGACCGAGTGTTCGCATTGACTCCTCAGGATGCACAGGCATCCAATGCCGTCGTGACAGGTACTCTGCCAGTATGTTCTTTTGATGCACGGGTATTATTTGATCCAGGCTCCACACATTCCTATGTATCCACGTATTTTGCACCGAGGTTGGGCCGAGAGTCTTCTCCGTTAGATCAGCCGCTTGTCATTATTACCCCGGTAGGCGAGTCTTTTGTCGCCTGTTTTGTGTACCGATCGTGTTTCGTTCGTATCGGGGAGAGAGATTCTTCAGTTGATTTAATTCTCCTCGATATGCTAGACTTCGACGTTCTTCTTGGTATGGACTGGCTAGCCACCTGTTATGCGTCCGTGGACTACCGTGAAAAAGCAGTCAGATTCAGTTTTCCTGGTGAGCCTGTTCTTGTTATTCAGGGAGATCGTAGTGCTACCCTTCCCAGCTTGATTTCTTCTCTTCGCGCTGGTCAGCTCTTAAGGAAAGGGTGTCAGGGATTCTTAGCCTATGTTTGTGATACTAGCTCCACAGAGGTTCCGTTGGACCAGGTCCCTGTTGTGAGAGAGTTTCCTGATGTATTCCCTGACGAGCTGCCTGGTCTGCCACCAGAGCGCGAGATTGAGTTCTGCATCGACCTGATCCCCGGCACGGGGCCTATCTCTATACCGCCTTATCGGATGGCCCCGGCGGAGCTGAGAGAGCTAAAGAATCAGTTACAGGACTTGCTGGACAAAGGGCTTATCCGACCGAGTGTGTCACCTTGGGGTGCTCCCGTCTTGTTTGTTAAGAAGAAGGACGGAAGTATGCGTTTATGCATTGATTATCGTCAGCTGAACCGGGTTACTGTGCGGAACAGATATCCCCTACCCCGCATTGATGACTTATTCGATCAGCTCCAGGGTGCAGGGTTCTTCTCGAAGGTTGATTTACGGTCAGGTTATCACCAGTTGCGGGTTCGGAAGGAGGATATTCCGAAGACCGCTTTTCGTACTCGATATGGTCATTATGAGTTCTTGGTGATGTCGTTCGGGCTCACCAATGCCCCGGCAGCATTTATGGATTTGATGAAACGTGTATTCAGGCCGTATCTCGATCAGTTCATTATTGTGTTCATTGACGACATCTTGGTTTATTCTCGGAGCCGGGAGGAGCATGAGCAGCACTTACGTATCACATTGCAGACTTTGAGGGAGCATCAGCTGTTCGCCAAATTTTCCAAGTGCGCATTCTGGTTAGGCAGTGTCGACTTCTTGGGTCATGTGGTGACGAGAGACGGTATTTGCATGGACCCGAAGAAGATCGAGGCAGTTCAGCGTTGGCCTAGACCAGTATCAGTTACAGAGGTTCGCAGCTTTCTAGGTCTGGCCGGCTATTATCGACGTTTCGTCCAGGATTTCTCCCGCATTGCTGCACCATTGACCGGGTTGACCCGGAAGGGGGTTCCTTTTGATTGGACCCAGGCATGTGAGGATAGCTTCCAGCAGTTGAAGACTCGTCTGACTACTGCACCAGTGTTAGCATTGCCTTCAGGATCAGGCGGGTTCGTCGTATATTGTGATGCTTCTAGAGTGGGGCTGGGATGTGTATTGATGCAGCACGATAGAGTTATCGCGTATGCTTCTCGGCAGCCGAGGAAACACGAACAGAACTACCCCACCCACGATTTAGAGATGGCTGCAGTGGTATTTGCACTTAAGATCTGGAGACATTACCTATACGGTGAGTCGTGCCAGATATTCACTGACCACAAGAGTTTGAAGTATATCTTCCAGTAGCGAGACCTAAACCTGAGACAGCGCCGTTGGATGGAGTTGGTGAAGGATTATGACTGCGAGATTCTATTGTTAGTTGTATGTATGCCCTAGAGGCCAGTATTGTACAGATGATGTATATTATATTGGATGCTTGGACATATATAGAGATGACTTTCTTGCTCGATATGATAGTATGCTATATGGTTACTCTTTATCTTAACATGTACACTAGTCTCTTTATACTGTCTTATAGTTACATGTTGGTAAAGCCCTTAGGATATGTACTTGACTACCTGGACTGTGATGCAGATCATACAAGTGGAGACATGGTAGTCTATAAGTACATCCTTCATGGTCCCTAGTCGTGGGTGTATCGAGATGGGGCATCGATATACCAGTGTAGACTAGCGTATACGCTTCTTGACCCATGAGATGGGCGATGGATGATCCCATATCCATTGGTGTTTGACATCAGAGATGGTGTACGGGTGCTCAGTGGAGACTGGGTACACTGGACGGACTCGCCGAGAACTCCCAGATGGTATTATACCTCTCGTCAGATGGCAGTTCTCAGGTGACACTTGTACAGGTTAGTCTGTAGACCCGAGATCGTCATAGAGTCTTGTGTGATTCCCACTGTGCTTTGATCTCCATCTTACCACGTCCATGAGGGCGTGCAAAACGGTGGTCTTTGGGTACAGTCCCGAGTCACATGGAGGCAATGAGCGATAGGAGGGGTTTCGTCTCTCCCGGTATTGGGGGTTGATGTTGCGCTGTGCTCGATTGGCCGTAACAGGGAAGTCCCTGGCCAGGGCTGATCAGAGATTTGCTGGTAAGTGTTACCAGTAGTTTCTCGACCCGTTACGAGCCTCACATCGGCACGACTTATCGGGTTATTGGGGTCTGACGTTTACCACCCCTAGACTTGATATGCGACATATCAGACGAAGAGACCGGACTGTACGTTAGGTGTTACTGGTCGAATTCGCAGGAGTGTGAGCGGGCTAGCTCGTCGATCTTTTGATCGCTCAATACCCAGGTGGCCGTTACGTTTAGCAGACCGCTTGCGGCTTGTGGGTGCTTGATATGATCATCATCTGCTACCGGCGTATTGACGAGTCTTTAGAGTCCTACACAGAGGTTTCCTGGTTCAAGCGAAACGAAATAGGAGCGCATATGAGATATGTGCGGGACCGAGAATGATGCGTGTATGTGATACCGTATTTAATTCTCGCGATTAATGTTTCGAATGGTTGTATGCGATATAACCTAGTTATCGAATCGAAGATCGATTCGATAAGCCGATACATTGAATACTAGTCGGTCGTGTGTGACATGACCGGATCATTGAATCAAGTGTTGATTTAATGATTTAATGTATAATTATATATTTGATATATTACTTTGCATTGACTAGTATTGGTTCACTTTAAACGGACTTTTCTCACTTGGATTGCACATTGTATATGTGATATACTTTTGTGCACTTTTTTGTATCATGTTTGATGATACTTGATCATATGGTTAAGTGAATAGAATTAAACCATGGTTATTATGATAATTAGGGTTTTGCATATTTATTTGTTCATTTATTTGTTTATTCATTTATTTGGATAAGTTTAAATGAGAATGGTGGCATTTTTTTGTTTCTTATAAGATGCTTCATGAACCCTTGACTTTTGCTATCATTCTTGTCATCATGCTTAACCCTAACCCACCCAACTAACCATGGTATATTCTCTACACTTAACCAAGGTTAAGTTATGATAAGTATTGATTTTCTATTTCATTTTAATTAGAACTTATCATAACTAGCTTCATCTTCTTCTTCTTCTTGAAATAGAAAAGCTTGCTACTTTAATGGCATCTTGAGATCCAAAGTGAGAAATCCAATTCTAAAGTGAACCCACCTCCTATTTCTTCACCCTCTACCTCTTGCCAAGTTGTTTTGGGTGTTTACTTCACAAGTTTCACAAGTTTGTGAAGTCGGAGCTTGAACTAGTGATGCCTCGACGTAGATCATCTTCGGCACGAAGCCGACGACCTAGCTCGCCCGTTTCTCCGACAAAGACGATGCTTGAGTTCGGGATTCGAGATGGACAGCGAGGGCATGACCACGTGGAGCTAAGGAGTTGGATATCCGGATCTACAAAGGTTGTAGCATCTCTCCTTTAGTTAAGTAGTTAACTAGAATCGTATTTCGCCTAGAATTCTAGCCGACGATCCGTAGTCTAGGGTTTCTCGGCACCGTAAAATTTTAAATTGGCATGTTCGATGCCTTGTGAGACTTCATTAGGATGCCTAGGAACCCTACAGTGGTATCAGAGCCTAGCTAGAGCCTTAGGCGAAGTCTCGACGGAGTTTGAAGTCCGGACGAACCCGAAACCCATATACCCATGAGCTCTCTGGAAATTTTCTAAAATCTGGGATTTTTTAATATTAAAAATGCTTAAAAAATTTAGCAAGGAAATATAAGAATTACGGTACAATTTTTTTCCAGTGAACAGTATGTTGAGCGGCGGAACCGCGGCAGAAGCATGGCTTCTGCGGCGGTTCCGCGGCCTAATGATGATGTCAGCCCTAAGTAATTGTACAGTAATTCCTGATAAATTATGCTGAGTTTTCTGGGAATTTTTAAATTGATTCAAGGGTTGAGTGCTCTGGGGTTGTATTGGGAATCGACGATTTGATCGGATTATCAAACCCAGTCTATGTGTTTTTCCGGATAATTTTTAGAATATGTTAAAAACTTCGACCGGATATAAATACCCAATTTTTCCCCTGTCGGGAAATTTCCAAGTGTTGGATTTTTCCGTAGTTTAACGACGTTCTAAGTAGTGCAAGTAATGCGATAGACCCTCTAGAAGACAACAAACCTTAACTCGATTATGTGACCGTCTTGAACTGCCCTTTGAACCTTCGGGTTTGGGGCAGTACGGCGTGCCACATGTGAGGCGTTGGCTTGACCCTTCTACGGCTGAACCGTCGGTACTGAGGCACGAACTGAATGTTGCTAGACTTATTTCATGTGTTGGACTGTATCGGGAAAACTTGGGTATTCGACTGTTCGATCGGAAAGTTTAACATTTTCTGTTTATCTGGAATGTGATACAATAATTGGAATTCACAAACAGTTATGAGATAACTGAATGAATGTTATAAATCTAGCAATTTAGTCCCATATGATATTGAAAAGAGTTTTCGATAATGAGACTAAAATGCGGGATTTATAACTGTTAGGCATGTGATGTCTAAGTATTTCATTTGATTAAGCATGTGATGTCTAAAGAAGTTGCGGATTCCAATTGTTGTAGTTTTACACTTTCTTTTCTGTGACCGTAAGTGTAGTATGTTCATATCGCCGGTTTCATTGCTATATGTCAAAGACAATTGGGGTATGCATACTTACTTACGTTGATGACATGTGATGTTATGTGTTGCTGGATATGTTATGTTGGATTGTCGTGTTCGAATAGCCGGGGTTTTTTATGTGAGATGAGTGTTTTTCAATTTCATTCATGTAAAAATTTGTATGTAATATTCTTTTATTCGGGGCACTTCCAGGTTGCGGAAGTTGTCACCCTTTGTATATTATTTACTTTTCCGCATTAGGATAGACCCAAGGAGGGGAGCACAAGTAACCGGCATCTGGGGTCCAGTGGGAGACCAACTCGAGGAGTCGAGTCCGGGTCTCCTAACCCTAGAATTGGCAGGGTTGCTTGCCGCTCTCGTAGGGGTCTAGGGGTGTGGGATTGGCTATTCATCACGACCGTGGAATCCGTGTTTTATACTGGCTCGTATTGAAAACACGGACGTCCTAGTAGATCCAATATTTCATATGTTTCTTCTGCTGCGATATCTGTGATGTGATCATGTGATGTTCTGTGATGGATACTGTATATAGTATATATGATATATTATATAGATGTTACTTATGTTTTACACCCGCGCTAGCCCTGCCCTGCTCTGTCGTTAGTTACCTAACCTAACGGTGCACGAGGGGACATCGAGGCGAATGCGGATGGCATAAGTGTACGTCATATCTATCTGTGATGTTTAGGTATTTAAATGATGGGACTTCATTAATGTGATTAATGAAAGATAAGAAACCTAAGATGTTGTGGAATCGAATTTTAAAATAAAACAGGTAGCTACAGTTCTTGCTTTGCACAGCGGTATATGTGATATATCCTGCACCTTATTCGATGAGGAAAGGACCGAGATCCCTTCACCGGGAGTGACTCCTTTAGCAATAACTGGCAGATGCTACACACTCAGTGTGCTTTTGACTGCTTTTGGGTTTTTGCTTTGCACAGCGATATATATGATATATCCCGCACCTCATTCGACGAGGAAAGGACCGAGATCCCTTCGCCGGGAGTGACTCCTTTAGCAAAACTAGAAAAGCCTCAAAATCACTCCATTTCAAAACTTCATTTGATTCTACAACGATATCAAGTTCATTACGCAATAGGTTTTCAGAAAAACCTGTCGTAGCCCTCCGTCATTTCAGATAAGTAGTAGTTAGTATTCGTGCTACGTTTGTTGGCCTGCGTCAAGGCGTAGTGTGCGGTAGCTAACTAGTATTTATCTGCTTATGCATATGATGCAGATTGGATTAGGGTAGTTGTTCACATCATAATATTGCAATTCATACGCCCCATTTTTGTGCAATTTATAAGTAAACAGGTGCTTTTGACGATCGTTTGTTACATGATACAGGATACAGACTTTTGAAGCAAATACAGTGAAAAAGACAAAGATGATACAGGAAATGGACTTTTGACCAACCAGCACACGGATCCTACTCAAGCCGAGACGAACGTCAAGAGAAACGGTCAAAAAGATCCTTACAAGGTTCGCTGAGAATCTGGAGAATACTAGAAAGCCCAACAAAGAAAAGAACAGTAAAAAAAAGAGAGCCCAAGAGAAGATCAACCAACCACAGAAAAATGGTGGGCCCAGCCTACCAAATGGCCGCGGATCCGCGGCCAAAGGCATGTCTTTGCCGCGGAAACGCGGCCATATGGTGCCCGTGTCGGCACCGACTTCTTGTGTCGGTGTGTCGTTTCATGTGTTGGGATTTTTAGGGGGTAAATCAGTAAATTCATGTCTACGAGAGTCTGTAACCCTAGTTTCACTAGTTACTTATAAATTGTAATCTAGATCTAAAAAATTGTATGCCTCTTTATATTCAATAAAAGTGAGATTTGTTGAAGGAATCAAGAGCATCATCTTCTTCGCGTAAGTCTTTCATCTTATTTAATTCTTGCATTAGTATAATTGTTTTGCTTGCCCTAGGAATCATTTAATTGCTAGTTAGCTAATTTCTAAATCTGTCGTAAGATAACTATTTAAAACATAAAACACAAAAATGTTTCTTACTTATAATTCCCTAATGTGCGAGTAAAAATTCTCGCTCGTTAGGGTTAGGAACAAGGGAGTGAGTGAGAGATGGATGTCTCTCACCTCTTTCAATGTCAAACTATTTTTAAACGAAACCTTCATGCACACATATACGATCCGCCCCCTACGGCACCCTACCTATAAGGTAACGGTGTTCCGTAGTATAAAAGGCCGGACTTATATGATGTCCATGAAGCTCACATCAATGAATAAGAAAAGACGGACAAGGATCTAGAGGAAGAAACTTTGTTTCTTCCCGATCATCCTAATCCCTTTTCCTATTGATTGTTGTGACTTTCCTAAAAGCTTAAATCACGGCATTGAAAGAGGTGAACACATTGATCTCAACACACCTACCTTCTACCTAACCCTAATGAGTTCTTTCTCATCACATAAATTCGTCTTAAACTCAATCGATAAAAAACCAACAACGATTTGAATCAACTCGTTATAACACAAAATCAGAAATTAACCATCCCTGCGGATCGACCCGTATTCACCGGCTAGCTGCGAAGCGACGCCGTTTCTGATTACGGTAAACTACAAATTTTTGGATTAATCAAATGGCGCCGTTGCCGGGGATGTCGTGTTATTTTCTTTTTGCAATTTCGGGTTAATCTAAAATCTGAAAAATCTGAAAAATCGAAAAAATATAAAAATATATCATCTGTTATTTTTGGAAAGGGTATCTTTGTTTGAATTTTGCAGGATCTACAATCAAGTTCGGATCTGGAAATCTCCAGAGATAAAAACAGTAAATATCAAATCTGAACAAACAGAGGAATATCACAACAGACAACAGAAGAAATTTGGAGGACCGAGTCAACAAGTCAACCGCGGCGATTTGGAGAGCAAAAAAAAAACTGCCGAATCCACCAACCCGCGGCGGATCCGCGGTCTAAAAGAGCAAATTGTGGCGGTTCCGCGGTGGAGGCGACCGATCGGTTCCCCAAAAAAGGGCAGAAGTGCGGTTAAAAAAAACTGTAAGTCTTCTGATCTCCTTCTCTGCAAATCTCTGATATCTCCTCTGAAAAAATTCCTGTAGGATTCTTTGCGCTTAAAAATCTTTTCCCTTCCAAATAACAAGTCTTGTGCAGGATTTTTGCGTCTCGCTTAAAATAGAATTGATTGCAAGTAATATTTTTGTTTGCATATCTTTTCTCGAAAATCTTTTTGCAAAAGAGAAATTTCCAAATATAGAGCAAACGGAAAAAGGAATTTTTTTTAACAACTTGCACATTTTTGCCGCTAGGAAATCCTTGCACCACCCAACCTTCTTTCTTTTCCCCTTTCTTCTAACATGAATTGTTATGCAGGATTGTTTGTGATATGCTTAACATAATAATTGATTGCAAGTAATCTTTCCTGTTTGCATATCTTTTATCAAAAATCTTTTTGCAACAATTTCCAAATAAAGAAAAAGAAAAAAGAAAAAATCTTTTTTAACAACTTGCAAATTTTTGTCACTAAGAAATCCTTGCACCACCTACATTCTTTCTTTTCCCCTTTCTTCTATCATGGGTACCCCACGTCATAAATCTCTTGCCGAACTTTGGTATTCCGAACCTAATTTTTCTTCGTACGCTAATTGTTTCGGTCGATTTAAAGAAAATCCTTCCATGCCAAAAATATCTTTGAAAGATCAAATAGAAGCGTCTAGGAGAAATAGTTTGACTTTGCAACCCACTTTGTGTCAACCATGTCCACCTTTACCACCTTCGTACGTTGACGCCATTTTTCCAAGTTCTGCTGTAACTCCTAAACCGATGTCCATTGCTGAGCATATTGCTCAATCTCGTAGCCGATCTTTCACCCCTCTCCACACATCTAGTTCTAGGGGTCAACAAGTCCATTCACCTTTTTATCCAACTGTTGATCCTACTCCTGTCCAACCATCGAATTCCTACCAGTCCTACCTGACTTTCCCACCTTTACTAGACACTGTTTCTACACAGCTATTAGGGAGTTTCACGTATCCAAACAATTTTGAATCTTTTACCGAAACCCCTTCACAACCCATGTCTAGTTTGGAACAGTCGTTGGAGGCATACATTGCAGCAACAAACAAAATGATTAAGAATGTGGATGCGTCCGTGACCGCCCTTATGCAACCTCGTGAACCGGTAGCTAGTTTCCCGCTAGCTCCAAATTTTTCAATATATAAGGATGCGGTTGGACATAGTGCGAATTTGAGAGGATTTCCAAATCAAACCTATCCCTACCCAATTGAAGCCCACAACTCCAGTTTTCCATCGAATGTCCTAAATGATTCACAAGTTCAAAATAAAAACGAGTTGTGTGATTTTGTAGTGCTTGATTTGCCTAATTGTGAAGAACCCCTTTCGAGTGAAACCACACTTAATCCTTTCGATCTTTACACCTCCACTCTAGAACCTAAATCGATAAATATCCATGCTTTTGATGAGGTGTCAGAAAAAATTGATTTTCACTTGATTGAGGATATAGACGCCGGGAATATTTCGGATGATGAACCTGTCGATTTGATTGAAATTTTATGTCCAATTCATCATCCCGAGTCATTAGATGTTTCTCCCGAACTTCATATGCGTCTTGATTTTGATGATAATAGCATGGATGAGTTAAATATTGAGGAGAATTATGAGGATAGTATTGAGGAGAATATTGAGGAAATTATTGAGGATGAACCAGCTTTAGTTGATGAGTCGGATTTCCCAATTCATAATGTCCCTTCCACTGATTGTGTACACCCTCCTAAGTCTTTAACTGATACCCTTCCTCACTCACTTCCCTCCGTCCTCGTTCCGACCTTGCAAGAGACCGTTACGCTTTCATCTCCTATACCAAGTTCGACGTACCCATGTTTGCTCACGAATTTTGAGGGATTTAATCTCATTTTTCTGCGGGTTGATAGATTAGCACAATCGCTTTCTACACATCAGTCATTACAAATTGTGCTAATTTATACGCCCCATCTCCACCCTCAAGTTCGTATTCCCACCTTCTTTGGTTCTTCTAATCTTCCTTTACTGATACCGAATGTTGATGAATCACAATCTGATATTTTGAGTTCGGTAATTTTCAATTGGACCTTCGATGAAAGTTTCGAAGATATTTTCGTCGACGAACTCGCATTCTTAAACGATACAGATTTTGTAATTAATCAACCTCCACTCGAAGAAATAGAACCGCTACCATTTCTATTTTCCTTCCGTCATTCTTCTCCTCCACCGAGACCGTATACCGTTTCTACCTCCACACGGTCTCGTGTGCTTCTCATCTCTTTTCTTTCCACTCCATTCTTTCACCAACTAGACCATTACCACGATATGATTTTTGAATGGTTGGTGCTAACCTTTGGCTTATGTAAGGCCAAGCTTAAGTTTGGGGGGAACCTTATTGTATATATATTTTTGTTTTTCTTTTAACAATAAAAAAAATTTAAAAATAAAATAAAAAAAAATTATAAATAAATAAACAGGGGAGTGCCGACAATTTTGACCCTCTTGGTGTCGCGTGACAGTGAGGACACTGTTAAGTTTAAGTTTGGGGGTATGCTCGGTACGTCTTCTTCATTTGTACATATTTCTGCATTTGCATACTTATTTTAAAACCCATAAAAATTGAAAAATTTCAAAAATTATAAAAATTAATGTATTCAATTTTGGCCGTATTTGACTTGAGTTTGACAAATAGGTTAACTGGCTAGGAACAACTAGATCTTAGACTTAGTAATTAAAAACCCTAAAAATAACCTTCCTTAAAGTTTAACGGTAAAAAGTATATGTCTATGTAGTTTATTTAGAAATAGGCAAATTTTGAGTTCACTTCTTGGGCTAAGTCGAAATGAAAGAAAAGTATTGATATTTTTATTAGAATATAAGTTTGAAAAATAATTCCTAACTTAAGTCTAGATTCTGAAAATGTATACCCTACAATTTGCACAATCACGCACCTTAAAACTTGGAATAGTATAGGAGACCTTGAAATGCTCTTGTCTAAAGTCCTTAGTACAATGAAAATAAAAGAAAAAGTGAATAAAGAATAAAAAAATGAACACTGGTTTTTTTGATTACTTAAGGCTAAAAAAATAGAAAAATATTTAGCGGGGGTGCTTCATCACCTAGTGCCTTAGACCAACTGGTTTGGGAGTCACTGCTAAAAAGCCTTGGGTGTTGCAAGACTAGCAAGTACGCTTTAATATGCAAACACATCTTGTAATCGGTCGTTGGTACCTCAAGAAGTATTAACGGTCGTATGAAGGATGTGTAAGCAAAATTCATTTAAAATTCACCAATTAATAAGTACTTTGGACAATGGACAAGGGTATGATTGCTTGCTTTGAATTTCCAAGTGTAGGGGTGATTTATACACGCACGCGGGGATATGTGATTGGAGTTTAGATGAGAGAAAAGAGTGAAGAATAGAACTTGTATCTTTAATAGAGTTGATAAAAATTCCTAAGTGGAGATGGAACCCTAGAAGGAAAACTTAAGAAATGCCGAAAGCTAAGTAGGTCTGCAGAACATATATAATCTTAAGTTAAATGATGAGGAAGTGTGAAGAATATGGGTGGATAATTTACGAGTCGAAAGATAATAGAATTCCTTGTTAGAAAACCTAATTGGAGAATTAAAGTTAATGGGCCGAATTGATAGGATTTTGTGGGTAGTATCCGCTGAAAACCCTCAGGAGACAACACTCCTCCTACTAGGGACACCTGGAGGTTTAACGGCTTGTTGCACGAGCTCAGTGCAATCGCGTTTCCCTGCGAAAGTGCGGTTAGGTTTTTGTAGAGAATAAAAAATAAGTTTGCTCGAGGACGAGCAAAAGATAAGTTTGGGGGTATTTGTTCATACCATAATATTGCATTATTATATTCCTCATTCTTATTCTTTTTATAAATAAACAGGTGCTTTTGACGCATGTCGGCTACATATTACAGGTTACAGGTTCTTGGAGCGAAAACAGTGAAAAAGACAAAAGACGACACAAAAAAAGGGACTTTGACCAACAAATAGAAGGATCTTAATCAAGCCTACACAAAAGATCAGTACAAGGCAACGCAAGGTCCAAGATTACAAAGCAAACGGTTAAAAGTCCACTGCAATTGTTCACTGGAGATCTGGAAGAAATAGAGAAGCCAAATTGAATAAAGATCCAAAGAAATAAAAAGCCCAAGAAGCCCAGAATCAGTTCCAAAATTTCCAGACATAAAATTTTACCAAAGTTTGGAGTCTACTTTGACTAGGTCTTCTTAAGGATATTTTGGTAAATGTAGACATGCAAATCAATTGTAACCTAGGGTTTTCTATTCTCTATAAATAGGAACTCTAAATCATTGTAAAAGCCATGCCTCCCTATGCCTCTTTTTATCAATAAAATTTAGATTTCTTTTGGAGAGCATCGATGCCTCTTTTCATTTCAGAAATTCAGATCTGACAAGTCTTGTGTTGGTGTTTGGAGAGAGCCATCTATAAAGTAAGTAGGTAATTTCAATTCTTGCCCTAGATAATTTTTCATTCTCTGTCCTAGATTAAATTTAATTCCTTGCCCTAGTTAAATTTAATTCCTTGCCTTAGGTTAAATTTATTATCTGCCCTAATTAGATAGTTAGATCTTTAATTCAATTGCCCTAGATTAATTTAGTTTTTAGATTTAATTAATCCATTCACACCGTTCGGAATTAACTCGTTTGAGCGATTAGGAAATTCACAACATCCCTGTGGACCGATCCGTACTCACCGGCTAGCTGCATAGCGACGCCGTTCTTGATTGCGGTAATAGATAGTTTTTGAGATCAATCAGTAGTCGTACGACTTTGTTGGCCTGTGTCAAGGGTCGTGCGGGTGGGTTTAATTCAATCAGGAAATGACGGGTTGAACTTGACTAGCGTGCTGTGATTTGTTGGCCTGCGTCAAGGTCATAGGACGCTAGGGGCAAAATATTATCGGGAATTTCAAGTGTTGAAATTTACAATGAGATTGCATACCTTCTATGAGATAGTTGGATCCCGATACCCACTGTGAGTAAGAGTTACTCCTGGGAGAGTTTTACACATTGCAATTAGCCGATCAAGTAGGTGTCTAGAAAGGTGTTAACGAGGTTACGCCTCTGGGAAAACGAGGTTTACATTAATTAGGTTCGTGCGAAAGCACGGGGGACCTCCCTCAAAGTACCGACACTGGCCTGGCTGAAAAATTGGCGAACTTGTAGTGTGTAATTAATCCCGGCTAGTCTTCCTTTTAGGGTTTGAAGGAAGATTTGATAAAAAGCAGTGGGAGCCATCCTGATTAGATAAGATAATAACCAATCTGATCTTGCACGAGCATACGCTAAAGTGTTTTCTTCTCTCTCTCTCCAGGTAGCGACCATTTCATGCCCTAATGAAGATAATAATATGGATGTATTGACCGAACCCGCATGTTATACTGTGCTGGGGAACGTTGGTTCCGTTCTTTCCTATAAGAGTTATAGGAATGAACAGGATATAGGGGAATACCAGGATTCCCATGCCACCCGAATGAAGAAAGTACATGTTGATGCATTTTCTTCGGGTGTGTTCGTTACTGAGAACTGTTTCTCCATTTGCTCTGCGTCCTGGGTATTAGATACCGGGTCAGGATCCCATATATGTAATCAGTTACATGGGCTTAGGAAAGGTAGAGAACTTGGAGAAGGTGATAAAGACATTAGAGTTGGAAATGGTGCAATTGTTGCAGCTAAGACTGTCAGGGAATATCACCTTGTATTACCAACTGGTAATACATTGGTTCTGAACGAATGCTATTACATGCCGAACCTGATATGCAACATTATATCGGTTTCTTTATTAAGTAAAGAGGGATATAATTTTGTATTACAGGACAATGTTATGAACATTTTCCGTAACCAAAAGTTGGTTGGATCAGGCACGTTGTGCAATGGCATTTATGTTCTAAATCAATCAACAGTTCTGAGCATAACAAACACACACAAGAGGAAGATTTCAGAACTGAACGAATCCTTCTTGTGGCATTGTAGACTGGGTCACATAATGTGACACGACTAGCTAAGTTGCATAAAGATGGATATTTAAATCCGTTTGAATTTTCATCTTATGACACTTGCCAGTCATGTCTCAAAGGCAAGATGACCAAAACTCCGTTTACGGGACACGGAGAAAGAGTTAACGAACTCTTGGGACTGATACATAGTGATGTATGTGGTCCCATGTCTACACATGCCAGGGATGGTTCTTCGTACTTCATTACATTCACTGACGATCTCTCTAGATTCGGGTATGTGTTCCTGATGAAACACAAATCAGAAGCTTTTGAGAAATTTAGAGAATATAAACAAGAAGTCGAAAACCAAACCGGAAAAAGTATTAAAATCCTTCGATCTGATCAAGGAGGTGAATACTTAAGCAGAGAATTCCTGGACTTCCTAAAAGAGAATGGGATTCTCTCTCAGCTGACTCCTCCATATACACCACAGCACAACGGTGTATCAGAACGGAGGAACCGCACCCTATTGGATATGGTGCGCTCTATGATGAGCACAGCTGAGTTACCTATTTCCTTCTGGGGATATGCACTGGAAACAGCTGCAGACCTATTGAATATGGTTCCCACCAAAACCGTGCCGACCACTCCATATGAGATATGGAAAGGAAAGAGACCATGTCTTAATTATGTTAAGATATGGGGTTGTCCGGCCTATGTAAAAACACAAAATCCGGACAAACTCGCTGCAAGGTCCATTCTGTGTAAGTTTATTGGATATTCCAAACATTCGCGAGGGTATATCTTCTACCACCCTGAGGAACAAAGAGTGTTTGTTTCTCGGCATGCCACCTTTTTAGAAAAGGAATTTCTTGAAAAAGAGATTAGTGGTCATGAGGTAGAACTGGAAGAGGTTCCAGCTGTAGAAGCTACAACAGAAGATCTGGTGGAACCAGAGGATTCCATAGTTCCCAATGAACCCCAGCCACTCCGCCGATCTAGTAGGGTTCCTCGCCAACCTGAGAGATACTACGGTTTTCTCATGGATGGAGGGAGCGAGGATTGCATCATGGAGGATGATGACCCAACTAGCTTCGAGCAGGCCATCACGAGTACGGACTCAGTGAAATGGCTGGATGCTATGCGGTCCGAGATGGAATCCATGTACACCAACAAAGTATGGACTTTGGAAGTTGCTCCTGAAGCGGTAAAACCCATTGGGAGCAAGTGGATCTTCAAGAAGAAACTTGGTGTAGATGGGAAAGTGGAGACTTTCAAAGCTAGACTTGTAGCAAAGGGTTTTCGTCAAAGACCAGGTGTGGACTATGACGAAACCTTTTCTCCAGTGGCTATGCTTAAATCCATCCGGATCATGCTTGCCATTGCTGCCTTTCATGACTACGAAATCTGGCAAATGGATGTTAAGACCGCCTTTCTAAATGGTGATTTAGAAGAGTGCGTGTACATGACTCAGCCAGAGAGCTTCGTAGACAGTGGGAGCAGCGGGAAGGTATGCAAGCTGCTTAAATCCATTTATGGATTAAAGCAAGCATCGCGGAGTTAGAACATCTGCTTTGATGTCGTTATCAAAGAGTTTGATTTCGTCAAAAATCCAGATGAACCTTATATCTACAAGAAGGTGGCAGAGAGTAAGGTTGTCTTCCTCGTATTGTACGTGGACGACATACTCTTGATAGGAAATGATATTCCTATGCTGCAAGCGGTCAAGCTCTTCTTATCACAAAGATTCTCAATGAAAGATCTTGGTGATGCCTCTTGCATATTGGGAATTAGGATCTATAGAGATAGATCCAAACGGATTTTGGGATTGTCCCAATCCAGGTACATTGACACCATACTAAAGAGGTTTAGTATGGAAGAGTCCAAGCGTGGGAACTTGCCCACGATCTCTGGAGTCACTCTCTCCAAAGAGATGTCTCCCAAGACTGATTTGGAGAGAGCTCGCATGCAAGGGATACCCTATGCTTCGGCAGTAGGCTCTATCATGTATGCGATGCTATGTACCAGACCCGATGTAGCATACTCACTAAGTGTAGTGAGCAGGTATCAAGCGGATCCTGGAGAGAGTCACTGGACAGCTGTGAAGAGCATTCTCAAGTACTTGCGAAGGACTAGAGATATGTTCTTGGTGTATGGTAACGGAGAGCTCCAAGTGGAGTCCATTACCGATTCGAGCTTCCAGAGTGATAAGGACGACTCTAAGTCGCAGTCGGGCTTTGTCTTTACCCTTTACGGAGGGGCGGTTAGCTGGAAGAGTTCCAAGCAGGAAACCGTGGCAGACTCGACGATGGAGGCTGAATACATCGCTGCCAACGATGCTGCTAAAGAAGCTGTTTGGATCAAGAAGTTCATTACTGAACTTGGTGTGGTTCCATCCATTGAGCATCCAATACCTTTGTATTGCGATAACAATGGAGCGGTGGCTTTGGCCAAGGAACCCAGGTCCCATCAGCGATCCAGGCATATTCTGAGGCGGTATCACCTGATCCGGGAGATAGTTGATCGCCGGGAGATCGAGGTCAGGAGGGTTGACACGAAGAACAACACCGCGGATTGATTGGTATATATTCTGCGTGTTCTAGTTTAATTACCGCAATCAGGACGGTTTCGCTTTGCAGCTAGCCGGATGAGTACGGGTCGATCCACAGAGAGATGGGAGTCTTTTTCTTAATGTCTTGACGAGTTAAGTCCAAATATGTTGGATTTGTTTGAGTTTAGCTAATTAAAAATGAATGATAAGAGAACTTGTTAAGGGTAGGATTTGGTTGGTTTAAGTTAGGAGGATCGCTCACTTGATTCTTTTGCCACTTCTTAATATTGATGTTACGGTAATCGGCAACAACGGGGATTATGACGACTAAGAGAAAACTTGCGAGTATAAGCTAGGCTTTCCAACACTTCGTTTTCTCTTTTTGGTCCTTGTCCGTCCGTTCTTGGCTCTTAGCCACAACCTCAGGTTGATTCAACCACAACCGGTCTCACTAGGGTATCACCGCTATTATGAAGAATAGGATGCCGTAGGGAGCGGATTGTGGATCAATTAACGAGAGTTCAAATCAAGATATATGTAAAAGAGAAAAGTGAGGGAGTTTTCCGTCTTTCAAACTTTCCAATTCCTACCCTAACAAGTGAAAAATTACTCACTCATTAGAAATGTTAAATGAAAATAAAACAAAGAAAGAGGGTAATAAGAATTGAGGTAGAAAATCACAACTAGCTATTCGGGACCTCACTTAGGCAAGGATCACACTAAGCATCATGGTTGTAAGGATAACCGAAAAATGGAAGAAAATTAAAACGACAATTTTAAGAAATAACAACAACTACGTTTAACAATAAAAATTACAAGCAACATAAGAAACGGAATTACAAATTACACAAATAGATAAAGAACACTTCTTGCATGCTTCACACTCAACAAAACCTCTCACAAGCTTTAATGGAGGAAGATGGAGGAAAATGGACTTTTATTAGAAACTAAATAATTCTAATACAAAAATTACACATGAAAACTAAGTCCCTCTCTTGGTTCTGCTCGGGGCTATTTATAGGCTTGAGTTTGAGAAATTTGCAATAAAACCCAACCCTACACAACATTTCAGAAAATACCCCAAAAGCCCACAGCCTGAGGACACGTGTCCGCCGCGTTTGCGCGGCATATGCATAGGTGGCGCGGCGGAAGGGCGGCAGGTTGGTGGCCAAACCCTGGTCGGTTTTTTCTATGGTCTTCTGATCATTTTTCTTGATCTTTGACCACTTTACATTGCAATAATTCAACCAGAAAATCTCCAGATTTCTGATCCAAGACTTCTTCATTTATTTCACTTTTGACTTTCACCATTTTTGACTTTAATTTTCTTTAGTCCCAAATGACGACTCTTTTCGTCCCCTCTTCTGAACTGGTACGGGACGGATGCTGGAACCCGGCTTTTATCTGTTTGCGACAGATGTTCTGGATTTTGCCGTAAATATGGTGATTTTGTCGGATTTGCTCACTCTTGGACTGGAAACCTGTAATCTGTAATATGCAGCAAATACAGATAAAAAGCACCTACCTGTATGCAATGTGATTAAGAATGGGCGGTTCAAATATACAAAAATATGCGATGAACAAATACCCCCAAACTTATCTTTTGCTCGTCCCGAGCAAAACCATTTTATTCACAAAAATTTCCTAACCTCACTTTCGCAGGGAACGCGATTGCACTGAGCATGTGCAACAAGCCGTTAAACCTCTAGGTGTCCCTAGTAGGAGGAGTGTTGTCTCCTGAGGGTTTTCAGCGGATACTACCCACAAAATCCGGTCAAACTAGTTTTGTAAAATAACTAAGATTCACATCCTAAAGTTTTGTTTTAGAAAATAACAATTCTATAATCCTAAGTCTAGACTATAGAACCTTTATTTTTCACACCTCGCTTCTTATTTAACTACAGATTTTATATGTCTTCACGTGCAGTGCAAATAGTGTCGTTAAGTTCCTGAAAAGTCGAATAAAGTCATTATGTCACACAATAGAGCCCAGATAACAATTTTAAAAGGATCACATAAGTTTTATAAAGAGCTAAGCATTTTTCAAGTTTCGTTTTCCAGTAAAGTTTCAACTTCAGAATTTCTATCTTCCCTAACAAGTGACTAGGTCTTATTCTTCACTCCACCTTTTTCTTGTTTTCATTTCATACACACCTCTGTGAATGTGCAATAGTCTTTATCAAAGAGTAAAACCTTCATATCTCCGTTAAATTTTTTTATAAAAGCCTGTTTTTTATCAAGATTATTCTCACACAAAGAACCGTTAGGAATTTTAACTCGGAGAGAACACTTGCTTGACTTTGTTTTAGACTGGACTTTCTAGGCTTCTTAGCGAGCTTTGGGCCAATGCACCCAAACCAGTTGGTTTTAGGGCATTAGGTGTAAAAACACCCCAGCGGACTTAATTACTCAAGTTACCTAGGTCCAAAAACAAAATACAGTTTGGCGTGAAAATCAGATGATTTAATACGAACGGAGATATAACCGGCATTTTCATTATATTTTTTTTTTTTGGATAAAAGACGTGTCTAGTGGTTTTGGTGTGTAATCATTCCAATCAAGTTTCAGATGGGTTATTTTTCAGACTTAGCTCCAATTACGGCATCAATAATATTCCTTCATATTCGCTTTACTTCATAAACTATTCTTGACATTACTTATTTCAGAACAAACCTATTTGATCCTCAGAAAATCATTTATCTGTTTAAAAAGTTTTCAAACATTAAAGACTTGTCATCTAATTCCCAAAAACTTACGACACGTGTAGTGTGATGTAAAGACGTATATCAGCTATAGTTAACTTCAAAGGAGAGTTATCTTTCAGGTTTTTAAAATCCAAACATAAGATCTAGTTATTCCTATTTTTTCAAACAAAAACCGTCGAATGTTGAATCAGAGTTCTTCCACAAGTGAACTTGACAAAAAAGTTTTTATATTTTTTTTTTTAGAAAATTTTCAAATTTTTATGGATTTTATGGATATTAATATGCAGATGCAATGCAAGGATAACTATTTACAATCCAATCCCTCCCCCAAACTTGTTAATGGCAGTGTCCTCACTGCCCCCTGCGTCGTCTCCTAGATGCTGATTCACTCGTCCCTGGTTCACTTGTAGCTGCCCTAGGGGCCCTAGATCGCGACCTCGATCTCTCCTCTCGTGCCAAAAGTGTTGCCATTCCTTGTTCTAAGCTTGCCATTCTCTGATCGAGGGTTGTCATCATACCCATCATTCTTTCTACCCCCCTATGTGTCCGTCTAAGTAAGCGTGCTTGCTCAGCGGGGGTAAGCTCTTCATCGCTCGCTGTGGAGCTCGAGCTGGCTACTACATGCTCGCTCGGTTCGGTGCGTGACCATACATCGTGAAGTCTAGTGTAGGATGTCGAAACACCCTCAAGAACAGGTCGAATGCATGTGTCAGCTTGCATGTGTACTGCAAACTCGTCAGAAGGGATGAACTGGCGACACAGTTGTGTCACCAGCATAGGGCACGGAAGGTTGGCTGAAGTCTTGCCAGCATCAATCGACTGAAGTAGTACTGTGCACATGTCATAACTTGGGTGTTTGTTCATTAATGTGTGCACGATGTGTAGCGATGGTGTAAAAAATGTCGTGTTGTGCGAGCTGCCAAAAATGTTATTTTGTGCCCATCGGCACACAGTCAGCACATTCGCGTAAAGTGTACGTGCCGGAATCCCTTTACGCGGCTCCCTATAACAATCGTTTCCCATCAACGGGGTGTAATCCTCAAATTGGAGGGGTTGGTCATGTGCGGGTATTCGTGGGATCAATGTGACTTCATGAATGAAGTCCCTATCTATTCGTATCTCTTGACTTCCCCAAAACAACCTAATAAATCCGTATTTGTGATAGCTACCCTCCTCCATGTACGCATAGAATCGTCGGACTAGATCCGGAAGCGCGAATGCGTTCGGATGGTTATACAGAAGATAATTCCATCCGCGTTTCCGGATCTCGTCGCCAAAATAATTCCCGTACACATTATGTTCAAAAATTTGGGAGAAATTTCGCTCATATTGCAAGTTTGAAGCCATTACAGAATTTTACAAATTTTTACAGATCAGAATGGGGAAAAAATGGTGCAAACCTCCTCTGGAAAAAATTCCAGAGGCAGAAGAGGGTAGTCGGCGGCTCTTCCGCGGCGGTAAGGGGGGTCCAGCGGCGGAAGGGCGGCGGCGGCAGAGCTTCAGTCGTCTGGCTTTGGGTGGCGGCTTGGGTTTCTGATGGGGAGAGTTGTGAGGCAGAAAAACAAAACTGAAGGGTTAGAGGTCTATTTATAGGGGTTTTTATTTGGTTATTTACACTTAAACCCCTATAAATAGATCAATTAGAAAAACAAATATATATTTACATATTTATTATTAATTTTTTCTGAAAATTTTTATTTTTAATTTTTGTTTTTATTTTTATTATTTGAAATTTTCCAGGCACACAAAAAAAAACAAAATTGTATTTACATACACCCAAACTTATTTGAAACAGTGTTTCTACTGTTTTTGGCTAGATTGTTGAAGTGTGGGTGTAGGGGGAGAGGAAGGTTATTCAGGGTAAACCGGCTCCTGTAAAAACAGGAGCTCCTCTGTTTGATCGGCGCTAAGGTACGGTTTGAGTCGATGTCCGTTTACCTTGAAAAATGAACCATCCTTTGGATTCTCCAAATCCACAGCGCCATGCGGATACACATTCCGCACGAAATACGGCCCGTTCCATCGAGATCTGAGCTTTCCTGGATGGAAGTGTAGCCGGGTGTCGTAGAGAAGTACCTGCTGACCAGGTACGAAGGTTTTGCGCACAAGGTGTTTATCATGAAACACCTTCGTTCGATTCTTTACGACAACCGCGTTATCGTAAGCTTCATCCCTAAGCTCGCTCAGTTCGTTCAGTTGCAGCTTCCGATTGCTGCCCGCATCTTCTAGCGACAGATTCAGCTCTCTTATTGCCCAAAATGCGCGATGCTCTATTTCGACAGGAAGGTGGCAAGCTTTTCCGTATACAAGCCGATAAGGAGACATGCCAAGGTTGGTCTT
This sequence comes from Agapanthus africanus, assembly GCA_030015575.1. Taxonomy (NCBI): domain Eukaryota; kingdom Viridiplantae; phylum Streptophyta; class Magnoliopsida; order Asparagales; family Amaryllidaceae; genus Agapanthus; species Agapanthus africanus. The sequence goes on from CM057349.1 coordinate 65,358,454, forward strand.
ATAAGCGGTTCGGAATGCCCAAAGAGCATCAGTGAGTTTTAAAGACCAATCCTTACGGTTCTTGGAAACCGTCTTCTCCAATATCTGCTTGATCTGCCGATTTGAAACTTCGGCTTGTCCACTGGTTTGGGGATGGTAGGGCGTAGATAGCTTATGATTAATCGAATACTTCCGCATCAAGGCTTCGAAAGTCTTATTGCAGAAGTGAGTTCCATTGTCGCTAATGATTGCTCGGGGGTGCCCAAAACGAGAGAAAATGTTTTCTTTAAGGAACCTAACGACAACCTTGTTGTCGTTAGTCCGGCTGGGCACAGCCTCGACCCATTTAGAGACGTAATCAACAGCTAGAAGGATGTACAAGTTCCCGAAAGAGCTGGGAAACGGCCCCATGAAATCTATTCCCCAAACATCGAAAATCTCCACAACCAAGATTGGTTGGAGCGGCATCTCATTCCTCCGGGATATCCGGCCCACGTGTTGGCACCGGGAGCAAGTCTTGCAATAATCATAAGCGTCTTTGAAGAGTTGTGGCCAGTAGAAACCACATTGCAAGATCTTTTCAGCTGTCTTTCTGGGGCCAAAATGCCCGCCACATGCTTGGTCGTGGCAAAACGACAGCACACTCTTGAATTCATTGTCCGGAACACACCGACGAATAATCTGGTCAGGACAGTACTTGAACAGATAGGGTTCGTCCCAGTAAAAGTGTTTTACTTGGGATAAGAAGCGAAGTTTGTCCTGACTTGTCCATTCATTCGGTAGTAATCCCGTGGCTAAATAGTTCACAATATCCGCGAACCAGGGTTCGCAAGATACCGTCAAGAGCTGTTCATCCGGGAAATCATCATTGATCGGGATTTGAAGCGACGGCGAAGAAGAAAGTCGTGAGAGATGGTCGGCAACCACGTTTTCACATCCTCGTTTGTCCTTAATGACAAGGTCAAACTCTTGAAGCAAGAGGATCCAACGGATTAACCGAGACTTGGCATCTTTCTTCGCAAAAAGATGGCGCAGAGCTGAATGGTCCGTGTAGACAATGACTGGAGAGCCGATGAGGTATGGCCTGAACTTTTCTAGAGCAAATACAACAGCCAAGAATTCCTTCTCAGTTGTTGTATAATTGAGTTGTGCGTCGTTCAGGGTTCGGCTAGCGTAATAGATCACGTGCGGCATCTTGTTGATGTGTTGTCCAAGGACAGCACCGATGGCAAAGTCAGATGCATCGCACATAATCTCGAATGGGTGCGTCCAGTCAGGAGAAGAGAGAACGGGAGCAGAAGTGAGTGAGCTTTTCAATGTCTCGAACGCAGTCATGCAGCTCGAGTTGAATTCGAATGGCGTATCCTTGGCCAGCAAAAGAGTCAAAGGTCTAGCAATCTTGCTAAAGTCTTTGATGAACCGTCTATAAAAACCGGCATGGCCAAGGAAGGCTCGGATATCTCTGACGCAACTGGGAGGAGGAAGATTGGAAATGACCTCAATCTTTGCTTTGTCAACCTCTATGCCGTTTTGCGAAATGATATGTCCTAAGACAATACCTTCTCGCACCATGAAGTGGCATTTCTCCCAGTTCAAAGTGAGATTCTTGTCCTTACATCGGGTAAGGACAGCGTCAAGATGCAGCAAACACTCGTCAAAGGAGTCGCCGAAGATGGAGAAGTCATCCATGAAAATCTCCAGAAATTTTTCCACCATGTCAGAGAAAATTCCCATCATACACCGCTGGAAGGTAGCGGGCGCATTGCATAACCCAAAGGGCATGCGTCGATATGCAAACGTGCCGAAAGGACAAGTGAAAGTGGTCTTGTCCTGGTCTTTTTCGGCGATGGGAATTTGATTATAGCCAGAGTAGCCATCAAGAAAACAATAGTACTCATGTCCGGCCAATCGTTCCAGCATCTGGTCAATGAAAGGTAGCGGAAAGTGGTCTTTCCGCGTTGCGGCGTTGAGTTTTCTGTAATCGATGCATACTCGCCACCCAGTTTGGGTACGAGTAGGGATTAACTCATTTGCCTCGTTGGTTATGACCGTGATGCCCGACTTCTTGGGGACAACGTGAATGGGGCTAACCCACTGGCTATCAGAGATAGGGTAAATGATACCACTATCTAGACATTTGACGATCTCCTTCTTCACAGCCTCCTTCATGACTGGATTAAGACGTCTTTGTGGATCCCGGGCTGGTTTGGCATCATCCATCAGATGAATGTGATGCTCAACGATGAGGGGACTAATCCCCTTGATGTCCGCCATGGACCAGCCAAAAGCTTGCCTGTTGCTGTGCAAGACCGCGAGGAGGGCTTTCTCCTGCTCGGGAGCTAGAGAAGTTGAGATGATGACAGGGAGGGTCTCGTTCTCACCTAAGTAAGCGTACTTAAGGTGAGACGGCAACGGTTTGAGTTCGAGCGTTGGAGGTGAAATGATGGAAGGCAAGACCGGTGCAAAGGTCTCGAACTCAAAGGACTCCAGCAAAGGTTCAAAGCGAGTGTAAGCAACCGAGTTGGATGGTTCAGGTAACTCATCCGAAAAGTCGAAGGATTCAAACTCGGGTTGTGCGCAGCTAAGATCGTTCGAGAACGTGAAACACTCGTATTCGTTGTCAGGCGCAGAAACAGCAGCAGGTTCGAAGAGAAACGCACTAGTGGCGTCAAGATTATCATTATCAAACAGAAACTCCTCGAATTCACACTCTTCTGAGGTGATCTCCTGGATCGAGCAGACGTCCAGTATATGAGCATTAGGTTCAGAGGGCTGATTCCCCAACCTAAAAATGTTGAGTTCAATCGTCATATTTCCAAAAGATAGGCTCATAGAACCATTGCGACAATTGATCACAGCATTTGAGGTTGCGAGGAATGGGCGGCCGAGTATCACAGGAATTTGATTCCGGGGGTTAGCTACAGGTTGTGTGTCTAATACAATGAAATCAACAGGGAAGATGAAGTCCCCGACTCTTATTAACACATCCTCTAGCTCACCCCTAGGATGGGTGATCGATCGGTCGGCCATTTGGAGAGTACAATGCGTAGGTTTCAGCTCTCCTATGCCTAATTGCTCATATACTGAATATGGAAGCAGGTTAACACTGGCACCAAGATCTAATAGTGCGCGGTTGATGTTCTTATCCCCAATGGTAATAGAAATAGTAGGACAGCCAGGGTCCTTCCGTTTCAGTGGTAAAGATTGGGTAAGGGCATCACTCACAGCACTGGCCAAGAAAACTTTCTTTGGTACCTGAGACTTCCTCTTTTTCGTGCACAAGTCCTTTAAGATTTTAGCGTAGGACGGGACTTGTTGGACAGCATCTAAAAGAGGAATGTTAATGTTAACTTGCTTGAATAACTCCAAAATCTTCTCCATTTGTGGATTTTGTTTGTTAGACCTCAACCGGTTTGGAAATGGAACATTTTGAAAATTGGTTGAGTCTAATGCTGGAGGAGGAGATTGTGGAGTTGGAACGGATCCCAGAATAGGTGTTTTCGTGGAGTGAGAAGTGGGTCCATTCAAAGCAGAAGAAGAGGAAGAAGAGCCTTGTGAAGAACGGAGAATAGGCTCAGAAGATGACGAAGTAGACGGAGAAGAAGAAGAAGAAGCAGCGGCCGGGGTGTTATCGTTGATCCGTATGCCAATGTTGTTTTGCAGCACTCTCCCCGATCTCAGTGTAGTCACGGCACTCACATTATGGTTTTGTTGTTCAAGAGCAACATGTGCATTATGTGGGTGACCGGGATTTGGAAGTGGCTGGGACGGGAGCTTCCCCTTCTCTCGCTCGCTTAAGGCCGCGTTCAGCTGTGCAATCTGGGCCTCGATGGTCTTGATGCTTTGCCCGTGTGCGGCAGTGTGTTGCACTAAAGATTGAATGGAAGACTGGATGTTGGCAGTGGACTGAGTAGACTGTTTAACAAATGCCTCCAGACTTCGCTCGAGCGAGGAAACCTTATCGTTATTCGACGGAACAAAGTTGTTCGGTGGAAAAGAGTTGTTCGTCTGGTTTTGGAAAGGTTGGGGTTGGAAGGGCTGCTGATACTGAGTTTGTTGCTGCGCTTGTTGTTGCGGCGGAGGGGGTCTCTGGAAATTGTTGCCCTGGAATTGATTCTGATTCTGATTCCAGGCGAAATTGGGGTGGTTCCTCCAGCCGGGATTGTACGTGGAAGAGTATGGATCATTCCTCGGTCTTTGCTGGAATGCATTAACCTGATCCTGTCCTTGCGATGGTGGATTGTAAGGACACTCTTCGGTCAAGTGAGAAGGATCGGAACAACAAGCGCAGATGGTACGAAGGGGGAGAACAGGGGTAGGAGCAGGAGCAGAAAATTTGCTCTCAATTGCCTCAAGCTTTCTCGTTATTGCAGCCATTTCAGCTTTCATCGCAATAGAGACATCAAGTTGATGGATTCCTACCCTAGACTGACCGGTAGAAGTGGATGTAGCGGAAGATGAAGAAGAAGAAGTCGGTCTGGTGCTCTCCCACTGTAGCGTTTGCTCCGCAAGGTCGTCGAAAAACTGCCACGCTTCCTCGTCAGATTTCGATAGGAAGTGGCCCTGACAAATGGTTTCCAACAACTGTTTGGTTGCTGGGTTCAGGCCCTCGTATAAGGTTTGACAGAGCTGCCATTTCTCTATACCGTGGTGAGGACACTGAACAAGAAGGTCTTTGTATCGGTCAAAGCACTTCCAAAAGGGTTCAGAAGGAAGCTGGGAGAATTGATTGATTTCATTTCGGATCCTTGCGGTTTTATGATTTGGATAAAACTTTTTGAGAAACGCCTTAACAAACTCGTCCCAACTGGTTATGGAGTGGGAAGCGGTGCTATACAGCCATTTTTCCGCAAGATCGCATAGAGTGAATGGAATGACTCGTAGACGTATAGCATCGTCCGACAGTTGGGTGGTTTTCATCATTGCGCACACGTTCTGAAATTTATTAATGAAGATATAGGCATCTTCAGATTCAAGCCCGTGGAAACGTGGAAGCATGTTGATGAAGTGGGGCTTAATTTCAAAATTATCCCCATTGGCCGGTGGAAGAGAAAGGCAGGTGGGGAGTGCAGAACGGGTTGGATAGAAACGATCCTGGAGCGCAATTCGCTGTGGCGCTACAACAGGCGGAGGTGGTGGGAGATTGGTCTCCGTAGGAGGTGGAGCCAATCCAGCGGTGGTCAAAGAGATGTTCGGATTAAATCCTGACATCGCGGAAGAAGAGGTTGGTGAAGGTGAAGGTGAAGGTGAAGATGTGTGAACAGAATTCCGGTCAACGTCGGAGTTGGCCGGTAAAGGAATGGGTGAAAGAGGAGTGGACGGAGTATCGACTTCGGAGTCGATCGCGTAGTCGGTCGCAACTAACGAAACGCGGACTAAGCGGGCGCTAGTGTCCCGAGTCCAAGCGGACATATACTAAACGAGTTTAGTATAGTCAAAGCGAAGAAGGTGAGGGTAAGAAAACGTAAATGAGAAAGGTAATGGGTGGTGGAGTGAAAAATGGAACGTGGCGACAAAGGGCAAGTTTTTATAAAAGTTTTGATTTTTTTTTTCCTTTTTTTTTTTTAATTTTATTTTAAAAAGAGTTTACAGAGATATGTACAGAATTGCGGCTTTACGCAATCACAAACAAGATATGCACACTCACACCTAGATCTAGGGTCACCTAGGTCTTCTAGACCTGCTCCAAGACTTGATTGTCGAAGCAAAACTGTGTCGAGAAACAAGCTCAAAATACACTGATCAAGAAGCCAGGTAAGTGCAGAGATAAGGGGAGGTTTTCCAACGCTTTCGCGAAGTTCCTTAATTATGTAACCCTTTCTCTTTTGGCGGTTGCGCCGTTAACACTTTCCTAGGCACCCCTTAAACAATATACCGTTAAGCGAGGTTCTAAACACGGTTTAACTTCTCCTAATGAGCGCGAAGTCCTTAGGGCTGAGTCTAGTATTTTTTTATTAACAATGGTCAATGCATATGCTTTTGTGATTTCTGGGGTCCTGGGAAGGGTGATGAAATCCCCACCCAATCTGAATTGGTTTCAAGCCCCTTAAAGTCCGTATTAATCAATGCAAAGCAGTAACAAATCAACTGCAAAAAAATTTTTTTTTTTTTTATTTTTAGCGCGGCGCAAAGAATGCTGCAGAAAACACAGTTCAGTGGAGTTGAGAGGAGTTGAGAAGATGGTTGGGATACTCACAGAGGATTTTTGGTTTTCGCCTTGATCCGCCGCGGTGTAGCCGCGAGATATGGGTCTAACTTCCCACAACTTTGGCACTGAACTTGAAATTCTCCTTTTCCTGCACTCTTGCACAAAGAATAACAAAATGATTTTGTACAGTATATTTTTTTGTTTTGTTTTTGGTTATATTTATATTCACAAATTAACCCGAAATTACAAAAAAGAAATAAACTACCGTTTCCCCGGCAACGGCGCCATTTGATTGGCATATATTCTGCGTGTTCTAGTTTAATTACCGCAATCAGGACGGTTTCGCTTTGCAGCTAGCCGGATGAGTACGGGTCGATCCACAGAGAGATGGGAGTCTTTTTCTTAATGTCTTGACGAGTTAAGTCCAAATATGTTGGATTTGTTTGAGTTTAGCTAATTAAAAATGAATGATAAGAGAACTTGTTAAGGGTAGGATTTGGTTGGTTTAAGTTAGGAGGATCGCTCACTTGATTCTTTTGCCACTTCTTAATATTGATGTTACGGTAATCGGCAACAACGGGGATTATGACGACTAAGAGAAAACTTGCGAGTATAAGCTAGGCTTTCCAACACTTCGTTTTCTCTTTTTGGTCCTTGTCCGTCCGTTCTTGGCTCTTAGCCACAACCTCAGGTTGATTCAACCACAACCGGTCTCACTAGGGTATCACCGCTATTATGAAGAATAGGATGCCGTAGGGAGCGGATTGTGGATCAATTAACGAGAGTTCAAATCAAGATATATGTAAAAGAGAAAAGTGAGGGAGTTTTCCGTCTTTCAAACTTTCCAATTCCTACCCTAACAAGTGAAAAATTACTCACTCATTAGAAATGTTAAATGAAAATAAAACAAAGAAAGAGGGTAATAAGAATTGAGGTAGAAAATCACAACTAGCTATTCGGGACCTCACTTAGGCAAGGATCACACTAAGCATCATGGTTGTAAGGATAACCGAAAAATGGAAGAAAATTAAAACGACAATTTTAAGAAATAACAACAACTACGTTTAACAATAAAAATTACAAGCAACATAAGAAACGGAATTACAAATTACACAAATAGATAAAGAACACTTCTTGCATGCTTCACACTCAACAAAACCTCTCACAAGCTTTAATGGAGGAAGATGGAGGAAAATGGACTTTTATTAGAAACTAAATAATTCTAATACAAAAATTACACATGAAAACTAAGTCCCTCTCTTGGTTCTGCTCGGGGCTATTTATAGGCTTGAGTTTGAGAAATTTGCAATAAAACCCAACCCTACACAACATTTCAGAAAATACCCCAAAAGCCCACAGCCTGAGGACACGTGTCCGCCGCGTTTGCGCGGCATATGCATAGGTGGCGCGGCGGAAGGGCGGCAGGTTGGTGGCCAAACCCTGGTCGGTTTTTTCTATGGTCTTCTGATCATTTTTCTTGATCTTTGACCACTTTACATTGCAATAATTCAACCAGAAAATCTCCAGATTTCTGATCCAAGACTTCTTCATTTATTTCACTTTTGACTTTCACCATTTTTGACTTTAATTTTCTTTAGTCCCAAATGACGACTCTTTTCGTCCCCTCTTCTGAACTGGTACGGGACGGATGCTGGAACCCGGCTTTTATCTGTTTGCGACAGATGTTCTGGATTTTGCCGTAAATATGGTGATTTTGTCGGATTTGCTCACTCTTGGACTGGAAACCTGTAATCTGTAATATGCAGCAAATACAGATAAAAAGCACCTACCTGTATGCAATGTGATTAAGAATGGGCGGTTCAAATATACAAAAATATGCGATGAACACGGATCCACTCACGAAGGCCATTCCTCAGATACAGTTTGAGAGACTCTTATGGATGCTCGGTATGCGATACTACAGCAGCTGGCCCTAGTGCAAGTGGGAGATTGTTAGTTGTATGTATGCCCTAGATGCCAGTATTGTACAGATGATGTATATTATATTGGATGCTTGGACATATATAGAGATGACTTTCTTGCTCGATATGATAGTATGCTATCTGGTTACTCTCTATCTTAACATGTACACTAGTCTCTTTATACTGTCTCATAGTTACATGTTGGTAAAGCCCTTAGGATATGTACTTGACTACCTGGACTGTGATGCAGATCATACTAGTGGGGACATGGTGGTCCATAAGTACATCCTTCATGGTCCCTAGTCGTGGGTGTATCGAGACGGAGCATCGATATACCATTTTAGACTAGCGTATACGCTTCTCGACCCATGAGATGGGCGATGGATGATCCCATATCCATTGGTGTTTGACATCAGAGATGGTGTACGGGTGCTCAGTGGAGACTGGGTACACTGGACGGACTCGCCGAGAACTCCCAGATGGTATTATACCTCTCGTCAGATGGCAGTTCTCAGGTGACACTTGTACAGGTTAGTCTGTAGACCCGAGATCGTCATAGAGTCTTGTGTGATTCCCACTGTGCTTTGATCTCCACCTTACCACGTCCATGAGGGCGTGCAAAACGGTGGTCTTTGGGTACAGTCCCGAGTCACATGGAGGCAATGAGCGATAGGAGGGGTTTCGTCTCTCCCGGTATTGGGGGTTGATGTTGCGCTGTGCTCGATTGGCCGTAACAGGGAAGTCCCTGGCCAGGGCTGATCAGAGATTTGCTGGTAAGTGTTACCAGTAGTTTCTCGACCCGTTACGAGCCTCACATCGGCACGACTTATCGGGTTATTGGGGTCTGACGTTTACCACCCCTAGACTTGATATGCGACATATCAGACGAAGAGACCGGACTGTACGTTAGGTGTTACTGGTCGGATTCGCAGGAGTGTGAGCGGGCTAGCTCATCGATCTTCTGATCGCTCAATACCCGGGTGGCCGTTACGTTTAGCAGACCGCTTGCGGCTTGTGGGTGCTTGATATGATCATCATCTGCTACCGGCGTATTGACGAGTCTTTAGAGTCCTACACAGAGGTTTCCTGGTTCAAGCGAAACGAAATAGGAGCGCATATGAGATATGTGCGGGACCGAGAATGATGCGTGTATGTGATACCGTATTTAATTCTCGCGATTAATGTTTCGAATGGTTGTATGCGATATAACCTAGTTATCGAATCGAAGATCGATTCGATAAGCCGATACATTGAATACTAGTCGGTCGTGTGTGACATGACCGGATCATTGAATCAAGTGTTGATTTAATGATTTAATGTATAATTATATATTTGATATATTACTTTGCATTGACTAGTATTGGTTCACTTTAAACGGATTTTTCTCACTTGGATTGCACATTGTATATGTGATATACTTTTGTGCACTTTTTTGTATCATGTTTGATGATACTTGATCATATGGTTAAGTGAATAGAATTAAACCATGGTTATTATGATAATTAGGGTTTTGCATATTTATTTTTTCATTTATTTGTTTATTCATTTATTTGGATAAGTTTAAATGAGAATGGTGGCATTTTTTGTTTCTTATAAGATGCTTCATGAACCCTTGACTTTTGCTACCATTCTTGTCATCATGCTTAACCCTAACCCACCCAACTAACCATGGTATATTCTCTACACTTAACCAAGGTTAAGTTATGATAAGTATTGATTTTCTATTTCATTTTAATTAGAACTTATCATAACTAGCTTCATCTTCTTCTTCTTCTTGAAATAGAAAAGCTTGCTACTTTAATGGCATCTTGAGATCCAAAGTGAGAAATCCAATTCTAAAGTGAACCCACCTCCTATTTCTTCACCCTCTACCTCTTGCCAAGTTGTTTTGGGTGTTTACTTCACAAGTTTCACAAGTTTGTGAAGTCGGAGCTTGAACTAGTGATGCATCGACATAGATCATCTTCGGCACAAAGCCGACGACCTAGCTCGCCCGTTTCTCCGACGAAGACGATGCTTGAGTTCGGGATTCGAGATGGACAGCGAGGGCATGACCACGTGGAGCTAAGGAGTTGGATATCCGGATCTACAAAGGTTGTAGCATCTCTCCTTTAGTTAAGTAGTTAACTAGAATCGTATTTCGCCTAGAATTCTAGCCGACGATCCGTAGTCTAGGGTTTCTCGGCACCGTAAAATTTTAAATTGGCATGTTCGATGCCTTGTGAGACTTCATTAGGATGCCTAAGAACCCTACATCTATACCATCCGGGCAAGGCGAATGTGGTGGCAGATGCTTTGAGTAGGAGGCCCGGAGGTAGCTTATCTTGTTTGAGCGCAGTACAGATGCAGTCGACGGCGGATTGGCAGGTGTTATGTGATCGCAGAGTGCAGTTCGAGTTTACTCCTACAGGGGGACAGCTGGCCCATTTCAGAGCACGCCCACAGTTACTTGACCATATCCGCGAGGCACAGTCCGGCGATGCCCGTATCTTAGAGATTATTGAGCAGATTCGGCAGGGCAGAGTTTCTGAGTTCGTGATTGATGATCAGGGGATACTTCGATTTGGGACTCGACTGTGTGTGCCAGATTCAGAGGGACTGAGGCGTGATATTCTCGAGGAGGCACATAGATCAGTATACAGTGTGCATCCAGGTTCCACCAAGATGTACCGTGATTTGAGAGAGGTTTACTGGTGGGACGGGATGAAGAAGGATGTTACAGACTTCGTGTCGAGATGCCTGACTTGTCAGCAAGTCAAGGCCGAGCACCAGAGGCCAGCCGGCGAGTTACAGCCTTTGCCCATCCCTGAGTGGAAGTGGGAGCAGGTCTCCATGGACTTCATTGTGGGTCTACCCAGGACCAGTCGAGGGTACGACTCTATATGGGTGATTGTTGATCGACTGACGAAAGCGGCTCACTTCCTGCCAGTGAAGACCACTTTTGGATTTTCTCAGTACGCCCAGGTTTATATTGATGAGATAGTGCGACTGCATGATGTTCCGACCTGCATCGTGTCCGACCGTGGCACCCAGTTTACCAGCCGATTGTGGCAGAAACTCCAGGAAGCTTTGGGCACCCGATTGAGTTTTAGCACAGCCTTTCATCCGCAGACTGACGGTCAGTCGGAGCGTACTATTCAGACTCTTGAGGACATGCTCAGAGCTTGTGTTTTAGATTTCGGTGGTAGATGGGATCGTCATTTGCCTTTGATCGAGTTTTCCTACAATAATAGCTTCCAGGAGAAGATTCAGATGGCACCTTTCGAGGCTTTATATGGGAGGAGATGTCGATCGCCTGTATGTTGGACAGAGCTCAGGGAGAGCAGTATTTTGGGCCCGCAGATCGTACAGGAGACGACCGAGAAGATACAGCTGATTCGGGACAGGATGAGAGCGGCACAGAGCAGGCAGAAATCATATGCTGACAGGCGCCGTCGCCGACTCGAGTTCGCTGTTGGCGATCATGTTTTCCTGAAGGTCTCTCCGATGAAAGGTGTGATGAGATTTGGGCGGAAAGGGAAACTGAGTCCTAGATATGTTGGTCCTTTCGAGATCCTAGAGCGTGTTGGTTCAGTCGCTTATCGGTTAGCTCTTCCGCCTAGCTTCCCCGATGTTCACCCCGTATTCCATGTCTCGATGCTCCGCAAGTACCTTCATGATCCTTCCCAGACGATTCAGCACCAGACGATCCAGCTAGAGCGTGATCTTTCTTTCACCGAGCAGCCGGTTGTCATTTTGGATCGGCAGGTGAAGAAATTGAAGTCGAAGGTCATACCGTCCGTCAAGGTCCTTTGGCGTGGCCCGAACAGCGAGGAGGTCACCTGGGAGACCGAAGTCGAGATGAGGAAGAGATATCCCCATCTTTTTGAAGGTACGCGTAGTTAAATTCTAAATTCGGGGACCGAATTTCTTTAAGGGGGGAAGATTGTAACCCTTCGAAAATCGTTTTGGCAGTTTTTCGGTAATCGGCTAATTTTTCGGCTTTTTCCGTAAAAAGTCAAAATAGGTATTTTTCATTGTAGACCTAATTATACAAATTTAGATAAGATATTACTATAATTTTGTCACTAAAATGTCACTTATAATTTTCTAGTTAAATAAAAAAAAATTCGTAATTAATTATTTTATTATTATTTTAAGCCTTTTTAAATACATTAAATTAGTGATAAATACAAATTTAATTAGGTAAATTTCATAATTAGGAATCATTATAAACTAAAATATAGTATAACAAAAAAATTTAGCAAACCTTTTCAAGTTTGGTTGTTTATGGTAAAGGAGGGTTGGAAAAATGAAATGAAAAGGGGTTGTTTTTGAAAAATGTTAATGTAGCATGCATTAATTAACCTTAGATGATACTTTTGTGTGGAAATTTCCACACAACTCTTCCATTTCCCAACCTCCAAGCTCAGGCCGGCCACAACCTGCAGGAAAATCCCTCATTTTTTTCCATTTCTTGCTTCTAAAATCATGCAAAATTCAACAAAATCCACAAAAATACACTCTTTTCTTTACAAATTTCTAATCTAAATCCTATTCCACCTCTTTCCAAACCCTAAGTTGTTTAAAACAAAGAGAAAGAAGACATCTATGGTGGCTAAGTGAAAGGGGATCAACACTTGGGAGGTATAATCTTAATCTAGTTGTTAAATTTGTAGTTTAAATAAGCTATTTTAGAAGTTTAAAGTGTCAATTTCATTGCAATGGTTTGTTTTAAAAATTCAAGAATAGGATTGGTGTTGTAATTAGGGTTTGAATTATGATAAGTGTGTTTAAGTTAGTGTTGTGGCCATCTAGTGGGTTAGATCGAACGTTTATGCGTTGTTGCGATCGCTAAATCGTTAATTCGCGAGGTTTGCATCGAAATTTGTCCGTGAATGCTTACTAGGTTTTCTACGAAATTAGGAAGCGATTTATTTGCGATATCATGATGATATTATTAGCATCTAATATGACTTGTAGGGTGTGCGAATGCGTAGGTTTCGTCTAGTCGGGTTGTAGTTTAGTCGATTTTCCCGAAATGACAATTCTAGTTAAAGGTTAGCGATTTTAGTGCGTTTTTCCGCGCACCGAGTGCATGCTATGATTAATACGAGAGCGTGGATAATTGTATGTTGTGACTTGCATTGTTTTAGGTTTTGTAATCTTATGCTTGATATTGTGCAAATATAGGATCGATCGGGGAAACATCGGACACAGCGCGAAAAGGCAAGGCGGTGGCCGGATCAGATTAGCGGAGATTTCAGGTGAGTAGATGTATTCATCTATGGGGGAATCGTCTGGATGGCGCGATGCGCCCCCTAGTTAGGATTTCCTTATCTCTTGTAAGATTCATGTTGTTAGTTAGCTTACCCCTTCATTGATATTGCATACCCTTATAGTTAATAATATGCCAGATTGCATGGATATCCATATGCACATATGCAATAACACTTCGTAGGGCACGGACACCATTACCATTGGCATCTGTTGCACGCGCACTATTCATGTGACACACACGCCTTTGGTAATTGCCATGCCACGTGCACTATAGAACCGGTTTAACTTAATAATGCCATTTGCATTCATACATGATATATGGAATTGCATAGCATGCATATACCTCGCATTACCATCATATCTACATAGATTTCTAGCCAAAACTCACATCATATACATTGATATCATAGACATTTATCATATATATAACATGTGGACATTATGATTTTCTTGAGGATTTCAGTTTTGCTGCGATTTCTGGATTTTTGGGGAAAACCGCAAGAATTTGACAAAAGCTTATATTTATCATTTTTAAAAACAAAGTTGCGGTTTTCTCATGACGTATGTGTCGTCCACCATGAGTTTTCATGTTTTCTGTTGGATTTCGAGACCCGATTCGAGGAGTGGATGAACCGTCTCGAGTACATGGTGGGCCCGGTATGGTACGCCGGGGCAAGAAGATCGAGTTGTAGACGATGAGCCTGGCAGGGGAAGACTATCTACCGGTGATGTCTGGCGCGGCGGATATCCGGAGGATACCGACCGTTGTCGTGAGATTTGATGATATGGGCCGATCCGGACTGACGGAGCCCGATATTTGAGACATTGATACAGTGAGATATTGAGACAGATTTGATTTCATATTTGGTGTCGATGCTTGACACGGGTTTTTCAGATGATTTCTTGATGGTTCTTAGCCATTATACAGATATTCATTTTCTAAAGTTAAGAATGCAGTACCCTTAGTATTTAGAACACTTAAAGAGTTAGTAATGACATTGCATACATGTGCATGCATACTAGAGATATTATATCACATATGGACATACATGTTGTGCCGCATTGCGTGCATTCTTACGATTGCCTTATTAGATGTTATATTTACTCACGAGCTGGCAACTCACCCCCGTTGTGCCACAGTGTCTTGCAGGTCGGACCCGTCACCCTTGTAACGGCAGGCTATCTTATTATCAGCTCCTTTTGCGCAGACTCGCGACATCGCCCGTAGGTGGGTTGCGAGCACACTTTATTTCTTTTGATTTTGGTTTAGATTCTTTTGGGCTTTGGCTGACTTAGGTTACGGTACGCCTTTAGACGTCTCGTAATCTAAGTACCAGTCGCGTTCCGTACTTTCGGGTCGTGACAGGTTCTCTAGTGGTATTGTTTGATTTTTATAATTTTGAGTGTGCAGGAATTGGGGCATATATATCGCTTTTTGCCACTAAATATCGTATTTTCCGACATTTCAGGTTTTTCACGGAATTACGACCAGCGATCATGCGAAGCGAGGCTCAAACTCAATTTTAAGATGTTAGTGAAGTACAGTGCCAAAGATCCGGGTAGTTTGACCCGCGTAAGCGAACAATCAAAGACTCAGATCACTTTCAAAGGGGTTTTCTTAACCAAATAACATCGGTACATATTTCCTAAACGCATTCTTCTTGAATCCGACGCATTCCACTATTCTATTTTCTGCAGGATTCTTCGCACAAGCTTGTCACCAATTGCAAAGAGAACTGACCGTATTTTTTGTAGCGCTTAAATTTAAACGAAAAAGAATTGCTTAAATTGCTTGATATCTTTAATTCTTTTATTGATTGCGCATTTGCATCTTAATACGGATTTAAGGGCAAAAATACCAAACAAGATACGGTAAAAGATTTCATCATCTTTTTCCGTAGCCCACAAATCACAAAACTGCATTCTTGACTGTGTTTAGAACACCGCTTAACGGTATATCGTTCACGGGGTGTCTAAACAAGTGATCAAGAGAAAGGGTTATCTAATTAAGGAACTTTGCGAAAGCGTTGGAAAACCTCCCCTTATCTCTTGCACTTACCTGGCTTCGTGATCCGTATATCTTGAGCCTATTTCTCGACACAGTTTTACTTTGACAATCAGGTTCTTGAACAAGTCTAGTTGACTAGCATACCATAGACTGCTAGGGATGTGATATTCTTTGTTTTTGTGATATTTGTGAATTCTTGTTAATATGGGTGATACACGATTTAATTTAATTTTTCACAATTCTTAATCCTCTGTTTATACTCAGTCCCAATTCATTTGTTCAAATTGCCACGTTTCTTCCCACATTCATGAAAATTGTCCTTTTCTAGAGGGTGACCAACCGTCCCAGATTTTTTATAAGGGTCACCCACCTAACACTTTTGAACCCAGTCCCACTTCAATTAGAGACCTAATGGTTGAAGATTTAAAGAAAGAGGTCGACAGATTGACTGCTTTAGCATCACCACCATCACAACCCTCCTTACCTGAAACAACTGACATATCATTAGGGTATGATAGTGAGATGAATGCTAGGTTGATCACTTTAGAGAAGGGTAGTAAAGTAATGACTGCGGTCGAGAATCAATCAGCTTCTACGCTAGCCCTGTGCATACAGCAGTCTTAGCAATTGTTTCTTGCTCAAGCTCAATTATTGGCTAGAATAGAGGAACATGCGAAACATTTAGCTATGAGAATTCTAGGGAGTGAACACAGTCAATTGGAACCCAATAGTGTTAATGTCTGTCATCTAGGATGTCACCCGAGTGAGATAAACGATCAATTGAATTTTGATGATTTCATGGATGACAATGCAATTGAATTGACTGAGTGTTATCAGGACACACAAGAAAAACCTCCGACTGATTTTTGCATTCCAATTCTATAGGAGGAATCTTGTGATTTTGACGGGTATGGTTTGGATAAATTGTCAGAAGAGATCAATGATCAGGAACCCACAATTTTTGTATAACCTAATGATATTGTTTTGGAAGAAACGTTAGTGTGGAAACCTACTTTTTTGGATGACATATACCTACCCATTTGTGAATATGATGAGGAAGAAATGGTATTGGGGGAGTTAGAAAACCATAGTGATAAGAATAGGATTGTGAAAAATCATAGGGAGGAAGACAGCCTTGAAAACCATTCTTTCATAGCGAGTTTTGAGGAAATTTTTGTAAGGTATCCTTAGCACCATGCCTGGGGTTTGAAAGCATCACACATACCATATTAAAATTTTAGGGGGTGCTAAGTAATTCCAACCATGAATCGAACTAGAAAGTTAGGGTAACACCATGTAGTATTGTTCAGTTGATAAAACTGCACACTTGTATTACATTTTTCCTATCATTTTCATATTAAAAAAGGACTATATTATAATATATTATACATATGAGGGTTTATGTGTAAAAACATTATTTTCCATGTGTTAATATATTTTAATTATCATTTGGTAGGAAAATGTATGCAAATAATATTATTGATCTAATCCTAGTAGAACAAAGTCTACTAAAATCTTATTTGAGTTGTTGTGCAGAATATTTCCAAGTTGTTATGAAGGATTTAACAAACAAATCAATTTGTTGAAGAAATCTTGCCAAATTAAGAAGCAAACGTGGAGACCAAGTCTGGAAGCAACAGAGAAAAGATTTTCAGATTCTGAAGATGCCTAGGATTGACACATGTCACCAGATGAAAGCCCAAGAAAAAGAATTAAATGATCCCTACCCTTGAGCGCGGATCCGCGGCCAAACCCACCCTGGGGCCGCGGATCCGCCGCAATTTGAGGAGGTTAGAGTGCAAGATTTTGGGGCATTATTCTTTGCTGAATTTTACCAAGTTTTCAACAATAAGATTCTGGGTTTTCACTATAAAAAGGCACCGAGAGCCTCTTGGAAAATCTATCAAGCCGAAGAGATCACGAAGCTCCAGACGCTCACGCATCCAGGCTGATCATCAACTGTTCGACTACCTCCTTAGGAAAGATCGAGAAGCAACTAGTTTGTAATCATTTTCTACGGAATAAAAGTGTAGATTGTTCAAGTTGATTAATAAAGGTAGTTATTTTATTTAATTCTTTTTGCATTTTACATTATGTTTCCCCTCTCTGTCTTTTCATCTTCTTCTCCCAACATGCGCGAGTAATTCTCCGCTTGTTAGGGTTTGTAGGATTAGGGTAGGCTAATGGGCGATGAAAATAATTAAACCCTTTTTAAGTCCTATAAAGTTTAGGAACTTTATGAAAATAATCATTAACATCCTAATCGGGCGCACTAGCAATTCCTTGCTAGTTCCGACCGCGATTAGAGATTAGATTAATGATTGTTTTGGTAAAGGCTAGAAATGAACGGAGTTCCGTGTTGAGATAAGGGTTAAGAGTGGGATTCCTTTTCCCTCCAGAAACCCTAATCTACACGCATCACCGTCGTTCTAGTTCTAAATCTATTAATGGATAAAAAGGGTAACTTTTAATTAATCTTCCATAACTACTAAATCCTAACGAACCCTACAAGCCTTCTTATTATATTTACTACATCTTTAAAAAAATCTAAATCTATATTTTACATTCTTGTTTAAAGTAGATCTAGAAACTTTTCACAAAATTCTTTATTCCTCCTCTCTTTCTCAACACATCTAAAGTAAAAATAAAAGGTTCCACGTTTCCCTGAGGACGACCAGTACTCTCTCGGTCTAGCTACGCGCGACACCGTTCTGATTGCGGTTAAACTACAAAAACACACTCTTTCGTAACAATCAAATGGCGCCGTTGCCGGGGAAACGTGCGTAATTTTTTATTTTTACTATTTGTGTTGAATTCTTAGACAAGTCATATCATTATTAAAACAAAACTGCAAATTGTATATTTAACGATTATTGTGTGAATTTTTGCGAGGAAATCTGGAGTCACGGACTTGAGGAAACAGGAGATCTAGGGTTCACACTTCTCTGGTAAGATTCTAACTCCCTTCTCTCTCCTCTAAAATCCAATAAAATCTATTTTCTGCAGGATTCTTTGCAAAATATCACCGCTCAAAAATCTTTTTGCAAAGTTTTGTTTTTCGGTTTGTTTTTGCATATTTTAATACGGATCTTTAAGGGGCAAGGACCAAATCAAGATTAGGTGGGGATTTCATCACCCTTCCTAAGCCCCACAAATCACAAACCAAGCATATAGATCAACCCTTCATTAATTTAAAAAATATCTAGACCAGACTTTAAAGACTGTCGCGCTCAATAAGGATAGAGGAAGGTCGTGGGTAATCTATCGTTTATCCGCATTATCTTTGTAGTGCCTAGGCAAGTGTGTCGAAGGCTAGTGGTTTTTAATTAGGCCCACGACGTGGTTCCTTCCCACTTACCTGGCACTTACCTGGCTACAAGGGTAGTACGGAGGCGGTAGAGGATTTATCCTGCGGCTTGTCCTTTGGAAGTCTAGGAGCGGTCTAGAGACTGGACCTAGGTAACCATAGTTCTAGGGTTGTGCATTTTTGTGATTTGTCTAAATCCGTCCTTTTTTTAAAACAAACCAATTACTTTCTCTCCTTTTTCCCCCTTCTTCTCTTCTTATAATGGGTGACCTAAACAGAAGAACACTTGCCGAGCTTTGCTGTCCACAACCAGATATCTCTTGTTTTCGAAATCCCTTCGGTATACCGTCCGGCTCTTCCATGTCCTTAAGAGATCATATAGAACAAGCGGGAAGAAACAGTTGGCCATCTCAGTCTAGGTCTTATCAACCGTATCCTAATCCTACACCTGTTTCAGTTCATACCCAGAGTGAGGAAGCCCCTAGACGAATGTCCATTGCTGAGCACATAGCTAGGTCTAGAGGCCAAAGTTTCAACCCGGACCAATATCAACCATCACCACCACTGTCCGGAGAAGAGTTTGATATGCGGTTTGTATATAGCCAACCAACCAACCCATATCAATATTCTTCTTATCATAATATTGATCCTACTCCTACCCAAGTTCAGCAACCATTCTGTTCCTATCAATCCAATCCGACTTTTCTACCTACTCTAGACAGTTCTTCTAATCAGTCATTTGGGAGTTTTAATTATCCACAGGAATTTCAATCTTATACTGAAACCCCTTATCAACCCAAGACTAGTCTGGAGCAGACATTAGAAAAATATATGGAACTGACGAATCAAATTATGAAGGATTTGCGTAGTAAGACAGAACTGTACACCCTTCCTAATCAAACCTCCCCATTCCAAAATGAACTCCACAACTCCAGTTTCATAGATTCATCAAGTAAAATGTCTCATAAGTTGTGTGACTTTGTAGTGTTTGATTTACCCAACTGTGAAGGATCCCTTTCAAGTGAAACCATACCCAACCCTTGTGATCTCTACACCTCCACTCTTGAACCAAAACTGATTGAAAACCATACTTTTGATAAGGAGTTTGATAATTTTAACCTTCACTTGAATGACGTGATTGACATTGGGGATATATTGATTGATGAACCCGAAATTTTGGATGATTTTGTCCCACCAATTCATCAAATCCTTTCACTTCCTTGTGGTCATCATCTTGAGCCTTTAATTCTTCCCGAACCCCAAATATGTCTTGAAGTTGATGATATAGGTATACCCGAAGAAATACAGCCTCCATCTTCCACATCTGGTTCTGCAACACTCGACACACCAATTTGTTTACCCATTTCACCTTCTACTTTCTCTGGTTCTTCTTCTGTTCCTATAGTTTCAGTGAGTTTTGATAGATCACAATCCATTAATTCAAGTTCAGTAATACCAGAAATTCAACTTGATTTGGATATTTTTGAAAAAGAGGTAGATGAGTTTTTCGAGTCCTCTACCTCAGTGATTTTTTATGAATTAAGTAGAATAAATTCTGGCATAAAACTCTTTGACAGCAAAATGTTCAATCACACCATTGATAAAAGTTTTGAAGAACTTTTTACTGACGAACTTGAATTTTTAAACAATACTGATTTTGTGATTAATCAATCTCCACCTATAGAGGTTGAACCGTCACCATTCCTTCTTCCTAATTATTCACATTCATCCTCATTCTTTCTTTTCTCTAATTTCAAACCCTTTCCAGACCACCTCTTATCGCTTCCCCACTTTTTCTTGACTCGATACAACACATTCTTCCACCAACCTATACGATATACTGATAAAATCTTTGAATGGTTGGTGTTAACTGTTGGTCTTTGTAAAGCCTTACTTTGACCAAATGACTCACCCCCTCTTAAAATGCTTCATATTGTCTAACTCATGTTTGAGGGGGGGGTTATATTTTTGGCTCTTGATCATAACTTTTGTCCTCAAATTTGTGAGCCAAAAATAAGTTTGGGGGAGCATTTTCACTTTCATATATTCTTGCCCCCATTAATAATTTCCTCCCAAGTCTACAGGTTTTTGAGCTTAACGGATGACATCAGTGAGGACACTGCTGTAAACAGGTTTGGGGGAGGTTTGTGCTTATTTACACATCAATTTGCATCATATTTTGCATAAGCACAACATTTTCAAAAAAAAAAAAAATTCCTTTATAACAAAAGAGTAGAAAGTGAAAAATTACATCCAAAAGATAGGAATAGTTTAAGAAAACCAAGAAAATTAGAAGTTTTCTTAAACGAACTAGTAATAAGTAGTTATGAGCTGTTGTCTCAAGGGTTAGTAAGATGAAGGAAGTCACTAATCTGAGGATAAAAATAAGTCTGAAAAATAGTTTCTATTCTGGAAGCCGAACATTTGAATGTTGATACCCTACTATATGCACTTACACACGTCTTGAAACTCGGGATAGTAGAGGATACCTTGAAATGCTCTTGTCTAAAAGCCAAAGTATGAAGGAAGTGAAAAAAAAATGAAGAAAATATAAAAATGGTGAAAAGAAAAAATGAACACTGGTTTTGTTATCGCCAAGGCAGCAATAAAAAAATATAGCGAGGGTGCCTCTTCACCTAGTGCCCTAAGGCCAACTGGTCTGGGAGTCACTGCTAAGCCTTAGGTGGTGCAAGACGAGGAAAATATTATCACCTAATTAGCAAGCACATGAGTAATCGGTTGGTTAGTACCTCAAGAAGTATTAACGGTCGCATGAAAATGTGTGAGCAAATCTTTAATATTCATTAAATTAAAAAGTACTAAGGCAGATGGACAAGAGTATGATAGCTTGAATTGAATTCTCCGAATGTAGGGATGTTCTTTACACACACGTGGGGTTATATGATCAATGTTTGGAAGAAAGGGTAGGAATGAAGAATAAAGACGATGTTTTATTGAGGGGTAATGTGATTTCTAACATTTTTTCATGGCTATTAAGATAGGGCTCATGACAACTGAAAAGCTAGCATAGTTGGAAACTCTTCTTTTCAAAGTATTTCTTTTATGGTTCTTGTCTTTATATGTAAATTTCACCATCTCTCTTTTGTTATAGGATTTTATGGGTGTAATCCGCTGAAAACCCTCAGGAGACAACACTCCTCCTACTAGGGACACCTAGAGGTTTAACGGCTTGTTGCACATGCTCAGTGCAATCGTGTCTACCTACGAAAGTGTGCTTAGTTTTCTCCTTTCTTTTTCTCCTCTTAAATAAACTAGTTTGCTCGGGACGATCAAAGATAAGTTTGGGGGTATTTGTTCAGTTGATAAAACTGCACACTTGTATTACATTTTTCCTATCATTTTCATATTAAAAAAGGACTATATTATAATATATTATACATATGAGGGTTTATGTGTAAAAACATTATTTTCCATGTGTTAATATATTTTAATTATCATTTGGTAGGAAAATGTATGCAAATAATATTATTGATCTAATCCTAGTAGAACAAAGTCTACTAAAATCTTATTTGAGTTGTTGTGCAGAATATTTCCAAGTTGTTATGAAGGATTTAACAAACAAATCAATTTGTTGAAGAAATCTTGCCAAATTAAGAAGCAAACGTGGAGACCAAGTCTGGAAGCAACAGAGAAAAGATTTTCAGATTCTGAAGATGCCTAGGATTGACACATGTCACCAGATGAAAGCCCAAGAAAAAGAATCAAATGATCCCTACCCTTGAGCGCGGATCCGCGGCCAAACCCACCCTGGGGCCGCGGATCCGCCGCAATTTGAGGAGGTTAGAGTGCAAGATTTTGGGGCATTATTCTTTGCTGAATTTTACCAAGTTTTCAACAATAAGATTCTGGGTTTTCAATATAAAAAGGCACCGAGAGCCTCTTGGAAAATCTATCAAGCCGAAGAGATCACGAAGCTCCAGACGCTCACGCATCCAGGCTGATCATCAACTGTTCGACTACCTCCTTAGGAAAGATCGAGAAGCAACTAGTTTGTAATCATTTTCTACGGAATAAAAGTGTAGATTGTTCAAGTTGATTAATAAAGGTAGTTATTTTATTTAATTCTTTTTGCATTTTACATTATGTTTCCCCTCTCTGTCTTTTCATCTTCT
Source organism: Agapanthus africanus (assembly GCA_030015575.1). Taxonomy (NCBI): domain Eukaryota; kingdom Viridiplantae; phylum Streptophyta; class Magnoliopsida; order Asparagales; family Amaryllidaceae; genus Agapanthus; species Agapanthus africanus. The sequence goes on from CM057349.1 coordinate 65,381,210, forward strand.
TCTCCCAACATGCGCGAGTAATTCTCCGCTTGTTAGGGTTTGTAGGATTAGGGTAGGCTAATGGGCGATGAAAATAATTAAACCCTTTTTAAGTCCTATAAAGTTTAGGAACTTTATGAAAATAATCATTAACATCCTAATCGGGCGCACTAGCAATTCCTTGCTAGTTCCGACCGCGATTAGAGATTAGATTAATGATTGTTTTGGTAAAGGCTAGAAATGAACGGAGTTCCGTGTTGAGATAAGGGTTAAGAGTGGGATTCCTTTTCCCTCCAGAAACCCTAATCTACACGCATCACCGTCGTTCTAGTTCTAAATCTATTAATGGATAAAAAGGGTAACTTTTAATTAATCTTCCATAACTACTAAATCCTAACGAACCCTACAAGCCTTCTTATTATATTTACTACATCTTTAAAAAAATCTAGATCTATATTTTACATTCTTGTTTAAAGTAGATCTAGAAACTTTTCACAAAATTCTTTATTCCTCCTCTCTTTCTCAACACATCTAAAGTAAAAATAAAAGGTTCCACGTTTCCCAGAGGACGACCCGTACTCATCTCGGTCTAGCTACAAGCGACACCGTTATTGATTGCGGTAAACAAACACAAATTTTCACATCAATCAAGTATCACATACAAACTAGTGTCGAACACTAAGTGGGGAGAAATACAACCTTTGTAGACCTCCTCTTGTGACTCCTTAGATCAACTAAGGTTTGAACCGGCTTGCTTGAATCCTTCCAAGTCCACGACGATCCACCCGGAGTCCCTTTGCTCAAGCTCCTAGCTTCACTTGATCTATGAAGAAGTGGAGCAAACAACCTACACTAATGGACTAGACTAGTATATATTGGTGATGTGGTTTGTATTCTCACTTAAAAACCCTTTCTTTTTATATTCCTCACTCAATAGAAAACTCAAGAGAGCATAAAGGAAGAAGAAGAAGGACATAGCAAAGCTTGAGCTTAATAATGATAATTTTCTTAATAAAAAGAGAAAAGAAAATACTTATATGAGAGTCACACTTACATAAACCATGGTCAATAAATATCTAGATATTTTCATTAGTGAGTTTAAGAATGAAATTAAACAATGGGTTAAAATCAAGGTTAATGAGAGAAGAGTGTAGAAACTATGAACCATGAATTAATTTCCTTTTTCTTTTTCTCAATAATAAATATATGTATATTTATACCATGTGAGTCTTGCACTGCCATCTCCAATGTATCAACAACCATGACACACATGTATGCATGTATGTGTGCATTCATATCAACATGTGTATGTATAAATATATGCATGCATCCATGCATACAAACAAATTGAAAAGGTTTAATAAAAGTGAGCTAAAAGTCAATATTAAATCAACACTTGATTTAATAAACCGGTCATATCATATACGACCCGACCAATAGAAAACGCCCGATTAAAATACGGTATCATATACATGCATGTAATCGAGCTCCCGCGCACATCTAATGTGCACACCACATCGTTTCGCCTGGGCTAGGAAACTCCTATGTGGGACTCTAAGACTCGTCAATACGCTAGCAGTAGGCAGTGATCATATCACATACCCATAAACCGTCAGCGGTACTAACTGTACATAACGGCTTCTAGGTATTGAGCAATCAGAAGAAAAACAAGCGAACCTATCAAAACTCCCGTCGAGCCAACCGGTAACACTTACCGTACAGTCCGGTTTCTTCGTCAGATATGCTGCATATCGAGTCTACGGATGGTATCGTCAACCCTAATAACTCAATAAGTCATGCCGTATATGGCCTATAACAAATTGAAAACTAATGATAACACTTATCAGTAAATCTCATCAGCCCTGGCCAGGGACTTCCTGTTATAACCAATCGAGCATAGCGCAACATCAACCCCCAATACCGGGAAAGACGAAACCCCTCCAATCGCTCATTGCCTCCATGTGCCTCGGGACTGTACCCAAAATCCACCTATTTGCATGACTCAGTAGAGTCGTGGTAGGGTGGAGATCAAAGTACAGTGGGAGGACACACAAGACTCTGTAACGATCTCGGGTCTACAGACTAACCTGTACCAGTGTCACGTGAGAACTGCTATCCGACGATAGATATAATACCACATAGGAGTTCTCGGCGAGTCCGTTCAGTGTACTCAGTCTACACTGAGCACCCGTATACAATCTTTGGTGTCATCACACCAAATGTATATGGGATCATCCATCATCCATCATATGGGACAAGAACCGTATACACTAGTCTACTCTGGAGTATCGATGCCCCGTCTCGATACACCTACGACTAGAAACATTTCAAGGATATGCTTATAAACTACACTTGTCCCACTAGTATGATCTACATCATAGTCTCAGTAGTCGAGCAAATATCCTAAGGGCTTTATCAACATGTACCAAATGAGTAAGATGCATGATCAAATGAACATGTCAAGATAAAGTACAAACAGATAGCATACTATCATATCGAGCAAGAATGTCCTCTGAATATATATATACACATACCGATACATCCACTATCATATAATGGCCTCTAGGGCATACATATATCCAACAATTTTTACGGATGAACTTGATATTCTTGGTGAGTTTGAGTCAGGATCAATTTGGGAACATCCTAAAACCTTTTTTTTGCTGAACTTTTTGTGGATGAACTCTAGTTCTTACATAAAATTGACTTTGGAACTCAACACGTGCTTTTTGAACACTCAATTCATCCAGAAAAAAATTCTTTGACCTCTTCAAAACTTTATCTTCATCTTCAGCGTCTTCTGATCCCTACTTTTACACGCTCATGCCCTTCACTAACATCTAACATATACCTTTTCTTTTTCTTTTTCTTTTTCTTTTTCTTTTATATATACATATTCTTTTACCAGCCATTGCACTATATAGACAAAATTTTTAAATGGCTGGTATTAATTTCTGGACTAACCCAATTTTTTAACATGTAAATATTGTAATTAGTCTTAGGTTTTTTTTCTTTTTCTTTGAATAAAATTCTCACCCTGATGTCTAAGTCTAGCTACAGGAGACGGGGGCAACGATGAGGACATCGTAAAACTTAGGTTTGGGGGTGAGCATTGCTTTTATTTTACTGCATCATATGTATATTCTGCATTGCATACTTATTAAAAAACCCATAAAAATTGAAAATTTTCTCCAAAAATATAAAAACTTTTTCATGTTAGCTGGTGGGGGAACTTAGATTCGAAGTCTGATGGTTTGGTTGATAAGTTAGAAATAACTAAATCCTTTTTGTGAGACTGACGACCCGAAAAATAACCCTCCTTTGTGTTTAACCATAGCCGATATACGTCTTTTATAATACTTTACACGTGTCGTACGTTTTTGAGAATTTGATGAAAGTCTGGCATGTCTGTAAACTTTTAAAATTGATAAAAATCTTTAGGATCAACAGGTTTGTTCTGAGTTAAGTAATATCAAGAATAGTTCATACAGTGAAGTAGATATGAAGAATTTTATTTTTTAATAGAAACTATAAGTCTGAAAAATAACCCATCTGGACCCCTGTTGGAGTAATTACACACCTTATCCACATATAACATCTTCGGATTTAAAAGAAATGCTGGCTATATCTCCGTTTTCACTGAATTCAGAATATTTTAAAATAAAATGAGTCTTTTGTTTTGTTGCCTTGGTAACTTGGGTAATTAAGTCCTTGGGGCGTCTCCACACCTAATTCCCTAAAACCATCTGGTTTAGGAGTCATTGACCCAAAGCTCGCTAAGTTTCCAATCGCTAAATAAAACAAGCTAAGCAAGTGTTCTCTCCAAGTTAAAAGTCCTCACGGTTCTTTGTAGGAGAATAATTTTGGCGGAGATGAGTTTTCTATTAAAACAGTTTTTTCGCGGAGATATGAAGGTATATTTATATAAGACGTTTTGCACGATAACGAAGGGTGTGTATGAACAAAAACAGGTAAAAGGGTGGGGTAAAAAATAAGACTTAGGTTCTCTGTTAAAAACGATTGAAATTCTGACTTGAAACCTAACTTGAGAACAAAAACTTGAGAAAATCTTAACTCCTTTCAAAACTCGTGTGATCCTTCAGAAGTTTATCCTAGTCTATAATTATGACATGATGACCCTAATCAATGTTCTTAAAACCTTATAGACACTATCCGCACAATCACGTAAAGACGCGTATGAGCTTATGTTAAAAAAATTGCGAGGAGTGAAAAATAGGGGTTAAAATTTTAGACTTGGGTAATAGAACTTCGAACTTTGATCTCTAACTTAAGATTAGAATCAACAGTTTCTCTACGACTCTAACTTGACCGGATTTTGTGGGTGTAATCTGCTGAAAACCCTCAAGAGACAACACTCCCCCTACTAGGGACACCTAGAGGTTTAACGGCTTGTTGCACATGCTCAGTGCAATCGCGTTCCCTATGAAAGTGAGGCAAGGATTTTTTGTTTTGCTCGGCACGAGCAAAAGATAAGTTTGGGGGTATTTGTTCATCTCAGAAAACTGCATATTAACACCGCTCATTATTTATCCATTTTGTTATTTATCGGTGCTATTAATCAGTGTCTGCTCAGTAATTACAGATTACAGGTATTCGTGATTAAATACTAGAAACACACTCAATATCACGGATATAGCGTTAGGAAGCCGACACTGCAATTAGAACAAAGAACCAACCGATATCCAAAGAGCTCTTTTGCAATAAACAAGTGAGCACACAATTTTTGGTCCAACACAATACATGTGTGACACTAGCTCTTTGATATGGACCATATGAGGGTTGTCCTTGCACAATTCATGAAAGTAGGCATATGTGTGGTGTGATGGGCAATAAATGCTAAAAAGTTTTGTTGTGATGCATTGCTTCAAGTTCTCTCCAAATCTCTGAATGCAAACCAGGTTATTTTAAACAAATCAAATAGCACCAGGATGATATTGAAGTAGACACAAAACCACCACATCAACCCGAGCCTCTAAGCTCGGATTTGGACCGGTGGCACGCTCAATGAATCCGAGCTCGCTGGGCCCCCTTGCCCCATTTGTCCCCATATTTTCCCCGTCCCTTCCTTGCAGTCACATCACCTCATTCTTATTACTTGTTTAATCTTTTTGGTGCCTATAAAAGCCAGATCAGTGAGCAAAGGAAGAGCTCACACGTACCATATAACATATAGCCATTTTTGATAATTTTTTAGTTTTGGTTTAGCTTGAGAGTGAGTGGGCTATCACTTGATTTCTTCTTCTTCTTCCCTCTTGAAGCTCTCTCCTGAGAGCTTCATTATGGAGGTTGAATAAGTTACCAATATCTTGTACCTCTTCTTCAAGTGTTAATAATATTGTTGTTTCTTTTATTTCTTGTTCTTGTTTTTATTTGCTTTTCTTGTTATAATGCTTAACTAATCTCTTTGGTTGTGGTAATGGTGAGGAAATGAGATGAAAGGCTTTGCCTCCTCCTCCTCTTGTTAATATTTAATGTGTTTATATATATGATTCTAACTTAAAGATTATTTATGTATTGATGTGATACGGTATTTTGAAACATGGTTACTTTGTAACCTCCTCATATACCATATTCACTCACTTTCCCCATTTCAATATTTAAGTTAAAATCAATTTAGTGTTAAGGTTGCTAGATTTAGATATGGTATTTTGTGATCAAGTGCTTGACAGTCTCTTAGTTTCATATACGATATACTATCACAAACACTTAGAAAACTCAACACTAAAATCATTTGCTCTCATGAACTAATTTGTGTTTTGATTATGTGGTAAGCTTGCTAACCCTCGTGCTTAGTGTTGATACCTCAAGCTCGGACATATAAACGGTAAGTGAACAAAACGGACTCGATTCGTATTTTGCGACAAATATAGGAATTTGATGATTTGTGCTTCGCAACCGCCTTGACAAATCATGCTTCATGCTGGGATCGATGTAAGGACGGACAACTCATGATCAAGGGAGCGTCGAAGGAATCGTCGCAATTCGATTCCGAGCCAAAGCCACAACCACTTCTTTCTTAGCTTCTTTGCTTGCTTTTCTTTGTTTTCGTATTTTTTATTTTCGTGACAAAACCAACCATTCGTTATTTGTTGAACCTTAAATCATAAGACTTAATACAGAATTCCCTGCGGATCGACCGGTACCTGCCGGCTTGCTACAATGCGCCATGCACTTGCGGTTTATAAATTTTAAAACGAGAACGATCTTGCGTGCGCATTCCATTTCCTTAAAAGCATATCTATTTCCAAAACATACGCGTTTGCGCGCGCGGGTGAAGTCCCAACACTTTGCGTACAGGAGCTCTGTTTGGCTTAAATACCGGCTTCCGCACTACGACGGATTGTTGTTGCGTACTCTTCGCTTTCACCGATAAACTCTGCTGCTCCTTGGCTACTTTGAGAACTTTGGAGAAGGTGGTCAATCCCAGAGATATAATATGTCTTTGAATCTCCACATCCAAACTACGCATAAACCTTCGTGCCCTATCTGCATCGTTGGCAACCAAAGGCCCCGCAAAACTACTGAGCTGAGTCCACTCAGCCGCATGCGCATCAATGGATCCGCTATTCTACTTCAGGCTAATAAACTTCTCTTCCATCTCTTCTCGAGAAGATTGCGGAAATAACTTCTCCAAGAAACTCCGCGAAAATGTTGCCCAACTGATCGGTTTGGGCAGACAGGTCTTCTCTACGAGCCAGCACTTGCGAGCGTAATCTACCAGTTGGATGCGTACTACATCCATCCTTTTCTCATCTGGAATCTGTGCGGAGACAAGCAGATTCTCTGTATCAACTAGCCACTGCTCCGCTGGCAATGGCTCCTCCAATCCTATAAATGTGGACGGACCGAGCCTTCTAAAGTCCGCCATGGTGCGCTCACGCTGTGCTAGCCCGGGTGCTACTGCAATTATGGACTGCTGAACCGTCCGCAGACCCTCCTGGAAAGCCTCGGCCTGCGGATGATTCAGCTCAATTTGCCGCATTTGGTTTTCCAGTATACCACGTATAACTCCAAGCAGTGCGACGTCATCAACACGCCTCCAGTACGATTGCAAATCTCTATCCGGCATGATTCTGAAGCCAAGACACTGAAGAGGATTAGCAATGGTAAACACGATTCAATAAACAATATAGCTATAGATTCAAGACTGGGAAGATAATAATGTGGCAGGACATGTTCCTAATTTTGGGTTTTCTGGTTAGTATATTGGGTTTAATACCCAACTAAAAAAGAACCAAACCTGACTAACCCTAAATCCTATGGCTTTGATACCAAACAAACCCTGTCACGCCCCGCTTCCCAAAATGCGCAGACTACGACACGTGACAGAGCCAACCATTCTACCTATGGGTAGGAATCATGTTAGTTATATGTATACCCTAGAGGCCATTACTGTACATGCGATGTATATTGTAGTGGATGCTTGGACATATATAGAGAGGACTTTCTTGCTCTACATGATAGTATGCTATCAGGTTGCACTTTATCTTAACATGTTAACGAATACTGTTTTGTGATCACAAGTTGATAAAGCCCTTAGGATTAGTACTAGATTACCAGGACTATGATGTAGATCATACTAGTGGGGACAGGGTAGTCGATATGTACATCCTTCAAATGTTCCTAGTCATGGGAGTATCGAGACAGGGCATCGGTACTCCAGAGTAGACTAGCGTATGCGCTTCTTGACCCATATGATGGGCGATGGATGATCCCATATCCATTGGTGTTTGACATCAGAGAAGGCATACGGGTGCTCAGTGGAGACTGGGTACATTGGACAGACTCGCCAAGAACTCCTAGATGGTATTATACCTATCGTCGGATAGCAGTTCTCTGGTGACACTGGTACAGGTTAGTTTGTAGACCCGAGATCGTCATAGAGTCTTGTGTGATTCCCACTGTGCTTTGATTTCCACCTTACCACTGTCAAGAGATCGTGCAAAACTGTGGCTTTTGGGTACAGTTCCGAGTTACATGGAGGCAATGAGCGATAGGAGGGGTTTCGTCTCTCCCGGTGTTGGGAGTTGATGTTGTGCTATGCTCGATTGGCCATAACAGGAAATCCCTGGCCATGGTTGCTGATAGTTACTGGTAAGTGTTATCATTAGTTTCTTGAACCGTTATGGACCTTGCATCGGCATGACTTATCAGGCTATTGGGGTCTGACGTTATACCACCCCCAGGCTATATGATATGCGACATATCAGACGAAGAGACCGGACTGTACGGTAGTGTTACTGATTGGATTCGCAGGAGTTATAGCAGGCTTGCTTGTTGATCTTCTAATCGCTCAATACCCAGGTGGCCGTTATGTTTAGCAGACCGCTTGCGGCTTATGGGTGTTTGATATGATCATCACCTACTGCCAGCGTATTGACGAGTCTTTAGAGTCCTACACAGAGGTTTCCTAGTTCATGTGAAACGGAGTAGGAGCACATATGTGATATGTGCGGGACCGAGATTAATACGAGTATGTGATACCGTCTTCTATTCTCACGATATGTGATATCGGTCGGGTATATGAGATATAGCCGGGTTATCGGATCAAGTGTTGATTCGATAAGTTGATTCATTTGATATTAGTCGGTTATATGTATTATAGCTGGATTATTAAATCAAGAGTTAATTTAATAATTTAATGTATAATTATATATTTGATATATTAAATTACATTAACTAATATTAGCTCACTTAAGATTTCTTTTCTCACTTTATGATACATTGATATATATGTGATATATGTTAAATGTATTGTTTTCTTTTTGCACAAAATATATATGTGATATATATTGTTGTGTCATGCTAGGTTACACATGCAACATGTATGTATGAGACTCACACCATGCTAGAGTTAAGTTAAGGTTTTATTTGTTTTAAGTAATTCAAACACTTGGATAATGAGTCATGGAAGATGCTTGGAGAAGCTTGTGGAAAACATCGACTTAGTCCACTTGTTTGTCTAGCTTAAAATATTTTTCAACCCAACCCTTAACTCATAGCTATGGTTAAGTCTTTACAATGGTTAGTGGATGACATATACAAACCATGGTTGCATTTCTAACCTCATGAGTTCATTCATCTCTTCATGACTTCTTCTTCTTCCTCACTTGAAAAAGCTTGCTAGTTTTTTCTAAGTGATGGAAAACTTGTGAGAAAAATATATCTAAAATGAGCCCACTTCCTACTTCATCATCCTCTACTATTAGCCATTTAGTTTAGGGTGTTTGCTTCACTAATCTACACAATTAGTGAAGAGATAGCATGAGCTAGTGTCTCCTCGACGTAGATCATCTTCGGCCTCGAAGACTTCGAAGCAAGCTTGTTCGTTTCTTCATGGGAGCCTCTCTAGAGTCCGGAAGTTTGTGATCGCAGCAAAAGGACTACTACACGGAGCTATTGAAATGAAGGACCGGTCTACAAAGGTTGTATTCCTTGTTCACTTAGATGTAAAGAGTTTACATATCATGTTTAACCCTAAGTCTCTAGTTAAGATCTTGGTTAGGGTTTTTTAGCACCCCAAAATTTTAAAGTAGCATGATTGATACTTGCCAAAACCTTGCTAAGGTGCTAAGCTAACCCTACAAATCATCCCTCCACAATCACATTACGGCTGTCTATAAGATACCAAGAACGGTAAAATATAAAATCTATCTAGTACATGTCCATTTGCCACAGTAAATAGAGTCAAGAAAATGCATAAGCGGAAACGAATCAAATCCAATAAACAACATCTGAATCATGGCCCAATATGGGCTCACATCATAGAAATAAAACTGCGGAAATAAACTAAACTAAACAACTCTAAATACACGATCAATTCTGTTGGCTATAGTGCCCTCAAGTCAATTATTGGATCGTAGGCACGTGATTGCAATGATTGAGGGAGGACTTATACCGGTAGAACAGTCTTACTCGAGATGATAATATGCTATTTGGTTTATCTTTATCATCATGTACATGCTTCAGGTGACATTACAGATCACTATTATATGTTGATAGAGCCCATAGGATTCTTGCTTGACTACCAGCAATATGATGGTGATCATATACGTGAAAGTTGGGTGGTCTATAAGCACATCCTTAAAGTGTCCCTAGTCGTGGGAATTTCGAGACTAGGCATCGATACTCCAAGAGTAGACTAATGTATACGGATCGAGACCCCGACGAGGGGCGGTGGCCGGTCTCACAAGCCATTGGTGTTAGTTGGTTCACCTAAGATATATACAAGTGCTCATTGGGTTATGAGTACACCGGACGGACTCGCCAGGAACATGCTAGTTGGTATTATACCTTTTGTCAGATAGCAGTTCCCTGGTGACATGTGTACAGGCTAGTCTATCGACCTGAGATCGTCATTTGCCTCGTATGAGTTCCCACTGTACTTTGATTACTACCCTACCACGGCACAAAGGAGTCATGCAAACAGGTTTTAGTTAGGTACAGTCCCAAGCCACATGGAGGCAGTGAGCAGATCGTCAGAGGATTCATCTCTCCCGGTATTAGGGGTTGATGTCACGGTGTACACGAATAGCCATCACCAGAAATCCTTGGCCAAGGCAGTCGAGAATTACTGATTTGGATTAGTAGTTTCTCAGGTGGTGATGGGCTTCATACCGACACTAAATGTCGCGTTATTAAGGATCTGATTTTATCCACCCCCTAGACTCGATATGCGATACTCATAGACGAACGGACCGGACTGTACGAATATTGTCACTGTTAGGCTCAGTAGGGGTTTCAGGATGAGTTTGCTCGCCGGCCTCCCTTTCGCTCAATACCTGGATAACCGTTACGTACAGCTAGTACCACTGACGTACTTGTGGTTAAACCCACTGCCAGTGTATTGACGAGTCTTTAGAGTCCCACATAGAGGGTTTCCCTGCTTCAGGCGAAACTTTGTAGAGGCCGTATGGTTTTATGGCAAGGTTCGATCATATACATGCACTTGTGCACGGATCATGATCGGACGGATAATACTAGTGGGCTTTGGTTTAAGCCAGATCCTAGTATTATATTTTTGGATTATTTTCGTCTCGTTGTATTCGTATTCAGTCAGAATACGGATGCGGGTATGTATATACGGATGAGAAGTATTCTTGTAATTCATTACAATATTACTTTAGATAATGCCATTTCTTTTAATGGATTAAACATTAAGTTTTAAATGTTTATTTGGAATGGAAAGTGTGACTCATTGTTTTGCATTCATTATCTAGCATGCTCACTTAGTGATTCATGGTGCCACACGGGTGTGACTCATGGTGGTGGGTCATGAAGTGAGCTATGGTGGTATGATGAAGGGTTTTGGAGTATTGTGAGATATTTATTGGGTAGAGGTACATCTTTCTTGGCTAGGTATTTTTCTTTAGTTGCTCACAACTAATATCTCACAACACTTCACAACTTCTTGACTTGGTCTTTTCTTGAGCTCACACTTTCCTCACCTCATGGCATCTTCTTCAACCTCCACCCAAACCCTCTCATGAGTTAAGAATCCTTGGGTGTATTGAGATAAAGTAATCACAAACTCTCTCTCTACTTCATCTTCGCTATCTAGGTTAGCAAACTAGATACCCGAGTTGCTTCGATTTTGAGGTCGGAGCCCGTATTACTAACCCTTGACGTGGATCTTCTTCGTTGGGGGGAGACCGAAGATCAAACTTGATTGAGGAAGCCGCGAGGAGCTTGGGACAGAGGTTGAAGACCGAAGGACTCGGATCGTTTGGTATAACCTCTTTAAACTCCTTTTCATATAGCTAGTATAGGGTTAATAGTACGATCCGGGAATCGGGTTCCGTTAGCGCCGGGTCTTTAAAGTTTTTGTTCCACATTTTGCCACGGATTGATGGATGGGGCGCTGGCGTAACCCAACATGGTATCAGAGCCAACCCATTAACCACATACTAGTTTATTTAGACGATGTTAAAGTATCGAAACCGAAACAATACCAACAATATTCTAGTTTCTGTCAAATTTTTCCGAGTCTTCAAAAAAAATATTAAGCAATTGCAGAAGACTACCTGTATGACCACTAGAACACACCCCAAACACGAACCCCAGATTCAAAAATTGGACCGGCCAGATCACCCTAAATTCCGAGGTGGCCGGTTTTGTTAAAGCTTCTGGACTTGATTTTTGTGGTGTGGTCTAGTCTCTAGAATATTGGTTCAGTGGTATTGCTTATTTAGCCCAGTTTGGATATGGTTTTATCTAGAAGTTTGGGGCTATTCGAGGTTATTTCGAATTCGATATTTCTATCACTGTTTAAATTTTACAGTACATGCATTACTATCTGTGACCATGAATGTCATTAGAGCAGTACAACTTGTCTAATTGCTATAGTTCTTTTAGACGGGTTTGCGAACGCGACATTCACATTGATATTATGTGTTGTGTTGTTTTTGTTGGCTGGATCATCGTGATGGATAGCTTGGGTGCAATGATAGTACAGTTTAATTTCATTTGTACATTTGATATCGCGAGGCGAGCGTCCGACATGTAGACTACTGTCACTGCCTGTTTGTATATTATTTGTTTAGCGCACGACCGAGTTGAGGTCGATGTCACCGTTGTACATATTTTATTTTCTGTACTAGAATTACCCCGCGATGGAGTGCACGGATAGCCGGGTTCTGGAGGGAAACGGGTATGCATCTCATGGCATTAAGACGGAGGAGGCCTCACTCTAGAATTGGCGGGCTATTCGCCACACTCATGGGGGGTATAGGTTGACCCAAGGAGGGGTGCTCAAGTTACCGAATTCCGTGAAGTGTCGGGTGGCCCATTCACTTTAATGAAGGGGGTTGCCTCACTTCTGGTTTTGGCGGGTAACTTGCCGCACTCGTAGGGGTCTAGGTTTTCATTGCACAGGCTATCCACACGACCAGGAGAACGTCGGGTTTCACTTACGGCTCAAAGGAAACCCGGAGCTCCCAGATTATCTGTATTGTTCTGTAATGCTTATCGCTTATCTGTGATATTGCATTTATCACGCCTAGAGCGATTATTATATATTGTATATATATACTAATAGATGTTGTATATTTTTTGCACCCGCACTAGTCCAACCCCCGCTCTGTCGTTAGTTAAGTAAACTAACGGGTGATGACAGGGCCCAGTGGCGAATGCGGATGGCATATACGTACATTATATTTTCGTTCTTTTCTGGTGTGATTAATTGATGGAATTGTGTTGCTTCTGATCAATGCAAAGAAAACAGACCTATTCGATATTGTTGGAACAACTTTTAAAAGTTGTTATTACAAGAACGTTTTCTTTTGTTTTGCACAGCGGTATTCAGTTATGAATATCCAGCACCTCATTCGACGAGGCAAGAGCCGAGATCCCCTCACCGGGAATGACCTCTTGGGCAGAAGTTTGCGTCAGGGTAATAACTTCACTATAGTCGATTACTTTTTGCTTTGCATCGAGATATTCAGTGGGAATATCCTGCACCTCATTCGACGAGGAAAGTGCCGAGATCCCTTCATCGGGAGTGACCTCTTTAGCAAAGGGTTTTGCCACTATATATTTGTAAGAAGCTATCTGATTCCTTCAACGATATCAAGTTCATTGCGTTAAAGGGTTTTTGCCAAAAACCATTCGTAGCCCTCCGTCGTTTCAAACGGGTAGCACTTAGTATTCATGCTATGTTTGTTGGCCTTTGTCAAGGCATAGTGTATGGTAGCTATTTGTTATTTTTCTGCTGCATAGATAGATGCGTTGGTTTGGGACAGTCGTACAGCCTTGTTGGCCTTAGTCAAGGGCGAGTACGGGTGGGTTCAAATTAACCTGGACAACGACGGGTAGAACTTGACATAGGACTTATGATTTGTTGGCCTTAGTCAAGGTCATAAGAGCATAGGGTAAAAATCACATCGGGAGTTTCAAACATACAGGAAACATGCCAGGCATGCGCATACCTTCTGGAGTGTGATAACTTGAGTGGATTCCATCAGGTTATCATGCGATGATAGTTGGATCCCGATTCCCACTGATGAGTTGGTTTACTCCTCGGGTAATTTTAGATGATCTCGACTAATTCTTCTTTCAGATTTGGAGGAGAATATGCGGATATAGTGGGAGACATCCTGATTAAATAAAGTGATTAACCATTCTGATCTAGATTAGAGTGCACACTGAGTGTTTCTTTTCTCTCTCTCTCTTTGGCAGCGACCATGTCCCGACCCTAGACTAGAACTCATAAACCAAGTTAACCGAACCTTCTTAAAACACACTGGCTTTTGGATTGTCAAACTTGCATACATCATTGCCACTCCTACCTTTACCCTTTGAATTTCTCCAGAACACCCCGTATCACTACAAAGATCCACATTTATTGGATAATCCATCGTATAGTTACATACAAACTCGAAGTAACTTGTTCCAGTTCGAGGATGGATTCTGGTTCAGGAGAAATTGAATAGGACTATTCAGTTGTCTTTTCCTTTTACCTTCTCTCACGTTGCGAGGACTCCTAGGAATAGGAGAGGGTACACCTATTAAGCTTATTAGATAGCCTTCTTCCAAACCATAGGCACGTGCCGAAAGGTGGGGAAGGAAGAAAACCAATTAGCATCAGTATGGTGTACAGAAGGTAATGAGTAAAGACAAATAAAGGGATTAGAAAGAGGGCAAAGTAAATTGCGACTGGTATCATTCACGACCAAACTGCATATATCATCGCCACTCCTACTTCACCTTTGAATTTCTCCAGAACACCCCGTATCACTACGAAGATCCACATTTATTGGATAATCCATCGTATAGTTACATACGAACTCGAAGGAACTTATTCCAGTTCGAGAACGGATTCTGGTTCAAAAGAAATAGAATAAGGATTATTCAGTTGTCTTTTATCTTTACCTTCTCTCAGGTTGCAAGGGCTCCTAGGATTAGGAGAGTACACCTATTACGCTTATTAGATATTCTTCTTCCAAACCATAAGCTGGTGCCGAACAGTAAGGAAGGAAGAAAACCATTTAGCCTAAGAGAAGTGTACAGAAGGCAATGAGTAAAGACAAATAAAGGGATTTGGAGAGATGGCAAGAAAATATAAGGTTACAGTCATGAATCTGGATAATGGAAGATGCATTACTAGGAATACCCGGCTACCGCTTCGAAACATTTTAATGTCAGTTTCACTATGCGTTGTTAATTGAAAATTGATTTCCTAATTAGATCCTTACTCTAGGGTATGTATTTACCAGGTTTGATTCTTATATCTGTATAGTTTTACAGATGATGAGTGAGAGTAAGTTATTGGAAATTAGGTGATAAAATCCTCTGTATATCAGAATTCGTTGTAATTGATGATATTTGAGGAAATTGCCTGGGGTTTTGCCTGACGGCAAATATCTGGTTTTGAATATCCGTTGTTATGCACCAATTTCAAACTGATATATCTGTACGTTTATTTTATAAAATTAGATATAACTTTTTGAAATTATGTCCATGACATTTACCTATATCAGTTGATGATTGGGTAAGGAGCATTAAACAACGGTGTAATTCTTCTTAACCATAGTACAGTTTTCAACCTATGACACACAGGGTTTGAGTTATTAAACTCAGGGGACTTATACAAAGTATTGTATGTTGTCCAGTGTCCACTAGGACAAAGAGGTTGGTCCCCGTACTATATTCTGTTTACTTGTGACTTCTCCAGTTTTAGACAAGTATTTCATGGAAATACAAGGTCCAAGTTTTGAGAAGTTATAGGTACAAGAATAAAGTAGAGAACCATGTGTTACAAGTATCAGAATTCTTCAAGGTGATCGAAGATATAGATACTTGTGTTTGGTATTCAGTTGATAGTAATGGTTTTGAGAACTTGCTTCTCTTTCAGGTTACTCATATTTGGATGTACTCCTAAGTTGAGTAATGTTGATCGGCCTCTCTCTATTTAGTTGACATGCACTGGAGACAGTTGCATGATTTGAATCTGGTTCCAATTAAATTAGTGCCTATGTTTCTATATTGTATATAGAATGGTTCATATCTTAACGATGTTAAGGTATATGGAGTTGTCCGGCTTATACTTAAAACCAGACTGTGGATAACTCAAGGCTCGTTTCTGTAATGGCAGAGTGTGGATTATCACGGGCTATGACGAGGGTTAACTTTCTACCATCTGGAAGATCAATAGTGATATTGTTCTTGACTCGCCACAGTTTTAGCAAAATGGACTTTTTCAGAAAACAGTGGTTGGAGTATGGTAGAACTTGAAGTGATTCCAGAACCACAAACGATTACTGAAAATTTAATAGAACCGAAAAATTCAATCGGGTTTGACATTCCATTAGCCGCTCCGCAGATATGGTGGTTAACCTCATGCGCCCGAGAGGTACTTCGGTATCCTCAAAGACAGTGACAGGGAGGTTCTTGTTTACCCAGGCTTACCATTACTGCTGTTCTAGACTATGAGACCCGGCAGGAGGATGAGTATAGCATCGTTCTAAACTAGCTTTAGAAGTGCATGTGTATATGACTCTGCCTGAGGGTTGTTATAGACAGTGGGAGCAGCGGAAGCATAATGGACAAGTAGCTTGTGTCTATTTATAGACTAAAGCAGGTATAGCGGAGATAGATCATCTATTTTTGATGTGACAGTCATAGGCTTTGACTTCATCGGAATAGGAGATGGATCTGTTAAGAAGGTAGTATGGTGTGATGTCATGGTATGTGGATGGCATACACTTTGTAGGAAGTGAAATTCCTATACTACGATCGGTTATACTGTGGTTGTCACACAGTGGTTTATCCACATAGGATATGGATATTATATCAAGCATTCTGGTTACTAGATCTATAGTTTTAGATCTAGATTTGGGTAGTTTCCCAATCTGGGTACTTTGACACTATTCTAAAGGTGTTTTAGAATGGACGACTCCTGTCATGGTGGTGTACCTGCAGGTGATGGAGTCACCCTCTCTAAAGGTGTCTTACAGACTAAAGGGGAGAGGGAAGTGCATGATCGGTATATCACTTACTTAGGCAATTGAGTCAATCATGAGATGTCAAGTACCACACCAGATATTGTTTTTACACTAGATGCAATAAGTTTATATATTAATCCAATCCTGGAGAAACGTTCAGAAGCAGTTTATGAACATAAGTGGATGTTCTAGGGATTTAGAAACGGCAGCCTCCTTCGGGAGATGGTTATCATTCCAGGCTTCCAAGATGACCTGGATGACAGAGTGACTGTCAGAGTTATAGTTTTCCCTCTTGACAAGGGGCAGTAGTTTGGACAGGTGGTCTAAGCGGATACTGAGGGAGGCATGGCGCAGGATACTGATTAAATTCAATGGACAATACAGTCTAAGAAGTTTGCTGGATTTGGAGTTCATTTCTAAGACAGGTATTGCTCATTTCGGGAGATGGCTTTCTCCACGAACTTGAGATATAGAGAGACATAGAAAGAAACATTGGAGCGGATCCACTCACTGAGGCTATTTCTCGAACGCAATAGTTTTACAAACGAGCTTTGTGAAACTGATTAGTAGAGAAGTTGGGTGTTCGGTATCACACGGGCTGTGAGTATGCGACACCGCAATAATTAGCCTTAAGCGCAAGTGGGAGATTATTGGCTATAGTGCCCTCAAGTCAATTATTGGATCGCAGGCACGTGATTGCAATGATTGAGGGAGGACTTATACCGGTAGAATAGTCTTACTCGAGATGATAGTATGCTATCTGGTTTGTCTTTATCATCGTGTACATGCTTCAGGTGACATTACAGATCACTATTACATGGTGATAGAGCCCATAGGATTCTTGCTTGACTACCAGCAGTATGATGGCGATCGTATATGTGAGAATTGGGTGGTCTATAAGCACATCCTTAAAGTGTCTCTAGTCGTAGGAGTTTCGAGACTAGGCATCGATACTCCAAGCATAGACTAATGTATACGGATCGAGACCCTGACGAGGGGCGGTGTCCAGTCTCACAAGCCATTGGTGTTAGTTGGTTCACCTAAGATGTATACAGGTGCTCATTGGGTTATGAGTACACCAGATGGACTCGCCAGGAACATGCTAGTTGGTATTATACCTATTGTAAGATAGCAGTTCCCTAGTGACATGTGTATAGGTTATTCTATCGACCTGAGATCGTCATTTATCTTGTGTGAGTTCCCACTGTACTTTGATTACTACCCTACCGCGGCTCAAAGGAGTCATGCAAACAGGTTTTAGTTGGGTACAGTCCCGAGCCACATGGAGGCAGTGAGCGGATCGTCAGGGGATTCGTCTCTCATGGTATTGGGGGTTGATATCGCGGTGTGCACAGATGGCTATCATCAGAAATCCTTAGCCAAGGTAGTCGAGAATTACTGATTCGGATTAGTATTTTCTCAGGTAGTGATGGGCTTCATACCGACACTAAATGTCGCGTTAATAAGGGTCTAACTTTATCCACCCCCTAGACTCTATATGCGATACTCATAGACGAACGGACCGGACTGTATAGATATTGTCACTGTCAGGCTCAGTAGGGGTTTCAGGATGAGTTTGCTCGTCGGCCTCCCTTTCGCTCAATACCTGGGTAGCCGTTACGTACAGCTAGTGCCACTGACGTGCTTGTGGTTAAACCTACTACCAGCATATTGACGAGTCTTTAGAGTCCCACACAGAGAGTTCCCTGCTTCGGGCGAAATATTGTAGAGGCCATATAGTTTTATGGCAGGGTTTGATCATATACATGCACTTGTGCACGGATCATGATCGGACGGATAATACTAGTGGTCTTTGGTTTAATCCGGATCCTAGTATTATATTGTTGGATTATTTTCATCTCGTTGTATTCGTATTCAGTCGGAATACGGATGCGGGTATGTATATACGAATGAGAGGTATTCTTGTAATTCGTTACAAGATTACTTTAGATAATGCCATTTCTTTTTGTGGATTAAACATTTAGTTTTAAATGTTTATTTGGAATTGAAAGTGTGACTCATTATTTTGCATTCATTATCTAGCATGCTCACCTAGTGATTCATGGTGCCACATGGGGGTGACTCATGGTGGTGGGTCATGAAGTGAGTCATGGTGGTATGATGAAGGGTTTTGGAGTATTGTGAGATATTTATTGGGTAGAGGTAGATCTTTTCTTGGCTAGGGATTTTTCTTTAGTTGTTCACAACTAATATCTCACAACACTTCACAACTTCTTGACTTGGTCTTTTCTTAAGCTCACACTTTCCTCACCTTATGGCATCTTCTTCAACCCCCATCCAAACCCTCTCATGAGTTGAGAATCCTTGGGTGTATTGAGACAAAGTAATCACAAACTCTCTCTACTTCATCTTGGCTATCTAGGTTAGCAAACTAGATACCTGAGTTGCTTCGGTTTTGAGGTCAGAGCCCGTAATACTAACCCTCGACGTGGATCTTCTTCGATGGGGGGAGACCAGAGATCAAACTTGATCAAGGAAGCCGCGAGGAGCTTGGGACAGAGGTTGAAGACCAAAGGACTCAGATCGTTTAGTATAACCTCTTTAAACTCCTTTTCATATAGCTAGTATAGGGTTAATGGTACAATCTGGAAAACGGGTTCCGTTAGAGCCGGGTTTTTAAAGTTTTTATTCTACATTTTGCCACGGATTGATGGCCGGAGAGCTGGCGTAACACAACAAATTCTTCATTGCTCAGCTTGATTGCTAAAATACTGTCGATCTGCCTGCGATAAATGTAAAGGAACTGGGCCATGCAAAACCCAGATGTTAGTACGTCATAATATCAAAATAACAGTGATAACTAGGATATAACGATTTAAGTAAACATGAATATAAATGAATAACACAGATATGAAATAGTGAGGTATGTGTATGTATGGGTGTGTGATGTGTATTCTAAAATTGTGCTTCTAGGTCATCTATTCTAAAAGTCTTTGAAATCAATTAATATAATCCTCATCGTAACCCAACGGTATATATCCCATTTATTCCCTACGGGACCACGATAACAATATTTATTCCGTAACGTCCGGAAACACGGCAAACCAGTAATTATTCCGTAACACCCAGAAAAATGGCAAACAAGTAATTATTCCGTGACGCCCGGATAAAAGGCAAACAAGTAATTATTCCGTAATGCCCGGAAAAACGGCAAACAAGTAATAATATCCTCTTGAGTTACGTTTCGATTACATTCTTGATTTCCCCTTTTCCCCCAGGTTTGTGTTCAAGTCGGGTATTGCCAATATAGATCTAATGCCAACACAGGATCAAGTATGTACAGTTCTTGTCTATGCAGATAACAAGTCACGTCCGTCAGGATAACACGTTAAAATTATTGGCATTAGTAACAAGATCCAAGTAACATGTCAAGTAGTTTGTCGTGATCATGTCATGTGATGCATATCAACCAAATAGATACCTAATGTGAAACTGTAATCAATATCGGAACATGGTAAACACAACCGATGCGAGGATGCATATGTATATATCTGTAATAACCATTATACATTCATTACCATACATGATGCAAACTAAATAACATGTTGTACTAATGTAATAGTATAATGATATCATGATGTTCCTGTATGCAACTAGATATGTTATTATCAGTACGGATAACGTAACACTGTAAATCGGTAATATTTGCTTAATAATAAAACACATGTACTATTTTTATTCATATAGATATCGATATAGTAACATAGCATGTTGCAAGTTAAACTTGCCTGATCGGATCTCACGTCGGAATACGGATACTGCATCCGATGTCGGATAAACGTCACGATGCAAACTCACACGCAGGACTGGACCTGGCTGATCAATGACGTGACGTGGTGACTAGGCTGAACGACGACGATGGCTGGGTCGTCCATATCGTCGGCGACGCGTGCGACTCCGGCGAGACGGCCGGGAAAACAAGAAAGCAAGAAAGAAAGAAGAAGAAGAAGAAGAATGGGGGTGTGGCCGCTGGTGTTTAGTTCTGATATTGAGTTCGGGGACATAGGACAGAGGAAAGGGGCGAGGCGATGGCTTGACGACGACGAGGGCTGCCATCGGCGATGAGGTAGCTATGGGTTTTTTAAGTTGTTGTTGGTCGTCGGGGATTGTCGAGGGTGGTGGTGGTGTCAGGAGTTAGAGAGGAAAGTAAGGAGGTGACAGTGAGGTCTGTGGTGATCGGCGGTGAGGTTTTTGGGGTCACGTCGGGGCTATGCAGGGATGGTCGTGGGTGGCGTTGAGTGCAGGGTGCTCGGGGTGAAGGAGGAGAGGTGGAACGGAGGTAGAAGCGCAGAAGGTGGTGATGAAGGTGGCGAGGTGATGAGGTCGTGGGGAGGTCGGCGGCGAAGTGAGGGAGCGGGCTAGGGTTTGGGTTATGGTTCTCGTAGCGGGGAGAAAAATAGAGAAAAAGAGGAGAGAGAGTTAGTGTATAAATTATGAGGTTTTAATATATAAATTATATATTAAGAGAGAGAGACAGAGGGGTAGAGAGAGATTGAAAGAATAATTTAGTTAATTAAATATATATATATATTATATATATATATATATACTGTTGTGTTTAGTTGTTTATAAAATATTATATAATATATATTCTGGGTTTAAACAGTTAATATCAAAATACTCCGAATACTATCCGGGTTTCTTCTAAAAATCTAGTTTTAAAATATGGAGAATATGCGTAAAAGTTAAAATCATAATGCGATATCCGGTCAATCAAAACATATACCCCCAAGTACGGATCTTTGTAAATATACGTGGTGATCAAAACGAGTCTGTTTTAACAATTTAGACATGAACACGATATATGGATGCAATCATATGATATGGGGTATGATAACAGACCATACTAGATATCAAAATATATTATTTGGTTATTATTTGTATTATTAAAACATATGCAGATACCAAATATATGATACATGTATATAGAATCTAGATGTGCATGGATCCTCTGTACTAGCAAAATATGACGTAATTTAGAACCATGATGGGTTTCAACCATGCGGGTCGGGTCGGATACTAACCACCGTTACCAAATGCATTATCCGCACCTAAAAACAATAATAATCAAGAAGTTGTCGCATGATTGGAAAATACCCCAAATAAAATATCGTATAAATGCACTAGGGTGTTACAGATTCTAATCCTAGGGTTTAGTATCCAAGCTAGAAATTCTATTATCCTAAGTTAGAAATATCAAACCCTTATTTTTCACACCTCACTTCTTATTTAATTTAAGATCATATACGTCTTTACATGCGTGTGCAAATAGTATCGTTACGTTTCAAAAAGTTCGATTAAAGTCGTTATGTTATAAAGTACGGACCGGATAAAACTTCAAAATGATCAAGCGTGTTTGTAAAGAGTTAAGCTTTTCTCAGGTTTTGTTCTTCAGGTGGGTTTCAAATTTTGAATTTCTATCATCTCTAACAAAAACCTAAGCCTTATTCTTCACTCCACTTTTTACTTCTTTTCGTTCATACACACATTCGTGAACGTACAATAGTTTTTATCATTGTGCAAAGCCTTTATATCTCCGTTAAAATATTTTTATAAAAATCTCATTTTGTAACAATCCTAAAAGTCCTATACACTTTTATTGATCCAATGTTAATAAAACAGTGTATTTCTGTTCTGGTTTCGAGTTATAAGTTATTTTTGATAACTTATGTACAAGAAACTCCTTATAGCTCACTGGCTAAGCCTTTCCTCTGCTGTCCCATAGCCTACAAGTTCGAATCCCATCAGTTCCAATTATTTTTAATATTTTTTTTGGAAGCCCAAGAGTTGTATGTGCATTACACGGAGAAACGAAGAGTTGCAAATAAATCAAATAATAAAAACGAGACTTAAATACCCAGATGAATGCACTGCACGAACCCCGAGACCAACCCCTACTTTTGGACTGCCGGTTTTCCCATTTTGACCGCTACCGGCAGGTGGTTTTTGCCCAAAAGTCCCCATTTTTTCCTGTGTATCCCTTCAACTCCCCACTATTCCTTTTTCCTATTTGATTTTCCTCCAATTAACCAGAGAACCCTACACCCTTCATCTACCCCTTTACTTTCACTTTTAATACATTTTATTATCTTTTTAATTTCCTCTACACCTATATTTTCCTCTATAAATACCAATCCTATTCCCAAGTTTTTCTCTCAAAACTATACTGAAATTGTTCTTCTCAAATACCCTTAAGTTCATCTCTCTCAAGATCAAGGTGAATGCAAACTCCTCAGATTCGAAGCACAAAACAAAATCCTTCCAAGATTCCTCCACTTCTATACAAATCACGTAGGGGACATCGGTATATCAAGCATACCCTCTTAGTCACAATCTCGGTCTCGGTTCTACAAACCGAGACCTCGACTCTTCCTTCTCCTTCGTACGAGTACGAAAGCGTAATTGTAATTCTCTATCCCTACCTCCTTATTCTTTTCTCTCCTACACCTAGATTTGTAATTCCCAATCATCTTATCCCATTCGTTTGTTGCCCTTTTTCATATCACCATCAAAATACGACTTTTGGTGGCTAACTTCACTTTTAAATTTATTGTTGTAAAATTTTGAATTACTATTATAATTGGATGTTAATATTTATAAGGAATTTCACCTACCAATATACAATCATTACATGTCATGCTTCACCTTCATATCATATGAATTTAAAATGAATTTGTTAAAGCTACTCTAGAATGCATGTAACGCCAAAATACCATGAACTTTAAAAGTGACCTTTTTATCGATATCTAGAAATATATATCTCTAGAAAACTCATGGGGTAATGACCTACCCGATCACATACACTATGGTTTCATAGCACAAGGTTCTAAACATACGGTTTATTTAAAGAATAAGTTTTACATTAAAATACCACACTTGTTTTCAAAACGGGTTTCTTTTAAATATATATTTTAAATCCTTGGCAAATACGCATCTACAACCCTCGTTAGGGGACCCGCTAATGGATGGTGCGGATTATCGCATATCTTTGGGATAGTAGAGCGAGATGCAGAACTCCTCACGGAGTATTCGGTCTCGAAAGGAAATAAAAATACGGTTTTTAAGAAATACGACTTTTCTAAATAAAAACGAAACTTTGGAAATTATATAAAGCTATGAATTCGTATTTTCAACAAAGGCATATTATGAAACTATATTTTTTAAAATGAAAGATTAAAATTTTAATAAAATACCATCAAGTTTCTAAAAGAGCTAGTTTTCATAAAAATACCATAAACTTTTTAAAACTGGGTTTTTATTACTAAAACACCCTAACAATTAAAATACATGTTCATGAAAATCCTAAATATTATAAATCACCCTCGAGGTTTATTTTTAAAACTATATTAAAGTATTTTTCATAAAACCCTCACGAGGTATGCAAACAATATTTTAAGAACTATAGACTAATATAGGCTTAAGCGGTATCATTTCTCTTGAGCCTCAGGGAGCTGGAGAAAGTGAGTGCTTGCCTATTCAGATTAGACAACTTAACGGAGTTTTCTATGGCAATTGTCTTGGAAAAAGACACAAATTCTGCCGTCCATGTGCAGTGGTTACCGATTACTCTCGAACTTAAGAAATTCAAGAGCTAAATCTTTTCATAAGATATTTACTCTAATCTGAATACAAACTTAACCAGGATCTAAACTTTAACATAAACTTAAACCTTTGATCATAGACCAGAACACTTGAACTTGAATATTCCAAAACTTGAATACTAGAATACTATGACTTGACATGAACTTAACATGAATACCAGAACAAAATGGATGCTATTGAAACTGACTTGACTCGAACCATGAATACAACTTGACATGAATACATGAACACTTGACACGAAAACTTGACTTTGACATGAACTCAATCTTGCAACTTGATGTATTCATGCATTCGAGCAAGGCTGGTAATTTAAACTGTAACCTAGAATACACGATGTGTTGGGGTAGTTCAAGTGTGGATCCAATGAAATCTTAGGAGTCCCCCTAGATCATGAATCCATATCTACTAACACAAGCAATCCATCATGAAGGCACATGTTTCCTTGCTCATGGATTATAGCCTGTTGAGTTTGGAATACTTCAACACTACGTTGAACTCCCGTTACTAACACTTAATTCGGGCCCGTGGTTCCTTACCCCTGGATTACAGCCTATTGGGTTCGAGAACACTCTTGAGATTGGTTGGCATTCAACCTTGAACTTACGTTAAATTAGTTTACATATATAGAGACCTTTTAGGATACTTGCATGCACTTTATATTCACTATACCTACACTACACGGCCATACTATACTTTACTCATGTTACTTTGCCATGATATATAGAACTGCATGTTAAATAGAATTGCCATGCTCATATTAAATGACATGTTTAAACACCCTATCTCATAGTCCATTGCTTCATGATATCCATTTTTCTTTTCCATTATACTTTTATACTTCACACATTTTTTCTTGGGGACTTACCGAGCGAAAGTTCACTGACGGACATTCCACTCATCTTTGTTTCTTGGAATGTTCGTCAGATACTGTGGAGACTGAGGAGGTAGACACCACAGAGGAGGAGCACGATCAGATCGCGACTCAGGCCTAGACTAGTTATTCTTTTCTTTCAGTTTATATATGTCACATGTTTAGGCATTTCTTTTCTTGTATTTTCTTTCAGTTGAACTCATATATTGTAGATGTATCAAGTTTGAATGTAAATAAAATTGTTGAAGTTTAAATCTCATGTTAATTTCTTGTCATTTTACATTGCTCAATTACGCTTAGCGTATTTATTCCGGGAAATGACATTCTCGAAATAAATATGTCACGGGCCTCGTCACGTAGCTACTACCGTATTTTGGGAAGCGGGGTGTGACATGTTTTTTGTCAAGATTATTCTTACACAAAGAACCATGAGGAATTTTAACTCGTAGAGAACACTTGCTTGACTTTATTTTAATTTGGACTTTCTAGGTTTCTTAGTGAGCTTTGGGCCAATGCACCTAAACCGGTTGGTTTTAGAGCTTTAGGTGTAAAAACACCCCAGTGGACTTAATTTCCCAAGTCACCTAGGCCTTAAACAAAAGACTCATTTTAGCGTGAAAATCGTAACAATTTAATGCGAATGGAGATATAACCAGTTGTTCATTTTATTTTTAAGATAGAAGACGTGTTTCTGTAGATCAGGTGTGTAATCACTCCAATTATATTTTAGATGGGTTATTTTTCAAAGCATCAGTAATATCCCTTCATTTCCACTTCGCTTTATAAACTAATCTTGATATTACATATCTCAGAAAAACCGGTTTGATCCTGAAGGAGTTCATCAACTTTAAAAAGTGTTTTAAGACATATCAAACTTTTTATCTAATTTTCAAAACTCACGACACGTATAGTGTGATGTAAAGACGTAGATTAGTTATGGTTAAACTCAAAAAAGGGTTATTTTTCGGGGTTTTAATATCTAAAAATAGGATCTAGTTGTTTCTATCTTATCAGACTAAATCATCAGTATTTTGAATCTTAGCTTTCCCACTAGCTAACTTGACGACAAAGTTTATATTTTTTGAAATTTTTCTATTTTTATAGGTTTTTCAAAATAATATATCCAAATGCAAAATTTACAAATGAATGCAAGGATAGAAGTCTTACCGAGCATACCCCCAAACTTAAATCAGATAGCGCCATCGTTGTCATGCTATACAAAGAAAATTGTGGAGGTAACAAAAATATGTTGGGGAGCTTTTTTTAAACAAGTGAATTTCACTGGGCAAGAAATTTCCTAAAGAAAACAAATATTCACAAGACAAGGATAACTATTTATGAGAACAAAAGATCTGTATATACATACCCCCCCCCCCACACACACACACTTTATTTAAAACAGTGTTTACACTGTTTATGGCTGGAAAAGCAAGGTGTGGAGGATAGACGGAGGAACATTACTCGTTATAAACCGGCTCCTGAAGCAATAGGAGCTCCTCCGATGGTTCAGCGGTAAAGAACGGTTTCAATATGTGTCTGTTTACTTTAAATATTGAACTGTCCCGTGGAATTAAATTCCTCCGATAATGGGATTAAATCCCAGAAATCCCCCATGTTGGGAGACAGATGGGAAATATGATGGAATTGAATTCCAGAACCCTCAAAGATCAGGATCAATGATAGGGTAAAAGACTAAGAAGAGAACTAACGATTCTCAGGAATGCCCATTAATTTGAGACCCACGGTCTACTCAAAAAAGGGGAAAATGTTCATTTTAAGATCTCTGAGAGATCATTTCAAGAAAAAACCAAGCTCTGTTAATAAGTTAAAATCCAAAACAAAAAAAGGAGGTTCTTTTAAGAGTTAAACTCTGTTCATAATCTTTACTAATTTTTTTTGTGTGGCAGAGTTTAACTCTGATCAGAAGGAGTTCTGTGGATAGAGATCTAAGCTCTAAGATGAGAATTAAATACTCAAGGAAGAAGGAAACTTAAGAAAGATGATAAGACGGCGGTCATCTTAAGGGCCAAAGGCCCTATTTATAGGATGTGAAGGGACGGTTCAACTCCCTAGAAGATCAAACGGTGGTAAAAGTGACGTCGTTTCACTCACGTGTGATCTACGTGAGAACAGCGGTGGGGGACATTTGTTCCCCCAATATTTGAACGTAACTGAAGAGCTAGGCTCTATTAAAATTTAATGAGGCGGCGCCTCACGTGCTCCCCACGAGGGCGCCAGCGCCAGTGCCAGCCCCTTAGGGTTGAATCCTATGATGAAGCCACACATAAAGCTCACGTGGGTGCCAATGTGCAAAGCACAGGAGCGCCTATCATATATAAGATATTAAATTCTTAAGTGGCGCCCACGTGCACAACACGTGAGCGCCGACGCCCAAGTTTAAATCAGTAGAATTAAATTCTACATGAGGATATTTCCCTAAAAACTGGGATACTCTCTCTGTTAAATAGAGCTGTTAGGTCAAAAGATCCAATGGAGATGACAAATCATCAAAATATAGAATTAAATTCTATTAGGAGAAAATATCTCTCAAATATTTCTAAGTGAAAAAGATATCCTCGGTTGGATCAAAGATCCAATGATAGAATAAAATTCTATTTTTGGGAAAATATTTCTCCAATCTTGTTAAAAACAAGAAAACATATTCTGTAAAACAGAAATCCTTGGATCAAAGATCCAACGGTGGGTAAAATTCCCCAGAAAAATTTTGAAACCAATTAAATCAATTAAAATCTCTTAATGAGAGATTTTCTCAAAACTAATTAACAATTTGTTTTCACTATATAAAGGACCTGAGACTTCAAGTCTCATATAGAGGAAACCCCCCCCCATAAACTTCTGCAAAAATACAGAAGGCTCTAAAAAACAACAGAGAATTTAATTCTCAATAGAAAAAAAGATCTTTTTCCTCTCAAATCCTAGGAAAAGAAACCACATAGAGCAAAACATCTCCTTTACCTATCATAGCATATCTAAGGGTTTAACCCTTCTTAAGAACTTAGTTCTTTCTTTGGATCATAGATCCACAAGACAAGTCTCCCACAATTTGAGAATTTAAATCTCATCGGGAAGATCTTGTTCTTGCGAATCATAGATTCAAAAAAGAATTAGGTTAAAAATGTAAGTTGATGCCACGCACCCCACGTGTTCGCGGGGAGGCGGAGTTTGCAAAAAAGGATTATATGCTTCGTAATATTGACTAAACTCCAGGATCAATACTAAACCATAACTAACAAACAAGCTAAGAGGTTTAGCTACTATTTGAGAAAGTTAATACCTCAAGTTACTTGTCCTTCTTCTCCTTGCTGTCCTTCTCCTCGTCATGAGCTCCTCGAAGTGAGAATAGATTGCGCCTCCTTATCGGTTTCTCCAAGTCAAAGAAGATCCACCCAAGAGTGCCAACCTTGAGCTTTAACCTCCAAGATGAGGTAACTAGGATACTTGGTGTGCTAAACTAAGTAGCCTAGAGTGAGAAAAGAGTGACTAAGGATCTAGTAGTCTCACAAACCCTAGGATTCTCAACTAATGAGACAATTAGGGTTCTTGAGAGGGATGAAGAAAGCTTTAGAGGAGAGAGAATGTATTTGTGATAATGAATAAAGAATATAGCTCTTGTGAAGACTAAATGGCAAATGAAAATATCTCACACAAATATCTCCAAAATATCTCAAAATATCTAAGTCTTCATTTGCCACAAATGAGTCCAAGAAAGTCAACAAGAAGCCATGTTCAATTTCACTAAAATACCATAAAGTTCTCCACCTCATAATCCACCTCATTAAGCATTTAACCTAAATGCTAAACTAAATAATGAAGTGTAATCATCTAGATGCAAACTTGAGTAATTATAAGAATTCCCCTCGCATCCGTATATACATACCCGTATTCATATTCTGAGAAACACGAATACAATGAGACAAAACAAATCCAATAATCAAATACTAGGATCCGTCTTAAACCAAAGCCCGCTAGTATTGTCCGCCCGAACATCATATGCGCACAAGTACACGTATGTGATCGAACCCTGTCGTAAAACCATACAACCTTTACATCGTTTCGCCCGAAGCAGGGAAACCCTCTGTGTGGGACTCTAAAGACTTGACAGTACACTGGCAGTGGGTTTAACCACAAGTACGTCAGCGGTACTAGCTACACGTAACGGCTACCCAGGTATCTGTCGACAAGAAGGCCGACAAGCAAACTCATCCGAACTCCTACTGAGTCTGTCTGTGGCAATCTCCGTACAGTCCGGTCTGTTCGTCTAAGAGTATCGCATATCGAGCCTAAAGGGCGGTAAATGTCAAACCCCTAATAGCGCAATAAGTCGTGTCAGAGTGCATCCCAAAACACCCTGAGAAACTACTGGAGTACCTACCAGTAAATCTCGCTTGCCCTGGCTAGGGGCTTTGCGTAATGGCTTTCCGAACACAGCGCGACATCAACCCCCAATACCGGGAGAGACGAATCCTATCTAACCGCCACTGCCTACAAGTGCTTCGGGACTGCACCCAACTACTACTTGTTTGCACGACTCAATAGAGCCGTAGTAGGGTAATAATCTAAGAACAGTGGGAACACACTTGAAGCGAAGTAGCAGTATCAAGTCAACGGACTATGTTGTACTCATGTCACCTGGGAACTGCTATCTGACGATAGATATAGTTTCAACCAGCAGTACCCCACAAGTCCGTCTAGTGTAACTCATAACCCAATGAGCACCTGCATACTATCTCCAGTACAACGTACTGATGGCTGTGGGACAGACCATCTCCCATGCTGGGACGAGAAGCGTATACACTAGTCTACTCAGGAGTATCAATGCCCTATCTCTATAATCCTACGACTAGGGACCTGTATAAGGATGTGCTTGTAGACTACCCATCCCCCACTAATGTGACTGCTATCACAACGCTGGTAGTCAAGCAAAGATCCTAAGGGCTCTACTAATATGTATTAGCGATACGTTAAAAGAAACATACACACATATTAAGATAGATACAAACCAAGTAGCATACTACTATATTGAGCGAGACTGTCATAAATCTGTGTATATATCCCAAGCTTCCAAAATGTAATATACAAACTAGTACTATACGATAATGGCCTCTAGGACATATCACACTAACAATCTCCCACTTGCACTAAGGCCATGTGCTGGCATATCGCGGACTTATCATCTCGAATAGCCTCTCAAACTGTATCTGAGAGATGGCCTTTGTGAATGGATCTGCAGTGTTATTCTCGATAGCAACTCTCCGCACCCCGATCTCCCGGCGATCCACGATCTCCCTGATCAGGTGATACCGCCTCAAGATGTGTCTGGACTTCTGATGGGACCTGGGTTCCTTTGCTAAAGCTATACCCCATTGTTGTCACAATACAGAGGTATTGGATCAACAATGGATGGAACAACCTGAAGTTCTGTTAACAACTTCCTCATCCAGACTGCTTCTTTTGCGGCATCACAAGCTACGATATACTCCGCTTCCATCGTCGAGTCAGCAACGGTGTCCTGCTTGGAACTTTCCAACAAACCGCCCCTCCATTGAGGGTAAAGACATAACCCGACATAGACTTGGAGTCATCCTTGTCACTCTGGAAGCTGGAGTCAGCAAAGGTCTCGATCTGGAGGTCTTTTCCGCCGTACACCAAGAACATCTCCTTAGTCCTTCTCAGATACTTGAGAATGTTCTTTACTGCTATCCAGTACTTCTCCCCAGGGTTTGATTGATACATGCTTACCACGCTTAGTGCGTAAGCAATATCTAGTCTAGTACACAATATCGCATACATTATAGAGCCTACTGCAGAAGCGTAGGGTATAATAGACATGAGATCTCTTTCCAAATCAGTCTTGGAAGACATCTCTTTGGAGAGGGTGATTCCGTGACAAGCCGGTAAATTATCGCGCTTTGAATCTTCCATACTGAATCTCTTCAGTATGGTGTCGATGTACCTGGACTTTGAAAGTCCTAACATCCTCTAAGATCTATCACAATAGATCTGGATCCCCAGAATGTAAGAGGCATCACCCAGGTCTTTCATGGAGAACCTTTGTGATAAGAATCCTTTGACAGATTGTAACATAAAAATGGCATTTCCTATCAAGAGAATATCATCCACGTACAAGACGAGAAATACTACGGTTCTTGCTACAATCTTACTATAGATGCATGGTTCATCTGGATTTTTGATAAAGTCAAATTCTTTGACCGTCTCATCAAAACAGATGTTCCAACTCCACAATGCCTGCTTTAGTCCATAAATGGACTTATGCAACTTGCACACTTTCCCGCTGCTCCCACTCTGAATGAAACCCTCTCTGGCTGGTCCATATAGACACACTCTTCCAAATTTCCATTTAGAAAAGCGGTCTTTACGTCCATCTGCCAAATCTCATAATCGTGGAAGGCAGCAATGGCAAGAAGGATTCGAATGGATTTGAGCATAGCCACTGGAGAAAAGGTTTCATCATAGTCCAAACCAGGTCTTTGACGAAATCTTTTTGCAACAAGTCTAGTCTTATAGGTTTCAACCTGTCCATCTACACCAATCTTCTTTCTGAAGATCCATTTGCAGCCTACGGGTTTTACCCCTTCTGGAGCAATGTCCAAAGTCCATACTTTGTTGGTGTACATGGACTCCATCTCGGTCCGCATTGCATCCAGCCATTTTACCGAGTCTATGCTCTGAATGGCTGGCTGGAAGTTAGTTGGCTCATCATTATCAATGATGCAATCCTCTCTATCCCCTTCTACGAGAAAATCGCAGTATCTCTCAGACGGATGAGATAGCCCACTACTCCTGCAGAGTGGCGCGGGAATATCCTGTTCTTTTGAAACTTCTGGTTCCACCATGCTTTCAGTAATAGATTGTGGTTTTGGAATTTCTTCTAGTTCTATTGTGCTCGCATTAGTTTCTTTTTCTAAAAATTGATTTTCCAAAAAGTGGGCATGACGGGAAACAAAAACCTCTTGTTCCTCTGCGTAATAGAAAAGATACCCCCTGGAGTTCTTTGGGTATCCCACAAACTTACACAGTACTGAGCATGCCTCGAGCTTGTCCGCATGCTGCATTTTGAAAAAAGCTGAACATCCCCATATTTTCAGATACTGAAGATAGGGTTTCTTCCAACTCCACATCTGATATGGTGTTGTAGGCACAGTCTTGGTAGGAACCTTTTTCAAAATATATGCAACTGATTCTAGTGCATAGCCCCAGAATGATCATGGTAACTCAGCGTTACTAATCATGGAACGTACCGTATCCAATAAGGTTCGGTTCCGTCTCTCTGATACACCATTGTGTTGTGGTGTGTATGGAAGAGTAAGCTGAAAGAGAATTCCATTCTCTTTTAGGTAATTCAGGAACTCGGCACTCAAGTATTCACCATCTCGATCAGTTCTCAGTGTCTTGATACTTTTGCCAGTTTGTTTTTCCACTTCATTCTTATATTCTCGGAATTTCTCAAAAGCCTCGGATTTATGTTTCATCAAGAAGACATGTCCATACCTAGAGAAATCATCCGTAAAAGTAATGAAATAGGAATAACCACTTCTTGCATGTGTAGACATTGGACCATACACGTCGATGTGTATGAGTCCCAATAGCTCGCTCGCTCATACTCCGTATCCAGTGAATGAAGTTTTTGTCATCTTTCCTTTGAGACATGATTGACAGGTTGCATAAGATTGATATTCGAACGGATCCAAATATCCTTCTTTATGTAACTTGGTCAACCTTGTTTCGTTGATGTGACCCAGTCTACAATGCCATAAGAAAACTTAATTTAATTCTGGAGTCTTTCTTTTATGTGTGTTCTGGACATTGAACACTTATAGTTGGTTTAATACGTATATACCGTTGTTTAATGTACCTGACCCAATCAGACTATGATTAAGGTGGATGTTTACGACAACGCTTATAAATGTTAAATTATAACCTTATTTAGATAACAAAGATACAAAAATGATATTACAAGTCAAACTAGGTACACAAAAACAGTTGCGTAAAACCAAAATATGACCACTTGTCAACCCTAAGTGATATTCCCCTACAGATACAGCATCCATGCTCGCTCCATTAGCAACCCTGAAGGTCATATCACCGGTCTTCAGAAATTTACAGCTTCTCAGTGCCTGTAAATAATGATAGATATGAGATCCTAATCCGGTATCCAATACCCAGGAAGTAGAGTTGATTGACATACGGTTTTCAATTATAAACACACCTGAAGCTGAAACCACAATCTTCTTCGAGTCCTGGTTCTTGGCTCTCCAGGCCCTGCAATCCTTCTTCCAATGGCCATTCTTATGACAATAGAAGCATTCTTCCTTCCCTACTGTCGGCCCCGCAACTTTTGT
This sequence comes from Agapanthus africanus, assembly GCA_030015575.1. Lineage (NCBI taxonomy): Eukaryota > Viridiplantae > Streptophyta > Magnoliopsida > Asparagales > Amaryllidaceae > Agapanthus > Agapanthus africanus. The sequence goes on from CM057349.1 coordinate 65,415,025, forward strand.
CTTGCCCTTCGCTTCCACCTTACTAACACCGCCTTTCGGCTTGGTGGGGGCCTTCTTCTTCTTTCCTTTGGCTTTCGCCTTGGATCTAGAAGAGAAAGCTCTACCAACAAGCAGAGTGGGTGTTTCGCTGAATTTCTGCAGGGTGCCCTCAGCACTCCTCAAAATGTTGAGGTGTTCCGAAAGTTCAACTTCTTTGCCTTAAATATTAAAGTTCAAGATAAACTGGGCGTAGATGGAAGGGAAAGACTGCAGAATCAAGTCTGTATACAGCTCGTTCTCCAACGTGATCCCCAGGTCTGCGAGCTCCTCAATGTAGCCGATCATCTTAAGGACATGGTCCCCTACAGATGACCCGATAGCCAACCTTGCCTGAAATAACTTCTTCGAGGTCTCGTATCTTGCGATACGAGATTGCTCTCTATATAATTCCTTTGTATGGAGGAATATGGATTCAAGATCCATATTCTCGTACCGCCTCTGGTGTTCATTGTCTATAGAGGCCAGCACGAGGCACTTGGCTTTCACACTGTCAATTTCCCAGGTCTTACGGATTTCCTTATCCGCGACGCTGGAATCTGGACCTGGGACGGCGGGGGCTTTAGTAGTAAGAATATAGCCCAATTTGTCATATGTGATTGCCATCTTGACATTCCTGAGCCAATCTTTATAGTTTGGCCCCGTCAATATGTTTTATCTAATAATAACTTAAGGCCGGTCATCATGGTCGCTGCAATTAGGAGAAAGAGAAGAAACAGTTTAGCATGATACTCTTGCAAGTTTAGATTGTTTTTTAGTTTATCTAAACAGGATGGCTCCCACTGTTTCTCGAATCCTTCCTCAAACCATAAAAAAAGAATTAGTCAGAATTAATCTCATCGTACAATTCTTGCTTAACCTTTCAGCCGGACCAGTCGGTACTTCGAGGGAGGTTTTACGACGCTTTCGCGAAGTTCCTTAATTAAATAACCTCTTTTCCCTGTAAGCATAGCCCCGCTAACACCTTTCTAGACACCTACTTGGTTTATAATATTGATCGTTAAGTGAAAATCTCCCGAGGAGTAGCATATACTCATAATAGGATCGGGATCCAAATATCATCGTATGATAAAGTCGAAAGAATCCTACCAAAATTATCACACTCCAAATGGTATGCAACACTAGCAAGTTTCAGTTTCTTTATAAACTCCCGATGTGGATTTTTGCCCCCATGCTCTTATGACCTTGACGAAAGCCAACATATCATAAGTCATATGTCAAGTTCTACCCGTCATTGTCCAAGTTAATTTGAACCAACCCGTACATACCCTTGACGAAGGCCAAAATAGTAGTGCGACCGTCCTAAACCAACACATCTATCTATGCTAAAGATGAATATTCAGCGGCTACCAATCACTATGCCTTGGTGAAGGTCAAAATACATAGCTTGAATACTACTGAATTTCCAACTGAAATGACGGAGGGCTACGAATGGTTTTGGCGAAACCGTGAACGTAGTGAACTTGATATAATCGAAGGAACCTGGTAGCTTTTAAAATGAGTGGTTTAAGCTCCGCATTTTAAAAATTTTGTTGTTTTAAAAAAACCGAGTGGTTTTAAAATTGTTCCAACGATTCAGCTTTGGTTTGTTTGTTTTGCATTAATGTAATGTAATCCCATCAATTAACCTGCCATTGCAGAAAAAGACGAAAATACAACATATGCTTATGATATCCGCATTCGCCACTGGGCCCCGTCTTACACCGCTAGGTTAGATAACTAACACCAGAGCTGGAGGGTAGACTAGCGTGGATGTAAAATATAAGCAACGTCTATTATATATATAATATATATATATAATAATAACCATTCATCTGATGCAATAATAGGCATTCCAAATCACAGATGAACATATTGGATATACTAGGAATTTCGTGTTTTGTTTAAGCCTGTAACGAAAGACGGATTCCACGGTCGTGATGAATTGCCAAAACCCCACCCTAGACCCCTACGGGTGTGGAAAAATACCTGCCAAATACACGAAGTGAAGCAGCCTCCCTCAGTAAAATGAGTAGGCCACTCGAATACTACTGAATATCCAACTGAAATGACGGAGGGCTATGAATGGTTTTAGCGAAACCGTGAACATAGTGAACTTGATATAATCGAAGGAACATGGTTGCTTTTAAAAGGAGTGGTTTAAGCTCCGCATTTTAAAAGTTTTGTTGTTTTGAAAAAACCGAGTGGTTTTAAAATTGTTCCAACGATTCAGCTTTGGTTTGTTTGCTTTGCATTAATGTAATGTAGTCCCATCAATTAACCTACCATTGCAGAAAAAGACGAAAATACAACGTACGCTTATGCCATCCGCATTCGCCACGAGGCCCCGTCTTACACCGTTAGGTTAGATAACTAACGCCAGAGCTGGGGGCTGGACTAGCGTGGATGTAAAACATAAGAAACATCTATTATATAATATATATATATATAATAATAATAATAATAACCATTCTTCTGACGCAATAATAGGCATTCCAGATCACAGATGAACATATTAGATATACTAGAAATTCCGCGTTTCGTTTAAGCCTGTAACAAAAGACGGATTCCACGGTCGTGATAAATAGCCAAAACCCCACCCTAGACCCCTACGGGTGCGGCAAACTACCCGCCAAATACCCGAAGTGAAGCAGCCTCCATCAGTAAAATGAGTAGGCCACTCGGCACTTCAAAGTACTCGGTAGTTTGTGCACCCCACCTTGGGTCTATCCTATGAGCAATAAACAGTAAATAAAATAATACAACGGTGGCTACAACCTCAACCCGGATGTGCCCCGCGAAAAAATATTACATCAAATTACAATTTACATTTGAATGAAAGAAACTCTCATCTCACATCCCTGGCTATTCATCCACGATGATCCAATAAGTTCATATACATAAACCAATCATCACAGATATGTGCAACCCCAACTAACCGACATATAGCAATTAGCGAAAGTTTACGAACACAGAAACGATACATAGCCATGAACGATAGAAATTCGATCGAAACACATTTTTAGTGTCTACCCCAAATGCAAACTAGCACAAAGACAACAGTGGGTAGAAACAAAATATACCAGAAAGTATAACACAACAGATAAGAACATCACAAGAAAAACAAGTCAACTCTGCCTTGACTCGGCCGCGGAACGGCGGTGAATCACACCGATTCGCCGCGCTTCCGAGGCAGCCTTGACGAGTTAGTGACCCGTGTTTCTTGAGTGATCTTAGAATTCCCTGCTTTATTTTTTAAGACCTCTAAAATATTTTTAAGTCCAGATTTTAAAAAAGACAGATAGCTAGGGTTTTGCGTTATAGTTTCGGGGTTTTCCGACGATCGAAGTTCTAACGACTTGCTAATAGGTTAGTTATGGTTTAGTTGGATCTGATACCACTATAAGTCGATGCCACGCACCCCACGTGTTCGCAGGGAGGCGGAGTTTGCAAAAAACGATTTTTATATGCTTCGTAACATCGACTAAACTCCAAGATCGATACTAAACCGTAACTGACAAACAAGCTAAGAGTTTTAACTACTATGTGATAAAGTTATACCTCAAGTTACTTGTCCTTCTTCTCCTGGCTGTCCTTCTCCTCGTCGTGAGCTCCTCGAAGTGAGAATGGATTGCGCCTCCTCGTCGGTTTCTCCAAGTCGAAGAAGATCCACCTGAGAGTGCCAGCATTGAGCTTTAACCTCCAAGATGAGACAACTAGGATACTTGGTGTGCTAAACTAAGTAGTCTAGAGTGAGTAGAGAGTGACTACGATCTAATAGTCTCACAAACCCTAGGATTCTTAACTCATGAGACAATTAGGGTTCTTGAGGGAAATGAAGAAAGATTTAGAGGGGAGAGAATGTATTTGCGATAATGAATAAAGAAGATGGCTCTTGTGAAGACTAAATGGCAAATGAAAATATCTCACACAAATATCTCCAAAATATCTCAAAATATCTAAGCCTTCATTTGCCACAAATGAGTCCAAGAAAGTCAACAAGAAGCCTTGTTCAATTTCACTAAAATACCATAAAGTTCTCCACCTCATAATCCACCTCATTAAGTATTTAACCTAATTGCTAAACTAAATAATGATGTGTAATCATCTAGATGCAAACTTGAGTAATTACAAGAATGCCCCTCGCATCTGTATATACATACCTGTATTCATATTCCGAGAAACACGAATACAATGAGATAAAACTAATCCAATAATCAAATATTAGGAGCCGGCTTAAACCAAAACCCACTAGTATTGTCCGCCCGAATAGCATATGTGCACAAGTACACGTATGTGATCGAACCCTGTCGTAAAACCATACGACCTCTATATCGTTTCGCCCGAAGTAGGGAAACCCTCTGTGTGGGACTCTAAAGACTCGACGGTAAGCTGGCAGTGGGTTTAACCACAAACACGTCAGCGGTACTAACTGGACGTAACGGCTGCCCAGGTATCTATCGATAAGAAGGCCGACGAGCAAACTCATCCGAACTCTTACTTAGTCTGTCTGTAGCAATCTCCGTACAGTCCGGTCTGTTCGTCTAAGAGTATCACATATCGGGCCTAGTGGCGGTAAACGTCAGACCCTTAATAGCGCAATAAGTCGTGTCGGAGTGCAGCCCAAAACATCCTGAGAAACTACTGGAGTACCTACCAGTAAATCTCGCTTGATCTGGCCAGGGGGTTTGCGTAATGGCTTTCCGAACACAGCGTGACATCAACCCCCAATAACGGGAGAGACGAGTCCTATCTAACCGCCACTGCCTCCAAGTGCTTCAGGACTGCACCCAACTACTACCTATTTGCACGACTCAATAGAGCCGTAGTAAGGTAGTAATCTAAGAATAGTGGGAACACACTTGAGGCGAAGTAGCAGTGTCAAGTCAACGAAATATGTTGTACTCATGTCACCTAGGAACTGCTATCTGACGATAGGTATAGTACCAACCAGCAGTAACCTACGAGTCCGTCCAGTGTAACTCATAACCTAATGAGCAGCTGCATACTATCTCCAGTACGACATATTGATGGCTGTGGGATAGACCATCTCCCCTGCTGGGACAAGAAGCGTATACACTAGTCTACTCTGGAGTATCGGTACCCTGTCTCGATAATCCTCCGACTAGGGACCTGTATAAGGATGTGCTTGTAGACTACCCAGCCCCCACTAGTGTGACTGCCATCACAACGCTGGTAGTCAAGCAAAGATCGTAAGGGCTCTACCAATATGTATTAGCGATACGTTAAAAGAAACATGCACACATATTAAAATAGATACAAACCAAGTAGTATACTAACATATTGAGGAAGACTGTCATAAATCCGTGTATATATCCCAAGCTTCCAAAATGTAATATACAAACTAGTACTATACAATAATGGTCTCTAGGGCATATCACACTAACAAAAAAGAAAGAAAAAAGAAAAAGAACCTATCCTATGGGAATTTAATTCCTCGGAAAATAAGGTTTAACCCTAAAAGAAATTTAGTTCTTATAAAAGAAAAAAAACATAAGAACTTAGTTCTTAAAGAAAACCTGATCCTAGATCTTCAAAACAAAGATCGTGGTGATTATTAATGGTCAAAATGCCATTAACAGAGATTCAATCTCTTGAAAAGAAAAAAACTTAGCGCCTCACGTGCATCCCATGTAGGCGCCCTTCCAACATCACCCAGCGCCTCATGTGAAAAACACACGGGGGTCCAAAGCAGAAGGCTAGTGCCTCACTTGAAATACACGTGAGCGCTGAATAAAAATGCTTCGCACTTCATATATAGCCAAAACGATTAAGTGCTTAGCACTGATTGGGCAGTGCTCAGTTCCTCATATGAAACATACGTAGGCACTCAACAAAATAAATGGGATAGTGTCGCTCCTCACATGGACGCCATATTAAAAAAAAGTTGTTTAGCACTATATATATATATATATATATATATATATATATATATATTCAATCAAAGTAACCAAGTGCTTAGCTCTGATTGGGCAGCGCCCATAACTAAAGGCTTCACATGATACCCATGTAAGCGCCAAAGTTTCAAACAAGTGCTTAGCACTTTTGCATAAAAAGGGGGGGCTGAACAAATAGAGCCCAAATAAGTGCTTAGCACTTTCGAACAAAAAAAAGACTTAGCAGACTAAGTCCAAATTGGCTAAATCTCTTGCGGCTGAGCCCAAATGCTCTATTGTTGGATCTTAATAAAATTTAATGATCCTGAAAATATTGCTAAGATGACCTTAGTCTCAAATAAGACTAACGTCTCCTTAGTTAAAATAAATTGGGCCCAAATGCTCATATGTTTAAGTTGATCTTAATCTCAAACTAGATTAACGGTTCTTAAACTAAACAAAATATGTTTGAACTAAAAGAAAATATAACTCAAGTTCAAAATCCCAAATCTAAAATATACGGGTTTGGAATAATCCGCGCCCTACGGGTGACGACATAAACAAGTCCCCGTTTACAATTCATGGGCAACCTTAACAAACAAAATAACACACGACACTAAGTGAACTGCTGGAGAAGGAGAAAATGGTTATCGCAACACGATGACGTAATTAACTGTAGGGGCTTGCGCCTACAGGGAAGAGCGTCCCCACAATCAAAAAACCCCTCACAAATGAGAAGGAATCTGATAAAGTCTGCTACAATGGTCGTGTCTGTCCAAACCTCCGATATATGGTGCCATAAATCAACTTGGTATCTTCGTAGAGGTAGATGGATAAGTTCAAATAGCATCTGCCTCCAAATTCAGGCCAGATGTCCCAACATCTCGGTCCGATCTTTGGGCGGTGAACAGGAACTATTTCGACAATTGATCACCTCATTTGAGGTTGCAAGGAATGGGCGACCGAGAATTACCGAAATTTGATTCTAGAGGTTGGCTATAGGTTGTGTATCTAAAGCAATGAAGTTCATGGGAAATATGAAGTCCCCAACCTTACTTAACATATCCTATAGCTCACCCCTAAGATAGGTGATAGATCGGTCGGCCATTTTAAGAGTACAATGTGTAGGTTTCAGTTCTCCTACACCAACTTGCTCATAGACCGAATAAGGAAGAAGGTTAACACTGGCGCCGAGATCTAAAAGAGCGTGATTGGTGTTCTTATCCCCAATGGTAATTGAAATCTTAGGACAACCAGAGTCCTTCCGTTTTTGGGGTAAATCTTGGATAAGAGCATCACTCACGTTACTAGCCAAGAAAACTTTCTTCGGGGCCTGGGATTTCTTTTTCTTAGTGCACAAATCTTTCAAGATTTTCGCATAAGAGGGGATTTGTTGGATTTGATCTAAGAGGGGAATGTTTATGTGAACCTATTTGAATAACTCCATAACCCTCTCCATTTGTGGACTTTGTTTATTGGGTCTCAACCGGTTTAGAAATGGAGTTTTGTTTAAATTGGTTGAGTCCAATACTTGTAGAGGAGATTGTGGAGATGGAACGGAACCTAAAACTGGAGTTTGAATGGAGTGAGATGTGGGTCCGTTCGAAACAGCGGTTTTTGAAGAAGAGCCTCATGAAGAATAGAGAATGGGCTCAGAAGAAGAAGAAGAATTAACAGCCGGAGTGTCATCATCATTATCGAGTCATGCGCTAACATTGTTGTTCAGCATTCTTCCCAATCTCAACGTAGTGATTGCACTCACATTATGGTTTTGTTGTTCGATAGCAACATGTGCTTTATATGGGTGATCAGGATTTGGAAGTGGTTGAGACGGAAGCTTTCATTTCTCTCTCGCTCAATGCCGCATTCAGCTGTGCAATCTGGGCTTTGATGGTCTTTATGCTTTGCCCATGCGAAATGGTGTTGTTCCCCGCCGAAAACACGAAGACGTGACCGCGCGGGTCCGTCTCGCCTGAATTTTGGGGCAGATGCTAATTGGTGCTATCCGTCCACCTCTCCAAAGATACCAAGTTGATTTATGGCACCGTGTATCGAAAGTTTAAACGGATGCGGCCGATTTAGCAGACTTCGTCAGATTCCCCCTCATTTGAGGGGTTTTTGATTGTGGGGACGATCTTCCCTGCAGGAGCAAGCCCCTGCAGTTAATTACGCTACCGCATCACGGTAACCACTTTCTCCTTCTCCAGATGGTCACTTCGTGTCGTGGGTGTTTGTTTGTTTTTGGTTGCCCATGGATTGTATACGGAGACTAATTTATGTTGTCGTCCGTAGGGCGTGGATTAGTCCAAATCCGTATTTTCTTAGATTTGGGTTTGGGGGTTGGGTTAAGGATACGTTAGTCTTATTTGGGAGTAAGATCAACGTAAACGTATGTTAAGGATACGTTAGTCTAATTTTTAGACTAAGATCAACTTAACAGGATCATTTAGATCCAACAAGAGAGCAATTGGGCTCTATTGTTTAGTTTAGAGACATTACGGTCGATTAGTTTAAGGACATTACGGTCCAAGGTTAAGGACATCATAGTCCGTGAGTTTAAAGACATCACAGTCAAGGTTAAGGACATCATAGTCCGTGAGTTTAAAGACCTCACAGTCAAGGTTAAGGACATCATAGTCCGTGAGTTTAAAGACCTCACAGTCAAGGTTAAGAACATCATAGCCCGTGAGTTTAAAGACCTCACAGTCAAGGTTAAGGACATCATAGTCCATGAGTTTAAGGACCTCACAGTCCATGAAACGTATGGTTGTCGGGACCCGTCACCTCTCTGAAGACGTTGAAGGATTACAACGACAAATATCAGAGGAGTAAAGAGATGTACCCTCGAACCGATGTGAGTTGGTTGAAAGATCTGTAGTCCAATTTGGGGCTAAGATCTGTTAAAATATTTATGAGCAGATGGGCTCAATTAATATAAGTTGAGGACTTATGGCTAATATTGGGCTAAGTCCAATCAGGTTAAAATGTTTAACATTTTATTTTGGGCTGTTGAGCCTTTATTTGGGCTTGACCCTTTTAACAATGCTGGGCATTATATCTTGACAATGTTTTTTGTCTTGTATTGAATACTGAGCATTCATCAGAGCTCTGGCTTATTAGAGAACAATTTATGTTCTGTCAGCGCAACACGTGGCGTGCTGGGCGCTTTGCACTAGTCAAAGAGCGCAGTGCGCTTCTGCCAAGTAGCGCACATGCAAGGGACACGTGTCGCGCTCAGCGCTAGGCGCCAGATGATGAGCGCATGATGCCAGTTTATGAGCGTTGAGCGCTAATCCCTGAGCGCATTGCGTTTTCAGTTTAATGGCGCACACGTGAATGACACGTGATGCGCTTAGCGCTGAGCGCCAGCCCATGAGCGCAGTGCGCTATTTCAAAAGCGCGAAGCGTAAGTTGTTAATTGGCGCATACGTGGTTGACACGTGGCGCTGAGCGCCTGTCCAGAGAGCGCAGAAGTGCAGTTCAAGAGCGCAAGGCGCAGTTCAAGAGCGAAAGCGCATCTGAACAATTTTATGATCTGGGAAACAAATTTATGTTCTCTTAAAAGAGACTTTTTCTCAAGATCCAAGAACAACAGTTCTTATTTTGCAGGAGATATTTCCAATCTCTTATATTGATTAAAGGCTTTGCCTTTATAGATCCATGATCTGTGAGAAAAATTATGTTCTTCTTCTTATTATTTTATGATGAGATCTCTTGATCTTTTTTCTTGTGAAAGACTTTTTGTCTTTGTAGATCTATGATCTCTTTAAAGAAATGAATTCTTCTTTCTATGAGATAATTTCATCTCTATATTCATCATCATTTTTACCTTGAAGAAAGATCTTCTTGCAAGAGCTTACTCTTTATCTTTGAGTTTCTCAAAGTTTATGGGGGGGGGGGGTTCTCTATCTCTTTTTTTTGTATCTCAGACTTGAAGTCTAAGGGCCTTTATATAGGGCAAGCTGGTTTGTTCAATCAGTTAAGGAGATCTTTTCTCCAATTGATTTGGGGAATTTCCCATCGTTGGATTTTTTATCCAAGGGCTTCTGATTTACAAAAGGCAATATTCTTGTTTTTTAACAAGATTGATAAATCTTTCAATACAAAATTTATTCTGTCTTTTGGTAATTTTTATTTACCATTGGATTATTGATCTAACGGTGCTCTGATTTACAGAGCACAATCTTGTTTTTTGGAAAGATTTTGAGGATCTTCCTTAACAGAATTTAATTCTGATTAATTAATAACTTATCATTATTATTAGATCTTTAATCTAATGCTGGGGAGATTTTAGTTCCAGAGCTAGCGCACCCGTTCTTTACACGTGGTGCGCTTCTTAAAGGGCAGTGCACATTGCGCTAGCGCACCCGTGCTTGACACGTGGTGCGCTGCTTGGAGCGCAGCGCATCTAGCGCTAGCACACATATGGTTTCTGCTTAGAGTGCAGCGTACCCAGTGCTGTATCTGAAGCGTTGCTTCATTTTGAAAATTTGAATTTTAAACAGAGCTTTGCTCTAATTGGGGGAAACAAATGCCCCCCCACCGTTGCGCTTATATGGCCCACACGTGAGTGCAACGGTGGCAACATCTCCGCCGTTGGATCAACTTTTTGGAAGTTGAAACGGCTCCCAATGCCTATAAATAAGGCTTTGGCCCTCTGAAATGACCATTGTTCATCTTCTTTTCTGAGAATTATTTCTCTTTCAGAGCATTGCTCTCTTCCTTAAGAAATCTCTCAAAAACTCTATTAGATATTTTCTTTTTGGTAAGATTCGAATTCGTTATCAGAGCTTTGCTCTATTTGGATCATGGATCTGAAAAAGAAAACCCATTTAGGGTTTCTTTCGATCCATTGATGAAGAATTCTTGGAATTCGCTTTACAGATCTTAAAAATCTCGAAGTTTTTACTTCTGCAGAAAGCTTTGCTTTCAGGGTTTCTTGATCATTTCATCTTCTTTACAGAGCATGGCTCTTTAGAATTTCTCGGGGAATTTTTAAATTCCCTTATAATTGACTTTGACAAGTGTCACTCCTGTGTGCAGAGCATTGCTCTCGAGGAGTTTAACTCCTTGGCCCGAGTGACCTTTTTATTAAATACGAAATTCTCTTTAGGATTTCTCTCTTAACTTCACAAAATTAAATCCAGCGGGTGATTTAATTAGCACTTATTCCCACCTTGGGGATATCAAGAGTTGTTTAAATCCCGTACCTGTTTCAATAAGATTTTCTTATCAGTCTGTCCACTAACTCTCACTGATTTTCCTTTTCAGACGTTATGGGCGCTCACATGTATGATCTCGACGAGATTATTTCTTACGGGGGCATTCGCGCACTCGGCCGTTCCCAAAATTAAGAATTCACAAATGCCCAGTGTGCTGAAATTATGGGTCGCTTTGATGCATACAATGGTCGACTGCTTCCTCGTCGTTCCTCCCTCTTGAAGCTTATCGTGAGAGCAATCTGGGAAGCGCTTCCCTTATTCTTTCTAGGCATGCCGCTTAAGGCATTGGACGACGCCGAAGATAAGGTGCACTCGGTGTATCTGATGGGCCTAATCTCAAAGAAAAGGTGAGACAACCTTGTTGATATCCTGCATCAAGCTTTTCAGCAGGCGGCGATACTTGCTGCCTATCGAAGGGCGGAAGACATCAGTGGGGATCATGAAAGGATGCACAGGAAGATAGTCCGAGAGGCTCGAAAATTTTTGGATGGCCTCACCTTTGAATTTCTCAATCCGTGTCCTGGATTTGATGTCTTGCCATTGTAATCATCTGTAGAGTTCCTAGGCACTCTAAGGTAGTCTCACAAGCCATCAACCATGGCAAATTAAAATTTTAACGGTGCCGAGAGACCCGACTACGGATCGTTTGCTAGAAAACTAGGCGAAAAAGCTAACTAGTTAACACTTAACTATGAGATACGGAAATACAACCTTTGTAGATCCGGTGCTCCACCTCCATAGCTCCGCAACGAAGTCGTCTCCGCTGTCCAAAAAGAATCCGGGCTCTAGTGTCGGCTTCGTCGGAGAAATGGCGAGCTAGGTCGTCGATGTCCATGCCGAAGATGATCTACGTCGAGGCATCGATAGATCAAGCTCCACCTTCACCTAGCTTTGAAAACTTGTGAAGGAAACACACTCTACTACTTGGCAAGAGGTAGAGGATGAAGAAATAGGAAGTGGGTAGACTTTAGAATTGGATTTCTCACTCATTTCATCAATCCACCATTGATGCAATCAAGCTTTTTCAAGTGAAGAAAAGAAAGAAGAAGAAGAAGCTTGTTATGATAAGATTAATTTAATTAGAAAAGAAACTCATTCTTATCATAACATGACCATGGTTAGTTGTAGAGAGTGAACTAGGGTTAGTGGAGTGGTTAGGGTTAAGCATGAGACAAAATGGTTAACTAAGTCAAAGCTTCATGAAGATTCATGAATAAAACAAAATAGCAACCATTTTTCCCTTTTTGCTTTTAATTTTCTTTTCCAAATGAATAACTAATAAATAAATAAATGAAAAAGAAAACATAACCCTAACCATTCACAACCATGGTTTAATCTTTACACTTAACCAATTTAGCATGCAACATCAAACATGATACAATCATGTGCACAAAATCATATCGCATATATAATGCGCACACCCGAGTGAGAAAATCCATTTTAAAGTGAACCGATACTAGTTAATGAAAAGTAATATATCAAATATATAATTATACATTAAATCATTAAATCAACACTTGATTTAACGATCCGGTCATATCGTATATAACCGACTAGTATCATTAGTAACAACTTATCGAATCAACACTTGATCCGATAACCCGGCTATATCGCATATAACCGATCAATGTCACATCGCGAGAATCAAATACAGTATCACATACTGGTATCATTCTCGGTCCCGCACATATCTCATACGCGCTCCTATTTCGTTTTGCTTGAGCCAGGAAACCTCTGTGTAGGACTCTAAAGACTCGTCAATACGCCGGCAGCAGATGATGATCATATCAAGCATCCACAAGCCGCAAGCGGTCTGCTAAACGTAACGGCCACCCGGGTATTGAGCGATCTGAAGATCGACGAGCAAGCCCGCTCACACTCCAGTGAATCCAACCAGTAACACTACCGTACAGTCCGGTCTGATCGTCTGATATGTCGCATATCTCGCCTAGGGGTGGTAAACGTCAGACCCCAATAGCTCAATAAGTCGTGTCGATATGAGGTCTATAACTGTTCGAGAAACTACTGGGAACACTTACCAGTAAATCTCAGCAACCCTGGCCAGGGATTTTCTGTTATAGCCAATCGAACACAGCGCAACATCAACCCCCTATACCGGGAGAGACGAATCCCCTCCTATCGCTCATTGCCTCCATGTGACTCGGGACTGTACCCAAAAACCACCGTTTTGCACGCCCTCTTGGACGTGGTAAGATGGAAATCAAAGCACAGTGGGAACCACACAAGACTCTATGACGATCTCGGGTCAACAGACTAATCTGTACCAGTGTCACCAGAGAACTGCTATCTGACGTGAGGTATAATACCATCTGGGAGTTCTCGGCGAGTCCGTCCAGTGTACCCAGTCTCTACTGAGCACCCGTATATCATCTCTGATGTCAAACACCGATGGATATGGGATCATCCATCGCCCATCTGTATGGGTCGAGAAGGTACACGCTAGTCTACTTTGGCATATCGATGCCCCGTCTCGATACACCCACGACTAGGGACTTTGAAGGATGTACTTATGGACTACCATGTCCCCACTAGTATGATCCGCATCATAGTCCAGGTAGTCAAGCACACATCCTAAGGGCTTTACCAACATGTAACAGAGAGACAATCAGTATACACGTTAAGGTAAAGTTCAACCAGATAGCATACTATCATGTCGAGCAAGAAAGTCCTCCCTATATACGTCCTAGCATCCACTACAATATACATCATATGTACAGTAATGGCCTCTAGGGCATACATATAACTAACAATCTCCCACTTGCACTAGGGCCATCTGTAGCAGTGGTTGCAGTATCTCATACTCAACCATCCCATAAAAATCTCTCTCTGGGAACAGGCCTTTGTGAGTGGATCCGCTGCGTTGTCCTCTGAGTCTACTCTCCAAACCTAGATCACCCTGGAGATCATCCATCTCCATGATCAGGTGATACTGCCTTAGAATATGTCTGGATCACTGATGGGACCGGCGTTCCTTGGCATAAGCCACAACTCCATTGTCACACAATGGGAGGAACTAAGTTCATCTCATGAACAAATATACATCCAGACCGCCTCTTTGGTAGCATCGTAAGTAGCGATATATCCAGCCTTTATCGTCTAGTATGTCACGGTATCTAGCTTGGAACTCTTCCAACATACCGTCCCTTTACTGAGGGTAAAGACAATGCCTGTGACTGACACTCAGTCGTCTTTATCACCCTGGAACCCTTCCAGTGATTCTCCCCAGGATCGGTTGATACCATCTCACTACAACTAGTGAGAATTCTAACATCCATTTAGATCTATCTCATAGATCCAAAACCCAGGATTTAGTAGGTATCATTTCGATCCTATTGGAGAATCCTTGTGATAAGCGGAGATCGACCGAGCGTAGCATAGGAAACTCCTTCCCTATCAAGAGTATGTCATCCACGTACTCTACGAGGATTATTACTATACTCCCTACTACCTTTTTGTTTATACAAGGTTCATCTACCATTTTGATGGTGTCAAACTCTTTGATTAATACATCAAAACAGATGTTCCAACTCCGCGATGCCTGCTCTATCCTATAAAGCATCTTGCACACGTTTCCGCTGCTCCCACTGTCTACGAAGCCCTCTGGCTGTGTACTTATAGACGCTCTCTTCTAAATCATTTAGAAAAGCAGTCATGACACCCAACCACCAGATATCGTAGTCATGGTATGTAGCCGTGGTAAGTAGGATCTGGATGGACTTAAGCATAGATACTTGAAAAAGTTTCATCATTATCCACAGCTGGTCAATGATGCAAATTTTTAACAAGTCTAGCTTTGAAAGTCTCAACTTTTCGATGTACACCAAGTAATCTTCTCAAGATATACTTGCTCCTGATGGGGATTTAACCCTTCAGATATAGCAACCAAAGTCCATACTTTGTTGGTGTATAAGGATTCCATCTCAGATCGCTAACCATCCAGCCATTCTTACAGAGTCTTACTCCTGATGGCCAGCTCGAAACTAGTTGGGTCATCATCTCATGATGCAATCCTCGCTCCCACTGTCATAGAGAAACCGAAGTATCTCTCAGGTGGGTGAGGAACCCTACTAGATCGGCGGAGAGGCTGAGGTTCGTTGGTATCTACTGAATCCTTTGGTTGTACCAAATCATCAGCTGTAGTTTGTATAGCTGGAACCTTTCCAGTTCTACATAACAGGCCTTGCCTCGAGCTTGTCCGGATTTTGCTTTTAGACATAGGCCGGACAACCCCAAATCTTAACTAGCTTAAGACATGGGCTCTTCCCTTTCCATATCTCATATGGAGTGGTAGGCAACTGATTTGATTTGAACCCTATTCAATAGGTATGCAGCTTCTCAAGTGCATAACTCCCAAAAGGAAATAGGTAACTCAGTAGTACTCATCATAGAGCACACCATATCAAATAGGGTGTATCTGCTCCGCCCCGATATACCATCGTGCTATGGTGTATACAGAGGAGTAATGCTGAGAGAGAATCTCATTCTCCTTTAGAATAGTCCAGTATTTCCATGCTCAAGTATTCTCCTCCTTGATCTCATCATAGGACATAATACTTATACCCTTATTCTGGTTCTCTACTTCTAGCTTATATTCTGTGAATATCTCAAAAGGTTCGGACTTGTGTTTCAACAGGAACATTTGTCTGAATCTTGAGAGATCATCAGAGAACGTAATGAAGTACAAAGAACCGTTCTTGGAATGTGTAGACAGGGGACCTACATACATCAACATGTATCATCCCAAGAGTTTACTAACTCTTTCTCTGTTTCCAGTAAACGGAGCAATGGTCATCTTATCTCTGTGACATGACTAGCAAGTTTCACAAGATGTAAATTCAAACTAATTTAAATATGCATCTACATGTAACTTCAGCTAGTCGGGTCGCATTAATATGACCTAGTCTACAATACCTCAAGAAGGATTCGTTCAGTTCTGAACTCTTCCTCTTGTGTGTGTTCCGTATACTAAGAACTGTAGTTCGATTTAGAACATCAATGCTTTTAGGTAACGTGCCGGAACCGATCAACTTTTGATATAGGAAATGTTCAAAACATTATCCAACAATACAAAATTCTATCATTTCTTTACTAATAAAGAGATAGATATGATTTTGTATATCAGGTTCGGTATCTAAAAACATTCGTTCAGAATCAATGTATTCGTAATACAGGGTGACAGTGACCGACAGACTTGGCTGCAACTCTTGCCCCGTTTTCTGCCTCATGAAACTTATCACCCGTTCTCAGTTCTCTACCTTTCTGTAGCCCTATGTAACAGATTACATATCTGGGATCCTGATCTGGTATCACATACCCAGGACGTAGAGGATACAGAGAAACAGTTCTTTGTAATGAACACACCCGAAGATGATGCATCAGCATGCACTCTCTTCGTTTGGGCGGCACGGGAATTCTGGTATTCCCCAATTTCATGCTCTGTCTTATAACAATTATAAGTTGGAGCGGGACCAACGTTCCCCAGCTCAGTATAACAAGCGGGTTCGGTCAATAATCCGTATTATTATCTTGATTAAGGCGTGATATGGTCGCTACCAGGAGAGAGAGAGAAGAAAACACTCAGCGTGCGCTCTTGCAAGAATAGATTGGTTATTATTTTATCTAATCAGGATGGCTCCCACTGCTTTTTATCAAATCTTCCTTCAAACCCTAAAAGGAAAGACTAGCCAGGATTAATTACACACTACAAGTTCGCCAATCTTTCAGCCAGGCCAGTGTCGGTACTTTGAGGGAGGTCCCTCGTCCTTTCGCACGAACCTAATTAATGTAAACCTCGTTTTCCCAGAGGCGTAACCCCGTTGACACCTTTCTAGACACCTACTTGATCGGCTAATCGTAATGTATAAAACTCTCCCAGGAGTAACTCTTACTCGCAGCGGGTATCGGGATCCAACTATCTCATAGAAGGTATGCAATCTCATTGCAAATCTCAACACTTGAAATTCCCGATAATATTTTGCCCCTGGCGTCCTATGACCTTGATGCAGGCCAACAAACCATAGTCCGCTAGTCAAGTTCAACCCGTCATTTCCTGATTGAATTAAACCCACCCGCACGACCCTTGACGCAGGCCAACAAAGTCGCACGACTACCCTAATCCAATCACATCATATGCTTATGCAGATAAGCACCAGTTAGCTACTGCACACTACGCCATGACGCAGGCCAACAAACGTAGCACGAATACTAACTACTACTTATCTGAAATGACGGAGGGCTACGACAGGTTTTTCTGAAAACCTATTGCGTAATGAACTTGATATCGTTGTAGAATCAAATGAATTTTAAAATAGAGTGTTTTTGAGGCTTTTCTAGTTTTGCTAAAGGAGTCACTCCCGGTGAAGGGATCGTCGGTCCTTTCCTCGTCGAATGAGGTGCGGGATATATCATATATATCGCTGTGCAAAGCAAAAACACTTAAAAGCAATCAAAAGACAAACCGAGTGTGTAGCATCTGCCAGTTATTGCTAAAGGAGTCACTCCCGGTGAAGGGATCTCGGTCCTTTCCTCATCGAATAAGGTGCAGGATATATCACATATACCTCTGTGCAAAGCAAGAACTGTAGCTACCTGTATTAATTTTGAAATTCGATTCTACAACATCTTAGCTTTCTTTTATTTCATTAATCACATTAATGAAGTCCCATCATTTAAGTACCTAATCATCACAGATAAATGCGACGTACACTTATGCCATCCGCATTCGCCTCGATGTCCCCTCGTGCACCGTTAGGTTAGGTAACTAACGGCAGAGCGGGGCAGGGATAGCGCGGGTGTAAAACATAAGTAACGTCTATATAATATATCATATATACTATATACAGTATCTATCACAGAACATCACATGATCACATCACAGATATCGCAGCAGAAGAATCATATGAAATATTGGATATACTAGGACGTCCGTGTTTTCAATACGAGCCAGTATAAAACACGGATTCCACGGTCGTGATGAATAGCCAAACCCACACCCCTAGACCCCTACGAGAGCGGCAAGCAACCCTACCAATTCTAGAGTTAGGAGACCCGGACTCGACTCCTCGAGTTGGTCTCCCACTGAACTCCAGAACCCGGTTACTTGTGCCCTCCTCCTTGGGTCTATCCTAGTGCAGAAAAGTAAATAATATACAAACGGTGACAACTTCCGCAACCTGGAAGCGCCCCAATAAAAGAATATTACATACAAGTTTTTACATGAATGAAAATGAAAAACACTCATCTCACATAAAAACCCCCGGCTATTCAAACACGACGATCCAATATAACATATCCAGCAACACATAACATCACATGTCATCAACGTAAGTAAATATGCGCATCCCAATTGTCGTTGACATATAGCAACGAAACCGGCGATATCACATATTACACTTACGGTCACAGAAAAGAAAGTGTAAAACTACAACAGTTGGAATCCGCAATCACCTCAGACATCGCATGCCTGACCAAATGAATTACTTAGACATCGCATGCCTAACAATTATAAACCCCGCATTTTAGTCTCAAAATTGAAAACACTTTTCAATATCAAGTCGGGCAATTCAACAAGATTCCCGACATCCTGATCGAATGCTCGTCGCAAACTTCAGTAGACGGCCGCACCCCCGATACCGTCGACGAAGTACACCAAGGCGGAACACCGCTACCGTGAGCACCCGAACGGATGCTTTCGGCGACGGGGTTCTCCTACAGTCACTTGGTCGGGGCTATGGGGTGTAGCTGTCTATTAAGTTTACCGGCGTACGCTACGTGATTGCGACGGACTTTTGATCACATCAAAATTCCGTGGCAACCGATCAAGTGAGACTAAAGTGCTATGTTTATAACATTCATTTAGTTATCTCATAACTTTTTGTGAATTCCAATTATTGTATCCCATTCCAGATAATTAGAAAATGTTAAACTTTCCGATCGAACATTCTAACACCCAAGTTTTCCCGATACAGATCAACACATGAAACTAGTCTAACAACATTCAGTTCGTACCTCAGTACCAACGGTCCAGCCGTAGAAGGGTCAAGCCAACGCCTCACATGTGGCACGCCGTACTGCCCCAAACCCGAAGGTTCAAAGGGCAGTTCAAGACGGTCACATAATCGAGTTAAGGTTTGTTGTCTTCTAGAGGGACCATCGCGTTACTTGCACTACTTAGAACGTCGTTAAACTGTGGAAAAATCCAACACTTGGAAATTTTCCCGACAGGGGAAAAATTGGGTATTTGTATCCGGTCGAACTTTTTAACAAATTCTAAAATTTATCCGGAAAGCCAAATAGACAAAATTTGATGCCCCGATCGATACACCGAATCCCCAAAACAACTCCAGAAAATTCAACTCTTGAATAATTATTAAAAATACCCAGAAAGTCCAGCACTATTTATTAAGAGTTACTGTGCAAGATTCGCTGACCAATGATGACGTATGGCCGCGGAACCGCCGCACGAGCCATGCTCGTGCCGCGGAACCGTGGCGGTTTGATGGAGTTAGGCAGTCGAACTTCACAGTATCTCTTAAAATTGCCTGCTGATTTTTCTGCATATTTTTAATGTTGAAAAATCCCAGATTTTGGAAAAAGGACAGAGAGCTATTTTGGGTTCTCAATTTCGGTTCGATCGGACTTCAAATTGCGTCTGGACTTCGCCTAAGGCTCTAGCTAGGCTCTGATACCACTGTAGGGTTACTAGGCACTCTAAGGTAGTCTCACAAGCCATCAACCATGGCAAATTAAAATTTTAACGGTGCCGAGAGACCCGACTACGGATCGTTTGCTAGAAAACTAGGCGAAAAAGCTAACTAGTTAACACTTAACTATGAGATACGGAAATACAACCTTTGTAGATCCGGTGCTCCACCTCCATAGCTCCGCAACGAAGTCGTCTCCGCTGTCCAAAAAGAATCCGGGCTCTAGTGTCGGCTTCGTCGGAGAAATGGCGAGCTAGGTCGTCGATGTCCATGCCGAAGATGATCTACGTCGAGGCATCGATAGATCAAGCTCCACCTTCACCTAGCTTTGAAAACTTGTGAAGGAAACACACTCTACTACTTGGCAAGAGGTAGAGGATGAAGAAATAGGAAGTGGGTAGACTTTAGAATTGGATTTCTCACTCATTTCATCAATCCACCATTGATGCAATCAAGCTTTTTCAAGTGAAGAAAAGAAAGAAGAAGAAGAAGCTTGTTATGATAAGATTAATTTAATTAGAAAAGAAACTCATTCTTATCATAACATGACCATGGTTAGTTATAGAGAGTGAACTAGGGTTAG
Organism: Agapanthus africanus; assembly: GCA_030015575.1. Classification (NCBI taxonomy): domain Eukaryota; kingdom Viridiplantae; phylum Streptophyta; class Magnoliopsida; order Asparagales; family Amaryllidaceae; genus Agapanthus; species Agapanthus africanus. The sequence continues at coordinate 65,435,465 of CM057349.1, forward strand.
TGGAGTGGTTAGGGTTAAGCATGAGACAAAATGGTTAACTAAGTCAAAGCTTCATGAAGATTCATAATAAAACAAAATAGCAACCATTTTTCCCTTTTTGCTTTTAATTTTCTTTTCCAAATGAATAACTAATAAATAAATAAATGAAAAAGAAAACATAACCCTAACCATTCACAACCATGGTTTAATCTTTACACTTAACCAATTTAGCATGCATCATCAAACATGATACAATCATGTGCACAAAATCATATCGCATATATAATGCGCACACCCGAGTGAGAAAATCCATTTTAAAGTGAACCGATACTAGTTAATGAAAAGTAATATATCAAATATATAATTATACATTAAATCATTAAATCAACACTTGATTTAACGATCCGGTCATATCGTATATAACCGACTAGTATCATTAGTAACAACTTATCGAATCAACACTTGATCCGATAACCCGGCTATATCGCATATAACCGATCAATGTCACATCGCGAGAATCAAATACAGTATCACATACTGGTATCATTCTCGGTCCCGCACATATCTCATACGCGCTCCTATTTCGTTTTGCTTGAGCCAGGAAACCTCTGTGTAGGACTCTAAAGACTCGTCAATACGCCGGCAGCAGATGATGATCATATCAAGCATCCACAAGCCGCAAGCGGTCTGCTAAACGTAACGGCCACCCGGGTATTGAGCGATCTGAAGATCGACGAGCAAGCCCGCTCACACGCCAGTGAATCCAACCAGTAACACTACCGTACAGTCCGGTCTGATCGTCTGATATGTCGCATATCTCGCCTAGGGGTGGTAAACGTCAGACCCCAATAGCTCAATAAGTCGTGTCGATATGAGGTCTATAACTGTTTGAGAAACTACTGGTAACACTTACCAGTAAATCTCAGCAATCCTGGCCAGGGATTTCCTGTTATAGCCAATCGAACACAGCGCAACATCAACCCCCTATACCGGGAGAGACGAATCCCCTCCTATCGCTCATTGCCTCCATGTGACTCGGGACTGTACCCAAAAACCACCGTTTTGCACGCCCTCTTGGACGTGGTAAGATGGAAATCAAAGCACAGTGGGAACCACACAAGACTCTATGACGATCTCGGGTCAACAGACTAATCTGTACCAGTGTCACCAGAGAACTGCCATCTGACGTGAGGTATAATACCATCTGGAAGTTCTCGGCGAGTCCGTCCAGTGTACCCAGTCTCTACTGAGCACCCGTATATCATCTCTGATGTCAAACACCGATGGATATGGGATCATCCATCGCCCATCTATATGGGTCGAGAAGGTACACGCTAGTCTAGTTTGGCATATCGATGCCCCGTCTCGATACACCCACGACTAGGGACTTTGAAGGATGTACTTATGGACTACCATGTCCCCACTAGTATGATCCGCATCATAGTCCAGGTAGTCAAGCACACATCCTAAGGGCTTTACCAACATGTAACAGAGAGACAATCAGTATACACGTTAAGGTAAAGTTCAACCAGATAGCATACTATCATGTCGAGCAAGAAAGTCCTCCCTATATACGTCCTAGCATCCACTACAATATACATCATATGTACAGTAATGGCCTCTAGGGCATACATATAACTAACATCATCTTGATGATGTTTTCGTTTACTACTTCTATTATTGTAAGAACTTTTTGAAGTATGAATAGAAAATTCCTCGTTTCCATGTGTTTATCTTATGCACTAAATCTTTTGCACATGCATGAATGGGGTATACTTTGAACGTTTAACCGAATGCGAATCAAATGTTCTCCTTGTCGCTTTCTTCTCTTCCTTTTGTTGCCGGCGTGTTAAGCGGGCCTGTAGATGATAGAGAGAGCATTCCGTTTTGAATTCTTCGAGAGGTAGCGATGGCTTAGGAAGCAGGTTCAGATCTGCTGCCTAAGGCTTTTCAACTTCATGAGCCGTGAGGGTCTCATAAAGACTTTTCTCCCTACGAGTCGAGAGGATCTCGTAGGTGTATTTTCTCTTTAGGAGTCGTGAGGATTCCTAAGTATGTTTCTCTCTTATAAGTCGTAAGGATCTCATAAGAGAATTTTCCCTCTTACAAATCGAGAGGACTCGTAAGTGGTTGTTTCCCTCCTTGTCGAGATTCAACTTTGGAGAGTGTGGCCTGTGAATAGTATGCAAGAGTCTATTTTGGACCGACTTGCAAAGCCCCAGTGCTTAGGAAACAGGTTTTTTAATCCCTGTTGCCTAAGGCTTTTCTTTATGAGTTGAGACGATTCGAGAAGTTCTCGCAAAGACACTAATTTCCTCACAAGTAGAGACGATTCGAGCAGTTCTCGCAAAGACACTAATTTCCTCACAAGTTGAGACGATACGAGAAGTTCTCACAAAGACATTAATTTTCTCACGAGCCGAGACGAATCGAGCAGTTCTCGCAAGAATGTCCTAACGTCACAGTTAACCTCCGCTCTTTACGACAGAGGTCCGTTAGGGTCTGTAGTACTAGGGTTTTGTCCGCTGTACCGTCACGTTGGCTGATGTATTCCTCGATAGGCAATCTTGCTGTTCGAGTAGCCTTGTGACTGTCGTGTCTCTGATCCTTTCGGGGGCTGGATAAGACGTCTTCAAGCAATCCTCCTATGCAGTTTGACCGTCGGAAGAGCAAGCGTTAGGAATTTTGCCATGCCGCTTTTTACTTGAGGTTAGGCTCATTTTGGGGGAGCCCCGATGAGTCATAACCACTCCGCACTGGTGTGGGATGATCTCCGATAGTCTTTCAGGTTTTATATGAGTTGTCGTCAAGACCCTGAAGCTAAAAATTTGGCCTTTGCTTCGTTTGCTGGCATTGTGTCTGCTGTATCGAGACGAATGTCGCGGTTGTCTTTGCGTTGTTGATGAATCGTCGAGGTTTGGAACTAGGGATTTTGCCGTGGTTCCGTTGTTTGATTGTCGTGTCTGAATCCTGCCGGAGGAAGAACGCTATGGTGACATCTCGTCTGCTGTATCGAGACGAACGTCAAGGTGGTGACCATTCTATGTGGGATGATCTCCGGTAGTCTTCCAGGTTTTATATGAGTTACCGTCAAGACCCTGAAGCTAGGAATTTGGCCTTCGCTTCGTTTGCTTTGGCGTGTCCGAATCCTATTAGAGGAAGGACGCTGTAGTGACATCTCGTCTGCTGTATCGAGACGAACGTCGAGGTGGTGACCACTCCGCACTGGTGTAGGATGATCTCCGATAGTCTTTCAGGTTTTATATGAGTTGCCGTCAAGACCCTGAAGCTAGGAATTTGGCCTTCGCTTCGTTTGTTTTAGCATGTCCGAATCCTGTTGGAGGAAAGATGCTGTAGTGAAATCTCGTCTGCTGTATCGAGACGAACGTCGAGGTGGTGACCATTCCATGTGGGATGATCTCCGATGGTCTTTCAGGCTTTATATGAGTTTTCGTCAAGCCTTTGAAGCTAGGAATGTTGCCTTTGCTTCATTTGTTTTGACGTGTCCGAATCCTGTTGGAGGAAGGACGTTGTAGTGACATCTCATCTGCTGTATCGAGACGAACGTCGAGATGGTGAGCACTCCGCGCTGGTATGGGATGATCTCCGATAGTCTTTCAGGTTTTATATGAGTTGCCGTCAAGACCCTGAAGCTAGGAATTTGGCCTTCGCTTCGTTTGTTTTAGCGTGTCCGAATCCTGTTGGAGGAAGAACGCTGTGGTGACATCTTGTCTGCTGTATCGAGATGAACGTCGAGGTGGTGACCACTCCACGCTGATGTGGGATGATCTCCGATCGTCTTTTAGGTTTTATATGAGTTACCATCAAGACCTTAAAGCTAGGAATATTGCCTTTGCTTCATTTGCTTTGGCGTTGCGCCTGCTGTATCGAGACGAACGTCGAGGTGGTGACCACTCCACGCTGATGTGGTATGATCTCCGATAGTCTTTCAGGTTTTATATAAGTTACCGTCAAGACCTTGAAGCTAGGAATATTGCCTTTGCTTCATTTGCTTTGGCGTTGCGTCTGCTGTATCGAGACGAACGTCGAGGTGGTAATCACTCCGCGCCAGTGTGGGATGATCTCCGATAGTCTTTCAGGTTTTATATGAGTTGCCGTCAAGACCTTGAAGCTAGGAATATTGTCTTTGCTTCATTTGCTTTGGCATTGCGTCTGCTATATCGAGACGAACGTCGAAGTGGTGACCACTCCGCGCTGATGTGGGATGATCTCTGATAGCCTTTCAGGTTTTATATGAGTTGCCATCAAGACCTTGAAGCTAGGAATATTGCCTTTGCTTCATTTGCTTTGGCGTTGCGTCTGCTGTATCGAGATGAACGTCGAGGTGGTGACCACTCCGCGCTGATGTAGGATGATCTCCGATAGTCTTTCAGGTTTTATATGAGTTGTTGTCAAGACCCTGAAGCTAGGAATTTGACCTTTGCTTGATTTGCTTTGGCATTGCGTCTGCTGTATCGAGACAAACGCTGAGGTGGAGCTGGGATTTTGCCATCACTCCGCTTTGTTTCGACCGCGAGGTCTTTCATCGACGTTGCATCTGCATCTGACGGGACTGCAAAGGAATGCCATCGTTGACATTGCGTCTGGTGTAACGAGACGAATGCTGAAGTGGTCTCTGGGTTGTCTGTGAACCGTCGAGACTTGGCTCTCTTTCGGATGGAGCCTAGGGGGAAGGTATGGTTCTCTCTTTGTTTGGGCCCCTGGATTGTATACAGGGATCTATGTGATCTCACCTGTAGGGCAAAAAGTTTCATTTTATATATTTTTCTTTTCGCGATGCTCTATCACTTCAGCTTTTTATATCGCGAAGGTCGCGATTGCCCAATCATTTCAGCTATTTTTCGTGGTGCCCAATCATTTCGGCTATTTGTTTTGTTTTTACTCGCCGTTTTTTATTGCGAGTTTCCCAATCATTTCGGCTATTTATTTTTGTACGCATACATTTTTACTTGCTGATTTCATTGCAAGTTGTCCCATCATTTCGGCTATTTCATATGCATTTGTGGCTCACTGACTTTCACTGCGAGTTTGAGATTTGATACCGATTCAGGCATCCGCATCGCTACAACTGGGATATTGCCAGGAGCGAATCATCATTTGCCTCTGTCGATGTCGAACAAAGGTGGCTTAGTAAACAGGGTTAAGATCCTGTCGACTAAGGCTTTTAACTTTACGAGCCGTAAGGGTCTCATAAAGGTGTTTCTCCCTACGAGTCGTTAGGATCACGTAGGTGCGTTTTCTCCTTAGGAATCGTGAGGGTTCCTAAGTGTGTGTTCTCTTATAAGTCGTAAGGATCTTACAAGAGTGTTTTCTCCTTATAAGTCAAGAGGACTTACAAGGGTTGTCCACTGTGTAAACATATCCCCAGTCGTGGGTGGGACTTTGTTAGGGAGAATGTTTATTCACGCCCGTGGATTGTATACAAGGGTCAACATTGAACCTCTTGTAGGGCAGAGCTGGAGGTTGTGATGGCTTAAGAACAGGTTCAGATCCCTGTAGCTTAAGGTTTTTGAGGTCTCATAAGAGGGTTCTCCTTGCGAGTCGTGGGGATCTCGTAAGTGTAATTTCTCCTTAGGAATCGTGAGGATTCCTAAGTGTGTTTCTCCCTTGTGAGTCGTAAGGATCTCACGCAGGTGGTTTCTCCTCATAAGGTCGAGAGGACCTTGCAAGTGTCTTTTAACGAGGTTGCGCCCTTTCGGGTTTTCATAAAAACTCGCCGGTAGCCCTGCTGTTTTTACTCACGGAGCCCTTTCGGGTTTTCATCCGTGCCCATTTTGCTTATGGACATACCCTTTTTTCTTCTTTTTTTTATATTTTATCTTTTTTTTGTGTCAGCCTTGGGATGCTGCAGTCCACAGTAGTTTATCGACGTCTCGGTCAACAGCCAGTTTTAGGACATAGTGGTCCATCGTTAGTTTAAGGACGTTTCGTTCCGACGCCAGTTTTAGGACATAGTGGCCCACCGTTAGTTTAAGGACGTTTCGGTCCGACGCCAGTTTTAGGACATAGTAGTCCATTGTTAGTTTTAAGGACGTTTCGGTCCGATATTAGTTTTAGGACATTTCGGTCCGTCGTTGCCGTATTTGAGGCGAATTTCTAGTTTACGGACTTTTCGGTCCATGGGGCTTTCTCTATGAATGAGCACGATGCCCCCGGTATGTCCACCATTTTAGGGGCATGAGGCTGTGGCAGGTTCACCTTCCAATTTTCATATAGCGCGAACTTTCCTTGTTGGTATTAGTCCTCAATCCATCCTTTGAAAATGAAGCAATCTTCGATTGGATGGCTTACTGCCTGGTGGTAAGGACAGTAATTAGGATTGTTGACATCGCCTGGCTGCAACGGACGTTTTGGATCCGGCAGATTGATGAGTCTGTTGCGCACCGCCAGTTCGAACAGTCTCCTCGTTTTATCCTGGGGAAACGAGTAAGGACGTCCCAGTCTCTTCTCGAGGGATGGGCGTGGACGCACGTTGTTTTGGCGGACAACCGGCTTTAAGTTGCTCGGCTGTTGTTGAGTATTGGCGACGAAGGTCGCTTTCCCCTTTCCTTTTTCGTTTCGAGGTTCCGGCTTTGAAGAGGAAGGCATGTGGCCCATCTGGTCCATTTGGGCCAGCTTGTCAATCAGGGCCTAGAAAGTGGTTGGCTTGAAAAACATCATGAATTGGGAAATGGTCGCCTGAAGGTCGAGAGTGCCTACGAACATGCCCACTACCGGCGCTTCTTCGATGCGCTGCTCGCATTTTTACCATAGATTCCGCTACCGTATCGCGTACTGAACCCATATCTCTCCAGGCTTTACCCGGGCATTGATCAGTGCTGTCATTGGGGTACGTTCACTAGCACTCGCGAAACGTTGGGTGAATAGTAGCTCCATCTCTGCAAAAGTTTTAACGGAGTCGTTCGGGAGTTCAGAGTACCATTCGAACGCTGTCTCCGACAAGCTGCCAACGAACTGGCGAAGCAGTAGTTTATCATCACCTCCAGTATTACTGCACAAGGCTCTAAATTGAGCGACGTGCTGATGCGGATTTCCCGTCCCCTTATATATGTGGAATTTGGGGATCGTATATCCCGGCGAGTACCTTATTTTGTCATACCAGCCTGGATATGGTCGCCCAGTTTTAATAATTTGGCCGGCCGCTTCATTCGCCTGGTGAGCTCGTATTTGCTGAGCGATGTAATCATCCAGGGCAGCCTTGGAGATGGTCTCCTCTTTGGCTGCTGGAAGAGCCGGAGGGGGGTTCGATGTCTCCCCTCTGTCGTCTTTAATGATGATCGGGGGGTCTTCAGCTGGAGGTTCCGGCTATAACATCATCCCAGCCATGTCTTGAAACAAAAGAGTCATTCGTTTGATGTTGGCTGCCTGTTCCGCGACCTCTTTTTCTTTCTTCTCGAGCATTCTGCGGAGGAAATCAGCATCAGTTTCTTGTTCCTAACGCTGCTTTGAGGTCTCTGGATTTTCTTTCGGCCCAGTGAGTGCGGCCATTGCAATCAGCATCTTCTGAAGTTTTTGCTGCTGTTGTTCCCGAGCCTTCCTTATCGATCGGGTAAGCGGTCGATGACCCATAGAAGCACGGCTTTCCTCTTTTCCAGAAGCCATATAAACAGTATAGACCATTATGCCCCCAGACTTGGGGCGTTTAGGTTCGGTGTCTTTGCGGTTCATCGCGGACATAGGGGCTTTCTCCGGCCTCCTTCTCTTTTGAGCGGTTGACGTTGAGAGAGCCGTTGCAGTGGGCACCCAGACGGCTGTCGCCTTTGGTGGCTTGACAGGATGATTTTCTCCTTGTCGAGCTTTAAGATTCTTTGATTGGCGAGAGTAGTCCTGGTCAATCACTGATTCCTGGACCTGTCGCCAGACTTTATAAATTTTGGAGGACAGCCGCTGAAGGGGCTGCTCCAGCCTCTTATCTGTAGCATTCTCCATAGGTAGAGGAGATCTCTTCAGCACGGCAGTCGGAGAGTTTCTTGTGAACCCTCCTAAGCGGTTCAAAACTGTTTCCAGTTGGAACAACAGCGTTGATTTCCACCATGGGAGCTGGCGGACTTAGTACAGAAGGGGAGCTGCCCCCGGCCTTCCTTACTCGGCGGCAGTGATGACGTCGAGCATGTCGTGCAGACGGAGTTGGTTCAGCTGTGGGGATGGCTTCGTCATGCCCCCTGTCTTGGCGAAGGGTTGTCGCCAGCGTCAGCCTCTTAAAGACTAGTGTCCGTTGAGAAGTAATATCCAACCTGTCAAATACAGACCTCTGGGTAGGGGAAGCAGCTTTGAGGACTTCGCCTGGAGCAGGAGCCGGAACAGTCAGCCTTGTGAAGACCGACCCTTTGGCAGGAGAAGCCGCCTTGGTGACCTCGAGAGCAGGAATGGCTATCCGTTTTGGGATGGCCGCTTCAGGTATCGTGGGCTTCTTGAAGGGCCCATTAGAGTTCAGGCTCAACCTATCGAAGACTAATGCTATCGGCTTAGCATTGGATGACCCGTTGAGAAGGGCCGTGGTGGTAGTGAGGCGATCAAAGACCGACTTCTTCTGTGCTTCTTGCGGCAGCGGGATGTTAACGCTCACTGGTGGAAGCATGGTCCCGAAGAACAACCCGGTGGTAGCCTGCGTTACCTGCTCTATCGGCATAGTGAAGATGGAAGCCGCTTGGGGCCCGTAAGTTACACCTCCGGATGAGGCGGAACGGGAGTTGCAGTTGCAGCTGGAACATTTTGTGCCGGTAGACGCCATTGATCTTTCGTTTTCTGCACCGAGCAAGACACCAAATCTTAGTACCTCGAACCCAAGGGCAATCATAGAAAACCGCAATTCGTTCGTGAACACGACACACGAAGTGTGGAGTGGAAAGAGGAAAATGTCCCACCGGGCGTGCCAGAATCTGTTCCCCACCGAAAACACGGAGACGCGGCCGCGCGGGTCCGTCTCGCCTGAATTTCAGGGCAGATGCTAATTGGTGCTATCCATCCACCTCTCCGAAGATGCCAAGTTGATTTATGGCACCGTGTATCGAAGGTTTAAACGGATGCGGCCGATATAGCAGACTTCGTCAGATTCCCCCTCATTTGAGGGGTTTTTTATTATGGGGATGCTCTTCCCTGCAGGCGCAAGCCCCTGCAGTTAATTACGCTACCACGTCGCGGTAACCACTTTCTCCTTCTCCAGATAGTCACTTCGTGTCGTGGGTGTTTGTTTTGTTTTTGGTTGCCCGTGGATTATATGCATAGACTAATTTATATTGTCGCCCGTAGGGCGTGGATTAGTCCAAATCCGTATTTTCTTAGATTTGGGTTTGGGAGTTGTGTTTAAGAATACGTTAGTCTCATTTGGGACTAAGATCAACTTAAACGTATGTTAAGGATACGTTAGTCTAATTTTTAGACTAAGATCAACTTAACAGAATCGTTTAGATCCAACAAGAGAGCAATTGGGCTCTATTATTTAGTTTAGGGACATTGCGGTCAATTAGTTTAAGGACATTACGGTCCAAGGTTAAGGACATCATAGTCCGTGAGTTTAAAGACCTCACAGTCAAGGTTAAGGACATCATAGTCCGTGAGTTCAAGGTTAAGGACATCATAGTCCATGAGTTTAAAGACCTCACAGTCAAGGTTAAGGACATCATAGTCCGTGAGTTTAAAGACCTCACAGTCAAGGTTAAGGACATCATAGTCCATGAGTTTAAGGACCTCACAGTCCATGAAACGCATGGTTGTCGGGACCCGTCACCTCTCTGAAGACGTTGAAGGATTACAACGACAAATATCAGAGGAGTAAAGAGATGTACTCTCGAAACAATGTGAATTGGTTGAAAAATCTGTAGTCCAATTTAGGGCTAAGATCTGTTAAAATATGTATGAGCAGATGGGCTCAATTAATATAAGTTGAGCACTTATGGCTAATATTGGGCTAAGTCTAATCAGGTTAAAATGTTTAACATTTTATTTTGTTCTGTTGAGCCTTTATTTGGGCTTGACCCTTTTAACAATGCTGAGCATTATATCTTGACAATGTTTTTTGTCTTGTATTGAATGTTGAGCATTCATCAGAGTTCTGGCTTATTAGAGAACAATTTATGTTCTATCAGCGCAACACGTGGCGCGCTGGGCGCTTTGCGCCAGTCAAAGAGCGCAGTGCGCTTCTATCAAGTAGCGCACATGCAAGGGACACGTGTCGCGTTCAGCGCTAGGCGCCAGATGATGAGCGCATGATGCCAGTTTATGAGCGCTGAGCGCTAATCCCTGAGCGCATTGCGCTTTCAGTTTAATGGCGCACATGTGAGTGACACGTGGTGTGCTTGGCGCTGAGCGCCAGCCCATGAGCGCAGTGCGCTATTTCAGAAGCGCAAAGCGCAAGTTGTTAATTGGCGTATACGTGGTTGACACATGGCGCATTTGGCGCTGAGCGCCGGTCCAGAGAGCGCAAAAGCGCAGTTCAAGAGCGCAAAGCGCATCTGAAAAATTTTATGATCTGGAAAACAAATTTATGTTCTTTTAAAAGAGACTTTGTCTCAAGATCGTCTCAAGATCCAAGAACAACAGTTCTTATTTTGCAAGAGATATTTCCAATCTCTTATATTGATTAAAGGCTTTGCCTTTATAGATCCATGATCTATGAGAAGAATTATGTTCTTCTTATTATTATTTTATGATGAGATCTCTTGATCTTTTTTTTGTGAAAGACTTTTTGTCTTTGTAGATCTATGATCTCTTTAAAGAAATGAATTCTTCTTTCTATGAGATGATTTCATCTCTATGTTCATCATCATCACTTTTACCTTGAAGAAAGATCTTCTTGCAAGAGCTTGCTCTTTATCTTTGAGTTTCTCAAAATTTATAGGGCGTTTCTCTATCTCTTTTTTTGTATCTCAGACTTGAAGTCTAGGGGCCTTTATATAGGGCAAGCTGGTTTGTTCAATCAGTTAAGGAGATCTTTTTTCCAATTGATTTGGGGAATTTCCCATCATTGGATATTTGATCCAAGGGCTTCTGATTAACAGAAGGCAATCTTCTTGTTTTTTAACAAGATTGATAAATCTTTCCATACAAAATTTATTATGTCTTTTGGTAATTTTTATTTACCATTGGATCATTGATCCAACGGTGCTCTGATTTACAGAGAACAATCTTGTTATTTGGAAAGATTTTGAGGAATCTTTCCTTAACAGAATTTAATTCTGATTAATTAATGACTTATCATTATTATTAGATCTTAGATCTAACGGTGGGGAGCTTTTAGTTCCAGCGCTGGCGTACCCGTGCTTTACACGTGGTGCGCTGCTTAAAGGGCAGCGCACATTGCGCTAGCGCACTCGTGCTTGACACGTGGTGCGCTGCTTGGAGGGCAGCGCATCTAGCGCTAGCGCACATATGGTGTGCTGCTTAGAGCGCGACGCACCCAGCGCTGTATCTGAAGCGTTGCTTCATTTTGAAAATTTGAATTTTAAACAGAGCTTTGCTCTGATTGGGGGAAACAGGTGTGTTGCACTAAAGACTGAATAGAAGACTGGATATTGGCGGTGGATTGAGTCGATTGCTTCACAAAGGCATCAAGACTACGTTCTAACGAGGAAACCTTATCACTACCGGGCGGAACAAAGTTGTTGTTTTGAGGGAAGGAATTGTTGTACGGTGCAAAGTTGTTTGTCGGATTCTGAAAAGGTTGCGGTTGGAAAGGTTACTGAAATTGTTGTTTAATTTGTTGTTGTTGAGGAAGAGGCCTTTGAAAGTTGTTCTGGTTCTGTTTCTGGTTCTGTTTCTGGTTCTGGCACCAAGCAAAATTAGGGTGGTTTCTCCAACCGGGATTATACATGGAAGAGTATGGGTCATTTCTTGGTCTTTACTGAAATGCAGTATTAACCTGATTCTGTCCTTGAGATGGTGGATTATAAGGACACTCTTCTGTCAAGTGAGATGTATCCGAACAACAAGCACAAATGGTATGAAGGGAGCAACAGGGCTAGGAAGAGGAGATGAAAATTTGCTCTCAATTGCTTCGAGTTTTCACGTTATTGCAGCCATCTCTGCTTTCATTGCAATTGAGATATCAAGTTGGTGAACTCCTGCCCTAGATTGACCAGAAGAAGAAGTTGAAGAAGGTGAAGCGTTCGGCCGGGTGCTCTCCCACTGCAGCGTTTGTTCCGCAAGATCATCAAAGAATTTCCAAGCCTCCTCGTCGGATTTTGGATAAGAAGTGTCCTTAACAGATGGTTTCCATCAACTGTTTAGTTGCTGGATTCAGGCTCTCGTACAAAGTTTGGAAAAGTTGTCATTTCTCAATACCGTGATGAGGACACTGAATAAGAAGATCCTTGTACCGGTCAAAGCACTTCTAAAATGGTTCAGTTGGAAGCTGGGTGAATTGATTTATTTCGTTTCGGATTCTCGTGGTTTTGTGATTTGGGTAAAATTTCTTCAAAAACACTTTTACAAATTCATCCCAACTGGTTATCGAATGGGATGTGGTACTATATAGCCAATTTTCAGCAAGATCACAAAGAGTGAAAAGTATAACACATAGCCGTATAGCGTCGTCGGACAGTTGGGTCGTTTTCATCGTCATGCAAACATTTTGGAATTTGTTGATAAAGATATAGGTATCTTCGGATTCAAGCCCGTGGAATTTGGGCAGCATGTTGATTAAGTGGGGCTTAATTTCGAAATTTTCCTCATTGGCTGGTGGAAGAGAAAGACAAGTAGGAAGCGCAGCGCGTGTTGGATAGAAATGATCTTGAAGCGCGATCTGCGGTGGCACTCCTGCAGGAGGTGGAGGATTATTCGCACCAAGTGGAGGTGGAATCATTCTCGGAGGAGGTAAAGTGATGTTCGGAGGAAGTCCCGACATCTCAGAAGATGAGTTCGGTGAGAATGATGATGAAGATCTATAAATAGAATCTCGGTCAATGTCGGAGTTGACCGGCACAGGTAAAGGTGAAAAGTGCGTGGAAGAAGTTTCGACTTCGGAATCGATCGCGTAATCGGTAGCGACTAACGAAACGCGAACTAAACGGGCACTAGGGTCTCGAACCCAAACAGACATACACTAAAAAAATTTAGTATTGTCAAGGCGTAGAAGGTGAGGGTAAGAAAATGTCAATAGAGAAAAATGTACGTGAAGGTAAAAATGTGGTAAAAATGGTGAATTTTTGTTTTATTTCGAAAGAATATGAAAATGAAGGGCTCAAAACAAACAAACACAATCATAAATGCACAATCAATATTTAGAGTTAAGGTCTTCAAAATCCAACTAGACCGCTCCTAACCGTTCCAAAGCGACAAATTGTGAAATAACCTCGAATCGCCTCTGTACTACCAATTGTGGCCAGGTAAGCACAAGTGAGGTAAGGAGGGTTCCACTCACGAACCACCATGAGACTGACCTTTTACTGTTACCTCCTCACTTGTCTAGCCTAGGCACCACAATATTCAAGTTTAGATAAACGACCGAATGCCCACAATCTTCCTCTGTCCTATTGAGCGCGACAAGTCCTTAATTGGCTAAGTCTAGATATTTTTTAATTAAGCTCAATAGTGATGCATATGTCTTTTGTGATTTTTAGGATCTTAGGAAGGGTGATGAAATCTCCACCCAATCTGAATTGGTGTTATAACCCCTTAAAGTCCATATTAATAATGCAATGCGTAATTCAAAGAAAATGTTTGTTCACAATCATCAAACAATCTTTTTTTAATTTAAACATGGCGCTGCAACAAATATGGTTAGTTCTCCTTTGGTTATTGACGGCAAATTGCAAAGAATCCTGCAAAGATATGGAATATTAGAGCGTCGGATTTAAAAAGAAAGGTGTTAGAAAAAATACACACCGAAATTTTTCAGGTTAAGAAACCCACGTTGAAGTGGTCCCCGAGTGCTTGAATGGTTCACTTGCATGGGTCAAACTATCCGGATCTTTAGCACTGTAATTTTCTATCGCCTTGATCTTGAAAATGTACTTTGCTCCACACGATCGTTATTCGCTAATCCGTCAAAATCTGCAAATGTCGGAAAAAACGGATATTTTTGTAACACCTTAAAATGCGATTAGTGTTAATTAAGTGATAATGCGGATTTTTAGTAAAAAAGTTTACCAAAATAGTTTTCAAATATTTTATAAAAATTAATGAATATTTTATTAATATTTATTTTGGGCTTGCACACACATGTGCATGTTAACCTAGGGATAATTGGGGTTAAACCATGCTTAAGTAGCCATGGCATATTAACCCATTCTATTAAGAGTAATATGTAATTTATTAAATTAATTAGTTTTCAAATTTTAAATAAAAATGGTTATTTATTTGGTTGACTTGTGGGAGAGGAGAGAGAGAAAGGGCATCATGAAGCATGGCAAGCATGCCATGCATTTAATGAGGAAAAAGAGGGGCATGACTCTCTAAACTCACCCCTCATTCCCTCACCCTCACTCTCACATACACCTTCACACTCTCATTCGCTTATCATTCCTTCTCATTATTTTTCTTTACCTCACTCACTCCCTCACACTCCCTCAACTGAAACCTACACAAACCCTAACCCAAAACCCTCACAAATCCTCACTACCCTTCACCAAAACTCACTACACCCTTCTTTGAACTTGAGCCAAAGCCTATGGAGATCACTTGGAGCTTGGAAAGATAGAGTTTTGAGCAAGTTTGGGAAGATAGTGCTCTCTACTGTTAATTAGGAGTTTATTTTTATAGTGTTGCTTTGTAGTTTCAGTTTAGAACACTAAAAGTATGGTTTTGTGCTCGATGTCATATTTTAGTGTCGTTTTAGGATATCTGTAACCTACTGTGACTCCGAGTGTGCACTGTGAAAACAAGCAGTGTAGTAGTATAGTGCTAGAGACCCTGAGTTTTCACCTGAGACCCTGACCCCACACGGCACTGTTTGGCCGGCGACATTGAGGCCAGGTCCGGCGAGCTCGGCCGTACGAGGACCTGGGGGGCTGAAGTTTTCAGGGTAGCTGTCTGCAGTGATTTTAAAGTGTTTTGTACTACTTGATTTTTTAGTTATGACAGTAGGTAAAATCTGGGATCGTTTAGCTAGTTTTTAGTGTTACGTCGACGCGCGATACGGTGTCCGACTCAGTTCTGTGCTTCGCGTGATTTCTGCGCGTAGGGTCTGTTGTAGTAGTGTCGTCACACACGTTAGCCGCTAAGCGAACGCTTGAGAGTTGTTAGAGTAGGTGCATCGATTTTAGCTTAGTTTGTACATATTATTGGTCGATTTCTAAGTTTTGCCTTGCTATGTTTTATGTGTTAATAGGATCGCAGACGGGGACTTCGGACGCTGCGAAAAAAGAAAAGTAGGTGGTCGGATATACTTAGCTCGAGATCACCGGTGAATAGATTTAACATCTACGGGGAAATCGCCTGTATGGCGTTATGCGTCAGGGCTTGATAAGATATTGTAGCCGCATGATTATATTTATATACATTGATTGTGCATGTGTACCACTGTTGCATACCCCATTTCCTGTTGCATATGGACATAGTATTAATGAGACACATCACTGTTACTAACAGTTCATGTCGCACGAGCCCTAAATTGTATGCCACACACACACCATTAGTAATTGCCATGACACTCACACTATAGAATTGTCGTGGATAATACATTGTTTAGCTTACCTTATCATTGACGATTAGACATGATTCTTATTCTATTGCGCATATGAATTACATTATGCGTACATACATACGCGTACATACATACTTGCGTACACCTGTACTTGTTATAGTTACATGTGCATCCTTAGATGATGTTGGATGTGATGTTGGAAAAATTGGGAACCGCACGCTATATTTTTAAACTGGATTCATTTAAAAGAGCGGTTTTTCCTTGATACACTCATATTACGGTTTTATGTTGCATAGATCATATTGCATGGATTTACACATTGAGATATGGATTTCATGTGATTTATTGGATTTGAAAACCGTGGTATTGTTTCAAGAAAGTATGCATTGTTTTGAAAACCCGGTTCTCTTGATATGATATTTCAGTGCGTCCAACATGCGTTTTCTCGGTTCTGAGACGTGTGATAGAAACCCGATTCGAGGAGGCGTATGATCCGTTTGCGGGTTCATGGTGGACCCGGTATGGTACCCCAGGGCAAGAAAGGGATGTTGTGTAGTAGACGATGAGCCTGGCAGAGGGACTACTACCTACCGGTGATTGGTTGGACCTGGCAATTATCCGGAGGATACCGACCAGAGTCGAGAGATGGATATGGGCCGACCCGTACTGCCGGAGCCCGAGGGCCGATCCCGCAGACGGAGCCCGTGGGCCGATCCGGACTGACGGAGCCCGATATATGTGGATTTGCGTGTCAATGTTGGACACGAGTATTTCATGATGTTTTCGAGTACCGGTGTTGGGCACTCAGGTTCCATGAGATTTACAGGTATGAAGGTCAATCAGGATGACGGCGCCTGAGTTATTGGGATTTGGGGTGTCGTTGATGGACACCGGTTTTCTACGATGAGGATTCATTGATGAAGACATGTTTTATCCCATACTCAGCATTCATTGATATGCATCGCCTCATGTATTTATAGTACCCGATAGAGTACCTTTCATGATTATTGCATATCCATATTAGTATACTGATACTATCAGATTGCATGTGATAGAGTATCGCAGTACGTGCATACCTGCAATTACCTGTATATGTTACTTACTATTCACGAGTTGGCAACTCACCTCCGTTGTGCCACAGTGTTTTGCAGGTTGACCCTCAGAGTTGTCGTGGTAGGGCTATCTCATTGTATCTTTTTGGCAACGAATACCGCTACGGTTGGCTGTGAGCCGTTTGCTGTAGGTGGGTGATTAATCCAAAAATTTGTAGTTTACCGTAATCAGAAACGGCGTCGCTTCGCAGCTAGCCGGTGAATACGGGTCGATCCGCAGGGATGGTTAATTTCTGATTTTGTGTTATAACGAGTTGATTCAAATCGTTGTTGGTTTTTTATCGATTGAGTTTAAGATGAATTTATGTGATGAGAAAGAACTCATTAGGGTTAGGTAGAAGGTAGGTGTGTTGAGATCAATGTGTTCACCTCTTTCAATGCCGTGATTTAAGCTTTTAGGAAAGTCACAACAATCAATAGGAAAAGGGATTAGGATGATCGGGAAGAAACAAAGTTTCTTCCTCTAGATCCTTGTCCGTCTTTTCTTATTCATTGATGTGAGCTTCATGGACATCATATAAGTCCGGCCTTTTATACTACGGAACACCGTTACCTTATAGGTAGGGTGCCGTAGGGGGCGGATCGTATATGTGTGCATGAAGGTTTCGTTTAAAAATAGTTTGACATTGAAAGAGGTGAGAGACATCCATCTCTCACTCACTCCCTTGTTCCTAACCCTAACGAGCGAGAATTTTTACTCGCACATTAGGGAATTATAAGTAAGAAACATTTTTGTGTTTTATGTTTTAAATAGTTATCTTACGACAGATTTAGAAATTAGCTAACTAGCAATTAAATGATTCCTAGGGCAAGCAAAACAATTATACTAATGCAAGAATTAAATAAGATGAAAGACTTACGCGAAGAAGATGATGCTCTTGATTCCTTCAACAAATCTCACTTTTATTGAATATAAAGAGGCATACAATTTTTTAGATCTAGATTACAATTTATAAGTAACTAGTGAAGCTAAGGTTACAGACTCTCGTAGACATGAATTTACTGATTTACCCCCTAAAAATCCCAACACATGAAATGACACACCGACACAAGAAGTCGGTGCCGACACGGGCACCATATGGCCGCGTTTCCGCGGCAAAGACATGCCTTTGGCCGCGGATCCGCGGCCATTTGGTAGGCTGGGCCCACCATCTTTCTGTGGTTGGTTGATCTTCTCTTGGGCTCTCTTTTTTTTACTGTTCTTTTCTCTGTTGGGCTTTCTAGTATTCTCCAGATTCTCAGTGAACCTTGTAAGGATCTTTTTGACCGTTTCTCTTGACGTTCGTCTCGGCTTGAGTAGGATCCGTGTGCTGGTTGGTCAAAAGTCCATTTCCCGTATCATCTTTGTCTTTTTCACTGTATTTGCTTCAAAAGTCTGTATCCTGTATCATGTAACAAACGATCGTCAAAAGCACCTGTTTACTTATAAATTGCACAAAAATGGGGCGTATGAATTGCAATATTATGATGTGAACAAATACCCCCAAACTTACCTTTTGCTCGTCCTCGAGCAAATTTATTAGTTTATTCTAACCTAGCCACATTTTCGCAGGGAAACGTGATTGCACTGAGCACGTGCAACAAGCCGTTAAACCTCCAGGTGTCCCTGGTAGGAGGAGTGTTGTCTCCTGAGGGTTTTCAGCGGATTACACCCACAAAATCCTATCAATTTGGTTTCTCAACTTTTGTTCTCCAATCAGGTTTTCTAATAAGGAATTCTATTATCTTATACTTGCAAATTATCCGCCCGTATTTTTCATACTTCCTTATCATGCAACTTAAGATTATACATGTTCCATAAAATTACTTAGAATTCAGCATTTCATAAGTTTTTCTTCTAGAGTCTCATCTCCACTTAGGAATTTCTATCAACTCTTATTAAAGATACAAGTTTTATTTTTCATTCCTTTCTCTTATCTAAACTCTAATCACATATCCCCACGTGTGTGTAATTTTCACCCCTACACTTGGAAATTCAAATCAAGCAATCGTACCCTCGTCCATTGTTCAAAGCACATAACTTTCGCTTACATATCCTTCATGCGAACGTTAATACTTCTTGAGGTACCAACAGCCGATTACAAGATACGTTAGGCCTTTAAAGCATATTTCCTAGTTTTGCAACACCCAGGGCTTTTAGCAGTGACTCCCAAACCAGTTGGTCTAAGGCACTAGGTGATGAAGCACCCTCGCTAATTAATTTTCTAGCCCTAAGTAATCACAAAAACCAGTGTCCATTTTTTTATTCACACTCTTCTTTTTTTTGTTTATGATCATTGTGCTAAGGACTTTTAGACAAGAGTAATTCAAGGTCTCTTCTACTAATCCAAGTTTCAAGGCGCGTGATTGTGCATTTTGTAGGGTACATGTTTTCAGAATCTAAACTCAAGCTAGGAACTATCTTTCGAACTTATACTTTAATAAGAGCATTAATACTCTTCCCTCGTTTTGGCTTAACCCACGAAGTGAACCCAAAATTTGCCTATTTCTAAATAACCTACAAAGACATATACTCTCTCTCGCTAAACTTTAAGGAATGTTATTTTTAGGGTTTTAATTTGCTAAGTCTAGGATCTAGTTTTTCCTACTCAGTTAACCTTTTATCAAACTCAAATTAATTAACCAAAATTGAATACAACAATTTTCATAAATTTTCAAATTTTTCAAATTTTTATGATTTTTATATTTTCTAAATTTTTTTTTCTTTCAAATTTTTCAGATTTTTATGATTTTTGTATAAAGATGCAATGCAGAAATTAAATATGCAAAAAGGAAAACAAAATATATATAATATGCAATGCAAGGATAACTATGTACATCACCCTCTAACACCCCCAAACTTGAGCAAAGCAGTGCCCTCACTGCCCGGCCCCACGTCGCGCTCGTGAGCGTGAACGTGATCTCTCCCCCCTAGCCAGAAGTGTTTGTATCCCTCTCTCAATCTCCGTCAACCGACGGTCGTGCTCTCGTGCCGATGCCCGAAACTCATCCCTCAAAGAGTCTAATCTCCTCACTGTTCTTTTCATTAATCGCGCATGTTCTTGTGGAGTTAACTCTTCCCCGCTCGAAGTCGAGCTCGAGCTGGGGGTGTGTGCAGGTATGTTTTCTCCCGGTTCTGTCCGTGTCCAAATATCCGTCAGTCTAGAGTAAGACGACGAGATGCCCTCTAAGAGTGGTCGAACTACGGTACCGTCTGTCAAATAAGAGTCAAATTCCTCGGCCGGAAGGAAATAACGGCAGAGTTGGGTTACGAGCATGGGACATGGATATACACTACCTCGTTTACCCGAACCTATAGAGTATAGCAAAACTGTGCACATGTCGAATCTAGGGTTTTTCGTCATTAAAGTATGAACGACATGTAAGGAAGGGGTGTAAAAGGTTGTGTTGTGAGAACTTCCAAAAATATTGTTTTGTGCCCACCGGCACACAGTTAAAACATTTGCGAAGAGGGTCCGTGCTTGGATCCCCTTGCGCGGTTCTCGCGCACAGTCATTACCCATTAAAGGAATATAATCTTCAAAGCGAAGGGGTTGTTCGTGTGCCGGTACACGTGGTATTAGAGTAACCTCGTGTATCATATCCCTATCAATGCGAATTTCATTATTTTCCCAATTCAGTTTAATATAGCCTAAGTTGTCTAGGCTAGTCTCTTCCATTGACTCATAAAATTTGGTAACTAAGTTAGGGACAGCAAATGCAGATCCATGGTTATAGAGGAGGAAATTCCATCCCCTCTGTGCAATTTCGTGTGGGAAGTATGATCCATAGATCTCGTGTGCGAACACCGGTGAGAAATCTCTCTCGTACTGCATTTTGTGGGTCATTTTAAATTTCTACAGTGAAGTATATGTACTAACAGAGAGGAAACAAGAATATGTACCTCCCCTGAAAATTTCAGGGGGTGACGAGGCAGATCGGCGGCGGAAGAGCGGCCGGAGACGTCAATCGCGGCGGATGCGCGGCGCTCTGGTGGAGTTGCGGCGAAAATTTTCTACAGGAGACAGGAGGTGGCGGCTAGGGTTTGTTGAAGATGAAATGTTTAGGGTGTGAGGGCAGGAGGCCTCGGGTTCACTTATATAGGGGGAAAGGGGCGATTTACAGAAAACACCCTCAAAGGTGAGGGTTTTATTCGTAAATGCAGCTATTAATCTGCACATTTGCAACTTAGTCCAAAAATATTATTTTTTTTATTATTTTTTTTTTTATTTATTTATTTATTTATTTATTTTTATGGTATTTTGGAAATGTACCTACAAATGATATACACACCCCCAAACTTGTTTGAAATAGTGTAATTGGGAAACAAAGTTTGGGGGTGAAAGCGGAGGAAGATCAATCAGTGTAAAGCGGCTCCTGCAAAAACAGGAGCTCCTCCGAAGGATCCGCAGTGAAGAACGGTTTTAGTCGATGCCCATTTACTTTAAATAAGGTACCGTCTTCAGGGTTCTCAAGATCAACCGCACCGTGCGGATAAACGGTGCGGACCACAAAAGGTCCTCTCCATCTGGACCTGAGCTTACCAGGATGCAAGTGTAACCGAGTGTCATAAAGTAGAACCTGTTGACCAGGTTCAAAAGTTTTTCGTAAAAGGTGTTTATCGTGGAACACCTTGGCTCGGTTTTTAGCAGTTATGGCATTGTCATATGCCTCATCCCTTAGCTCCTCCAACTCATTCAGTTGCAGCTTTCTGTTGCTGCCCGCATCTCCTAAAGACAAATTTAGCTCTTTGATAGCCCAGAAAGCTTTGTGCTCGATTTCCACTGGGAGGTAGCAAGCCTTCCCGTACACAAGCCGGTATGGAGACATACCCAGATCGGTTTTATATGCAGTACGGAAAGCCCATAGTGCATCTATCAGTTTAAGCGACCAATCCTTACGGTTTTTAGAAACCGTTTTCTCCAAAATTTGCTTTATCTGCCGATTTGAAACCTCGGCTTGCCCACATGTTTGGGGGTGATATGGCGTTGACAATTTGTGGGTGATAGAGTATTTACGCATTAAGGACTCGAAAGTCTTATTGCAGAAGTGAGAACCATTATCACTTATTATCGCTCGAGGGTGCCCGAATCGAGAAAATATGTGTTCTTTAAGGAATCGAACGACAACTTTATTATCGTTCGTTCGACTGGGCACAGCCTTGACCCACTTAGAAACGTAGTCAACCGCCAACAGAATATACACATTTCCAAAAGAGTTAGGAAATGGTCCCATAAAATCTATACCCCAAACATCAAAAATGTCCACTACCAAAATGGGTTGGAGTGGCATTTCGTTTCTCCGCGAAATCCGGCCCAAATGTTGGCACCGGGAGCAAGTTTTGCAGTATTCAAATGCATCCTTGAAGAGTCGTGGCCAATAGAAACCACACTGCAAAACTTTTTCGGCTGTCTTCTTTGGGCCAAAGTGCCCGCCACATGCTTGATCATGGCAGAAAGACAGCACGCTCTTGACCTCACTCTCGGGCACACACTGACGAATGATTTGGTCGGAACAGTATTTGAAAAGATAGGGTTCATCCCAGTAAAAATGCTTTACTTGGGACAAAAATCGAAGCTTATCTTGTTTCGACCAATCATTAGGAATCAGGCCGGTGGCTAAATAATTTACAATATCGGCGAACCATGGTTCGCAAGAAACGGTCAAGAGCTGCTCGTCGGGAAAAACGTCAGAGATTGGAAGATCGAGCGTGGGCGAAGAAGGAAGTCGTGATAGGTGATCAGCTACTACGTTTTCACATCCCTTTTTGTCCTTAATGACAAGGTCAAATTCTTGCAATAAAAGGATCCAACGTATTAACCTAGACTTAGCATCCTTCTTCGCAAAGAGGTGGCGAAGAGCCGAATGATCAGTATAAACAACGACTGGAGAGCCGATTAAATAAGGCCGAAATTTTTCGAGTGCGAACACAACAGCTAAAAATTCTTTCTCTGTTGTTGTGTAATTAAGTTGGGCCTCATTTAGTGTTCGGCTGGCATAATAAATCACGTGCGGCATCTTATTAATGTGCTGTCCAAGAACAGCTCCAATTGCAAAGTCTGATGCGTCGCACATGATTTCAAAAGGGTGCGTCCAGTCGGGAGATGAGAGGATGGGTGCAGTGATGAGTGAATGTTTTAAAGACTCAAATGCTTCAGTGCATATGGAGTCAAAAGCGAAGGTCGTGTCCTTGGCCAGTAAGAGGGTCAAGGGTCTAGCAATCTTGCTAAAGTCCTTGATAAACCGTCTGTAAAAACCAGCGTGGCCAAGGAAGGCTCTAATATCTTTGACGCATTTTGGGGGAGGTAGGTTAGAAATCACTTCGATTTTAGCCCTGTCTACCTCGATGCCGTTTTGCGAGATAACATGTCCTAAGACAATGCCCTCTCGTACCATGAAATGGCACTTTTCCCAATTTAATGTTAGGTTCTTATCCCTGCAGCGGGTAAGAACAGCGTCAAGATGGCGTAAACACTCGTCGAAGGAGTCGCCAAAGATGGAGAAATCGTCCATAAAAATCTCCAAGAACTTTTCGACCATGTCTGAAAAGATCCCCATCATACACCGCTGAAATGTAGCGGGCGCGTTGCATAACCCGAAGGGCATGCGACGATAAGCAAAGGTGCCAAAGGGACAAGTAAAGGTTGTCTTGTCTTGGTCCTCTTTGGCGATGGGGACCTGATTGTAACCGGAATAGCCATCGAGAAAGCAATAGAATTCGTGCCCTGCCAATCGCTCGAGCATTTGGTCAATGAAAGGTAAAGGAAAGTGGTCTTTCCTTGTAGCGGCATTGAGTTTCCTATAGTCTATGCAGACTCGCCACCCAGTTTGGGTGCGAGTGGGAATCAACTCATTTGCCTCGTTTGCAATGACCGTAATGCCCGATTTCTTGGGCACGACGTGGATTGGGCTAACCCATTGGCTATCCGAGATAGGGTAAATGATACCGCTATCCAGACATTTGACAATTTCCTTCTTAACCGCCTCTTTCATGATGGGGTTGAGGCGCCTTTGTGGATCTCGTGCTGGCCCGGCATCATCCATTAAGTGTATATGATGTTCGACTATGAGGGGACTAATCCCCTTAATGTCCGCCATAGACCAGCCGAAAGCTTGCCGATTATTGAGTAAGACCGTCAAGAGAGCCTTCTCTTGCTCAAGAGCTAGAGAAGTTGATATAATGACAGGTAAGGTCTCATTATCACCTAGATATGCATATTTTAGGTGTGTCGGCAAAAGCTTTAATTCGAGTTTAGGGGGTGAAACAATAGATGGTAACAATAGGGTAGTTGTTTCAAACTCGAATGATTCCATCAAAGGTTCGAACTGAGTGTACGCAATAGTGTCGGATGGTTCTACTAACTCATCCGCAAAAGCAAAAGACTCCAAATCAGGTGATGAGTCTTCGAAGTCGTCGACGAATGTAAAACATTCAAAATCATTATCCGCCGCGAAAACTGAGTCGGATTCTAGGAGGAACGCACTAGTGGCGTTAACATTGCTGTGGTCGAATAAAAAATTCTCGAACTCACAGTCCTCCTCCGCGATCTCATTGATCGAGCAAACGTCTAGTACGCTAGCATTGGGCTCAGCAGGCTGACTTCCTAACTTGAAAATATTGAGCTCAATTGTCATATTGCCGAAAGATAAGTTCATTGAACCGTTACGACAATTGATCACTGCGTTGGAAGTAGCCAAAAATGGTCGACCTAATATAACCGGAATTTGGTTCCGGGGGTTCGCAACAGGTTGTGTATCCATCACTATAAAGTCTACGGGGAAAATGAATCCCCTACTCTTATTAACACATCCTCCAGCTCTCCCCTAGGATGGGTGATCGACCGGTCAGCCATTTGGAGAGTACAGTGAGTGGGATTAAGCTCTCCAACGCCCAATTGCTCGTACACAGAATAGGGTAGCAAATTGACGCTCGCACCAAGATCTAAAAGTGCTCTATTGATGTTCTTGTCCCCAATTGTTATCGAAATGGTAGGATACCCGGGGTCCTTTTGTTTTGGGGGTAAGGAATTTACAAGAGCATCGCTAATAGCACTAGCCACAAAAACTTTCTTTGGCACTTGCGACTTCCTCTTTTTGGTGCACAAGTCCTTTAAAATTTTGGCATATGAAGGAACTTGCTGAATTGCATCCAAAAGAGGGATGTTTATGCTAACCTGTTTAAACAGCTCGACAATCTTCTCCATTTGAGGAGTTGGTTTATTGGATCTCAACCTATTAGGAAAAGGAACATTTTGAAAAGTGGTTGAGTCCAACTTTTGTGGATCAGATTGTCGAGTTGGAACGGTACCTCGTGTAGATGTGTTCGTGTCGTGAGAATTAGGTCCGTTCAAGCTAGAAGAGGTAGAGCCATGTGAAGGGTGGAGAATAGGCTCTAAAGAAGAAGAAGATGGTGAAGAAGAAGAAGAAGAAGAAGAAGAAGACCCACCGGCAGGGGTGTCATTGTTAATGCCCACATTGTTCCGCAACACTTTTCCCGATCTCAACGTGGTCACCGCATTCACGTTATGATTTTGCTGATTGTGGGCAGCATGTGCGTGACCGGGGTTGGGCAACGGTTGAGACGGGAGTTTTCCTTTTTCGCGCTCGCTCAAAGCTGCATTAAGTTGTGCAATTTGTGCCTCAATAGATTTGATACTCTGATCGTGGGAGGCACTATTTTGCACTAGAGATTGAATAGAAGTCTCAAGTCTTGCTGTAGACTGTGTAGATTGCTTAAGGAATGCATCTAGACTTCTCTCGAGCGAGCTAACCTTATCATTATTAGGTTGAACATAATTGTTTGGCTGGTAAGCATTGTTCGGCACAAAGTTGTTCACCTGATTAGGATAAGGTTGTTGTTGAAATTGTTGCGGTTGATATTGAGTTTGCGAGGGTGCTTGTTGTTGTTGTGGAGGAGGAGGTCTTTGAAAATTATTATTATTTCCTTGGAATTGTTGATTTTGGTTCCAAGCGAAATTTGGGTGACTCCTCCACCCCGGATTATACGTCGAAGAGTACGGATCGTTCCTTTGTCGTTGCTGAAATGCAGCATTAACTTGATCCTGTCCTTGAGTGGATGCATTATAAGGACACTCTTCAGTTAAGTGCGATGGATCCGCACAACAAGCACAGACAGTTCGTGGGGGCATAGCGGGGGCAGGAGAAGACGACGAGATTTTGTTCTCGATCGCTTCTAGCTTTTTCGTCAGAGCGGCCATCTCGGCCTTCATAGCAATCGACATCTCTATTTGATGTATGCCCGCCCTAGATTGACCACTAGAAGTTGATGTGGTCTTGGTGCTCTCCCACTGTATTGTCTGCTCACTAAGATCCTCGAGAAACTGCCACGCCTCATCATTAGACTTAGAGAGAAAATGACCTTGACAGATGGTTTCTAGCAACTGCTTCGTTGCCGAGTTCAATCCCTCATATAATGTTTGGCAAAGTTGCCAACTTTCTATCCCATGGTGAGGGCATTGAACTAGTAGGTCTTTAAATCTCTCGAAGCACTTCCAGAATGGTTCGGAAGGAAGTTGTGAAAATTAAATTATTTCATTTCGAATTCTGGCAGTTTTATGGTGAGGATAGAACTTTTTCAGAAAAGCCTTCACAAACTCGTCCCAATTTCTTATGGAATGTGACGCGGTGCTATATAGCCACTTCTCGGCTAGGTCACATAAGATGAAAGGAATGACCCTTAGCCTTATAGCGTCATCACTTAATTGGGTTGTCTTCATCATGCTGCAAACGTTTTGGAATTTATTAATGAAAATATATGCATCTTCGGATTCCAAACCATGAAACTTAGGCAGCATATTGATGAAGTGTGGTTTTATCTCAAAATTGTCCCCATTTGCCGGTGGGGGTGAAAGACATGTGGGTAAAGAAGTGCGAACGGGGTAGAAGAGATCCTGGAGCGCAACTCGTGCGGGCGCTACAACAGGCGGTAGATTCGGGTTATTCGCACCTGGCGGAGGTGGAATCATTCCCGTCGGTAAGGTATCGTTGGGGTTGAATCCCGACATACTTTCGAAAGAAGAATTTGAATGTGGAGGTAAGGAAGTGGACGGAAGATCGACGAAGGGTTCGTCGAAGGGTTCGTTGGTCGGTATCAACGAAACGCGGACTAATCGGGCGTTAGTATCCCTAGTCCAAAATGACATACACTAAAGGGTAGTGCAGTCAGAAAAAAGAGAAAAAACAGAAGGTGGGGGTAAGATAACATCAGTGAGAAGAAGTGGTGGAAGTGAGGTGCAAGTTTTCTTTAGCGGCAAGTTGCAAGTTTTTAAAAGATTTTCTTTATTTTTTTTTTTTTTTTTTGTGAGTTTTGCGAGGAGGTTTTTGGTAAGATAACGTCAGTGAGAAGAAGTGGTGGAAGTGAGGTGCAAGTTTTCTTTAGCGGCAAATTGCAAGTTTTTAAAAGATTTTCTTTATTTTTTTTTTTTGTTTGTGAGTTTTGCGAGGAGGTTTTTGAAAACGGACTCGTGACACAACTGTATCAACCACACATGCACAATCAGGCCTAGATCTAGGATCGCCTAGGTCTACTAGACAGCTCCTAATTAGGGCTAGAAATAGACCTCAAACCGCCTCTTCACGGACAAATACGGCCAGGTAAGTGGGAAGGAACCACCACTACAGTGGGCCTAATTAATAACCACTAGCCTAGACACCGCAATGTCGGTTAGGATAAACGGCCGATGCCTACCCTAGTCCTTTTCCTATTGAGCTCGCTGTCCTTAGGTCTGAGTCTAATCTTTTTTTAATTAAAGGTGGTCGATGCAAAATGCTTTAGGTGTTTTCTGGGGTCCTGGGAAGGGTGATGAAATCCCCACCCAATCTGAGTTTGGTCAAATAGCCCCTTAAGTCCGATTAAAATATGCAAAACAACAATTCACTTGCAATCAATTTTTTTTAGCGCGGCGCAAAGAAACCTGCAGAAATCTGTTATTTAGAAGGGGGAGAAAGACTCTTTACGCAAAGAAATCCTGCAGAAAGATTTTTAACAGTGGATATATGGAGGTTACAGAGGAGAGGGAAAGAGAACAAACAGAGCAAATTTGAGATGCTGACGTGGCATCACAGGCGCGGAACCGCGGCGTAGGGGGTACTGGTGCGGCGGAAGCGCGGCAAGGAGATGGGTTCAGCCTCTGGAAAAATTTCTGTGGCTCTGTACTTTCAATTCCTCTCTGTTTTTATGCCTCCTTTTCTGTTTTGACCTTCTGTAAAATTCCAGATCCAAAAGTTCTTGTCGTTCCTGCAAGATTCAAACGAGAAACCCTTCAAACAGATAAAAATAATGAAAAGAATTTTTTTTTGTATTTTGTATTTTCAGATTTTTATAATTTTCAAATTTTATATCAACCCGAAATCATACAAAAAGAGAAAATTACGCCATCCCCGGCAACGGCGCCATTTGATTGATCTCAAAAACTATCTATTACCGCAATCAAGAACGGTGTCGCTATGCAGCTAGCCGGTGAGTACGGATCGGTCCACAGGGATGTTGTGAATTTCCTAATCGCACAAACGAGTTAATTCCGAACGGTGTGAATGGATTAATTAAATCTAAAAACTAAATTAATCTAGGGCAATTGAATTAAAGATCTAACTATCTAATTAGGGCAGATAATAAATTTAACCTAAGGCAAGGAATTAAATTTAACTAGGGCAAGGAATTAAATTTAATCTAGGACAGAGAATGAAAAATTATCTAGGGCAAGAATTGAAATTACCTACTTACTTTATAGATGGCTCTCTCCAAACACCAACACAAGACTTGTCAGATCTGAATTTCTGAAATGAAAAGAGGCATCGATGCTCTCCAAAAGAAATCTAAATTTTATTGATAAAAAGAGGCATAGGGAGGCATGGCTTTTACAATGATTTAGAGTTCCTATTTATAGAGAATAGAAAACCCTAGGTTACAATTGATTTGCATGTCTACATTTACCAAAATATCCTTAGGAAGACCTAGTCAAAGTAGACTCCAAACTTTGGTAAAATTTTATGTCTGGAAATTTTGGAACTGATTCTGGGCTTCTTGGGCTTTTTATTTCTTTGGATCTTTATTCAATTTGGCTTCTCTATTTCTTCCAGATCTCCAGTGAACAATTGCAGTGGACTTTTAACCGTTTGCTTTGTAATCTTGGACCTTGCGTTGCCTTGTACTGATCTTTTGTGTAGGCTTGATTAAGATCCTTCTATTTGTTGGTCAAAGTCCCTTTTTTGTGTCGTCTTTTGTCTTTTTCACTGTTTTCGCTCCAAGAACCTGTAACCTGTAATATGTAGCCGACATGCGTCAAAAGCACCTGTTTATTTATAAAAAGAATAAGAATGGGGAATATAATAATGCAATATTATGGTATGAACAGTGGGTTGCGGTTATCCAACTTTATATTTCATTATACATCTTATTGTATCTAGTACTCTCCATCTACCATTTTATGTATCGACTTAGAGACGAGTTGTGAGGACGATATTGTATATATTATTTTGTGACTCTAGGTGTTGAGCTTGTGTGAGCCGGCTTTCATTATGCAGATTTATCTTTTTTGCTATTTTTCACTCATATTGTTCATCTCTTCGCTACGGCGTCGTATATTATTCTTGTGATGGTTGTTTCCATCGTTGGGCGTGATTGCTCCCGTTTGGGGATGCTTTATTTGTATCATATGTTGCTTTACTTATATCTTATATTGTACTCGTTTCGGTGCTAGTTTTTACAAAGGAGGTGCTGCCGAAATTTTTAAGAAAATAATTTAAACTTAAAGATTTTTACTTGAGATTTCCAAATGTTTTTAACAAATATTTTCATCACT
This sequence comes from Agapanthus africanus, assembly GCA_030015575.1. Lineage (NCBI taxonomy): Eukaryota > Viridiplantae > Streptophyta > Magnoliopsida > Asparagales > Amaryllidaceae > Agapanthus > Agapanthus africanus. Next base: position 65,464,957 of record CM057349.1, read on the forward strand.
TACTACTTTTGATGGTTTAGATTTCTGGATTTCGGCTTACTTAAATTGCGTTATGCCTGTAGACGTTACGTGGTTTAAGTGCCGGTCACGTGCCAAATTTTAGGTCGTGACAAAATTGGTATTAGAGCGCTGGGTTTTACCTTTCGGAGTGTAGAATGACTTTGGTATGATGGAGTAGGTAGCTTAAGCAGAGTAGCGTGGCGTGTGTATGTTCTGCGGCATACTTACGACACGGTACTCCGCCTAAGTGACATTAGAACTTGTTGGTTGAAATTCCTTCCGTGATTATATGCATCCTTGTGATTCGATTTCCGTGTTCTTATCGAATCCTGTTTTCTTTTCCAGCCATTATGCCGCCGAAGACTACGAGGGTGCAAAGAGCGGCCGCGAGAGCCGAGGTCAGAGTTGGCTCGTCTGAGACGAAGACTGACCAAGGCGGTATGTCCGTTTTTCAGTAGCAGATTAATCCACCTTCGCTTGACCGTATTACTAGGCTTGAGGCCGGCATGCAGGATTTACGCCAGATGATGGGATCATTAGTGGAGGCCAGTAGAGCGCAGTGACAGGAGGTTGTCCCACCTGCTACGGGGACCGCGATGGTGCCTACTGTTCAGGAAGTTGTACCTGCAGCTACGAAGGTTATCACAGTATCGTTATCTGAGTTCATGAGGCTGAAGCCTCCGGTTTTCATAGGCACTGATGCAGCGTAGGACCCGCAATCATTTATTGATCGGATGGCCAGGATATGTCGTTCGCTAAGATGCTCCGACGTGAGATGGGTAGAGTTCGCGAGTTTTTGTCTGGAAGGTCTTGCCCAGAAGTGGTGCGAGTCTTTAGAGAGGGGCAGAGCAGCAGGACTTTCTCCTATGACCTGGGCTGAATTCGTGATGGTGTTTCTTGCCCGTTTTCTTCTGCAGAGCATCAGGGATGCTCGGCGCGCAGTTTCGAGTCATTACGCCAGACTCCGGGGATGACGGTGGCAGAGTACGACGTGCAGCTTACCGAGCTATCTGTGTATGCTCCGTATTTGGTAGCTACTGAGGAGATATGGATCAAGAGGTTTGTTCGAGGCTTGCTTACCCAGTTGTTCCTCGCTATCAGCGCCCAGCATTTTGATACATATGTAGCAGCAGTGGATGCAACCCTATTAGTCGAGGAGCGTCTTTCCGAGACGTCGGTAGTTCTGGAACCGAAGAGGGTCCATACTGGGGTATCAGCCCGGAGACAGATGTTTAAACGCCGTGACAGATTTCGTTCAGGCATGGGGAGTAGCAGAAGCTTGGGACGAGGCCGGTTATTCAGCTCTTATCCCCAGGAGGGTCAACAGTTATCGTCCGGATGTTTCCAGTGTGGGAGTTTTTATCATCGCGTTCGAGATTGTACTGAGCCACGTGAGGGCGAGGCAGCCGTACCACATGTTACCTTACCACCTTCTCCACCTCAGAGAGCGTTGCCTCTTACACCTGTTGTAGCTCCGCGTAAGACTTATCCACAGAGAGGTCGTTGTCGCGGAGGGTTTGTTCAGAGAGGATGGGGAGACAGAGGCCGAGGACAGCCAGTTGCCGGTAGAAGGCAGGCACGAGTATTTGCTTCGACTCATCAGGATGCGCAGGCATCCAATGCAGTGGTTTCAGGTATTCTTTCAGTAGGTTCTTTTGATGCACACGTGTTGTTTGATCTGGGATCTACGCACTCGTATGTTTCTACACACTTTGTGCCGAGATTGGGCAGAGAGTCGTGTTTACTAGATCAGCCGCTTGTTGTGACTACTCCTATTAGCGAGTCTTTTGTTGCGCGACACGTGTTTCGGTCGTGTGTTATCCGTATTGGAGAGAGAGATTCGTCCATCGACTTGATCCTTCTTGAGATGTTGGAATTCGACGTTCACCTGGGCATGGACTGGTTAGCTACGTGCTATGCATCTGTGGACTACCGCGAGAAGACAGTTAGGTTTTGTTTTCCCGGCAAGTCGGTTCTTGCTGTGCAGGGGGCCGTGGTGCCGTCCCTCACAGTTTGATTTCAGCCCTTTGTGCTAGTCGGCTTTTGAGGAAGGGATGTCGGGGATTCTTAGCTTTCATTCGTGCTACCGGAGCCACAGTAGATTCGTTGAACCGGGTTCCTATCGTGCGAGTGTTTCTCGACATTTTTCCCAATGAGTTACCTAGATTGCCGCCAGAGCGTGAGATTGAGTTTCGCATTGATCTGATCCCCGGCACGGGACCTATTTCTATACCGCCTTACCGGATGGCCCCGGCAGAGCTTAAGGATCAGTTGCAAGAGTTGCTTGATAGGGGACTTGTACATCCGAGTGTTTCGTCTTGGGAATCTCCTGTTCTGTTCGTCAAGAAGAAGGATGACAGTTTGAGGATGTGCATTGATTATCGTCAATTGAACCGAGTTACGGTGCGGAATAGGTATCCTTTACCTCGCATTAACGATTTATTTGATCAGCTCCAGGGTGCGGGATATTTTTCTAAGATTGATTTGAGATCAGGTTATCATCTGTTGCGGGTTTGGAATGATGACATTCTGAAGACTGCTTTTCGTACGCGCTACGGGTATTATGAGTTTTTGGTGATGTCGTTCGGACTCATCAATGCCCCAGTGGCGTTCATGGATTTGATGAACCGGATTTTTAGGCCGTTCCTCGACCAGTTTATTATTGTGTTTATTGATGACATTCTGGTTTATTCCAAGAGTCGTGAGGAGCATGAGCAGCACTTGAGGATTGCTTTGCAGACATTGAGAGAGCACCAGCTGTTTGCTAAATTCTCGAAGTGTGCCTTCTGGCTTGATAGTGTTGACTTCCTTGGTCATGTGCTTATGGAAGACGGTATTCGTGTAGACCCAAAGAAGATCGAGGCTGTGCAGCTTTGGTCCAGACCTGTATCAGTGACAGAGGTCCGCAGCTTTTTGGGCTTAGCCGGTTATTATCGACGTTTTGTTCAGGATTTCTCCCGTATCGTTGCATCGTTGACCGGATTAACCCGGAAGGGGGTTCCTTTTCTTTGGACTGAGGCATGCGAGCAGAGTTTTCAGCAGTTGACGACTGCACCAGTTTTATCTTTGCCTTCTGGATCGGGCGGCTTTGTCGTTTATTGTGATGCTTCTCGAGTAGGGCTCGGTTGTGTATTGATGCAGCATGATAGAGTTATCGCTTATGCTTCCCGGCAGTTAAAGAAGCACGAGTAGAATTATCCCACTCACGATCTTGAGATGTCCACGGTGGTCTTTGCGCTTAAGATTTAGAGACACTACTTATACGGGGAGTCGTGTCAGATTTTCACAGACCACCAGAGCTTGAAGTACATCTTCCAGCAGCGGGATCTGAATTTGAGACAGCGTCGTTGGATGGAGCTTGTGAAGGATTATGATTGTGAGATCCTTTATCACCCGGGCAGGATGAATGTGGTAGCCGGTGCTTTGAGTCGTAGGCCCGGGTGTAGCTTGTCCCAGTTGAGCGCAATTCAGAGACAGTTTTCTACAGTTTGGCAGATCTTGTGCGACAGCAGAGTACAGTTTGAGTTCACTTCCACTGGGGGACAGCTTGCTCACGCCCACGCCCGTCCACTTATACTTGATCGTATTCGTGAGGCACAACCCACCGATGCCCGTTTGTCTGAGATTCTTGAGCATGTTTGGCAAGGTAGAAATTCAGAGTTTTTGATTGATGAACAGGGTATGCTGCGTTTTGGGACTCGTTTGTGTGTACCTGATACCGATGGGTTGAGACGCGAGATCCTAGATCAGGCACATCAGTCAACTTTTAGTGTTCACCCATATTCCACCAAGATATACCGTAACTTGAGAGATATCTACTGGTGGGCAGGGATGAAGAGTGATGTTTCGGATTTCGTTTCGAGGTGCCTGACTTGTCGGCAAGTCAAGGCTGAGCATCAGAGACCGGAAGGAAAGTTGCAGCCTTTACCCGTTCCGGAGTGGAAATGGGAGAAGATTTCCATGGACTTCGTTGTGAGTTTACCCAGGTCTAGTCGAGGGTATGACTCCATTTGGGTGATTGTAGCTCGGTTGACGAAAGTGGCTCACTTCCTTCCAGTGAAGACCACTTTCGGTTATGCTCAGTATGCTCAATTGTACATTGATAAGATTGTACGTTTTCATGGAGTTCCTTCATGCATTATATCCGATAGAGGCACCCAATTCACTAGCTGTTAGTTATATGTATGCCCTAGAGGCCATTACTGTACATAGGATGTACATTGTAGTGGATGCTGGGACATATATAGGGAGGACTTTCTTGCTCAACATGATAGTATGCTATCTGGTTGCTCTTTACCTTAACGTGTATACTGATTGTCTCTCTATTACATGTTGGTAAAGCCCTTAGGATGTGTACTTGACTACCTGGACTATGATGCAGATCATACTAGTGGGGACAGATAGTCTATAAGTACATCCTTCAAAGTCCCTAGTCATGGGTATATCGAGACGGGGCATCGATATACCAGAGTAGACTAGCGTATACCTTCTCGACCCATACAGATGGGCGATGGATGATCCCATATCCATTGGTGTTTGACATCAGAGATGATATACGGGTGCTCAGTGGAGACTGGGTACACTGGACGGACTCGCCGAGAACTCCCAGATGGTATTATACCTTACGTCAGATGGCAGTTCTCTGGTGACACTGGTACAGAGTAGTTTGTTGACCCGAGATCGTCATAGAGTCTTGTGTGGTTCCTACTGTGCTTTGATTTCCATCTTACCACGTCCAAGAGGGCGTGCAAAATGGTGGTTTTTGGGTACAGTCCCGAGTCACATGGAGGCAATGAGCGATAGGAGGGGATTCGTCTCTCCCGGTATAGGGAGTTGATGTTGCGCTGTGTTCGATTGGCTATAACCGGAAATCCCTGGCCAGGGTTGCTGAGATTTACTGGTAAGTGTTACCAGCAGTTTCTCGAATTGTTATAGACCTCATATCGACACGACTTATCAAGCTATTGGGGTCTGACGTTTACCACCCCTAGGCAAGATATGCGACATATCAGACGATCAGACCGGACTGTACGGTAAGTGTTACTGGTTGGATTCACAGGGGTGTGAGCGGGCTTGCTCGTCGATCTTCTGATCGCTCAATACCCGGGTGGCCGTTACGTTTAGCAGACCGCTTGCGGCTTGTGGGTGTTTGATATGATCATCACCTGCTGCCGGCGTATTGACGAGTCTTTAGAGTCCTACACAGAGGTTTCCTGGCTCAAGCGAAATGAAATAGGAGCGCATATGAGATATGTGCGGGACCGAGAATGATACCAGTATGTGATACTGTATTCGATTCTCGCGATCTGTGACATTGATCGGTTATATGTGATATAGCCGGGTTATCGGATCAAGTGTTGATTCGATAAGTTGTTACTGTTGATATTAGTCGGTTATATACGATATGACCGGATCATTAAATCAAGCGTTGATTTAATGATTTAATGCATAATGATATATTTGATATATTACTTTGCATTAACTAGTATCGGTTCACTTAAGATGGATTTTCTCACTCGCATGTGCACATCGTATATGTGATATATTTTTGTGCACTTGATTGTATCATGTTTGATGATACATGTTTGCTAGGGTTTTTGTGTAAAGATCAAACCATGGTTACATGGTAATGGTTAGGGTTTTGTTTTATTCACTTATTTATTTATCTATTGATTTTTGGAAAATGCTTAGCATAAAGAAAAATGGTGGCTTTCTTTGGATACATATTGAAGCTTCATGAAGCTTTGACTAAGTCACCATTTTGTCTCATGCTTAACCCTAACCATTCCACTTAACCATGATTCATTCTCTACACTTGACCATGGTTATATTATGATAAGATTTATTATTCTTTTCTATTAAATTAACACTTATCATAATAGATTTTCTATCTTCTTCTTCTTCTTCTTCAAGAAGAAAACGTAGACTTCATCAATGGTGATTGATGAAAAAGAGTGAGAAATACAATTCTAAAGTCTACCCACTTCCTATTTCTTCATCCTCTACCTCTTGCCAAGTAGTAGAGTGTGTTTTCTTCACAAGTTTCATGACTTGGTGAAGTGGGAGCTTGATCTTGTGATGCCTCGACGTAGATCATCTTCGGCATCGTCGTCGATGACCTAGCCCGCTTTTTCTCCGATGAAGCCGACGCTAGAGCCCGGGTTTCGATTTGTACAGCGAGGAGACATCATCGCGGAGCCATGGAGGTGGAGAACCGGATCTACAAAGGTTGTATTTCCGTTTACCATTTAGTTAAGTTGTTAACTAGTTTCTTTTTCGCCTAAACTTCTAGCCAACGATCTGTATTAGGGTTTCTCGGCACCGTAATTTTTGAAAATGGCATGGTTGATGCCTTGTGAGACCTCATTAGTGTGCCTAGGAACCCTACACTAGCCGTCTTTGGCAGAAACTTCAGTAAGCCTTGGGTACCCGTTTGAGCTTTAGCACCGCTTTCCATCCGCAGACCGATGGTCAGTCAGAGCGGACTATACAGACTCTGGAGGATATGCTTCGTGCGTTCATGCTTGATTTTGGTGACAGTTAGGATCGCCACTTGCCGTTGATAGAGTTCTCCTATAATAACAGTTATCAGGAGACGATTCAGATGGCGCCTTTTGAGGCTTTGTATGGTAGGAAGTGTCGATCGCTGGTCTATTGGACCGAACTTAGCGATAGCAGGATTTTGGGACCCCAGCTGGTTCAAGAGACTACGGAGAAGATCCAGCTGATTCAGGATAGGATGAGAGCAGCCCAGTGCAGACAGAAGTCTTATGCTGACCGTCGTCGTCGCAGGCTTGAGTTCGCAGTGGGGGATCATGTTTTCCTACGGATTTCTCCGATGAAGAGCGTGATGAGAATTGGGAAGAAAAGAAAGCTCAGTCCCAGATTTGTAGGTCATTTTGAGATCCTTGAGCGAGTTGGTACCGTTGCCTATCGTTTGGCTCTTCCACCCAGCTTTCCGAATGTTCACCCCATATTCCATGTGTTAATGCTTCGCAGATATCTTCATGACCCTTCTCACATGATTCAGCACCAGACCGTTTATCTAGAGCGCGATCTTTCGTTCACCGAGCAGCCAGTGGTGATATTGGATCGGCAGGTAAAGAAACTTCGGTCAAAGGTCTTGCCATCTCTTAAGGTTCTTTGGCGTAGCCCGAATGGTGAAGAGATCACTTGGGAGGCTGAGGGCGAGATGCGAAAGAATTTCCCTCATCTCTTTGAAGGTACGCATAATAAAAATTTTAAATTCGGGGACGGATTTCTTTAAGGGGGGAAGATTGTAACACCTTAGAATGCGATTAGTGTTAATTAAGCGAAAATGCTGGTTTTTAGTAATAAAAGTTTACCAAAATAGTTTTCAAATATTTTATGAAAATTAATGAATATTTTATTAATATTTATTTTGGGCTTGCACACACATGTGCATGCTAACCTATGGATAATTGGGGTTAAACCATGTTTAAGTAGCCATGGCATATTAACCCATTCTATTAAGAGTAATATGTAATTTATTAAATTAATTGGTTTTCAAATTTTAAATAAAAATGGTTTTTTATTTGGTTGACTTGTGGGAGAGGGAAAAGAGAGGGCATCATGAGGCATGGCAAGCATGCCATGCATTTAATGAGGAAAGAGAAGGGCATGGCTCTCTAAACTCACCCCTCATTCCCTCACCCTCATCCTCACATACACCTTCACACTCTCATTCGCTTATCATTCCTTCTCATTATTTTCCTTTACCTCACTCACTCCCTCACACTCCCTCAACTGAAACCTACACAAACCCTAACCCAAAACCCTCACAAATCCTCACTACCCTTCACCAAAACTCACTACACCCTTCTTTGAACTTGAGCCAAAGCCTATGGAGATCACTTGGAGCTTGGAAAGATAGAGTTTTGAGCAAGTTTGGGAAGGTAGTGCTCTCTACTTTTAATTAGGAGTTTATTTTTGTAGTGTTGCTTTGTAGTTTCAGTTTAGAACACTAAAAGTATAGTTTTGTGCTCGATGTCGTATTTTAGTGTCGTTTTAGGATATCTGTAACCTGCTGTAACCCCGAGTGTGCACTGTGAAAACAAGCAGTGTAGTAGTGTAGTGCTAGAGACTCTGAGTTTTCACCTGAGACCCTGACCCCACACGGCACTGTTTGGCCGGCGATATTGAGGCCAGGTCCGGCAAGCTCGGCCGTACGAGGACCTGGGGGGCTGAAGTTTTCAGGGTAGCTGTCTGCAGTGATTTTAGAGTGTTTTGTACTGCTTGATTTTTTAGTTGTGACAGTAGGTAAAATCTGGGATCGTTTAGCTAGTTTTTAGTGTTACGTCGACGCGCGATACGGTGTCCGACTCAGTTCTGTACTTCGCGTGATTTCTGCGCATAGGGTCTGTTGTAGTAGTGTCGTCACACACGTTAGCCGCTAAGCGAACGCTTGAGAGTTGTTGGAGTCGGTGCGTCGATTTTAGCTTAGTTCGTGCGTATTATTGGTCGATTTCTAAGTTTTGCCTTGCTATGTTTTATGTGTTAATAGGATCGCAGGGAGGGACTTCGGACGCTGCGAAGAAAGAGAAGCGGGTAGTCGGATATACTAAGCTCGAGATCACCGGTGAATAGATTTAACATCTATGGGGAAATCGCCTGTATGGCGTTATGCGTCGGGGCTTGATAGGATATTGTAGCCGCATGATTATATTTATATACATTGATTGTGCATGTGTACCACTGTTGCATACCACATTTCCTATTGCATATGGATATAGTATTAATGAGACACGGCACTGTTACTAACGGTTCATGTCGCACAAGCCCTAAACTGTATACCACATATACACCGTTAGTAATTGCCATGACACTCACACTATAGAATTTTCGTGGATAATACATTGTTTAGCTTATCTTATCATTGACGATTAGACATGATTCTTATTCTATTGCGCATATGAATTACATTATGTGTACATACATACGTGTACATACATACTTGCGCACATACATACTTGCGTACATACATACTTGCATACACATGTACTTGTTATAGTTACATGTGCATCCTTAGATGATGTTAGATTTGATGTTGGAAAAAATGGGAACCGCACGCTATATTTTTAAATTGGATTCATTTAAAAAAGCGGTTTTCCCTTGATACACTCATATTACGGTTTTATGTTGCATAGATCATATTGCATGGAATATAAATATTGAGATATGGATTTCATGTGATTTATTGGATTTGAGAACCGTAGTATTGTTTCAAGAAAGTATGCATTGTTTTGAAAACCCGGTTATCTTGATATGATATTTCAGTGTGTCCACCATGCATTTTTTCGGTTCTGAGACGTGTGATAGAAACCCGATTCGAGGAGGCGAATGATCCGTTTGCGGGTTCATGGTGGACCCGGTATGGTATCCCGGGGCAAGAAAAGGATGTTGTGTAGTAGACGATGAGCCTGGCAGAGCGCTACTACCTACCGGTGATTGATTGGACCTGGAGGTTATCCGGAGGATACCGACCGGAATCGAGAGATAGATATGGGCCGACCCATACTGCCCGAGCCAGAGGGCCGATCCCGCAGATTGAGCCCGTGGGCCGATCCGGACTGACGGAGCCCAATATATGTGGATTTGCGTGTCAATATTGGACACGAGTATTTCATGATGTTTTCGAGTGCCGATGTTGGGCACTCAGGTTCCATAAGATTTACAGGTATGAAGGTCAATCAGGATGACGGCGCCTGAGTTATTAAGATTTGGGGTGTCGTTGATGGACACCGGTTTTCTACGATGAGGATTCATTGATGAAGACATGTTTTATCCCATACTCAGCATTCATTGATATGCATCGCCTTATGTATTTATAGTACCCGATAGAGTACCTTTCATGATTATTGCATATCCATATTAGTATATTGATACTATCAGATTGCATGTGATAAAGTATCGCAGTACGTGCATACCTGCGATTACCTGTATATGTTACTCACTATTCACGAGTTGACAACTCACCCCCGTTGTGCCACAGTGTTTTGCAGGTTGACCCTCAAAATAGTCGTGGCAGGGCTATCTCATTGTATCTTTTTGGCAGCGGATACCGCTACGGTTGGCTGTGAGCCGTTTGCAGTAGGTGGGTTGCGGTTATCCGACTATATATTTCATTGTACATCTTATTGTATCTAATACTCTCCATCTACCATTTTATGTATCGACTTAGAGACGAGTTGTGAGGACGATATTGTATATATTATTTTGTGACTCTGGGTGTCGAGCTCGTGTGAGCCGACTTTCATTATGCAGTTTTATCTTTTATGCTATTTTTCACTCATATTGTTCATCTCTTCGCTACGGCGTCGTATATTATTCTTGTGATGGTTATTTCCGCCGTTGGACGTGATTGCTCCCGTTTGGGGATGCTTCATTTGTATCATATGTTGCTTTACTTATATCTTATATTGTACCCGTTTTGGTGCTAGTTTTTACAAAGGAGGTGTTGCCGAAATTTTTAAGAAAATAATTTAAACTTTAAAGATTTCTACTTGAGATTTCCAAATGTTTTTAACAAATATTTTCATCACTTACTACTTTTGATGGTTTAGATTTCTGGGTTTCGGCTTACTTAAATTGCGTTACGCCTGTAGACGTTACGTGGTTTAAGTGCTGGTCACGTGCCAAATTTTGTATCGTGAGCGAGAAAACGATATAAATAGCCAATGTTCTACACACACAAAATTATAAAATTTAGAGTATGAAAATGGGGTACTAACAGAACAAGAAAACACCACAAGAAAAATTGGGGCAATCAGAGCAAGTCTGATCGCAAATTGCGGCCAGAATGAATATTTGGACAATTTGAATATTGAATTGGGGCTCCAAGTTTCTACTGTGGTCTCGGTGTTTTATGAGTATCCTATTTTTACACTCTTAATTTTTCTGTGAATCTCCAAGTGATAGCAGATTAAAAATACAGAGAACCCAAAGTCAAAAGCGTCAAATTTATTTTTTGGTTTTTGAAAATTTACAAGCTTTGTTGGTTTTTCTGAAAGTTAGTTTATTTTATACACAAAATGTACACAAATTAATCCGAGTAAAAGCGTTACCGTCTCCCCGGTAACGGTGCCATTTGATTGTTAAGCATTTCACTTGTCGTATTTGTTAGTGTATATGCCCTAGAGGCCATTACTGTATCATACTAGTATGTATATTACTTGATGGAAGCTTGGGATATTCACAGTTGTATATACAATCTTACTCGAAATGGTAGTATGCTACTTGGTTTATCTCTGCTTTAATGTGTGCATGTGTTTCTTTTATTATATCACCTATACGCATTAGTAGAGCCCTTAGGATCTTTGCTTGATTACCAGCGTTGTGATGGCGCTCACACTCGTGGGGCTGGGTAATTCATAAGCACATCCTTATACAGGTCCCTGGTCGTAGGACTATCGAGACAGGGCATCGATACTCCGGAGTAGACTAGCGTATGCGCTTCTCATCCCAGCGTGGGAGACGGTCTGTCCCACAGCCGTCAGTACGTCGTACTTGAGATAGTATGCTGGTGCTCGTTAGGTTACGAGTACACTGGACAGGACTCATCGGGAACTGTTGGTTGGTATTATACCTATCGTCGGTTATCAGTTCCCAGGTGACATGAGTACAGCTTAGTCCGCTGACTTGACACTGTCACTTCGCCTCGAGTGTGTTCCCACTGTACTTTGATTACTACCCTACCACGGCTCAAAGGAGTCGTGCAAACAGGTAGTAGTTGGGTGCAGTCCCGAAGCACTTGGAGGCAGTGACGGTTAGACAGGATTCGTCTCTCCCGGTATTGGGGGTTGACATCACGTTGTGTCCAGGAGAGCCATTACACAAGTAGTCCCTGGCCAGGGCAAGCAAGATATACTGGTAGGTTTCCAGTGTTATCTCAGGGTGTTCTGGGCTACACTCCGACACGACTTGTACCGCTATTAGGGGACTGACGTTTACCGCCCCCCTAGGCCCGCCATGCGATGTATCAGACGAACAGACCGGACTGTACGGAGACTGTCACATACAGACTCAGTAGGAGTTCAGATGGGGTCACCTCGTCAGTCTTCTTATCGGCATCTACCTGGGGACCGTTACGTACAGCTAGTGTCGCTTGCGGTCTGTGGTTAAACCCACTGCCAGCGTAGTGTCGAGTCTTTAGAGTCCCACACAGAGAGTTATTCGCCTTTAGGCAAAATGAGTAGAGGTCGCATGGTTTTGCGACAGGGTTCGTTCATATCCGCGCACTTGTGCACGTTTGCTGTCCGGATAGATTATACTACCGGGCTTTGGTTTAAGCCAGATCCTAGTATATGATTTGGGATTGGTTTTATCTCATTGTATTCGTGTTCCTCGGATCACGGATACGGGTGCGTATGCACAGTTGACTGAGACAGAGGGAGAGGACTTTGATTAGGGTTAATGACCATTGTCATTTTGTTAACCCTAATGCTTATGTGTGTATTATGATTAATTGATATTAGTTAAATATAATTGTGCATGGTTAGGGTTGTTGACCATTTGACTATCTTGACTTGTTGATTTAGGTTGACATGTTGACCGTCATCATTCCATATAAAAGATGCTCTTTGATTCTTGCAATTTGCATTTAATGTGAAATGATAATGGTCGAGTCTTGATTAACCATGAAAATTATCTAGCTAATTATCTAATTTACATAATTCACACATATATGTGAGAATGGTTCATTATTCTCCTCATTCTATCATATAGATTTTCTCTCCTCCTCTTCCTCTCTCTCTAGCTCTCCCCTCTCATGAGTTGAGAAACTCTTGAGCTTGAGATAAACCATTCTAAGATACTCTCTACTTTCTTCTAAGGTTCTAGGATTAGCACTTCTAGCATCTTAGTTACTTCTAGCTTGAAGTTGAAGCCAAAGGTTGAGGCTCTCGGGTGGATCCTTCTTCGACTAGAAAAGGAGACAAGTAGATCACATCTTTCACTCTAAAGGAGCAAGGAGAGAAGGATATAAAGCCCTAGGTATAACCTTTCTTCCATGTAGCTAAAACTAGTTAGCTTTGTAGTTAGTTTTTGTTTAGCAAAGATCCTCCTTTAGTTAGTCCATGTTGCCTAGTTCGATAAAAATCTGATTTTTATACCGTTTCCGCCTCCCCGCAAGCACCGGGGTGGGCAACGTGGACTTACAGTGGTATCAGAGCCTAACTAAACATAAACTAGCTAGTTAGTAAAGTGTATAGAAGTTCGATCGGTAAAAATCGCAAAACTAAGTTTTCAAAACCCTAAGTTTCTGTTGATTTTTTTTCTGCTATAAAAATAATAAATCATACTTCAAAAATCGGCTCAGGGTTTTGCTAAGAAACACACCAAAGGCGATCCAGTGAACCGTTCAAAGCGCCGCATTTCCGCGGCAATAACATGCTTATTGCCGCGGAACCACGGCCGAGTTGACTCGGTTCTGGACCGAGTTTGGTGCAGTGTTCTTCTGATAAGGTTTTGGGATTTTTAAGATATTTTATTTCTGCCCAGATTTTCCAGAATAGAAATTTGAATTTGGGGTGGCTATAAATCCGTATTTTTGATCGAACTTCACTATACTTTGACTATTGGGTTATATCTGTGATGTTTATATTTATTTAACGTCTGCTAATCGCTATACGTCGATTAGTGGGGGTTATACATATCTGTGATCTGTAATGCTTATTGGTTTGTGTATATGAACTCGGTGGATTGTCGCGGATGAATAGCCGGGGTGGATGTGAGATTAGAGTTTCTTTTTTTTCTTTCATTCATGTAATATGTAAATTAATGTAATATTATTTGTTTGGCCGCACAACCGGGTCGGGGTTGTAGCCGTCATTGTATAATTTCTTTTTACTGTTTTTGCTTCTAGGATAGACCTATGGTGGAGTGCACAAACTACCGGGTATCTCGAAATGCCGAGTGGCCTACTCACGTCGTTGAGGGAGGTTCTTCGCTTCGGGTACTTGGCGGGTAGTTTGCCGCACCCGTAGGGGTCTTGGGTGGGGTATTGGCTATTCATCGCGACCGTGTAATCCGCTTTTCGTTGCAGGCTCGAACGAATCGCGGATTCCTAGTATATCCAAAGTGTTCATCTGTGATCTGGATTGACTATCATTGCTATATATCAATATATGATAACTATTTAGGTGTTGCTTATGTTTTGCATCCGTGCTAGTCCAGCCCCCGCTCTGTCGTTAGTTAAGTAACCTAACGGGTGATGACGGGGCCCCGTGGCGAATGCGGATGGCATAAGCGTACACCATATTTTGGTTGTTTTCTGCAATGGTAGGATTAAATGATGGGACACATTAAAATTAATGCAAGAAAATAAACCAAGTAAAAGTCGATTGGAACACTTTGAAAACCACTCGGTTCTTTTCAAAACCAAACTTTTAAATGCGGAGCTTGAACCACTCCTTTTAAAAGCTATCTCGTTCCATCGATTATATCAAGTTCACTACGTTCACGGTTTCGCCAAAACCATTCGTAGCCCTCCGTCATTCCACATGAATGGTCAAAAAGTATTCAAGCTATGTATGTTGGCCAAAGTCAAGGCATAGTGATTGGTAGCTATTGGGTATTCATGTGCAGCATAGGTAGATGCGTTGGTTTGGGACAGTCGTGCTGCCATTTTGGCCAAAGTCAAGGGTAGGTACGGGTGGGTCCAAATTAACCAGGAGAATGACGGGTAGAACTTGACATGTGACTTATGATATTTTGGCCAAAGTCAAGGTCATAAGAGCATGGGGCAAAAATCCACATTGGGAGTTTCATAAGTACTGAAACTTGCTAGCGCTGCATACCATTTGGAGTATGATGATTCTGGTAGGATTCCTTTGGTTTTATCACGCGATGATATTTGGATCCCGATCCTACTGTGAGTATATGCTACTCCTCGGGAAATCTCTCACTTAACGATCAATGTTATAAACCTAGTAGGTGTCTAGAAAGGTGTTAGCGGGGCTACGCCCACAGGGAAAAGAGGTTACTTAATTAAGGAACTTCGCGAAAACGTTGGAAAACCTCCCTCGAAGTACCGACACTGTCCTGGCTGAACGGTTAAGCAAGTATTGTACGGTGAGATTGATCCTGACTAATTCTTCCTTTATGGTTTGAGGAGGGATTCGAGAGACAGTGGGAGCCATCCTGTTTAGACAAACTAAAAACCACTCTAAACTTGCAAGAGCATCATGCTAAAGTGTTTCTTTTCTCTCTCCTAATTGCAGCGACCATTCAACATGACCGGACTTAAGTTATTACTAGATAAAAACATACTTACAGGGCCAAACTATAGAGATTGGCTCAGGAATGTCAAGATGGCAATCACTTACGACAAGTTGGGGTATATCCTTACCACCAAAGCTCCCCCTGTCCCAGGTCCTACCTCCAGCGTCGCGGATGTAGAAATCCGTAAGACATGGGAGATCGATTGCGCGAAGGCCAAATGCCTCGTGCTTGCCTCGATGGACAACGAACATCAGAGGAGGCATGAGAATATGGACCTAGAGTTCATATTTCTCCATACAAAAGAACTGTATGGAGAGCAGTCTCGTATCGCCAGATACGAAGTGTCGAAGAAGCTATTTTCGGCAAGATTGGCCATCGGATCATCGGTAGCGGAACACGTGCTTAAGATGATTGGCTACATAGAGGAGCTCGCGGACCTTGGGACCACGTTGGAGAATGAACTCTACACTGATTTGATTCTCCAGTCCCTTCCTTCCACTTACGCCCAGTTTATCCTTAACTTCAACATGCAAGGAAAGGAGGTTGAACTTTCCGAACTTCTGAATATGTTGAGGAGTGCTGAGGGCACCCTACAGAAAGGTAGGGAGACATCCACTTTGTTTGTAGGAGGATCTTCCTCTTCTAGGTCCAGGGCGAAAGCCAAGGGAAAGAAGAAGAAAACCCCCGCCAAACCAAAGGGCGGTGTCAGTAAAGTGGATACGAAGGGAAAGGGAAAGGCAACAAAGGTAGCGGGAAAGCTGGTGGGAAAGGAAGAATGCTTCTACTGTCACAAAAGTGGATACTGGAAACAGGATTGCAAGGCTTGGAAGGCCAAAACCCAGGATCTGAAGCGAGTTGCGGCTTCGGCTTCAGGTGTGTATGTTATTGAAAACTGTCTATCAATAAACTCTACTTCCTGGGTATTAGATACCGAATCAGAATCTCATATCTGTAATTCTTTGCAGGCGTTGAGAAAGCGTAGGGTTTTGAAGGCAGGTGATATGACCCTCAGAGTTGCAAACGGAGCTAGCATGGATGCTGAGGCCGTGGGGGACTATCACTGGGATTTTCAGATGGACACTTTTTGGTTTTGCGTAGTTGTTATTTTGTACCAAATGCAACTTGTAATATCATTTCTGTATCTTTATTATCTAAAGAAGGTTATGAATTTGCATTTGTAAGTAATGTAGTGAACATTCACCTTAATCAAGTTTTGATTGGGTCAGGTACATTAAACAACGGTATATACGTATTAAACCAACCACAGATTTTCAATGTCCAGAATACACACAAAAGAAAGTCTCCGAAAATCAATAAGACTTTCTTATGGTATTGTAGACTGGGTCACATCAATGAGAGAAGGTTGACTAAGTTACATACAGAAGGATATTTGGATCCGTTCGAATATCAATCATATGCAACTTGTCAATCCTGTCTCAAAGGAAAGATGGCAAAGACTCCGTTCACTGGACACGGAGTAAGAGCGAGCGAGCTCTTGGGACTCGTACACAGTGACGTGTGCGGTCCAATGTCTACGCATGCACGAAGAGGTTATTCTTACTTCATTACTTTTACGGATGACTTTTCAAGGTACGGATATGTCTTCTTAATGAAACATAAATCCGAAGCCTTTGAAAAATTCCAAGAATACAAGAATAAAGTAGAAAAACAAACAGGCAAAAGTATCAAGGCACTAAGATCTGATCGAGGTGGTGAATACTTGAGTGTCGAGTTCCTGGATTACTTAAAAGAGAATGGAATTCTCTCTCAGCTTACTCCTCCATACACTCCGCAATATAACGGTGTATCGGAGAGACGGAACAGAACCCTATTGGATATGGTACGGTCCATGATGAGTAACGCTGAGTTACCGCAATCATTCTGGGGATATGCGCTAGAATCAGCTGCATACCTTTTGAACCGAGTTCCAACTAATACTGTGCCTACTACACCATATCAGATGTGGTGTGGGAAGAGACCCTATCTTAATCACATTAAGACATGGGGATGTCTAGCTTTTGTCAAAAAGCAGCATGCGGACAAGCTCGAGGCACGCTCAGTACAGTGCAAGTTTGTGGGATATCCAAAGAACTCCAAGGGATATTTCTTCTATTGCGAAGAGGAACAAAAGGTTTTTGTTTCTCACCATGCCCACTTTCTAGAACACCAGTTCTTGGAAAAGGAAATTAGTGGGAGCGCAATAGAACTGGAAGAAATTCCAGAACCACGAGCTATTACTGAAAGCTTAGTAGAACCAGAGGGTTCGAAAGATCAGGACATTCCCACGCCACTCCGCAGGAGTAGTAGGCAGTCTCATCCGCCCGAAAGATACTACGGTTTTCTCATAGACGGGGATAGAGAGGATTGCATCATAGATTGTGATGAGCCTACTAGCTTCCAACAAGCCATTCAGAGCGTTGACTCGGTAAAATGGCTGGATGCAATGCTGACCGAAATGGAGTCCATATACACCAACAAAGTATGGACGTTGGACATTGCTCCAGATGGGGTAAAACTCGTAGGATGCAAGTGGATCTTCAAAAGGAAGATTGGTGTAGATGGACAGGTCGAGACCTATAAAGCTAGACTTGTTGCAAAGAGTTTTCATCAAAGACCTGGTTTGGACTATGACGAAACCTTTTCTCCAGTGGCTATGCTGAAATCCATTCGGATCCTTCTTGCCATTGCTGCCTTCCACGATTATGAGATTTGGCAGATGGACGTAAAGACCGCTTTTCTAAATGGAAATTTAGAGGAGTGTGTCTATATGGACCAGCCAGAGGGTTTCATTCAGAGTGGGAGCAGCGGAAAGGTGTGCAAGTTGCTTAAGTCCATTTATGGACTAAAGCAGGCATCGCGGAGTTGGAACATCTGTTTTGATGAGACGGTCAAGTAATTTGGCTTTATCAAAAATCCAGATGAACCATGCATCTATAGTAGATTTGTAGCGAGAACTGTAGTATTCCTCGTTTTATACGTGGATGACATTCTTTTAATAGGAAATGACATTCCTATGCTACAATCTGTCAAAGGGTTCTTGTCACACAGGTTCTCCATGAAAGACCTGGGTGATGCCTCATACATTCTGGGGATCCGGATCTACCGTGACAGATCCAAGAGGATATTAGGACTCTCACAGTCCAGGTACATCGACACCATACTGAAAAGATTCAGTATGGAAGATTCCAAGCGCGGTAATCTACCGGCTTGTCACGGGATCACCCTCTCCAAAGAGATGTCTCCCAAGACTGATTTGGAGAGGGATCGCATGTCTATTATACCCTACGCTTCTGCGGTAGGCTCTATAATGTATGCGATGTTGTGTACCAGACCAGATGCGGCTTATACACTGAGTGTGGTAAGCAGGTATTAGTCAAACCCTGGGGAGAAACATTGGATAGCGGTAAAGAACATTCTCAAGTACCTGAGAAGGACCAAGGAGATGTTCTTGGTGTATGGCGAAAAAGACCTCCAGATTGAGGCCTTTGCTGACTCCAGCTTCCAGAGTGACAAGGATGATTCCAAGTCCATGTCGGGTTTTGTCTTTACCCTCAATAGAGGGGCGGTGTGTTGGAAGAGCTCCAAACAGGAAACCGTTGCTGACTCGAATATGGAAGCAGAATACATCGCTGCATCTGATGCCGCAAAAGAAGTTGTCTGGATGAGGAAGTTCTTGAAAGAACTTCAGGTGGTTCCGTCCATTGTTGATCCAATACCTCTGTATTGCGACAACAACGGGGCTATAGCTTTAGCGAAGGAACCCAGGTCCCATCAGAAATCCAGACACATCTTGAGGCGGTATCACCTGATCAGGGAGATCGTGGATCGCCAGGAGATCGAGGTTCGGAGGGTTGCTTCAGAAGATAACACTGCAGATCCATTCACGAAGGCCTTATCCCAGACTCAGTTCGAGCGGCTGATCGAGATGATAGGTCTTCGATACGCCAGTACATGGCCTTAGTGCAAGTGAGAGATTGTTAGTGTATATGCCCTAGAGGCCATTACTGTATCATACTAGTATGTATATTACTTGATGGAAGCTTGGGATATTCACAGTAGTATATACAATCTTGCTCGAAATGGTAGTATGCTACTTGGTTTGTCTCTGCTTTAATGTGTGCATGTGTTTCTTTTATTATATCACCTATACGCATTAGTAGAGCCCTTAGGATCTTTGCTTGATTACCAGCGTTGTGATGGCGCTCACACTCGTGGGGCTGGGTAATCCATAAGCACATCCTTATACAGGTCCCTAGTCGTAGGACTATCGAGACAGGGCATCGATACTCTGGAGTAGACTAGCGTATGCGCTTCTCATCCCAGCGTGGGAGACGGTCTGTCCCACAGCAGTCAGTACGTCGTACTTGAGTTAGTATGTGGGTGCTCGTTAGGTTACGAGTACACTGGACAGGACTCGTCGGAAACTGTTGGTTGGTATTATACCTATCGTCAGTTATCAGTTCCCAGGTGACATAAGTACAGCTTAGTCTGCTGACTTGACACTGTCACTTCGCCTCGAGTGTGTTCCCACTGTACTTTGATTACTACCCTACCACGGCTCAAAGGAGTCGTGCAAACAGGTAGTAGTTGGGTGCAGTCCCGAAGCACTTGGAGGCAGTGACGGTTAGACAGGATTCGTCTCTCCCGGTATTGGGGGTTGACATCGCGCTGTGTCCAGGAGAGCCATTACACAAGTAGTCCCTGGCCAAGGCAAGCGAGATATACTGGTAGGTTTCCAGTGTTATCTCAGGGTGTTCTGGGCTACACTCCGACATGACTTGTACCGCTATTAGGGGACTGACGTTTACCGCCCCCTAGGCCCGCCATGCGATGTATCAGATGAACAGACCGGACTGTACGAAGACTGTCACATACAGGCTCAGTAGGAGTTCAGATGGGATCACCTCGTCAGTCTTCTTATCGGCATCTACCTGGGGACCGTTACGTACAGCTATTGCCGCTTGCGGTCTGTGGTTAAACCCACTGCCAGCGTAGTGTTGAGTCTTTAGAGTCCCACACAGAGAGTTATTCGCCTTTAGGCAAAATGAGTAGAGGTCGCATGGTTTTGCGACAGGGTTCGTTCATATCCGCGCACTTGTGCACGTTTGCTGTCCGGACAGCTTATACTACCAGGCTTTGGTTTAAGCCAGATCCTAGTATATGATTTAGGATTGGTTTTATCTCATTGTATTCGTGTTCCTCGGATCACGGATACGGGTGCGTATGCACAGTTGACTGAAACAGAGGAGAGGACTTTGATTAGGGTTAATGACCATTGTCATTTTGTTAACCCTAATGCTTATGTGTGTATTATGATTAATTGATATTAGTTAAATATAATTGTGCATGGTTAGGGTTGTTGACCATTTGACTATCTTGACTTGTTGACTTAGGTTGACATGTTGACCATCATCATTCCATATAAAAGATGCTCTTTGATCCTTGCAATTTGCATTTAATGTGAAATGATAATGGTCAAGTCTTGATTAACCATGACAATTATCTAGCTAATTATCTAATTTACATAATTCACACATATATGTGATAATGGTTCATTATTCTTATCATTCTATCATATAGATTCTCTCTCCTCCTCTTCCTCTCTCTCTAGCTCTCCCCTCTCATGAGTTGAGAAACACTTGAGCTTGAGATAAACCGTTCTAAGATACTCTCTACTCTCTTCTAAGATTCTAGGATTAGCACTTCTAGCATCTTAGTTAATTCTAGCTTGAAGTTGAAGCCAAAGGTTGAGGCTCTCGGGTGGATCCTTCTTCGACTAGAGAAGGCGACAAGTAGATCACATCTTTCACTCCAAAGGAGCAAGGAGAGAAGGACATAAAGCCCTAGGTATAACCTTTCTTCCATGTAGCTAAAACTAGTTAGCTTTGTAGTTAGTTTTTGTTTAGCAAAGATCCTCCTTTAGTTAGTCCATATTGCCTAGTTCGATAAAAATCCGATTTTTATACCGTTTCCGCCTCCCCGCAAGCACCGGGGTGGGCAACGTGGACTTACAGTATTAAGTTTTAAAGTACCGTAATCAAGACGGCGTCGCGTGTAGCGAGCCGAGATGAGTACGGATCGTCCACAGGGAGATGATTGATTTTTAACTTGTATTAACGAGTTAAGTCCGAAAAGTTCGAGTTGGTTGCTATACTAAGTATCGCAAACGAAATGTTCAAAAGAAAAAGACTTGTTAGGAGTAGGTTTAGATTAGTTTGAGATAGGATAATTTTTGTCACTTGCTTATGAACCTAACTTGATGTTTGATGCAAAGGTAATTGGCAACAATATGGATTAGGGCGCTTAAGTACGTTATTTGCGATTATGCGCTAAATCCGTACTTATTGGCCCTTATCCTTTCGTTCTTGTCTCTTGACTCTCGCCTTCGACAAACCAATAGCAACCGGTCACAATTAGGAATCATGGCTATCGTGGTAGGATAGGGTGCCTAACGGAGCAGATTGCGAGTCATTTGCTCGGAGTTCAAACTACAAGTTATCGGTTTTAAAAGAAATTAGCAAAACACTTTTCCAAGTCAAATTACCCCTCTCCCACCCTTAACAAATGATGTACTAATCACACATACTCATAAAAACAAAAATGCAAAAGAGAAAAGAGAACAAAGAAACCATAGAAAGTTAAGAAAGGAGTTATAATTATACTAAGAACCAATTTGTGAAATAAGAGTAGCCAAATGAATCCTTGTGGTTATGTTCAATCAAATGAATCCAATAAGCTCAATCTAAATTTGCAAGCTCAATAAAGAGCTTACAAGATGAGAGAGAAGCAAGGGATTCAATATCTAAGTTTTAAATATTACAAACCATACACTTTGAAGCTTTGAAATGAAACTCTACTGAACTTGCAAAAAGAAATACAAACTATTGAATTCAAGAACCTAAGTTTTAAGCTTGTAAGTTAATCGATAAGTTACAAGGTCAAGAAAAAGGGCAAGAACTCAAGACTACCAAATGAAAATTACAAGTGTACATCTAACAAAGTGGTCTAAAAACTTGGACCCCTTTCTTGTAATTATATCTGCTACTTATAGGCAAGGCAAGTCCAAAAATGGAGTATAAAAATGTGATGATATGATAAAGTGGGGGACACATAAGAAAAACGAGCCAAAATGGAGATGCTCCGTCCGCAATTTGCGGCTTTGGGGAATACATCTGCGGCCAAGTTGAGAGTGGTGGGCCCCATCTTCTTAGTGTAGTCTCATATCTTCAATATCATCTCTCTATGTTTGCAATTTCCTCAAATTATCAAGAGGGTATTATCTGAGGGATTTTGGAGGGAAAGATCACAATCACATCATTTTTCAAATCATCATGACCCTACATCCACTTGCAAGTCTACTTATACCATTTGATTGAGTGTTCACACCATAGACCATGGATGGTTCATGCAGTTAAGAATGAGTTCACGCTTGACACTTGCATCATGTTGGATCATTCTTGCTACAAAATGTTGTGCACTTGACTTGTTGCAAAATCTTTTTGTAACTTGTATGGTTTTCCGTTTCGGTTTTAGTGTCGGCTCACAATTGTCGTATCCGTGCATTTAAGTGTATTTCCAGTGTTTTTCTCACAAATACCTATATCCTGTACTTATTGAGCAAACACGGGTCAATAGCACCGATATTTACAAAACTGATAATAAATGAGCGGTAGTAATGCAGATTTCATGATGAACAGTACTCTACTTGTGTGACTTGGAGTTCCGCCTTTGATTCATTTCTCGGTTGAGTATTACCCTACCGCATATTCTTGTTTTGATTGTGAAATTTCTATCTCCCTTGTTATCTTATATCATTCCCGAGTCTTCAAATCGGTTTCCCATTTCTTCATTCTTGTACCTTTCTTGATGATCCTAGTCCTGCTTACGTTTCTTTCCAAACCCGATGCTTCTCACTTCTTCATTTCTTCGAAGTTGTTATATCAAGTTCAATACCTAAGTTTTAATCAGCGTCGCGCAGTGGAAGCGTGGTGGACCCATAAGCCACAGTTAAGGTGTTTATCGATGACATACTAGCCTGCTTCAGGAGTCAGGAGGAACATGCCGAGCACCTGCACACAATGTTGCAGATTTTGAGGAAGGAAAGACTCTATGCCAAGCTGAGCAAGTGAGAGTTCTGGCTCGACAAAGTGTAGTTTCTAGGGCATGTCGTTTCAGGTGATGGTATTTCAGTAGACCCAGGGAAGATAGAAGTTATCAGAGACTGGCCGTCACCGAAGTCAATAGCTGAGATCATGAGTTTTCTGGGATTTGCTGGATATTATCAGCGGTTTATTCAGGATTTTGCCAGAGTGGTAAAGCCCTTGATAAAGTTTACGCGGAAAGAGGTACCTTATGTTTGGTCGGAAGAGTGCACCCAGGCGTTTGAGTTGTTGAAGCAGAAGTTGACCACGGCCCCCATTCTGACGGTGCCTGATAGTTCTGGTAGTTTGGTGATCCACAACGACGCTTCTGGGAAGGGTTTAGGTTGAGTTTTGAGGCAGCACAGTCAAATAGTGAAGAACTACCCGATGGATGACTTTGAGTTAGCAGCAGCCGTATTTGCATTAAAGATCTGGAAGCATTATTTGCTGGGTGAAAAGGTGGAAGTGTACACGGATCACAAAATCTTAAAATACGTGTTCACTCAGAAGGAGCTAAATATAAGGCAACACAGATGGTTAGAGCTGATAGCAGACTATGACCTAGATCTGCAATACCACCCGTAAAAAGCGAACGTCGTGCCTGATACTCTCAGTCGCAGGCCATCAGCTATGATGTTGACTAGTCAGAGGAGTATTATTGAAGACTTTCAGAGACTCAAGCTAGAGGTAGTTACACCAGGTACCCCAGGACAGCTTTGGCAGTTGCAGGTACAATCAACGCTCATAGAGCGTATTAAAGCTACATGGGTAGAAGATTCACAGTTACAGAAGTTCAGGGGACAATTCGAAGCTGTATTGAGGACCGATTTGCTTATTCACGAAGATGGTTCACTGAGATTTGGCAGTCGATTATGTGTTCCAAAGGATAATGTTCGAGAAGAAGTCCTAGCATAGATACACAGTTCAGCTTATTCGGTACATCCTAGAGGCGCCAAGATGTACAGGGACTTGAGACAACACTTGTGGTAGAACGGAATGAAGAGAGAGATTGCTCTATTTGTCTCGAGGTGTCTAGTAGGCTAACAAGTGTAAGCAGACCATCAAAAAGTAGATGGATTGTAGTACCCGCTTCTAATATCCAAGTAGAAATGGGAGCATATCACTATGGACTTTGTGACAGCACTACCATGAAGTCCAATGGGCAACAACGCCGTTTGGGTTATTGTTGATTGTCTCATAAAGGTAGCATATTTCATACCTTTCCGAGTGGGACAATCGACGGAATCGTTGGTAGAAAAGTATATACAGGAGATAGTAAGACTACATGGAGTACATGTCAACATAGTATCTGATCGAGACACCAGGTTTATTTCCCATTTCTGGAAGATCCTACAGGAGAGTTTGGGCACTCGTCCCAAGTTCAATACAGTGTATCATCCACAAACGGACGTGCAATCCGAGTATACTATCCAGACGCTCGAGGATATGTTGAGGGCATGCATGTTGGATTTTCAGGGTTCTTGAGAGGATCACCTTCATCTGGTGGAGTTTTCATATAACAACATCTTTCAAGCTAGCATCCAGATGACCCTGTTCAAAGCTCTTTATGGACGGAAATGTCGATCCCCTCTTTGTTGGGATGACGTGGGTAAGCGAAGGTTACTGGGTCCCGAGCTTATAGTTCAGATAGTAGAAAAAGTCCAAATGATCAGGCATCGTATCAAGACTACTCAGAACCGATAAAAGAGTTGGACGGATGCCAGTAGAAGACAGTTGGAGTTTGAAGTTGGCGATCATGTATTCCTGAAGATTTCACCTACTTGAGAAGTGATCAGGTTTGGTAATTGTGGAAAGCTCGATCCCCGATTCATCGAACCTTTTGAGGTGTTAGAGCGAGTAAGAGAGGTGTCATTTTACCTTGTCTTCATCGTCAGCTGGTGTGAACAACATTTTCCATGTATCTCAGTTGTGGCGCTATGTTCGAGACGACAGTCATATTCTTGATCATTCAGAGTTGACGTTGGGGACTGATCTATCATATGAGGAGCAGACTAACACCATACTCAATCGCAGAGAGAAGGTGCTCAAGAATAAGGTCATTCTACTGGTTCGAGTTTCTTAGGGGTGGTCGTTCACCAGGAGAGTCTACCTAGGAACGTGAGAAGGATATCCGTTCATACTTTCCACATCTTTTCGAGTAGCTTTTGATGTTGTCTATGTTTTCGTTCTTTGAATTTTGAGGACGAAATTTTTGTAAGGGGGGTATGATGTAATATCCAGTCCCATTGTACAGTCCCGTTTTTTAATAAAATATTCTTCTTAATATTTTTTATATTATTTTTTCTATTTTTCTATGTAATTTATTCCAAATATTTCTTACAATTATTTTTCCTAATAATTTTAAATCCCTAACCCAACCCCTAACCAAGCCTATGCCCTATTTTTTGTCTAAGCCCACAAACCCAACAGCCCTTGGCCGAGCCCCCTCTTCTTCCTTCTTTCTTAACTTTTACTTTTTCCTTTCTTTTTCGAATTCCCCATAACTCTCATTAAAACAAATTAAATCCTCCTTTAATATTCCCATTAAACCAAATTTTGTTCTCCATTCATCCCTTTATTCCCTATCAATTCTAAAATATATATCTCTTTCATTCTTTCATTCACTCTTTCCTTCTAACCTAACCCACCCGAGCTCCCACTGCTCCAACCATAACCCGAGCCCCCTTGCCGTCAGCCACCTTGTCGCCACCGGCCTCCAAGCCGGCCCCCTTGCCTCCAACCTTCAAGATCCAACCCTCTCTAGCTCCATAGCTGACCTCCTCCACTCTTTCTCAACCAAGCCAACCATCTCCATCTTCATCCTCCAACCCCTAGTCGGTGTTCCCTCATCTCCGACGACCTCCTCTGCCGTGAACCCGAGCCCACTTTATGAGTGACCATCATCGAGCCCGAGCCAAGTCCTCATCTCTTGAACCAAGTAGCATCGCGCCAAACCGAGCTCGAGCCTAAGCCCTAGTTGGGCCTGTGTCATTGCCGTGCTTGCGCCACTGCCGTACCATCATCGAACCATCGCCAGGCAAGTGAAAACCCTTCCTTTCACTTGTTCATCATGCAATCGTAATCATTAGATATAATATATAATGACATATGTATAAGTATATATATTTCTCTATATATATTATTTGCGAAGTTAATATCAAATAAGTACTATCATCGTTAATTTTAGTGTTTGGGACCCAACTTGGGTCGACTATGCCGTATATCATATAGAAATTATTTCATGTTGATCAAGTAAAAGAAATCGATATTTTGATCGATAATCGTTTGCTTTGTCTAGGTGTTCGATATGGAACCTTAAGTAGAAACCTGTTTTAAAATGACGAAATTTATGATTAATAAACTCATTTACTTATTATGAATATCGCGTAGGAATTTGGAATTAAAATATCATAGTTTCGCAGTTGAAATGATACCCCGATAACCGACAAGAAATCTGGAATTTTCTGTATACTTCGTTGTATTAAATTCATAGTAAATTGCATATATCTCGTATCGTGGCATGCTCAGGCTCGTTACGAAGAAGACTGAATAATATATGAATCTATGGATATGGTTACTAAATATTGTTATGTTTAC
Source organism: Agapanthus africanus (assembly GCA_030015575.1). Classification (NCBI taxonomy): domain Eukaryota; kingdom Viridiplantae; phylum Streptophyta; class Magnoliopsida; order Asparagales; family Amaryllidaceae; genus Agapanthus; species Agapanthus africanus. The sequence continues at coordinate 65,491,935 of CM057349.1, forward strand.
ATACTGCAAACTGAAGAGAATTATGGCTCTAGACTATAGTCCAGAGCAGTAATCTCTGCTAAATATGCAGAGTTTTATATCGTTGAGTAGATAATTGAGTTAAATTTCATATGCCACTATTTTTACCGAATTCCATCATAGTTTAATATTCTTAACCCAATTTATTTTTGTCGACGTGTTTGGTTGACTGCTGAAGTAACATTTTATATGTAGTGACACTAAACACACCGTAACTCCCTGCATACAATGGATATTATTGATCCGTATGTTGCATTGGAAACATAACTTATAAATCTATATTTAATTGAACTGTAGTGATGCCCAAATCTGAATATAACTATTGGTAAAATGCATTCGAAATTGGACATCCAGTTCAGAAACTGGAATTCCAGCAGTGAACGTCTATTTTAAAATGATCATATCTCCCTAGCCAGAACCCCGATTGGTATAAAACTAATTTTATTGTCTAGATAATTGAGTCCAATATTTATTACTTTTATATTGTTTTGTTTGATTCTGCACGTATAAATAACCGTGAATTTTCTAACTTGTATGACACCGGCTGCCCATACTTTACTCGTAGTATGTTTCACTGCATTTCTATCATATTTTGTGACTGTTATGCCCCGGTCATTAGTGACCATTTGCATTTATACCCTAGTGATTATAGCACATTATCGAGTGATAAATGGTATCGATTAGGTGTGACAAGTACGCCAGTGATAGTGATCGAAATTGAAAGTGATATAAGTGAAAATGGGATTGAACCGTGAAAGTGACGTATACTTGTATACAACCAATTCGATACTTGAACATATATTTTAACCTGGGGAATTGGGAAATTGAGGATGGAATCAAACTTGTATTTAGCGAGGTATGGTGTTTAAAGGATGATCAGTCGAATAACGAAATATATATATATATACACTGATTAGGTCGTAGGACTAGCGGCACGGCTGCATGGTTATGTCCCGGGCATAGTGGACCGTAGTCTCCGGTATGTACGAGACCCTTATTAAACACGACAACTCTTTTCCACCGATCGATTTCAAATTGACTTAGAAACTGATAAGTTTAGCGACATGGATATTGTATTGATTACTGATTTGACACTCATGCTACACTATTCACCTGTGCTTGCTATTTCACATACACTTATCATTATTTTCCATGCCTACTATTTCATGTGTACTTCATTGCACATATTATATATTACTTTATCGTGTCGCCCTGACGACCTGAGTGTGTATGCTCAGAGGACGGATGTCACGACCCAAAGTTTGGATATGACCGGCACTTAGATTGTATAATATCTAAAGATATGCACACAGTCCAAGTAAGCCGACAACCAAGATCAAAATTCTTTTTGCGGAATTCTTTATATAGAAATTTTAGTTTTTAGTAAAAATCACAGTTTATGAAGTTAATTATTAAACAAGTATAAGGTGTTAAGTTTGGTTGCATCTCTAATTGGGATCAACAATATCAACAGCGGAAAATAAAATCTCAGTATATAGGACATCAATACAAATCCCAGATATAAAGAAATGAAATAACAATTTAGAGAACTAAACGATCTCAACTGTCAAATAATATACATATCATCTCTCACTCTATGTCATATACAGGTCTGATGGAGATTTTTTAGATACCAAATACAATACCCAAAAGAGGAGGTTACTACATATGCAACCCACCTATCAAAAGATGTGAAAAAGCTGCACAAAGTAGATCTGCACCGCTGCTAACTGTCCACTCTATCCGTGCAAGGAACTGTGGCACAACGGGAGTGAGTTGCCAACTCAGTGAATATGACTAACATATAACGGTTAATAATGTAAATATGACGATCATACTAACTGAAATGTGAACAAGTATAATGTGTGATTATCTATGGAAATCATGAGTCTACAGTACGAATCTCATAGTCAAAACTGAAATCTCATCATTTATTTCCAATAAAAATTCAATTCCTCGTGTCCATCATCGACACAAAACTTCCATTTCTCACAGGCATCATTCCTCGAATGATCCTGAAATCAACAATGCCGGTCGTTATCATCTAGATATATGCCGTATTTTACCACTCTATCCGGTATCGAGTAACCTCGCTAGGCTCCCCCGCTTCAATGCGGCTATCCTGCCCCTCGGTCTCGACCGGGCCGACCATGTATCCAACTGTATATCTCCCCTACTCAGTATGGATAACGTAAAATCCGCGACCGTATATCTCCCCCACTCGGTCCAGAATAAAACCAAATCATAAAACATCTCATGGTGGACATGACACATCAATCAGGAAAATCACTGGATTTATATAATAGTATTCAAAACTCAAAACCATAAATCCTCGATAATACGTTTACCTCTTATATCAACATAAAATACTCAGATACTAAACATGATATAAATGATGCAATTTACTACTATTATTGGTGTGTATGATACTATATGAATCATTTTAACAAAAAATTTGCTAAGTGTACAAGTGACATGGTAATATCAACGAGGTGTGTGTAACATATAAGATGTGCACGTGGCATGACTTGTCGATACCTGTGTAGTGTTCTAGCAACTAAGCAAGGTATGCGTGAATTATGAATGCATATTGTTAATTTAGCATATCAATTAACTCATTTATTTAAATAAAACTACGGGCGTAAAACGCCATCTTTACAAAATTCCCCGGTAGATATTTAGTCTACTCACCGGAAACGTCGAATCTATTCAGGAATTGCCAATTCTTTCCCTTTCCTCGCTGCCTCCGAAAATCCCGTATTCGAATCTAACATCACAATTTAACTTATATAAGGAAACGGCTACTCCGACATGACGGAAATGAAAAACACCCGTTCCTACGCACTAGTTATATTGTATACGACTATATCGAGCTATTAAACACTTAACCTTACTGGATTTTAGCCTTAACCTGCATCGCTACAGAATTTAAATCACGATGCATTTTAACTGTGTCGTATTTTGTGTTTTTAGATATCTTTTCCGATATACGCTTCCAGATTCTATCTGCAGTGAAACTAATTTGCTTAAATAACACCAAAATGACCAAAATTATATACTAAAACACCCAACCATCCAAAACTACCTAGCTACTTACAAAACCGGCGATGCCGGATTTTCCCTTTTGGTCGCCGGCCCAAATCCGAGCCCTCTGGTTCGTGATCCTATGGTTTGCTCTAGGTGTTACATACATTATTTAGGTCTTGTTTAGTTGAGTTAATTATCTTCCAAACAAAAGAAGATTTCAACAGAGCCTATAATTAATTAAAATACGATATTATGGAACTTGTTCATTTCAATTTAAACTAAGCACAGAACCTAAATTTTCTACTGTGATTAAGAATTTACCCACAATAAGTTGTTGGAATAACCCCTCCAAGATGCTAAGCCCCTTGTCCTAGCTTGATGGTGATGAAAACCTAAAACCTAGCTTCCTTCTTCTTCTTCTTCTCTTGTTCTTTCTTTCTCTCTTTAGTTTTGTTTTTCTTTCAGAAATTTTCAGAATTTTAATTAACTACAAATCTGAATCATGTTTATATATGGCAAATGAAAGGGATAAGATGAAGGAGGAGGTGCCATCAAGCTAGATGTGTTGGTTTCATGCAAGGATGAGGTGTGAGGTGAGTGTGTGCATGCAAGTAAGAGGTGTGCTTGCATTATCCTTTAATTTTGTTTTAATTTACACTAAAATTCTGAGCTAAAATGTGTTTTATCTCTTTTTCATTTACACCCCTGATAATTTTCCATTTGCACAAAAATCTTAAACTTTACTTAAAAACCTCTCGCAACTTAGTCTATTATAAAACACTCATTTTATTAAAATGAAGCTAAAATTGTCATTAAAACCCTTATAACTTATTTATATTGCATACTAAAATTTTAATTTTAATTGTTTTACATACAACTCATGAAATTGACTTATTTGTTTTTAATAACTTTGTGATTTATCATTTTATTATTAAATTAATTCATTTTATTTATTTCTAAATTTTCAAAATGCTACAACGGAGTAGACCCAGTTCAGGATCAAGACCTGCCTTTCGAGATCGCGGAGATTTAGACATCGACTCAGAGTCACCATCTTTCCTGCTTTCAATAAAGACTTTATATTTCGTTTGGTTAGTTATTTCTTTTCGTTTAAAACTTGTATCTGTTGAACTCCCGAGTGTTAATGTAACAAAGCAGTGATTGTGATTTCTTTTACTTGTGCTGTATTTTACCGATTACCATATAATACTAGAATTCGAAGTGTGGCCACGACGAGATTATTTCTTAACCATAAGAACATGGCTGGCCTAGTCACCTTCGTATTCTGTATTTTGGGAAGCGAGGTGTAACAATATACATTCGTTGTGCCAAGAAAGTAGGATATTATTCCGTATCAATTGATCATCTTGCCTCACCAGTGACAAACTTGACTTCAACTCATGACCTCGGTCATATGTAATTGCTGGAGTGGAAGACGACGATGCGTGCTGACTGTTACATAGAATACTTATGTGTTAATATATTATTATTTACATCTGTATAAATATTATAGGCGACTTATTAGATATTACAGACAACTTCATACAGTTACTTAGATATTAGGGTATGCAATAGCTTAGATGTTACAAGCAACATCTTAGATAGTACAGGCAACCGCTTAGATGTTGCATGCAACTATCTAGATGTTTCAGACGGCTTTTTTTGATATTGCAGGCAATAGTCAAGATGTTATAGGCAACTTCTTTAGATGTTACAGGCAAATGATTAGATATCACAAGCAGCTGTTTAGATGTTGTAGGCGGCTGTCCTTGGATATTCTTCTAAACATAAATCAAGTCAAATAACAACAAAATTGGGTTTTTGGTTGGAAATCGGACATTTGGTAGGAAAAGTAGTGAATTTGGAGGGAAGAAAGATTTATAGGAACATTAAATGCTTAGTTTTTTAAGCAGAAAGAAAAACACAGAACAAATATAATAGGAAATCTCTAGATGTTACAAGTAACTAAACTGCTACGTAATTGCCATGAAAATGCAGTTGTCAAGTGTACTATGCGCGTATGGATAAGGCAGGGACAATTGAGGAAAATACTAAAATAAAAAATGGCTTTAGTACATGAGGGATTTCTTAACTGGCCTATAGGGTCTTCAACAGGGGAGGTCGGGAGTTTTTGATAAGTTTTAAAAGGGCCGGAGTTATTCAACGATTTATCCAAAAAAAAAATCCCTTATCACTCCAAAATATCCTCTTGTGGGCCCTCTGGAGGATCACGTGATTTCAGCATATCACGTGCTCCATACGTGCGCCGGATGCGCTGCAGATAACAGTAACAAATTCACACAAATTCCAGAGAGAGAGAGGCGGAGATGGCGATGGCGACGACCCCCAGCTCCGATCCCCAACCCAATTTCGACGACGAGAGCACCGATCGAAACCCTAACAGCTCTAGCGACTCGCTGAGCCCTGGTCCTAACGTCCCCCTCGTCTGCCTCCTCCGCTTCGCCGGCGACTCCGCCGGCGGGGCTTTCATGGGATCCATCTTCGGCTATGGTGAGATTTCGCATGCGGTTCATGATTCTAGGGTTTAATTCGGTTAGTTGTGATTTTGATTTGATGCGAGCGAATCCTAGGTTATTTGTATTGCAAGCATTTTCTAGGCTTAGTTACAGGAGTTATTGCCTCGACTGGCTTCATCGTTGAGCCCTTGAAGCACTTGGTTGTGCGTGCAGCGCTCTCTTGAAGCAAATGATAGGGGCTATCAACTCAAGTTTAAAACAAGCGTGGTATTTTAGGGGAATAGTTCATTTTTTGGGGGTCCATTCTGGTTTCCATCAAAAGAGGGAGTTGTTTTGGGTCCTAGAAACTAGGTTGTTACATGTATGCACTAGGGGCATGGCCAATTAAATGCAGAATAATTCATTTCCTACCAACCCGGTAGATTCCATGTAGGCTACCAGGCTGGTGATTGGATAGAGGAGTGGGGTTACTTTGGGAGTTGAAAACCTCCCTTCACATTTTCAACCAATCACCAACCTGAAAACCTATTTGGAATCTATTAGAATAAGCTTGATCCGACCGACCAAGCAAGAAGATTTTTGGTTGTACATAAGCCAGAAAGTGATTGTACATGTGTCTGCATTGTGTTGAATCTGGTCATGAGTATTTACCATGAAGTGTTCGTTAAGAATGCAAATATGCAAATGAGCTGTTGATGCTCTCTAAATTCTCCTAAAGTAGGAGTGAAGTATTGAATAAGGAAATATATTACAGATTTACTATGGAGAATTATGTTCAACTTTCTTGCACTGAGAAAACCAAGAGATTAAACTTTCTGATTGCCATACATGCTATGTAACTATGATAGAGGGTTTTCAATAAATTCGTAAGCTATGTACCATCATGCTAATGAAGAAACGGAGTGAAGAATGTGTTAGCGGCAAAAAGGGAAGATACAGCGATGGAGATGTTGATAGTGACCACCTGCTAACCCCAAACTCAATTGAACATAGAGGAAGAAACCATCAATTGAGACCTGAACATTTTTTTCGACTCTAAAAACCCTGAGGTGTAAGAGAGAATCTCATGCTGCTCCCTTCTGCTCCTTGTGGCTATCCCCTAGAGAGGTTTATGGGATCCATCTTTGGTTCTTGCTAGTGCTAAGCAACTTGTCGAATTCTTCATTAAAGTGTGATTTCTTTGTGTTAATTTTTCCGTATCTCCAGTAAAAAAAATATGTTGCTAAAAATCTGACTTTCATAAGCATCTGGTGCATGCAGTGTTCATTTTAGAGATGAAATAGGGTTAACATGGATACCTGTAAAGATCAAATGGAAGTTGATGTGTTTATAAAATTTTTACGATATAGAAATATGGAATTATGATTTATTGAGTTTATGATAATTTCTTATGGCTTATGAGGTCTTAATTAAGGTACGAAATAACTGATTGTAGTTGGTATAGAGAGGAAATCAGCGTAAGTATTTCTAGGTTAGGGTTCCATATGAAGGAGCTCAACGATAACGTTGTACAAACAAGGTACACAAAGGGGCCATGTAGTGAATGATATGCTGGAACTTATAGAATGCCTCTCTCAATACTTCTGGTGGTATGTGTCGTCGTCTCCAATGTTCCCTTTTTAAAAAAAATCTGATCTTGAATCGAACCGGTTACCTTTGACATAGGGGAGGAAAGTTGCACCGCATGAACTATGATCCTTTGGTCCTCCAATTTTTGTTAATGCGGCCTTTTTGGGGTTAAATCTGGCCTTTTTGAATCTAAAATCAGTTTTAATTTTATAAAAAGATTTATTGCTTATATTAATTAGGAAGTTGCCAGGCTCATGCTTAAGCTTGTGGAATGGGCAACAATGGTGTTTTCATCGTAGATGCATAATAACAATGCCATTTGTTAGTTTAGTAAGGGTCAATTTTACTTAGCACCCTTGTACTATGTTGGGGGGGGGCACTTATTCCTCCACAATGATGGAAATGAGACCATTAAAATGTGTTAAATTTTTTAGGGTAAATTGTCCAAAACCAGTTAGGGACTTTTCCTGCGGTTAAAAACCCTCTACCCCCAAGAATGTTGGCAAAACCCCCCGGTCAATGCTCTTGCGGTCTAAAAGCCCACATACTTTTTGTTTAATGTATTTTTGACTATACCCATTATGCCATTTGAGACCCACATGAGCAATATTAGCACAGCTGTGATCTGTACTTGTGACAGACTACTAGTCGAAACTGTGATATCTAAAGAGTTGCATGAAATATCAATGCATTTGCTTGGGATATTTATTCAGTTGCATGAGATATCTAGCCAATTTTCATCAAATTATTGGCATTTAATGATCTACCCTAGGTTCTTTTTCCCTCTAAAAGTTGGCAGTTCCCTCCAATAAACCCATTTTCCGCCAAATTGTTTAATTTCGGTTGATATACGTTATTTTCCTTCATTTGATTTAATTTACTTGCATTTATTAGGATGTATGCAGTTTTTATTTCATATTAGCAGCTAGTCTTTATTTCATGTACATATGCATTTAGTTAAAATATATGTTCAGTTGCCTGCAATATGTATGAAATTTCCAGAGATAAGTAATCGGTTTCCTAAGATAAGTAACCAATCATCCGAGATATGTAACCTGTTTCCTGGTATATGTAACAAGTTACCTGAGATATGGAACCGGTTTCTTGAGATATGTAAGAAGTAAGCTGAGATATGTAACCGGTTAACTGGAACAAATTACTTGAGATATATAACCAATTTTCAGTTTGTTAACTTTCTTTTTGCATACATTTTACAACTCCAGCGTCCACCAACAAACTCAACCAACCTATTTATTTTTATATAAAAAAATAAAAATCAAACTTATAGTTTTCTCAAAGTGTAATTAACATAACAATCAAGGAAAAAACTTGGCATCCCAACCCTCTCTCGCCGCCGTGTTGGCCCCACACTTCTCGCACCTCGTCAGCGCCGTCTTCACCATAATTACCGGCCGGCATGATAGCCATGACGAGTAGGCCCTAAGCCATGTGTCCACGCAGCCGGTGTGGAACCCATGCCTGCGCCCAGGTAGAACCCTAACCTCACCGCCTTTTGCGAACTCCAAGCAAAATCGGGCACTTGACAAGCTTCTGATTCGCTAAAGACTCGAACTTTAGCTTGGGGAGAGCTCAGATTACTTTCTTTTTGAGCCCTTAGGCTGGAGTAGGAGGGGACTGAGAGGTTGGGGATAGCCGGAGCCAGGCGCAGCGGGCAACGAGGGCGATGCCAATGGCACTGATGACTGATGAGAGCGCAGAAGAGAGAGAGAGAGGTCTAATGGAGGGTAATTTAGGGATTCTTCAGAAAGTTGCAAGTCAAACACCCCAGTATATCATAGTGAGGGAGTAATGACCGGGTATTTGGTATTTAGGGGGCTTTTACGGACATTCTTAGGGGCATGTGGTTTTTAACGCGGGAAAAGTTCTCAAAGGGGTTTTGACAATTTACCCAAATTTTTATTTAGTTATCCATCTTTCCCGAGCTGTTTGCAATCCCTGCCTTGTATTTGGTCTTCTCCTTTTCTTCTTCTCTGCTTGCTCCTCTTCCTCCTGGTTCCTCCTTTGATTTTACTATTTCTTTTTTCAATTTCGGTGTAAGCTTTTATTTTTTAACCAACAAAATGAAATATAATAAAATTGCAAGGTACAATAATCAGACAGCAGATCATAGTATTTGATTTTGATAGGATGTGTATATGTTTCAGATTTCAAACTATTGGGATTTCCAAAAAAAAAAAGGATTTCAATAGGAACATCTAATTAAAACCCAAATATTTTACAACCCAACCATAAAACAACAATCTTGAAGCTAAACTTCACTTCAAATTCCGGTGACCATAAATTTTTAGATTTTGAAGAAAAACAGGGTTATAAAACCTTGCAAATGTAAGGCTAATCATCTCTTCAAAATCAGATGACAATAACTTTCCTGTTGATAACACTATTCGGATTATGGGGTTAAGCTTTGTAAGTGCATGGTGAGGAAATGATCGATTTCACCGGAGCAGGGAAGAAGGGTGATGGGAGAGATGAATGAATGGTAAACTGCGTTTATTTTTTTAATTAAAAGGGGTTGTAAACACACAGGGGTAACATTGGGATCTAGAAAGCACAAATATTTCTATTTGCTCAGCGTATCCGACAAGTATTGGACACTTGGACACCCGGACTCTTCGTTGGATGCCGTGTTTGACATGCTTGTGCCGTGTCCATCCAAATTAGATGTGTCCGACACTTCTACGGTGTGAAGAAGTTGAAAAATAAAAACGCGTGTGTTGATTACGTTGATACCTTGGATATAAGAAATAATTTTTTCCAGTATCTTTCATGTTAGACTAGATCTAGGAGTAAAGACTCAAATTGATGCAAATGATAAAGTTGGGTCTATTAAAGTCGGCTCCAATTAAAAAGAGTTAATATTTTGTTTGTTTTTACTATAGCAATTTTATTCTTGTGTGTTTTACCTTAGGTTTTATATATGTATTTGTTTGTGCTTAAGAAAACTTATAGTTATAATGAAAAATATATCCCTGAATTATTCTATTTGTGTTTCTTTTCTCATATATATATATAGCCGTGTCCCCGTGTCATCCTCCTTAAAAATTTACCGCATCCCGTATCCATACCCATGTCCTTTTTAAAAGTTTATCCGTGTCCGCACCCGTACTCGTGCCCGTGTTCGTGCTTCATAGATTGGGATTAAAAGTTTTAAATAGTGTTTTACAGAGTTAGACATGAGGGAGCGTAAATGCTTATTTCCATAGTTGAGGGGGAATAAATGCTCAAGCCCCCTAGTACAGGGGTGTTCGGCAATTAATCCATTTTATAATATGGGGATCACTCCCAAGGATTGATCTACCCATGCAAGGTTGTCTTGTACCATTTGGTACCTGTGTAGGAGAGTTTTTTTATTGAATCCACAGATCTTCATTTCAGCATGCAACTGTATGAGTAATTCCCTGCATTTCTTATACATGCTAATGACAAACATGTTACAATACCATGGTTGCAAGAATCTGCAATTTTCTGTATAAATGCTTATAAAACTGTCCATAATATATTGTTTTATGACTTTCCAATGAACTGTATCCAGATGATTATGGTCTACAACTTAAACACTTCTTTATTTTAGTCCCTTCACTGACTTTCTATTTTTTCTTCAAGATTCCGCCCATTTACTTAAGCTATCATACAAACCGTGGTTGTTAAAAGCACTTTTGCGATTATTGGTGAACGGCAATGTACTCAAGTTATCATATAGGATTAATAAATAATAATATTGATTCATACAAACTGTGGCTGTTAAAAGCTCTTTTGCAATTATTGGTGAAGGGCAATCTACTCAAGTTATCATATATGATCAATAATATTGAACTTGTGCTTGCCTTCTGCTAGTTTCTTAAACATGACTTCTTCATTTCAAGTGATCATTATTCACCCAGTGGCTTCTGATATGTTTCAGGTACAGGTTTGATCAAGAGGAAAGGTTTCAAAGGCTCCTTTGCAGATGCAGGAACTTCTGCTAAGGTTGTTTGTATAACCATGAATACTCAGTTTTGCTAGTCGCATGACATTGCCTTTTTAACTCACATGTCATCTGTTTTTGAATGGCATGCTGTATTTTTCTTAGAAATCACTTCCATATCCGCTACATTATATAACTAATGCATTTTCATTCATATGTCGAATTCAGACATTTGCAGTTTTATCTGGAGTCCACAGTCTTGTTGTCTGCTTCTTAAAGAGGCTGCGAGGAAAGGATGATGGTGTGAGATCATTGCTATTTGGCATTTAACTCCTGTCTATTTGTTTTTTCCCCTTTCCTTGGATCCTGACAGAATTATTTTCTAAATTGTAGTTATCAATGCGGGCGTAGCGGGTTGTTGCACTGGTCTTGCTTTGAGTTTTCCAGGTATCTCTCTGCGAACCAATTTACGCCAAACTAATGATTGATTGGTACAAAATATTGTGTCAACTTGTGGTATGTGTCATTTTGGATCGCCTTGTATCTTCCAAATTTTGATTGATCTTGAGGCTTGGGTTGTTCCTTGTAATCTATCTGCTGATGAATTTAAAGTCAGCTCTTTTGGGTAAAAAGTTTATACAAATCGGAGCAGAAGTATGCTATTTTGTACCTTGATAATGTGATGCTGGAAACAACAACAACTGAGCCTTTTATCCTAAGCATATGGGGTAGGCTACATGAACCAACATGAGAATCACGCCTCGTCGAGCACATGCATCCTCTGTCTCCACGCACTCCTATCGAACAATATACTTTCATTAAGGCCTTTGGAATCCATTTTTTCATATCGCCTCCATCTACGTTTTCTTCGGTCTCCCTTTCGCTTTCTTGACTTGGCATAAATCGAGAATATCCATTCGTTGAACCGGTGCTTCCGTAGGTCCGAGTCACACATGACCAAATCATCTTAGGCGGTTTTTCGCATCTTCTCCTTCATAGGTGGTACACCAATTTTTGCACGAATATTCTCATTTCGCACCGTATCTTTTCTAGTGTTACCACCCATCCAACGAAGCATGTGTATCTCCACTACATGCTTCTTCTGTGCATGATGTTTTTTAAGAGTCCAGCATTCCGTACCATATAATAAGGCAGGCCGAACAACGCTTTGATAAAATTTCTCTTTCAACCGTAACGGAAAGTTACGATCGCATAAAATCTCCATTGCACTACTCTATTTCAACCAACCAGCCCGAATCTTCTGGTTGACATCGCTATCGATCTCTTCATCCTTTTGGATAATGGAACCTAGATATTTAAACCAATCGCTCGGTGATATCTCTTGCCTATCTAGTGTTATATCAATGTGATGTTGACTTTTTGTTTACTAAATTTGCATTGCATATATGTTGTCTTGGACTTACTCAATTTAAACCCGCGAGATTCCAACGTTTGCTTCCATAACTCCAATTGGCGTTAACCCCTGCATTTGTCTCATTTACCAGAATAATATCATCAACGAATAATATACACCAAGATACCTCATCCTAGATAGTTCTAGTAAGCTCATCCATCATTATGGAAAGCAAGAAGGAACTTATAGCAGATCTTTGATGCAAGCCAACTATGATTAGAAAACCACTCGTTTGGCCACCGGAAGTCCTTACATTTCCCACTACTACATACATATTCATAATTATGTCAATGTATCTAATTGTGATCCCTTCATCATTCTCCATCATAATACCTCTCAAGGTATTTTGTTGTAAGCTTTCTCCTGATCAATAAAAATCATATGCAAATTCCTCTCGAAAATGTTCGACAAATTTGACGAAGCAAATGAATAGCCTTTGTCGCCGATCGTTTAGGCATGAACCCAAACGGGTTCTCTGTTACCTTAACATCCTTAGCATGTGTTCTATCACTTTTTAAAAACTTCATGGTGTGACACATGAGTTTTATTTCACGGCAGTTTGAGTAACTTTGAATTCCATCCTTGCTCCTGTAGAGAGGTACAAGGGAACAATCATTTGGCATCTTTGTTGCTTGCTAAATCTTTATTAAACAGGTTTTCAGCTATGTAACGCCTATCTTTTCTAGGCATCTTCATACCTCAATAGGAATCCCTATCTGGACGAACAAGTTTCCTTGATTTCATCATTTTCAAAGCCTATGTAATCTCAGATATTGTTATTCTACGCATGAAATCACGGTTTATATCTTGAGATTGAATTACAAGTCCATCCAAATCCTTGATAAAGCTCTCATTGAACATGTCATAATAATCTCTGCACCTTTCCTTGATATTCTCATATCGAACTAAAACTTTCTGATCTTCATCTTTGACACCCTCATCACACATAAGCCTTTGGTCTTCCTTTTCTTCATCCGAGCAATCATGTATATATCATTTTCCGTCTTCATGGTGACAACTCATACACCTCTTTGTAGATCTTAGTTTTGGCTTTCTGAACAACTTTTTTAACCTCATTTTTAACTATCTTATATTTCTCAAATCTCTCAACATCTCTACTTTCAAATCTCTATAAGAATCTCTCTTGATTTTAATAGCAGTATCTACTTCATTCCACCATGACGTATCCTTAAATGATGGAGCACGACATCTTAATTCACCAAGTAGATATTTAGCTACCCTCTTAACGCAACTAGCCATTTTGTTTCATGTTGTGTCTGAATTGTCTTTGGACTTCCAATCAGCCTCTTGAACTACACGATCGACAAAGGCTTCTTGGTTATCTTTTTTCAGTTGCCATCACTTAATTCTAAGCTTTACTTTACGTCTAATCTTCTCAGGTTCTCTTCTAAACCGAACATTTAGAACTAAAAGTCGATGTTGAGTGTTTACACTCACCTGACACGGTAAACACTTGTAAAATATTTATGTGGTTTTATTTCAAGGGAAATGATATGGACAATTTATTGGTCACATTATAACAATACCCTAGCTGGTGTCAAGTGTAGAGCTCTTAGCGTCGCAGGTTTTATAGTTAATGCACTGAATTTTGGATGTTGGCGTCGTGTCGACCTGAAAATTTTGATGTTGGATATCAGATATCGTGAAATGTCGGGTGGTTTCATTAAATATCGGTCTACATTATTGTAACATAAATTATATAACTTATTTTTTGAAAAAATATTAACTTATTTAGATTTTTAGTTTTATTAAATTTATATCTTTCAGAATAGCTCAGTGGTAGAGCGGTCGCCTATTAATTGCTTAATATACAAAACCCAAAGTCCAAAACTCGAAAGAAAGTTACCCCAAAAAAATTTCTTACACATCGGTAAATGTCAGTTAAACGGAGACATCACGAAATGTGGGCCGACATTTACCAAATATCATTAACTGAAATAATTCTGCAAATCTTTGTTTTCTGCCCAAAATTGACATTTTGCCGACATTTCGGCAATGTCGTCTGACATTCAGAACATTGTTTATAATTTGTCCATGCTTCTCAATGTACCCTGCATTCCTCTAGTTAATATTTTGTTTCCTATGCAGCTGCAGTATGCATCAAATAATAGGATACTGCATCAGTCAAATGCAGCCCAAACATTTGGATTAAAGCTGGACATATTACAGAATGCGTATTAAGTTCCATAATTAGTGCATGGCATGGTTCTTGAAACCACCAATGAAATTTCAAAGATATTGTTATAGAGTAGGTTCGTGAAAATGCTCAAGCATATTGCTTATTTTCAAGGTACCAAATGCCACTATATGCCGGCCATTTTTGGTACACAGACCACAACAAGGTTATTTTGCCCTAGAATTTGCATGGTTTTGAGCTGTGTTGGACAATGGAGGGTATAGAAAGGGGCCAGCGGCTGGCCCGCGGGTGGGGGTGGATGCTTTGGAATAAATAACAGCGGTTGCAAATGAGTGTTTGAACTCTAGGGGATATGTTAAATGTGAGGTATCCATCAATTTAACAATAAGAGGCTTAGGCTGAGTGGTGGTCTTGTTTCCTACCAAAAGTAGGAGGTTCATATCAACCTATCCAATTCCACACATAATCTTTAATGTCTTATTTTTAAACAAAGATAGCCTAAGTTGAAAAATGAGGAGTTAGAAATATGCAAAACTAACCTTATTCATATAGTTCATGCTAGGTTTGCCAAAAGGCTAGATTGTTTATGATGTGGTTTAAAAAGCCCTGGTAAATGGTATTGTAAATTTGTAATCAACAATATTTTTAGGCTTGCTTACTGAAAACTCCCAACTGGTTTGGGCCAGAATCACAAAACTCTAATTACTTTTAAAATTATCAAGAAACTACCAAATTTAACGATGCTATGTCAGGATCGTCGGTGCCACGTCAGCATTTCAACCCCCCCCCCAAATACCCTTAATCTAACCTTAAACCTAATTTTAAAAAAAAACAAAAAAAACCATCATCGTTATCATCGACCACCAACACCGCAGCACACCGGCGCCGGGCCACCATCCACCACCTTCCTCGCCAGCGCCTTCGTCTGCTCCCTCGCCTCCGACAACCCCATCTTCAATTTCTTCCCTAACCTCTTCTAGTCTGGCCCCTTCCCCCGCCCGACGCCGACCCCTTCCCCCTCCGTCGCCGGCGCCTCCGCCTGCTCCCTCTCCTTCGACGACTCCTTCAATCTCTTTCCCATCACCTCCTCTGGTCCGGGCCCTTCCCCCTTTGCCGCCTTATCCCGACCTCTTACCTCTCCTCTGACGACCCATCCCTCCCCTGACCCCGCCTCCCTCCGACCATCACAGGCGTCCCCCCTAAAAAATTAATTATGATGTTAGTATTTAATAATTATTAAAATTATTAAAAATGTAATTTATAATTAATTAATTATAGTATAAAAAAGGCAAAATGGTCATTTAACACGAACAATAACGTTGACCAACGTAGACCGTCAAGTCATGGTAGTTTTTTGAACATTTCAAAGGTAATGGGAGTATTATGATTCTGGCCCAAAATTGTTGGGAGTTTTCAGTAATTAAGCCTTATTTTTATGCATTGGGTTACATTAATTTGAAATATTTGTCCGGTTTTCAAATTGTACGATAGTGTGTGTGTGTGTGTATAACTTGAAGTTTGCTGTTCCTGTGTGCTCCCTCGAACCAATATTCCTTTGCCTACCCCTGCGCTTCAGCTGTTGGATTATTATTTTTATTTGTATGCACTAAGTCTTCCTTTTGATGCTTTTGCCTCCGATCTTGAATCATTCACCAGTCATTGGGGTTTCCAGTTACACACTTCACACTTCAACTAGTCCCTTGTAGTTATCCAAGTCCTTATCTTTGATGGTCTTTTCTTGCGATCACATTGGTATGTTGTAATTGTCCCTTCAGCATTTTTTGGTGCTGAAAAGATGGGCGCGATTCGCAAATATTCCCTTGCCCGCCCCTGCGCCTGCGGTCGGATTATTATTTTGATATACCCCATCCAAAGGTTTCATATTTTAATAAAACACACTCAAAGTTTGGTTTTTTAAAATACCACATCCAAAAGTTAAAATTAAACTAAAAACAACACTCTAAACTTCTGTCAGTTTAATT
This sequence comes from Agapanthus africanus, assembly GCA_030015575.1. Taxonomy (NCBI): domain Eukaryota; kingdom Viridiplantae; phylum Streptophyta; class Magnoliopsida; order Asparagales; family Amaryllidaceae; genus Agapanthus; species Agapanthus africanus. The sequence continues at coordinate 65,508,505 of CM057349.1, forward strand.
TGGGCAATTAAATTGATTTGGGTTAAATTAGAATACATAATTCCTTGCCTACCCCTTGTTAACTACTTTCTTATCATTTCTTAATTCCAAATCGAGCATAATCTCCTCACTATACTCATCTCAAGCCTCATACAAAATCCATCCTCTACTCATCTCGGCCTCATACAAAATGAAACGGTGAGAACAAGATTAGGAGGGGGAGATTGGGGGGCAGGGGAGAGTTGAGGAACGAGGGGGGGGGAGAGTTGAGGAACGGGGGAGAGAGATTCGAAGAGGCGGCAGTGGCAGGAGAAAGAGATCTAGAGAGAGATTCGAAGAGGAAAGCATGCGGATGTGTGTGTGTGTGAGAGAGAGAGAGAGAGAGAGAGAGGAGAGAGAGAGATGTTGAAGTCAGGATATAGCCCTTTAAGGTTTATTTGTCTTTTCACTCCCTTTAACTGATATATTTAACAATGGCTTAACGGAAAACTAACAGAACTTAACCAAAATGTTGTTTTTAGTTTAATTTTAATTTTTGGGTGTGGTATTTAAAAATACCAAATTTTGGGTGTGCTTTATCAAAATATGAAAGTTTTGGATGGGTATATCAAAATAACCCTTATTTTTAATTGTCTGCACCAATTGTACCTTTTGATGCTTTTGCCTCCAATCTTGCATCATTCATTGGTCATTGGTTTTTCCAGTTACACATTTACACTTCAACTGGTCCCTTGTAGTTATCCAAGACCTCATCTTTGATGGTCTTTTCCTGTAATTAAATTGGTGTGTTGCAATTGTCCCTTCAACATTTTTTATTTTGGGTGCTGAAAAGATAGGTGTGATTCCCTGCAGCAAATATTATCTTCTCATCTCTTCGTCAATCTCGTTCCGCTATTGGTGTGATTCCCATGAAGGTCTTGTATCGGGAGACACAGGACCATCAATCATTCACGGTTTCTCTAGGGAACAATTTGATATTGAGGATTGATGTCATATCAATATCCCTTCTTTTGTTGGGATTTTTTTGCCTTCTGGACGAATCTGTATCGAATCCTGTTGATGAGGGTAGGCTTAAATAATGATGATGGTGGTGGTGGTAATTATGATTCTGGGTTTTTGTACATTCTTTTGATCATTACTGCTTTTGCGATGGTGCCTGGTGCCTTGGTGGGCATTCTTTTGATCATTACTGCCTTTGTGATGGGATCTGCTACAACCTTAAAACTACTTTTCTTCATTTTCTTATGTTTAATGCAGCCCTTGTTTATTGTTACTATTTTTATATAGATCAGATGCTTTTTCTTGAAATTATGTTGCATTCTTTCACCGGTATATTATCATTGTAAACTTTTTTTTGTTTAATCGAAACAAGGCCTCTAATGGAGCACAACTCGAGGTTGAGAAATCCTTGGAAAAGAAGGGTGGTCTATTTGTAGGGACACATCTAAAGATTTAACATAACAAGGAAAAATGAGCTTAATTGTTCACATATTAGTTAACATTGGGAGCAAAGAGTAGCTACTCAATTTTCCTACACAACAAACTATGCAACCCACTCAAACACTTGGTGTGGGGTCCACACACTTTAGTGCGGGACCCGCTGATTTTGTGAGTGCTGTGTAGTTTGTTGTGTAGAAAAGGAGTTTGGAGTGGGTGCTATTGCTTCCATACTATTTTGGTGCTATTTGTGAATCTTATCCTCACATCAAGATCACAAGATCATGTGCCCTTGTTTGATCCTATTGGCCACCGTTGGATCATGAATAGCACCAATACTAGTTGCTCAAAATAGCATCCACCCCAAATCCGCAGAGAAGGACACCATCTAAAGTAAAATATTTATTTGTTCATATTTTCGAGAAGCTTACAGCCCTTTTGCCACCTTTTGCCTTTTAGCTATCGGAGAGGGGAAAAGGAAGTAGTAAATGCTATCAGTTTCTGGGACATTAGGCACATTACAATAAAACCCTCACAGCATAGCTTTAATGTTTTGGTTACATCATACTATCTTCGATTATACATTCCAAACATTACTATTATGTTCAACTTCTAAACTATATCTGCCACAATTTTACTAGTACATTATATTTGTTTCTTTCAGGAGCACCCCAGGCTCTACTGCAGAGCTGCATCACTTTCGGGGCGTTTTCGTGCATAATGGAAGGTCTCAACAAGCAACAGCCTGCGCTCGCCCTCTCTCTTTTAGCAGCCAACAACAAGAGCTCCGTCTCCATTGGCGGGCCCCACGACGTGCTTCCCCCATTCACTCTCCCGCTTCCCCGAGACATCAGCGACGGTTTCTCTGCCTTCTGCAAATCATTACGAAAGCCTGGGACTTCTACTTGCCTGTGAAAAACTATTTTCCAGGATGCAAGAGATTTCATTTTGTAATTTTTGGGATAGAGATTTTTGCTTAGGTTGTTGGATTTAGAAGTTTGATGGAAGGGAAGGCATTCAGTTATTTTGAAGCATTGTAGACATGGATTATTAATGTTTTCTCATATACATTTTCAGTTGAGCATTTGAATTTTTTTGTTATATATTTATCAACTTAGCGAAATCTTAGTGTTCCTGCATACAATGCGTTCGACTGTTCGTATATTCTATGTATTGGCATTTTCTGGTTGTACCGGTATAACATATTCTAATTATGTTAGATGTGTGCTGCTAGAGATACTCTATCTTATACAGAAGAGAAATATGTAAATTTGCAGAATTTATCATTTCTGTGGGGTAAAATTCATAAAGCACAATCGAATTATCAGGATTATCAGGTTTTTTGAGATAGAACTAGCAAATTTTATTAATGCCTTGTTTGGTTCATTTTGGCGTTATTCAATTCTGGTCATTTTGGGGTTATTCGATCCGTACAACATTACCAATTTAAGGGGGTTTGCGGTTATTTTAGATGTTCGATGTTTCTATCTTTAAAATTCCTGTAAGTCTGGATGGCGAACTTTACCCCATCAACTCTAAGGATCACACTCCAACTCTGACCAAAAGATGAGTTAATTTCATAATTGTTGTTCCATTATTTGATTCATTTACTTTCATTAAATGTCATCTTCTACTCATCGTTCAGATGCATGCTCCAGAGAGCAGGGTCAGGTCGGGCCGGGTTTGACCCAGTAAATACATCGGTCGGGTAGAGTCAAATTGAGTTTGACCATAACCGGGTCCATCTTCGTTTCGGAAATTAAGAGCATCCATGTCTGACCTGATTAATGGTCGGATTGGGTCGGGTTTCGCCTATTGAACTTTTAATGAATTTTTTTGTTTGTTTTTGGTTTCTATAAAATCTAAATTTTACTTCCAAAAGTTTTATATAAAATTATAGGGTAAATTGTTCTCCGGCCTAGTTTGAAAAGATGGCTTATTTTTAAACCAACAAAATTTCAAAATTATGAGAAAATAAACCCCAAAAATTATACTATGACATTATTTTAAACTCAAATTCTAATTTCTATACGTATTTATGTATGCATTGTCTATAATACACTTTTAATTTTTAAGACATTAGAACACTAGTATTTTGCACGTGTATTAAAATTAAGGTTTAACGTGGATAAATCCATTATCTTAACTAAAGTCTCTAAAATAAATCTATTATGTTAATTAAAAGTTTCTAAAATCTTTTCAAATCTTTTATTAATGATATTGAAATATAACCACTGAGTATTGCACGTGCAAAATGTCGATGATTAATTAGGCTTGTCAATAGGTCAGGTCTAGATCGGATCTGATCCAGACCCGCTGCAAAAAGTACGGTCTGGAACTGATTCCAGACCCGCTTAACCGGACCCGATCTAGATCTATTACAAACTTTAATTAATGAACCGGGTCTGGATAAGCTCCGCTCGGACCCGCTTGACCCGATTAGTTTACTTAATTAGATCTCATATAATCTCTATTATTATTGTTAGTTATATGTATGCCCTAGAGGCCATTACTGTACATTGGATGTATATTGTAGTGGATGCTGGGACATATATAGGGAGGACTTTCTTGCTCGACATGATAGTATGCTATCTGGTTGCTCTTTACCTTAACGTGTACACAGATTGTCTCTCTATTACATGTTGGTAAAGCCTTTAGGATGTGTACTTGACTACCTGGACTATGATGCGGATCATACTAGTGGGGACATGGTAGTCCATAAGTACATCCTTGAAAGTCCCTAGTCGTGGGTGTATCGAGATGGGGCATCGATATACCAGAGTAGACTAGCGTGTACCTTCTCGACCCATACAGATGGGCGATGGATGATCCCATATCCATTGGTGTTTGACATCAGAGATGATATACGGGTGCTCAGTAGAGACTGGGTACACTGGACGGACTCGCCGAGAACTCCGAGATGGTATTATACCTTACGTCAGATGGCAGTTCTCTGGTGACACTGGTACAGAGTAGTCTGTTGACCCGAGATCGTCATAGAGTCTTGTGTGGTTCCCACTGTGCTTTGATTTCCATCTTACCACGTCCAAGAGGGCATGCAAAACGGTGGTTTTTGGGTACAGTCCCGAGTCACATGGAGGCAATGAGCGATAGGAGGGGATTCGTCTCTCCCGGTATAGGGGGTTGATGTTGCGCTGTGTTCGATTGGCTATAACAGGAAATCCCTGGCCAGGGTTGCTGAGATTTACTGGTAAGTGTTACCAGTAGTTTCTCGAATTGTTATAGACCTCATATCGACACGACTTATCGAGCTATTGGGGTCTGACGTTTACCACCCCTAGGCAAGATATGCGACATATCAGACGATCAGACCGGACTGTACGGTAAGTGTTACTGGTTGGATTCACAGGAGTGTGAGCGGGCTTGCTCGTCGATCTTCTGATCGCTCAATATCCGGGTGGCCGTTACGTTTAGCAGACCGCTTGCGGCTTGTGGGTGTTTGATATGATCATCACCTGCTGCCGGCGTATTGACGAGTCTTTAGAGTCCTACACAGAGGTTTCCTGGCTCAAGCGAAACGAAATAGGAGCGCATATGAGATATGTGCGGGATCGAGAATAATGCGTGTATGTGATACCGTATTCTATTCTCGCGATGAATGTATCGATATGGTTGTATGCGATATAACCTAGTTATCGTATCAAGGATTGATTCGGTAAGCCGATACATAGGATACTAGTTGGTTATATGCGATATGACCGGATCGTTAAATCAAGTGTTGATTTAATGATTTAATGTATAATTATATATTTGATATATTACTTTGCATTAACTAGTATTGGTTCACTTTAAATGAATTTTCTCACTTGGATGTACAAGTTGTATATGTGATATACTATTTGTGCAAATGATTGTATCATGTTTGATGATACATGAATGCTAGGGTTTTTGTGTAAAGATCAAACCATGGTTACATGTTAATGGTTAGGGTTTTGATTTATTCATTTATTCATTTGTTTATTATTTTTGGAAAATAAATGGCATGAAAAGAAAATGGTGGCTTGATTTGTATTCTAGTTGAAGCTTCATGAAGCTTTGACCTAAGTGACCATTTTTGTCTCATGCTTAACCCTAACCATTCCCACTAACCCTAGTTTAATCTCTACACTTGACCATGGTTTACATTATGATAAGTATTCATTTTCTTTTCATTTTAAAATAACTTATCATAATATAAGCTTCTTCTTCTTCATCTTCTTCAATGAAGAAAGCTTGACTTCATCAATGGTGAATTGATGAAATGAGTGAGAAATCCAATTCTAAAGTGAACCCACTTCCTATTTCTTCATCCTCTACCTCTTGCCAAGTAGTAGAGTGTGTTTCCTTCACAAGTTTTCTTGACTTGGTGAAGTTGGAGCTTGATCTAGCGATGTCTCGACGTAGATCATCTTCGGCACGAAGCCGACGATCCTGCCCGCCCATTTCTCCGATGAAGCCGACGCTAGAGCCCGGGTTTCCATTTGGACAGCGAGGAGACTTCATTGCGGAGCTATGGAGGTGGAGAACCGAATCTACAAAGGTTGTATTTCCGTTCTTTTAGTTAAATTGTTAACTAGTTGCATGTGTTCGCCTAAATTTCTAGCCAACGATCCGTAGTCGGGTTTCTCGGCATCGTAATTTTTGAAATTGGCATGGTTGATGCCTTGTGAGACCTCTTGAGAGTGCCTAGGAACCCTACAGTGGTATCAGAGTCTAGCTAGAGCCTTAGGCGATGCATAGACGACGTTTGAAACCCGATCGAACCGAAACCCTAATCTCAAAATGCTCTCTGTACATTTTCTGAAATCTGGTCTTTTTCGAAATTAAAAATATGCAGAATAATCAGCAGGAAATTCTAAGAATTAAGGTGCAAAAATTACCTAATGATCTCTCTAAAGTGCGGCGGAACCGCGGCATTAGCGTGCTAATGCGGCGGTTCCGCGGCCGTTTTGTCTTATATGGCATCGAATTTTGCACAGTAATTCATAATTTTCAGTGCTGGTTTTCCTGGGAATTTTTAATATTTTTTTCAAGAGTTGAATTTTCTGGGTTGTTTTGGGGATTCGAATGTTCGATCGGATTATCAAATTTTGTCTGTGTGGCTTCCGAATAATTTTTTGAATATGTTAAAAAGTTCGACCGGATATAAATACCCAATTTTTCCCCTGCCGGAAGATTTCCAAGTGTTGGATTTTTCCGAGGTTTAAAGACATTCTAAGTAGTGCAAGTAACGCGATGGTCCCTCTAGAAGACAACAAACCTTAACTCGATTATGTGACCGTCTTGAACTGCCCTTTGAACCTTCGGGTTTGGGGCAGTACAGCGTGCCACATGTAAGGCGTTGGCTTGACCCTTCTACGGCTGGACCGTTGGTACTGAGGCACGAACTGAATGTTTTTAGACTTATTTCATGTGTTGAGCTGTATCGGGAAAACTTGGGTGTTCGATTGTTCGATCGGAAAGTTTAACATTTTCTATCTTATCCGGAATGTGATACAATAATTGGAATTCACAAGTAGTTATGAGATAACCGAATGAATGTTATAAACATAACAGTTTAGTCTCACTTGATCGGTTGCCACGGAATTTTGACGTGATCAAAAGTCCGTCGCAATCACGTAGCGTACGCGGATACTCGCCGGGTAAACTTAATAGACAGCTACACCCTATAGCCCCGACCAAGTGACTGTAGGAGAACCCCGTCGCCGAAAGCATCCGTTCGGGTGCTCGCGGTAGCGGTGTTCCGCCTTGGTGCACTTCGTCGACGGTATCGGGGGTGCGGCCGTCTACTGAAGTTTGCGACGAGCATTCGATCAGGATGTCGGGAATCTTGTTGAATTGCCCGACTTGGTATTGAAAAGTGTTTTCGATAATGAGACTGAAATGCGGGGTTTATAATTGTTAGGCATGCGATGTCTAAGGAATTCATTTGAATAGGCATGCGATGTCTATGCACGTTGCGGATTCCAACTGTTGTAGTTTTACACTTTCTTTTCTGTGACCGTAAGTGTAATATGTGATATCGCCGGTTTCGTTGCTATATGTCAACGACAATTGGGATGCGCATATTTACTTACGTTGATGACATGTGATGTTATGTGTTACTGGATGTGTTATATTGGATCGTCGTGTTTGAATAGCCGGGGGTTTTTATGTGAGATGAGTGTTTTTCGTTTTCATTCATGTAAAAACTTGTATGTAATATTCTTTTATTGGGGCACTTCCAGGTTGCGGAAGATGTCACCTTTTGTATATTATTTACTTTTCCGCACTAGGATAGACCCAAGGAGGAGGGCACAAGTAACCGGGTTCTGGAGTCCAGTGGGACCAACTCGAGGAGTCGAGTCCGGGTCTCCTAACTCTAGAATTGGTAGGGTTGCTTGCCGCTCTCGTAGGGGTCTAGGGGTGTGGGTTTAGCTATTCATCGCGACCGTGGAATCCGTGTTTTATACTGGCTCGTATTGAAAACACGGACGTCCTAGTATATCCAATATTTCATATGATTCTTCTGCTGCGATATCTGTGATGTGATCATGTGATGTTTTGTGATAGATACTTAATATAGTATATATGATATATTATATAGACATTACTTATGTTTTACACCCGCGCTAGCCCTGCCCCGCTCTGCCGTTAGTTACCTAACCTAACGGTGCACGAGGGGACATCGAGACGAATGCGGATGTCATAAGTGTACGTCGTATTTATCTGTGATGTTTAGGTATTTAAATGATGGGACTTTATTAATGTGATTAATGAAAATAAAAGAAACCTAAGATGTTGTAGAATCGAATTTCAAAACTAAAACAGGTAGCTACAGTTCTTGCTTTGCACAGCGGTATATGTGATATATCCTGCACCTTATTCGATGAGGAAAGGACCGAGATCCCTTCACCGGGAGTGACTCCTTTAGCAATAACTGGCAGATGCTACAACCTTCGGTTTGTCTTTTGATTGCTTTTAAGTGTTTTTGCTTTGCACAGTGATATATGTGATATATCCCGTACCTCATTCGACGAGGAAAGGACCGACGATCCCTTCACCGGGAGTGACTCCTTTAGCAAAACTAGAAAAGCCTCAAAAGCACTCCATTTCAAAATTCATTCGATCCTACAACGATATCAAGTTCATTACGCAATAGGTTTTCATAAAAAACCTGTCGTAGCCCTCCGTCATTTCAGATAAGTAGTAGTTAGTATTCGTGCTGCGTTTATTGGCCTTTGTCAAGGCGCAGTGTGCGGTAGCTAACTGGTGCTTATCTGCTTATGCATATGATGCAGATTGAGTTAGGGTAGTCGTGCGACCTTGTTGGCCTTTGTCTAGGGCCGTGCGGGTGGGTTTAATTCAATCAGGAAATGACGGGTTGAACTTGACTAGCATCCTATGGTTTGTTGGCCTTTGTCAAGGTCATAGGAGGTTAGGGGCAAAATATTATCGGGAATTTCAAGTGTTGAAATTTGCAATGAGATTGCATACCTCCTATGAGATAGTTGGATCCCGATACCCGCTGCGAGTAAGAGTTACTCCTGGGAGAGTTTTACACATTACAATTAGCCGATCAAGTAGGTGTCTAGAAAGGTGTTAACGAGGTTACGCCTCTGGGAAAACGAGGTTTACATTAATTAGGTTCGTGCGAAAGCACGGGGGACCTCCCTCAAAGTACCGACACTGGCCTGGCTGAAAGATTGGCGAACTTGTAGTGTGTAATTAATCCCGGCTAGTCTTTCCTATTGGGGTTTGAAGGAAGATTTGATAAAAAGCAGTGGGAGTCATCCTGATTAGATAAAATAATAACCAATCTATTCTTGCAAGAGCGCACGCTGAGTGTTTTCTTCTCTCTCTCTCCAGGTAGCGACCATATCACGCCTTAATTAAGATAATAATACGGATTATTGACCGAACCCGCTTGTTATACTGAGCTGGGGAACGTTGGTCCCGCTCTAACTTATAATTGTTATAAGACAGAGCAGGAAATAGGGGAATACCAGATTTCCCGTGCCGTCCAAACGAAGAGAGTGCATGATGATGCATCATCTTCGGGTGTGTTCGTTACAAAGAACTGTTTCTCTGTTTCCTCTACGTCCTGGGTATGTGATACCGGATCAGGATCCCAGATATGTAATCTGTTACATAGGGCTATAGCTAGGTAGAGAACTGAGAACGGGTGATAAGTTTCATGAGGCAGAAAACGGGGCAAGAGTTGCAGCCAAGTCTGTTGGTCACTGTCACCCTGTATACCAATACATTGATTCTGAACGAATGTTATTAGATACCGAACCTGATATACAAAATCATATCACTCTCTTTATTAGTAAAGAAATGATAAAATTTTGTATTGTTGGATAATGTTTTGGACATTTCCTATATCAAAAGTTGATCGGTTCAGGCACGTTATCTAAAAGCATTTATGTTCTAAATCAAACTACAGTTCTTAGTATACAGAACACACACAAGAGGAAGAGTTCAGAAATGAACGAATCCTTCTTGAGGTATTATAGACTAGGTCATATCAATGCGACCCGACTGGCTGAGTTACATGTAGATGCATATTTAAATCAGTTTGAATCTACATCTTGTGAAACTTGCCAGTCATGTCACAAAGATATAATGACACCGGCTCTGTTTATTGGAAACAGAGAACGAGTTAGTGAACTCTTGGGATGATACATGTTGATGTATGTAAGGTCCCCTGTCTACATATGCCAGGACTGGTTCTTTGTACTTCGTTACATTCTCTGATAATCTCTCAAGATTCAGACATATGTTCCTGTTGAAACACAAGTCCGAACCTTTTGAGATATTCACAGAATATAAGTTAGAAGTAGAGAACCAATACGGGTATAAGTATTATGTCCTTTGATGTGATCAAGGAGGAGAATACTTGAGCACGAAAATCCTGGATTATTCTAAAGGAGAATGAGATTCTCTCTCAGCATTACTCCTCCGTATACACCATAGCACGATGGTATATCGGGACGGAGCAATCACACCCTATATGATAAGGTGTGCTCTATGATGAGTACTACTGAGTTACCTATTTCCTTTTTGGGAGTTATGCACTTGAGAAGCTGCATACCTATTGAATAGGGTTCAAATCAAATCAGTTGCCTTCCACTTCATATGTGATATGGAAAGGGAAGAGCCCATATCTTAAGATGGTTAAGATTTGGGGTTGTCCGGCCTATGTCTAAAAGCAAAATCCGGACAAGCTCGAGGCAAGGTCTGTTATGTACAACTGGAAAGGTTCCAGCTATACAAATTAGAGCAGATGACTTGGTAGAACCAAAGGATTCAATAGTAACCAACGAACCTCAACCTCTCCGCCGATCTAGTAGGGTTCCTCACCCACCTGAGAGATACTTCGGTTTCTCTATGACAGTAGGAGCGAGGATTGCATCATGAGATGATGACCCAACTAGTTTCGAGCTGGCCATCAGGAGTGGGACTCTGTAAGAATGGCTGGATGCTTAGTGATCTGAGATGGAATCCTTATACACCAACAAAGTATGGACTTTAGTTGCTATATCTGAAGGGTTAAATCCCCATCAGGAGCAAGTATATCTTGAGAAGATTACTTGGTGTAGATGGAAAAGTTGAGACTTTCAAAGCTAGACTTGTTAAAAGTTTGCATCATTGACCAGGTGTGGATAATGATGAAACCTTTTCAAGTGACTATGCTTAAGTCCATCCAGATCCTACTTGTCACGGCTACATACCATGACTACGATATCTGGTGGTTGGGTGTCATGACTGCTTTTCTAAATGATGTTTTAGAAGAGTGCGTCTATAAGTACACAGCCAGAGGGCTTCGTAGACAGTGGGAGCAGCGGAAACGTGTGCAAGATGCTTTATAGGATTAAAGTAGGCATCGCGGAGTTGGAACATCTGTTTTGATGTGGTAGTCAAAGAGTTTGACTTCATCAAAATGGTAGATGAACCTTGTATATACAAGAAGGTAGTAGGGAGTATGGTGACGATCCTCGTAGAGTACGTGGATGACATGCTCTTGATAGGGAAGGAGTTTCCTATGCTACGCTCGGTCAAATCTCCGCTTATCACAAGGATTCTCCATATAGGATCAAAGTGATACCTCCTAAATCCTGAGTTTTAGATCTATGAGATAGATTTAATTGGATGTTAGGATTCTCACTAGTTGTAGTGAGATGATATCAAACGATTCTGGGGAAAATCACTGGAAAGGTTCCAGGGTGATAAAGACGACTGAATGTCAGTCGCAGGCATTGTCTTTACCTTCAGTAAAGGGACGGTATATTGGAGGAGTTCCAAGCTAGATACCGTGACATACTAGACGATAAAGGCAGGATACATCGCTACTTAAGATGCTACCAAAGAGGCTGTTTGGGTGTATATTGGTTCATGAGATGAACTATGTTCCTCCCATTGTGTGACAATGGAGTTGTGGCTTATGCCAAGGAACGCAGGTCCCATCAGTGATCCAGACATATTCTAAGGCAGTATCACTTGATCATGGAGATGGTTAATCTCTAAGGGATCGAGGTTAGGAGAGTAGACTCAGAGGACAACACGGCGGATCCACTCACGAAGGCCTATTCCCAGAGAGAGACTTTTATGGGATGGTTGAGTATGAGATACTACAACCACTGCTACAGATGGCCCTAGTGCAAGTGGGAGATTGTTAGTTATATGTATGCCCTAGAGGCCATTACTGTACATTGGATGTATATTGTAGTGGATGCTGGGACATATATAGGGAGGACTTTCTTGCTCGACATGATAGTATGCTATCTGGTTGCTCTTTACCTTAACGTGTACACAGATTGTCTCTCTATTACATGTTGGTAAAGCCCTTAGGATGTGTACTTGACTACCTGGACTATGATGCGGATCATACTAGTGGGGACATGGTAGTCCATAAGTACATCCTTGAAAGTCCGTAGTCGTGGGTGTATCGAGATGGGGCATCGATATACCAGAGTAGACTAGCATGTACCTTCTCGACCCATACAGATGGGCGATGGATGATCCCATATCCATTGGTGTTTGACATCAGAGATGATATACGGGTGCTCAGTAGAGACTGGGTACACTGGACGGACTCGCCGAGAACTCCGAGATGGTATTATACCTTACGTCAGATGGCAGTTCTCTGGTGACACTGGTACAGAGTAGTCTGTTGACCCGAGATCGTCATAGAGTCTTGTGTGGTTCCTACTGTGCTTTGATTTCCATCTTACCACGTCCAAGAGGGCGTGCAAAACAGTGGTTTTTGGGTACAGTCCCGAGTCACATGGAGGCAATGAGCGATAGGAGGGGATTCGTCTCTCCCGGTATAGGGGGTTGATGTTGCGCTGTGTTCGATTGGCTATAACAGGAAATCCCTGGCCAGGGTTGCTGAGATTTACTGGTAAGTGTTACCAGTAGTTTCTCAAATTGTTATAGACCTCATATCGACACGACTTATCGAGCTATTGGGGTCTGACGTTTACCACCCCTAGGCAAGATATGCGACATATCAGACGATCAGACCGGACTGTACGGTAAGTGTTACTGGTTGGATTCACAGGAGTGTGAGCGGGCTTGCTCGTCGATCTTCTGATCGCTCAATACCCGGGTGGCCGTTACGTTTAGCAGACCGCTTGCGGCTTGTGGGTGTTTGATATGATCATCACCTGCTGCCGGCGTATTGACGAGTTTTTAGAGTCCTACACAGAGGTTTCCTGGCTCAAGCGAAACGAAATAGGAGCGCATATGAGATATGTGCGGGATCGAGAATAATGCGTGTATGTGATACCGTATTCTATTCTCGCGATGAATGTATCGATATGGATGTATGCGATATAACCTAGTTATCGAATCAAGGATTGATTCAGTAAGCCGATACATAGGATACTAGTTGGTTATATGCGATATGACCGGATCGTTAAATCAAGTGTTGATTTAATGATTTAATGTATAATTATATATTTGATATATTACTTTGCATTAACTAGTATTGGTTCACTTTAAATGGATTTTCTCACTTGGATGTACAAGTTGTATATGTGATATACTATTTGTGCAAATGATTGTATCATGTTTGATGATACATGAATACTAGGGTTTTTGTGTAAAGATCAAACCATGGTTACATGTTAATGGTTAGGGTTTTGATTTATTCATTTATTCATTTGTTTATTATTTTTGGAAAATAAATGGCATGAAAAGAAAATGGTGGCTTGATTTGTATTCTAGTTGAAGCTTCATGAAGCTTTGACCTAAGTGACCATTTTTGTCTCATGCTTAACCCTAACCATTCCCACTAAACCTAGTTTAATCTCTACACTTGACCATGGTTTACATTATGATAAGTATTCATTTTCTTTTCATTTTAAAATAACTTATCATAATATAAGCTTCTTCTTCTTCATCTTCTTCAATGAAGAAAGCTTGACTTCATCAATGGTGAATTGATGAAATGAGTGAGAAATCCAATTCTAAAGTGAACCCACTTCCTATTTCTTCATCCTCTACCTCTTGCCAAGTAGTAGAGTGTGTTTCCTTCACAAGTTTTCTTGACTTGGTGAAGTTGGAGCTTGATCTAGCGATGCCTCGACGTAGATCATCTTCGGCACGAAGCCGACGATCTTGCCCGCCCATTTCTCCGATGAAGCCGACGCTAGAGCCCGGGTTTCCATTTGGACAGCGAGGAGACTTCATTGCGGAGCTATGGAGGTGGAGAACCGGATCTACAAAGGTTGTATTTCCGTTCTTTTAGTTAAATTGTTAACTAGTTGCATGTGTTCGCCTAAATTTCTAGCCAACGATCCGTAGTCGGGTTTCTCGGCACCGTAATTTTTGAAATTGGCATGGTTGATGCCTTGTGAGATCTCTTGAGAGTGCTTAGGAACCCTACAATTATAAGGCAAAAGTAAAGGTCCATTTAATTTTGAAATTGATTGGTGATGTGGCTTCTTATTTTTTCATTTATAGCAATCAAATAAAAAAACCAATCGATTTATATGCAGTTCATATAATTAAATACCATCTCGTTATTATTTTACAAGTGCGACGCACGTAATGAAATTGCCATGTTATTATTATTTTATAAGTGTGATGCACGTAGTTAAGTTAATATGGAAATTTACATAAATTTTTTTTTAATTAAGAAGGAACGCATTTGCCAAAAATGCTATTATTTAATTGGCTAAATCATATCGGAGAAATATGTTTAGTTGACTAAATCATATCAACAAAATTATTTAGTTGAGTATAATTAATTTTAATACCAATTTTCCATTCTAACACCATCGTTCTGCTTCAAGCTTAACTCTTTTAATTATAAAATTTAGTTAAAATGATATGGATAAACAGGTTGGGCCCGGTTATTAATGAATCCGGATATGGATCCATTTAGTTTAGACCTGTTGGATAAATGGAAGGATCTGGATCCATTAAATATAAAGGGATCAGGATCTGGGACGTGTCGGTCCGGATCCGACCCGACCCATTTACATGCCTAGATGATGTGGATTAAAATGACACATGGCATGTTTGTTTAAATTGCCATATGTCACTCAATGGATGTTTGTGAGTGCAAATGATGATGAGGACCCAAAGAGCTGCAGTAGTTATAATAGCTGAGATGAGACTTTTTGGATTCCCTATAAATATAAATAATATAATGTATTTAATTTAAAAAAATAACATAAATATTATGAAGAGTGTGAGCAATAATTTTATATTTTATATGTTATTCCTAATGGTGTCAAGCGGGTTGTATCGGTTTAGGGCAATCAACCCTAACCAAACTTGTTTAAACAAATTACGGGTTTGGGTCGTGTCGAACTTGAAGAATTCAGGTTGGGTTATTGGATGGCGGGTTATGTATAAATAAAAGAGAAAGAAAATTGTCTGCTCTAAGATTATATGAAACTATCCTTTGCATCTCATGTGTTCGTTTTCAAGTCATGAACCCACCATCTTCATAAATAAATAATAATAACAAGCAGTTGCTGTTGTTGGTGATCTCCTCTACCCAACTCCAAATGGCATGCTCTAAGCCAACAAGCTTGTTTCAAACGCATAGGTTTAATATATATATATATATATATATATATTTATATATTATTTCTCTAATTCCTTATATAAAAGTATAATGAATAAATAAATAAAAATATTGTAACTTTTAAGTGACTCATTTGCTTTATAAAATTCAATATCAAACATTTATTTCCTGTGTCGGTATAGTATAAACGTAGATATTTAGTTTGAAATGCAACCAGCTGTCGATTTTGGGTGAAATTATGTGTAATGATTGAATCGCCTTCTTAGATGTAGGTAACAGAATTTTTGGAACCAAACAACTTTTCAAATAAAAAAACACATTCTATAACAGCACTTTTGCTAAAAACTCTTTTCGTAACAGCCCAACCAAACGGACCTCTTATTATGGTCAACTTCAAATTTGTGATCATGTTCTTTATTTATTTCTTTGACAAAGGATTTATTTATTTATTTAAACCAATCATATTGTTATAGCAATAAATAGCAATAAATGAGGCCGCGGTCGACCATCCCAATTTAACCATATCCCGATATATGTGTTACCATTTCAGGATTCAGTTGTTTTTGGCGGATTCGAACATACATTCGTTATCAGAAATGACAATTTCTATCGTTACTTGGTGAAAGTCGGAGATGAATACGAATATTAGTGATGGAGGCGGAAATCTTCCTCAGATGTTGTCCTCCGTCGATCCTGCTGCAAGCGGTCTTGAATGGTTGGGATTGAGAGTGGAAGTTGGACTTATGGATCTTAATGGATTGTTGGATGCCGCTGACACCGGGCTATCTGCAAAGAAAGTCCCGGGGTGGGAACCACCATAGGACCTTCCGAAGATCAAGTAAGTACCGAGGTATAAAGGCAGCGTAGCGGCGTATTGAAGTTTGTTTTTCCTACCTGAATCGTTTGGAAGAGGTGGTTTATATAGCGGTCGTGTGGGAGCGATCCGGTCCGAGGTTCCCGCCGTCCGTTACACCCTTATGGCACGTTCATGTTGATGGCGGGATATGCCCATTAATAGCGAGATACGCTCGTTAATGGAGAAACGTGCCAGCATAGGATGCGGGACGTGGAGCGGCGGAAATCTCGTTCTGGCTAGATACGCTGAGCCGTTACGGGGGCGCTTGGGCTTTGTGCTCCGGGTTTGACAGGGAGACCGAGGAGTCTCAGCTCGGTAGATAGCACGGAGTCAAGCGAGGGGGGTCGTGGAGTGTCAGCTCGGTAGATAGCTCGGAGTCGAGCAAGGAGGTCGAGGAGTCTCAGCTACCTGAGCGCATATGGGGAGGGTACTCCGGGGAGGATTTTTCGAAAGGTCGGGTACCACCTCGTCACGGGGTCCCCGAGGAAGACTCGTAATGTGTCACACTGATTCCCCATCGTAGCCTCCAAGGGTCCAGAGGGTATGCGCTGACGACACGTCATCTCCCACGTGTTGCAATCTGGGGTGTTCCCGTTCATGAGCCTTATCATCAGCCCCCACTCTCGTCCTGATTTATTTATGGGTCAGGGTCGAGAGTGGTATGCTCGGCTTTCTATGATTCAGCCGAAGATTTCCCTGTGATGGGTTGCCCGACGACGGTGTGATGTTTGGCGGCAACTCCTCTTGGGTCGCTGGATCCACTTGGCAGCTTACGAAGCGCCTTAATTCCCGTGCATTTCTTTGGTGATGTCAGTGGATCAGTGAAATGATTGCGCTTTTAAAGAGGGGACGTCGTTTCGTTCACCCGCCGGTTGGATTACGTGCCACGCGTTTGACGCTGGGTTGCGGGGTCGTGAGGAATTGTCACCGAATCCTGCAGTGAGGAGACGTGTCCAATGGACGGTCGCCACGTGGAGTCCTGATATCTGTTAAGCGCGACGTTTCGTTTTGGCGGGAACCGATTTGGGCCGTTGGATGCCTTCTCGTAGAGTGTATAAATAGGAGGGGCTCTCCTATGGCCAACACTTTGCCCTAATTGACTCTCATTACCTGAAGATTGATCGGCGTCCCTCTACTTAGGTCGGAACTTCAACCAAAATTTTCCTCGGTAAGTCTTTTCTTGAATCAAGTTAGATGTCTTCTTCCGAAGTATCTATTGACATAGTAGGGATCGAGTCGGGCGATGAGGCTTCAGTTTCGGAAGCCGAGTCCAGTGGGTCTTCTTCCTCCTCTGCTTCTGATAGCTGAGAGAGTTCCTCTTCTTCTTCTTCATCATCTGAGGGGGGTGTCGCCTTTGTCTCACGTCGTCGGAGGGAGACAAGGGCCCCCAAGGTGCGCATCGGGAACATCCACGATGCACCCTCGGTCTTGAGCCGTATGGATGAGCTTTCTGACATCCGGGTTCGATTTCATATCCCCTCTGGCTATTCACTTCGTTTGGCCAGGGAGGGTAAACGGGCAGACCAGGTACAGGGTAAAGAGATTGCTCTGTACCTGGAAGCATTCCGGACAGGGATGCGTCTGCCCTTACCTCCTGAAGTTTGCGTCTTGCTCCATTGTTTCCACCTTGCCCCGGGCCAGCTAGCGCCGAATTCGTGGAGAATCCTCCTCGGTTTTCTGGACCGGCTGAAGATTGATCAGATCCCTTTTGATTTGAGCATCCTTCTTTCCTTCCTTTGTTATAAAAACCATCCCGGTACCAGTAAGGAAGAACCGAGCTGGGTGTATCTTTCGTTTAAAAAACATAAGGGTTGGACGGCCGAGTCAGGGGTAGTGGTTATCCCTTCTTCCATCCACGAATGGAAGGAAAAGTTCATATTCGTCGGGCTACCAGAAGGTGAGGATTAGCCGGTGCCCATCCAGTGGCACAGGGCCGATTGTCCTAAGGTTAGGCAGTCGAACACCTCCGAGGCAAGGGTGGTGTCACAGTAGGAACCGATCCATCGGGCTGAAGTCCAGCTTTCCGAGCAGGCTCTGAGCTGGACTGGGCTCAGTCCTGCGTGCTTTGTGGGTAAGTCAGGGCCTTCGTCAATCTATCTAGACTTTGTTAAAATTTCGTTGCTGATCTTTTTCCCTATGTGTTCCTCTCAGAGTCTATGGATCGTCAGAAAATTATGGCTGCCATGGCCACCAATGCCTAAGGGAGGAAGAGCGGTGGCTCCAGCTCAGCCCGGCCAGCTCCAAGTACGGCTTCTTGGCAAGCTCCTCCTGCCAAGGCTTCCGCAGCGCCCCCAGTTTTGGAGGAACACCTTAGGGGAGGTCACAAGCACGCGCGGGATGCGGCGCCCCGAGCCAGGACGGAGGCGCCGCCTGCACCCGAATCCCCCCTCAAGAGGCAGAAGAGGGTGGTTTCTCAGCCGCCTTCAACCGGGATTCAGGTGCAGGAAGGCGAGTTCTGCATCGAGGTGCCCTCGGGGCTCTCTGTGGTCGACAGTTTACCGGCGGACATGGAGAAGGTGGTAGGGGTCAAGATTCCTCGAGGCACAATGAAGGCCCAGGTTGCCATGATAGCTCAGGAGGCTGTTCAGGTCGGTAACTTTTTTCAAGAATTTCTCAAGTGTTTTTTACTCGGTTTTTAGCTTTTTAACATGGTTCACGTTTTCCTCAGGTCCTTCAGCACTGCTCCCTCCTCGCTGCAATGGAGTCCGAGGAGGTGGCCCCGGCGATGAAGAAAATGGGCGAATCTTCCTTGTGAGAGGAGGAGCTCTTTGGCCGGCAGCAACAGGCAGAAGAAAAGGCTGCCCTCCTCGACTCTAGGCTGGTCGCGGAGGGTCTGACGGTCACTAAGTTGGAGGAGTCCCATCAGCTCCTGACCGAATCTAACTGGGCTATCCAGGCCCAAGTGGAGGAGGTCAACGGGCTCTACGATGCCATGAAGCGGCAGAGGGACTCGTTCAAGCGGGATGCTCGGGCAGCTGGCGAGGCGGCGAAGTTTGCAGAGGGCAGAGCGAATGTTAGTTATATGTATGCCCTAGAGGCCATTACTATACATAGGATGTATATTGTAGTGGATGCTTGGACATATATAGGGAGGACTTTCTTGCTCGACATGATAGTATGCTATCTGATTGGTCTTTATCTTAACGTGTACACTCATTGTCTCTCTGTTACATGTTGGTAAAGCCCTTAGGATGTGTACTTGACTACCTGGACTACGATGCGGATCATACTAGTGGGGACATGGTAGTCCATAAGTACATCCTTCAAGGTCCCTAGTCGTGGGTGTATCGAGACAGGGCATCGATATACCAGTGTAGACTAGCGTATACCTTCTCGACCCATACAGATGGGCGATGGATGATCCCATATCCATTGGTGTTTGACATTAGAGATGATATACGGGTGCTCAGTGGAGACTGGGTACACTGGACGGACTCGCCGAGAACTCCCAGATGGTATTATACCTTACGTCAGATGGCAGTTCTCTGGTGACACTGGTACATGTTAGTCTGTAGACCCGAGATCGTCATAGAGTCTTGTATGATTCCCACTGTGCTTTGATTTCCACCTTACCACGTCCAAGAGGGCGTGCAAAATGGTGGCTTTTGGGTACAGTCCCGAATCACATGGAGGCAATGAGCGATAGGAGGGGATTCGTCTCTCCCGGTATATGGAGTTGATGTTGCACTATGTTCGATTGGCTATAACCGGAAATCCCTGGCCAGGGTTGCTGAGATTTACTGGTAAGTGTTACTAGTAGTTTCTCGAACTGTTATAGACCTCATATCGACACGACTTATCGAGCTACTGGGGTCTGACGTTTACCACCCGTAGGCGAGATATGCGACATATCAGGCGAACAGACCGGACTGTACGGTAAGTGTTACTGGTTGGATTCACAGGAGTGTGAGCGGGCTTGCTCGTCGATCTTCTGATCGCTCAATACCCGGATGGCCGTTACGTTTAGCAGACCGCTTGCAGTTTGTGGGTGTTTGATATGATCATCACCTGCTGCCGGCGTATTGACGAGTCTTTAGAGTCCTACACAGAGGTTTTCTGGCTCAAGCAAAACGAAATAGGAGCGCATATGAGATATGTGCGGGATCGAGAATAATACCAGTATGTGATACTGTATTCGATTCTCGCGTTTTGTGACATTGATCGGTTATATGCGATATAGCCGGGTTATCGGATCAAGTGTTGATTCGATAAGTTGTTACTATTGATATTAGTCGGTTATATGCAGTATGACCGGATCATTAAATCAAGCGTTGATTTAATGATTTAATGCATAATTATATATTTGATGTATTACTTTGCATTAACTAGTATTGGTTCACTTAAGATGGATTTTCTCACTCGAATGTGTACATTGTATATATGATATAGTTTTGTGCACTAGTTTGTATCATGTTTGATGATACATGCAAATTTGGTTGTGTGTATGCTTTAAACTATAATTAGGTTAATGGTTAGGGTTTCATATGCTTTATTTACTTATTCAATTATTTATTTGTTCATTTAGGCAAGAAAAGAAATGGTTGCTTTTTTGGATTTATCTTGAAGCTTCTTGAAGCTTTGAAAAAGCTTTGACCATTTTGTTTATTTCCTTAACCCTAACCATTTGCTTTAACCATAGTTCATTCTCTACACACTACCATGGTTGGATTATGATAACTTGACTTGATTTTATCATTTGAATGATTATTTTCTTATCATATTCTTTTTCTTTTTCTTCTTCTTCTTCAAGAAGAAGAAAGCTTGCAACCTTTAACGGTGACTTGATGAAAAGAGTGAGAAATCCAATTCTAAAGTGAACCCACTTCCTATTTCTTCATCCTCTACCACTTGCCAAGTAGTATAGGGTGTTTTCTTCACAAGTTTCATGGCTTGGTGAAGTTGGAGCTTGATCTTGTGTTGCCTCGATGTAGATCATCTTCGGCATCGAAGTCGACGACCTAGCCCGTCCATTTCTCCGATGAAGCCGACGCTAGAGCCCGGGATCCGATGATCGCAGTGAGGGGACTTCATCACGGAGCTATGGAGGTGGAGGACCGGATCTACAAAGGTTGTATTTCCGTTCACTTAGCACTAAAGTAGTTTAGTAGCTTGTAGTTTCGCCTAAACTCTAGTTAACGATCCGTATTAGGGTTTCTCGGCACCGGAAAATTTTGAATTTGGCATGGTTGATGCCTTGTAAGACCTCTTGAGTGTGCCTAGGAACCCTACAGCGAAAAGGGCCGTGGAGGAGTATAAGACCTCTGACCAGTTCTACCTTGACCTCGCCAATTCCGCGGACGTTGGGTGGCATAACGCCCTCGACGCCGTCAAGGAAGTCACACCCGGGTTCGACGATCGGGAGCTTTGCGCCAGGTATCCCCTAGTTGAGGAAGCACCACAAGGTAAAGGTGCCGAACTGGATGGAGAGCAGGCGGCGGCGGTCGTGGACGTCGAGCCGGAGGTCGCCATTATAGCCCCCGATGGAAGCGCCGAGCCAGGGGAAGGACCGGCCGAGTAGACGACCTGAGCTATCTCTTCTTTAGTTATCAATTTTGTACGCTTCCGGACATTTTGGTAAGGCTGGGGAGCCCATAATACCTTGTACATAATTTTGAATGTGAATAAAGTATTTTTAGCTCGTATGTGTTTTTGCCTCTGATGCCTTTTTCTTCCGCAAGCCTTTTTATCTCGCAAGTTTTTTTTTATCTCGCAAGTGTTTTTAGCTCTGAAGCCTTTCTCCTGCAAGCCTTTTTATCTTGTAAGTGTATTTAGCTCTGAAGCCTTTTTCTCCCGCAAGCCTTTTTATCTCGAAAGTGTTGGGCGAGCGCGACGTAAGAGCTAAGCCAAGCCTAGGCAGATCGGTGTCTACCCCTTTTCTGGAGTCGAGGTGACGATCATGCATCGAGTATGAACCGAGCGATAGCCAAGAGAAGGCAGATCGGTGCCCTTCCTTTCCTCGGAGTCGAGACGACGATCGTGCATCGAGTATGATTCGAGCGATAGCCTAAGGTAGGTAGACCGGTGCCCCTATATATCGGTCTTGAGCGGGATGAGCAGGGAACTAATCGACCACTTCTTAACGAGGGCTTTGGATCCGCGGATTGACTGGGCAGGAAGCTTCCTTCAGCGGATGAGCCAAGAAGGAAGCTACTCGGTTGCTTTTTGTCGAGGGCTTTGGATCCGGGGATTGGCTGGGCAGGAAGCTGCCTTCAGCGGATGAGCCGAGCAAGAAACTACTCGGTTTCCTCTTGTCGAGAGTTTTGGATCCGCGGATTGACTGGGTAGGAAGCTACCCTCAGCGGATGAGCTGAGAAGGAAGCTTCTCGGTTGCCTCTTGTCGAGGGCTTTGGATCTGCGGATTGACTGGGCAGGAAGCTGCCCTTAGCGGGTGAGCCGAACAGAAAGCTACTCGGCTGCCTCTTGTCGAGGGCTTTGGATCCACGGATTGACCGGGCAGGAAGCTGCCCTTAGCGGATAAGCTGAGCAGGAAGCTACTCGGCTGCCTCTTGTCGAGGGCTTTGGATCCGCGGATTGACTGGGTAGGAAGCTGCCCTCAGTGGATGAGCCGAGCAGGAAGCTACTCGGCTGCCTCTTGTAGAGGGCTTTGGATCCGCTGATTGACTGGGCAGGAAGCTGTCCTCAGTGGATGAGCCGAGAAGAAAGCTACTCGGCTGTCGAGGGCTTTGGATCCGCGGATTGACTGAGCATAAAGCTGCTATAACGACTCTAAAATTACTATACGAAATTTTCCAGTTTAATGTACAGAAATGAGTTGTACAGCCTGGAATTGAGTTATAAGTAAATTTTGTTAAATAAGAGTAAGAAATAACCTTTAGTTCACTGGTAAAACCTTGCACTGCTGTGGCGTAGCCCCTGTGTTCGATCCTCATCAGACACATTATTTTTTTCTGATTTTTTTCTTAACTTTTTGGAAGCCCAAAAGTTTACACGTGCAATACACAGAAAAAATGAAAAGTCAGAAAATCAAACATGTAGAAAATAGAGTAAACCCTAATCTTATCTGGTGGCATGAATTTCAAAGCCAAATGCTGCAAATCGACCGGCCAAAAGGGGGATAATACCGACGCCGACGGTTGGATTAGGTCCAATTGTCCACGGGCTTTGCACACTAATCCCTTCACCTACCCCTAACACCCCTGCACTGTTTGATTTCTCTGCAATCAAACAGATACCTTTCATTTCACCATTAAACCAAATTTTAATACTTTTTAATCCACATTTTAATTCCCAAACCCTAATTCTCTACTATAAATACCACCCCACACTTTGGCTCAGTATCATTCTGAAATTTCTAGCCAAAACTCTCAAAAATTTTCTAAGTACAATTGGAGTAAAGAGGAGTTAGCAAACGGTCAACTTCCGACAAAGAATCGAAACTATTCCGGAGCTCCCGCGATACCACGAAGATCAACTCTCCTTCTTCTATCTCTTCTTAACATAACCAAGTAGTAAGTCCTTCTCAATCTCTTTTCTTCTTCATTGAAATTCCATTTCAAAACTTATGTCGGTAAGTGGAGTTAATACCGAAATCTATTTCTAAACCCTTGAAATTTACCTTTTTCCTATATATTGTTCATCCAAATTCTTACACAATACTTGTAATCTTAATTATAAATGTTTAGAATAAATTTTAACCTAGAATTCCATGCAAAGTAACTTTAATTTAAGTTTTTCATTTAAAATACCATGAACTTTAATATCATCTTTTTTTTAAAACAATACTTTTAGAAAAACTTCACGGGGTAATGACCTACTCCACACGCAAACATGGTTCCATAGCACGATACCTCTTTTATGTGAATTTTTGTTACGAAGACATTATTATAAGAAAATACCACTTACTATAAAAACCAGATTTCTTTTAAATGGTGTTTTAAATTCCTTTGCGATTATGTCTCTACAACCTTTGTTAGGAGACCTGCTAATGGATGATGCAGATTATCGCACATTCTTGGGCTAGTAGAGCGAGATGCAGACCTCCTCATGGAGCATTCGGTCTCAAAAAATTTTAAATACGGTTTTTAAGAAAAAACATATTTTTCTAATTAAATAAAATTTAATTTTTAATAATTATATAAAAATTACAAATCCATATATTTTCAAAATATAATAAACTTACATTTTTAAAAATGAAAGAATTACAAGTTTCACTAAAATACCATCAAGATACCAACAAAAGACAAGTTTTACAATAAAATATCATGAACTTTCCAAGCTAAGCAATTATCACTAAAATACCTTAAATCCTTAAAATTCATATCCATGAAAACCCTAAATAATATAAATAAATTCTCAAGATTTATTTTGAAATTTTATTTAAAATATTTTTCATAAAACCCCGTCGAGTTATATAAAACAATATTAAGGACTTTAGGAAATATATGCTTAAGCGGGATCAATTCTTTTGAGCCCTAGGGAGCAGAAGAAAGTGAGTGCTTGCCTATTTAAGGTAGACAACATAACGGAGTTATCAATGATAATTGTCTTCGAAAAAGACACAAATCCTGCCGTCCATGTGCGGCTGTTACCGATGACTCCCGAATCTAATTCAGGATCTAAATCAGTTACAAGTGTCTGACTCAGTCAGAGTCTATTTCAAACCCGAATCCAAACTCAAACATGAATACATGAACTTGAACCTAAATACTTGAATTCAAATATCAATATCAAACATGAATACTTGATTTGACTTGACCGAACTATGGTTATAACTTGACATGACTACTCGAATACAAGATTACATTCTGAACTTGACTCCTTGAACATTTGTATCCATGGTTTCGGCAAGACTTGTAAATATACTCTATACAATACATTACATCGGAATAACGGGGTAGATTGGTACGGAACATATAGCTTGGCACGAGATGGTCACTTAAAAGACACCTACATGAACTCTCATGCCGTTGTCCCGTGGGTTATGACGGGGCCTTGTACTACATGTTACCATAGTCCACAAATACCTTCTGTACCAAGTTACAAACAACTACGTTAGAATAACAATCATATACCTGTATAACTTAACAATTTCATTTAATATTACTTGTTCTATTCCATTCATTCTTTTGGGACTTACCGAGCGCTAGTTCGCCGACGAGATTCCTGTCTTTTCTTTCTTTGGAATGTTCGTCAGGAGGACCGAACTTTCAGGAGATCGAGCCTAGCCAGGAGGACTTGGACCAGCTCACTGCCCAGCCGGACTTCTAGCTCTCGTTTTATTTACTTTCAGTTTGTATGCCACTGTTTATGCACTATTTATATCATTGTATCTTTTCATTTTCAAACAGTTGTATGTAAAGTGAATGTAAATAAAAGTTGCTGTTTATATTTTTATATCACTTGTCATTCTTGTGCATTATATATATATTGCTTAATTACGCTTAACGTATTTATTTCTTAGTAAATACGCTGCGGCTCGTCACGTCACCGATTCCGTATACTGGGAAGCGGGGCATGATAGGTTTTGTTGGCGGCCTATGCAGGTTATTTCTGTATGAAGTCTTAAGCAATATATCACAATAATTATAAGAATCGGCAACTATACATTCCTTACATTTCAAATTTCTTGAATCTATCCTAACCATTCTTTTCCTATCAAGGTCATGGATTCTCCCAACAACACCAGCACGAACGTCAATGGCAACACTCCACCGCTTACTCTACCACCACCACCCACCGTTGCAGCTCCCATCAACGAGCAAACGGTACTGCTTGAGGCAATCAAGAGTCTCTTGGAGGGTCAGCAGCAACAGATTGCTATTTTCAAGCACCGCCCAGAAGCCGAGATACCCGGAGTCGAACAATTCCGGGCACCGCATCCAAAGCATTTCTCAAGAAAAGAGAGCCCACTGGAGGCAGAAGAATGGGCTCAGTCGATAGAAGATGATCTGGTAGCAGCTCAAGTGCCAGATATTGCCTGCGTGAGAGTTGCGAAACTGCAACTGACAGACAATGCCAGAATCTGGTGGAAGGCTGAAGAAAGCAGTCTTACCCAACCTATTGAGTGGAAGACATTTCGCGACCTTTTCGATGCGAAGTACTTCCCTGAGACTGCATGTTTCGATATGGAGCAGCAGTTCATCTATCTACAACAAGGATTGATGTGGGTCAAGTCTGTGGATGAATACGATGCTGAGTTTACCATGCTTAGCAGGTAAGATATTGTCTCAATATTCAAATTCCTGATTCCACTCATTACACTGCTAACACAAGGTCGTAACAGGTTTGCTGCACACTTGATTCCTACTGCTGAGATCCGGACACGACGATTTCAATAAAGGTTGGACCCGGAAATCCAAGCTGCGCTCGTTACAGGGGATTTCCCAACCCATGATCTTGCTCTGAAAGCTACCCGACGCTATGAGGCAGTTGCGAAGAAGAAGGGCAGACTTCAGATTGCCGGTGTGAAACGTACTGCTACACAAATGACAGGAGGAGCCTTTTCTAGGCCGACATTTGCACCCAGGAGACCGGGAGGATCATTTAATTGGTCCAGTCCAGACTTTTACTTCTACTATAAAAGGACAAGACACTTGGCAAAGGACTGCAGGCATGCAAATGGCCCGTGTTTGGTTTGTGGTGCATCCACTCACGCCATAGGAGCATGTCGTTTCAATATAGCTCCATCCCCCAGACTAGCTATCATATTTCCACAGCGGCTAGCTATTCAGGCTCCTACACCCCGACTTGCTCTCCCTGCACCACCCCCACATGGACCTCCTGCACAGCCTCCTCGTCAATTCCACCAGGCACAGAGGAACATGTCTTAAGGGCAGAGAAACATGCCCCAAGGACAGAGGAATGTGCCTCCAGCAAGGAGGAATGTACCCCGACGTCAGGATTTTACAATGACGGTTGAGGAAGCTGAAGCCACAGGCCAAGTCATCACTGGTAACTCTCAATCTTTCAAACCTTTTCAATCCTTATATATCAATATACTTTTTCCTATACCTAAACACATCCCACACAACTTAGGTACAATCTTAGTAGCCTCCCTACCTGCTCTAGCATTGTTCGACACTGGAGCATCACACTGCTTCATGTCGCAACATTCGTGAGAACGCATACGATTCCCGTGAAGCCACTCATTTCAAGCTGGAATGTCAATTCTAGGAATGGAGTCTTGAAAGCAACTATGGGATTTGATCAGTATCCAGTTGTAGTTTGCGGACGAGAATTCTACGCGAATTTCAAAGTACTGGACATCCCAAACTTCGATGTTGTGTTGGGAATGGACTGGACGGGAGTTTTCTATGCTACTATCGATTGTCGTCAAAGGAGGGTAGTATTTGAGATACCGGATCACCCAGTCTTCTACTTCAAGAGTGGAGATAGAATGTTGGAGCCAGGTATCTTCCGTGCTAAACCAAAGAATGTAGAAGTGTTTACTCTACCGGCGGAAGAAGAAAAACTAGAGATAGTTCGAGAGTTTGAGGATGTATTGCCTGAAGATATCTCAGGTTTGCCTCCCGATCGAGCTCTTGAATTCAGCATTGACTTAATACCTGGTGCGCAACCGGTAATCAAAGATCCGTACCAGTTAAGTCCTGAGGGATTGAAGGAGATCCACACTCAGTTTGACGAACTCCTGAAAAAATGTTGGATTCGTCCCAGTACTTCAAGTTGGGGATCTCTGGTATTACTTATAAAGAAGAAAGAAGGTTCATACAGGATGTGTGTAGATTATTGAGCTCTGAACGAAGTGACGATCAAGAACAAGTATCCACTACCGCGTATCGATGACCTTTTCGATCAGTTAAGTGGGTTTTATGTATTTTCGAAGCTAGATCTTCGTTCGGGTTATCATCAGGTGAAGGTCAAAGAGTCCGATATACCGAAGACAACATTTAGGACTCGATATGGTCATTATAAGTATCTCGTAATGCCATTTGGAGTGACAAATGCACCTGCTATATTCACGAATCTGATGAACCAAGTTTTCCGAGATTACTTAGACATGTTCGTTGTCATCTTCATTGACGACATCCTGGTGTATTCGAAGAATCGGAAAGAACACGCCGAGCATTTACGAATTGTCCTGGAGACATTGCGACAATATTAGCTCTATGCCAAGTACAGCAAGTGTGAATTTTAGCTAGATCAAGTCGGATTTCTCGGACATATTGTTTCAGGTGAAGGAATCTCTGTAGATCCAGCTAAGATGTCAGCTGTCAGCGAGTGGCCGACACCAAAGACGGTGAAAGATATATAAAGTTTTTTAGGATTAGTAGGATACTGCCAACGATTCATTGAAGGTTTCTCGATTTCAGCACCCATGACCATGTTCACACGTAAGGATGAAGCATTCGTGTGGTCAGAAGCATGTGAAAAAGCTTTCGTAGAACTCAAATCAATATTAACTTCAACTCCTATCTTTGTAATACCAGATCAAT
Organism: Agapanthus africanus; assembly: GCA_030015575.1. Lineage (NCBI taxonomy): Eukaryota > Viridiplantae > Streptophyta > Magnoliopsida > Asparagales > Amaryllidaceae > Agapanthus > Agapanthus africanus. Next base: position 65,537,216 of record CM057349.1, read on the forward strand.
TTAGAGGATTCATCATACATTGTAATGCGTCCGGTAAGGGATTAGGATGTGTTCTACATCAGCATGGAAAAGTTGTGGCTTTCGTGTCGAGACAGCTAAAAGTACATGAGCGCAACTATCCAACACATGATATGGAGTTGGCAGCCATTATCTTTGCACTTAAGATTTGGCGTCACTATTTTCTGGGAGAATGAGTGGATATATATACTGACCACAAGAATCTGAAGTATGTATTTACTCAGAAAGAATTAAACATGTGGTGGAGAAGATGGCTAGAACTCATGGCGGACTTCGACATCAACCTACAGTATCATCCAGGGAAGGTGAATGTAGTTCCTGATGCACTAAGCCGGCCATTAGCAATGAATCTCACCGCTCAGTGGAAGCTACAACGGGAATTGCACGGATTGGCGATCAAAGTAGTTATGCCAAGTAACGCTTCGTATTTGATGAACTTAGAAGTCCAGTTCACTCTTGTCAATCAGATCAAGGCAGCTCAAGCAAATGATGCCAAGCTAAAAAAGATCCGAGAACAAGTAGAAAGTGGACTTCGAACTGACTTCATCATCCATGAAGACGGATCCTTGAGATATGGAAGTCGATTGTGTGTGCCACACGGCTCAGTTTGGGAAAAGTTGATGAAAGAATCTCACAGCTCTCCTTATTCTGTACATCCCGGTGGTACAAAAATGTACAAGGATCTATGACAACACTACTAGTGGCATGGAATGAAGCGTGAAACAGCTAGAAGCGTAGCCAAGTGTTTAGTGTGTCAGCAAGTGAAGGCTGAACATCACAGAACTGCTGGTCTACTTCAGCCGTTACCGATCCCAAAATGGAAATGACAGCACATTACCATGGACTTCGTGACTGCCCTTCCTCGCAGCACGAAGGGTAACGACGTAGTATGGGTTATTGTGGATCAACTCACCAAGTCGGCTCACTTTATTCCATTTCGAATTGGTCAGTCAACTGAGACGTTAGCAAAGAAGTACATGGAGGCGAGCATGAATCTAAAGTAAGATTTAACTCTTCAATGTGTACTATAGTTGATACCCATAAACTCATGCAGGAGATCGTGAGATTACATGGAGTATCAGTTTGCATCGTCTTCGATCGTGATACCGGATCCGATCACAGTTTTGGCAGAATCTGCAAGTGATTGGTCTGTTTTAAAGAAGTGTTTGTAGAATAACCGCAATCAATAACGGTATCGCTTGTAGGTAGCCAAGATGAGTACGGGTCGTCCTCAGGGAAATGTTGAATCTTTCAATCTTACTTTAGACGTGTTGAAAAAGAGGAAGAATAGAAGAATATAAAATAGTGGAGAATAGTTTCTAGATCTACGTCAAAATACGGATGTAGAAAATAGATCTAGTTTAAATGAAGATGTAGATTTTATATCAGAAGAGGGCTTGTAGGGTTCGTTCGGATTTAGTAGTAATGGATGCCTAATAAAGATGAATCCTTTTATCTATTGATAGATTTAAAACTAGATTAATAGTGATAAATGAGAATTATGGTTCTTGGAAGAAACTAGTGTTTCCACACTATTGACCCTTGTCCTTTCATTGATCTCTATTTATGTCCATCCTTTAACAAAACAATTGTTAATCTAATCTCAAATTGCGGTCAAGACTATCAATAAATTGATAGCGCGCCCGATTAGAATGTTAACATTTATTTGCTAAAGTTTATAAACTTCATAAGATTTAAAAGAAGTTAAGAAATTTTTCATCTTCCATTGATCTACCCTAATCCTACGAACCCTATCAAGCGGTGAATTATTCGCGTATGATGGAGATAGAAGAACTGATATAGATCATGATGCAAATAAAGAAAATAAATGCAATAAGAATAAAATAACTACCTTTATTAATCAATTTGATCAATTACACTTTTTGTTCCTTTAGAAAGTGGAATACAAAAGCCTAGTTTGCTTCTCGATCTATCTTGAAGGAGGTAAATGAATAGCCGATTGATCAACCTGGATGCGTGAGTCAACTTGAACTTCGTGATCTCTTCGGTTTGATGAACTTCCAAGAGGGGCTCTGGTTCTATTTATAGTCACAGAAGTTGCAATCCCTAGATTCTATAAATTAGGGTTTGTTGAGACGATCCTACACAGAAAATCCTACATCCCAACTCCCCCATTTAGCCGTGGATCCGCCGCCAGAAGTGGGTTTGGCCGCGGAAGGGCCGCACTTTGGTGGGATCTTGGCTTCAAAATTCTGGAGCTTTATTTTTTTGACATGTGGTGATCTTTTGAATATCTAGATTTTGAAAATCTTCTCTAAGTCTCTGTCAGAATTGATTTCATGATTTACTTCAATATTTCAACAGATTTGATCTCGATATCTCGGATTTCCTTAATTCCTGTCCTGATATAATTTCTGCACAATATCTCAATGAATAATGTTAGTAATATTTGGTATTTTTGAGATATTATCCTAACCATTTTATATGATATTATATTTTAAGAATATTGATTAAGGATATTTGATATGATATGCATATTTAAATTATCAAAATATTATATAAATATTATATGCATACATTTTCCTTCATAATATTAATTATAATATATAAACATATGAAAATAGTATTTTTACAGATAAACTCTCATATGTGTCATATTTATAATAAACACCTTTTATTATTTAAAAATAGTAAGGAAAATGTCATATCAAATGCGTGATATTTTCGACTGAACAAATACCCCAAACTTAACTTTTATTGTCCCGAGCAAACTAGTTATTCAAGAGAAGGAGAAAAAGAAAAACTTAAGTAGCACACTTTCGTAGGCAACACGATTGCACTGAACACGTGCAACAAGCCATTAAATCTCTAGGTGTCCCTAGTAGGAGGAGTGTTGTCTCCTGAGGGTTTTCAGCGGATTACACCCACAAAATTCTATAATAAAAGAAAAATGGTGAAAGTTACATATAAAGATAGGAACTATAAAAGAAAGAACTTGAAAAGAAGAGTTTCCAACTACACTAGCTTTTCAGTTGCTATGAGCCATATCTTAATGGTCGTGAAAAAATGTTAGAAATCACATCATCCCTTAATAAGATATCGCCTTTAGTCTTCCTCCCTATCTTTCTTCCAAACATTGATCATATACCCCTACGTGTGTGTAATAAACATCTCTATACTTAGAGAATTCAATTCAAGCTATCATACTCTTTTCCATCTTCTTTAGTACTTTATAGTCTGTGAATATTTTAGATGTAAATGCTCACACATTCTTCATACGACCGTTAATATTTCTTGAGGTACCAACCGATCGATTACAAAATGTGCTCGTGTCATTAAGGCGTAATTCCTCATCTTGCAACACCTAAGGCTTAGCAGTGGCTCCCAAACCAGTTGGTCTAAGGCACTAGGTGATGAAGCACCATCGCTATATTTTTTTATGCAGTCTTGGTAATTACAAAACCAGTGTTCATTTTTTTCTTCACCATTTTTTTTATTTTACTTCATATCAAGGCTTTTAGACAAGAGCATTTCAAGGTATTCTTTACTATCCCAAGTTTCGAGATGTGTGACAGTGCGTATAGTAGGGTATCAACGTTCAAATATTTGGCCTCAAGAAAAGGGACTATTTTTCAGACTTATTTTTATCCTCAGATTATTAATTTCCTTCATCTTACTAACCCTTGGGATAACGGCTCATAACTACTTATTACTAGCTTCGTTTAAGAAAATATCTAATTTTCTTGCTTTTCTCAAACTATTCCTATTTTTCATATGTAATTTTTCACTTTCTAATCTTTTATTATCAAAAGAAAACTTTGTATAGTGCCTAGTGCCAAAAGATAATTCAGTGAATACAAACCTCCCCCCAAACCTGTTTTCAGCAGTGTCCTCACTGATATTGTTCTTTGAGTGCATAGACCTGTAGACTTGGGGAGAGAAAGTAATAGGGGTATAATAATAGTTAAATGAAAACTACCCCCAAACTTATGCTTTGGCACGCACGGATATTCAGTTAAGTCCTTTTTCACTCACCTCTATTCTTAAAATGAGACAATGTTACCGAGACATGGAGGTGAGGTGGAGGAAATTTAGTTATAATAGAGAGCTCCTGTAAAAACAGGAGCTCCTCCGCTGGTCAGCAGAAAAATACGGTTTCAATCTATGTCCATTTACTTTAAAAATTGAACCGTTTTTAATATTTTCAACTTCTACTGCCCCGTGCGGATATATATAACGCACCACAAAAGGTCCCTTCTAACGAGATTTTAGCTTACCCGGATGAAGATGAAGACAGGAATCGTAAAGAAGGACTTGTTGTCCCGGGGTGAAGGTTTTTCTAAAAAGGTTTTTATCGTGGAACATTTTAGTTCGGTTCTTTACTATAACCGCATTATCGTAAGCTTCATCGCGGAGTTCTCTTAGCTCATTTAATTGCAGCTTCCGATAGCTGCTGGGTTGATCATAATCTGTAACATTTTAAAAATAATTAAATAATTAATTAAATAAATAAAATCGTTTAAGTGAATTTTATAATTTTCGGTAAAGTAAAACGTAGTTTTCATAAAACTAAACCGTAATTATTTTTCACTATAAATTTAAAAATACCTATTTTAATTATGTTATTACTAGTAAATGGTGTTTATTTAGCCACTTATAAATTTTTAGTTTAATTAAATATTTTTCTTAAATTAATTATTTTAAATATTAACATAAGCTTTATTTTTACACTAAATTAGTGTAAGTTACAAATTTGAATGGGTTAAATTTTTAAAAATGAATCATTGCATCTTAGAATCAAGTGTGTTTCATGCAAAACTTATTTTCAAAATTTTACAATGGTTCTAGGCCATTCTAGATCAAATGGAGTGAAGAAAATAAAGAATTTTTAAATAAATTCATGAAAAGACTTAATTGTGTGATATTTTTGTGAAACCTTCTACACTTTTCTTCACCTTTTCTCACTCTCCTCTCTTTTCCTCACCTCATGGCTTGCCTCACCTCCATGGGCAGCCCCAAAATTTTCCTCCCATCATTTTTGTATTAAAAATCATCAAAATTCATCAAAAATTCAATAAAAAATCCACAAAATCCTAATAAATTCCTACCCTCTATTCTTTGTTCATCTTTACATTGATTTTGGAGATGGAAAGCATTCATTTTGGAGGCTTATTTTCATGTTTGGATCTCTTGTTGTGGAGGTATAAATCTTCTTCTTTTGATTTATTGTTATTAGATGTTTCATTTAAGCATAATTAGATTTAATAAATAATTTCTATCTACAAGTTTTAAAATTCAAGTTAAGATTTATAAAATTAAGTTATGGTTTTTATTAATTAAGTAGGGTTATAATAACTAGTTTAACATTTTTAGAAGTGGAAAATCTTGTATGGATGATATATTATAAATTGTTTATCTAAAATTGTTTAAATTAATCCATTTTGCAAACTAGATTTCTATATATTGTATATATTGGTGAGATAAAATTCCAATTAATATTTGTAACACTAGATTGTGGTTTTAATGAGGATATTAACTTGTAGGTGGAATGAAAAACTTAAATTGGTTACTAGTTTCTATTGATAATTGAAAAATACTAATAAAAATGCGATTTTGCTAACTAGATTTTGGAAATTCTTAAATAAATGAAATTTAAAATATAATTTATGGTTTCATTATATCATTATCATCATGAATTGTAGTTTAATGCATTAATTCATGCAAAATCATGTTTAGTTGTGATATTGTGAAATTTTGCTTAAAAGTATCGAAATCGGGCAAGTTTGCAAACTAGAATTTTCAAACTAATGTAAAGTAGGGTGTTAAAAATATGGTAATGGTTTCTATAATCTAGTTAGGTTATATAATAAATATTATGACCATTAGTTTCTTTTAAACATCAAGTTTTGAAGTAAAACGGTAAATTGGCGTTTTCGGGTTTTTCAAAATCGGACGATTTGATCGATTTTTAGGGTTTCGATGAATTAAATCATGTTTTGTATTATAAGTGATGAGTTTTAAAACTATGAGTTGTTTGTTGATGTTTATCTCGATCAATCGGCGTTTGTACGCCGATATCGAGCGATATTTGGTTCTTTTGCATGAGCGGGATATAGGTTTTAACCTATGCGCGTTTCGTGCGTCGTTTTGATGTTGTTCGTGATCCAGTTTACGATATTATATGTGTTTGCGTATAGGTACCCCTCACGTGGATTGCGGGCGATGAATAAGAGGATGGCGACATCGTTTTCGGCAGACAAGGACCAGGTGAGTAGATGTATATCTACGGGGGGAAGTCGGGTGGATGGCGTTTAGCACCCCCGCAAGCGTAGAATAGGAATAAGTACTTATTGTCATTAGGAAGCCAGACGCGACCTTAGAATTTCGGTGAGTAGGACCCTAGTAGTGACCCTAGGTGGGACTTGACTGATTTAGAAAGATCATACCAGAGGATGAATACTTTGGAAGAGATTCGTAGGTTTTAGGTAGATACACACACACGCACACACTGAGACTCGACGTGGTGTATACGTGTATGTGTGTATATATATATATATATATATATATATATATATATATATATAGGACTAGGTGTAGGTATATATATATATACACAATACGCATATGTGATACAAGGATGTGATATGATGCACGGGAATGAAACAATATAACTGGGCTGATGCCGTGATTCTTGGCTATACAATCGTGTTTTGATGTTAGCGGATCCATAGAAAATGAGATAATGGATTTGTATACATGAACAATAATAAAGGGCGGTGACGATATTGAAGTACATGGGACTCTAAAATAGAACCCGGACCGTAACCTGTGCTTGAAATTCCGATATGATATCATATAGGTGTGACTTGATTACGACATCATATAGGTGTGACTTGATTTCGACATGATATATGTGTAACTTGATTACGATATCATATAGGTGTGACTTGATTTCGACATGATATATGTGTAACTTGATTACGATATCATATAGGTGTGACTTGATTACGATATGATCTAAGTGTGACTTAATCACAATATGATACATATACATGATATTTCTGAGGATAAATTAACGATGTATATTTATACTGGCAATGATATATGATGTATGCGATTACAGTATAGCACCTTGATCTTGACATGTGTTGATGATGATATTATACGAATGACGAGACACATAGGAGATACTTGACCCGTACCCCGATATTGGGATGCCGTACGATGGATTTTACCATACGAGGCGTAGATATGATGATTGATCCGCACTCTTGATTCGAGAAAGCCGTACTACATACGTGACGCTATTGAGGCTGGATCGCCGACTATTAGAGATATGGATTCAGACCTTAGGTGGACTCTTATTTCTTATTGACTAGTTTCTTAGGTTTAGTTCCTTAGGAGGTTAGATGGACACTAGTTTAGACTCGAGTCATATAGTTGTAATTATACTTGTATATCGCAGATGAGTGGTTATTACACATCCATCTTTACATTCATACCGTAATCATAATGTTGCATGTTCATACATATGTTTCTATAATCAGTATAAAACTCTGCCTGTTAGGACACCAGCACCATTACCGATGATGCGCATATTCCACGCACACTTATTTGCCGGCTCACATACATCATCATCGGTAATTGCTATGTCACGTACACTTTAGATCATATTATATTTTATTGATAGAATCAGCTAACAGCTAGATCGATATAATATTGTGATTACTCTCTAGTGTTAGTATAGACATGGTATTTATTATTTAGACATTTCATGCATTCGCATTTTCATGTTATCATGCAGTATTATGGGGCATATGCCGACACTTATCATATACTTACTCATGATTTGGGATTTTGGATTTCTATGAGATTTCTGGATTTTTGGGGAAAACCGCAAGAATATATAAAAACTTCTCTCTCTCTCCTCCTCTCTTTTTAAAAACATAAGATGCGGTTTTCTCGTGATGTATGTGTCGTCCACCATGAGATTTCATGTTTTCTGTTGGATTTCGAGACCCGATTTGAGGAGTGGATGAACCGTCTCGGGTACATGGTGGGCTCGGTATGGTACCCCGGGGCAAGAAGATCGAGTTGTAGACGATGAGCCTGGCAGGGGAAGATTACCTACCGGTGATGTCTGGCGCGGCGGATATCCGGAGGATACCGATCGTTGTCGTGAGATTTGATGATATGGGCCGATCCGGACTGACGGAGCCCGAGATATTGAGACTATGAGACATTGAGATTATGAGGTATTGAGACTTGAGATTTACATGTTTTGTGTCGATACTTGACACGGATTTCCATGGATTTCATCGTTGATATTTCAGATTTCTATACACATTTTACCACGATAAAAGCTAAAGATTTCTTATACAGATATATCTAGATTTCAGGATTGATTATTTTACATTCATGGTGTATGCATACTCATTCATATGACATAGTTCTATATGAGGCACTGATACGAGCACGGAGCATTTGCACTTACACGTAGTTTATTATCCTGTCTTTACTTGATGACTAGTAGTATATTAGTATATTATTATGACCTAGGACAGCGTCCTGCATTCGATTTCTTTTCGCAGATATCATTTACTCACGAGTTGGCAACTCACCCCCGTTGTGCCAAATTTTATTACAGGTTGATGTACAGGGTTCCTTGGCAGTTTGCTGGCATATCATTTCATTCCGGGTGATTTGCACGGTAGGTTGGTTCATTTGTATCTGGACCGCCGTTGTATTTTATTATTTCATTTGTATCTAGTAAGCTCCATCAACCAAACTTATATTACTTGATAGTTTACTGGATCAGTTGTTTATTTCGACCTTAGAGTCGCGCTTGTATTATTATGATATCTGGTGGTTTTGTTTTCTTTTGAGTTTTGAGCCTCGCCCTTTGGCGTTGTATACTATCATGCATTGATGTGGTTGTTTCCGCCTTTTGGCGTAGAGCTAGCTCCCGTTTGGGGATGTTTTTTATTGTTTGTATATATATTATTCTTGTTTGTACCCGTTTGGGGCCAGTTTTTACAAAGGAGACTCTGCCGAAATTTTTGAGAAAATTGGATGTTGCTTTTAAACTTGTTTTCTACATGTTTTCCTTTACTTCTTCTTTTTATGGTTTAGATTTCTGGGCTTCGGCTTACTTAGGTTACGTTGCGCCTCTAGACGCTTCGTAATTTAAGTGCCGGTCACGTTCCGTACTTTCAGGTCGTGACATAATCGAAGTTAAGCTCTTTAATAGCCCACATTTCTTTATGTTCGATCTCGACAGGAAGGCGGTATGCCTTTCCAAACACTAGGAGGTATAGAGACATGCCAAGATCGGTCTTATAAGCGGCACGAAATGCCCAAAGAGCATCCGTCAATTTGGTTGACCAATCTTTACGGTTTTTAGAAATCGTCTTCTCCAAAATTTGTTTGATCTGCCTATTGGAAATCTCAGCTTGCCCGCTCGTTTGGAGATGATAGGGCGTAGAAAGTTTATGGTTGATTGAATATTTCCACATCAAAGTCTTGAAAGACTGATTACAGAAATGCGTCCCGTTGTCGCTAATTGTAGCGCGAGAGTGCCCGAAACGCGAAAAGATATTTTCTTTAAGGAACTTAATAACAATCTTGTTGTCATTAGTGTGACACGGTATTGCTTCCACCCATTTTGAGACATAATCAACTGTTAACAAGATATATAAATTCCCAAAAAAGTTGGGAAAATGGCCCATAAAATCAATACCCCAAACATTGAATATCTCCACAACCAAGATAGGTTGGAGCGGCATATCATTTCTTCATGAAATCCGACCCATGTGTTGACACCGTGGGCAAGTTTTGCAATGATCATATGCATCTTTAAATAATGTTTCCCAATAAAAGCCACATTGCAAAACTTTCTCCGCCGTTTTACGTGGACCAAAGTGACCGCCACATGCCTGATCATGACAAAAAGATAATACACTCTTGAATTCATCGTTAGGGACACATCTGCGAATGATTTGATTAGAACAATACTTAAACAAATAAGATTCATCCCAGTAAAAGTGTTTTACTTGGGATAGAAATCGAAGATTGTCTTGTTTCGACCAATCGCTAGGAATAAGTCCCGTCGCTAGATAATTCATAATATCCATGAACCAAGGTTCGCAGGATACGGTCAAAAGCTGTTCGTCTGGGAAAGAGCCATTTATTGGCACGATCAACGTTGGTGAAGAATTGATGCGTGAAAGATGGTCGGCTACAACGTTTTCACATCCACTCTTGTCTCGTATGACAAGATCAAATTCTTGTAACAACAGGATCCAACGTATTAGCCTGGCCTTAGCATCCTTCTTTGATAAAAGGTTTCGTAGGGTAGAGTGATCGGTGTAAACCACTATTGCCGAGCCAATCAAGTAGGGCCTGAATTTTTCTAATGCAAATACAACTACCAAGAGTTCTTTCTTGGTAGTTGTGTAATTAAGTTGGGTATCGTTCAAGATCCTACTTGAATAGTAAATTACATGTGGCATCTTATCATTGTGCTGTCCTAAGACTGCACCAATAGAAAAATCTGATGCATCACATATAATCTCGAACGGGTGGTTCCAATTCTGAGATGATAGAACGGGGGCTGTAGTGAGAGATCTTTTAAGCGATTCAAAAGCAGTATCGCAATCCGAATCGAAGTGAAATGTTGTATCCTTGGCCAAGAGAAGAGTTAAGGGTCTAGTAATTTTGCTAAAGTCCTTAATGAATCTCCTATAAAATCCTGCATGACCAAGGAAGGATCATATATTTTTGACGCATTTAGGAGGAGGAAGGTATGGATGACATCAATTTTAGCTCTGTCTACCTCAATGCCTTTTCGTGAAATAATATGTCCAAGGACAATACCTTCTTAGGCCATGAAATAGCATTTTTCCCAATTCAAGGTTAAGTTCTTATCCTTACAGCGGGTAAGAACCGCGTTAAGATGACGTAGGCATTTCTCAAAGGAGTCCCTAAATATGGAGAAATTGTCCATAAATATTTCCAGAAAATTCTCGACCATGTCTGAAAGTAGCAGGAGCATTGCATAACCCAAAGGGCATGCGTCTATAAACAAAAGTACCGAAAGGACAAGTAAATGTTGTTTTATCTTGATCCTTTTCAGTGATGGGGATCTGGATATAGCCGGAGTATCCGTCCAAGAAACAATAGTATTCATGTCCAGCTAATCGTTCTAACATTTGGTCAATGAAAGGTAGAGAGAAGTGATCTTTCCTCGTTACGGTATTGAGTTTTCTGTAATCAATACATACGCGCCACCCAGTTTGGATGCGTGTTTGGGTCAACTCATTACCCTCATTAGTTATGACCATGATGCCATACTTTTTAGGGACCACATGAATAGGACTTACCCATTGACTATTAGATATTGGATAAATTATACCACTATCTAAGCACTTGACGATTTCTTTCTTTACCGCCTCCTTTATAATGGGATTTATGTTAGTTGTATATATGCCCTAGAGGCCATTGTTGTACATATGATGTATATTATAGTGGATGCTTGGATATATATAAAGAGGACTTTCTTGCTCGATATGATAGTATGCTATCTGGTTTCACTTTGTCTAAACATGTTGACTTGTATTGGTCTACTGTTTTGCTCTCACATGTTGATAAAGCCCTTAGGATATATACTCGACTACTAGGACTATGATGCAGATCATACTAGTGGGGCCAGGGTAGTCCAAGAGTACATCCTATAACTATTCCTAGTCGAGAGTGTATCGAGACAGGGCATCGATACACCAGAGTAGACTAGCGTAAGATGGTGTACGGGTGCTCAGTGGAGACTGGGTACACTGAACGGACTAGCCGAGAACTCCTAGATGGTATTATACCTATCGTCAGATAGCAGTTCTTTAGTGACACTGGTACAGGTTAGTCTGTAGACCCGAGATCGTCATAGAGTCTTGTGTGATTCCCACTGTGCTTTGATTTCCACCTTACCACGTCCAAGAGGGCATGCAAAACGGTGGCTTTTGGGTACAGTCCCTAATCACATGGAGGCAATGAGCGATAGGAGGGGTTTCGTCTCTCCCGGTATTGGGAGTTGATGTTGCGCTGTGTTCGATTGGCTATAACTGGAAGTCCCTGGCCAGGGATGATATGGAGTGCTACTGGTAAGAGTTATCAGTAGTTTCTCGACCTGTTATGAGCCTCACATCGACACGACTTATCAGTTACTGGGGTTTGATGTTCACCACCCCTAAACTGGATATGCGACATATCAGAGGAAGAGACCGAACTGTACGGGTAGTGTTACTGATTGGCTCGACGGGAGTTTTGACAGCTTCGCTTGTTTTCTTTTGATCGCTCAATACACGGGTGGCCGTTATGTTTATCTGACCGCTTGCGGCTTGTGGGTGTTTGATATGATCATCACCTACTGCCGGCGTATTGACGAGTCTTAGAGTCCCACACAGGAGTTTCCTAACTCAGGCAAAACGATATGGTGTGCATATGAGATATGCGCGGGGACCCGATTGAATACGACTATATAATACCGTATGTTAATCAGGCGTTTTTCTATTAGTCGGGTCGTATGCGATATGACCGGATTGTTAAATCAATTGTTGATTTAACATTTGACTTTTAGTTTTTTTTTTTATTCAAACCCTTTTTCTTAAAGAAGATGTATGCATGTATGTATGCACATGTTGATGTGCATGGACACATACATGCATAGTGTTATGGTTGATGATACATCATTGGTGGCAATACAAGACTTACATGGTTCAATATATATATATATATACATATATTTTTATTTGGATAATAAAAGGCAAATGGAAATTTAAATCATTATTGGATTTTTCTACACACTTCTTTGCTTTGATCTTGGTTAAACCCTTGGTTTGGTTTCCATTTGGTCTTTAACCCAAATAGAAAAATATCTAGATATTATTTGAACCATGCTTTAAATGAGAGATAGAAAATATATATACTATCTTTTCTATTTTTCATTTAAGCTTATCATTATCTTTTTGACAAAAGCTTTTGCCATCATCTTCTTCTTCCTCCAAGCTCTCTTGAGTTTTCTCTTGAGTGAGGGTGATAAAAAGAAAGGGTTTTGACTAGAGAATACAAACCACATCATCATTCTATACACATCTAGGCCATTTGTGTAGGGTGTTTGCTACACTTCTTCCATGGATCAAGTAAAGCCAGGAGTTTTGGGCAAAGGGACTTCGGGTGGATTATCGTGGACAAGTAAGGTTGCTAGCGATCCGTTCCAAACTCTCAAAGGTCCAAGAAGTCACCAAAGAGAGACTACAAAGGTTGTAATCTCTAATTTTAGTGATAGATTGTTTTTTGTATGTGATACAAAACTTGTTACCTTAAATATTCTAGCAATGATTCATGGTTTGTTTGCTTTGCACCTCTCTAAATTTTAAATCGGCATGAGTGATACTACCAAACCCTAGACTAGGTGCAAGGGAAACCCAACAGTGGTATCAGAGCCTAGCTAGAATTTTAGACATGGTGTTAATACAATTACGAAAATGAAATCGACTCCGAAAATACGGTATTATGAAAGCCTAACCTGCTCTCTGGAAATTTTTTAAAAAGTCGTTGAAAAATTATTTTAACAGCTGCAGAAGGTTGCATGTGATGTAATTAGAACACAGTGTGAAGACGGACCCCCCTGCTTGGATTTAACCCGAGCACCAAGCCTTCATGGCCGGCGAGCTCGGCCCCCTTGGCACCTTATTGCATCGTTTTCACACTGTGTTCTTATCTGTATATTTTGGGGTTTCTAGTATTGTTTGCTTAGCTCAATTTTCATGTGATGATCATTTTGACCTGGGGCTATTTCGTAGTGTTTCGTAGTCGTATAATTTAACACTGTATTGGTAACCTTGACAATGTTTAGCAGTTCGATCGAACTTCGTACACCACATTTTGTACCCCGCTGAAATTTCCAAGTGTTGTAATTTTCCTTAGTTGATTGTATTCGTAAAATCGTGCAAGTACCCCTATGGACCCTCTAGAAGAATATACTAACCTTAACTCGATTCTATGCCTATGGAACCGCGATCGAACCTTAGGGTTTGCCGTAGTTCCATGGTGTCATAGATGAGGCATTGGTTAACCCCTTCTACGGCTGGTCCATAGAAACTGTGGCACGGTTTTTGAGTATTTTGACTGTACTCAAGTGTTGAGCTCAAGGGGTAATTTGTAGATGTATGTTGATTCGATATAAATGTTAAACATCGTTATGATATATCTGTAATGTGATACAATATGTGGAATTCATAGTGTTAGGCATGAAATCCGCAATATGTGATATTTCGGGTTTACGATCTCTAAGATGATTTTGGATTCCAAATATTGTAGTTTTTCACTTTCTTTTCTGCGACCATAAGTGTAGTATGTGGTGTATCGCCGGCTTCGTTGCTATACATCAACGACAATCGGGATACGTATACTTGCTTATGTTGATGATATGAGATATTATGTGTTGCTGTGATATATTATATTGGATCGTCGTGTTTTGAATAGCCGGGGTTTTTATGTGAGATGAGGGTTTTTATTTTCATTTATGTAAAATTCATTGTATGTAATATTCTTTTATTGGGGCACTTCCGGGTTGAGGATGATGTCACCATTGTATATTATTTACTTTTCCGCATTAGGATAGACCCAAGACGGGGAGCACAAGTAACCGGGTTCTAGGGTCCAGTGGGAGGCCATCTCGAGGAGTCGAGACCGGGTCTCCTAACCCTAGAATTGGTAGGGTTGCTTGCCGCTCTCGTAAGGGTCTAGGGATGTGGGTTTGGCTATTCATCGCGACCGCGGAATTCGTGTTTTATACAGGCTCAAAATAAAACACGGACTTCCTAACATATCCAATATTTCATATGATTCTTCTGTTGCTGATATACTGTGATGTGATCATATTATATGCGTGAGACGAATACTTTATTATTGTATATATGATATATAATAAACTTTGCTTATGTTTTACACCTGCGCTAGTCCCGTCCTGGTATGCTGTTAGTTAAGTAACCTAACGGTGCATAACGGGACACTGTGGCGAATGCGGATGGCATAAGCGTACGTTGTATTTTCGTTTCTTCTGTGATGTTTAGGAAGCATAAATGATTAGATTCATTAATGAGATTAATGAAAGAAAAGAAACCTAAAATATGTTGTCGAATCAAATTTATAAAAAACGGGTAGCTCTAGTTTTGTTTTGCATAGCGGTATTCCTTGTAGAATATCCAGCACCTTATTCGATAAGGAAAGAGCCGAGATTCCTTCACCGGGAATGACCTCTTTAGCGAACCTAGTAGATGCTACAACTCACTCAGTTTTGTTTTTGATTGCTTCTATAGTTCTTGCTTTGCACAGCGGTATTTTTGAAATATCCCGCACCTTATTCGATAAGGAAAGAGCCGAGATCCCTTCACCGGGAGTGACCTCTTTAGCGAAACTAGAAAAGCCTAAAAAACACTCCTTTTCAAAATCACTCGTTTCTACAACGATATCAAGTTCATTAAACAAATGGTTTTTTGAAATACCTGTAGTAGCCCTCCGTCATTTCAGATAAGTTCTACTTAGTATTCGTGCTGCGTTTGTTGACCTTGTTAAGGCGTAGTGTACGGTAACTAATTAGTGTTTATCTGCTAAAGCATGAGATGCGATTGGATTAGGGTAGTCGTACGGCCTTGTTGACCTTGTCAAGGGTCGTGCGGGGGGGAGGGGGGAGGGAGGTTAATTTAATCAGGAGATAACGGGTTGAACTTGACTTGCGATTTATGGTTTGTTGACCTTGTCAAGGTCATAGATCGCTAGGGGCAAAAGTATTATCAGGAATTTCAAGTGTTAAAATTGCAATGAGATTGCATACTTTCTATGAGATAGATGGATCCTAATACCCACTGCGAGTTAGAGTTACTCCTGAGAGAGTTTTACACATGACAATTAGCCGATCAAGTAGGTGTCTAGAAAGGTGTTAACGGGGTTATGCCTATGGGAAAACGAGGTTTATTCTAATTAGGTCCGTGCGAAAGTATGGGGAACCTCCTTCAAAGTACCAACGCTGGCCTGGCTGAAAGATTGGCGAACTTGTAAGGTGTAATTAATCCCGGCTAATCTTACCTTTTAGGATTTGAAGGAAGATTTGATGAAAAACAGTGGGAGCCATCCTGATTAGATAAGATAATAACCAATCTAATCATACAAGAGTATATGTTAAAGTGTTTTCTTCTCTCTCTCTCCAGATAGCGACCATATCAGGCCTTAATCATGATAATAAAATGGATGTTTTGACTGAACCCGCTTATTATACTGAGCAGGGGAACGTTGGTCCCGCTCCAACTTATAATTGTTATAAATCCGAGCAGGGAATAGGAGAATATCCGAATTCTCACGCTGCCCAAACAAAGAATAAGCATGCTAATGCATCTTCTTCGGGTGTGTTAGTTATCGAGAACTGTTTCTCAGTTCACTCTACGTTCTGGGTATTAGATACCGAATCAGGATCCCACATATGTAATATGTTACATGGGCTACGGAAAGGTAGGGAACTGGGAGAGGGTGATCATTCCGTAAGAGTAGGGAATGGTGCAAATGTTGTATCCAAAGCAGTTGGCGAATATCACCTAGTATTAACAAATGGTAATACATTGATTCTGAACGAATGCTATTACATTCCAACCCTGATATGCAATCTTATATCAGTTTCTTTATTGAGTAAAGAGGGATATAATTTTGTAGTACAGGATAATGTTATGAACATCTTCCTGAATCAAAAGTTGATTGGATCAGGCTCGTTAAATAATGGCATATACGTTCTCAATCAAACTACAGTACTTAATGTACAAAACACACACAAGAGGAAGAGTTCAGAAATGAACGAATTCTTCTTGTGGCATTGTAGACTAAGTCATATCAATGCGACACGGCTAGCTAAGTTGCATAAGGATGGATATTTGAATCCGTTCAAATTTTTATCTTATGACACTTTCCAGTCATGTCTCAAAGGCAAAACGACCAAAACTCCGTTTAGTAGACACGGAGAAAGAGTTACAGAACTCTTGGGACTGATACATAGTGATGTATGTGGTCCCATGTCTACACATACCGGGAATGGTTCTTCCTACTTTATTACATTCACTGACGATCTCTCAAGATACGGACATGTATTCCTGTTGAAACACAAGTCTGAAACTTTTGAGAAATTTAGAGAATATAAGCATGAAGTAGAGAATCAAACGGGCAAAAGTATTAAGATCCTTCGATCAGATCGAGGAGGAGAATACTTGAGCAAAGAGTTCCTGGACTATCTAAAAGCGAATGGGATTCTTTCTCAGCTTACTCCTCCTTATACACCACAACACAACGGTGTATCAGAGCGGAGGAATCGCACCCTATTAGATATGGTGCGCTCTATGATGAGCACCGCTGAGTTGCCTATTTCCTTTTGGGGTTATGCGCTTAAGACAACGGCATACCTATTGAATCAAGTTCCCTTTAAATCTGTACCTACCACACCATACGAGATATGGAGTGGGAAGAGACCATATCTTAAACGAGTTAAGATATGGGGTTGTCCGGCCTATGTCAAAAGGCAAAATCCAGACAAACTCGAGGCACGATCAGTTCTCTGCAAGTTTGTGGGATATCCAAAGAATTCTTATGGATATTTTTTCTACCACAGTGAGGAGCAAAAGTTGTTTGTTGCTCAACATGCCATCTTTTTAGAAAAGGAATTTCTTGTTAAATAAATTAGTGGCGAAGAGGTAGAGCTGGAAGAAGTTCCAGCACTACAAACTACAATTGATGATTTACTAGAACCGGAGGATTCAGTAGTACCCGACGAATCCCAGCCTCTCCGCCGATCTAGTAGGGTTCCTCATCTACCTGAGAGATACTATAGTTTTCTCATAGATGGTGGGAGCGAGGATTGCATCATGGAAGATGATGACCCGACTAGTTTTGAGCAGGCCATCACAAGTGGAGACTCTATGAAATGGCTGGATGCAATGCGATCTGAGATGGAATCCATGTACACCAACAAAGTATGGACTTTGAAAGTTGCTCCTGAAGGGGCAAAACCCATTGGGAGCAAATGGATCTTTAAGAAGAAACTTGGTGGAGATGGAAAAGTTGAGACTTTCAAGGCTAGACTTGTTGTAAAGGTTTTCGTCAACGACCAGGTGTGGATTATGACGAAACCTTTTCTCTTGTGGCTATGCTTAAATCCATCTGGATCCTGCTTGCCATTGCTGCATACCATGACTATGAAATCTGGCAGATGGATGTTAAGACCGCCTTTCTAAATGGTGATTTAGAGGAGTGCGTATACATAACTCAGTTAGAGGGCTTCGTAGATAGTGGGAGCAGCGGAAAGGTGTGCAAGCTGCGTAAATCCATCTCCGGGTTAAAGCAGGCATCGCAGAGTTGGAACATCTGTTTTGATGTAGTAGTCAAAGAGTTTGACTTCATCAAGAACATAGATGAACCTTGTATTTACAAGAAGGTTGCAGAGAGTAAGGTTGTCTTCCTCGTATTGTACGTGGATGACATACTCTTGATAAGAAATGATGTTTCTCTGCTGCATTCGGTCAAGCTCTTTATCACTTAGATTCTCAATGAAAGATCTAGGTGATGCCTCTTGCATTTTGGGGATTAGGATCTATAGAGATAGATCTAAATGGATACTGGGATTGTCCCAATCCAGGTACATTGACACCATACTAAAGAGGTTTAGTATGGAAGAATCCAAGTGTGGGAACCAACCCACGATCTCTGGACTCACTCTCTCCAAAGAGATGTCTCCTAAGACTGATTTGGAGAGAGCTCGCATGCAAGAGATACCCTATGCTTCGACAGTAGGCTCTATCATGTAGGCGATGCTATGCACCAGACCCGATGTAGCATACTCACTAAGTGTAGTGAGTAGGTATCAAGCAGATCCAGGAGAGAGTCACTGGACAGCTATGAAGAACATTTTCAAGTACTTGAGAAGGACTAAGGATATGTTTTTGGTGTATGGTAACGGAGAACTCTAAGTGGAGTCCTTTACCGATTCGAGCTTCCAAAGTGATAAGGACGATTCTAAGTCGCACTCGGGATTTGTCTTTACCCTAAATGGAGGGGCGGTTTGTTGGAAGAGTTCCAAGCGAGAAACCGTGGCAGACTCGACGATGGAGGCTGAATACATCGCTGCCAAAGAGGCTGTCTGGATGAAGAAGTTCATCACTGAACATGGTGTGGTTCCGTCCAATGAGCATCCAATACCTTTATATTGTGATAACAATGGAGCTGTGGCTTTGGCCAAGGAACCCAGGTCCTATCAGAAGTCCAAACATATTCTGAGGCGGTATCACCTGATCCGGGAGATAATTGATCGCCGCTAGATCGAGGTCAGGAGAGTTGATACAAAGGACAACACCGCGGATCCACTCACGAAGGCCATACCCCAGATACAATTTGAAAGATTTTTCGGGATGTTGGGTATGAGATACTACAACAGTTGGCCTTAGTGCAAGTGGGAGATTGTTAGTTGTATATATGCCCCAAAGGCTATTGTTGTACATATGATGTATATTATAGTGGATGCTTGGATATATATAAAGAGGACTTTCTTGCTCGATATGATAGTATGCTATCTGGTTTCACTTTGTCTAAACATGTTGACTTGTATTGGTCTACTGTCTTGCTCTCACATGTTGATAAAGCCCTTAGGATATATACCCGACTACTAGGACTATGATGCAGATCATACTAGTGGGGCCAGGGTAGTCCAAGAGTACATCCTATAACTGTTCCTAATCGAGGGTATATCGAGACAGAGCATCGATACACCAGAGTAGACTAGCGTATACGCATCTTGACCCATATGATGGGCGATGGATGATCCCATATCCATTGGTGTTTGATATCAAAGATGGTGTACGGGTGCTCAGTGGAGACTGGGTACACTGAACGGACTCGCCGAGAACTCCTAGATGGTATTATACCTATTGTCAGATAGCAGTTCTCTGGTGACACTGGTACATGTTAGTCTGTAAACCCGAGATCGTCATAGAGTCTTGTGTGATTCCCACTGTGCTTGGATTTCCACCTTACCACGTCCAAGAGGGCGTGCAAAACGGTGGCTTTTGGGTACAGTCCCGAATCACATGAAAGCAATGAGCGATAGGAGGGGTTTCGTCTCTCCCGGTATTGGGAGTTGATGTTGCGCTGTGTTCGATTGGCTATAACTGGAAGTCCCTGGTCAGGGCTGATATGGAGTGCTACTGGTAAGAGTTATCAGTAGTTTCTCGACCTGTTATGAGCCTCACATCGACATGACTTATCGGTTACTGGGGTCTGACGTTCATCACCCCTAGAATGGATATGCGACATATCAGACGAAGAGACCGGACTGTACGGGTAGTGTTACTGATTGGCTCGACGGTAGTTTTGACAGCTTCGCTGGTTTTCTTTTGATCGCTCAATACACGGATGACCATTACGTTTAGCTGACCGCTCGCATCTTGTGGGTGTTTGATATGATCATCACCTACTGCCGGCGTATTGACGAGTCTTAGAGTCCCACACAGGAGTTTACTACCTTAGGCAAAACGATGTGGTGTGCATATGAGATATGCGCGGGACCCGATTGAATACGACTATGTAACACCGTATGTTAATCGGGCATTTTTCTATTAGTCGGGTCGTATGCGATATGACCGGATTGTTAAATCAATTGTTGATTTAACATTTGACTTTTAGTTTTATTCTTTATTCAAACCCTTTTTCTTAAAGAAGATGTATGCATGGATGTATGCACATGTTGTTGTGCATGTATGCACATGTTGATGTGCATGGACACATACATGCATAGTGTCATGGTTGATGATACATCATTGGTGGCAATACAAGACTTACATGGTTCAATATAGACACACACACACACACACACACACACATATTTTTATTTGGATAATAAAAGGCAAATTTAAACCATTATTCGATTTTTCTACACACTTCTTTGCTTTGACCTTGGTTAAACCCTTGGTTTAGTTTCCATTTGGTCTTTAACCCAAATAGAAAAATATCTAGATATTATTTGAACCATGGTTTAAATGAGAGATAGAAAATATATATACTATCTTTTCTATTTTTCTTTTAAGCTTATCATTATCTTTTTGACAAAAGCTTTTGCCATCATCTTCTTCTTCCTCCAAGCTCTCTTGAGTTTTCTCTTGAGTGAGGGTGATAAAAAGAAAGGGTTTTGATTGGAGAATACAAACCACATCATCATTCTACACACATCTAGCCCATTTGTGTAGGGTGTTTGCTACACTTCTTCCATGGATCAAGTAAAGCAAGGAGCTTTGGGCAAAGGGACTTCGGGTGGATCATCGTGGATAAGGAAGGTTGCTAGCGATCCATTCCAAACTCTCAAAGGTCCAAGGAGTCATCAAAGAGAGACTACAAAGGTTGTAATCTCTATTTTTAGTGATAGATTGTTCTTTGTATGTGATACAAAACTTGTTACCTTAAATATTCTAGCAAACATTCATGGTTTGTTTGCTTTGCACCTCTCTAAATTTTAAATTGGTATGAGTGATGCTACCAAACCCTAAACTAGGTGCAAGGGAAACCCAACAATTTAACCGTCTTTGTGGGTCTTGGGTTGGTTTAGCTTCATGTAACGTTTTAAAAATTAAATAAATAAATAATTAAGTAAATAAAAATCCTTTAGACGAATTTTCTGATTTTCGGTAAAATAAATTGTATTTTCCGTAAAACTTAACTATAATTATTTTTCAAATAGATTTAAATACGTTTATTTTAACTATGTAATTACTAGTAAATGGTGTTTATTTAGTGACTTATAAATTATTAGTTTACTAAAATATTTTCCGTAATTAATTAAATTCAAATATTTACACAAACTTTTAAATATACATTAAATTAGTGTAAATTACAAATTTGAATGGGTTAATTTTACAAAAGTGGACCATGACAATTTAAAACAAGTGTGTAATATGCAAAATTCATTCTCAAATCTCTTCATGGTTCTAAATTTTTCTAGGAGGGAAAAGGATATAAAGTAAAATAATTAAAGAAAAGATTAAAAAGGAGGCTTTATTCATGAAGTTTCTACACACCTATACACATTTCTTTTTCTCTCTCCCATCCTCATATTTTCTGGCCGAGCCTAGCTAAGAGGCAGCCCCCCATTTTCCAAGTTCATTTTCCCTTCAAAAATCATCAAAAAATTCTACAAAAATCCAAATAAAAACCCACAAATTCCTAATTTAATTCCTATCCACTATTCTTTGCTCATTCTAGCTTGGATTCTTGGAGCAAGAGATTCACTTTGGGAGGCTAAGATTGCATGCAAGACATCATGTTGTGAGGTATAAATCTGAACTTATAGCAAATTTGTTGGATAATTATTTTAGTTTAAGCTAATTAAGTGATTAATTTTGGTTTTGAATTTCAAGTTTAGAAAAGAAAAAAAAAATTCAAGAGAGGGATTTAAAATGAAGTTAGGGTTTTTATTAATTAAGTGGGGTTATAATAAATAGTTTAACATTTTTAGAAACGAAAAATCTAGCATGGTTGATGTATTGTAAATTGTTCATTCAAAATTGTTTAAATTAAACAATTTTGCAAACTAGGTTTTTACAATATATATATATATATATATATATATATATATATATATATATATATATATATATATATATATATATATATATATTGGTGAGATAAAATTCTAATTAAGATTTTTATCATTAGATTGTGGTTTTAATGAGAATATTAACATTTTAAAGGAATGAAAAACCTAATCTAATTATTAGTTTCAAATTGTTAGTTAATAAAATGCGATAAATATGCTATTTTGCTAACTAGGTTTTAGAAATTGCTTAAATAATTGAGATTTAAAATCTAATTATGGTTTCATGACATTATTAACATCATGAATTGTAGTTTAATAATTTAATTCATGCAAAATCAAGTTTAGTTGTGGAATTGTGAATTTTTGCATACAAGGTTTTGAAATTTGATAAAATTGCAAACTAGAATTTTCAATTTAATACAAATTAGTGTGATAAAAATATAGTAATAATTTGTATGACTTAGTTATGATATTTAGTGAATATTATGACCATTAGTTTCATTTAAACATCAAGTTTTGAAGTAAAACGGTAAATTGACGTTTTCTAGGTTTTTGCGAAATAGGACGATTTGATCGATTTTAAGGTTTCGATAATTTAAACCATGTTTTATATTATAAATAATGAGTTTTGGAACTACGAGTTGTTTGTTGGTGTTTTATCTCGATCAATTGGCGTTTGTACGCCGATATCGAGTGATATTTGGTTCTTTTGCATGAGCGGGTCATAGGTTTTAACTTATGCACGTTCGTGCGCTGTTTTGGTTTTGTCCGTGATTTGGTTTACGATATTATATAAGTTTGCGTATAGATACTCATTACGTGGACTTCGGATGATGAAGAAGAGGAGGGCGGCATCGATTTCGACAGACAAGGGCCAGGTGAGTAGATGTATATCTACGGGGGAAATCGGGTGGATGACGTTTAGAACCCCCGCAAAAGTAGAATAGGGATATTACATACTGTTATTAGGAAGTCGGACGTGACCTTAGATTCTTGGCGAGTAGGGTCCTATTAAAGACTTTAGGTTGGACTAGACTGATTTAGAAAGACTTAACCAGAGGATGAATGCCTTGGAGGGAATTCGTAGGTTTCAGGTAGACACACACATACACGTACATACACACATTTGACTTGGTGTATATGTATGTATGTATGTATATAAATATATATGTTTGTGTGTGTGTGTGGGGTGGGTGGGGTTTCTATAGGTATATATATGTGTGTGTGTGTGTGTGTGTGTGTGTGTGTGTATAACATATACACGTGATATGGGGAGATTATATGGTACCTGGGGAGGCGTCAGTATGATCGGGCGTGATACCGTGAGTTAAAGATATACGATCAAGCATGATATGAGATGTACTATGATATTAGCGGATCGTTGGAAAATGAGAAAATAAATATGTATACATAAACGATAGTAGGTGATGATGACATTGAGATATGCGAGACTCTAGAATAGAACCCGGACTGTAATATGTGACTTAATCATGATATGATATATGTGTGACTTGATCACGATATGATATATGTGACTTAATCATGATATGATATATGTTACTTAATCACGATATGATATATGTGACATGATATTTCCGAAGACCATTTGACGATGTATATTTACACAGACAATGATATATGTTTGATGATATTGGGATGTATGCGATTATAGCACAGTACCCTTGATCATGATAATATTTGATGACGATATTATACGAATGATGATGCACATAGGTGATAGTTGACCCATACCCCGATTTTGGGATGCCGTACGATAGATCTTACCGTACGAGGCATAGATGTGATGATTGATCCGCACTCTTGACTCGAGGAAGTCGTACTATGTACGTGACGCTATTGAGGCTGGATCGCCGACTATTAGAGATATCAACTCAGACTTTAGGAGGATTCTTCTTGCCTTTCGACTAGTGTCCTTAGTTAGTTCCTTAGTTGGTTAGGTAGATCTTAGTTTAGGCTCGAGTCATACTTATTTTCAAAACTATCGGATCATGCTTTCTTTTCATCCAACATGCTGCATGACTCGTAATTAGTATATATATATATATTCTCTAGTTGTGCGTTTACTGCACATTTACTGTTATATTCATGTTGCACTTATTGCATTTCATATTCATACGTATGTTTATTTAGCTATTATGAAACTCTGCCTGGTAGGACACCAGCACCATTATCGATGATGCGCATGTTGCACGTACATTTATTTGCTGGCTCACACATCTTCATCGGTAATTGTCATGTCACGTACACTTTAGAACACATTATCTTTTATTGATAGAATCAGCTAAAGGTTAGATCAATATAATAATGTATAGTTACTCTCATGTGCTAGTTAGACATTGCATTTATTACATAGACACTTCATGCATTCACATTTTCATATTATCACGCAGTATTGTGGGGCTTTTGCCGATACTCATTATTACTTACTCATGATTTTGGGATTTTGGATTTCTATGAGATTTCTGGATTTTGGGAAAAACCGCAAGAATATATATAAAAAAACTTCTCTCTCTCTCCCCCTCTCATTTTAAAATACAAGTTGCGGTTTTCTCGTGATGTATGTGTCGTCCACTATGAGATTTCATGTTTTCTGTTGGATTTCGAGACCCGATTCGAGGAGTGGATGAACCGTCTCGGGTACATGGTGGGCCTGGTATGGTACCCGGGGCAAGAAGATCGAGTTGTAGACGATGAGCCTGGCAGGGGAAGACTACCTACCGGTGATGTCTGACGCGGCGGATATTCGGAGGATACCGACCGTTGTCATGAGATTTGATGATATGGGCCGATCCGGACTGACGGAGCCCGAGATATTGAGACTATGAGTTATTGAGACTTTGAGATTACATGTTTTGTGTCGATGCTTGACAAGGATTTCCATGGATTTCGTTGATGTTTCAGATTACCATACAAATTTTACTATGATAAAGTTAAAGATTTCTTATATAGATATACCCAGATTTCATGGTTGATTGTTTTATATTCATGGTGCATGCATACTCATACGCACGACATGTTACTACTTGAGGTACTGACACGAGCACTGAGCATTGCACTTGCGCATAGTTTATTACCCTGCACTACTAGATGACTAGTGATATATTAAGTATATTAGTATGACCTAGGACAGCGTCGTGCATTCGATTTCTTCTCGCAGATGTCTTTTACTCATGAGTTGGTAACTCACCCCCGTTGTGCCAAATTTTTCTTACAGGTCTCGATGTACAGGTTTTCCTTGGCAGCTTGCTTGCATATCATTTCATTCAGGGTAATTTGCTTGGTAGGTTGGTTCACTTGTATCAGGATCGCCGTTGTACTTTTATTATTTCATTTGTATCTAGTAAGCTCCATCAACCAGAATTGTATTCTTGATAGTTTATAAGACCAGTTGTTTTTATTTCGACCTTAGGGTCGCGCTTGTATTATTATGGTTTATGGTGGATTTGGTTTTCTTTTGAGTTTTGAGCCTCGCCCTTTGGCGTTGTATATTATAGTGTATTGTGTGGTTGTTCCGCCATTTGGCGTAGAGCTAGCTCCCGCTTGGGATGCCTTTTTATTGTTTGTATATATTATTCTTGTTTGTACCCGTTTGGGGCCAGTTTTTATAAAGGAGACTGCCAAAATTTTTGAGAAAATTTGATGTTGCTTTTAAACTTGTTTTCCTACATGTTTTCTTTTACTTCTTCTTTGAATGGTTTAGATTTCTGGGCTTCGGCTTACTTAGATTACGTCGTGCCTCTAGACGCTCGTAATTTAAGTGCCGGTCACGTTCCGTACCTTCGGGATGTGACAAAATTGGCATCAGAGCGCTAGGTTTAACCCTTGTCTAAGTCTAGGTTGACCTTGGCTGATGGAGTAGGTAACTTAGGTAGTGTGACGTACCGTGGGTATGATCCGCGGCATACTTACGATACGCTACTCTGCTTAAGAAGCCTTAGGATGTACATTTCTTTGCACCGTATTATATTCATTCCTTTGATCTATTTTCGTCGATATCGGATAGTGGTTTCTGTTACCACGGTCGTACGGGCAGAGGGAGCTGCGGCTCGAATGTGATGACCATTAGGGTATCGTTTATTCTTGAGGATTGAAGCATTGTTTAGTGTGCGGATGAAGGGTATTCACATGCCGTCCAGACGAAGTTAAAAGGTTCGAACGATTGTCAGAAACCTATTTTCCCAAGTTTAAGGTATTCGGAAGAACATGCAGGTATTTCTATGGACCCTCTAGAAGAATGGAATCCTAACTCGACATAATGACCACGAGAACGTCTTTGAACCTTTGGGTTTACGGCAGTTCCGCGGTGCCATTAGTGAGGCTTGGGTTTGCCCTTCTACGGCTGGTCCGCAGATGCTGGGGCATGTACTTGATATTTTTAAGCTGTACTTGAGTGTTGAGCTCTCGGGAAAATTTTGGGATTTTGATGAATCGATCGAAAAGTTTAACGTAGTCCAGTTATCAGGTGAAGGGATAGACTACGTGGGAGACTCTCGATATGAGCGTAGGCGTTTGTAGCGCAGTCAGCACAGCTATGAGGAGGCGAGTCCGAATCAGTCGACATTAGAAAAGGCGCACATTGACGATAGTGTTTACGATTGTGATTTGGGTGATTTGAATTTCATATTTCTGTTGTTTGGATTTTTGTATTTTGAGGATTTTGTTCTATGATTGGTATTTCCTATGTGTACATTCATTACACTCTATTCATGTTTCATATAGCAGTAGTATTGATGTTGTTTTGTGCATACCCAGTGCACTCGATTTGGTTTTATACATTTTGAGATATTGATTTGATTTCGTGCATATGGGATGCACATGATTTTGACATAGTTTTCATGCATTTTTCGTACTGTGATTTCGGTTTTGATATTCGGTGTATGTTTTCGTGCACCATGTGCACTTGATTGAGATTCTTGCGCACACTTGGCACACTTGATACGATTTTGTGCACACCAGATGCACTAAATCGGGGTTTTCTGTATATTAGATGCACCCGATATTATTGTCGTGCATGCTTGTTGCACTTGACAGATGTTTTTGGTGCACACCCGTTGCACTCAGTTTTATTTCTGTGCGTATTCGTGGCATCTGTATTTAGTTTCGATTTCAGTAAGCACCGGACGCACATGATATTTTTATGATGTGATTGGGATTGATTTCATTTTGAGCAGTATGTTTTTATAATAATTACTATTTGGTTTAGTAACCAGGCGGGACGTGTATGTTAAATAAAAGATATATATGTATAGCTATTTTTTTAAAAAATAAACGTCCGCTACTTATGCCGTGACACACGTATCGCACGGCGATTTTAAAAAGGGTTTTTTTTGCGTGCTTCTTTATTAAGATGTTTAGCCGATTTTACTACGATGTACACTATATATAAGATATAGTTTTGATGTATATCATGTTGGTTTTCGTATTGGGCTTTGATAATTTATTCTCACCATAATTCCGATGATTGCGTTATGTTTGACGGAGTTTTGAATTTGAGTTATGTACTCATTTTTCATACGCATGCATTGTGCTAAGATGTGTTTTACGTATTGATGATTTCGGAGCCCCGACGATTTGAGTGTTTTGGCTGGATGTTTTAGTAATTGGGGGGAGTTTAATTTAAATTCGGGGACCGAATTTCTTTAAGGGAGGAAGATTGTAACGTTTTTAAAATTAAATAAATAAATAATTAAATAAATAAAAATCCTTTAGACGAATTTTCTGATTTTCGGTAAAATAAACCGTATTTTCCGTAAAACTTAACTATAATTATTTTTCAATATAAATTTAAATACGCCTATTTTAACTATGTAATTACTAATAAATGGTATTTATTTAGTGACTTATAAATTATTAGTTTACTAAAATATTTTCCGTAATTAATTAAATTCAAATATTTACATAAACTTTTAAATATACATTAAATTAGTGTAAATTACAAATTTGAATGGGTTAATTTTACAAAAGTGGACCATGACAATCTAAAATAAGTGTGTAATATGCAAAATTCATTCTCAAATCTCTTCATGGTTCTAGATTTTTCTAGGTGGGAAAAGGATATAAAGTAAAATAATTAAAGAAAAGATTAAAATGGAGGCTTTATTCATGAAGTTCCTACACACCTGTACACATTTCTTTTTCTCTCTCCCATCCTCATATTTTCTGGTCGAGCCTAGCTAAGAGGCAGCCCCCCATTTTCCAAGTTCATTTTCCCTTCAAAAATCATCCAAAAATTCTACAAAAATCCAAATAAAAACCCACAAATTCCTAATTTAATTCCTATCCACTATTCTTTGCTCATTCTAGCTTGGATTCTTAGAGCAAGAGAGTCACTTTGGGAGGCTAAGATTGCATGCTAGATATCATGTTGTGAGATATAAATCTTATCTTATAGCAAATTTGTTGGATAATTATTTTAGTTTAAGCTAATTAAGTGATTAATTTTGGTTTTGAATTTCAAGTTTAGAAAAAAAAAATTCAAGAGAGGGATTTAAAATGAAGTTAGGGTTTTTATTAATTAAGTGGGGTTATAATAAGTAGTTTAACATTTTTATAAACGAAAAATCTAGCATGGTTGATGTATTGTAAATTGTTCATTCAAAATTGTTTAAATTAAACAATTTTGCAAACTAGGTTTTTACAATATATATATATATATATATATATATATATATATATATATATATATTGGTGAGATAAAATTCTAATTAAGGTTTTTATCATTAGATTGTGGTTTTAATGAGAATATTAACATGTTAAAGGAATGAAAAACCTAATCGAATTATTAGTTTCAAATTGTTAGTTAATAAAATGCGATAAATATGCTATTTTGCTAACTAGGTTTTAGAAATTGCTTAAATAATTGAGATTTAAAATCTAATTATGGTTTCATTACATTATTAACATCATGAATTGTAGTTTAATAATTTAATTCATGCAAGTTTAGTTGTGGAATTGTGAATTTTTGCTTACAAGGTGTTGAAATTTGATAAAATTGCAAACTAGAATTTTCAATTTAATACAAATTAGTGTGATAAAAATATAGTAATAATTTGTATGACTTAATTATGATATTTAGTTAATATTATGACCATTAGTTTCATTTAAATATCAAGTTTTGAAGTAAAACGGTAAATTGACGTTTTCTAGGTTTTTACGAAATAGGACGATTTGATCGATTTTAAGGTTTTGATGATTTAAACCATGTTTTATATTATAAATAATGAGTTTTGAAACTACGAGTTGTTTGTTGGTGTTTTATCTCGATCAATCGGCATTTGTACCCCGATATCGAGCGATATTTGGTTCTTTTGCATGAGCGGGTCATAGGTTTTAACCTATGCACGTTCGTGCACTGTTTTGGTTATGTCCGTGATTTGGTTTACGATATTATATATGTTTGCGTATAGGTACTCATTACGTGGACTTCGAATGATGAAGAAGAGGAGGGCGGCATCGACTTTGACAGACAAGGGCCAGGTGAGTAGATATATATCTACGGGGGAAATCGGGTGGATGGCATTTAGAACCCCCGCAAACGTAGAATAGGGATATTACATACTGTTATTAGGAAGTCAGACGTGACTTTAGATTCTTGGCGAGTAGGGTCCTATTAAAGACTTTAGGTTGGACTAGACTGATTTAGAAATACTTAACCAGAGGATGAATGCCTTGGAGGGAATTCGTAGGTTTCAGGTAGACACACACACACGTATATACATACATTTGACTTGGTGTATATGTATGTATGTATAAATATATATATATATATATATATATATGAATGTGTGTAGGTTTCTATATATATATATATATATATAACATATACACGTGATATGGGGAGATTATATGGTACCTGGGGAGGAGTCAGTATGATCGGGCGTAATGCCGTGAGTTAAAGATATACGATCAAGCATGATATGAGATGTACTATGATATTAGTGGATCGTTGGGAAATGAGAAAATGAATATGTATACATAAACGATAATAGGTGATGATGACATTGAGATATACGAGACTCTAGAATAGAACCCGGACTGTAATATGTGACTTAACCACGATATGATATATGTGTGACTTGATCATGATATGATATATGTGACTTAATCACGATATGATATATGTGACATGATATTTCTGAGGACCATTTGACGATATATATTTACACAGACAATGATATATGTTTGATGATATTGGGATGTATGCGATTATAGCACAGTACCCTTGATCATGATAATATTTGATGATGATATTATATGAATGATGATGTACATAGGTGATAGTTGACCCATACCCCGATTTGGGGATGCCGTACGATGGATCTTACCGTACGAGGTATAGATGTGATGATTGATCCGCACTCTTGACTCGAGAAAGTCGTACTATGTACGTGACGCTATTGAGGCTGGATCGCTGACTACTAGAGATATCGACTCAGACTTTAGGAGGATTCTTCTTACTTTTCGACTAGTGTCCTTAGTTAGTTCCTTAGTTGGTTAGGTAGATCTTAGTTTAGGCTCGAGTCATACTTATTTTCAAAACTATAGGATCATGCTTTCTTTTCATCCAACAAGCTGTATGACTCGTAATTAGTATATATATATATATATATATTCTCTAGTTGTGCGTTTACTACACATTTACTGTTATATTCATGTTGCACTTATCGCATTGCATATTCATACGTATGTTTATTTAGCCATTATGAAACTCTGCCTGGTAGGACACCAGCACCATTACCGATGATGCGCATGTTCCACGTATACTTATTTGCTGGCTCACACATCATCATCGGTAATTGCCATGTCACGTACACTTTAGAACACACTATCTTTTATTGATAGAATCAGCTAAAGATTAGATCAATATAATAATGTATGGTTACTCTCATGTGCTAGTTAGACATTGCATTTATTACATAGACACTTCATGCATTCACATTTTCATATTATCATGCAGTATTGTGGGGCTTATGCCGATACTTATTATTACTTACTCATGATTTTTGGATTTTGGATTTCTATGAGATTTCTGGATTTTGGGAAAAACCGCAAGAATATATATAAAAAAACTTCTCTCTCTCTCTCTCCCTCTCATTTTAAAATACAAGTTGCGGTTTTCTCATGATGTATGTATCGTCTACCATGAGATTTCATGTTTTCTGTTGGATTTCGAGACCCGATTCGAGGAGTGGATGAACCGTCTCGAGTACATGGTGGGCCCGGTATGGTACCCGGGGCAAGAAGATCGAGTTGTAGACGATGAGCCTGGCAGGGAAAGACTACCTACCGGTGATGTCTGGCCGGCGGATATTCGGAGGACACCGACCGTTGTCGTGAGATTTGATGATATGGGCCGATCCGGACCGACGGAGCCCGAGATATTGAGACTATGAGTTGTTGAGACTTTGAGATTACATGTTTTGTGTCGACGCTAGACAAGGATTTCCATGGATTTCATTGATTTTTCAGATTACCATACAAATTTTACTATGATAAATTTAAAGATTTCTTATACAGATATACCCAGATTTCATGGTTGATTGTTTTACATTCATGGTGTAACATTTGGAATATTTAGAAATAAATAAAATTAATTAAATTAATAATAATTTGATAAATCACAAAACGGTTAAAATCAAATATGTCAATTTTCATAAGTTATATGTAGTACAAATTAAATTAGAATTTTTGAATGAAAATTAAATAAGTTATAAGGGTTTTAGTGACAAATTTAGCTTCATTTTAACAAAATGTGTGTTTTATAATAAGTTAAGTTGTGAGGGGTTAAATTGTAAAGTTAAGTTTTTATGCAAAATAGGATATTGTTGAGGGTATAAGTGAAGTAGATGAAATCATTTCAGTTCTGAAAGTATAATTAAATTAAAACAAAAATTTGAAGATAATGCAAATACACATCATGCTTGCATGCACACCTTCAACCTCCACCTCCTCCTTGCATGAATCATGCACACTCTAGCCTTTGACACCTCCACCTTCCCTTATCTCTTTCTCCACTCATTTATATAGTTCATTCTCAGTTCAAAACTGAGATTAAAATTCAAAGAATTTAAAAGAAAAGAAAAGTTAAAAGAGAAAGGAAAGAACAAGAGGAAGATGAGGAAGGAGGAGCTTTGTTCTTGAGTTTTGTTCATCATCAAGTTAGGAGGGATTTCATATCTTGGAGGGTTATTCCTACAACATATTGGAGGGTAAATTCTTAAGCACTTTAGGAAATTTAAGTTCTGTAGATTAGTTAGATAAATTGAATAAGTCACATAATATCGTATCTTTGTTAAAGTTAGCTCTGTTAAAATCTGCTAATGTTTAAAATATAATTAATTGAACTAAACAGAGTTAAAATGATGTAGAGAACACCTAGAACAAAACATAGGGCCACGAACCCAAGGGGCCGGTTTTGGGCCGGCGGCCATATAGGAAAATCCGGCGTCGCCGGCCATGTTAGGAGCTGGGTGGGTTTGCTCTGTTGGGTATGTTCTAGTGTGTTATCTTGGTTATTTTGGTACTGTTTATTTAAATTAGTTCCACTGTAAAAAGAATCTGGAAACTTATATCGGAAATGGTAATTTAAAACGCTAAATACGACACGGTTAAAATACGTCGCGATTTAGTTTCTGTAACAGTACAGATTAAAGTTAAAACCCAGCAAGATTAAGTGTTTAATAGCTTGATATAATCGAATAGTATGTAACCTGTAAGTGGGAAAGGGTGTTTGTCTTTTCCGTCGTATCGGAATAGCCGTTTTCTTATATACGTTAATTTGTAAATTTAGGCTCGGATACAAGAATTACGGAAGCCGCGAGGAAAGGGAAAGGATTAGCAATTCCGGAGTAGATTCGACTTTTCTGATGAGTAGACTAAACATCTACCGGCGAATTTGGTAAAGATGGCGTGTTTCGCCCGTAATTTTACTTAACTTAATGTTTTATATTGGTATGCTTAATTGATAAATTGCATTCATTATAAATATATATAAATTGCTTAGTGGTTAGAACACTTCACAATTATCGACGAGTCATGCCACGTGCACGTCTTACATGCTACACCCACCTCGTCGATATTGCTATGTCACGTCACACTTAAAAATAATACTTATTGACATGAAATTAAATTATATTTCACATATCAATAATAGTAGTAAATGGCATCATTTATATCATGTTAGTATATGTTTATTTCTTGTTTAGATACGAGGTAATTGAAGTATTGAGGATTTATGGTTTTAAATTTTGAATACTATCCCACAGATCTGGTAATTTTCATGAATTATGTTACATGTACACATTGAGACGTTTTTATGATTTGGGTTTATTCCGAACCGAGTCGGTGGATATACGGTTACGGATTTGTGGTATTTAATCCGAACCGAGTCGGTGGATATACGGTTACGGATTTACAGTGTTATCCAGACTGAGTCGGTGGGGAATACAGTCGGATACATAGCGGACCTTGTGATATCAGAATCATTCGAGGAATGACGCCTGTGAGAAATGGAATTTTTGTGTCGTTGATGGACACGAAGAAATGAATTTTTTGAGAATAGATGATGAGATTTCAGTGGCATTATGAGCTTTACTTCGTGCATTGATGATTTTTCACAGATAATCATACATTACACGTGTTCACATTTTAGTTAATATGATTGTCATATTTACTTTATTCACCGTTATATGTTAGTTATATTCACCGAGTTGGCAACTCACCCCCGTTGTGCCACAGTTCCTTGCAGGGATAGAGTGGACGGGTAGCTGCGAGGCAGAGTTACTTTTGCAGTTGTATTTCATCTTTTGATAGGTTGGTTACATGTGTAGTAACCTTCCTTTTTGATATTGTATTTTGTATCTAGAAAGTCTCCATCAAACCTGTATTTTGACTTAGAATGAGAGATTGTATATATATGGACAGTTGAAATCTTTTGGTCAGTATATCATAGTTTCTTTCTTTATGAGATTCATAGTGATGTTCTACATATTTATATTCATGTTCATTGTTAATATTGTTGATTCCAACTAGGAATACAACTAAGCTTAACCTTTATTATTTGTTTAATAAATTAACCTCATAAATTGGGATTTTTACTTAAAAACTAAATTTTTCATAAATAATTCCGCATTAAGGTATTATGATCTTGGTTTTCGGCTTACTTAGACTTTGTGCATATCTTTAGATATGATACAATCTAAGTGCCGGTCACATCTACACTTGGGTCGTGACACATGGTGTATGCATACTCATACACACGACATGTTACTACTTGAGGTACTGACACGAGCACTGAGCATTGCACTTGCGCATAGTTTATTACCCTGCACTACTAGATGACTAGTGATATATTAAGTATATTGGTATGACCTAGGACAGCGTCGTGCATTCGATTTCTTCTCGCAGATGTCTTCTACTCACGAGTTGGCAACACACCTCCGTTGCGCCAAATTTTTCTTACAGGTTTCGATGTACAGGTTTTTCTTGGCAGCTTGCTGGCACATCATTTCATTCAGGGTGATTTGCTTGGTAGGTTGGTTCACTTGTATCAGGATTGCCGTTGTACTTTTATTATTTCATTTGTGTCTAGTAAGCTCTATCAACTAGACTTGTATTCTTGATAGTTTAGAAGACCAGTTGTTTTTATTTCGATCTTAGAGTCGCGCTTGTATTATTATGGTTTCTGGTGGATTTGGTTTTCTTTTGAGTTTTGAGCCTCGCCTTTTGGCGTTGTATATTATAGTGCATTGTGTGGTTGTTCCGCTATTTGGCGTAGAGCTAGCTCCCGCTTGGGATGCTTTTTTATTGTTTGTATATATTATTCTTGTTTGTACCCATTTGGGGCCAGTTTTTATAAAGGAGACTCTGCCGAAATTTTTGAGAAAATTTGATGTTGCTTTTAAACTTGTTTTCCTATATGTTTTCCTTTACTTCTTCTTTGAATGGCTTAGATTTCTGGGCTTCGGCTTACTTAGATTACGTCGCGCCTCTAGACGCTCGTAATTTAAGTGCCGGTCACGTTCCGTACCTTCGGGGTGTGACACTTCATCCATCAAATGTATATAATGCTCAACAATCAAGGGACTAATCCCTTAGATGTCAGCCATTGTCCAGCCAAATGCTTGCCGATTTGATCTTAATACCGCCAAAAGTGCGTTCTCTTGTTCTAAAGCTAGAGAAGCGGATATGATCACGGGCAAAGACTCATTCTCACATAAATATGCAAATTTAAGATGAGAAGGTAGCGGTTTGAGATCTAGTGTCGGTGGAGAGACGATATTAGGTGGGGTAAGGGAATGATACTCGGACTCCCTAAGAGATTCATAACTTGAGTGGGATATTGAATTGGAAAGCGCTACTGAATTTTGCGATGAGTCAAAGGATTCAAACTCGGGGATGGACTCATCGAAGATATCCTCACTATAATAATTTGCCAGATCAAACAATGTCGCACTAGTATTGTCGAGATCATCATAGCAAAGTACTTTAGCTTCACAGCTGTCGGAAGCTATCTCGTTGATGGAACAGACATCGATTAAATGAGCAGAAGGTTCAGATGGTTGACTTCCTAACTTGTAAATATTAAGCTCAATTTTCATCTTCCCGAAGGATAAGATCATAGAACCGTTGTGACAATTAATGACAACGTTGGAAGTTGCTAGGAAAGGTCGACCGAGTATCACCGGGATTTGATTGCATGGGTTAGCCACAGGATGTGTATCTAAAACAATAAAGTCCAAAGGGAATATGAATTCCCCGATTTTGATTAACACATCCTCTAGCTCACCACTAGGTTAGGCGATAGATCGGTCCGCCATCTGGAGAGTGCAGTGGACAGGTTTCAACTCTTCTATACCTAGCTGCTCATAGAAGGAATATGGAAGCAAGTTAATACTAGCGCCGAGGTCAAGTAGAGCACGATTGATACTTTTACCCCCAATAGTTATATATATTGTAGGACAACCGGGGTCCTTACGTTTCTTAGGCAATTATTGGGTAAAAGCTGTGCTCACGTTACTTGTCATGAATACCTTTTTCGGCACTTGAGTTTTTCTCTTCCTAGTGCACAAGTCCTTAAGGATTTTTGCATAAGACGGAACTTGTTGAATAGAATCTAGGAGAGGGATATTTATGTTAACTTGCTTAAATATTTCCACAATCTTCTCCATTTGTGCGTTAGGTTTGTTGGCCCTCAACCTGTTTGGAAATGGAGTTTTATCAATAAGTTTTGGGTCCAACATTTATGGAGAAGTTTGTGGGGATGGAATCAATCCAAAAATTGGAGTGGGGATCGTTTTAGGTTGATTCGAGGAAGTGGGCGAAGGGTTCAAACATTGAGGAAAACGGAGAATAGGCTCGGAAGAAGGTGGGAGACTAGACGAAACAGGGCAAGAAGTGGAAGCCGGGGTTTCAATTGATTCCTCATCATCAATCTGTTCACCCACTTGATTGTTCAACACTCTTCCTGATCTCAATGTGGTAATGGCACTCACATTATGACTTTGTGAGTGGCTATGATTCGGTAGGGGTTGAGATGGAAGTTTCATTTTTTTCTCCCGCGCTCATCGCGACATTTATTCGTGCAAGTTGTGATTCTATCGATTTTATACTTTCACCGTGGGTGGTGGTGGTCTGTGTTAATGCTTGGATAGAAGACTTTATTTCATCCGTCGATTGTATGGAATGTTTAATAAACATATCCACGCTTCATTCGAGTGTAGATGAATTTTCGTTACCGGCCATTTGGAAAGAATTATTATAAGGTGTAGAATTGTTGACCGGATTTTGAAAAGGTTGCGATTGAAAGGGGTGCTGACTTTATAGGTGTGGTTGCTGCTGCTGTGAAGGAGGTCTTTGATAATTGCTTTGGAACTGGTTTTGATTTTGGGTTTGGTTCCAAGCAAAATTAGGATGATTCCTCCATCCCTGATTGTACGTGGAAGAATAAGGATCATTTTTAGGTCGCTGCTGAAAAGTAGCATTAGTGTGTTCTTGACCTTGAAACGGTGCATTCACAGGACATTCTTCCGTTAGATGTGATGGATCGGAGCAGCAACCACATACGGTCTTGGGAAACGTAACCTGGTTTAGGGAGATTGACGAGAATTTGTTCTCCATAGCGTCGAGTTTCTTTTGCATTGCTGTCATTTCGGCTTTTACTGCGATGGAAATATCGAGCTGATGGATACCTCCCCTAGATGATGGTCTAACACTTTCCCACTACAAAGTGTGTTCAGCGAGATCTTCCAGAAATTTTCAAGTTTCACCATCGTCTTTGGACATGAAATTGTATTGACACATGGTTTCAAGCATTTACTTTGTTGCTGGAGTAATACTCTCATATATAATTCGGCACAGATCCCATCTATTTATTCCGTGATGAGGACATTGGACAAGCAGATCCTTAAACCGTTCAAAGAACTTCCAAAATGGTTCATTGGGAAGCTGGATAAACTGGTTGATTTCGCTCCGAACACGGGCGGTCTTATGATTGGGGTAAAATTTCATAAGGAATGCTATAACGAATTCATCCCAATTAGTAATAGAGTGCGCAACAGTGTTATAAAGCCATTTTCTGCTAAATCACACAAAGTGAAAGAGAGAAGCCATAAGCGCATAGCATCCACAGACAGTTGTGACATACCCATCATTGCACATACGTTTTCGAATTTAGTGATAAAAACGTTTGCGTCTTCAGACTCAAGCCCGTGAAATTTAGGCAATAGGTTGATGAAGTAGGGTTTAATTTCAAAATTATCCCCATTGGCTGGTGGAAGGGATAGACAGGTAGGAAGGGGATCGCGTATAGGATAGCATCTCTCTTGGAGAGAAATGCACGATGGATTCTACGCACCGACGGGTGGTGGCAGGGTGGTGGTATAATCTGATGGAGAACCGTCCATCTCGGTCGATGTGGTGGGTGGAGGGGAAAAAGAAGATGAAGAAATACAGATTTCGGAGTCAATAGCAGAAACGCGGACAAGACGGGTACTAGAATCCCGTGTCCAGCCAAGCATGCATTATGTGGGTTTAGTACAAGTGGTAGCGTGTGTGTGATTTAAAATTGGTTTGTTTTGAAAAAGTTTCGGACGTGAGAAAAATCATACAAAAATGCACAATCAAACTGAGAACTAAGATTACCTATGTCAAGTCTCTAGACCGCTCCTAGACTTCCAAAGGACAAGCCACAGGATCAATCCTCTACCACTTCTTTATTGCTCTTATGGCCAGATAAGTGCCAGGTAAGTGGGAGGTATCCGCTATACGAATCACCGAAAATAGCGGGCCAAATTAAGTAACCACTTATCTTAGACACCCTTTCTTAGACACCAAAAAAGTAATGCGGATAAGCGATGGATTACCCACAACCTTTATCTATCCTTATTGAGCGCGATAGTCCTTAGAATCTTAGTCTAGATATTTTTTAATTAATGTAGGGTAATGCGGAAGCTCGTTTTGTGATTTGTGGGGCTTAGGAAGGGTGATGAAATCCCCACCTAATCTGAATTTGGTCTTTTCCCCTTAATGTCCGTATTAAAATATGCATAAACCAATTACAAAACACGCAAAATGATTTTTTTAAGCGGCGATATTTTGCAAAGAATCCTGTAGAAAATATATTATTGGATTTTTCAGAGGAGAGAGAAAGATGTAGGAAAGTTACCAGAGAATTTTGGATGTACGATCCCTCAAGACCGCCGCTTTTCGGCCGCCAAAATGCCCTTTTGCCACGGTTCCGCCGTGACTTGTTGGGATCGTTTGAAAATAATTGCTCCTGTGCCTTCCTATGCTCTTCTGGACCTTTCTGAAAGTCTCTGAATCTTGATTTTCTCGTTCTATTGTCTTCAGATTCCCTCGCAAAAATCGCACACTAATCGTTAAATACACAATTTGCTGTTTTGTTTTATTTATGATATTGATCGAATAAGAATTCAACACGAATAGTAAGAAAAAAAATATTATCCACGTATCCCCGACAACGACGCCATTTGATTGGTCTGTTTTAAAGAAGTGTTTGTAGAATAACCGCAATCAATAACGGTGTCGCTTGTAGCTAGCCGAGATGAGTACGGGTCGTCCTCGGGGAAACGTTGAATCTTTCAATCTTAGTTTAGACGTGTTGAAAAAGAGGAAGAATAGAAGAATAAAGAATAATGGAGAATAGTTTCTAGATCTACGTCAAAATACGGATGTAGAAAATAGATCTAGTTTAAATGAAGGTGTAGATTTTATTTCAGAAGAGGGCTTGTAGGGTTCGTTCGGATTTAGTAGTAATGGATGACGAATAAAGATGACTCCTTTTATCTATTGATAGATTTAAAACTAGATTGATAGTGATGAATGAGAATTAGGGTTCTTAAAAGAAACTAGTGTTTCCCTCCTATTGACCATTGTCCATTCATTGATCTCTATTCATGTCTAGCTTTTAACAAAACAATTGTTAATCTAATCTCAAATCGCGGTCAAGACTATCAATAAATTGATAGTGCGCCCGATTAGGATGTTAACATTTATTTTGCTAAAGTTTATAAAATTCATAAGACTTAAAAGAAGTTAAGAAATTCTTTATCTTCCATTGATCTACCCTAATCCTACGAACCCTATCAAGCGGTGAATTATTCACTTATGATGGAGATAGAAGAACGGATAGAGATTATGATGCAAATAAAGAAAATAAATACAATAGGAATAAAACAAATACCTTTATTAATCAACTTGATCAATTACACTTTTTGTTCCTTTAGAAATTGGAATACAAAAGCCTAGTTTGCTTCTCGATCTATCTTGAAGGAGGTAAATGAACAGCTGATTGATTAATCTGGATGCGTGAGTCAACTTGAACTTCGTGATCTCTTCGGTTTGATGAACTTCCAAGAAAGGCTTTGGGTTCTATTTATAGTCACAGAAGTTGCAATACCTAGATTCCATAAATTAGGGTTTGTTAAGATGATCCTACACAGAAAATCCCACATCCCAACTCCCCCATTTAGCCGCGGATCCGCCGTCGGAAGTAGGGTTTGGCCGTGGAAGGGCCGCACTTTGGTGGGGTCTTGGCTTCAAAATTCTGGAGCTTCATTTTGTTGACATGTGGTGATCTTTTGAATATCTGGATTTTGGAAATCTTCTCTAAGTCTCTGCCAGAATTTATTTCATGATTTACTTCAATATTTCGGAAGATTTGATCTCGATATTTCGGATTTTCTTGATTCCGGTCCTGATATAATTTCTGCACAATATCTCAATGAATAATATTAGTAATATTTGGTATTTTTGAGATATTATCCTAACCATTTTATATGATATTATATTTTAAGAATATTGATTAAGGATATTTGATATGATATGCATATTTAAATTATCAAAATATTATATAAATATTATATGCATATATTTTCCTTCATAATGTTAATTATAATATATAAACATATGAAAATAGTATTTTTACAGATAAAGTCTCATATGTGTCATATTTATAATAAACACCTTTTATTATTTAAAAATAGTAAGGAAAATGTCATATCAAATGCACGATATTTTCGACTGAACAGCAAGCTAGCCTGGGAACGAGTCTGAACTTCAGCACGGCTTACCATCCACAAACGGATGGACAGTCCGTGCGAACAATTCAGATTCTAGAAGACATGCTAAGAGCTTGTATGTTGGACTTCGGAGGTTCGTGGGAAGATCACCTACACCTTGTGGAGTTTTTATACAACAACAGCTATCGGGCGAGCATTGGAATGGCAGCATTCGTAGCACTCTATGGATGGAAGTGTTGTTCACCACTAAGTTGGGATGACGTCAGAGATCGTGAACTCCTTGAACCAGAGATGATCGTGGCAACTGTGAACGTAGTTCGCACGATCAGAGAAAGAATGCGCATAGTCCAAGACAGACAGAAGCAATAGGCAGATGCTAAGCAGCGACATCTGGAGTTCTAACCTTGAGACCATGTTTTTTTGAAGATCTTCCCAAACCATGGAGTGATCCATTTTGGAAAGAGGGATAAGCTCAGCCCCAGATATATAGGACCGTTCGACATTCTCGAACGAGTTAGAGAAGTAGAATACCGTTTGGCATTACCACCCTCATTGGAAGGAGTGCACAACGTGTTCCACATATCCCATCTACGAAGATATGTGAGCGACTTCAGCCACATCCTTGATCACTCAGAGCTCACAGTCCAGACTGACCTGACTTGCGAGCAACAACCCGTTGAGATCCTGGATTGAAAAGTGAAGACATTACAGAACAAGAAAGTAAATTTGGTCCGAGTGATGTGGAGAGAAGATTCATCAAGAGAATCAACTTAGGAACGAGAAGAAAAAATGCGTGCAAGATACCCTTACTTATTTGTAAATTAGTCCCTATTTAAATGTAAATTTCGAGGACGAAATTTTTATAAGGAAGGTAGAATGTAACGACTCTGAAATTACTGTACGAAATTTTCCAGTTTAATGTACAGAAATGAGTTATACAGCCTGAAATTGAGTTATAAGTAAATTTTGTTAAATAACAGCAAGAAACAACTTGTAGCTCACTGATAAAGCCTTGCACTGTTGTGGCATAGCCCCTGTGTTCGATCCCCATCAGACACATTATTTTTTTCTGATTTTTTTCTTAACCTTTTGGAAGTCCAAAAGTTTACACGTGCAATACACAGAAAAATGAAAAGTCAGAAAATCAAACATGTGGAAAATGGAGTAAACCCTAATTTTATTTGGTGGCACGAATCTCAAAGCCAAATGCTGCAAATCGACCGGCCAAAAGGGGGATAATACTGGCCCCGACGGTTGGATTAGGTCCAATTGTCTTCGGACTTTGCACACTAATCCCTTCACCTACCCCTAACTCCCCTGCACTGTTTGATTTCCCTGCAATCAAATAGAGACCTTTCATTTCACCATTAAACCAAATTTTAATGCTTTTTAATCCACATTTTAATTCCCAAACCCTTATTCTCCACTATAAATACCACCCCACATTTTGGCTCAGCATCATTCTAAAATTTCTAGCCAAAACTCTCAAAAAATTTCTAAGTACAATTGGAGTAAAGAGGAGTTAGCAAGCGGTCAATTTCCGGTGAACAATTGAAGCTATTCTGGAGCTCCCGCGACGCCACGAAGATCAACTCTCCTTCTTCTACCTCTTCTTAACATAACCAAGTAGTAAGTCCCTCTCAACCTCTTTTCTTCTTCATTGAAATCCCATTTCAAAACTTATGTCGGTAAGTGGAGTTAATACCAATATCTATTTCTAAACCCTTGAAATTTGCCTTTTTCCTATATATTGTTCATCCAAATTCTTACACAATACTTGTAATCTTAATTATAAATGTTTAGAATAAATTTTAACCTAGAATTCCATGTAAAAAAACTTAATTTAAGTTTTTCATTTAAAATACCATGAACTTTAAATATCATCTTTTTTTAAAACAATACCTTTAGGAAAACTTCACGGGGTAATGACCTACCCCACACGCACACATGGTTCCATAGCACGATATCTCTTTTATATGAATTTTTGTTACGAAGACATTATTACAAGAAAATACCACTTACTATAAAACCAGATTTCTTTTAAACGGTGTTTTAAATTCCTTTGCGATTATACCTCTACAACCCTTGTTAGGGAATCCGCTAATGGATGGTGCAGATTATCGCACATAATTAGGATAGTAGAGCGAGATGCAGACCTCCTCACGGAGCATTCGGTCTCGAAAGGTTTTTAATATGGTTTTTAAGAAAAACACATTTTTCTAATTAAATAAAATTTAATTTTTAATCATTATATAAAAATTACAAATCCATATATTTTCAAAATATAATAAACTTACATTTTTAAAAATGAAATAATTACAAATTTCACTAA
This sequence comes from Agapanthus africanus, assembly GCA_030015575.1. Lineage (NCBI taxonomy): Eukaryota > Viridiplantae > Streptophyta > Magnoliopsida > Asparagales > Amaryllidaceae > Agapanthus > Agapanthus africanus. The sequence goes on from CM057349.1 coordinate 65,580,750, forward strand.
AATACCATCAAGATACCAACAAAAGACAAGTTTTACAATAAAATACCATGAACTTTCCAAGCTAAGCAATTATCACTAAAATACCTCAAATCCTTAAAATTCATATCCATGAAAACCCTAAATAATATAAATAAATTCTCGAGGTTTATTTTGAAATTTTATTAAAAATATTTTTCATAGAACTCTCTCGAGTTATATAAAACAATATTTAAGGACTTTAGTAAATATAGGTTTAAGCGGGATCAATTCTCTTGAGCCCTAGGAAGCCGGAGAAAGTGAGTGCTTGCCTATTTAAGGTAGACAACATAATGAAGTTATCAATGGTAATTATCTTGGAAAAAGACATAAATCCTGTCGTCTATGTGCAGCAGTTACCGATGACTCCCAAACCTAATTCAGGATCTAAATCGGTTACAAGTGTCTGACTCAGTCAGAGTCCATTTCAAACCTGAATCCAAAGTCAAACATGAATACATTAACTTGAACCTGAATATTTGAATTCAAACATCAATATCAAACATGAATACTTGATTTAACTTGACTGAACCATGATTATAACTTGACATGACTACTTGAATACAAGATTACATCCTGAATCTGACTACTTGAACATTTATATCCATGGTTTCGGCAAGACTTGTAAATATACTCTATACAATATATTACGTGGGGATAACGGGGTAGATTGGTACGGAACGTATAGCATAGCACGAGATGGTCACATAAAATACATCTACATGAACTATCGTGTCGTTGTCCCGTGGGTTATGACGGGACCTTGTACTACATGTTAGCATAGTCCATGGGGTAAGATGGACTCCTCTCGTATACACAAATATCTTCTGTACCAAACTACAAACAACTATGATAGAATAATAATCATATACCTGTACAACTTAACAATTTTATTTAACATTACTTGTTCTATTCCATTCCTTCTTTTGGGACTTACCGAGCGCTAGTTCGCCGACGACATTCCTGTCTTTTCTTTCTTTGGAATGTTCGTCAGGAGGACCGGACTCTCAGGAGATCGAGCCTAGCCAGGAGGACTTGGACCAGCTCACTGCCCAGCTGGACTTCTAGCTCTCCTTATATTTACTTTCAGTTTGTATGCTACTGTTTAGGCACTGTTTATATTATTGTATCTTTTCATTTTCAAACGGTTGTATGTAAAGTGAATGTAAATAAAATTTGTTGTTTATATTTTTATATCACTTGTCGTTCTTTTGCATTTTATATATATTTCTTAATTACGATTAACGTATTTATTTCTTAGTAAATACGTTGCGGCTCGTCATGTCACCGATTCCATGCAATTGGAAGCGGGGCATGACAGCTGCCCTCAGCGGATGAGTCGAACAGGAAGCTACTCGACTGTCTCTTGTTGAGGGCTTTATGAATTCAATAGTTTTTCTTTGGGATGTCGTTCAACCTTCCGTGACCCATATAGGGTGGATGGTGACCTTCACGGATGACACGTGGTAGTACTTTATCGGGAAAGTACGATATTCCGTGATTTGCGTTATTGCGCGAGTAGATCTCGGCCATTGGAAGTTTTTTTGAGGCTATAAATATCGAAGGTATGGTCTTACCTTCGAATTCTCATATTGGCTTCTTCCTAATTGTGTGTTTCTCGATGTGACCGGCCGCGTATAGACCATCAGGGATATCGTATCTCGGGACGATGTGTATTTTTATAATCTCGATCGTTCCGAAGAGATGTACGAGGCGGTGATAGGCCGCTTGGAGGGCCACTGTGGGCGCCTACTTCCCCAACGATCTTCTCTCCTTCAAGTGCTAATCTACGCGATATGGAGGTCTTCCCTGGGTCTGTACAACACCCTATGTCCGTAGTTGATGGATGAGGCGTTTGATAAAATGTATACAGTCCACGAGTTTGGTCTGATCTCAAAGAGCTGGCGGGATTGCTTGGTGGACCTTCTTCTTGAGTGTTTCCAGGAAAGGTTGGTCGTTGCATCTTGCTCGGCAGATGGAGACTCGGTGAGTCCGTGGCTTCTAGGGTCCACGGGTACCGTCAGAGGGAGCGGGCGGAGGATGCCTAGGCTCGGCTGGAGGAGCTTTCTTCCGAGTATTATCGCCAATGTTATCTTAATCATCTTCATCCTTTGCTGAAATAGTTGTAAGGCTGGGGAGTCCATAATACCTCCGAATAAATAAATTTGTCTTTGGTTGAGATTATGGCGTATTGTCTCTTTCTTCCTTTCCATACCTTTTGACTTATGCCTCCTCCGACCCAAAGCTCGGGGCCGAGGAAAATAATGAAGGGCTCGAGCCCCGGGGTGGTGCCGAAGTCTATTCTGTGAGAGGACTTAGTTTAGAAAACTTAGTCAATGCGGAAAGGAATTACATTATTCAAAAGAGGGTACATGTTTATCTATACAACTTAAGCTTTTCGGTGTTATATAGCCGGGGAAAATTACGCCTTCCGGAGTCCTGGAGGCGGTAGGCTCCACCGGGCAATGCTTCCGTTACGAGAAACGGTTTGTCCCACTTCGGGGAGAACTTATGTAGCCTCCCTTGGTCTACGAACTCGTTTCTCCATAAGACCAGGTCTCCTGTCTTGAAGGTTCGATGCTTAACTCGGGTATTGTAGTAGCGGACGGTTTGCTGCTGATAGGCGGCCTCTCTGATTTGCGCTCGATCTTATTTTTCTAAAAAGATGTCCAAGTTTCTTCGCAGTGCCAATGTGTTAACTTCATCGTCAAAGTATTCGACCCTATAACTGGGCAATCCAATTTCTGCGGGGACCATTGCTTCAGTACCGTAGAATAGGCTGGGTTTCTCCCATTGGCGTTTTCCTTGATGTCCATAGTGCCCAGAGCACATGAGACAGTTTCTCGACCCAGCTGCCTTGCCTCCCTTCCAGGCAAGCCCGGAGTCCGTGAACGACGCTTCGGTTTACCACTTCAGCTTTCCCGTTACATTGGGGGTGCGCTACTGCCGTGAACTCCATCAATATATGGTAGTCGCTGCAAAACTCCTTAACTTTGTCATTCTAGAAGTTGGTCCCGTGGTTGGTGATGATGCACCTCGGGATTCCGAATCAAGAGATTATATTGTCCTGCAGGAATTTTATCGTAGAGGTGGTATCTGGTTTCCTGATGGGCACGGCCTCAATTCACTTTGTGAAGTAGTTTATCACAACAAGAATGTACTTGTGTCCACCCGTGTCGGTGGGGAGCTGACCTACCATATCCATCCCCCACTGTGCAAATGGCCATGGGGAACTTAGCGGTGTTAGTTCGGTTGCGGGGATGCGAGGAATGCTGCCGAAGAGTTGGCAGGTTTTGCATCTTCTAACCAGTTTCTCGGCATCTTGATGTATTCCCGACCAATAGTACCCCTGGAGTAGTGTCTTTTGGACCAGGCTTCGGGCCACTTGATGCACCCTCAGACCCCTTCGTGTATCTCTCACAGGACGTAGTCTGCTTCGTGGGGATCAACGCACCGGAGCAGAGGTTGAGTGTACGACATTTTGTATAGGTTTTCTTTGCTCTATATGAAACGACGAGCTTTGGCCCGAAGTCGACGGGCCTCGGCTCGGTCCTTTGGAAGAACCCCTTCTTTTAGATATTCTACGATGGGACTTTTCCAGTTCGGGGCGTCTTTTTGGGTTGTGAAGACTTGGAGTGTCGTCTCCCCATCTTCGATGCTAAGTCGAGGCAGGACTTCAAAGAGGATATTTCTCTTGTGATTGGCCGAATAGGAGGAGGCGAGTTTGCTCAGCGCATTAGCCTCGGCGTTCAAATTTCTAGGAATTTGCTCAACTTGGACTTCGTCGAAGTTTTTCCGAAGCCTTTTTACCTCCGCCAGGTATTTTATCATGAGTGGTTCTCAAGCTTCGAAACGACCGGTTACTTGGCCGACGAATAGCGCAGAGTCGCTACGTATCCGGATAGTCTTCAGCCCCACTCCGGAGGCGATTCATAGTCCTTCCAATAAGGCCTCGTATTCCGCGGCGTTGTTTGATACCTTAAAACTGAGCTTTAAGGAATACTCCATTTCCGCATCGTTCAGGCCTCGGATGATCAAGCCTGGCCCACTTCTTTCTTCTGTAGAGGATCCGTCTACATAGAGTACCCAGTCCAGGATTGGGTCGGGTACTTCCTCGACCGAGGGCCGTGAGTCGGGGCACTGAGCAGTCATTTCTCCCCTTGTTGGAATGGTGCACTCGATAATGAAATCAGCCAGGGCCTGGGCTTTGATGGCCTGTCGGTGTCGGTATTTGATGTTGAATTAGGACAATTCCCATCTCCATTTCTTTAGGCGGCCCGACGATTCGGGGGAGGCGAGGATATTTTCTAGAGGTCTTTCAGAGGACGAGGATCATGTGCGCCTGGAAATAGTGTCGTAACTTCCTGGAAGCGACGACGAGTGCCAGGACTATTTTTTTCTATAGCCGGGTATCTGGTTTCCGCGTCCTTGAAAACATGGCTCACGTAGTAGACCGGATTCTGTGTCCCTTCGAATTCCCTGACGAGCACCGAGCCTGCGGTTTAGTCGGAGACAGCTAAATATAGTAACAGTTCGTCGCCTTCAACGGGTCTGGTGAGAAGTGGCAGGGTTGTGGGCCTTGAGTTGTTCTAAAGCATTCTAGCATTCCTCGGTCCATTCAAACTTGGGAATCTTTTTGAGAGCTCTGAAGAAAGGGAGGTATTTTTCCCCAGCTCTGGACATAAAGCGACTCAATGAGGCAACCCTCCCGGTGATTCGCATGATTTCGATATTGCTTTTGGGTGTTTTCATGTTAAGGATGGCGCTGATTTTCTCTGGGTTTGCCTCGATTCCTCGATTGGTAACCATGAAACCAAGGAATTTCCCGCTCGTGACGCCGAACGCATATTTAGCTGGATTCAGCTTCATCTTGTATTTTCGCAGGACATCGAACGCTTCGTCGAGATCCGCAGCGTGTTCGACTGACGAGGCGGATTTTACAAGCATGTCATCGATGTAGACTTCCATGTTTTTCCCGATCTGTGCTTTGAACAGTTTGTTGACCAGTCGCTGGTACGTGGCCCCAGCGTTCTTGAGTCCGAAGGGAATTACCCTATAACAGTATACCCCCCAATCCGTGGTGAAGGCAGTTAGCTCTTCGTCGGCCGGGTTCATTCAGATATGATTATAACCGGAGAAGGCGTCCATGAAGCTTAGTAGCTCATGGCTGGCCGAGCTTTCCACTAGCTGGTCTATCCGAGGAAGCGGGTAGTTATCTTTGGGGCAAGCCTTGTTTAGGTATGTGAAATCGATGCACATGCACCATTTCCTGTTTGCTTTCTTGACCATGACCACGTTCGCCAGTCAATCCGAGTAGTCCAGGTTTCTGATGAAGTTGGCAGCGTGCAATCGATCCACATCATCCTCTATCGCCTTCTGTTTAATTGGCACAAAAATTCTCTTCTTTTGTCGGATCGGCATGGCTTTCGGGTCAACCCCAAGTTTGTAGGAGATCACCTCAGGGTTGATCCCGGGCATGTCCGCAGGCGTCCAAGTGAACACGTTCGAGTTGTCTCAGAGGAACTGGATCAGGCCTTTGCGGATGTCCCCTGTCAAGAGAGAGCCGATCCGAACGGTCCGGCTGTCGACCCCCTCTGTGAGGGGAACTTCTTCCAACGCTTCCACAGGGGCACCTCGAACTTCCTTTCGGTCGTCGCGTGTATCTAAAGACCCCTGAGGATCAGTATGTCTCCAAAATCACCGCCTTGCTCTCCGGTAGGGGACGTTGAGGTGAGTAAGATCCTAGCGGTTTGTTGGTCCTCATAGGCCCGGCTTATTCCCCCATTATCTAAAGGGAATTTGAGCGCCAGGTGGTAAGTCGAGATCTGAACCCGGAGGGCGTTTAAGATAGGGCGTCCCAGGAGAATGTTGTAGGATGATGGGACCTTAGCAACGATGAAGTTCATCGGTATGGTTTGTGTCTTTCCCACTTCCCTAATGTTGAGGAGGAGAATGACTGATCCCTCGGCTGGGACGGAATGGTTGGTGAACCCAGAGAGAACGTGGGAGGTCGGCTGAAGGTCGGATGGACCTAATCCCATACGTTGGAAACAGTCGTAGAACAGGATATCCGCTGAGTTTCCTGAATCGACCAATATTCTCCGGACCTTGTAGCGGTGAACTCAGACCATTATCACAAGAGGGTCACTGTGAGGAAGTGATATGCCGTGAAGTTCTTTGTCGGTGAAGATGATCGGGTCATCCTTCCTGCATTTCTTGTGGGGTGGATCACTTATGTCCTCGACTGGTAGGAGGTGGTGGTTCCCCCTACTTTCCAGAGTTGGATTCTTCAAAATTACCATGATTTGCTCGATTGTTAACTCCCTGGGTGGGGTTTGGTCTTTTTGCTCCCGCTCCGTTTGTCTCTTGTCTCGTAGGTATTTCGCTAGGTGGCCAGAGCAGATCAATTCCTCTATGTAGTCACAGAGTTGCTTGCAGCTGTCGGTTGGATGACCTTATGACATGTGATAAGCATAGTACGGGCCGCGAAGACGCTTGCCCGTCCTCTAGGTAGCTGGTAGGAGCTTAAAGAACCTCTCACCCTTAGCCTCCTCTAACAGTTCAGTCTGGGAAATATTCAGAGGGGTATACTCCTGGAACCTTTGGGAATAAGGTTTCGGGCGATCGACTTTCCTTTTCTCTTCCTTGTCCCGTATTTTCCGGTCTGTTTGGTTACCTCTGGGCAGGTTGGAGTTCACCTCTGACTCGAGTTGGATTTCCCGCTTGGTCCATGCTTTCACTTCGGCCATGGTCTTAGGTTGCGCCAATGCAAAAGAGCGGATCCACTCTTTGTGCCTAAGGCCTGACCTCAGCGCGGTGATAACCGTTTCTTCGCGGTGCTCGGGAACCTCCAGAAGGGTGTTGTAGAAGCGGGTGACATACCCCTTGAAGGATTCCTTGTCTCTGCTCTTGACGGTGAGCAGGTAGTCGACCGTCTTTTTCTGTCGTCGGTTACCGACGAAATGACCAAGAAATTGGGTAGCCAGCTCGCCAAAGGTCGAGATGGAGCAGGGCGCAAGCCCTCGGAACCAATCCCGACTAGCTCGGATGAGGGTGGTGGGGAAGGCCCTGCATTGAGCTGCATCCAAGTTGTCTTGGAAGCTCATGGCGGCGGTGAATGCGTCCAAGTGGTCCTTCGGGTCGGACTTTCCATCAAAAAGAGTCACATTGGACGGTTTGTTCCTGGACGAGATATGTTCGTCTAGGAGTCATTCAATAAACGGTCTTATGAGTGAATTAGCGGAGTACTTTGCCCCTTCGCCGGCCGTGTGGTCATCCTATCGTATGTCCCCAATCTTCTTTTCGAGGGCCTTGACCGTTGGTGGTACCCCGAGGATTCTCCATAGTCGGAGCCCCGGCTATCTCTGCTCCGGGTTTGCGTGACGGTGCGGTTTCGGTTTCGCTCTATCACATTTCTTAAATCCTCGGTCGAGGCCCTTCTTGAGTAGTCCCGACGTTCGCCGTTTGCGCGGTCTCGACGAGAGTGGGGGTGTCGGTCATGCCTGGAAGCAGGCGAACTGACCGACACCTCCTCAGGGGGTGAGAGCACGTGGCGGGTATCGGAACGACGGCCTGGTCTCCCCTGAGATCGGGGCAATGAACTGTCCGGCACCCATCGGGTCATTGAATCATTCCCCGCATATAGGTTGTAATTGCTGGAATCGACGCGCCGACGTTCGTTAACATCGGGGTGAGCGCGATTGAGGTCAAGGACCTTAGTGCGTATTCCCGTCAGCATGCGTATGTCCCTATCCCGGGGAAGGGGAGCTGCGGTTTAGTGGGTGTGGCCGGCCGCTTGAACGCGGGCGAGTGCGTTCACCATCGCCGTGAGCCTGTCGATCTGATGACATTAGGAGGGGGAGTAGGACCGCTCCCGCCTCCGTTATGAGGGCGGGGCGGCTCGTGCTGGGATCGTCGTGGTCATCGCTTGCCATTGAATCGAAGGCGGGGGATCAACTTTTTGTGGTGGAAAATTCTTTCGTTCCTACAGACGGCGCCGGCTGATGGAGGTGGAAATCTCCCTCAGATGTTGTCCTTTGTCAATCCTGCTGCAAACGGTCTTAAACGTTTGGGATTGAGAGTGGAAGTTGGCCATGTGGATCTCAGTGGATTGTTGGATGCCGCCGACACCGGGCTACCTGCAAAGAAAGTCCCGGGGTGGGAACCACCGTAGGACCTTCCGACGATCAAGTAAGTACCGAGGTATAGGGGCAGCGTAGCGGCCTATTGGAGTTTGTTTTTCCTACCTGAATCGTTTGGAAGAGGGGGTTTATATAGCGGTCGTGTGGGAGCGATCCGGCGTGAGGTTCCCGCCGTCCGTTAGACCCTTATGGCATGTTCACGTTGATGTCGGGATACGCTCATTAATAGCGAGATACGCTCGTTAACGGAGAAATGTGCCAGCGTGGGGTGCGGGACGTGGAGCGGAGGATATCTTGTTCTGGTGAGATACGTGGAGCCATTACGGGGGTGCTTGGGCTCCGTGCTCTGGGTTTGACAGGGAGGCCGAGGAGTCTTAGCTCGGTAGATAACTCGGAGTCGAGCGAGGGGGCTGAGGAGTCTCAGCTCGGTGAATAGCTCGGAGTCGAGCGAGGAGGCCGAGGAGTTTCGGCTGCTTGAGCGCATATGGGGGGTACTCCGGGGAGGCTTTTCCGAAAGATCGAGTACCACCTCGTCACAGGATCCCGAAAAAGACTCATAATGTGTCACACTGATTCCCCGCCGTAGCCCCCAGAAGTCCAGAGGGTATGCGTTGACGACACGTCATCTCCCATGTGTCGCAATCTGGGGTGTTCCCATTCATGAGTCTCATCAATTAGAATAAAAATATACCCGGTAAGGTAAATGGTTATTATTCTTTATATGTGATATAGATACTAAACATATATAGATTTTACCATACCGTATCCAGTAGTTATTGGCCGATGTTGATAGTAAAAATTACTATATGTATTGATAAAGTCAGATACATATACGGAGTTAGCTTGAATTATCCGTTACATCCTACATATAAATAGCTCGGTTCTTAATTAGTTGTTTGAAGAGCACAATTTTTTATCAGCCTCTCAAAGTGCAGTAAGCACTTCATATCAACATGCCTCCCTCAGCTTGACTTGTTGCTTGTTAACAATTTATTTATGTAACATTCCATTAATAGTTTAAACGAACATTTTCTCAAGCACCAAGTAATAAATATTACTGAAGATTCCAATGGTCCTTTAACCACCATCAAATTTCCATATTTTCCAAATGGTCCCTCCTGTTTCGCATTATTTTAAGCGGTGACGATCACTGCCCACTTTATATCATTATGAAATTAACTAGAAATGACCTGGACCCAATTAATTAGCTCGATCGGAATTCGGAAGCGGGAGATATCTTTATAAAAATCACAAAGAGAAAAATTAAGATTATTGCATAATTTACCAAGGACATGTTAGATGATTTCCAATTTACATACGTGTATATTGACCACTTATTACCTTTGGAGAGGTTCCTTCCATCGAAAGGCCTCAACATCCTCATGGCCATTTTCCTAGCCGTTTAAAGGAAAAGGAAAATAAGGTACCTTACTCACATAAAGTTTTGATAACTTGGGGATTATATTTAAAATACAAAAAGAAGTAGCATTTGAAGGAAGTGATATGCATATGCATATCACAAAGGCAGCGGAATATATGCATCATATTTTATAAAATCAAATTTTATAAACAATTAGAACATACCTCTCGAAGATCCCGATGCTATGCTCGAACAAAGGCTTTTCTTCTAGTTCCCACAACGCAAGAACCTCCAAGGCTTTTCATAATTTAATTCAACGGTTAAACACCTATCTTGCCAACTGTTTATAAGAGTTCTTTCTTGATGTGAGATATAATAAATATCAAAAGATAGGCTTTTGACACCCTTTCTTATTACTTTTTCGAAGTCGGGAGTGGGAGGAGTCAATTACAGAAAGAGTAGAGATGGATATTGGGTAAGTTTCAAGTAATAAACAGACACGTTGGATATAGAATCTTTACTTGAGCTATTTGATTGGTCCGTTTTTATCCGTCCGCATCCCGCTTTCTTTGCCAACACAACTTTAGGGCCGTCCCCTTCATTCTATGCTGACCCCGGCCGACCTTGATTCATTCCCGTCCATTGAAGCATTCTTGTGTACCAATACAAAAATGAAAATGTGTCATTCAAGAACCACGAACAGAGCTAGCAAGCAACAAGTCGCGGCTAAAATAAGATAAGAACATCCCGAGTCAACTTGACGCAACAAGCGTAGGAGTGTGCTCAAAAGTGCACTTTGATTGTCTAATTACAGAATCTGTCTTCCATAAATATTTCTTACAAATATCTTCATGTTTTTGTTTTAATGACATTTTCGAAAATCAAAATTGGGAATTCATTCGCAAGCCCCAAGGTCTATCCCGTCAACCACGTCAATACTGATTGAAGTTGGTTTTCGGTGGAGACGACGCATGCAGACTAGAAGAACTCGGTTGTCCTGGTGCAGCAGTTGACTGGACATCTAGGGGTAAAGCACTGTTTCGGTTCGGGTCAATCCACTTTTGCAGATCCGATCCCTAGATCGCCGATCCACTTTTGCAGATCCGATCCGCAGGAGAATTTTATATAAACAGCGGAAGCAAATAAACGATCAGTGTCCTACAAGCACTAAGATCTGTGTATCTTTGCTAGGTAGTAGATCACCCGAATAACTATTGGACCACTATCTGTTCTCCATGCTTGTTTTCTTCTTTGGATGGTTATGCGGGGATCAATCACGGTGTTACTCGGAAGTCCCTTATTCATTGTGTCTGTTAGAGATTTTGAGAAAAACGATCAAGAACCTTGGAACCCTAATCTCCATAGGTTGCACTCACATGTATCCATCAATTTTGTCATTGGACAATATTATGATCATCCATCAATAGTTAACTAGTTACCCTTAATGATCATTACTGCAAACCCTAGCCTCTACCTATTGTATATATAGGTAGAGGGGAAAACGAATAGTTGAGATTGTATCAGGCCCAAACAATTAATAGGGTTTGACCACCTCCTAGGCTGACCCCATCATAGAACCCGATCCAACTTGGACTCGGCTTCTCATAACGGGTCGGGTCGGCTGGCCCCTAAACCTATCCACTCGATTAGGCTGGCCATTGGGCCGACCCGACTAGGTCCAATGCCAACATACTCCCTGTAACGACTACTTCCTGTAGGTGTTACTATGCATGGATTGGTTAAGGACCTTCTACTATACTCTTGACTATCGTCAAAGAAAGATAGTGTTCGAGATTCTTGATCACCCGATATGCATCTTAGGAAGTCTTTTAAAATTCCAGCCAATTATTTTCCTTCTTGTTTGCATCCATAATTCCCCATTGCATACATCCTTGAATCATTCTCGTCGACTTAGAAAATTATCCTAGAAATCTTCTGCCGGCCTTCAAATTATTTGACTCGGAACACCATACTATTTTTTTCTTTTATTAATTATTCCTTTGTAATCTAGGCTACTCATACACTTACTCATCAATTAAAGTATCGACTGATGGAGTGCGATGACTAAACACGACTGCATTATTCTGATCATTTGCTTTACTCTGTTGCAACATTCTCCTTGAGTAATTTCGAGAACGAAATTATTTTTAAGGAGGATAGAATGTAACCATCTCAAAATCCTTATACCTTTGTATTTTCTTTCTTTAATAAAAGGCCGCTTTCTTTTTGAACACTGTCATATATTTAATTCCTGTTGAATATGTGTAAGAGCAAGCTTATATCTCAGTGGTTAAGTCCTTGAATTAGTGTTCCACAGGCCACATATTCAAACTCCGGAGCATGCAATTATTTTTTATTAAATCTTTTTTAAAACTCTCTCAAAACGTATATATGACCATTCAATTTCTTTTTCTCAAAATCCTCAAAATCCTCAAAATCAACTCATATAATTAGAAAGGTTATGAATAGTTTTTATGACCATAAACCATTCTTTTATTTGTGCTCTCTTTTCTCCTTCTTTCTCCTCAAACTTCAAAAACTCAAAACTCTCTTTTTTTTTTGCCTTTCCTCTCTCTCGAGTCGTGATTGTGCCAAACCTGCTTTCCGCCATTATGATATAGAAAATGGTGAGTCGGTTATTATACCGACTCATGCCGCGAGTAAGTCCCATTTTTTCTCTTCATCTTGTCGTGCTTTTTCATGAACTCGCCGTCTTGCATTGTCGTAGTCCGTAGTAGAATATATATTTATATATGTAGATTTAGTTGAAAGTAAATACCATAGTTTTCGATCTTTATCAAAATACGACCATAACACCATTTTTACCTTCGAAATTATTTTTAGAAATTAATCGTGACGTCTGTAAATCCTTAGAAAATTAGTTAAGATAAAATATATTTTTCTAAGTACCATGTAAAAATTTCAGATCGAATCAAACTACGAATTACGTTTTATGACATTTTACTCACCGTTTTTATAAACCATATAACTGTTTTTAACGGCTTCCTTCGAAGACCCATAACTCTTGTATTCCGAGGTCCGATTTGAGCAAACTAAAATGTTTTGGACAACTAGATCGAAAGATCTAGATTTTCTTAATTTTAATGTTTTCCTGAAAGCCGATGGAATTTATAAAATTCTGCCTTTTTAAATCATATGTCGAATCTGGACAGAATCTGTCCCGATTGCACACTGTTTTTAAAAATGACATAATTTATCACGGCCCGCTTCCCAAAGTATGAAAATTTCGGGAAGTAACAAAACTAGTCATACTACCTACGGTATGGAAATATCCTTCCATAGTTACATTAAGCCTGTCAATCAGTAATCAAGAATAATAAAATACTAAATCTATCTATCACATGTCCAATAGCCACAAAAACAATAATTGGAAAAGAAAGCGGAAGCAATAAAGATCCAAGTAAAACTAACCAGCATAAGACCTATATCAATGAGGTGATCCTCACTGATCGGCGATCCTGTCGAATACTCACGTGCTAAGTCAAGTATCTGGGCCATGCAAAACCCAGACGTCAGTGCGCCATAATATCAATAATAATAGTTTAATCAGATCGGGATACTATACAAGATGCTTTGAGTGTAAATCATAATCGCAGGTATAAATATAGTAGGATATAGGCGTGTCACGTGTATCGTAGAGTCTGTGCTTCTAGGTTATCTATTTTGTTAGTGTATATGCCCTAGGGGCCATTATTGTATCATACTAGCATGTATATTACTTAATGGAAGCTTGGGATATTCACAGTTGTATATAACAGTCTTGCTAAACATGGTAGTATGCTACTTGGTTTGAGTCTACTTTAATATGTGCATATGTTTCTTGTAACGCATCACTTATACATATTAGTAGAGCCCATAGGATCTTTGCTTGATTACCAGCGTCGTGATGGCAATCACACTAGTGGGGTCTGGGTAGTCTGTAAGCAACATCCTATACAGGTCCCTGGTCGTTGGATTATCGAGATAGGGCATCGACATTCCGGAGTAGACTAAGTGTATACGCTTCTCATCCCAGTTGGGGAAATGGTCTGTCCCACAGCCATCAGTACGTCGTGCTGGAGATAGTATACAGGTGCTCGTTAGGTTACGGGTACACCGGACAGGACTCGCCGAGGAACTGATTGGTTGGTATTATACCCATCGTCAGTTATCAGTTCCCAGGTGACATGAGTACAGCATAGTCCGCAGACTTGACACTGCTACTTTGCCTCGAGTGTGTCCCACTGTTCTTAGATTGCTACCCTACCATGGCTCAAAGGAGTCGTGCAAACAGGTAGCAGTTGGGTGCAGTCCCGAGCACTTGGAGGCAGTGGCGGTTAGATAGGATTCGTCTCTCCCGGTATTGGGAGATGATATCGCGCTGTGTCAGAGAGCCATTACGCAAAGTCCCTGGCCAGGGTAAGCGAGATATACTGGTAGGTTCCAGTAATTTCTCAGGGTGTAATGGGCTTCGCTCCGACATGACTTATACAGCTATTAGGGGACTGACGCTTGCCGCCCCCTAAGCTTGATATGCGATAGTCTTAGACGAACAGACCAGACTGTACGAAGATTGTCACATCAGGCTCAGTGGAAGTTCGGATGATTTTCCTCATCGGCCTTCTTATCAACATCTATCTGGGGACCGTTACGTACAGCTAGTGCCGCTTGCGGTCTGTGGTTAAACCCACTGCCAGCGTAGTGTCGAGTCTTTAGAGTCCCACACAGAGAGTTTCCCTGCTCCAGGCGAAACGATATAGTGGTCGTACGGTTTTTCGACAAGGGTTCGGACGCGTGCGTGTGTTTACGCACGTACGACTTTTCGGATAGTTTTTACTAGCCGGCTTTAGTTTAAGCCAGATTCTAGTATCCGGTTATTGGATTTATAAAGTCTAAAGTTTTTCCGTGTTTTCACGGATAGGAGGGGCGTTCTCGTAATTGCGGGAGAAGCTTCTAGAAGATGGTGACTAAGGAGGTTTAGGTGGCATATACATTGAATGAGATTAGTAAGTCATATGGATGATTCATCCATGTCATTAATGCTTCATAATTGCTTAATGACTCATGGAGATGAATCACCATAAGATATTTATCAAGCATGGTTGTAAATGATTTTCTTTTCTTTTCTTGAAAAACAATAATGCTTGATATATATTATGATAGCTCATTTTTCTCATTTTATTATCATGTTCATCTTCTCTCTCCTCAAGCTCTCTCTCTTCAAACCCTAATCCTCCCCTCTCATGTGTTGAGTATAAGGATTAGTTAGACTAATTAAACCATAACCCTCACTCTATATCATCTAGTTAGCTTAGATTAGCGATTTGAGCAAACTAGTTATCTCAAGTTTGAGATTAAGCTTGGCGTAGAAACTTTCGGGTGGATCGTCTTTGATTCGAGGAGGTCGTTGAGGTGCCGATGTTCCAAGGAGCCTACGAGGAGTGGAGGACAGCGATGACGACCCGAAGGACATGGTTCTTGAGGTATAATCACTTCACATAGTAGTTTAGAACTTCTATGATTGTTGTTAGTTATCGTTTAGCTTCGATTCATGCGGTTGGTCGATGTTTAAGCAAAGAACAAGATCGTTTTTCATATTTCCGCCTCCCCGCAAGTCGTGGGGTGTTGCACATCGACTTACAGTGGTATCAGAGCCTCGCTAAACAATAAATAACTCACTTGCAAAATTTTATGAGTTTCGAACGGAAAAAACAAACCGGAAAACCCCGATATCATGTGTTTTCTGTCGATTTTTAAATGAGGTCCAAAAATTTTTCAGGGTCCTTCAGAAAGCCCTAAATGATAGTATTAGAACACCCAAGAAAACTGGGCTCATGAATCGTCTAAAGCGCTGCGGAACCGCGGCGGATCCCACCGATCCGCCGCGATTCCGCCGCCGAGTTGCCGATTCATCAGCCCAATTTTCCTGTGTGGGTTCTCTGTGATATTTGGTATTTTCTGGAATTTTTTAATTTTTGCTCAGGTTTCAGATTTACAGAGATGTATTGGAGAAAAATTAAATGTGTTTAATCGATCGAAATTATACGGTGTTTGCTTGTTGGATTATATCTGCATTTGTATAATGTGTTCGTAAACCTCCCCTAACTGCTAGTATGTCGGTTAGTAGGGGGTTGCACATTTCTGTAATGGATTTTATCTGTTTGTGTATGTGAACTGTGTTGAACTGTTGTGATGTATAGCCGGGGTTATGTGATGGGTTATTATTTAATTCATTTGATGTAAATGTAATTTGTTGTAATATTATTTTGCGGGGCACATCCAGGTTGCGGTTGTAGCCACCGTTGTATTATTTCATTTTACTGTTTTTTGCTTCTAGGACAGACCCAAGGTGGGGTGCACAAACTGCCGGGCGGGTAGTTTGCCGTACCCGTAGGGGTCTTGGGTGGGGTAATGGTTATTCATCACAACTGTGTAATCCGTCTTTTGTTGCAGGCTCAAAACAAACACGGATTGCTTGCAAATCCAATAAAGTTCATCTCTTCCAAAGGACCTATAAATATCCGCTGTATCGATGGAGGATCTTCGTAGAAGATGACGGCAGGATAAGGCCTCTTCGGGACCCTTACATTTTCAGTCTCATCCTGGGAGCGTCTTATAGCCTCAGCCAATTGTGTGGCTTCCTCGGTGGATGAACCTGGAAAAAGAATACCACCATCCGGCTCTTGCATAGCTATTGGTTCATCTTGAAAGATAGGCTCAGATTCCACTAAAAAGTCGAGCAGATTGGCGACCGTCTTCTTTTGCCTCTTTGACCCAGAACTATCACCAGAAGACGATCGCTTCTTTCCCCTTGGTGCTTTGGTACAACGTTGACCCACTTCGCCTTCAGTATCCTCTCTCGGCGGTGCTACGGATGATGACACTGCTATTGCTGACGCCGCAGCTGATGAAACTTCTACTAGCGCCTTATCAAAAGCCCTTGCCTGAGCTCTAGTGCGCATCGGCATACCAACTGTCGGGGTCAAGTCCACATCTGTCGCCTCAAGAATAAGTACGGTACCAGTATCCCTCAAGGGAGGGCGAACCATTGCCCACGGTCGCGGCGGGACTCCCATAGCCTGGAGCGGGGCAGGAGCTCTAAGCCCATAAAGTATCCTCCTCTCCTCAGCAATGATTGGACTAACCCGGTGGTGGTACCAACCCGTGAAAGCCCCCATGCACCTCGGCATGTAGTCGGCTTCGAGGATCATGAAATGAGAACCGGTGTTCAGCCTCATGAAATGGTGGGTGGAGTCAAGAACAACTTCCAAAGAAGGGTCGGGCTCCACTGTGAATGCCTCGAAAGGGACACCTTGGTTATATCCTAATTTCCGGGCAAAGCGGTGTGGATTGTACCGCATGAAAAGAGCCGCATCGTTTCAACGGAACACCAGATAACCGTGTCTGATCGAATACAAGTGCAAGGCTTCCTTGGGCTTCAAGAAGGGTGCTCTCTCTTTCGACAAGTCAAAAAGCTGTTGAATAGGTCCCGAAGGAGCAGAGAGGACTCGATCATTAAATACCATCCCGCCTTCGTTGGCATAAAGATTGAGCAGCACTTGAAGAGCCCCTAATTGAGTTGGGTCAGAAACAGAAGCGTCCACCAACCTCATGAGCTGCGGAAAGGTATAAGCATCATAAAAGCTAGGTCTCTGGTGCACAGCAAATGCCCCTAGCACGTGCATCTCAATCCATGACGTAAAATAATGAAGAGGGAAACTCACTACGTTCACGCCTGGGTTGAGGTATTGGCTGCAGTGCTTAGCCCATGGTACAGATGCGATAGCCCTGCAATGTCCACGGCTATCGCGTCCCTTAGGCAATGCGATGAGTAGGGTAAATGACCGAGGCTCTCATGAATCGACGGTGCGTTGGAACGAAAAACCAACTGAGCCAAACGCTGATAAAACCAATGAAGAAAGTCTCTTCATCCATGCCGGGAGATGCGATCGACTCGAAAGGTACAGCCGACAAGACTGGAATGTAGAACTGTGGAAAATCCTCTTCTTTAGCCGGTAGCTTATTTAAACCAAACCCGAAGGGGTCGTTGATATTCGCGAACTTCGGAGCCGCCTTTGATAGAACGACTCCACGAAGGAAGCAGGCGATAGATCTTTTAAAAGTGACGCCATGTTCTTCTGACTCTGTGAACAGCTTCTCAAAAATCCCCAGAGTCTTGATTAGACTCGGTATTTGTGACGGACGGCATTTTCAGTTGACAAGCTGTCATGTGTAGTTGGCACAGTCTCAAAGGCATACTCGTCAGAGGGCAACAATTCTTCGTAAGGCACTCCCCTGATCGGTAAACCCGAGATCTCGCGAAATTCTTCCAAAGAGATCGAAACTTCGCGGTCCCCTAACAAGAAAGTGTTGGTGGGAAGATTCCATTGATTTAGGAAAGCTATAACCCACCATACATGGGGAGATTGATAATGGAAGAGGGACGCATACACCGCCTGGTAAAGCCCGACCCTCTGCAGTCGCGCACGATGAGCGGACAAGATGTAACGAGGCCAGAGAAGATAGCCGGTGGGATGGCGAGGGGTAAGCCCTATCTTGTAGACTTGTCCCCAGGGCTGGGCTTCACCTTGGAAGATACGACGCCCCAAGATTTCTATGGCCGGCATAGGCTGGTTTGGTATCCTAACTGTCGACGGTTCGAGCCGGCCTGTAGGAGTCCAATCCGCCACCTCTGCAGCAAAAGCAGTCCGCGGACGGTCTATCGGCAGGAACGGGTGGAGAGGTTCTATTGGCACCTCGCAAAGAAATCTTCGGCGACCGCGGATGATATAACCGTACCAGGTCCCCCACAAAAGCAGGTTGGCGCAGTCCGGGTCGTGAGCTCTAATCATCGCCATCACCTCTTCGTCAGACGGTGACTGAGGAAAGGTAGCCTCCGAGCGGGTGAAAGGGAAGTATGGAAGAGAAACCATTGTTTCTGAAATAAAGGAAAGGAAACTGTTGGTGAAGCCCACACGTGTATATATATTTATAAATATATATATAAAAAGACAGTGGAAGAAGGCGACAAGCCGCTTATTTCATGGGACCATTGGTTGCAAAACACAGGGGCCCCACAAAATCAAGATGGCGGCCCACTAATGATGAGGCAAGGTAATCATTATGAGAACAAAAGAAAGATTCTCAATAAATTCAAACAACTCTACACATTCCCCCAAGGAAAAAACCCATTGCAGAAACTCTGTGCAAATCAAGAAGGACATCTCGTAAACTATTTTTGCAAGAATAACTCGGGATGAAAAATCTCAAGAAGTCTTCTTTTAAGAACTAAGTTCTTTAGAGGAATTAAATTCCTTTTGAACAGAGGAATTAAATTCCCGGAAAAATTTTCAGAGGCAGACAAGTATCATCATCAATCCCCTAAGATCAGAGAAACGCCTAGCAAAGGGGGTTTATTATTTAAAGATCGGACATTCTTAAAGAACTTGGAAGGATGGGCTTTTGTTAAAGGGAAAAACCCTTGGTGTGGATTTAAAATCCAAAGAAAATTTCTATAAGATGTTCCTCGGCCGTTCAAGATCCTTACCTGAAAAAGAAAATCTTTTGTTGACAGAGTTAAACTCTGGAATTTTTTTTTGAACAGAGAACTAAGTTTTGAGGAGGAGAATTAAATTCTCAAGGCAAGAACAAGGAAGGAAGAAGATGAAGGAGTGGAGGCACTGCTGAAGAGACCCCTGCATTTATAGGACATGATGGGAAACAGTTCATCTTCCCTGTTCCCTAGGCAGATCCAACGGTCACAAAAGTTACAGCGTTGCACTCACGTGCAAACACGTGAGAACAACACTGTGGGGGCATTTGTTCCCTCATAAAATACAAGAAATGGGGCATCACATGCCCACACGTGATCGGGGGTCACGTGCCGACACGTGATGGTTTCCTGAGGACTCTAAAATAATAAGAATTAAATTCTGATCAAAAGGGGTCACGTGCCCATACGTGATGGGCCTTTTAACCCACTGAAAGGAATTAAAAGGTATAATAAAATAGCAAGAAAAAACCACAATGGGGCATACGTGCCCGCACATGACCAGGGGTCACGTGCCAACACGTGATGAGTTCCCGAGTTCTTTAAAATAATAGAATTAAATTCTGGTTAAATGCTTAATCAGTGGGTCACGTGCCACCACGTGATAGGGTTCTAAAACTCTCTGAGTTGGTGGAAAGAAAACCCTAAATGGGGCATCATGTGCCAACACGTGATGGGTTCCTAAGATCTCTGAACTGATAAAATTAAATTCTAATTAAATGGTCAATCAGTGGGGTCACGTGCCAACACGTGATAGACTCTTAAACCTTCTGAATTAATAGAATTAAATTCTAATTAAGGAAAATCAAAAACCCTAATATTTCCCTAGATCTTTCCGAACAAAAAGATTGCGCTCTATAAAGTGGAGCACCATTGGATCAAAAATCCAATGGTGACTAAAAAATCACCAATTTATAGAAAGATTCTATACAAGGAGATATTTTCCTAAAATTTTCCGGGAACAACAGATAAAATATCTTTTGGATTAAAATCCAATGGTGAATAAAATTCACCAAGTGATCTAAAAGATCATTTTGGTTACAAAATCAATCAAAATCTTTTAATGAAAGATTGACTAAACAAACTGATTCTTTTTTTTCTCCTATAAATAGGAGCCAAAGATAGAAGAGGAAAAAAAGGAGAGAGAGATATACGTACAATAGAGAGAAAAAAGAAGAGAATTTAATTCTCCAGAAAGAAAAGAAGATTTCTTCATAAAAGAAAGAAACCCTAGGTAAGAGAGAGAAAGAGATCATTCTATAAGCTCCCATAACCCTATAAGAGAATTTAATTCTCAAACTAAGAGTTTAACTCTTCTGAATAAGAACTTAGTACTTTCTTTGGTTGAAGATCGGCAGAAGCAGATCTCTCCATATGTTGAGAATTTAATTCTCATCAGGGGATTTTGCCATGCAGATCTAAAGCCTAAGGGAGGACCTAAGTTCAGAGAATTTTATTCTCCCACAAAGTACATAGGAATTTAATTACTCCAATAAAGATAGGGTTTAACCCTTAATTTAAGAACTTAGTTCTTCTTCCTGGTAATAGATCTGCAGAAGCAGATCTCCCCATAAGTTGAGAATTTAATTCTCATCGGGGAGATTTTGCCATGCAGATCCAAAACTTAGAGGGAGAATTGAGTTTAGAGAATTTAATTCTTTCGAACATATAAAAATTTAATTCCTCTAAATAAAATTAGGGTTTAACCCTATAAGAGAATTTAATTTTACAAAAGATTCATCTCTCCACGCACGTAAAAAGATCAAGTACCCAACATGACCGCGTGGAAACACGTGACCCTCCGTCCAATGACCAAAAGAGAACGAATAAGATTAGGTCACGTGCTCCCACATGACCCTTGAAAAGAATTCTCAAAATAAAAAGGCATAATCGATTTTGGGTGCCTCACGTGTCCCCACGTGACCCTGACAAGCACCTCTCTAAAAAAGAGAAGATGGAAAAAACTGAAGGATTAATACCCAACGCATGGGCGCCCTCACGTATCCCCACGTCACCCCTAACAAATCCTTTTAATATCCAGTGCATGGCTACCCATCACGTGCCCACACGTGATGGCCATAAAGACTAAGTGTTTAACACTTATTTGAATATTCTGAGAATAAAATAGGGGAAGTCTGGCCCAACACTCAAGCGCTCCACGTGAGCACTTTTTCTTTTTTAGTGTTTAACACTATTTTGTGCGCTTCATCCCAAGTGTTTAACACTATTCTAAGCGCATCACGTGGGAGCACGTAATAACTGACTGTACTCTAGTGTTTAACACTATATCCAAGCCAATCTTAGCCTGAACAAGCCAAGTTTTCCAGAGGCAAGATCTCCTGAAATTGAACTCCAACCATACTCTTGACATTCAAAATAATTCCCAGAGCCCTTTTAATCAACTTTGGTTCAAGGGTACATCTCTTCACTCCTCTGATATTTATTGTTGTAATCCTTCAACGTCTTCAGAGAAGTGATGGGTTCCGACAACCAGACATTCCATGGACTGTGGGGTCCTTAAACTCATGGACTATGATGTCCTTAAACTTTACAGACTGTGGGTTCCTTAAACCCATGGAATATGATGTCCTTTACTGTGGGGTCCTTAAACCCATGGACTATGATGTCCTTAACCTCGGACTGTGGGGTCCTTAAACCCATGGACCGAGATGCCCTTAAACTAACATTGCACCATAATGTCCTTAAACTAACAATGGACCGCAATGTCCCTAAACTAAACAATAGAGCCCAAATGCTCTCTTGTCGGATCTAAATGATCCCGTTAATTTGATCTTAGTCTGAAATTAGACTAACGTATCATTAACATACGTTTAAGTTGATCTTAGTCTCAAATGAGACTAACGTATCCTTAAACCCAACCCCAAACCCAAATCTAAGAAAATACGGATTTAGACTAATCCATGTCATATGGGCGTCAACATAAATTAGTCTCCGTATACAATCCACGGGCAACCAAAAACAAAACAAACACACACGACACGAAGTGACCATTTGGAGAAGGAAAAAGTGGTTACCGCGATGCGGTAGCGTAATTAACTGCAGGGGTTTGTGCCTGCACGGAAGAGCGTCCCCATAATCAAAAATCCCTCAACGAGGGGGAATCTGACGAAGTCTGCTACATCGGTCGCATCCATTTAAACCTTCGATACATGGTGTCATAAATCAACTTGGCATCTTTGGAAAGGTGGACGGATAGCACCAAATAGCATCTGCCCTCGAAGTTCAGGCCGGACGTCCCAACTTCCTGGTCACGTCTTTCAGCGGAGAACATCCACCTTCCAGAGTGATAAGGATGACTCCAAGTCTATGTCGGGTTATGTCTTTACCCTCAGTGGAAGGGCAGTGTGTTGGAAGAGCTCCAAGCAGGACACCGATGCAAACTCGACGATGGAAATGGAGTAGTTCGCTGCATGAGATGCCGCAAAAGAGACAGTCTGGATGAGGAAGTTCTTAACTGAACTTCAGGTGGTTCCTTCCATTGTTAATCCAATACTTTAGTATTATGACAACAAACGGTGCTATAGCTTTAGAGAAGGAACCCAGGTCCCATCAGAGATCCTGACATATCTTGAGACGGTACCACCTGATCAGGGTGATCATTGATCTGCAGGAGATCGAGGTGAGGAGAGTAGATACGGAGAACAATACTGCAGATCCACTCACCAAGGCTATCCCTCAGACACAGTTCGAAAGACTATTTGAGATGCGATATGCCAATATATGGCCTTAGTGCAAGTGGGAGATTGTTAGTGATATATGTCCTAGAGGCCATTATTGTATCATACTGAATTGTATATTACTTAATGGAAGCTTGGGATATACACGGATATAGTAACTGTCTTGCTCGAAATGGTAGTATGCTACCTGGTTTGTTTCTACCTCAATATGTGCATGTGTTTTCTTAGCATATCGTTTATACATTTTGGTAGAGCCCTTAGGATCTTTGCTTGATTACCAGCGTTGTGATGGTAGTCACACTAGTGGGGGCTGGGTAGTCTATAAGCACATCCTATACAGGTCCCTAGTCGTAGGATTATCGAGACGGGGCATCGATACTCCAGAGTAGACTAGTGTATAGATACTCCAGAGTAAACTAATGTATACACTTCTCATCCCAGCAGGGAAGATGGTCTGTCACACAGCCATTAATACGTTGTACTAGAGATAGTATGCAGGTGCTCATTATGTTATGAGTACACTTGACAGGACTCATCGGGAACTGCTGGTGGGTATTATACATATCGTCAGATGGCAGTTCCCAGGTGGCATGAGTACAGCTTAGTCCGTCGACTTGACACTGCTACTTCGCCTCGAGTGTGTTCCCACTGTACTTTGATTACTACCCTACCACGGCTCAAAGGAGTCGTGCAAACAGACAGTAGTTGGGTGCAGTCCTGAAGCACTTGGAGGCAATGGCGGTTAGATAGGATGCGTCTCTTCCGGTATTTGGGGATAGATATCGCGCTGTTTCGGAAGGCCATTACACAAAGTCCTTAGCCAAGGCAAGTGAGATTTACTGGTAGGTACTCCAGTAGTTTCTCTGGGTGTTTTAGGCTATACTCCGACACGACTTATTGCGCTATTAGGGGTCTGACGATTACCGCCCTTAGGCCCGATATGCGATACTTTTAGACGAACAGATCGGACTGTACGGAGATTGTCACAAATAGGCTCAGTAGGAGTTCGGATGAGTTGGCTCATTTGCCTTCTTATCGACATATACCTGGGTAGCCGTTACATGCATCTAGTACAACTTGCGACTTATGGTTAAACCCACTGCCAGAGTAATGCCGAGTCTTTAGAGTCCCACACAGAGAGTTTCCATGCATCGGGCAAAACGTGTAGAGGCCGTATGGTTTTATGGCAGGGCTTCGATCACTTACGTGTACTTGTGCACGTATGATGATCGAGCGGATAATACTAGTGCGTTTTAGTTTAAGCCAGATCCTAGTATTATATTGATGGATTATTTTCGTCTCTTTATATTCGTATTCTTCGGAATGCGGATGCAAGTATGTATATACGGATGAAGGGCATTCTCGTAATTTCTTGGGAAAGCTTCTAGAAGGAGATGCGTCATTAGGGTTTCATTTTCTTTATGGATTTAAATTTAAATGAGGTGGAGGTGGACAAAAGATCAAGCATGACTCACCACTTAGATATTTTCAAGCATTCTTGATATTTTGAAGAGATATTTATCTCCTCAATTATTTAGCATGCTTGATTATTCTATTCTTGAGCCATCTCTTTTCCAAGCTCATTCTTCCCTAGCTTTTCCTTAAGTGACCTTCTTCTTCCTCTAAACCCTAAAGCTTTCATGTGTTGAGAATCCTAGGGTTCCAAGAGACAAACTACTCCATCTTCTTACTCTACACCATCTAGGACTTCTAGTTTAGCGAACTACAAGCCGTAGTTACCTCGGATTCGAGGTAGGATCTCGGACTATAGACTCTCAGGTGGATCATCTTTGACTCGAGGAGGCCGTCGAGGTTGCCCGATCCGTTTTGATCCTTGGAGGCTATGACGAGATGGAGGACAGCGATGAAGACCCGAAGGACTTGTATCGTGAGGTATAACTTCGTATCATAGCAGTTAACCTCATACCAAGTTAAGCTAGTTAGGGTTTAGTAACGATCTTGGAGTTCAAGTCAGTGTTGCAAGTTTTGAAAAATCGTTTTTTGCATATTCCGCTTCCTCGGGAACACGCGGGATGCACGACATCGACTTACACCACAGACCTACTACTGAGAGACCTTCATGAGCCACCATAAATGTAACGCCCCATGCCCCAGTATAGATGGTATTGTCCACTCTGGCCGAAACCACACAGTTCTGCCCTTTCAGGGCGAACCAGACCCGACCAGAGGCCACTTCCTAGGATGTCACCCATCCCAAGACTTCCCAGGACTAAGCACGCTTAACTACGGAGTTCTCAAGCTCCTGTAGTACCGATTCACTTAAAAGGCACCTCAGTAAATGAGGGTGGCATCATTACATTTATAATGCAGTTCGGTCCTCTTTCGGAATGTGTTCCGAAAATTCCCCATTGTTCTACAGTAGGTCCAACGGACTTAAGAGGTGGCCCACACAGATTCAAAAGGTGGCTCCCACCCCTTAGCATGACATTTATCATGACACTTTGTTCTGTGTGGCATTTTGTTCTGTGAGCAAGAACCAGGTCCCGACACCAATTGGGAAAGACGGCTTTGAAACCATTAAATCATTCATGCAATCAATTAGTAAATGATCGGCTTGATACTATGTTAGTCAGACAGTGCACCCCATCCCATGAGGTCGCCGTAGCACCAATTGGTCCCTTAAAATCACTTTTTACGAATGTCTTTGTTCAGTTGATAAAACTGTACATTTGTTATTACATTTTTTCCTACCATTTGCATATTAAAAAAGGTCTTTATTATAATATATCATACATATGAGGGTTTATGCGTAAAAATACTATTTTCCATGTGTTGATATATTATAATTAGCATTTGGTAGGAAAATGTATATAATATTATTGACCTAATCCTAGTAGAACTAAGTCTACTAAATATTATTTAAGTTGTTGTGCAGAATTTTTCTAAGTTGTTGTGCAGAATTTTTCCAAGACTAAAATCAAGGAAATCAAGTTGTTAAAGAAAACTTGCCTAATTAAGAAAGCAAAACTTGGAGACCAAGTCTGGCAGCAACTACGAGAAGATTTCAAAGATCTAAAGGTCCCAGATATTGCCACATGTCATAAGGATGAAGCCCTAAAATTTTGATCAAGAGATCTTGACCAATGGCCGCGGATCCACGGCCATACCCCCCTTAGGCCGCGGATCCGCCGCAATACAGAGGAGTTAGGGTCTGCTATTTTTAGGGGGTGAATCTTTGCTGTTAAACTTCTATGTAAGAAAAGGTTCTGGCTTTGGGACTGTAAATAAAGACCGAGAGCCTCTTGGAAAAATCATCAAGTCGACGAGATCACAAAGTCCAAGACGGCTCACGCATCCAGACTGATCATCAACTGTTCGTCTACCTCCTTAGAAGAGATCGAGAAGCAAACTAGTCTTTGTAATCATTTTCTAAGGAATCAAAGTGTAATGAATATTGTTGATTAATAAAGGTAGCTTTCTTTTTCTTATTCTATTTCTTCGTAGTTTAATTATGCATTTTCTCTCCATCTCTTTTTCTCCCAACATGCGCGAGTAATTCTCCGCTTGTTAGGGTTCGTAAGATTAGGATAGGCTAATGGATGCTGAACATCTCTAAACCCTTTTTAAATCCTATAAAGTTTATGAACTTTGTCAAAAGAATCATTAACATCCTAATCGGGCGCGCTAACAATTCCTTGTTAGTTCCGATCGCGATTAGAGATTAGATTAATGATTGTTTTGGTAAAGGCTAGATATGAACGGAGTTCCGTGTCGAGATAAGGGTTAAGAGTGGGATTCCTTTTCCCTCCAGAAACCCTAATCTACACGCATCACCGTCGTTGTAGTTTTAAATCTATTAAAGGATAAAAAGGGTAACTTTTAATTAATCATCCATAACTACTAAATCCTAACGAACCCTACAAGCCCCCTTATTATATTAACTACATCCCTAAAATAATCTAGATCTATATTCTACATTAGTGCTTAACATAGATCTAGAAACCATTCCACAAAATTCTTTATCCCTTCTCTCTTTTTCAACACATCTAAAGTAAGAGTAAAAGGTTCAACGTTTCCCAGAGGACGATTCGTACTCATCTCGGTCTAGCTACACGTGACACCGTTATTGATTGTGGTTAACTACTTCAAAAACACTTTTTCGTATCAATCAAATGGCGCCGTTGCCGGGGATACGTGCGTAATTTTTTTAGTCTTACTATTTGTGTTGAATTCTTGACGATTCATATCATTATTAAAAAAACTGCAAATTGCATATTTAACGATTTGTGCGTAAATTTTTGCAACGAAATCTGGAGTCACAGACTTGAGGAAACAGGAGATCTAGGGTTCCAAACTTCTCTGGTATCTTTCTCAACTCTTTCTCTCTCCTCTAAAATCCAATAAAATCTATTTTTTGCAGGATTCTTTGCAAAATAGCGCCACTCAAAAATCTTTTTGCAAAAGTTTTGTGATTGGTTTTGTTTTGCATATTTTAATACGGACTTTAAGGGGCAAAGACCAAATCAAGATTAGGTGGGGATTTCATCACCCTTCCTAAGCCCCACAAATCACAAACCGAGCATCTAGATCAACCCTTCATTAATTTAAAAAATATCTAGACCAGACTCTAAGGACTGTCGCGCTCAATAAGGACAGAGGAAGGTC
Source organism: Agapanthus africanus (assembly GCA_030015575.1). Classification (NCBI taxonomy): domain Eukaryota; kingdom Viridiplantae; phylum Streptophyta; class Magnoliopsida; order Asparagales; family Amaryllidaceae; genus Agapanthus; species Agapanthus africanus. Next base: position 65,608,140 of record CM057349.1, read on the forward strand.
GTAGGTAATCTATCGTTTATCCGCATTACTTTTGTAGTGCCTAGGCAAGTGTGTCAAAGGATAGTGGTTTTTAATTAGGCTCACTACTGTGGTTCCTTCCCACTTACCTGGCACTTATCTGGCTACAAGGGTAGTACGGAGGCGGTGGAGGATTGATCCTGCAGCTTGTCCTTTGGAAGTCTAGGAGCGGTCTAGAGACTGGACCTAGGTGACCTTAGTTCTAGGGTTGCTTGTGCATTTTAGAATGATTTTTCTTGAGCCCCACTTTTTTCAAAACAAGCCAATTTTAAATCATACACACGCTGCCACTTGCACTAAACCCGCTTAGTGCATGCTTGGCTGGACACGGGATCCTAGTGCCCGTCTTGTCCGCGTTCCTGCTATCGACGCCGAAGTCGGTACTTCTTCATCTTCTTTCCCCCCACCACACACCACGACCGAGATGGACGGCACTCCATCAGATTATAACACCACGCTGCCACCGCTCGTAGGTGCGCAGAATCCACCGCGCATCTCTCTCCAAGAGAGATGCTATCCTATCCGGGGCCCCTTCCTACTTGTCTATCTATTCCACCAGCTAACGGGGAAAATTTCGAAATTAAACCCCACTACATCAATCTGCTGCCCAAATTTCACGGGCTTGAGTCGGAAGACGCATACGTTTTCATCACCAAATTCGAAAACGTATGCGCAATGATGGGTACTTCACAATTGACTGTGGATGCTATGCGCTTGCGTCTTCTCCCATTCACACTGTGCGACTTGGCAGAAAAATGGCTTTATAATACTGTCGCACACTCTATCACTAATTGGGACGAATTCGTAATAGCATTTCTTAAGAAGTTTTACCCAAACCATAAGACTGCCCGTGTTAGAAGCGAGATCAACCAGTTCACCCAGCTTCCCAATGAACCATTTTGGAAGTGCTTTGAATGTTTCAAAGATATGCTTGTCCAATGTCCTCATCATGGAATCAATAGATGGGATTTATGCCGAATTATATATGAAGGCATTAATCCAGCGACAAAGCAGATGCTTGAAAAAAATTGTCAATGCAATTTCATGTCTAAAGATGACGGTGAAGCTTGGAAATATCTGGAAGACCTTGCTGAACACACTTTGCAGTGGGAAAGCGTAAGACCACCTTCTTCTAAGGGAAGTATTCATCAGTTCGATATTTCCATCGCAGTAAAAGCCGAAATGGCAGCGATACAGAAGAAACTCGATGCTTTTGAGAACAAGTTCTCATCATTCTCCCTAAATCAGATCACACTTCCCAAGACCTTTTATGGTTGCTGTTCAGATCCTTCACACTTAACGGAAGAATGTCCTATGAATGCATCATTTCAAACTAATGCTGCTTTTCAGCAGCGACCTAGAAACGATCTTTATTCTTCCACGTAAAATCAAGGATGGAGGAATCATCCTAACTTTGCTTGGAACCAAAACCAACCCCAAAATCAAAATCAGTTCCAAAGTAATCATCAAAGACCTCCTCCACAGCAACCACAACCACAGAATCAGCTGCCCTTTTAGTCACAGAATTTTCAAAATCCGGCCAACAGTTCTACACCACAAGTGGCCGGTACTGACAACTCTTCACTCGCACAAACTTTGGATATGTTTATGAAACATACCATTCAAATGTCGGCTGAGATGAAATCTTCTATTGATACCATAAAGCAAGATTCCGCCTCCCACGGCGAAAGTATTAAATCAATAGAAAACCAACTTCCACAGTTAAACGCCGCAATGAGTGCGAGAGAGAAAGGGAAACTCCCATCTCAACCCATACCTAATCCTGGCCACTCACAAAGTTATAATGTGAGTGCCGTTACTACGTTGAGATCGAGAAAAGTGCTTAATAACCGAGTGGGTGAGCAATGTGATGATGTTAGTGACACCAATGATACCCCAACTTCTTCTTCTTCCCCTAATTCGTCTAGTCTCCCACCTTCATCCGAGCTTATTCTCCGTTTTCCCCAAGGCTCGAACCCTTCGCCCATTTCCTCGAATCTACCTAAAACGATCCCTACTCCAATTCTGGGATCCACTCCATCCCCACAATCCTCTCCAATGTTGGACCAAACCCTTATTGATAAAGCACCTTATCCAAACAGGTTAAGGGGCAACAGACTAAGTCCACAAATGGAGAAGATTGTGGAAATTTTTAAGCAAGTTAACATAAACATTCCTCTCCTAGATGCTATTCAACAAGTTCCGTCATATGCAAAAATCCTAAAGGACTTGTGCACTAGGAAGAGAAAAGTTCAAGTACCTAAAAAAGTTTTCCTTGCGAGTAATATGAGCACTGTTTTTACACAACTACTACCCAAGAAACGAAAGGACCCCGGAAGTCCTACAATTTCTATTTCCATTGGGGATAAAAATATCAATCGTGCTCTACTCGATTTAGGTGCTAGTGTTAACTTGCTTCCGTATTCTGTTTATGAGCAATTAGGGATCGGACAGTTAAAACCTGCGCATTGCACTCTTCAGATGGCCGATCGATCTATCACCCAACCTAGGGGTGAGGTAGAGGATGTGTTAATCAAAGTCGGGGAATTTATATTTCCTGTGGAATTTATCGTTATTGATACACAACCTGTGGCAAAGCTACGCAATCAAATCCCGGTGATACTCGATCGGCCCTTTTTGGCCACTTCCAACGCAGTAATCAATTGTAGAAACGGCTCTATGACCCTATCCTTTGGAAAGAAGTCAATTGAGCTTAACATTTACAAGTTGGGAAGTGAACCCTCCGAACCCTATGCTCATGTGTGTTCTGTCGAATTAATGAATGTCGACAGCAGCGAATTTGATCAACCTCATAATTCTGACTCTTTTCATATGTTGTTGCTTGACACGGACTCTTCCACCGAGTTGTCCGGGTCAACATCTAACGCTGATGAGGAACTTTTTATAGAGTCTGACGATCACCCCATTTTTTCTGATGCCATTATTCTTCGGGGTATCGACGAAAGCTTTGAGGAAATTTTCGCTGCTGAACTCGCATTTTTACAAGACACGGGTGTTGAGATGAATCAACTCCAAGACAAAGAGATTGAACCTCCACCCCTTCTTTTGGACAATCATGATAATGCGAGTAATCCATCATTACTATCACTGTGTCGTCTCTCCAAATTGAGACGCAATCCTTTTCCATTACACCTCTTATCACCTCCCCACTTTTTCACGTCGAAATGTGACATGTTCTTCCACCAACCTTGGTGCTTCATCGATAAAATTTTTGAATGGTTGGTGTTGACCTTCGGTCTTTGCAAAGCTTGGCATTGACCAATAACCTTGACCCCCTTGTGTAATTTTAAAAGATTAAAATTGTTTAACTCAAGTTTGGGGGATGGTATATTTTGGCTCTTGAAAAGAAAATGATTTTTACAAATTTGTGAGCCTAAAATAAGTTTGGGGGAGGATTTTCACTTTCATATATTCTTGCCCCCATTAATAATTTCCTCCCAAGTCTACAGGTTTTTGAGCTTAACGGATGACATCAGTGAGGACACTGCTGTAAACAGGTTTGAGGGAGGTTTGTGCTTATCTACACATCAATTTGCATCATACTTTGCATAAGCACAACATTTTCAACAATTTTTTAAAAAAATTTCTTTTATAACAAAAGGGTAGAAAGTGAAAAATTACATCTAAAAGATAAGAATAGTTTAAGAAAACCAAGAAAATTAGAAGTTTTCTTAAACGAACTAGTAATAAGTAGTTATGAGCTGTTGTCCCAAGGGTTAGTAAGATGAAGGAAGTCACTAATCTGAGGATAAAAATAAATCTGAAAATTAGTTTCTATTCTGGAAGCCAAACATTTGAATGTTGATACCCTACTATATGCACTTACACACGTCTTGAAACTCGGGATAGTAGAGGATACATTGAAATGCTCTTGTCTAAAAGCCAAAGTATGAAGGAAATGAAAAAAAATGAAGAAAATATAAAAATGGTGAAAAGAAAAATGAACACTAGTTTTGTTATCGCCAAGGCAGCAATAAAAAAATATAGCGAGGGTGCCTCTTCACTTAGTGCCCTAAGGCCAACTGGTCTGGGAGTCACTGCTAAGCCTTAGGTGGTGCAAGACGAGGAAAATATTATCACCTAATCAGCAAGCACATGAGTAATCGGTCGGTTAGTATCTCAAGAAGTATTAACGATCGCATGAAAATGTGTGAGCAAATCTAAATATTCATTAAATTAAAAAGTACTACGGCAGATGGACAAGAGTATGATAGCTTGAATTGAATTCTCCGAGTGTAGAGATGTTCTATTCACACACGTAGGGGTATATGATCGATGTTTGGATGAAAGGTAGGAACGAAAATAAAGACGATGTTTTATTGAGAGATAATACGATTTCTAACATCTTTTCATGACTATTAAGATAGGGCTCATGACAACTGAAAAACTAGTGTAGTTGGAAACTCTTATTTTCAAAGTCTTTCTTTTATGGTTCTTATCTTTATATGTAAAATTCACCATCTCTCTTTTATTATAGGATTTTGTGGGTGTAATTCGCTGAAAACCCTCAGGAGACAACACTCCTCCTACTAGGGACACCTAGAGGTTTAACAGCTTGTTGCACGTGCTCAGTGCAATCGTGTCTGCCTACGAAAGTGTGCTTAGTTTTCTCCTTTCTTTTTCTTCTTCTCTTGAATAAAGTAGTTTGCTTGGGACGATCAAAGATAAGTTTGGGGGTATTTATTTAGTGATAAAACTGCACATTTGTTATTACATTTTTTCCTACCATTTCCATATTAAAAAAGGTCTTTATTATAATATATCATACATATGAGGGTTTATGCGTAATAATACTATTTTCCATGTGTTAATATATTATAATTAGCATTTGGTAGGAAAATGTATATAATATTATTGACCTAATCCTAGTAGAACTAAGTCTACTAAATATTATTTAAGTTGTTGTGCAGAATTTTTCCAAGTTGTTGTGCAGAATTTTTCCAAGACTAAAATCAAAGAAATCAAGTTGTTAAAAAAAAACTTACCTAATTAAGAAAGCAAAACTTGGAGACCAAGTCTAGTAGCAACTACGAGAAGATTTCAAAGATCTAAAGGTCCCAGATATTGCCACATGTCACAAAGATGAAGCCCTAAATATTTGATCAAGAGATCTTGACCAATGGCCGCGGATCCACGGCCATACCCTCCCTTAGGCCGCGGATCCGCCGCAATACAGAGGAGTTAGGGTCTGCTATTTTTGGGGGTGAATCTTTGCTGTTAAACTTCCATATTTGGAAGCAAAGGTTCTGGCTTTGGGACTATAAATAAAGACCGAGAGCCTCTTGGAAAAATCATCAAGTCGACGAGATCACGAAGTCCAAGACGGCTCACGCATCCAGACTGATCATCAACTGTTCGTCTACCTCCTTGGAAGAGATCGAGAAGCAAATTAGTCTTTGTAATCATTTTCTAAGGAATCAAAGTGTAATGAATATTGTTGATTAATAAAGATAGCTTTCTTTTTCTTATTCTATTTCTTCGTAGTTTAATTATGCATTTTCTCTCCATCTCTTTTTCTCCCAACATGCGCGAGTAATTCTCCGCTTGTTAGGGTTCGTAGGATTAGGGTAGGCTAATGGATGCTGAACATCTCTAAACCCTTTTTAAGTCCTATAAAGTTTATGAACTTTGTCAAAAGAATCATTAACATCCTAATCGGGCGCGCTAACAATTCCTTGTTAGTTCCGACCGCGATTAGAGATTAGATTAATGATTGTTTTAGTAAAGGCTAGATATGAACGGAGTTCCGTGTCGAGATAAGGGTTAAGAGTGGGATTCCTTTTCCTTCCAGAAACCCTAATCTACACGCATCACCGTCATTCTAGTTTTAAATCAATTAAAGGATAAAAAGGGTAACTTTTAATTAATCGTCCATAACTACTAAATCCTAACGAACCTTACAAGCCCCCTTATTATATTAACTACATCTCTAAAATAATCTAGATCTATATTCTGCATTAGTGCTTAACGTAGATCTAGAAACCATTCCACAAAATTCTTTATCCCTCCTCTCCTTTTCAACATATCTAAAGTAAGAGTAAAAGGTTCAACGTTTCCCAGAGAACGACCCGTACTCATCTCGGTCTAGCTACACACGACATCGTTATTGATTGCGGTTAACTACTACAAAAACACTCTTTCGTATCAATCAGTCTTGTAAGTCGATATCGCGCACCCCACGTGTTCGCGGGGAGGTAGAATTTGCAAAAAATGATTTTTACAAGCTTCGCAACACCGACTAGAACCAAGGATCGTCCATAAACCTTAGCTAGCAAACTACTTGAACTTTAACTACTCGGATATGAAGTTATACCTCACGATACATATCCTTCGGGTCTTCATCGCTGTCCTCCCCGTCTACGTAGGCTCCAAGGATCGATCCGGATCGTAGCAACCTCCACGGCCTCCTCGAGTCAAAGACGATCCACCCGAGAGTCTATAGTCCGAGCTCCACCTCAAGACCGAGGTAACTATGGCAACAAGCTTGCCAAACTTGATGTCTTAGGTGATGTAGAGATGGATTTATTTGTCTCTTGAAACCCTAATTTACTCAACTCATAAGACTTTAAGGGCTTTGTAGTGAGGAAGAAGAAGAGAGCTAACATGAGATCTCACTTGAGGAAAGAGAAAGTATTTTTACAAATGATAATTCCATATGAAAATTAGATGGCTACGCTTGATATGACCACTATCATGGCATCAAAATATCTCATCAAAATATCTCACAAAAATATCTAGCTCAAATAGTCAACCTAAGTCAAGTTGTCAAGCCAACTTAAAAGGTCAAACAAAGTCAAGTAGTCAAAACTAGTAGCCATGACTCAATTATCATTTACAAAAATAACAAATACTTTCCTCCACCTCATAATTGTTTTAATCAAATAAATGGTCAAAACCCTAATGAGGTGTCTCCTTCTGTGCTCCTCCCATCCGTATATACATACCCGCATTCGTGTTCCGAGAAACACGAATACAAAGAGACGAAACTAATCCATCAATATAATACTAGGATCCGGCTTAAACCAAAGCCTACTAGTATTATCCGCCCGAACATCATACGTGCACAAGTGCATGTAAGTGATCGAAGCCCTGCCGTAAAACTATACGGCCTCTACACCTTTTGCCCAGTGCAGAGAAACTCTCTGTGTGGGACTCTAAATACTCGACACTATGTTGGCAGTGGGTTTAACCACAGGCCGCAAGCGGTACTAGCTGCACGTAACGGTCCCCAGGTAGATGTCGATAAGAAGGCCGATGAGGATAACCTATCAGAACTCCTACTGAGCCTGAATGTGACAATCTTTGTACAGTCCGGTCTGTTCGTCTAAGAGTATCGCATATCGGGCCTAGGGGGCGGTAAATGTCAGACCCCTAATAGAGGTATAAGTCGTGTCCGAAAGTAGCCCAATACACCCTGAGAAACTACTAGAATACCTACCAGTAAATCTCGCTTGCCTTGGCTAAGGACTTTGTGTAATGGTTTTCCGAACACAGCGCGATATCAACCCCCAATACCGGGAGAGACGAATCCTATCTAACCGCCACTGCCTCCAAGTGCTTCGGGACTGCACCCAACCACTACATGTTTGCACGACTCCATTGAGCCGTGGTAGGGTAGTAATCAAAGTACAGTGGGAACACACTTGAGGCGAACTAGCAGTGTCAAGTCGACGGACTTAGCTGTACTCATGTCATCTGGGTACTGCTACCCGACGACATGTATAATACCCACCAACAGTTCCCGACGAGTCATGTCTACTGTACTCATAACCTAATGAGCACCTGTATACTATCTCCAGTATGACGTACTGATGGCTGTGGGACAGACCATCTCCCCTGATGGGATGAGAAGCGTATACACTAGTCTACTGTGGAGTATCGATGGCCCGTCTCGATATTCCTACGACTAGGGACCCTTATAGGATGTGCTTATAGACTACCCAGCCCCCACTAGTGTGACTTCCATCACAACGCTGGTAATCAAGCAAAGATCCTAAGGGCTCTACCGATATGTATAAGCGATATGCTAAAGAAACATATGCACATATTGAGGTAGAAATAAACCAGGTAGAATACTACCATTTCGAGCGAGACTGTTACTATATCCGTGTATATCCCAAGCTCCCATTAAGTAATATACAATCCAGTATGATACAATAATGGCCTCTAGGGCATATATCACTAACAATCTTCCACTTGCACTAAGGCCATCTACTGGCATATCGCAGACCGAAGATCTCGAATAGCCTCTCGAACACTGTCTGAGGGATGGCCTCTGTGAGTGGATCTGCAGTGTTGTTCTCCGTATCTACTCTCCTCACCTCGATCCCCTAGGGATCAACGATCTCCCTGATCAGGTAGTACCGTCTCAAGATATGTCTGGATCTCTGATGGCACCTGAGTTCCTTCCCTAAACCTATAGCGCCATTGTTGTCATAATACTAAAGTATTGGACCAACAATGGAAGGAACCACCTGAAGTTCAATTAAGAACTTCCATATCCAGACTGCCTCTTTTTTGGCGTCTCATGCAGTGAACTACTCCGTTTTCATCGTCGAGTTTGCAACGGTGTCCTGCTTGGAGCTCTTCCAATAGACCGCCCCTCCACTGAGGCTAAAGCCATAACCTGACATGGACTTGGAGTCATTCTTATCATTCTGGAAGCTGGAGTTAGCAAAGGCCTCGATCTGGAGATCCTTTTTCGCCATACACCTAGAACATCTCCTTAGTCCTTCTCAGGCACTGATCAGTCGAAAATATTGCATTCCCAACACATCAATTTCCCTACTCTTTCTAATCATCTAAAGGTGTTTGGTATAAATATAGCACATATTAGTAATTCGTCTGCAAAATATCAAATAACATGTGTTATACATTATAACCGGCATTATGACGGAAATTAAGTGTTTATTACTACATGCATGATTTTGTATATCTCAACACTTTTCAGAGATATTGTGTGCAGAAAATTCTTCAGGTCAAAGAGCCGGAATAACAAAAGTGCCGATAAAATGCAACAAGTCAAAGACTTAAAATCTAGCAGCAACCAAGAAAGAATTATAAGATTCCAGACATCAAAAGAACACCTAAAGACTAACCCAAATACACCCCAAGAAAATGATCCAGAGATCTCCTCAAATAGCCGCGGATCCATGGCCGATCCAGGCCGAGTCGCCGTGGTTCTGTGGCCATGTTGACTCGTCGGCGCTCGAGACTTTTCTAGAGCCTTCCTTATAACGGCCTAGCTTCCTCAAGACGCTCCATTTCCACGTGGCATCTTCTGGAAGGCTCTGCATAACTACCAAGCTTTGGAGGGAAGATTCATTTGAAATTATAAAAAGGGATCTAGATCTACAATTTTGGGGTTGTTAAATGGTTCAATAGTTAGTTAGATAATTGGAGCCAAAATTCAAATTCAAGTTGAGTGACACAACTTGATACCAAAACCGTAACCCAAATCCATTTTCCAAAGCCAAATCAAGATCATTTTGAGAAGCAAATCAAGTGAACCATCATCGATCCTTTATTCGCGAAACCAATCTTCATCAAGAGCGCGAAATCCACGACGATCCAAGTCTCACGGAGATCGGGCGGAGCGAAATTCGATGGATCTAGTTACCTCTTCAAAAGGAGCGATCGAGAGCAACATCTTGTAATCTCGAATTGAGGGAATGTGTAATTAGTCGTCGATTGAATAAAGGTGATAATTGCAATTCTTGCTTTCTTTACGTTCTTGCATTATGAAACTTCTTGATTATCGATTCATTAATTTTCATGATGTGTGAGTGAAATCTCCATTTGTAACGGAATCAAGAGAATGGGTAGATCTAATGGTGATGAAATCCTTTTACTAGTTTTAAGTCTTTTGAGAATTGTTAACTCTAGGAAAATGAATCATCGATGACCTAATTTGGAGCGAGATGACTTTCTTGATTATTTCGTTGCAAATTAGAGATCAAACGATTGATGATTTTCTTTGCTGGAGGTTAGATTTGAATGATGATTAATGAAAAGATAAGGGGTAGAAGGAGAAACCCTAGTTTCTTCAATAGATCCCTAATCTTCATTCATCATCATCTTTCTAGCTACAATCTATCAAAAGATAAAATTAGTTATAATTAGTATTCATCATGGCTACCAATTTGATCGATTTCTACAAGTTATTCTACAAATCTTGATAACTAAATTGATTGGGACATTTCTTGATTCTTGATTCTAGATCTTTATTTTCTTTATATTTCTTGAAATTAAAACTCACAAATCTTGAATCAATTTTCTTGCATTTTCTTTTATCTTTTCATTTCGACTCATCTAAAACAAGATCGACCAAAACACACATCTCAGTGGACGATCCGTTTTCATTAACGCGCTACATTGACACCGTTAATTGATTGCAGTATAAATTTCTTTGGTTGTGATTAAAACTTTTCCAAATACACACGAAGATGATCAATCAGGCACATTAGAATGTTCTTTACTGCTTCTCAGTGCTTCTCCCCTGGGTTTGACTGATACCGGCTTACCACGCTTAGTGCGTAAGATACATCTGGTCTGGTACACAACATCGCATACATTATAGAGCATACCGCAGAAGCGTAGGGTATAATCGGCATGCGAGCCCTTTCCAATTCAGTCTTGGAAGACATCTCTTTGGAGAGAGTGATTCCGTGATAAGCCGGTAGACTACCGCGCTTAGAATCGTCCATACTAAATATTTTCAGTATGGTGTTGTTGTACCTTGACTGTAAAAGTCCCACCATTCTCTTTGATCTATCACGATAGATCTGGATTCCTAGAATCTAGTTGGTATCACCCAGGTGTTTCATGGAGAACCTCTGTGACAAGAAATCTTTGACTGATTGTAACATAGGACTATCATTTCCTATCAAGAGAATGTCATCCACGTACTCAACGAGGAATTCCACAGTTCTTCCTACAATCTTACTATAAATGCATGGTTCATATGGATTTTTGATAAAATCGAATTCTTTGACTGTATCAATAAAAAAAGATATTCCAACTCCACGATACCTGCTTTAGTCTATAAATGGACTTAAGCAACTTGCACATTGTCCCGCTGCTCCTACTCTGATTGAAACCCTCTGGCTGATCCATATATACGCACTCTTCCAAATTACCATTTAGAAAATCTGTCTCTACATCCATCTGCCGAATCTCAAAATCTTGGTAGGCAGCAATGGCAAAAAGGATCCAAATGGATTTGAGCATAGACACTGAAGAAAAGGTTTCATCATGGTCCAAACCAGGTCTTTGATGAAAACCTTTTGCAACAAGTCTAGCCTTATAGGTTTCAACCTATCCATCTACACCAATCTTCTTTCTGAAGATCCATTTGCAGCCTACGGGTTTTACCCCTTCTGGAGCAATGTTCAAAGTGCATACTTTGTTGGTGTACATGGACTCCATTTCGGTCCGCATTGCATCCAGCCATTTTACCGAGTCACCGCTCTGAATGGCCTGCTGGAAGCTAGTTGGCTCATCATTGTCAATGGTGCAATCCTCTCTATCCCCGTCTATGAGAAAACCGTAGTATCTCTTGAGTGGATGAGACTGCCTACTAGTCCTGCGGGTATATTGGCGTAGGGATGTCCGGTTCTTTTGAAACCTCTGGTTCTACCATACTTTCAGTAATAGTTTGTGGTTCTGGAATTTCTTCCAGTTCTATTGCGCTCCTACTATTTCCTTTTAAAAAACTGATTTTCCAAAAAATGGGCATGACGAGGAACAAAAACCTTTTGTTCCTCTGCGTAATAGGAAAGATACCCCCTGGAGTCCTTTGGGTATCCCACAAACCTACACAGTACTGAGCGTGCCTCGAGCTTGTCCGCATACTGCTTTTTGACGAAAGCTGGACATCCCTATTTCTTCAAATACTGAAGATAGGGTTTCTTCCCACTCCACATCTGATATGGTGTGGTAGGCACAGTCTTGGTAGGAACCGTATTCAAAAGATATGCAGCTTATTCTAGTGCATAACTTCGAAAGGATCGCGGCAACTTGGCGTTACTCATCATGGAACGAACAATATCCAATAGGGTTCTGTTCCGTCTTTCCTATAAACGTTTGTGTTGTGATGTGTATGGAGGAGTAAGCTGAGAGAGAATCTTATTCTCTTTTAGGTAATCCAGGAACTCGGCAATTTAAGTATTCACTACATCGATCAGATCTCAGTGTCTTGATACTTTTGCCTGTTTGTTTTTCCATATCATTCTTATATTCTCGGAACTTTTCAAAGGGTCTCGGATTTATGCTTCGTCAAGAAGACATAGCCTAACCTAGAGAAATTATCCGTAAAAGTAATGAAATAGGAATAACCACTTCGTGCATCTGTAGATTTTGGACTACACACGTCACTGTGTATGAGTGCCAAGAGCTCGCTTGCTCTTACTCCGTGTCCAGTGAACGGAGTCTTTGTCATCTTTCCTATGAGACAAGATTGACAAGTTGCATAAGATTGATATTCGAACGGATCCAAATATCCCTCTCTATATAACTTCGTCAACCGTGTTTTATTGATGTGACCCTATCTACAATGTCATAAGAAAGCCTTATTTAATTCTGGAGACTTTCTTTTAAGTGTGTTCTGGACGTTTGAAAACCTGAGCGTGATTCAATATATACTGTCCTCTAGTGTACCTGACCCAATCAAACTTTGATTTAGGTGGATATGAACCACATCGCTTACAAACTAGATTTGGCACACACAAACAGTTACGTAGAATCAATATCTTCCCACTTGTCAATTTTAGATGATATACCCTACGGATACAGCGTCCACGCTCATTCCATTAGCATCCCTGAGAGTCATATCACCTGCCCTGATAACTCTACAGTTTCTGAAGGTCTGTAATGAATTACAGATATGAGATCTTGATCCGGTATCTTGTACCCAGGAAGTAGAGTTAATTGACAGACTGTTTTCAATCACTAACACACCCGAAGTCGAAGCCACAACATGCTTCGGATCCTGGATTCTGTCTTTCCAAGCCCTGCATTCCTTCTGCCAATGTCATTTCCCGTAACAATAGGAACATCCCTCCTTCCCTACTGTTAACCCCAAAACTTTTGCCCTTTCCTTTTCTTATACCTTACCGACACCGCTTATCAGCTTTATGGAAGTCTTCTTCTTCTCACCCTTGGCATCTGCCTTAGATTCAGAAGAGGAAGATTCTCCAATAAGCAGAGCGGGTGTCTCCCTGGTTTCCTTTCACGGGCCCTCAACTGGAAGTATAACTTTCTTTCTCTAGGCGTAAGTAGGAGATAGGGACATTAGAATCAAGTCAGCATATGACTCGTTCTCCAACGTGGTCTCCATGTCCGTAAGCTATTTAATATAGCTAATCATTGTAGGGACGTGGTCCCCTACAGATTATCCGACAACCAACCTCGCTTGAAGCAATTTATTCGAGGTCTCATATCTGGCGATATAAGATTGCTCTCCATATAAAACTTTGTTATGGAGGAAGATAGAAACTAAGTCCATTTTCTCGTGCTGCCTCTGGCATACACCATCAACTGAGGCCAACATGAGACATTTGGCATTCGCACAGTCTTTTTCCCTCGTCTTATGGATATCCTTATCCGCGACGGTGGAAACTGGACCTGGGACGGCGAGGGATTGAGTAGTAATGAGGTAGTCCAACTTGTCATAGGTAATGGACATCTGGACAAACCTTTGCCAGTCTTTATAGTATGACTAAGTCATTTTATTATCTATCTGTAACCTAATCTGGTCACCCGGTCGCTGCAATAAGGAGAGAGAGAAGAAAACACTGAGCATGATGCTCTTGCAAGTTTAGATTGGTTTTTAGTTTATCTAAACAGGATGGTTCCCACCGTTTCTCGAATCCTTCCTTAAACCATAAAAGAAGAATTAGTCAGGATTGATCTCATCGTACAATACTTGCTTAACCATTCGGCCAGGCTATTGTTGGTACTTCGAGGGAGGTTTTACGACGCTTTCGCTAAGTTCCTTAATTAAATAACCTTTTTTCCCTAGAGGCGTAGCCCCGCTAACATTGTTCTAGACACTTACTTGGTTTATAGCATTGATCGTTAAGTGAAGAATCTCCCGAGGAGTAGCGGATACTCACAGTAGGATCAGGATCCAAATATCATTGTGTGATAATGCTGAAGGAATCGTACCAACATTATCAAACTCCAAATGGTATGCAGCACTAGCAAGTTTCAGTTTCTTTAGAAACTCCCGATGTGGATTTTTGCCCTATGCTCTTATGACCTTGACGAAGGCTAACATATCATAAGTCACATGTCAAGTTCTACCCGTCATTGTCCAGGTTAATTTGAACCCACCCGTACATACTCTTGACGAAGGCCAAAATAGTAGTATGACTGTCCCAAACCAACGCATCCATCTATGCTACAGATGAATATCCAGCAGCTACCAATCACTATACCTTGATGAAGGCCAACGTACATAGCTTGAATACTACTGACTATTCATATGAAATGATGGAGGCCTACGAATGGTTTTGGCAAAACCGTGAATATAGTGAACTTGATATAATCGAAGGAACCTGATAGCTTTTAAAAGGAGTGGTTTAAGCTCCGCATTTAAAAGTCTGCTGTTTTAAAATAACCGAGTGGTTTTAAAATTTGTTCCAACGATTCAGCTTTGGTTTGTTTGCTTTGCATTAATTTAATGCAGTTCCATCAATTAACCTACCATTGCAGAAAACAACGAAAATACAACGTACGCTTATGCCATTCGCATTCGCCACGGGGCCCCGTCATCACCCGTTAGGTTACTTAACTAACGACAGAGCGGGGGCTGGACTAGCGCGGATGAAAAACATAACCAACGTCTATTATATAATACATATATAATAATACCCATTCGTCAGACGCAATGATAGGTATTCCAGATCATAGATAAACACATTGGATATACTAGGAATTCCGTATTTCGTTGAGCCTGTAACGAAACACGGATTCCACGGTCGTGATGAATAGCCAAACCCCACCCTAGACCCCTACGGGTGCGGCAAACTACCCGCCAAATAACCAAAGTGAAGTAACCTTCCTCAACAAAGTGAGTAGGCTACTCGGCACTTCAAAGTACCCGGTAGTTTGTACACCCCATCTTGGGTCTATCCTAGGAGAAAAAACAGTAAAAGAAATAATACAACGGTGGCTACAACGTCAACCCGGATGTACCCTGCAAAAATAATATTATATCACTTTACAAATTTATACATCAAATGAAAGAATGAAAACCCTCATCTCACATCCCCGGCTATTCATCCACGACGATCCAACAAGTTCATATACACAATCCATCACAACAACATCACAGATATGTGCAACCCCGACTAATCGACGTATAGAAGTTAGTCGACGTTTCCAAACACATATATATATCACAGAGCTTTTAAAGTAACTACGACATTAGAATTCCACACGCAATTAGCAAACTTAAACAATTTTCTAAACACTTGAAAATCCAGTGAGCTAAAGTTCCAAAACTGAAAGTTTTGAGCCAATCCGGGAGTAGAAACGAACTCGAAACCCGCCCGAATTTTCGCGGAGGTGAAGACACATGATAATATGTCAAATGGGGGGCCTGGGGTGCCCACCCCAGGGGGCCACCATGAGGTGGCCCCCAAAGGAGGACAGACCCGAGAGCACCTGTTTCCGGTGCTCTCGGGTCAGCAGCCACCAATTGGTGGTCTTGGGGGGTGTCCCGGCTGTTGGTCCCTTCCGGGTGTCCCCGGGGTGCACATGCTTCACCCCGCGGCTCTCGATTCAAACAGTGAGCCCGCGGGGTGTGCAAACAACTCAAAACCTCACTTTTGAAAACTATTTTTGTCGACAGTTTTTTCGCGACAAAAACGACGGAATTCTAACATCGCTACAAGCTATCTAAGGTTTATGAGTGGCTCTGATACCACTGTAAATCAATGTCGCGCACCCCACGTATTCGCGGGGAGGCGGAATTTGCCAAAAATGATTTTTACGAGCTTCGCAACACCGACTAGAACCAAGGATCGTCCATAAACCTTAGCTAGCAAACTACTTGAGTTTTAACTACGTGGATACGAAGTTATACCTCACGATACATGTCCTTAGGGTATTCATCGCTATCCTCCTCATCTACGTAGGCTCCATGGATCGATCCGGATCGTAGCAACCTCCACGGCCTCCTCGAGTCAAAGATGATCCACCCGAGAGTCTATAGTCCGAGCTCCACCTCAAAACCGAGGTAACTAGGGCAACAAGCTTGCCAAACTTGATGTCCTAGGTGATGTAGAGTATGAAGATGGATTTATTTGTCTCTTGAAACCCTAATTTACTTAACTCATGAGACCTTAAGGGTTTTGCAGTTTGGAAGAAGAAGAGAGCTAACATGAGAGCTCACTTGAGGAAAGAGAAAGTATTTTTACAAATGATAATTCCTTATGAAAATTAGATGGCTACCCTTGACATGAACACTATCATGGCATCAAAATATCTCACAAAAATATCTAGGTCAAATAGTCAACCCAAGTCAAGCGGTCAAGCCAGGTTAAAAGGTCAAACAAAGTCAAGTAGTCAAAACTAGTAGCCATGACTCAATTATCATTTACAAAAATAATAAATACTTTCATTCACCTCATAATTGTTTTAATCAAGTAAATGGTCAAAACCTTAATGAGTTGTCTCCTTCTGTGCTCCTCTCATCCGTATATACATACCCGCATTCGTGTTCCGAGAAACAAAAATACAAAGAGACGAAATTGATCCATCAATATTGTCACGCCCCGCTTCCCAGTGTACGGCGAAGTGGACGCGACGAGGTCCGCTACGTATGTACTCAAAAGTATATACGCTAAGCGTAGCTAAGCAATATAAAATAATCACAAGAGACAAATGATATTAAAATAACAGCAACTTTTATTAATAACATTCTTTGTACAATGCATGAAATGAAAATACAACTGGAATGAAAAAGCAATGCCTAAACAGTGGCATAACAGAAATGAAAAATACTGGAAAGAACAAGGTACAATTATCTAGAGCTCTGGGTCTTCTTGGAACTGCTCCAAATCTTCACCGGTGGGCTCGATCTCAGCTTGGTCCAACGCACCTGACGACATTCAAAGAAGAAAGAAATAGAATGTCGTAAGCGAACAGGTCGCTCGGTAAGTCCCAAAGAATAAGAAGAATGAGAATGACAGAGTAACAGTATTTTCTAAAGTATTATATTGTTGAATATTATGGAACATTGTTTAACGCTGTTGTTTGTAGCTTGGTACAGAAGGATGCCAGTGTATACGATGGGGATCTCTATATGCTAGAGATCAGGGCAAAAGGAAAGTACAAGGAACCGTTATGCCACGGTACAACAGCAATAGGATTCAGGTTAGGTGTCTTAATCTGACCACCTCGTGCCACCTTTAACACCTTCCGTACCAATCTACCCCTTAAACCCCGTAGTGTTTTAACAGTATTGTAGTATTGGAATATGTAAATTGGGTGACTGACCAAAACCATGATATCAGTAAACATGATGTAACTGTATAATCAGGTAAATGGAATATCAGGATAATGGATGAATATCCATGGTTTGATTCAGTCAAAATGAATATATTGTTAACTGGATTCCTGGATTCATGTATTCAAATTGTATTGGAATATAAAAGAATATAGATTGACTTGAATCATATTCAAGTCAGAAATTAGTCAGACTCTAACCCGAGTCAGACTAAAAGAAAGATAAATTTGAAGTTCAATATTAGTTAGGGGCCTTATTGTAATTTATGAAACTTGAGGGGGTTTTATGTAAAAAGTACTTTTGTATAGTTTTCAAAATACACCTCAAGTATTTAATAATCGTCTTTATTGTTATAATAAATGTGAATTTTATTTGTGTTATTCTAGTGAATATATCCTAATAAAAGTATTAATTGTTTTATCTGAAATTCATGGTATTTTAGTGTAACTTTTAATCTTGTAATTTTTTAGGAAAATGTGAAAATTTCATATTATAATAAAATAGGTGTTCAAATGATAATTATATATATATTAACACATGAATAATTTTTAAATGAATATTTTATTTTCAAAAATCTCATTTTCCTTAATTATCGTATTTTAAACCTTTCGAGACCGAATGCTCCTTGCGGAGGTCTGAATCTCGCACTACTAGCCTACGGGTGCACGATGAACCGTACTATCCCTAACAGGTTCCCCAAAAGTGGGTTGTACCGGCGCTTTGCTTAGGTTTAACAAATACTTTTCATTTGGGAAAACGGTT
Source organism: Agapanthus africanus (assembly GCA_030015575.1). Classification (NCBI taxonomy): domain Eukaryota; kingdom Viridiplantae; phylum Streptophyta; class Magnoliopsida; order Asparagales; family Amaryllidaceae; genus Agapanthus; species Agapanthus africanus. The sequence continues at coordinate 65,626,456 of CM057349.1, forward strand.
TTATAAATATGGGGTATTTAATTGCAAAAAGTATAGTTTTCCGTATTTTAGTTGTTAGGGTTTTCTAAGCCAACTAGCCTACTTCTAAGGTCTAAACGATAAGTCATTAGAAGTCTCAAATCGCCTCTTCACCGCCAATTGTGGCCAGGTAAGTACAAGTGAGGAGGGAGGGATCCGCTCACGAATCGTGAGACGGGCCTTTTAAAGTTACCCAAGCTCACTTGCCTAGCCTAGACACCACAAAGTCAGTTTAGATAAACGATCGATGTCCATGACCAATCGTGCTTTCATTTTATTAAAAGATTTTACTTAGAAATGTTTACAACTTAAAGCTTTCAATAAAGGTTATAAAGATTAGGGTATTTTAGTGAAAAGTCCTGTAATTTCGTATCCTGTATTTTTGATATTTATCAATTAGGGTTATATTGAGTGTGTGTAGGGGTAGGTCATTACCCCGTGACTTATATTAAGTTTTGGTGAAGTTTAAAGGTAAAACATGCTATGTTAAACATAAAGGTATTATAGCGCAAGAATACGGTATTCGAAAACGTTATCATTTTATGTGTGAAATTTCATTCAAATTGGGTTCTACAAGTTTAGTGATCAAGATAAACCTATTTAGGAGTGAGAGAATTTATTAAACTAAGAAAAATGAACTTCATGGTATTTTTATGAAAAGAGTACGGTTTTGCAAAGAACTTATCATTTCATGTGAAAAAGTTTGATTAAATTGGTTTATGGGTGATTAATAGTCAACATGAATATGGGTAGATAGTATGTATTAGGTGACAAGTGGAAATTTAGAGAAAAACCGAATCGGAAATCGGTTTGTCCGATTTCCGTCGGGTTCCAAAAAGTCGTATATTTTTACTTATAGAAAAGAGAGATAGAGGGGTTGGGACTTACGGTTTGGACAAGCTAAGGAAGCTAAGGGATGTGGTGGTTGTCGATTCGTAGAAAACGTCGCGAAGGTTCTGATCCGGTCGCCGGAATCCGTCGTCGATTTCGGCAGCGCTTCGCTTCTCGCTCTTCGTACCGAGTTCTCGAGAATTTGGGAGAGTAGACTTAGAGTGGTGAGGTGAAATGGTAGAGGGTAGGGGTCTTTATATAGGGCTAGGCTAGGGTTAGGGTTAGGATAAAAAATATTAAAAGAAAATATAAAAAAACATTAAAAATTCATTAAAAATCATTAAATCTAGGAGTAAAAGGGATTTATTGGCCAAATCAAAATCGATCCAGGTATAATAAGTGTGCAAGAGGTTTGACCAAGTCAAGAGCCAACTTTTCTCAGTTGGTGACTCGGCCGTCCGGCCAAGTCCGGCCGGCGGCGCCGGACCGAGTCGGCCGAGTCGCCGGCCGGCGGCGCCGAGTCGGGCCCAGTCAAGGGTCCAATGGCCGGGGGTTTTCCTGAGGAACAACTTGGTATTTTTACTTTTTATTGTCCAGTACATATTTTGGGAGTTATGGCCTTTTTACCGTTGACTTCCAAAAAAAATAAAACAAAATAAATACACAAATAATCTGGGGCATGGGATTTGAACTCCGGTGGCTTGGTTCATCAGTGCAAGGTATTACCAATGAGCTACAAGCTCCTTCTTGTAATTATTGTAAGGAATTAGATACTTAAATTGTTTCCAGCAACATTAATACTCCCAGTATACACTATATTTAAAGCAAATTTTTGGTATACAAAATTGGAGTTGTTACAATCTACCCTCCTTACAAAAATTTCGTCCTCGAAATTTACAACTTTTATTTAAGGACTAATTTACAAAAAGGTGCGGATATCTTGCACGCATCTCATCCTCCCTTTCCCACGTGGATTCTCCTGGAGTGTCTTTCCTCCACATTACCCGGACCAAATTAACTTCTTTGTTCCGAAGTGTCTTCACTTTCCTGTCCAGGATCTCCACAGGTTGTTGCTCACAAGACAAATCGGGCTGTATCGTGAGTTCGGAATGATCAAGTACATGGCTGGGGTCACTCACATACCTTCTGAGTTGAGATATGTGGAACACGTTATGCACTCCTTCCAGTGAGGGTGGAAGCGCTAAACGATATGCCACTTCACCGACTCGTTCGAGTATATCGAACGGTCCAATGTATCTCGGACTCAACTTTCCCCGTCTTCCAAATCTGATCACTCCGCGATTCGGAGAGATTTTCAGAAATACATGATCTCCTAGCTGGAACTCCAAGTGTCGTCTCTTCGCATCAGCCCAGTGTTTCTATCTATCTTGGGCTATGCGCATTCTTTCCCTGATAGTACGAACCACATCGATGGTCGCTACTATCATCTCTGGTCCAAGGAGTTCTCTATCTCCGATGTCGTCCCAACTTAATGGCGATCGACACTTCCTTCCATATAATGCTGCAAAATGTGCCATTCCTATGCTTGCTTGGTAGCTGTTGTTGTACGCAAACTCCACAAGACGCAGGTGATCCTCCCACGATCCTTTGAAGTCGAGCATACATGCTCTGAGCATATCCTCCAAGATCTGAATAGTTCGTTCTGACTGACCATCTATTTGTGGATGATAAGCCGTGCTGAAGTTCAGACTTGTTCCCAAGCTAGCTTGCAGACTTTGCCAAAATTGCGATCGGAACCTGGTGTCACGATCGGAGACAATGCAGACCGGTACTCCATGAAGTCTCACAATTTCCTGTATGAGTTCATGGGTATCAGAGATAGTACAGTATGAAGAGTTTCAATCTTAAATTAGATTATTACCTCCATGTACTTCTTCGCTAATGTCTCAGTTGATTGGCCAACTCGAAATGGGATGAAGTGAGCCGACTTTGTGAGTCGATCCACAATGACCCAAATCGCATCGTTACCCTTTGTGCTGCGAGGAAGAGCGGTTACAAAGTCCATCGTGATGTGCTGCCACTTCCATTCTGGAATTGGTAACGGTTGAAGTAGTCCAGCTGTCCTGTGATGTTCAGCCTTTACCTGCTGACACACCAAACATTTGGCGACACTCCTGGCTACTTCACGCTTCATTCCATGCCACCAATAATTCTGACGTAGATCTTTGTACATTTTGGTACCTCTAGGATGTACTGAATAGGGAGAGCTGTGAGCTTCTTTCATTAACTCTTCCCGAACAGGACCCTTTGGTACACACAATCTGCTGCCGTATCTCAAAGATCCGTCTTCATGAATGATGAAATCTGTTCTGAGTCCATTCTCCACTTGTTCTCTGATCTTTTGCAACTTAGCATCGCTGGCTTGAGCTGCTTTGATCTGATTGACAATATTTGATTGAACTTGCAGACTCATCAAATTTGAAACATCACCTGGCATGACTAGTTCGATCTCCATCTGATATAGGTCTTGCTGAAGCTTCCACTGAGCGGTGAGATTCATTGCTAATGGTTGGCGACTAAGAGCATCAGGTACTACGTTTACCTTTCCTGGATGATATTGCAAGTTGATGTCGAAGTTTGCCATGAGTTCTAACCATCTTCTCTGCCGCATATTCAACTCCTTCTGAGTAAACACATACTTCAGACTCTTGTGATCTGTGTAGATGTTCACTCGTTCACCAAGTAAGTAGTGGCGCCAAATCTTGAGAGCAAAAATGACGGCTGCCAACTCCAGATCATGCGTCGGATAATTGCGCTCATGAGTCTTCAGTTGTCTTGAAGCATAAGCCACAACCTTACCGTGCTGATGTAGAACACATCCTAGTCCCTTACCGGATGCATCACAATGTACTTCAAATCCTCCAGATTGATCCGGTATGACGAGAATAGGTGCAGATGTCAGTCTTGATTTGAGTTCTACGAAAGCTTGCTCGCATGTTTCTGACCACACAAATTCTTCATCTTTTCGTGTGAGCTTGGTCAGGGGTGTTGCTATCTTCGAAAAGCCTTCAATGAATCTTCTGTAATATCCAGCTAAGCCCAAGAAACTCCGAATATCCTTCACTGATTTTGGTGTAGGCCATTCGCTGACTGCTGAAACTTTTGCTGGATCCACAGAAATCCCTTCTCCTGATACGATGTGTCTAAGAAAACCAACTTGTTTTAGCCAAAACTCGCACTTGCTGTATTTGGCGTAAAGCTTATGTTGTCGAAGTGTTTCCAGGACAATTCGTAAGTGCTCCGCATGTTCTTTCCGATTCTTAGAATATACCAGGATGTCGTCGATGAAAATGACAACGAACCTGTCTAAATACTCCCGGAAGACTTGGTTCATAAGGTTCATGAAGATTGCAGGTGCATTGGTCACTCCAAATGGCATTACTAGAAATTCGTAATGTCCATAGCGAGTTCTGAAAGCTGTTTTGTGAATATCAGCTTCCTTGACCTTCACTTGATGATAACCTGAACGAAGATCTAGTTTAGAGAAGACACAAGATCCACTTAGCTGATCGAATAAATCGTTGATGCGCGGAAGTGGATATTTGTTCTTTATAGTAACTTCGTTCAAGGCCCTATAATCGATGCACATTCTGTATGAACCTTCCTTCTTCTTTACCAATAGTACAGGTGCTCCCCAACTTGAAGTGCTAGGACGAATCCATCCTTTCGCAAGTAATTCGGCCAACTGTGTTCGAACTTCCTTCAATCCTTCCGGACTTAGTCTATACGGTGCTTTGATTACTGGTTGTGCTCCTGGTACTAAGTCAATACTGAATTCAAGAGCTCGATCGGGAGGCAAACCTGATATATCGTCAGGGAATACATCGTCGAACTCTCGAACTACCTCCGGTCTTGATTGTTCCTCTTCCTGAGCTGCTGCAACTACTGCTTCCCTTGGCTTTGCTTTGTAAGTACTTGGCTCCAGGGTGCGATCTCCACTCTTGAAGTAGAAGACCGGATGATCTGGAATCTCAAATACTACCCTCCTTTGACGACAGTCGATGGTAGTATAAAAGGTTCCAAGCCAGTCCATTCCTAGAACCACATCGAAGTTTGGTATGTCCAGTACCTTGAAGTCGGCATAAAACTCTCGACTGCAGATGACGACTGGACACATGCTGTATCCCATAGTTGCCTTTAGAACACCATTTCCAGAACTGACGTTCCAGCTGGATACAAGCGGTGAGACTGGAATCGCATGGGTTCGGACAAACCGTTGCGACATAAAGCAGTGGGATGCTCCAGTATCAAACAGTGCAAGTGTAGGTAGTGAAGCTACTAGGATTGTACCTAAGGTATATGGGATAGGTTTTAGGTATAGGGAAAGTGTGCAGGTAAACAAGACTAAAAGATAAGTTTGAGAAAGAACATTTACCAGTGATGACTTGGCCAGTGGCCTCAGCTTCTTCCACAGACATCATGAAAGCCTGACGCTTCGGCACATTCCTCCTGGCCTGAGGAGCATTCCTCTGAACGTTCCTTTGAGCTTGATGGAACTGTCGAGGAGGTGGTGCAGCTTGTGGTACCCTAGGTGGTGCAGGCAGTGCAAGTCTGGTAGCAGGTGCCTGAAGAGCTGATCGTTGCTGATAAGCATTTGCTGGCCTTGGTGCAGCAACTGGGTTCTGCCTTTGGGGACAAGATCCAATATCATGAGTAGCTGAACCGCAAACTAAGCAGAGGCGGTTGGCTCGACGGCAGTCCTTCATCATATGTCCAGTTCTCTTGCAGTAAGTGCAAAAGGCTGGGCTAGGACGATGAGTTGGTACTCTGGGTCGCCTCGGCATGAAAGATGGTCTGGACGTGGCTCCACCCGCTATCTGGTTGGCATGGCGCTTGACTCCTGCAGACTGAGGTCTGCCCCTCTCTTTTATCACTGCCTCATAACTGCGGGCAGCTTCTAGGGCTTCCTCATGAGTCAAAAACTTTCCTGTGGCTAGAGCAGCCTTGATCTCTGTGTCCAAACCTTGCTGAAAACAACGGGCTTTGATCTAGTCCGTCGGTATCAAGTGTGCCGCGAATCTGTTTAAAGATTGTGTTAGCTGTGTAGTATGTGATATTTTAAAAAATTGAACTATTGTGACATATCTTACCGGCTCAACATAGTGAACTCAGCATCGTATTCATCTACCGATTTCTCCCACATTGATCCTTGCTGTAGATGAATAAACTGCTGCTCCATAGAGAACCTGGCAGTCACAGGGAAATATTTCGCGTCAAACTTCTCGCGAATGTATTCCATTCAATCGGCTGTGCTAGACGGGTTTCTTCCGCCTTCCACCAATTGCGGGCATTATCTGTGAGCTGTAGTTTCGCTACACGGACCCAAGCGTGGTCTGGCACTTGAGCTGCTGCCAGATCGTCTTCGATACTTTGTACCCATTCTTCCGCTTCAAGAGGGCTTCCTTTACCAGAGAACTGCTTTGGGTGCAAAGCCCTGAATTGCTTTACTCCCGGTGCATCGTTATCAGGACGGCTCAATAGTTGTTGCTGTCCCTCGAGAAGACTGCGGATCGCATCAAATAGCATTGTTTGCTCAGTGGGTGGTGCCGGAACAACTGGTGTGAGAGGTAGTGCTGGTGGGGTGTTGTTAACGTTGGTGCTGGTGTTGTTCGGGGAATCCATAACCCTGAAGAAAAATTTGGATTAGGACAGATTCAAATACATGAAATGATAAGATTCAAGGAATAGAGATTTGCAAGTTTCAAAGAACATGAATTGTAAAGAATGTTTTAGTTGCTGGTTCTTGTGTTATATTGCTTAGGTTGTTCACGCAGACCAGAACTGCATGACAGGGATTCATACAGCTCTGACCTGCATGGGCCACCAACAAAACCTGTCACGCCCCGCTTTCCAGTGTACGGCGAAGTGGACGCGACGAGGTCCGCTACGTATGTACTCAAAAGTACATACGCTAAGCGTAGCTAAGCAATATAAAATAATCACAAGAGACAAATGATATTAAAATAACAGCAACTTTTATTAATAACATTCTTTGTACAATGCATGAAATGAAAATACAAATGGAATGAAAAAGCAATGCCTAAACAGTGGTATAACAGAAATGAAAAATACTGGAAAGAACAAGGTACAATTATCTAGAGCTCTAGGTCTTCTTGGAACTGCTCCAAATCTTCACCGGTGTGCTCGATCTCAGCTTGGTCCAACGCACCTGACGACATTCAAAGAAGAAAGAAATAGAATGTCGTCAGCGAACAGGTCGCTCGGTAAGTCCCAAAGAATAAGAAGAATGAGAATAACAGAGTAACAGTATTTTCTAAAGTATTATATTGTTGAATATTATGGAACATTGTTTAACGCTGTTGTTTGTAGCTTGGTACAGAAGGATGCCAGTGTATACGAGGGGGATCTCTATATGCTAGAGATCAGGGCAAAAGGAAAGTACAAGGAACCGTTATGCCACGGTACAACAGCAATAGGATTCAGGTTAGGTGTCTTAATCTGACCACCTCGTGCCACCTTTAACACCTTCCGTACCAATCTACCCCTTAAACCCCGTAGTGTTTTAACAGTATTGTAGTATTGGAATATGTAAATTGGGTGACTGACCAAAACCATGATATCAGTAAACATGATGTAACTGTATAATCAGGTAAATGGAATATCAGGATAATGGATGAATATCCATGGTTTGATTCAGTCAAAAGGAATATATTGTTAACTGGATTCCTGGATTCATGTATTCAAATTGTATTGGAATATAAAAGAATATAGATTGACTTGAATCATATTCAAGTCAGAAATTAGTCAGACTCTAACCCGAGTCAGACTAAAAGAAAGATAAATTTGAAGTTCAATATTAGTTAGGGGCCTTATTGTAATTTGTGAAACTTGAGGGGGTTTTATGTAAAAAGTACTTTTGTATAGTTTTCAAAATACACCTCAAGTATTTAATAATCGTCTTTATTGTTATAATAAATGTGAATTTTATTTGTGTTATTCTAGTGAATATATCCTAATAAAAGTATTAATTGTTTTATCTGAAATTCATGGTATTTTAGTGTAACTTTTAATCTTGTAATTTTTTAGGAAAATGTGAAAATTTCATATTATAATAAAATAGGTGTTCAAATGATAATTATATATATATTAACACATGAATAATTTTTAAATGAATATTTTATTTTCAAAAATCTCATTTTCCTTAATTATCGTATTTTAAACCTTTCGAGACCGAATGCTCCTTGCGGAGGTCTGAATCTCGCACTACTAGCCTGCGGATGCACGATGAACCGTACTATCCCTAACAGGTTCCCCAAAAGTGGGTTGTAGCGGCGCTTTGCTTAGGTTTAACAAATACTTTTCATTTGGGAAAACGGTTTTATAAATATGGGGTATTTAATTGCAAAAAGTATAGTTTTCCGTATTTTAGTTGTTAGGGTTTCCTAAGCCAACTAGCCTACTTCTAAGGTCTAAACGATAAGTCATTAGAAGCCTCAAATCGCCTCTTCACCGCCAATTGTGGCCAGGTAAGTACAAGTGAGGAGGGAGGGATCCGCTCACGAATCGTGAGACGGGCCTTTTAAAGTTACTCAAGCTCACTTGCCTAGCCTAGACACCACAAAGTCAGTTTAGATAAACGATCGATGTCCATGACCAATCGTGCTTTCATTTTATTAAAAGATTTTACTTAGAAATGTTTACAACTTAAAGTTTTCAATAAAGGTTATAAAGATTAGGGTATTTTAGTGAAAAGTCCTGTAATTTCGTATTCTGTATTTTTGATATTTATCAATTAGGGTTATATTGAGTGTGTGTAGGGGTAGGTCATTACCCCGTGACTTATATTAAGTTTTGGTGAAGTTTAAAGGTAAAACATGCTATGTTAAACTTAAAGGTATTATAGCGCAAGAATACGGTATTCGAAAACGTTATCATTTTATATGTGAAATTTCATTCAAATTGGGTTCTACAAGTTTAGTGATCAAGATAAACCTATTTAGGAGTGAGAGAATTTATTAAACTAAGAAAAATGAACTTCATGGTATTTTTATGAAAAGAGTACGGTTTTGCAAAGAACTTATCATTTCATGTGAAAAAGTTTGATTAAATTGGTTTATGGGTGATTAATAGTCAACATGAATATGGGTAGATAGTATGTATTAGGTGACAAGTGGAAATTTAGAGAAAAACCGAATCGGAAATCGGTTTGTCCGATTTCCGTCGGGTTCCAAAAAGTCGTATTTTTTTACTTATAGAAAAGAGAGATAGAGGGGTTGGGACTTACGGTTTGGACAAGCTAAGGAAGCTAAGGGATGTGGTGGTTGTCGATTCGTCGAAAACGTCGCGAAGGTTCTGATCCGGTCACCGGAATCCGTCGTCGATTTCGGCAGCGCTTCGCTTCTCGCTCTTCGTACCGAGTTCTCGAGAATTTGGGAGAGTAGACTTAGAGTGGTGAGGTGAAATGGTAGAGGGTAGGGGTCTTTATATAGGGCTAGGCTAGGGTTAGGGTTAGGATAAAAAATATTAAAAGAAAATATAAAAAAACATTAAAAATTCATTAAAAATCATTAAACCTAAGAGTAAAAGGGATTTATTGGCCAAATCAAAACTGATCCAGGTATAATAAGTGTGCAAGAGGTTTGACCAAGTCAAGAGCCAACTTTTCTCAGTTGGTGACTCGGCCGTCCGGCCAAGTCCGGCCGGCGGCGCCGGACCGAGTCGGCCGAGTCGCCGGCCGACGGCGCCGAGTCGGGCCGAGTCAAGGGTCCAATGGCCGGGGGTTTTCCTGAGGAACAACTTGGTATTTTTACTTTTTGTTGTCCAGTACATATTTTGGGAGTTATGGCCTTTTTACCGTTGACTTCCAAAAAAAAATAAAACAAAATAAATACAAAAATAATCTGGGGCATGGGATTTGAACTCCGGTGGCTTGGTTCATCAGTGCAAGGTATTACCAATGAGCTACAAGCTCCTTCTTGTAATTATTGTAAGGAATTAGATACTTAAATTGTTTCCAGCAACATTAATACTCCCAGTATACACTATATTTAAAGCAAATTTTTGGTATACAAAATTGGAGTTGTTACAAATATAAAACTAGGATCCGGCTTAAACCAAAGCCCACTAGTATTATCCGCCTGAACATCATACGCGCACAAGTGCATGTAAGTGATCGAAGCCCTGCCGTAAAACCATACGGCCTCTACACCTTTTGCCCAGTGCAGGGAAACTCTCTGTGTGGGACTCTAAAGACTTGACACTATGCTGGCAGTGGGTTTAACCATAGGCTGCAAGTGGTACTAGCTGTACGTAACGGTCCCCAGGTAGATGTCGATAAGAAGGTCGATGGGGAAAACCCATCCGAACTCCTACTGAGCCTGAATGTGACAATCTCTGTACAGTCCGGTCTGTTCGTCTAAGAGTATCGTATATCGGGCCTAGGGGGTGATAAACGTCAGACCCCTAATAGCGGTATAAGTCGTGTCGGAGAGTAGCCTAATACACCCTGAGAAACTACTGGAATATCTACCAGTAAATTTCGCTTGCCTTGGCTAAGGACTTTGTGTAATGGCCTTTCGAACATAGCGCGATATCAACCCCCAATACCGGGAGAGACGAATCCTATCTAACCGCTACTACCTCCAAGTGCTTCGGGACTGCACCCAATTACTACCTGTTTGCACGACTCCATTAAGCCGTGGTAGGGTAGTAATCAATGTACAGTGGGAACACACTTGAGGCGAAGTAGCAGTGTCAAGTCGACGAACTAAGTTGTACTCATGTTACCTGGGAACTGCTACCCGACGACAGGTATAATACCCACCAACAGTTCCCGACGAGTCCTTTCCAGTGTACTCATAACCTAATGATCACCCGCATACTATCTCCAGTACGACGTACTGATGGCTGTGGGACAGAACATCTCCCCTGCTGGGATGAGAAGCGTATACACTATTCTACTGTGGAGTATTGATGCCCCATCTCGATAATCCTATGACTAGGGACCTGTATAGGATGTGCTTATAGACTACCCATCCCCCACTAGTGCCACTGCCATCACAACGCTGGTAATCAAGCAAAGATCCTAAGGGCTCTACCAATATGTATAAGCGATATGCTAAAAGAAACACATGCACATATTGAGGTAGAAACAAACCAGGTAGCATACTACCATTTCGAGCAAGACTGTTACTATATCCATGTATATCCAAAGCTCCCATTAAGTAATATACAATCCAGTATGATACAATAATGGCCTCTAGGGCATATATCACTAACATGTCCCATGGCGATGGACTACAACCAGTCGGACCCTCCGTACGGGACAACCTACGGATAAGAGCCTGCACTTTGCCACATTGTCACACAGTGAGAACCCCCGATAGGTCGGCACTGCCTAGTAGCTCTTATACCACTGTAGGAATCGACGCAAGGGTCGCGATGATCGCAGACCCGGCGGAAGAAACAAATGAAAATATTCAAACAATAGCATCTGAATCCCACTTTAAGATCAATCATTTACTGAAATTAATTGCAAACATGAAACTCAAGAAAGTAAGAGAAGGGGCTACAACCTTTCTAACATGTCTGATCGCCTATCGAAAGACCCTAGCTAGACCCGTGATCTCCCAGATGAAAGTGGATGCCGCCGTCTCGCCGTAGATGATCTGCGGTGAAAAGAACCCACCCGAAACTCCATCTCCATCAACAAGCAGAGAGACTCCCTCTAAGAACTTGCTAGGGATAGAGGAAGATGATGTGGTGAATAAAAACTCACTTTATCCATTTCCCATTCTAAATCTCCAACCCCTAATTTTCAAGTGAACAAGAAGATGAGGAAGAAGAAGGGAAGCGCTCTCTCTCTCTCTCTCTCTCTCTCTTCTTAAAAGAATAATTCATCTAAGAAAAATGTGAGAGACCGCTCTCTTTATGTCGTCCCCCTCCCTTATAAGATGACACCTAAAGAGAGAGGGGGGGCCCACTCTCACATGCATACCTTTGTCTCTACTTGACAAAGAAAATAATATATATATATATATAGTATAACCATAACCATATGAGAGAGTGAGGACATATGTATTTAAATACATATAAAGAAGAGAGTGTGAAAGAGTGTGTATCATATACACTTTACTAGAAACAATATCACGAATACGGTTATTAAGTCAATACTTAACTTAACATTCTGGCTTACAAATAAACCAGATAGTATAACTACCGTCCAATTAAATCATGTGTATTACATACACATATTTAATCAAACTCCTGTACGTATTCAATATGCACGCCACATCATCATTTCGCCCGGGTAGGCACTTTCGTTGCAGGACTCTAAAGACCTATCAATACTCTAGCAGTAGGTTAAACAAGATCATATCTGATTGAATCTGAAATACTTTCATATTCAACCCCCTCACGGGTTAACCCACAATCTCATCAGTGGTATTAGCTACACGTAACGGCTGCCCAGTTATGACTAAGATAAAGGTAGGTCGACAAGCAAATTCATCCGGACCCGACAATGTCTATAAGCGACGAATACCGTACAATTCGGTCTCTTCATCAAAGAGTATCGCATACCGGGTGTGGGAGTAGAATTTGTGTAATGACCCTAAAATCCTGTACATATTTGTTAATCCAATATTAATAAAAGAGTGTATTTCTGTTCTGATTAGGAGTTATAAGTAATTCTTGTTAAATAAATGCAAGAAACAACTTGTAGCCCACTGGTTAAGCCTCTACATTGCTGTCCCATAGCCCGCGTGTTCGAAATCTTGCATCCCCAATTAGTTTATTTAATTTCTTTTGATGTTTTTAGAATCCTGAAACTTTCACGGGTGATTCACTGTATTACGGAAGGTTACAAAAAAAAGAAATATATTTTTGGAGTCAGTGCACTGAAACAAGCCCGTACCCCGAGACACGGACCCGGAATCCAAGATGGAGCTGCCAATGACCCTGTTTGGTCGGCCTAAGTGCCCCCAAACGGGCTTCGCCCATGTTGGTGCGACTCTTTGCCTCTAGACTTTTCATTTTCATACCTCAAACTACCCTATTATCACAGTAACTCAAAGACTCTTCATTTTTCTTATTAAATCATTTTAATTACTCTTTAAATATTTTTTTCTACATCTTTCTTCTTTGCTTCATCTCTATAAATACCCTAGCCATTCCAATGCTCCCCCTTCTGAAAATATTCAGAAATTAGATTATAGTCCCTTGAAGAATTTTGCCCAAGTCCAAAGTGAAGTGCCCAAGCTTCCGAAGTCGAAACTCCGCTCAAATGAACCTTCTTTCAACGCAAACTATCAATCTAGTTCCTAGCTAATGGTGAATTGGTTGTTATACCAATTCACACCGCGAGTAAATCTCCCCTCCCTCTCATTCTTCTTCCCTTGAATCCATTCTTTTGCCATGTCGCCGAATACGTCTATACTTTGAACTATGTCCATGAAATACCATTCCTTGTATCAAAATCTCTTTATGCCTTATTGAACGAAAAAGGGAAATTTTGTGAAGAAATTAACATGTCTCCAATTCTTATAAAGTTCAAGGAATCACTTCATATATATTATTGCTATAACATGTATTTCACTTACTTTTTATTACCCAATATTCTTTAACATGTAATTGTTGTACATTGTTAAACATGTTTTAGTGATAGCGCACGGGGTAACGACTTAGCCCCCCCTCCACACACACACTTTTGAATCAATATACACTCACATATTCGTTGATATATTTCTAAAGATTTAAACTTGGAGTAAAATACCCTCAAGCTTTTAAAAAATAATAAAAGAGGCAAATCAATTGAATTGGGTTTATATCTTTTAAATCAAATTATATTTAGTCTAAAGGAAATAAAGATTCAAACTTTAACTTTTACAAACTAATACTAATTATCTAAATTAGATTTTTTAATAAAATTCCTTAACTTTCTAAAAGATAGGATTTTACGCTATCATGCCCTAAACATCTGCAAGTTAGGTTTTGTCACTAAAATACATAAATTCCAAAGTCTATTTTTATTAAAAACTCTCTACATTTTAATTAACATATATTTTTCACCAAAATACCCTCGAGGTATTAAAATAAAGTATTTTACATAAAAAAAACCTCGAACTTTTAATGGAATATTTTACATAAATACCCAGAATCTAAAAACAATTAATCTTTAAGGTATATAGATAACAGATGGGTGTAAGTGATCTATTCTCTCTTGAGCCTTGGGAAGCCAGAGACAATTAATGTTATCACTTGCCTATCTTCCGATATAAATCATAGCTTCATGAAAATCAAGTTACATGAATATTGACTCAAAAATAACCCAACACATGATACTTTACATGAACTCGTGCTAAACCATCTCATGCTAAGACTTTACTTGACTCGAACCATGAACACAACTTGACATGAACTCAATTATATTTACTTAACTTACTCGATCAAACATATTACATGCTTGACTAAACTTAACCCGAATCATAAATACATAATGACTTGACATGAACACTTGACATGAATACTTGAACCTGTCATGAATACATGAACTCGACTTGAACCATGAACTTGTACTTTTCTTATGTATTCATTGATTCGGACAAGACTTGTGACTATAACTATAAATTAGATATGCGAGGTGTTGGGGTAGTTTAAATATGAATCCAACGAAATTTCTGGAGTTCCCTAGTACATGAATCTATGAATACTAACACATGCAATTTATCATGAGGGCCTGTGTTTCCAAGCCTCTGGACGATAGCCTATTGGGTTTGGAATACTTCAACAAAAGATTGAAGTCCCGTTACTAACACTCTTGATTCATGCATATGGTCCTTTATCCCTGGACGATAGCCTGTTGGGTTTGAGAACACTTTTGAAATTTGGTTGATATTCACACTTGAACTCACGTTAGTTAGATTACACTTTTAATGACCTCTTTAGGAAACATTTCTATTCATTACATGTTCATCACTTTTACTTGTTACATGCTCACTATATCTACACTACACGGCCATGATATACTTGTTTACCATGCTCATATTACATTGATATGCTTATGTTACATTGTCATGCTTATATATATATATATATATATATATATATATATATATATATATGTATGTATGTATGTATGTATGTATGTATGTATGTATGTGTGTGTGTGTGTGTGTGTATTGCCACACTTATGAAACCTTTCCATGTGCATATAATTGCTAGGTTTAATTGACACCCTTACATAACCATATTAGAATTCATATTCTACTTACATGCTGTCCTTTATCACATTCACATTCCTATCATTTTTAGGGACTTACCGAGCTCAAGTTCGCCGATGGACATTCCACCCATCTTTTTTTCTTTGGAATATTCGTTAAATGATCTAGAGACTGAGGAGATCGAGCTATGTCAGGAGGATTACTCTCAGCTTGCGGAGCAGACCGACTACTAGTTCTTTACTTTAGCTTTTACTTTTCTGTATGTCACTGTTTAGGCACTTTCAATTTGTGTTTCTTGTTTCATGCATCATGTATCAGTTTAACTCCGTAAAGTTTGGAATTTAAATATATAAAGTTGGATTTTCATTATCATGCCATTCTTGTCTTTTCATACTGCTTACTTTACGCTTAGCGTATTTGTTTCGAGAAAGAACTATCTCAGAATAAATACGTCGCGGGCCTCGTCACATGTCTACTCCTGTCTTTTGGGAAGCGGGGCGTGACAATCTATCAGACACCTAATAACTCGATAAGTCATGCTGACAGAGGATTCATAACCATAAAGATACAACTAATAACACTTATCAGTTTATCTTATCTGCTACGACTGTGGACTTCTGGTTATAGTCATTTTCTGTACAGCGCGATATCGACTCTCTATACCGGAAGAGACGAATCCCTTAGACCGCTCACTGTTTCCATGTGCTTTAGGACTGTACCCAACTAAAACCTGTTTGCATGACTCTTTAAAGCCATGGTAGGGTAGTAATCAAAGTACAGTGGGAACATACATAAGGCACTATGGCAATCTCAGGTCAAAATACTACCCTATACTATCATCATCAGAGAACTGCTATCTGACAATAGGTATAATACCATCTAGGAGTTCTCGGAGGTCTCTTCAGTATAACTCATAACCTAATGAGCACCTGTATAAAATATTCGGTGTCAAACACCAATGGTTATGGGATCAACCATCGCCCTGTACGGGGTCAAGAAACGTATACACTAGTCTAAACTGGAGTAGCAATACCCGGTCTTGATACTCCTACGACTAGGGAATTTTAAAGATGTGCTTATGACTACCCAGGCCCCAGTAGTATGATTTGTATCACAATCCTGGTAGTCAAGTAAAGATCCTATGGGCTTTATCGTCATGTATAAGCTATACATGATAACGAGAAAAAAACATATACACATGAAAGATAAAGACAAACCAGATAACATACTATCATCTCGAGCAAGACTGTTCTATCCATATAGGCCCTCTTTCAATTAAGTAATTGTCATCCTGCAATTACAATAATTTCCTTGAGGGAACTATATCCAACATATAATTGGTTGCAAATAGGTATTTAAAATTAAACGTTCTCCGAATGGCTCTATTAGTCGCTATAAAGCACGTTTAGTGGCTAAAGGTTTCCATCAACAACTTGGTATAGATTTCATAGAAAAGTTTAGTCCTGTTGTCAAGCATACCACAATTCGGGTTGTTCTCTCAATTGCTCTATCTCAGAATTGGTCTCTACTCCAATTAGATGTAGAATGCGCTTTCTTTCATGGAAATATTAAAGAAGAATTTTATATGGCCCAACCATCCGTTATGCAGATCTAGCTCATCCAACTTATGTTTGTTACATGAGAAAATCAATCTATGGTCTTTGATAAGCCTCTCGGGTTTGGTATGAGAAATTCGCTTTGCATGACTTGGGTTTTATTATCTCTATAGCGGGTACATCTTTATTTATATATCAAATCGATAGCATTCTCATCTATCTTTTATTATATGTAGATGATATTATACTTACAGGAAATAATCAATGCTATATTTCAAGGCCGATTCATGAACTTAGCAACTCATTCAAGATGAAGGATATGGGCGATCTTTCATACTTTCTTGGCATTGAGGTCCACCGAACCTCAAAGGGAATTCTTCTTATTCAAAACAAGTATATTATAGATCTTCTTCAGTGAACAGAAATGCTTGGATGTAAACTGATTGCTTCTCCTTCTTCTACAAGAAAATTAGGTGTTTCTTCAAGCAAACATTTTGATGATCCATCTCACTATCGAATTATCGTGAGCGCTTTACAATATGTGGTTTCAACTCGGCTTGACATCTCCTTTTCAGTCAATCAAGTTTGTCAATTGATGAAAGAGCCCACCAAGGATCATTTCGTTGCAATTAAACGCATCCTACGCTTTTAAAAGGGACTCTCACTTGTGGACTTTATCTTAAGCCTGGTCCATTGCATCTTACGGCCTATTGTGATGCAGATTGGGCTGGTTATCCTATTGATCGCCGGTCCACCAATGGATTCTGTTTGTATTTAAGCCGTAATCATATCTCTTGGTGTGCTAAGAAACAACCAACAGTGTTAAGATCGTCAACAAAAGCGGAGTATCATTTTCTTGCACATACGACTGCTAAGGTATATTGGTTGTGCTCTCTTTTACAATAAATGCATATACCACTTATGAAAATGCTCATTATTTTGTGTGATAATATTTCTGCTATTTCATGCTCGAACTAAACATGTGGAGACTGACTATCATTTGTACATGAAAAAGTGGTGGGCAAACTTTTAGATGTTCGTTTCGTGTCCACAATTGATCAGATTGCTGATATATTCACAAAGGGATTGCATCCTCGCCAACTTCACTAACTTCAACACAAGCTGAGTCTCCGCAATAAAACGCTCATCAAGAGAGGAGATGATAGTGTTACATGACTATCTACTCGGTTATAACTACAAAATCAATCGTATCCTACACAATCTAATTTTTTGCAACTAATATTAGTTGTTACAACCATAAATTGCACAATCTAGATTGTTGGGAATAATCTTAGTTGTTGTAACTAATTACAGTACTACAATAATCACTTGCCCCTATGGATTTAGCCGTAGAGTCAAACCACTACCCTTACAGATATATCCATAGGGAGATAAAATTATTCCGTAGGTCCAAAGGCCGCTGGTGCAAGTCGTCGTCCTGAACATGCCACTACAGAGTAATAATTGCCCCTATATCTTAATCCATAGAGATATTTATCCATACGTATTATTTCGTAGGGACATAATCTTTATTTAATTTATCTGTTTATAAAATAAAATAATTGCCCCTACGGAGTTATCCGTAGGGCCTGATTAATGCCCCTACGAAGTTGTCCATAGGGCCTGATAAATGCCCCTACGATTTAAGCCGTAGGGGTAAGTTTTGCCCCTATTACTGAGTCCATAGGAATAAAATATCAAATATTCTGATATTTTGTCCTTTCGGAGAAGTGTGTAGGGGCAAAACTTGCCCCTACGGATTAATCCGTAGGTGCAACAGTTGCCCCTACGAATTAATCCGTAGGGACATTATATCAGTTTTTTTAAAAGGGGCTTCCCGTTTTTTCCCCATCCTGTGCACAATAATATATATATCATATAGCCAAATATAAAAATATTCATAAAAAACATCTCGCACATAATATATAAAAGAAATAAACAAACTGAATACGAAATCAATCTAAAATCATCGTAAACATACAAACAACCACTAATATTGTCCAAAATATATACAATATGTATCAAATAAGTACATACATCCTCAAAAATATAAATAAAGCTATCCTAGCTTGGTCTAGCTCCTCCACCTCTGATAATCACCGTAATCTGGCGCATCTTCTCCTCGGTGCAACCCTGAGTCGTCAAAAACTTGACTAATGAAGGAGCGGACTGTGCGGGAGTTTGAGCGGGCTGTGGAGCTATAGGAGTGGTCTGCGCAACCACAGCCGAGGTAGTGGCTTGCGGAGCCGCAGCCGAAGGAGATCCATATGTAGCCGCAGCCAAAGTAGCCTATCGATTCTGTAAAATTTTGTGTTTATGTAATAAACGAGTAAGAACAGTGCATTAGATTTTAGTCGAATTCGTATCATTATCAGATTATTGCGAAACCATGAATTTATATATACTTTGTTGAGATTCCACACGTTCTGTTGAAATTCATATGTTATGTATGAGAATTTATACATGTTGAAATTACATAAATTTAGGGCTATGCTTTTATACCCCAATCTAAGAATACTTAGGGACTTAGGCCTAGTTTGGGTATCTAGTTTGGAAAACCATAGTTTATTTTAAATGGAGGTAGAAATGATGCTTACTCTAACTTGTAAGCCCATATCTCTCCTTAATTGTTTAGGTTTGATTGGATGCTTGGTTTTGGAGTTATCTAATTTACAAAGAAATGTTTTCTTCTCAAGTTTTGAATTTAGATAATCATAACTTTTTAAACTCCAAAATGAAGAAAAATGTGGCATGGTTATGATTATAGAGTTCAGTTTAATTAGACAGTTTTATGTAATTCTGATTAATCAAACCTAAGTCTAAAACCAAATAAGCTCAGGCTACTAATATTGCATATATTACTATCTATAATTTGATATAATATTTTACTAATAAGTAATATATGTACCAACATCTCCTTCAACTTCTCAACGGTGGTCGTCAAGACGGCAACATCATACTCCAGACGTCGCTCACGGGGGATAGGGGAAGTAACCACTGGAGTGGAGACCAACTTTATATAGGCCCTGCTAGGATCCAGTCTCCGGCCTCTCTCCCAACCTCCGTGGTGCTCGCCGTGTGTGGCGTCTAGGACTGGGGTCAGTAGGATCGAATCGATCTGTCCACTAAAATAGATCTCCGATACCTCCGCTTGCTTCACCACCTGCTCCTACACCCACATTAACCATTAAAATATAAGTATATCATTTAAATTTGAACTTATCAAAACAAAAATTTTATTCGAATTAGAATAAATATTAACACTTACGCAATACTCCTGGATAGCGGTGTCAGGGAATCGAAGCTCTCCCATGGCGGGATCTGTCGAGGTGCCGTGGATGACAAGATACGCGGTCAACACGCTCGGTGTACCACCTTGCTCCAGGGTCTGAGCTTTCTGCAATTCGCCAAAAATTTACATATATTATAAAATAACTCATAATATTGCATTATATAAAAATAGATCTATTATAATTTACAGATGCCTCCATGGCACGAGTAATGTTTCTCGAGCCACCTGTGTAAGTGGGGTGACCCCTCTTCGCCGACTTCCTATTCTCCTTATTTTGATCGGCCTATTTCTGCACAACACAATCAGATTTAGTTTTCTAATCAAGCAACACAAAAGAATAAATTATATATTAAACAATGAATTCCATTTAAATTACAAACATGTTTGCACTCAGAGTCATAATATTGGCACAAGAGAAGCCATATAGCTACATCGACTCTGGCAAAGGCCGGAGAATATAGGAGAGCCGCTCTCTCCACCTCAGGGGTCACCAGCCATACCAAATAGCAATCGATCTTTAGCTCGTTACTATTATATCGGACCTTAGATTGCACATTCTTCATGAGGCCTAGGTAAAGAGCGTGAAGATCAAGCACTCTGTCAGTGTGGTCAGGGTCGGTCATAATCCAACTGCAAATAAAAGAAAATAATGTATTTAAATTATAAGTGTTAAATAATAATAAATTTATTTGATAAGTCAAATGAAAATATATATTAATACCCGAGCCTGATCCCAGAAGAGAGAAAATGAGCGCTGGTGCTGATCGCCCTACTCAACTTGAAGTGGATACTTCTTTTGGATGCGGCTCTCATCCTCCATATACCGGCCGAACCTCTCAGCATAATCGCCAGTATTGCGATAATTGGGAATAAAGAACAGGAGGAATGGTGTCTTCCCCTAGCTCTATCAGGCCTCAGCCTATGGGACTGATTCGGCTCTCGAGTCCCCCTCTCGGGGTAGGGCTACCTTGCATCTAAAAGAAATATCAAGACAAAACGGTATTTAGAAATCATGGGTTAACGAAAATTGAAGTGCGATATATACCTCCAGCGACAGTAGTATGAGCCTGGGCCCGGGTAGCAGCACGAGCAGGACGATAGTTCCTTCAGTGAGGAACAGCCGGTGACCCAGATATGGACGCATCCCCTCCAACCAGAAAATAAATATTGACGATAAAATTACATGAAGTTCATGGTTATTCTTAGAGGATATGTAAAATGAAAAAATATTTTATATTTAAGAATACTAACCTGTAGAGTGCGCGGAGGGTACGGAAGTGGCGGGAGTGGCCTCTGCGCCAGATGTGGATGCACCACCTACAATCAGACAATTAAAAATAGATAAAAAAATTAATTGAAAAAAGAGTGTGTATATCTATAATATAACATTCTAAATCAATATGCATGTAATATAGGATATATAAACATACCTGCTGGTGCGGTGGTGGCCTCTGCCCAGGATGTGGAGACACCACCTACAGCCAGACAATCAAAAATTGATTATCTAAGTAAGAGCAAAAAGAATGTGTGTATATTTATAATATAACATTATAAATCAATATACATGCACTATAGGATATATAAATATACATGCAGGTGCGGTGGCGGCCTCTGTCCGGGATGTGGAGGCACCACCTACAAGTGGACAATCAAAAATTGATTATCTAAGTAAGAGTAAAAAGAATGTGTGTATATTTATAATAAAACATTCTAAATCAATATGTATTCACTATAGGATATATAAACATACATGCAGGTACGGTAGTGGCATCTGCCTCTGATGGGGACGCACCACCTATACCTAGATAATTAAACATTGACTATATAAGTAATTTTCAAATAAATATTCGTGTATATTTATAATATTACATTCAAAATGAATATGCATACAATATACCTGGAGATGTGACAAAGTCTACACGGAAAGGGTCATCCGAAGGGGATACGGATCGGGGTGCAAGACCAGCACTCTGGAGCTCCCTACGCAGCTCTACGAGCGGCGGAACTGCTCTGCTTCTTCCTCTACCGCGACTGGTGCCCCTGCCGCCCCTCGCCGCTCCGGGCATCGTCATCAAACCTAGATAAGAGTACAATCATTACATATCATGCAATATATGTATAGTTCGTAGAAATGTGAAGTAATAATATAATATTACTGATAACCGTTTTTGTTTCATAAACGCATTAGACATATCTACTTAGATTTCATCATCGATATCATTCCTAACTCGCGTAACTTCATGATCAGCCGAAGACAGCCCGTCTTTGGAAACAGACGGTCAGAGTACTCTAAGTCTTCTCTCTTCTTCATCCTCATCGTTGTCCTCCATGCAATTCTCAAATTCTGGAACATCGTAAACATCCCTAGGTTTCCAACGGCAAACGACACTCCATCCTGGATGATTCAAGCACTGTGAGTAGTATACTTGAAACGTTTGTTGCAGAAAGATAAATGGATCATCCTGACCGTAAAATTGAAGTGTGTTCATACTAGTCAATCCATATTCATTTTTCCAAATCCCAAGATTGTTTCTCCACTTATCTGTATCGGTTCGTGTATCGTACCAAATACACTGAAATATATAAAACGATTCTAATCGTCCGGGATATTGGATACCAAGTATGCAATTTAAATATCCATAATAAATCACACCATCCGATCCTACGGTTGCAATCCCATTATTCTGAGTGGTTCGAGATGTTTCTATGTCCTTAACTTCAAATTTATATCCAAGGACACCGAATCCTTTATAGTATGCAACCTCTATGCCAGGAAACTGAGTTCAACATCTTGAATCTCTCTCTAATGATGAAAAAAAGTTCGGATCGTAGATCTGACAAATTTTTTTTTACGGCAAATACATAACGATATAAATTTAGATTAAAACTGGTAGCAATAATATGTTATTCGAACAACTTACATGATCTGCAATCCAATCGCAAAAATTATCCTGATGATATTTTTCTAATTGTTCATCATTCCAATCAAGATGCTCCTCACGTACCTCATCAATATGAATTCCGTTCTTAACAATAAATTATGACATTAATATTATATCATTTCATACACACACACAAATATAACAATTAATCCAAAAACACTTACTCTCTAATTTCTTCAAGACATACGCTATTGAGGAGGATAAACCGATATATCTTGTTGATAGATATAAGGTCTACTCTTTTATAATCAGCTTTACCATATGGCTCGTCCTGAATTCTCCGAGACCGGTTAAGTTTCGTCTCAATGATCTCGTCCAGATAGCGGGAACAAAATATGGTTACTTCATCTAGAAGATAACCTTGCATGATAGAACACTCTGATCGATTTTTATTGCGTATATAATTTTTTAGAGTGTAGAGGCACCTAAAGAAAAATAAGTTAAATAAATAAATACGGACATATAAGACAAAAAAAAATTTACAAAATGCGTAAAACGAAAAATTCAACGTATCTTTCGACGGGATACATCCATCGATAATGTACCGGTTCGCAAACTTAACCTCGGTTGCAAGATGAACCGTCAGGTGTATTATGATATCTAAGAATGATGGCAGGAAAATACACTCAAGCTTGCAAAGTATCGATGAAATAGAATTTTCTAGATTCTCCAGCGTCACAACATCCAAGGTTTTAACACACAATTCTCTAAAAAAGAAACAAAAGTCGTTAATTACTTGACCAACCGATTCGGGAAGGGAAGTCCTGAGGGCTAATGCGAGAAGGTGCTCTATAATAACATGGTGATCATGACTTTTCAGCCCATCGATCTTACCTTTCACAATCTTTATCTTCTTTCTAAATGATCCTGAGAAACTTGTGGGAACTTTCAAATCATGCAACACCTGCAGGAATCTTTTCTTCTCCGGTTGTGACATATGATACAAGACATTAGGAAGTACAAACTTTCCTGGTTTACCCGCTATCGGTTTAGGATGCAATTCACTTCTAATTTTCCAGTCCTGAAGATCTATCCGAGTACGGAGGTTGTCTTTCGATTTTTCGTCTTTATAAAGAAACAAGTTAAGTACGTGCTCGGATACTCCCTTCTCTATGTGTATGACGTCCATACAATGACGTACTAAATTTTTTGACCAGTACGGAATCTCGTAGAAAATGCTTAACTTGTTCCGGTAGGGTGGTTTGACCTGTTTTGTCATATCTATCCCGAAGGTCACATTATTGTAACTATTCCACTGAGCAATCACGTCTTCTCCGGAAAATGAGGATGGAGGCCCAAGAAGTTCCGGATGACCATTAAAGTGAGCAACATCTAACCTGTAGGGATGGTCTAGTGGCAGGAAACGCCGATGACCGCAATAACAAACCTTCCTGTTAAAATTCAACCATTTCGATGTTGTATCTTAATGGCAATAAGAGCATGCTTTGTGACTATGTACGGACCAACCTGATAGCATTCCATATACAGGAAAGTCATTAATTGTCTACATTAAAGCCGCAAGTATTGTGAAGGTTGTATCATAAGTCTCTGCACTATCAATGAATAAAGATTTTAACTCATCGATCAGTGGTCAAAGATAGACGTCGATATTGTTACCCATTGAGTTTGGTTCGTCAATAAGAAGAGACGTCATAAAGTAGGATTGATCCATAACCAACCAAGGTGACAGATTATAAACCATCATTACAACGGGCCATGTGTTGTGGCCTCCAGCCATATAGTTGAATGGACAGAAGCCATCACTAACCAGTCCGATCCTGACATTCCGAGGATCACTACTGAATATTTGGTGCCTCTTATCGAAATCCTTTCATGCCGGTGAATCTCTTAGATGACTCATTTTTCCATCTTCGTTTGGAGCAGCATGGTGATGCCAAATCATTGCCTCGGCTGTTTTCTTGTATCTGAATAGCCTCTGCAGCCTCTTTGTTATGGGAAAGTTATCTTGACAGGTATATCGGGATTCTTATCAGATTCTTTCGGCTTATACCCGGCCTCTCCGCATGTTAGAAACTCTTTCAAATCTGAATTCACTTTCCGGTACAGCACACAATTTTTGGGATATGCATGAATCTTCTCACAATTCAGACCCAAATCAGACATCATCTTCTGGGCTTCGTACCAGCTGTCGGGTACGTTATTTTCTGGGGGTATAGAATCTTTCAGGAACTTCGGAAGTATCATGAATGACTTGTTGCTCCATCCATTTAGGCACTTAATCTGGAAAAGTTGGACAAACCATGATAGGGTGGAATACTTTGCATTCTCATAAATTGGTCTTCTAGTATCATTCATAAACTTTTCATATTTGTCCGCACATGATCCTTAATCGGAAGGAATGTCATCTTCAGTAGGAATACCATCACCGAGGGCAGCCTTTACCATATCCTCCATTTCTTCTCCTGGAAAGAAATTATCGTCTTTTTCTTCTTCCGCTGCATTACCGTCTTCTTCTTCTTCTTCTGCCGCATTACCGTCTTCTTCTTGTCCTTCCCCATGATATATCCAAGTTGTATAAAATCTAATAAAACCATATTTAACGATGTGAAACTCTACGATTTCTACCTTCTGCCAGAACTTTTTCCCACATCTATCGCACGGACAGAGAATCTTCTCTAACACGATCTTATTATGTGCGCGTGCAAATTCAATGAAAGCAGCAACTCCTGCGACAAATTTAGATTGCATGCGTTGTTGCCAATCTACGTACATCCAATCCTTAACTCTGATTTACTCATGAGCCATGTTAGACTGTATAACATATAAATTGTAGGTTATATTGACTATATTGAGAAATCTAAGAACGAGATGATTATTGATAAAGAAGAAAATCCATAAAGGCAAGTTTGTCATTGAAAATAATAAATTATCGATTAACAAAGTTAGGTTTGAAGATACCCAAGTTTGAGTTGTATTCTGTGTATATGTTTCAATTTATGATTTCGCTTAGGTGTAGGGTTGTAAGTGTGTATGTGCTTTGTGTGTGCGTTTGTTGTGTATTCGTATTGTATGTGTGTGTTTCGGCTGTTGGAGATAAGACTTCTATCCCATTAAGAAAGTATAGAGCAGACACTCATTCGCTTGTGTTTTCATCCATTTCGGGTAAATTTCGGCAGCAGCTCCCCGCTGTTCTCCGAGTATACTGTAATAGAATAGATAATTATTTCAATACTGTGAAACAATGTTGAAATGAACATCTAATTTATTTTTGTACACAGAGAACCAGCGGAAAAATACCGACGAAATAACTCGAAATGAATGAAAACACAAGTAAATGCAGCTGTTTGCTTTATACATTTCTAACTTGTCCAAACTGGACAAATCTATCAGTTATCATACGATTGAATCTTCTCGTCATATAGAATACACAACGGTTGTTAGCACCAAACGATATCGTTCGATATTTGACAACTTTCGTTTAATTCTATATCATGACGAACATCGAACGTATGTTAACCGATAGACGGGGACAAAGTCGCGCTTTAATTTTCACATATGACGATCGATGAGCATATGAAAATTTCATATTATCATCGATTATCATATATACACTTATTATAAGATTTAATTTGAATTGGTTTTACGTTACGTTTCAATTTCAATTTCAATTTCAGGGGTTTTTAGTTTTTAGTTTTTAGTTTAGGTAAAGTTTTTTAAAGTTAAGGGGTTTCTTAATCAAATTTAAGATTTTAGATTTGGTTATGGCATGAAATTTAAGATTTTGGATTTAGTTCTGGTGTTAACTTTAAAATTAGGGTTTGGCCTTATTTAATATGAGAGATCAACATCATCATTATTACAAACACACACACAAACATACGCATATCATCATCAACATTATCTCTCTCACACACACGTAGGGGTTAGTCTTGCAGCTCCATAGAGGCAAAACCAAATATTAAATTTTAATAAATTTAGTTTATAGATATCCTTACGGAGTTTCATAGTTTGTCCCTATATATATATCCGTAGAGGTAAACAAAAATTGTTCTTAACCCTATATAACACACACACACACACACACACTAAAATACCCAAACCCTAACCTAATTCAAAATTACACACAAATACCCTATGAACCTAACCTAATTCAAAATTACACAAAAATACCCTCGTCATAGACTCTAACCTACCGCATCCCATCCCCCAAAATACCTTAACCATCATCCTAATTAACAATCACCGTAATTGAAATCTAATTAAAATTAACCAATTAAAATTAACATTTATTAGAACAAACTAATTTAAAAAATTAATTAAAATAATTTCTAATAATGATTTTAAAAAACAATTACTCACTGGAGAGGATGGAGTCGACGACTCGGCCACTGGAGGATCAAAGGAAGGCTCGGCCATTGAAGGATTGGATGAGAAGGGGGAGGTCGCTGGAAGCGGCGATCGGAGGACCTGAGGAGGCGTTGATAATCGGAGGAGGCGTTGATGATGGAAGGGATCGATAACGGGAAGGAGGATGAAGAGGAAGGTGGCTACGGCGATCGGCGACGACGGGGGTAAGAGTGCGGTGGCGACGAGAGGAGAAGATAGTGTGGAGGGGGAATTTTTTGGGAGGAAATGAATTGGGCGTGGAAAACATTAATCCGGTAATTTATTTTATTTTTAATACATCAATTTTGCTCCTACGGTTTGCACCGTAAGGGTTTATTTTGCGGCACCATAGGAGCATTTACAAAGGTTATTTTTATTAGTTTTTTATATAAAACTGTCTCTACGTTGGGATCTGTAAAGACATTTGTTGATCCTATGATGGAAACTGTAGAGGCAAACTAAAATTTCTCCTACGGATGTTCCCATCCATAGGGATAACCCATTTTTGTAAAGGTGATATCAATTTGTTGAGAAGATATATTTTGTATCATGTATATATACTGTATATGAGTGAATGTTGAGAAATGAGAAAAATTGATTCCTCCAAATCTATCTTGTTTTACATAGATCTGCCCGCCGCATACATATGCATATGATGCATATGAATAGGCGTATGTGTGAGAGAGAGAGAGGGAGAGAGCCGGAAACAGGATAAAGATCCCGTGGCACTCCCATTTGATGCAAAATAGTCGAAGCTGATCATCTACTGTCCATAGTGTGATACATGGACGGTTAAGATTTAAATAGAAGAAACAATAGCCTCAAAAATACGAATTAGTTTTTTCTTTTAATCTCAACCGTCCATGTATCATACCATAGACGGTGGATGGTCAGCTTCGATCTTTTTGCATAAAATGAGGATTCTACTGGATCTTTACTCTCGAAAACAATAACATGGCCGGAATTTGGTTCCATAACCTACTGCATATTCTATTGCACAGAGCACTTAACCTGCAAGTTTACGGGTATAATCCTTTTTTTTGGTACCCTTAGATCAAATCTTATATGCTATTGACGTATTATACTAAATATACTAGAGAAGTATCAGAATTAGATGCATTTGGACTTTTAATTTAGATATTAATAATTGTAAGATAGCCACATCGGTTTAGAGTCTCAAATGTGATGGATTTCCATGTTGCCTATGCTGCAGAATATCTTCACTTGCCATCTTGAATCAACATCATATAAATGAAGAAAGGATTGACCGCAGCACCATAGTTGAATAATTAAAGATAGAAGGCAGCCTCTTGAGAAACATGGTTTGCACTCTTTATTTTAATCTCAACGTTTTAGAGTCCACCCCTATGGTTTTTCCTTCATGGGAGCGCAGCTATGGAGCTATAGTTGACCACATCCCCATAACACCACATTTGGTATTGTTCCAACCATTTGAACAAGTTGCATACAATTTGCCAGATAAATTATGATTATTAGAAGAGCTAAGTAGGCATAAATTATTTGACAAGATCACAAGTTCAGATATGCAAATATAATGTTACATTTGTTGGTTTGATTGACTTAGAGAAAAAAATATGGGTCCCCAATGTATCCAACCTTATTGAAATAAATAAATTATAATGGTTCGGCAGCCTAATGCATTAATTTCTGCAGTCGGGTGTGCGTGCACATGTGTTTGGGAGATTAAAATCGGAAAGATATTGTTTAGTGTTTCAGATGCAATGCATCCAGACAGAAAAATGGACACGTCATTTATAATCATGTTTAAGTGGGTAACTCTCTGACACATGCGCTTATATATCTCTTTCCCCGCCGCACATGCATAACCACATGCAAAATGTTTTTTCTGCAAAAGATTAAAATTCAGGGATTTTGGAGTCTTCCAAATTAGAATCTTCCAGCATTTTCATAGTGTTATTTTTTATTTCAAGTCATGAAAACACCAACTCCCTAAGTAATAATAACAAGCTGTTGCTTTTGTTGGGATCTTCTTTACTCAAAACTCCAAAGTCCAGATGGCATGCTCTTAGCCAGCAAGCTTTGTTTCAAACGCATAGGACTGACATTTCTTAAATTGTCCCCTCCCGCTTCAAAAATACTAGAAATGAGAGCTACAAATCCGCGGCGTATTCATACCGAGAAACACTTTCTCGACATGAATATGCTAAGCGTCTATATAAACTGTAAAGGAAAATATAATACAAGAAATTTTAATCTTATAAAATATCCAATAATATATATAACAATCCTAAAAACGATAATTGAACACAGTTCGAAAATTCAATGAACAAGGAATGAAAAATAAGCTTGAACAAAAGAAGACATACTTACTGAAAAGGAAAACTAAAGCTCGGCTTGACTGGAAAGATTGTGATGTCCTCCTCAGTTGATACGATCTCGTACCTATACTCTTCTCCTACCTCCACTATAGTTTGACAACATTCCGCAAAAAAGAAAACAGCAAACAGAAATGCCGTCAGCAGACTAAAATTCGGTAAGCTCCCATTTTTTATAAAAACGGTATTTGAAAACAAATATGGTATACATAATACTAGGCATTAGAATAAGATGTACATAATACCAAGTATGAAAATAGCTGTGAGCAGTAAACGGTAGTGTGGATATCAAATAAGTAATAGGTGTTAATCGGTGCAAGATAATTAGAGTATCAAGATATTAGAGATTGCGATGTTATTAATTATAAGTATAAGCTCGATTTGTTAGAGTTTTATGATGTAATCAGAATATTCCGTAATGCCACGGAACAACAGAAACATGAGATTCACGAGATTCAGGATTTATATATAATGTAATGTAACGTTTTTCTCCGCTATCACGAGAACAAGACATGATCCCCCGTTACACATAAATACTCCCATTCTTTGAGCTACCCCATCCACCCACCCACCCACCCACACACCCCCACACACACACACGTCATGTTTACGAAATTCACGAGATTCAAGATATTCATTAGATTCACGATATTCATAAGATTCAAGATTCAGATGATTCATGTCGAGTTCAGATCAAGATAGTATAACCACAGGAGTATTCACAGACCCAAAGATATATATATCCAACTAATAGTGTATATTGTACATGTCATGTTCACGAGATTCAAGATATTCATTAGATTCATGATATTCATGAGATTCAAGATTCAAATGGTTCATGTCAGATTCATATCAAGTTCAGTTCAAGATAGTATAACTACAGAAGTATTCACAGACCCAAGACTATCATTCAGGGACAAGGAAACACTAGCTCATTCATGGGTTAGTAATGGGACTCTTGAGGAGTTCATGTCAAGATAGTATAACCACAGGAGTATTCACAGAGCCAAATCTATCATCCAGAGAAAAGAAAACACGGGCCCATTCATGAGTTAGTAATAGGGCTTCTGAGATTCCGTTGATCGAACTTTCAACTCAAACTTTCTCAATGTCAATTAATTGTTTAATTGTTAAATGCTGTCACAAATCAATGTCAATAATTATCAACAAATATAAAACTTTGAATGTTACAAATGAATAACTAATACTTTTATTGAACTTACCCTTAATAACCAATATTTATACTCAATGTGAACTTTTGTTACTCATATGCCTACCTATGCTACAATAGGCTATTACTTGATTCTAAATAGCATTTATATAACTAAGTTATATTACAATATATGACTTGATAAATAAACCGTAGTAGTAGTGATGTGTAGTATCAGATATTTATAGTAATTAATTTTTAGTACGGTACAAGTTACAAATGCATGAAGTTAAATAGCAGTACATTATAATTTGATATATTAGCAAATACAAGTTATATAGTTAGCGGTGTATGATAATATAAAAACTTAATTAGGTTTAACAAAGATAATTAAACTTAATTTGCTTTGTTAAGTGCATACAATTAACATGATGTGTCATAATGTAATATGTATAGATTTGTCTAATGCCACGTTTCATATTTCAATGTATTAGGTATTAGCGACACAGGTCAGAAACATAAGAAGACGTCTGAAGATATATGCGCAGAAGTCTGTCATAGGATTCAGACGTCTGAAGGAGAAGAGGCAGACGTCTGCCAAAGGTTTATCAAAACAACAGAGCATGGGCAGATATCTGAGGAAGGCGATTCAGATGTCTACAATAGAGTCTTCGAAACTAACAGAGAACAAGTAGACGTCTGCGAGAATATGGTTCAGACGACTGCACGTCGTGAGCATAGCTGAATTCAAAAAATCAAATCTTACCAAATTAATTTATAGAAAGAATTTATTTTGATTTTATTTTCAATTATGTAATTGTATATATATACTCAAAGTTTTAATACAATACTCATCAAGTTCAAAACCCCAAATTCAATCTTCTTCATGACTGTTATATGGTATCGTAGCTTTACGATTAAAAGCTCAATTTTTCATCCATGGCCTCCTCTCAAAACTCAATCCTCATCATCGCTAAATTTTCTTTTCCAACAAAACTTTCTCATACAAATTTTACTGTACAGAGATCTCAAATCCAATCAGCCCTAATTGGCCACGATCTTCTTGGTCACATCGACGGATCCAAATCCCCTCTTACGATGACTATCTCCGACGTCAACGACACCACCAAACGTGTTGCAAATCCAGACTAATATCAATGGTACCGTCAAAATCAACTTATTCTCAATGCTATCCTCGGCAGCTGTATCGATACGATCCAGCCCCATATCTCCTTTTTTTCTTCCTCCAAGAAAGCATGGGATCGACTTATTATTCTCCATGCGAACAAATCTCTCTCTCGAGTTATGTCGCTCAAGGAATGCCTGATCAACAATCAGCTTGGTTCAAGACCTATAAGCAAGTACCTACAAGAGATGCGCTCTATCTCTGACGGCCTCGCTCTCGCCTACCACCCTCTTCCTGAAGATGATCTAATTTTTCACATTCTCGCTGGCCTTGGACCTGAATTCAAAAAAGCCGCCGTTGCTGTCCGAGTTTGTGATAACGCCATCACCTTTGACAGGCTCTACGACAAACTGACTATGAACACCATCTGAAGAAGGAAGACGTGGGTGCGTCTCTCTCTCGCAACTGTCAATTATACTAACCAACTCAATCGCTCGTCCTATCGCCTTCCACAACAGCGCGGAAGCGTCTTCTACAATTGCAACATGTCACGTCCCACTTCCCAGTATACGGGGAAGGAGACGTGGCGGGCCGCGATATATTTACTCAGAAGTAAACACGTTAAGCGTAAATAAGAAATATAAATGAATAACATAAGAATAACAAGAGATGTAATAAAACAACTTTTTATTGATAATCATTCTGTACATACAACTGAAAAGTAAAGTACAATGATAGAAAACGATGCCTAAATAATGGCATATGAACTGAAAAGAAAAATAGTACAAGTAAAAGCCTAGAAGTCATGCTGCTCGGTGATCTGGTCCAAATCGTCCTGGCTGGGCTTGGTCTCCTGAGAGTCAGATCCTCCTGACGAACATTCCAAAAAAAGAAGAGACAGGAATATCGTCAACGAACTAACGCTCGGTAAGTCCCAAAAGATAGAATGGAATTGTCACGACCCGAAATGGCACGCGACTGGCACTTGAATCATATGAAGTCTATAGGACCCCATCTAATTCAAGTAAGCCAAGAAATCCCAGAAATCTAAACCATTTTAAATAATAAATAAAGGAAAACTGGTTTTAAAGAAGTGGTTTTAATAGCATAAACCGAATATGCATTTTAAAATCTCAAGTCCCTTTTGAAAATTTCGGCAGAGTTTCCTTTATAAAAACTGGCCCCAAACGGGGTACAACATGAATAATATATGCACAATAATAAAAGGCATCCCCAAGCGGGAGCTAGTTCTTCTTCAATCGACGGTCATAACCACGCAAGCAATATAATATATAATGCCGAAGGGCGAGGATCAAAACTCAGAAACTCAAAATCATCAAGAAAACTATAATACTACAACACGCGACTCTAAGGTCGAAATAATAAACAACTGGTTTTCTAAGTCTGAATAAATATACAAGTCTGGTTGATAGAATTTTACTAGATACAACTGAAAATAAATAAGTACAATGGTGGTCACGATACAAGTGAACCCACCTACCAAAGCAATCACCCAGAAAGGAAGCAGTGTGCCAGAAAGCCGCAATGAAACCTGTACGGCAAAAATCTGCAAGAACTGTGGCACAATGGGGGTGAGTTGCCAACTCGTGAGTAGAAAACATCATAGAGCAGAAATCGTATGTATGACTCGATCCTAGATCAAACGATCAGTAATATATATCCTCAATATGATAAAGTCTGAAGCATGATCAAGTGGCAAGGGTAAACATCTATACATAAGTGTAGTACCAAGTGCTCGTGTCAGTGCCTCAGGTAGCAACATATCGAAAACATGAGGTATCATCAATGAAATCAGTGTCACTATAGCATGAAGTCTATGAGTATGTGGATATCATCTAACTATGTAATCAATGCATGTATGCATGTGGATCTCGTCCACGTGTCAACCAATGACATAAAACATCATGCATGTAAATATCATAAGGAATATGCATGAAAATATGAGGATATAAATCAACGTGTGTCCCTCGCGACACATCAAAATCATGGAACCTGAGTGTCTAGCATCGACACTAGAAAACATCATGAAATCTGTGCCCAGCATTGGCACGTAAATCCTCATATATATAGGGATCCGTCAGTCCGGATCGGCCCACGGGCTCCGTTAGTCTGGATCGGTCCATATCATCTCTCAACTCCGGTCGGTATCTTCCGGATATCCGCCGAGCCCAAATACAATCACCGGTAGGTAGTAGTCCCTCTGCCAGGCTCACCGTCTATATACACAGCATCCCTTTCTTGCCTTGGGGTACCATACCGGGCCCCACCATGTACCCGCACACGGCTCACGACTCATCCTCGCATAGGGTATATATATCAGAAACGATAAAACTCATGGTAGACGCACTGAAATATCATATCAAGAGAAACCAGGTTTTTAAACAATACATACTTTCTTTCGAAATAGCCACGGTTCTCAAATTCAGAAATCTCATGAAAACAGCATATCCCAATGCGTATAATCACAAAGCATGATATATGTGACATATAATAGAAATGTAAGCATATCCGTATATCATGCAACATAAAACAGTAATATGCACATATCGAGAGAAAACCGCTCCTTTAAAATGAATCCAGTTTTAAAATATATCTTGCGGTTCCCAAATCTCCAAAATCAAGCTAGAATCATCTATGTATGTGCAAATACGTATGTATGCAAGTATGGGTGTACAATATGTATATACACAAGTATGAGTGTACAATATGCCTGTGTGCCAATATGTCATACAAGGAGTGATATCCTGATGCAACAATTCTACTGTGTAGTGACATGGCAATTATCGATGATGAAGTGTGTGAGCCGGCAATCAGGTGTATGTGGAACATACGCATCATCGATAATGGTGCTGGTGTCCTGACAACATGGGTTTAATATGACAATAAACACATTTAAACATGCGATGCGATGCGAATAGCAAGAATATGCGGAAATTGAATAATAAACGCAACAGTGAAGAATCTACATCAATATATATATGTCATACAGTTTTGCCATTTGAAATAACACGAATCGTGGTATTTAGAAAAATAAGGGCTACGGTGTTTTTAGGAAAAGATGCATCTTTTGAAAATATCCGTAGAATCCCTTGACCTGTCTTTAAAATACTCACGATTCGTTAGTTTTGAAATAGGTATGACTCGGGTCTAGTCTAGCATCTACTAAGTAAACTACAAATCTAACTAACAAGCTAATCGAAAGGGTATGGAAACCACCTAAATCTGAATCGATATATATATACATATATAATAGTCAGTGATCTCACCTCAATAGTATCACATACGATACAATAAATAACATGACATTCTCGAGTCAAGAATGCAGATCAATCATCAATATTTAGCTCGTACGTAAATCCGTCGTACGGCATCCCAATCTGGGTACGGGTCAAATATCACATTCATCTCACCATTTATCTGGTATCCTTATTATCATATCTCATGAACTGGGGTACCGATCTAACTCTAATACAAACTTATATCATCTGCATATATATGCGTGTATGAAAACACACGCCTAAAGGCCCGCTAAAATCTCATGTCGTATCTCCTAATACGAACCACATCATATCACTGATCTCGTGGCACCATACCCTAACTCATCGACTCGTCTCTAAATATCATCCACTATCCTCATTATCCATATATATATATATATATAGAGAGAGAGAGAGAGAGAGACCGAGTTCCAAACCTATGTGTGTGTGTATATGTAACGACCCTAGTATTACTGTACCTTCGTGTTTTTTTTCTTCAGTAAAATATTGTATTTATTTATTCTTAGTATTTTCTGTATATTTTGTTTTTTATAAATATATTATTTTATTCTTTTATCTATTTTTCCCAAACACATTTCTTTAAAACTAAATTTTAACCTTTTTTCAAATTAAACATAAGACCTAACCCAGCCCATAAGTCAAATCCAATTTTATTTTCATTTTCTTTAATAAATCTATGAGCCGAAAAGCCCACTTTCTTTTTAAGCAACATCATATATTTAATTCTTATTAAATATGTGTATGAACAATTTTGTAGCTCATTGGTTTAGTCTTTGCATTGTTATTCCATAGATCACATGTTCAAATCCCCATTCTTGCAATTATTTTTTTTATCAATTTTTTATTCTTCTCATAACTTACAAATGAGACCTTTCATTTCCAAAATGAATGATGACCTTTCATTTCTTTTTCAATTCCCATGTTGAATGCATATATTATTATACATAATTCACCATTACACCATATTTATTTGTCCTCCTCTATCTTTTCCTTCCTCATATTTTTCTATCTCTCATTTCTCCCTCTTCACTTAGAGTCCAAGAGGAAGAACATGAAGAAGTATTCAAGAAGGTCTCGCTAGTAACACGAGCTTATTGGCGGATAGACAAGCCCGGTGACAATACCGGCTTGTGTATGTAAGTCTCTTCTCTCTCTCCCCCTCCATCTCTTTATTCTCCTCTTGTCATATCTCGTGAACCCGTTATTCTTTTCATATCATAATCCATTAGAGAAGATAAATATAAACATATACATATATATGAGTTAGGTATATATGGTTCTATACAGTTTAATAATACCTTATTATCTCTTGTTCAAATTAAAGTGTTTTTAATTTTTTGTTCATGACTATGAATGTTTATTACACGTTGTGAGAAAATAAATTTCATGCCACAATATATCTATAATGTCTCATGAAATCGGTTTGTTTATTAAAAGAAAAATAGAAGCCTGCATAAAATACTAATTAATCTTTTTGCCGATTTTAGTATACACATCAATACCTTTAGTTTTACAATAATTTTTAGAAACTAATTTTTACTTCTGAAAATTTCAGGAAATTTACATATAATAGATTATATTATTTTTGTACATGCTGTAAAAATTTTAGATCGAATCACTTAACGGTTTAGGAATTATATCGTTTTTATTCACTGTTCGTAAAATAGAAAACTGCAGTTATTGGTCAATTTCTAGGACACATAACTTGGTATACCGATATCCAAATTGAGCAAACTCAGGTGTTTTAGATATATACATCGAATAATATATATTTTATTAGTTTTAAGTTTTTACTGAAAACTAAAGTAAGATAAAGAAAACCGCATTATAATCTTAAGCGACGGATCTGGACAGAATATGTCCTGATTCGCACACTGTTTTTAAATAGGACATAACTCGAAATCCCGATAGTTCGTGACAAAATTTAGATGTGTAGATGCATAAATGATAAAACTATAATTTTCTATATATTAGATTACTTAGAAATGCACGAAACAACCCGATATAGGCTTTGCAATATAACATATAATTGCTGTCCAGAAATCTGAATTTCTGTTTTAAACGCTGATGTTAAAATGATCATAATTAGAGTTTAAGAAATCCAAATCGTGAGAATCTTTGTGTTTTGGATAAGTATATCGAAATACTTACAATTTTCTAATAATCATAGTAAGCTGAAACCTAATGGAAATTAACTCAAACTATGTTTTAAAAATATGCGACGGTGCTGGACAGATTCTGATCTGTTCTGCGAGACAAAACGAAAATGAGTATATCTCCCAAACCGGTAGTCGTATTTAAGCGCGACTGGAGCTCACATGTGCAGAACACTTAGATCTATATTTTTGTTTATATTCAGAAATTGATTGACTTGACTGATTAGTCGTACATAATATTTCTTTACAGCATTGTTTATGGTAGTTACTCGAATAATATACTTGACTTATTTCATGTTGGTCGAACATGTATACATATTTATCTTGATCATTAAATTATTGTACGTACCTAAAGACGATAATTAAATACTTGAGTTGTATTTTGAAAATTATACAAAAGTATTTTTACATAAAACCCCCTCAAGTTTTATAAATTACAATAAAGACCCTAATAAATATAGGTTTAAGCGGGACCAATCTCTTGAGCCTCAGGGAGCCGGAGAAGTGGGTGCTTGCCTATTTAAGGTAGACAATTTAACAACAGTGTTATCAACACGGTAATCATCTTTGAAAAAGACACAAATCCTGCCGCCCATGTGCAGCGGTTACCGATAATATCAAAACCTAATTCAGGACTTCAATTTCTCTTTCTAATTATTTTGACTCATACTGAGTCTCATTATAATAATCTAACTTGAATATAATTCAAGTACAATCTATAATATTACAATTCAATATGAATCCATGAATCCAATTATCAATCTATACAACTTGACCGAACCGAACCATGGATATACATTCCATTTACATGGTTCTCCAGTTATTCCATTTACATGATTCTACGGTTATACCCGTTTAGTGATATCATGGTTTCGGTCAGTCATCCAATTATACAATCAATACAAGTTACAATACAATACAATACAATACAAACAAGACATCAAGGGTTTAAGGGGTAGATTGGTACGGAAGGTGTTAGAAGTGGCACGAGATAGTAAGACTTAATACACCTAACATGAATCCAGTTTCTGTTGTACCGTGGCATAAACGGTTCCTTGTACTATACTTGCCTCTAGTCTCTGGCATATAGAGACTGCTCTCGTATACACTGGCATTCTTCTATACCAAATTACAAACAACAGCGTTAACATCATAATATAATATAACTTTAAAAGCTACTTTCTTATTCTGTCTATTCTATTTCTCCCTTATCTGTGGGACTTACCGAGCGATCTTTTCGCTGACGACATTCTCTTTCTTTCTTCTTTGAATGTCGTCAGGTGATCTGGACACATCAGAGATCGAGCCCGGCGCTGAAGACTTGGACCAGTTCAGTGAAGACCCCGAACTCTAGTTCATTTTACACTTTTCCATTTTAGTACTTTTCTTTTCTGTTATGCCACTGTTTAAGCATCGCTTTATTCCATATATTTACTTTTCCATGTATTGTAAAAAGAATGTAAATAAATAAATTTACTGTTTGTTATATCTTGTCTCTTGTGCATTTACATTTATATTGCTTAGTTACGCTTAGCGTATTTACTTCACAGTAAATACGTAGCGGCCTCGTCGCGTCCTCTGCCCGTATACTGGGAAGCGGGGCGTGACAATATATATATATATATATATATACAAGTAATAACAAGTAAGCATGTGTGTGCGTGTGGGTGTAAACCTTATTCTAGGGCTCACGACTAAACTAACTAGCGACACCATCATCTAATTACACTAAACTTATCCATGACTCCCAAAATCTAACTAGATAATCATAACCTCACAGTACCATATAAATATATCCATATAATATATATATACCATACACTATGCTACGAACTGCGGGGGTGCTATACGTCATCCACCCGACTTCTCCCGTAGATATAATCTACTCATTTTGATTCCCGCTTGCTGGAGTCGATGACGCCACGCTCATCCTCGTCGTCTTGAAATCCACGTGGGGGTACCTACAACCAATACACAATCGCAAAATGCGTATTAAAATCAGGTCGGAAAACCAAAATGGCACACGTTTCGCTCATAGGTTAAAACCTATAGCCTACGCCTGCAAAACCACCAAACAACCCCCGTCGCTGACGTACAAACACCAGACGACGGAACACAAAATCAAATACCAAATCCCAAATTAAAATGAAGTCGCAAAACAATGTAGCAACTCAAGAAAATGGTCCCAGATTTTACCCTAAGTGAAATTAGCCAATTTTGCACATATAGTGGGTCTAATTTACTGGAGATAAAGCCCTGGAACAAGCACGAAGCAATTTGGGTGTACCAAGGCAGCAAATTGCGGCCTAAATGAATAAATCTGCGGCCTAGACAAGGTGGTTGGGGCTCGGGTCTTGGGTATAGGTTCTAGGTTGCCTGCACATCTCTCTGTGTTTGCTAAATATTTTTCAGGTGTCCCGGGTGATAGCAGATGTCAATATACCCTCACAGAATCAACAATTCTCCGATATCGGGGTTTCTAAGTTGGGGTTTTGGATTTAAGTCTATGGTTTCAGTTCATGAAACTTACACTAGAGGGGTTATATAGCCTTAACAAAGCTCAATTACACTATCTCAAATTAAGTTTTCCTTAACCCTAACTTGGAATTTCCTATCCTCACTAAACATCACTAAAACACTTCAAATCAAACATGGAAGCTAAAATGAAAGAAATATAATACAAATGGTATAGGAATTACCTCATTTGGCAATTCAAGAATTTTCTTGAGTTGCCCCCAAGTGTCCAAAACCCTTGCTTTCTTGGTCCAAAGTGTAGCTTGTGAGCTTGTGCACATTTTTAATAAAGTGGGTTGAGCTTTTGAGGTTGTTTTGATGGTGTTTTGTGAGTTTGAAGAGGAGGGAGGAGAGAGTGCTGCCATGAGAGAAGAGAGGGGAGAGAAATGAAGAAGAACAATGAAGGGATAAGGAGCCATGGTCATGGGTTGACCCCTCACCCCTCTCTCTCTCAACCATACCTATTTGTTTATTCCTTTTTCTTTTCTTTTCTTTTCTTTTCTTCTCATTTCATTTTTTAAAACCAAAACATAACTCCCAAATGAAACCATGGTTATAAAATGTAATACAAATGTAAAGATGATATGGTGCATGTTTTGCACAAAACAAGCTTAATGCGCGATTAGCGATATTTAATCGCAATTAGCAATAAAATAGAATATAATAAATCATAAAATTTCACAATTTGCTTAAATCCAATAAAACGCCCTCTTTTTAGTAATTTCTATAATTTTCCAAAATTTTCCCAATTTATCGGTATTTAATTATACCGAAATATTAAAATATTCAATATATTTATTATTTAATTATAAAAATTCCTAAAAATAATATTTTATTTTTCTGAAATGTTACAGGAAAGTAAAGAGAATAGAACTGGTAAATTATCTGTTTGTTATACTAACGTAGTTGTTTGTAGTTTGGTACAGAAGATATCAGTGTATACGAGAGGAGTCCAACTTTTCCCATGGACTATGGTAACCCGTAGTACAAAGCCCCGTCAAAACCCACGGGACAACGGCACAGGATCCTCATGTAGGTGTGTTTTAGTGACCATCATCGTGTCACTTTTAACACATTCCGTACCAATCTACCCCGTTAAAAACCCCATAGTATATATTGTATTGATTGTATTGAGTTGTAGTTATCAGACTTGCCGAGACCATGGTATAAGTTGTTCATGTAAACTGATTCAGGATGTAAACGGTAGTCATCTAGTCAAGTTCAAGATATAGCCATGGTTCGGTCAAGTCAAGTTATGTTGATATTGTTCTGGTATTCATGTTCAAGTTCAAGTATTCATGTTTGGTATATTGGATTCATATTGTAATGGAGTTATGATTGGATTCATGTTTGGATTGTATTCAGATTAGACTGAGACTCAGATTAAGTCAGACACTTAC
Organism: Agapanthus africanus; assembly: GCA_030015575.1. Lineage (NCBI taxonomy): Eukaryota > Viridiplantae > Streptophyta > Magnoliopsida > Asparagales > Amaryllidaceae > Agapanthus > Agapanthus africanus. The sequence continues at coordinate 65,667,645 of CM057349.1, forward strand.
ACAGATTTGGATCCTGAATTAGATTTTGGTGTTATCGGTAACTGCTGCACATGGACGGCAGGATTTGTGTCTTTTTCCAAGGCAATTACCATTGATAACCCCGTTTTAGTTTTCTACCTTAAATAAACAAGCACCCACTTTTTTCGGCTCCCTGAGGTTCAAGAGAATTGGTCCCGCTTAAACCTATATTTACTAGTGTCATTATTGTAATTTAATATAACTTGAGGGGTTTTTATAAAAATATTTTTAGTATACTTTCAAAATAAATCTCAAGTATTTATTTGTGTTATTTAGGGTTTTCATGTATGTAAATTTTTAAAGAATGAAGTATATTAGTGAAACTTGAATAATTCAAGGTATTTTAATATAACTTTGACTTGTATTGATACCTGATGGTATTTCATGAAACTTGTAACTCTTTTATTTTGTTTAGAAAACATGGAATTTAATAAAATCTTAAAAATATGTGGTTGATAATATTTATATAATTATTAAAAATAATTTTTTATTATTAAATAGAAATCCTCGTTTTTCTTAAAAATTGTATTAAAATTCCATCGAGATCATATGCTCCATGAGGAGATCTGCATCTCGCTCTACTGGTCCTGAGGATGTACGATAATTCACACCATCCAAACCGGGTTCCCCAAAATGGGTTGTAGAGGCATAATCGCAAAGAATTAAACAACACAATTTAAAGAAATCCGGTTTTTAATAGTTTAAGGTATTTTGATGAAAAGTCGTATAATGCCATAAAAATATTGTTTAAGAGAATCGTGCTATATCAAGATGTGTGTATGTGAGAGGTAAGTCATTACCTCATGAGGTTTTCTAAAGGTATTCTAAACAAAAATAATTAAAAGATGTCATATATAAAGTTTGTGGTATTTAAACGAAAAATGCAAATTTAAACTTACATAATATGATATTTTAAGATGAAAATTGTTCTAATTATTTGTTTCATGATTAATGAGCAAGGTATAGTGATATGGACGAGTGATTCCTAAAATAAATTGAAATTTTAAAGATTATAGAATCGAATGTCGATATAACTCCACTTACCGTCAAGTTTTGAAAAGAAGAATTTTTATGGTAGAAAGAGAAGAGAGAAGATGTGACTTACTTGCTAAAAGAATAGAGGGGAGGTAGAGGAAGAGAATAGTAGTTTCGTGGAGTCGCGGGGTCGCCGAAATTGTCTCGAATCCTCTCCGGAATTGACCTAGGGCTAACTCCACTTGTACTCTTCTTAGATTTGAGAATATTTGAGAATTTTGGAAATATATTTCAGAATGAAGAGGGCTAGGGTGTGTGGTTGTATTTATAGGATGAAATTAAGGTTTAGGAATTGAAGAAAGAATTAAAAATACATTAAAATTTGGATTTAAAACTTCATTTTAATTCTCTGTTAATTTTCAGGAAAATAAAATAGAAAAGGGGTAGTGGGGTAGTCCAAGATTTTTAGTGTGCAGAGAACGGGACCATTCCCTATGGTGGAGCCCGGCGGTGCCGGCCAAAAGGAGGATCTTACCGGTCAACTTGAAGGGGTGAGGGCATGGATTGATTCCACGTGTCCTCGGTTGTTCATACAAAATTGTGCACATGTTTATTTTTCTGTCTTTTCATTTCTTACGTGTATTGCACGTGTAAACTTTTGGGTTTCCAAAAAGTTTAAAATAAATATTAGTAAAAATATATATGGCTGATGGGATTCGAACACAAGGGCTACGTCACAGCAGTGCAAGGTTTTACCAGTAAGCTACAAGTTGTTTCTTCCTGTTCTTAAACAAATTTAATTTATAGTTTTTACTCTGGTTAGCAAACTCTATTCTGTACATTAACTTTAAAAAAAAAATTGGTACAGTGAAATTAGAGTCGTTACACAACAATAACAACAACTTTGCTCGCAACAGTAACAACAATCAGTATTCCGGTGCACGCAACAACTCACTCTGCTATTACTCCTATTGTAATTTCAGCAAGCGTCCCGGTCACAACACCAAAAATTATCGTCAACTCGCTCGCTTTCTTCGTGAGAATGCGGTGCAAAGAAATTCACCGCAACATCCGGAACAGAAGCTCCCTCAACCTATGGCAAACAACGCAAATACCAACCGGCCTGCTCCCTCCTCCTGGATATTGGACACCGGTACTTCTCATCACGTTACATCCGATATTTGGACTCTTCACAGCTACACCGATTACGGTGGTCCCGATGAGATCAACATAGGTGATGGTTCAGATTTGAAAATTTCTCACATTGGTAACACAACACTGCACTAACCACAAAGGCCCTTTCTTTTAGATAATGTCCTTTGTGTACCATTTATTACTCAAAACTTAATTTCTGTTGCTAAATTTTTCAAATCAAATAAAGTCTCATTTGAGTTTTTTCCCTTTAATTTTTTGGTGAAGGATCTTCACACGGGGACGTCTCTTCTTCGCGGGGATAGTCATAATGATATTTACTACTTACCGCCCTCCATCAAACCTTAAATTCGCACTATTTCTAAGTCTGAAATAAGTGAGTGGTATTGTCGTCTTGGTCATCCCTCCATCCGAATCCTTCAGTTAGTCCTTAAGAGAAATAAGTTATTGTCTAATATCACGGTAGTTAATAATTTTCAATGTAATTCATGTGATTGTAATAAACGTCACAAACTTTCTTTTACTAAAAATTCCCTTCGTGCTTCTAACCTTTGCAATTAATTTACACTGATATTTGGGCACCCATTGTAACAACCCTAGATTTTTTGTAAAAAATTTTTCCAAAATATGGAAAGGAGTACCTAAGCCTGAGCACAAATTATAAATTTAATTCGCTTTTGAACAGCAAGAAATAACTTGTAGCTCATTGGTAAAGTCTTGCATTGCTGTGATGTAGCCCATGTGATCGAATCCCCCCAACCATATTATCTTTTTATTTAATTTTCTTTTAATCTTTTAGAAACCCAAAGGTTTGCACGTGCACTACACGTAAGATGATAAGTTACAGAATAATCAAACATGTGCACGAGGGTATATGAATCGAGAGGGACACGTGGAAAAAGATCCAACACCCTCCACCGGTATTGAACCGGCGAGATTGCCTTAGAGACCCGCACCGTCGGGCCCCCCGTAGGGGATGCTCCCCATCTTTTCATCCGAGCACCCCTTGGCCTAACGCACTCTTCTCATGTTGTTTATTTTCTCTGCACATTTTCCAGAGAACAATAAAACACCCTTTAATCCAATTTTAATGCATTGTTTAACCCTCTAAATCCTAATCCTACCCTATAAATACAACCCTATCCTTTGGCACTTCTCATTCTGAATTCAAGTGCCAAAACTCTCAAAAATTCTTAAATCTCAAGTTGTGCAAGTGGAGTTAGAGAAGGGCGAAATTCCGGCGAAATTCCGAGGAGATTCCAGCGACGAAACGACGCCCTGACACCTTCCATAGCTTCCCCCTTCTCCTCTCTAACCTTGTAGCCAGTAAGTCCCCTCTCCCCTTCTCTTCTTCTATTCTAAAAACTTTAATTTCTAAAACTCGATGAAAGCGGTGTTAATCCGACTTCCGTTTCGTTTTCTTTAAAAAAAATTCTATTTTTCTTAAACTATCTAATACCATACTCTCATATAATGTTTAACAAATATTAACAAACAAATTGAAACAAGTTTCATCTCAAAAGAATTCTTTATGCAACTTTTATCGTATTTTTACGGTAAAATACCATATACTTTATTTTCGACACAAATCAACATAATACTTGTATTACGTTTAGACAATTCACGAGATAATGACCTAGCTCATCACAACACACATCTTTGATATAGCACGATTTAATTTTGGGCAATGTTTTTGGGAATATCACGAGTTACAATAAAATACCCTAAACTGTTACAAAACCGTTTTCTTTAAAAAGAGCATTCATTAATTCCTTGCAATTACACCACTACAACCCATTTTAGGGAACCCCGATCGGGATGATGCGGGATATCGCACGTCCTTGAGCCTAGTAGAGCGAGATACAGACATCCGCAAGGAGCATTCGATCTCGATGGAATTTTTAATACTATTTTTAAGAAAAATGAGATTTCTAGAAAATAAATAAAATTTATTTTTATTAAATATATAAATATATATATGTGTGAGTATTATCAAAAGATCTATTTTAAATATTTTAAGCAAATATTCCAAGTTTTCTAAATCAAAAGAATCACCATTACATGAAACTACCATCCAAATACAAAACAATTCCAATATTTCAATAAAATACCATATATAATGAAAACTAGGTTTTTACTCACTAGAAAGTTCACTTTTATAAACTATACACCTATGAAAACCCTAAAGACGATAATTAAATATTTGAGGTGTATTTTGAAAATGTATCAAAACTATTTTTATATAAACCCCCTTAAGTTATACAAAATTACAATAAGGACCCTAGTAAATATAGGTTTAAGCGGGACCAATTTTCTTGAGCCTCAGGGAGCTGGAGAATGTGGGTGATTGCCTATCTAAGGTAGATAATCTAACAAACAGTGTTATCAATACGGTAATTGTGTTGGAAAAAACACAAATCCTGCCGTCCATGCGCAGCAGTTACCGATAACATCAAAACTAATTCAAGATTTCAATTTCTTTTCAAAGTGTCTGACTCAGACTGAGTCTCAATCTAATCAATCTAACATGAATATGATTCAAGTATAAACTACAGTACAACATGAATCTATGAATCCGTCTATTCAATCTATATCAATCTATATTGACCAAACCGAACCATGGATATACTCCATCTATATGACTATCTATTTATACCCATTCCATTTACTGATATTATGGTTTCGGCAAGTCATCCATCTATATAACAAAACAATACAATCAATACAAAAGATATCGCGGGGTTTATAAAGGGGTAGATTGGTACGGAATGTGTTAGAAGTGGCACGAGACTATAACCTCAATCACCCAACTTGAATATCCATTGCCGTTGTACCGTGGTTGAACGGTTTCTTGTGCTCCATATACCTTAGTCACCAGAATAGTGGGACTCCTCTCGTATACACTGGTATATTCTGTACCAAACTACAAACAGCTGCGTTAACAATATAATCAAACATTACTAGTTATATTCTCTTCTGTCTATTCTATCTCTACTCATCTTTGGGACTTACCGAGCGATTGTTCACTGTCAACATTCTTTTTCTTCTTTCTTTGGAATGTTGTCAGGTGATTTGGACGCACTAGAGACCGAGCCCGGTACTGAGGACTTGGAGCAGTTTGCTATCGATCCAGAGCTGTAGGCACTTGTACATGCTTTTCATTTCAATTATGCAATTGTTTAGGTATTGCTTTCTATTCATGTATTTATATTCCAGTTGTACCTGTAAATGAATGTTTAATAAATAAAGTTGATGTTCATTTATATTCATGTCTCTTGTGTACTTTTACTTTATATTGCTTAGATACGCTTAGCGTGTTTACATCTGAGTAAATACGTAGCGGGCCTCGCCGCGTCCCCTCCCCGTACACCAGGAAGTGGGGCGTGACAGGTTTTTTTGGTGGGCCATGCGGTTCAACTCTGTATGGACATGCAGGTCAGTTCTGCATGGACATGCGGGTCAATTCTGCATGATGTCCTAGGTAATATAACACAAGAATCAGTAACTAAAACCATTCTTTACATATTCCTTGAATATTACAATTTCATATACTTTGAATCTGTCATAACCCTATTTTTCTTTCAAGGTTATGGATTCTCCAAACAACACCGGTACCAATTTCAACAACACACCACCACCTTTACTGCTTACACCTACCATCGCAGCTCTGATCGATGAGCAGACGGTACTGCTTGAGGCAATCAGCAGCCTCTTTGAGGGACAGCAGTAGCAGACTACTATTTTGATGAACCGTCCAGAAGTGGAAGCATCTGGGGTAAAGCTATTCCGGGCTTTTCACCCCAAGCAATTCTCGGGAAAAGAGAGCCCTCTGGAAGCTGAGGAATAGGCTCAGAGTATTGAAGATGATCTGGCAGCGGCACAAGTGCCAGAGATCGCTTGGGTTCGAGTTGCAAAGCTGCAACTCACTGACAATTCCCGAGTTTGGTGGAAGGCGGAAGAAAGCCGTCGTGAACAACCGATCGAATGGAGGACTTTTCGCGATTTGTTCGACGCGAAATACTTCCCAGAGACTGCCCGATTTTACATGGAGCAGCAGTTCATTCACCTACAATAGGGTTCTATGTGGACCAAATCAGTGGATGAATATGACGCTGAGTTTACCATGTTCAGTAGGTAAGATAAGTTTCAATTTCGATTTTTAAATATCACATACTACACAGCTAACACAAGACCGTAACAGGTTTGCGGCCCATCTCATACCAACTGCTGAGATCATGGCTAAAAGATTTCAGTAAGGGTTGAACCAGGAAATCCAAGATGCCTTAGCTACAGGGGATTTCCCAACCCATAATTTGGCTTTGAAAGCTGCCCGTCGATATGAGGCAGTAGTAAAGAAGAAGGGCAGACTCCAATCTGCCAGAGTAAAACGCCCTGCCACTCAGATGGTAAAAGGAGCCTCTTCAAGGCCAACTGTTGAACCCAGAAGATCGGAAGAAACCAATAACCAGCCAAGTCCAGATTTTTGCTTCTATTGCAAAAGGGGTGGACACTTGTGGAAGGACTGTAGGCGCGCAAAAGGCATGTGCTTAGTTTGTGGCGCATCCAATCATAGAATTGGAACATGTCCTTATAGACACAACACAGTTCTAACTCACAACACTTATCCAGAACAGCCAGCTATCCAGGCTCCTGCACCTCGTCTTGCACTTCCATCTCCACCTCCATGTGGACCTCCTGCACAGCCTAATCGCCAATTCCATCAGGCACCGAGGAACATGTCTCGAGGGCAGAGAAACATGCCCCAAGGACGGAGGAATGTATCCCGGCGTTAGGCTTTCACTTTAGCAGCCGTAGAAGCCGAGACTATAGACCAAGGTAACCATGGTAATTCCCTCACCTCTTTTTAAATTTTACCAAAACTTTCGCATTCTTTCGTTCTTCCAAATATTTTTCATGCACTATCAATAGTTCTATCCCTAAATTTCTTTGAATCTGTTACATTTTTCTTTTACAAATTTCGAGAACAAAATTTTTATAAAGAGGATAGAATTTAACAACCCTTGACTTTCTGTACAAATTTTTTCCAAAATACGGAAAGGAGTACCTAAGCCTGAGCACAAGTTATAAATTTAATTTGCTTTTGAACAGCAAGAAATAACTAGTAGCTCATTGGTAAAGCCTTGCACTGCTGTAACATAGCCCCTGTGATCGAATCCCCCCAGCCATATTATCTTTTTATTTAATTTTCTTTTAATCTTTTAGAAGCCCAAGGGTTTGCACGTGCACTATACGTAAGATGAAGTTACAGAATAATCAAACAAGTGCACAAGGGTATATGAATCGAGAGGGACACGTGGCCAAAGATCCAACACACTCCACCGGTATTGAACCGGTGAGATTTCCTTGGAGTACGGCACCGTCGGGCCCCCCGTAGGGGATGCTCCCCATCTTTTCACCCGAGCACCCCTTGGCCTACCCCACTCCTCTCATGTTGTTTATTTTCTCTGCACATTTTCCAGAAAACAATAAAACACCCTTTAATCCAATTTTAATGCATTCTTTAACTCTCTAAACTCTAATCCTACCCTATAAATACAACGCTATCTTTTGGCACTCCTCATTCTGAATTCAAGTGCCAAAACTCTCAAAAATTCTCAAATCTCAAGTTGTGCAAGTGGAGTTGGCGAAGGGCGAAATTCTAAGAAAATTCCGGCGACGAAACGACGCCCTGACACCCTCCTAGATTCCCCCTTATCCTCTCTAACCTTGTAGCCAGTAAGTCCCCCCTCCCCCTTTCTTTTTCTATTCTAAAAACTTCAATTTCTAAAACTCGACGAAAGCGTAGTTAATCCGACTTCCGTTTCGTTTTCTTTAAAAACAAATTCTATTTTTCTTAAACCATCTAATACCATACTCTCATATAATGTTTAACAAATATTAGAAAACACATTAAAACAATTTTCATCTCAAAAGAATTTTTTATGCAACTTTTATTGTATTTTTACGGTAAAATACCATATACTTTATTTTCGACACAAATCAACATAATACTTATTACCTTTAGACAATTCACAACGTAATGACCTATCTCATCACAACACATATCTTTGACATAGCACGATTTACTTTTGGGTAATGTTTTTGGGAATATCATGAGTTACAATAAAATACCCTAAACTATTACAAAACCATTTTCTTTAAAAAGAGTATTCATTAATTTCTTACAATTACGCCTCTACAACCCATTTTAAGGAACCCCGATTGGGATGGTATGGGTTATCGTACGTTCTTGGGCCTAGTAGAGCGAGATGCAGACCTCCGCGATCTCGATGGAATTAGTAATGTTATTTTTAAGAAAAATGAGATTTCTAGAAAATAAATAAAATTTATTTTTATTAAATATATAAATATATATATGTGAGTATTATCAAAAGATCTATTTTAAATATATTAAACAAATATTTTAAGTTTTCTAAATCAAAGAAATCACCATTACATGAAACTACCATCCAATTACAAAACAATTCCAATATTTTAATAAAATACCATATATAATAAAAAATAGGTTTTTACTCACTAGAAAGGTCACTTTTATAAAATATACATTTATGAAAACCCTAAAGACGATAATTAAATATTTGAGGTGTATTTTGATAATGTATCAAAACTATTTTTAAAAAAAAAAACCTCAAGTTATACTAAATTACAATAAGGACCCTAGTAAATATAGGTTTAAGCGGGACCAATTCTCTTGAGCCTCACGGAACCGGCAAATGTGGGTGTTTGCCTATCTAAAGTAGATAATCTAACAAACGGTGTTATCAATACGGTAATTGTCTTGGAAAAAGACACAAATCCTGCCGTCCATGTGCAGCAGTTACCGATAACATCAAAACTAATTCAGGATTTCAATTTCTTTTCAAAGTGTCTAACTCAGACTGAATCTCAATCTAATCAATCTGACTTGAATATGATTCAAGTATAAAGTACAATACAACATGAATCCATGGATCCGTCTATTCAATCTATATTGACTGAACCGAACCATGGATATACTCCGTCTACATGACTATCCATTTATATCCATTATATTTACTGATATTATGGTTTCGGCAAGTCATCCATCTATATAACAAAACAATATAACCAATACAAAAGACATCGCGGGGTTTATAAAAGGGTAGATTGGTACGGAATGTGTTAGAAGTGGCACGAGACTGTAAGCTTAATACACCCAACCTGAATATCCATTGTCGTTGTACCGTGGCTGAACGGTTTCTTGTGCTCCGTATACCTTAGTCTCCGTAATAGTGGGACTCCTCTCGTATACACTGGCATATTCTGTACCAAGCTACAAACAACTGCGTTAACAATATAATCAAACATTACTAATTATATTCTCTTCTGTCTATTCTATCTCTACTCATCTTTGGGAATTACCGAGCGATTGTTCGCTGACGACATTCTTTTTCTTCTTTCTTTGGAATGTTGTCAGGTGATTTGGACGCACTAGAGACCGAGCCCAGTACTGAGGACTTGGAGCAGTTTGCTATCGATCTAGAGCTGTAGGCACTTGTACATGCTTTTCATTTCAGTTATGCCATTGTTTAGGCATTGCTTTCTATTCATGTATTTACATTCCAGTTGTACCTGTAAATGAATGTTTAATAAATAAAGTTGTTGTTCATTTATATTCATGTCTCTTGTGTACTTTTACTTTATATTACTTAGATACGCTTAGCGTGTTTACTTTTGAGTAAATACGTAGCGGGCCTCGCCGCGTCCCTCCCCGTACACCGGGAAGCGGAGCGTGACACCCATTGAATTGACATATAATGGTTTTCGTTATTACGTAATCTTTATTGATTTTTACACAAAATATATCTGATTGTACCCTATGAGAAGTAAATCTGATGTTGCCACCATTTTTCCCCAATTCAAAAATCTTGTCGAAAAATATTTTCAATTACCGCTCATATCAATATATTCTGATAAAGGCGGTGAATACATATGTCCTGCCTCCATCCTCACCTCTTATGGTGTCTCTCATCTCACCACACCTCCACACATCCCTGAACACAACGGTACATCCGAACATCACCATCGTCATGTTGTCGGAACCGGTATCACACTCTTGCATACGGCCTCACTTCTCTCTGAGTGTCGGAGTCAACCTTTTCAAACTGTTGTTTATCTTATTAATTGTCTTCCCATACCGGTTCTTAAGCTCCAATCCCCATTTGAAAAATTATTTCAACGTCCACCAAACTAAAACGTCTATAAAATTTTGGGTGTCTTTGCTGTCCATGGATAAGGCCGTACACCTCCTCCAAACTTCAATCTAGATCCATATTTTTCTAGATTATTCAACATCTCAATCCGCGTAGTGTCTATATCACGTCACTCACAAAATTTACATTTCTCATCATGTCAAACTCGTCGAAACCAATTTTCCCACGCAGGTATCTACTAGACATCAAGAGGCTTTTTCGTAAGATTTGGCCTCCCCTGACGCAGTATCGCAACGCAACCAATCCCGTATACCCAACCTACCAAACTTCACATTCTACCCATCTTATCTAACCCAACCCCCACTGAACCCCAATCATTAACATCCCATACCCTCAATCTCTTCACCTCCACCGATACTTCAAAATCCTCACATTCTAATCTCGATAACATCGCCATCCTATCCGTCCATACCTCCCCAACCTCCTCCACAACTGCTCAATCACATTTACCTTCTCCATAATTATAGAAACAGAAGTAGACTTATGAAGATATATGCGCAGACGTCTGTCAGAGGATCCAAACGTCTAAAGGAGAAGAGGCAGACGTCTGCCAGAGGTCTGTCAAAAGAACAGAGCATAGGCAGACGTCTAAGGAAGGCGATCCAGATGTATGCAATAGAGTCTTCGAATTAACAGAGAACAAGCAGAAGTCTGTGATGATATGGTTCAGACGTCTGCACGTCGTGAGCACAGCTGAATTCAGAAAACCAAATCTCACCAAATTAAGTTATAGAAAGATTTTATTTTGATTTTATTTTCAATTATGTAATTGTATATATATATACTCAAAGTTTCAATACAATATTCACCAAGTTCAAAACTCTAAATTCCATCTTCTTCGAGACTTTTATATTAGGAATAGTGAATGATCTGTGAGCGCGATAAATGCAGTAATTGAAAAACTGGTTAAGCAATCTTAATGTAAAGTACAAGTATTAATGTAGTAAAATTAGATGATCACCATTAACTTGTTTACTCATTGAGAATATATTACATTATATAAATTCTGTTGTGCAAGATGGGGTGTGAGTTGTGCAGAACAAAGTGAACAGTAGTATATATTTTGCAGAGTACATGTGCGATAGTTACAATGTTATTTAGTATCAATGTAACAAGTGAAATTATATATAAAGTTTCAGTTTTGTTTATTGGCGATTTATTGTCAACCATAAAGTGGCATATGTAACATGTTTTGTTGTTTTAAAAAAATAAAGTGATTATATAATGTTTTTGTCTGATTTTATTAATATATATATCCAACATAATTTTGATGGGTAAAGCTTGGCTGTGGCGATGATGAAGACATGTGACTACAACTAAAGGCAGGGGCAAGCAAATGCCGCTGGTATGCACACGCCTAGCAAACCGGCGTCAATACTAGCCCTTCCATAGTAGATATAAGATGGCAGGCTTCTATAGTGTGGTGGGGAAACATAGAATTTATGCAGAAATACAATAAATTTACCAGAATAAGCATGCGTAGACATTTCACAAAAGTAGGTTACATATAAAAAGAAGATTTAAAAATTGATTTTTGATGATGAAGATCAATAGGGGAAAAAGAAGAGGGGACTTACAAAGATAGAATGATCCACGATCATTCTAAAGCATGTAAAGATAACCTCGATGTGGTTTTCGAGGCTCTAATGATGGAATGGCGACTCCTAGTCCAAGTGATGTTATAGATCTGATCATTGATGGCCATAAGAAAAGGCTTCTTAGGATTGGCGGCATCGTAGGCGCTGAGCTCTTCCTTGGCGATCTCGAGAAGCTGCACCGACAGCGGGGACTGCATCGACATCGCTGGGGTAGGAGAGGGGATAGAGATGGAGGCAATCGGCGGAGGAGGAGGTCGAGACTGTTGGCGTCAAAATTTACATCCAACTTCCCAAAATTACAAATCAGAAATTAAGGGTCAAAGTCAAAATCAATACGGATCCGACTAATCCGGATCCAACCCTAAGTAATTGGATCCATACCCAAGCCGTCTCGAGCCCAAGCGAAGCCGGTCACCGTCAAAGAAAAGAAGAAAAGAATTACGCAATAAATGAAGTTAATGTAATTTTTGTGAATAAAATATAAGAGAAATGGGCAGAAAGCCAAATAATTGTAAAGTTCATGGCTTATATGCAAAAATAAATAAGCACATGAGTATCGGAAAGACAAAAGCCAAAAGTGTAAAGCCCAAAGGCCCAATGTAAAGTGCAAAAACTATAAAAGTCAATCCCTTGATGAAATAAAGTATACTATTTCTCCTCTAAAAAAGTTAGGGTTTGTAGCCGTCATCTCCCTCTCTATTCCTCACGTACGTTTTACTCATTGACGAAAAATTATTTTTTTAGAAGCAAAGAGGATCTCTTGGCCTTCCCTTTCTTCATGTATCAAGATCCAATAACCAAAGAAGAAACAAAGAACGGACGGATCAACGACAGAGGATAAAAATTCATTTTTTTTGTTTTGTTGCAAAGATCTCATGTCAAAAAAAATGGAAAAAGAAAAGGGGGAACGCCTCTCCTAAGGTTCTCACCGCGACAAGATCCAAGCATTTAAAAAAAAGATCCAAAGATCAATTTAGAAGCATGTGCTTCATAAATTTGAAAGCAAACGCTTTCTGAAAGATTAAGCTTTCATTCATAAGGTGCGTCCTATGCAGAGGTGCTAGCACCATGATGCTTTTTATAAATTGCACGTGTGCGCCAAGTGCAATGCACGTGCTTCAGCGCCAAGGGCGCTTTCTGCACAATTGCGCAAGTGCGCTATATGCAATACACGTGCGCCAGCGCTAAGACGCTACCTGCAGCATTTGCGCTTGTATACCACGTGCAATGCACATGCGCCAGCGCTAAAGTCAGCACCATATCCACACCAGGAGCACATGCTCCACCAAATCACGTGTAAAGCATTTCAGAAAATATAAAATATTATTTTTGTAATTTAAATAATAAAATAATAAATTTTATAAAGATTATGCAGTTATGAAAATAAGTTTTAGTAAAATGATATGATTATATACCTATATTTTGGAAAATATTTGGAAATTAATATGAGTTATTAATTATGAAGGCATTTATTGGATTTGGGCATTTTAAATTGGTGTACAATTATTTATATACAGGTTTAATGTTAAACTTGATTAATATTTCCTAATTATGTATTAAACCAAACTTATTTGTTAAACCATGTTTAACTTGCCATGACACATTTATTTGTAAAGGTTAACATTTTACTTTGGTTTCTATGCATGGTTTTCCTTTTATATAAAAAAGAGAAAAGAGAAGAAAAATAGAATATATGAGAGATGGGGACAAAGAGACATGAAGGTACAAGGAGAGAGAGAGTGTGTGTGTGTGTGTGAGAATGAGAGAGATATGGTTTCCTTCACACTTTTCTTTCTTCATTCCATTCTTCATCTCCTTCATCCTCTCTTCATTTTTCCTTCATCTCCAAACCCTCACTACTACCCTCACAAACACCACTCAAACCCCATCAAAATCCCACACCACCTTCACAAAAAATGTCAACAATCTCATCATACACCACATAGTGGAATCAAGTTGGAGTTTTGAGCACTTTGGACAATCTAGGAATTTTCTTGATGTACTCCCTTGAGATAAAACACCCATCCTTGTTCAAGTATTTAGTTTCCTAACCTCTACCATTAGTTTAGAGTTAAAAAGTTTAAGTTTTGGTGATCTTGGAAATTTCTAGGGTGAGGGTTAGTGGGTAAAACTTATAGTGATACTTAGTAGAGGGTTAGGGAGTGCTTACAAGAACATTAGTGATAAGTGAGGGTGATATAGTGGAGAAATTCTCGGATTCGACGAACTTAGAATTTTCCGATATCGATTTTTTGACGAAATGTGGTGATCAATTAGAATCTGGGATATATCGAGGACTCTGAAAATTATTTTGCAAACACGGTGAGAGTGCAGACACTTAGGAAGCTACCCTAGAAGCCCGAACCCCCATCTCCCCCTCTTGGCCGCCAATTTAATCCATGTGGCCGCAAATTGTGGCCTGATCTCGGAGTTAGGGTTTGGGTTTGGTTCTGTAGTTCACATGTCTGATAACTAGACCTACCATATATGCAAAATATTCTAATTTCATCTGGGAGTATTTTACTAAGTCGCTGATTTCGTTTTGCGACTTTTGAAAACTTGGGTTTTGATATTTGAGTTTAACAAGGCCGCTTGACGTTCGTACGTCAATGACGGGGGTTGTTTGGTTCTTCTTGCATGCGTGGACCATAGGTTCTAACCTATGTGCGCTTCGTGTGCCGTATCGATTTTTAGATTTGATTTTGATTTTGATACGATATGCATTGATTTGTAGGTACATTCGCATGGACTTCCGGGACGACGAAGGAGAGCAAGGCAATCATCGACTTCGGCTAGAGCGAGAATAGTAGGTGCATAGTTGTATATCTACGGGGGAAGTCGGATGGATGGCGTATAGAACCCCGCAACCGTAGTACTAGGATACTAGCTTATATAAAAATACTAGATATGTTTACCTAGCTAATAGGGATCTAGGATACTAAGTAACCGTAAGTGTGCTCATGGAAAGGATTATCATTAATTCTAATCTTTTTTATGCCTTTAGCCATAGGTATTTGTGCTTCTACACACACACACACATATAAGTTTGAGAAAAAGTTCGATACAATATTATGAGATGAGGATATGAGATATTATGATGACACGAGTCGATATGATATTATAGGAAGATTAGGCGATATATATATTCATGATACGATATGAGATGATATGACATATGACGATATGTGACTAGATGAGATGATATTGTTAGTTATATGTATGCCCTAGAGGCCATTATTGTACATATGATGTATATTATAGTGGATGCTTGGATATATATAGAGAGAGAGGACTTTCTTACTCGACATGATAGTATGCTATCTGGTTACCTTTATCTTAAAATGTAGACTTATATTGTGATACTGTCTTGATCTCACATGTTGATAAAGCCCTTAGGATACGTACTTGACTACCAGGACTATGATGGAAATCATATTAGTGGGGCCAGGGTAGTTCACAAGTACATCTTTTAATTGTTTCTAGTTGAGGAAATATCAAGACAGGGTATCGATATTCCAGAGTAGACTAGCGTATACGCTTCTTGACCTATATGATGGGAGATGGATGATCCCACATCTATTGGTGTTTGACATCAGAGATGGTATACGGGTGCTCGGTGGAGACTGGGTACACTGAATAGGACTCGTCGAGGATTCTTATGTGGTAGTATACCTATCGTCAGATAGCAGTCCTCTGGTGACACTGGTACAGGTTAGTCTGTAGACCCTGTTAGTTATATGTATGCCCTAGAGGCCATTGCTATACATAGGATGTATATTGTAGTGGATGTTTGGACATATATAGGGAGGACTTTCTTGCTCGACATGATGGTATGCTATCCGGTTGATCTTTACCTTAATGTGTACACTGATTGTCTCTCTGTTACATGTTGGTAAAGCCCTTAGGATGTGTACTTGACTACCTGGACTATGATGCGGATCATACTAGTGGGGACATGGTAGTCCATAAGTATATCCTTCAAGGTCCCTAGTCGTGGGTGTATCGAGACGGGGCATCGATATACCAGTGTAGACTAGCGTATACCTTCTCGACCCATACAGATGGGCGATGGATGATCCCATATCCATTGGTGTTTGACATCAGAGATGATATACGGGTGCTCAGTGGAGACTGGGTACACTGGACGGACTCGCCGAGAACTCCCAGATGGTATTATACCTTACGTCAGATGGCAGTTCTCTGGTGACACTGGTGCAGAGTAGTCTGTTAACCCGAGATCGTCATAGAGTCTTGTGTGATTCCCACTGTGATTTGATTTCCACCTTACCACGTCCAAGAGGGCGTGGAAAATGGTGGTTTTTAGGTTCAATCCCGAATCACATGGAGGCAATGAGCGATAGGAGGGGATTCGTCTCTCCCGATATAGGGAGTTGATGTTGCGCTGTGTTCGATTGGCTATAACCGGAAAACCCTGGCCAGGGTTGCTGAGATTTACTGATAAGTGTTACTAGTAGTTTCTCGAACTGTTATAGACCTCATATCGACACGACTTATCGAGCTATTGGGGTCTGACGTTTACCACCCCTAGGTGAGATATACGACATATCAGACGACGAGACCGGACTGTACGATAAGTGTTACTGGTTGGATTCACAGGAGTGTGAGCGGGCTTTCTCGTCGATCTTCTGATCGTTCAATACCCGGGTGGCCGTTACGTTTAGCAGACCGCTTGCGGCTTGTGGGTGTTTGATATGATCATCACCTGCTGCCGGCGTATTGACGAGTCTTTAGAGTCCTACACAGAGGTTTCCTGGCTCAAGCAAAATGAAATAGGAGCGCATATGAGATATGTGCGGGACCGAGAATAATACCAGTATGTGATACTGTATTTGATTCTCGCGATTTGTAACATTGATCGGTTATATGCGATATAGCCGGGTTATCGAATCAAGTGTTGATTCGATAAGTTGTTACTATTGATATTAGTCGGTTATATGCGATATGACCGGATCGTTAAATCAAGTATTGATTTAATGATTCAATGCATAATTATATATTTGATATATTACTTTGCATTAACTAGTATTGGTTCACTTAAATTGGATTTTCTCACTCGAATGTACACAAGTTGTATATGTGATATACTTTTGTGCACTTGTTTGTATCATGTTTGATGATACATGCTAACTTGGGTTTGTGTAAGACTTAAACCTTGGTTAAGTAAATGGTTAGGGTTTTATCATCTTCTCTTGATTATTTAGTTTATTTATTTATTCTTTATTTTAGGGAAAAAAATGATATGGTTGCTTCTTTTGTTCTTTTCTTAGATGTTTCAAGAAGCTTTGACCATTCTTGTTCTTTTCCTAAACCTAACCATTCACCTAAGCTTAGTTAATTCTCTACACTTGACCATGGTTGTGTATATGATAAGTATGATTTTATTTCCTATTTTAAAAACAACTTATGATATATTCTTTCTTCATCTTCTTTATCTTCAACAATGAAGAAACCTTGCAACCATCAATGGCAACTTGAGAAAAAGAGTGAGAAATACAATTCTAAAGTGAACCCACTTCCTATTTCTTTATCCTCTACCACTTGCCAAGTAGTATAGGGTGTTTTCTTCACAAGTTTCATGACTTGGTGAAGTTGGAACTTGATCTTGTGTTGCCTCGACGTAGATCATCTTCGGCATCGAAGTCGACGACCTAGCCCGCCCATTTCTCCGATGAAGCCGACACTAGAGCCCGGGATCCGATCATCGCAGTGAGGGGACTTCATTGCGGACCTATGGAGGTGGAGGACCGGATCTACAAAGGTTGTATTTTCCGTTTACTCTTAGTTAAGTTGTTAACTAGTTATCGTTTTCGCCTAAAATCTAGTTAACGATCCGTATTAGGGTTTCTCGGCACTTGTAAAATTTGAAATTGACATGGTTGATGCCTTGTGAGACCTCATCAGTGTGCCTAGGAACCCTACAGTGGTATCAGAGCCTAGCTAGAGCCTTAGGCGATGCGTAGACGGAGTTAGAAGTCCGATCGAACCGAAACCCTAACTCCAAAATGCTCTCTAGACATTTTTCAAAAACTGGGGTTTTTCCGGATTAAAAATTCTTTAAAAATTCAGCAGGAAGATCTAACAATTATGGTGCAAAACGAGCTCCTGATTCCCTCATAGCGCGGCGGAACCGCGGCATTAGCATGGCTAATGCGGCGGTTCCGCGGCCAATTAGTCTCTTCAGTCAACCAATTTTGCACAGTAACTTCTTTATTTAAATGCTGAGTTTTCTGGGAATTTTTAATATTTACTCAAGAGTTGAGTTTTCTGGGTTGTATTGGGGACTCGGTGTTTCGATCGGATTGTCTAATTTTGTCTGTATGCCTTTCCGGATAATTTTAGAATATGTTAAAAAGTTCGACCGGATATAAATACCCACTTTTTCCCCTGCCGGAAAATTTCCAAGTGTTGGATTTTTCCGTGGTTTAAGGACGTTCCAAGTAGTGCAAGTAACGTGATGGTCCCTCTAGAAGACAACAAACCTTAACTCGATTATGTGACCGTCTTGAACTGTCCTTTGAACCTTAGGGTTTGGGGCAGTACGGCGTGCCACATGTGAGGCGTTGGCTTGACGCTTCTATGGCTGGACCGTTGGTACTGAGGCATGAAGTGAATGTCTTTGAACTTATTTC
Organism: Agapanthus africanus; assembly: GCA_030015575.1. Lineage (NCBI taxonomy): Eukaryota > Viridiplantae > Streptophyta > Magnoliopsida > Asparagales > Amaryllidaceae > Agapanthus > Agapanthus africanus. The sequence goes on from CM057349.1 coordinate 65,686,290, forward strand.
ATGTGTTGAGCGGTTTCGGGAAAACTTGGGTATTCGATTGTTTGATCGGAAAGTTTAACATTTTCTATTTATCCGGAATGTGATACAATAATTGGAATTCACAAGTAGTTATGAGATAACTGAATGAATGTTATGAATCTAGCACTTTAGTCTCACTTGATCGGTTGCCACGGAATTTTGATGTGATCAAAAATCCGTCGCAATCACGTAGCGTACGCGGATACTCGCCGGTAAACTTAATAGATAGCTACGCCCCATAGCCCCGACCAAGTGACTGTAGGAGAACCCGTCGCAATCACGTAATTACCCGACTTAATAGACAGCTACGCCCCATAGCCCCGACCAAGTGACTGTAGGAGAACCCCGTCGCCGAAAGCATCCGTTCGGGTGCTCGCGGCAGCGGTGTTCCGCCTTGGTGCACTTCATCGACGGCGTCGGGGGTGCGGCCGCCTACTAAAGTTTGCGACGAGCATTCGATCAGGATGTCGGGAATCTTGTTGAATTACCCGACTTGATATTGAAAAGAGTTTTCGATAATAAGACTAAAATGCGGGGTTTATAATTGTTAGGCATGTGATGTCTAAGGAATTCATTGGTTTAGGCATGCGATGTCTAAGGAGGTTGTGGATTCCAACTGTTGTAGTTTTACACTTTCTTTTCTGTGACCGTAAGTGTAATATGTGATATCGCCGGTTTCGTTGCTATATGTCAACGACAATTGGGATGCGCATATCTACTTACGTTGATGACATGTGATGTTATGTGTTGCTGGATATGTTATATTGGATCGTCGTGTTTGAATAGCCGGGGTTTTTTTTATGTGAGATGAGTGTTTTTCATTTTCATTCATGTAAAAACTTGTATGTAATATTCTTTTATTAGGGCACTTCCAGGTTGTGGAAGATGTCACCTTTTGTATATTATTTACTTTTCCGCACTAGGATAGACCCAAGGAAGAGGGCACAAGTAACCGGGTTCTGGAGTCCAGTGGGAGACCAACTCGAGGAGTCGAGTCCGGGTCTCCTAACTCTAGAATTGGCAGGGTTGCTTGCCGCTCTCGTAGGGGTCTAGGGGTGTGGGTTTGGCTATTCATCACGACCGTGGAATCCGTGTTTTATACTGGCTCATATTGAAAACACGGACGTCCTAGTATATCCAATATTTCATATGTTTCTTCTGCTGCGATATCTGTGATGTGATCATGTGATATGTTCTGTGATGGATACAATATATAGTATATATGATATATTATATAGACATTACTTATGTTTTGCACTCGCGCTAGCCCTGCCCCGCTCTGCCGTTAGTTACCTAACCTAACGGTGCATGAGGGGACATCGAGGCGAATGCGGATGGCATAAGTATACGTCATATTTATCTATGATGTTTAGGTACTTAAATGATGGGACTTCATTAATATGATTAATGAAAGAAAAAGAAACCTAAAGATGTTGTGGAATCGAATTTCAAAATTAAAACGGGTAGCTACAGTTCTTGCTTTGCACAGTGATGTATATGATATATCCCGCACCTCATTCGACGAGGAAAGGACCGAGATCCCTTCACCGGGAGTGACTCCTTTAGCAATAACTGGCAGATGCTACAACCCTCGGTTTGTCTTTTGATTGCTTCTATAGTTTTTGCTTTGCACAGTGATATATATGATATGTCCCGCACCTCATTCGACGAGGAAAGGGCCGACGATCCCTTCACCGGGAGTGACCCCTTTAGCAAAACTAGAAAAGCCTCAAAACCACTCCATTTTAAAATCATTTGATTCTACAACGATATAAAGTTCATTACGCAAAAGGTTTTCTTAAAAACCTGTCGTAGCCCTCCGTCATTTCAGATAAGTAATAGTTAGTATTCGTGCTGCGTTTGTTGACTCAATCAAGGCGTAGTGTGCGGTAGCTGATTAGTGCTTATCTGCAAAGCATATGATGCGATTGGATTAGGGTAGTCGTGCGGCCTTGTTGACTCAGTCAAGGGTCGTGCGGGTGGGTTTAATTCAATCGAGAAATGACGGGTTGAACTTTACTTGTGGTCTATGATTTGTTGACTCAGTCAAGGTCAGATCGCTTGGGGAAAAATATTATCGGGAATTTCAAATGTTGAAATTTGCAATGAGATTGCATACCTTCTATGAGATAGTTGGATCCCGATACCCACTGCGAGTAAGAGTTACTCCTGGGAGAGTTTTACACATTACAATTAGCCGATCAAGTAGGTGTCTAGAAAAGTGTTAACGAGATTACGCCTCTGGGAAAACAAGGTTTACATTAATTAGGTTCGTGCGAAAGCACGGGGGACCTCCCTCAAAGTACCGACACTGGCCTGGTTGAAAGATTGGTGAACTTGTAGCGTGTAATTAATCCCAGCTAGTCTTTCCTTTTAGGGTTTGAAGGAAGATTTGATAAAAACAGTGGGAGCCATCCTGATTAGATAAAATAATAACCAATCTATTCTTGCAAGAGCGCACGCTGAGTGTTTTCTTCTCTCTCTCTCCAGGCAGCGACCATATCACGCCTTAATCAAGATAATAATACGGAATATTGACCGAACCCGCTTGTTATACTGAGCTGGGGAACGTTGGTCCCGCTCCAACTTATAATTGTTATAAGACCGAGCAGGAAATTGGGGATTACCAGAATTCCCGTGCCGCCCAAACGAAGAAAGTGCATGCTGATGCATCATCTTCGGGTGTGTTCGTTACAAAGAACCGTTTCTCTGTATCCTCTACGTCCTGGGTATTTGATACCGGATCAGGATCCCAGATATGTAATCTGTTACATAGGGCTACAGATAGGTAGAGAACTGAGAACGGGTGATAAGTTTCATGAGGCAGAAAACGGTGCAAATGTTGCAGCCAAGTCTGTTGGTCACTGTCACCCTGTATTACCAATACATTGATTCTGAACGAATGTTATTAGATACCAAACCTGATATACAAAATCATATCACTCTCTTTATTTGTAAAGAAATGATTAAATTTTGTATTGTTGGATAATGTTTTGAACATTTCCTATATCAAAAGTTGATCGGTTCAGGCACGTTATCTAAAAATATTGATGTTCTAAATCAAACTACAGTTCTGAGTATACAGAACACACACAAGAGGAAGAGTTCAGAAATGAACGGATCCTTCTTGAGGTATTGTAGACTAGGTCATATCAATGCGACCCGACTAGCTTAAGTTACATAGTAGATGCATATTTAAATCAGTTTGAATTTACATCTTATGAAACTTGCGAGTCATGTCACAAAGATATAATGACCTCATCTCTGTTTATTAGAAACAGAGAAAGAGTTAGTGAACTCTTGAGATGATACATGTTGATGTATAAAGGTCCCCTGTCTACACATGCCAAGACCGGTTCTTTGTACTTCATTACATTCTCTGATGATCTCTCAAGATTCAGACATATGTTCCTGTTGAAACACAAATCCGAACCTTTTGAGATATTCACGGAATATAAGTTGGAAGTAGAGAACCAAAATACGGGTATAAGTATTATGTCCTATGATGAGATCAGGAAGGAGAATACTTGTGCATGGAATTCCTGGACTATTCTAAAGAAGAATGAGATTCTCTCTCTGCATTACTCCTCCGTATACACCATAGCACGATGGTATATCGAGGCGGAGCAATCACACCGTATATGATAAGGTGTGCTCTATGATGAGTACTACTGAGTTACCTATTTCCTTTTGGGAGTTATGCACTTGAGAAGCTGCATACCTATTGAAAATGGTTCAAATCAAATCAGTTGCCTACCGCTTCATATGTGATATGGAAAAGGAAGAGCCCATATCTTAAGTTGGTTAAGATTTGGGGTTGTCCAGCCTATGTCTGAAAAGAAAAATCTAGACAAGCTCGAGGCAAGATCTGTTATGTAGAACTGGAAATGTTCCAGCTATACAAACTGCAGCTGATGATTTGATAGAACTAAAGGATTCAGTAGATTCCAACGAACCTCAGCCTCTCCGCCGATCTAGTAGGGTTCCTCACCCACCTGAGAGATACTTCGGTTACTCTATGACAGTGGGAGCGAGGATTGCATCATGAGATGATGACCCAACTATTTTCGAGCAGGCCATCGAGAGTAGGGACTCTGTAAGAATGGCTGGATGCTTGGTGATCTGAGATGGAATCCATGTACACCAACAAAGTATGGACTTTGGTTGCTATATCTGAAGGGTTAAATCCCCATCAGGAGCAAGTATATCTTGAGAAGATTACTTGGTGTACATGGAAGAGTTGAGACTTTCAAAGCTAGACTTGTTAAAGGTCTGCATCATTGACCAGGTATGGATTATGATGAAACATTTTCTAAGTAGCTATGCTTAAGTCCATCCAGATCCTACTTGCCACGGCTACATACCATGACTACGATATCTGGCGGTTGGGTGTCATGACTGCTTTTCTAAATGATGTTTTAGAAGAGAGAGTCTATAAGTACACAGTCAGAGGGCTTCGTAAATAGTGGGAGCAGCGGAAACGTGTACAAGATGCTTTATAAGATAAAGCAGGCAGCGCGGAGTTGGAACATCTGTTTTGATATGGTAGTCAAATAGTTTGACTTCATAAAAAGGGTAGATGAACCTTGTATATACAAAAGGGTAGTAGGGAGTATGGTGGTGATCCTCGTAGAGTACGTGGATGACATACTCTTGATAGGGAAGGAGTTTCCTATGCTACGCTCGATCAATCTCCGCTTATCACAGTGATTCTCCATATAGGATCAAAGTGATACCTCCTAAATCCTGGATTTTGGATCCATGAGATAGATCTAATTGGATATTAGGAGACTCACTAGTTGTAGTGAGATGGTATCAATTGATCCTGGGGAGAATCACTGGAAAGGTTCCAGGATGATAAAGACGACTGAAAGTCAGTTACAGGCATTGTCTTTACCCTCAGTAAAGGGACGGTATGTTGGAAGAGTTCCAAGCTAGATACCGTAGCATACTAGACAATAAAGGCTAAATACATCGCTACTAAAGATGCTACCAAAGAGGCTGTCTGGGTGTATATTAGTTCATGAGATGAACTTGGTTCCTCCCATTATGTGACAATGGAGTTGTGGCTTATGCCAAGGAACGTCTGTCCCATCAGTGATCCAGACATATTCTAAGGCAGTATCACCTGATCATGGAGATGGTTGATCTCCAAGGTGATCGAGGTTAGGAGAACAGACTCAGAGGACAACACGGCGGATCCACTCACAAAGGCCTTTTCCCAGAGAGAGACTTTTATGGGATGATTGAGTATGAGATACTACAACCACTGCTATCAGATGGCCCTAGTGCAAGTGGGAGATTGTTAGTTATATGTATGCCCTAGAGGCCATTGCTATACATAGGATGTATATTGTAGTGGATGCTTGGACATATATAGGGAGGACTTTCTTGCTCGACATGATAGTATGCTATCTGGTTGATCTTCACCTTAACGTGTACACTGATTGTCTCTCTGTTACATGTTGGTAAAGCCCTTAGGATGTGTACTTGACTACCTGGACTATGATGCGGATCATACTAGTGGGGACATGGTAGTCCATAAGTACATCCTTCAAGGTCCCTAGTCGTGGGTGTATCGAGATTGGGCATCGATATACCAGTGTAGACTAGCGTATACCTTCTCGACCCATACAGATGGGTGATGGATGATCCCATATCCATTGGTGTTTGACATCAGAGTGTAGGGTTCCTAGTCACTCTAGTGAGGTCTCCCAAGCCATCAACCATGGCAATTTCAAAAAATATGGTGCCTATAAACCCTAAACTACGGATCGATAACTAGATGTCTAGGCGAAAAAGCTAACTAGTTAAGGTTTAACTAATGAGAAAACGGAAATACAACCTTTGTAGATCCGGTGCTCCACCTCCACAGCTCCGCAACGAGGTCCTCTCCGCTGTCCAAGTCAAATCCGGGCTCTAGGATCGGCTTCGTCGGAGAATGGGCAAGCTATGTCGTCGATGTCCATGCCGAAGATGATCTACGTCGAGGCATCGCAAGATCAAGCTCCGACTTCACCAAGTCAAGAAACTTGTGAAGTAAACACACTCTACTACTTGGCAAGAGGTAGAGGATGAAGAAATAGGAAGTGGATAGACTTTAGAATTGGATTTCTCACTCAAATCATCAATCCACCATTGATGAAGTGAAGGTTTCTTCACTTGAAGCAAGGAAGAAGAAGAAGGAAATTGTTATGAAAAGAATTAGTTTAATTAGAAAAGAAACTCATTCTTATCATAACATGACCATGGTTAGTTGTAGAGAGTGAACTAGGGTTAGTGGAGTGGTTAGGGTTAAGCATGAGACAAAATGGTTAACTAAGTCAAAGCTTCATGAAGATTCATGAACAAAACAAAAGAAGCCACCATTTTCTCATTTGCTTTCATTTTATCCATTTATCAAAAAGAATAAATGAATAATTAAGAAAATAAAACCCTAAACACAAACACAATCATGGTTCAAACTTTACACTTAACCAAAGTGGTATGCATCATCAAACATGATACAAATATGTGCACATAAACATATCGCATATACAATGCGCACACTCGAGCGAGAAAATCCATCTTAAGTAAACCGATACTAGTTGATGCAAAGCAATATATCAAATATATAAATATGCATTAAATCATTAAATCAACACTTGATTCAATGATCCGGTCATGCGCACATAACCGACTGGTATCATTAGTAACATCTTATCGAATCAACACTTGATCCGATAACCCGGCTATATCGCATATAACCGATCAATGTCACATCGCGAGAATCGAATACAGTATCACATACTTGTATTATTCTCGGTCCCGCACATATCTCATATGCGCTCCTATTTCGTTTCGCTTGAGCCAGGAAACCTCTGTGTAGGACTCTAAAGACTCGTCAATACGCCGGCAGCAGGTGATGATCATATCAAACACCCACAAGCCGCAAGCGGTCTGCTAAACGTAACGGCCACCCGGGTATTGAGCGATCTGAAGATCGACGAGCAAGCCCGCTCTCACTCCAGTGAATCCGACCAGTAACACTACCGTACAGTCCGGTGTGATCGTCTGATATGTCGCATATCTCGCCTAGGGGTGGTAAACGTCAGACCCCAATACCTCGATAAGTCGTGTCGATATGAGGTCTATAACACTTCGAGAAACTACTGGTAACACTTACCAGTAAATCTCAGCAACCCTGGCCAGGGATTTCCTGTTATAGCCAATCGAACACAGCGCAACATCAATCCCTTATACCGGGAGAGACGAATCCCCTCCTATCGCTCATTGCCTCCATGTGACTCGGGACTGTACCCAAAAACCACCGTTTTGCACGCCCTCTTGGACGTGGTAAGATGGAAATCAAAGCACAGTGGGAACCACACAAGACTCTATGACGATCTCGGGTCAACAGACTACTCTGTACCAGTGTCACCAGAGAACTGCCATCTGACGTGAGGTATAATACCATTTGGGAGTTCTCGGCGAGTCCGTCCAGTGTACCCAGTCTCTACTGAGCACCCGTATATCATCTCTGATGTCAAACACCAATGGATATGGGATCATCCATCGCCCATCTGTATGGGTCGAGAAGGTATACGCTAGTCTACTCTGGTATATCGATGCCCCGTCTCGATACATCCACGACTAGGGACTTTGAAGGATGTACTTATGGACTACCATGTCCCCACTAGTATGATCCGCATCATAGTCCAGGCAGTCAAGTACAGATCCTAAGGGCTTTACCAACATGTAACAGAGAGACAAACAGTATACACGTTAAGGTAAAGTTCAACCAGATAGCATACTATCATGTCGAGCAAGAAAGTCCTCCCTATATATGTCCCAGAATCCACTACAATATACATCCTATGTACAGTAATGGCCTCTAGGGCATATATATAACTAACAATCTCCCACTTGCACTAGGGCCATCTGTAGCAGTGGTTGCAGTATCTCATACTCAACCATCCCATAAAAGTCTCTCTCTGGGAAAAGGCCTTTCGTGAGTGGATCCGCTGTGTTGTCCTCTGAGTCTACTCTCCTAACCTCGATCTCCCTGGAGATCAACCATCTCCATGATCAAGTGATACTGCCTTAGAATATGTCTGGATCACTGATGGGACCGGCGTTCCTTGGCATAAGCCACAACTCCATTGTCACACAATGGGAGGAACATAGTTCATCTCATGAACCAATATACACCCAAACAGCCTCTTTGGTAGCATCTTAAGTAGCGATGTATCCAGCCTTTATCGTCTAGTATGTCACGGTATCTAGCTTGGAACTCTTCCAACATACCGTCCCTTTACTGAGGGTAAAGACAATGCCTGCGACTGACACTCAGTCGTCTTTATCACCCTGGAACCCTTCCAGTGATTCTCCCCAGGATCGGTTGATACCGTCTCACTACAACTAGTGACAATCCTAACATCCATTTAGATCTATCTCATAGATCCAAAATCCAGGATTTAGTAGGTATCACTTTGATCCTAAGTGGAGAATCATTATGATAAGCGGAGATTGATCGAGCGTAGCATAGGAAACTCCTTCCCTATCGAGAGTATGTCATCCACGTACTCTACGAGGATCACCACCATACTCCCTACTACCTTTTTGTTCATACAAGGTTCATCTACCATTTTGATGATGTCAAACTCTTTGACTAATTCATCAAAACAGATGTTCCAACTCCGCGATGCCTGCTTTATCAGATAAAACATCTTGCACACGTTTCCGCTGCTCCCACTGTTTACGAAGCCCTCTGGCTGTGTACTTACAGACGCACTCTTCTAAAACATCATTTAGAAAAGCAGTCTTGACACCCAACCGCCAGATATCGTAGTCATGGTATGTAGCCGTGGCAAGTAGGATCTGGATGAACTTAAGCATAGTCACTTGAAAAGGTTTCATCATGATCCACGCCTGGTCTTTGACGAAAAGCTTTAACAAGTCTAGCTTTGAAAGTCTCAACTTTTCCATCTACACCAAGTAATCTTCTCAAGATATACTTGCTCCTGATGGGGATTTAACCCTTCAGATATTGCAACTAAAGTCCATACTTTGTCGGTGTATAAGGATTCCATCTCAGATCGCTAAACATCCAGCCATTCTTACAGAGTCTTACTCCTGATGGCCAGCTCGAAACTAGTTGGGTCATCATCTCATGATGCAATCCTCGCTCCCACTGTCATAGAGGAACCGAAGTATCTCTCAGGTGGGTGAGGAACCCTACTAGATCGGCGGAGAGGCCGAGGTTCGTTGGTAACTATTGAATCCTTTGGTTCTATCAAATCATCTGCTGTAGTTCGTATAGCTGGAACACTTCCAGTTCTGCATAACAGACCTTGCCTCGAGCTTGTCCGGATTTTGCTTTTAAACATAGGCCGGACAACCCCAAATCTTAACTAGCTTAAGACATGGGCTCTTCCCTTTCCATATCACATATGAAATGGTAGGCAATTGATTTGATTCGAACCCTATTCAATAGGTATGCAGTTTCTCAAGTGCATAACTCCCAAAAGGAAATAGGTAACTCAGTAGTACTCATCATAGAGCACACCTTATCATATAGGGTGTGATTGCTCCGCCCCGATATACCATCGTGCTATGGTGTATACAGAGGAGTAATGCTGAGAGAGAATCTCATTCTCCTTTAGAATAGTCCAGTATTTCCGTGCTCAAGTATTCTCCTCCTTGATCACATCAAAGGACATAATACTTATACCCTTATTTTGGTTCTCTACTTCTAACTTATATTCCGTGAATATCTCAAAAGGTTCGGACTTGTGTTTCAACAGGAACATTTGTCTGAATCTTGAGAGATCGTCAGAGAACGTAATGAAGTATAAAGAACCATTCCTGGCATGTGTAGACAGGGGACCTACATACATCAACATGTATCATCCCAAGAGTTCACTAACTCTTTCTCTGTTTCCAATAAACGGAGCTATGGTCATCTTATCTTTGTGACATGACTGGCGAGTTTCACAAGATGTAAATTCAAACTGATTTAAATATGCATCTTTATGTAACTCTAGCTAGTCGGGTCACATTGATCTGACCTAGTCTACAATACCTCAAGAAGGATTCGTTCATTTCTGAACTCTTCCTCTTGTGTGTGTTCCATATAGTAAGAACTGTAGTTTGATTTAGAACATCAATGCTTTTAGATAACGTGCCTGAACCGATCAACTTTTGACATAGGAAATGTTCAAAACATTATCCAACAATACAAAATTATATCCTTTCTTTACTAATAAAGAGACTGATATGATTTTGTATATCAGGTTCGGTATCTAACAACATTCGTTCAGAATCAATGTATTGGTAATACAGGGTGACAGTGACCGACAGACTTGGCTGCAACACTTGCCCCGTTTTCTGCCTCATGAAACTTATCACCCGTTCTCAGTTCTTTACCTTTCTGTAGCCCTATGTAACAGATTACATATCTGGGATCCTGATCTGCTATCACATACCCAGGACGTAAAGGATACTGAGAAACAGTTCTCTGTAATGAACACACCCGAAGATGATGCATCAGCATGCACTCTCTTCGTTTGGGCGGCACGGGAATTCTGGTAATCCCCAATTTCCTGCTCTTTCTTATAACAATTATAAGTTGGAGCGGGACCAACGTTCCCCAGCTCAGTATAACAAGCGGGTTCGGTCAATAATCCGTTTTATTATCTTGATTAAGGCGTGATATGGTCGCTACCTGGAGAGAGAGAGAAGAAAACACTCAGCGTGCGCTCTGTCAAGAATAGATTGGTTATTATTTTATCTAATCAGGATGGCTCCCACTGCTTTTTATCAAATCTTCCTTCAAACCCTAAAAGGAAAGACTAGCCAGGATTAATTACACACTACAAGTTCGCCAATCTTTCAGCCAGGCCAGTGTCGGTACTTTGAGGGAGGTCCCCCGTGCTTTCGCACGAACCTAATTAATGTAAACCTCGTTTTCCCAGAGGCGTAACCCCGTTGACACCTTTCTAGACACCTACTTGATCGGCTAATTGTAATGTATAAAACTCTCCCAGGAGTAACTCTTACTCGCAGCGGATATCGGGATCCAACTATCTCATAGAAGGTATGCAATCTCATTGCAAATTTCAACACTTGAAATTCCCGATAATATTTTGCCCCTAGCTCGCTATGACCTTGACGAATGCCAAACAACCCATAGTCCACTAGTCAAGTTCAACCCGTACATTACTTGATCGAATTAAACCCACCCGCACGACCCTTGACGAATGCCAAACAACGCCGTACGAATACCCTAATCCAATCTGCATCATATGCATAAGCAGATAAATACTAGTTAGCTACCGCACACTACGCCTTGACGAATGCCAAACTACCGTAGCACGAATACTAACTAGTACTTATCTGTAATGACGGAGGGCTACGACAGGTTTTTCTGAAAACCTATTGCGTAATGAACTTGATATCGTTGTAGGATCGAATGAATTTTGAAATGGAGTGCTTTTGAGGCTTTTCTAGTTTTGCTAAAGGAGTCACTCCCGGTGAAGGGATCGTCGGTCCTTTCCTCGTCGAATGAGGTGCGGGATATATCATATATATCTCTGTGCAAAGCAAAAACACTTAAAAGAAATCAAAAGACAAACCGAGTGTGTAGCATCTGCCAGTTATTGCTAAAGGAGTCACTCCCGGTGAAGGGATCTCGGTCTTTTCCTCATCGAATAAGGTGCAGGATATATCACATATACCGCTGTGCAAAGCAAGAACTGTAGCTACCTGTTTTATTTTGAAATTCGATTCTACAACATCTTAGGTTTCTTTTATTTTCATTAATCACATTAATGAAGTCCCATCATTTAATTACCTAAACATCACAGATAGATATGACGTACACTTATGCCATCCGCATTCGCCTCGATGTCCCCTCGTGCACCGTTAGGTTAGGTAACTAACGGCAGAGCAGGGCAGGGCTGGCGCGGGTGTAAAACATAAGTAACGCCTATATAATATATCATATATACTATATACTGTATCTATCACAGAACATCTCATGATCACATCACAGATATCGCAGCAGAAGAAACATATGAAATATTGGATATACTAGAACGTCCGTGTTTTCAATACGAGCCAGTATAAAACACGGATTCCACGGTCGTGATGAATAGCCAAACCCACACCCCTAGACCCCTACGAGAGCGGCAAGCAACCCTACCAATTCTAGGGTTAGGAGACCCGGACTCGACTCCTCGAGTTGGTCTCCCACTGGACCCCAGAACCCGGTTACTTGTGCCCTCCTCCTTGGGTCTAACCTAGTGCGGAAAAGTAAATAATATACAACAGGTGACAACTCCCGCAACCTGGAAGCGCCCCAATAAAAGAATATTACATACAAGTTTTTACATGAATGAAAATGAAAAACACTCATCTCACATAAAAAACCCCGGCTATTCAAACACGACGATCCAATATAACATATCCAGCAACACATAACATCACATGTCATCAACGTAAGTAAATATGCGCATCCCAATTGTCGTTGACATATAGCAACGAAACCGGCGATATCACATATTACACTTACGGTCACAGAAAAGAAAGTGTAAAACTACAACAGTTGGAATCCGCAACCACCTCAGACATCGCATGCCTGACCAAATGAATTACTTAGACATCACATGCCTAACAATTATAAACCCCGCATTTTAGTCTCAAAATCGAAAACTCTTTTCAATATTAAGTCGGGTAATTCAACAAGATTCCCGACATCCTGATCGAATACTCGTCGCAAACTTCAGTAGACGGCCACACCCCCGATACCGTCGACGAAGTGCACCAAGGCGGAACACCGCCACCGCGAGCACCCGAACGGATGCTTTCGGCGACGGGGTTCTCCTACAGTCACTTGGTCGGGGCTATGGAGTGAAGCTGTCTATTAAGTTTACCCGGCGAGTATCCGCGTACGCTACGTGATTGCGACGGACTTTTGATCACATCAAAATTCCGTAGCAACCGATCAAGTGAGACTAAACTGCTACGTTTATAACATTCATTCAGTTATCACATAACTATTTGTGAATTCCAATTATTGTATCCCATTCCAGATAAATAGAAAATGTTAAACTTTCCGATCGAACATTCTAACACCCAAGTTTTCCCGATACAGATCAACACATGAAACAAGTCTAACAACATTCAGTTCGTGCCTCAGTACCAACGGTCCAGCCGTAGAAGGGTCAAGCCAACGCCTCAGATGTGGCACGCCGTACTGCCCCAAACCCGAAGGTTCAAAGGGCAGTTCAAGACGGTCACATAATCGAGTTAAGGTTTGTGTCTTCTAGAGGGACCATCGCGTTATTTGCACTACTTAGAACGTCGTTAAACTTACGGAAAAATCCAACACTTGGAAATTTCCCGATAGGGGAAAAATTGGGTATTTATATCCGGTCGAACTTTTTAACATATTCTAAAATTTATCCGGAAAGCCACACAGATAAAATTTGATACCCCGATCGAAACACCGAATTCCCAAATCAACTCAGAAAAATTCAACTCTGGAATAAATATTAAAAATTCCCAGAAAATCCAGCATTAATAATTATGAGATACTGTGTAAATAGTACTAAATAAAATGGCCGTACCACCGCCCAACCGCCGCACGAGGCTAGCTCGTGCCGCGGAAGCGCGGCAAGATGAAGGAATTATGGGCACGAATTTCACAGTATATCATATATTAACCTGCTTATTTTTCTGAATATTTTTAATGTGGAAAAAGACCAGATTTTAAAAATTGGACAGAGAGCATGTTTGAATCGGGGTTTCGGGTTCGTTCGGACTTCAATTTCCGTCTGGACTTCGCCTAAGGCTCTAGCTAGTCTCTGATACCACTGTAGGGTTCCTAGGCACTCTAGTAAGGTCTCCCAAGCCATCAACCATGGCAATTTCAAAAAATATGGTGCCTACAAACCCTAAACTACGGATCGATAACTAGATGTCTAGGCGAAAAAGCTAACTAGTTAAGGTTTAACTAATGAGAAAACGGAAATACAACCTTTGTAGATCCGGTGCTCCACCTCCATAGCTCCGCAACGAGGTCCTCTCCGCTGTCCAAGTCAAATCCGGGCTCTAGGATCGGTTTCGTCGGAGAATGGGCAAGCTAGGTCGTCGATGTCCATGCCGAAAATGATCTACGTCGAGGCATCGCAAGATCAAGCTCCGACTTCACCAAGTCAAGAAACTTGTGAAGTAAACACACTCTACTACTTGGCAAGAGGTAGAGGATGAAGAAATAGGAAGTGGGTAGACTTTAGAATTGGATTTCTCACTCAAATCATCAATCCACCATTGATGAAGTGAAGGTTTCTTCACTTGAAGCAAGGAAGAAGAAGAAGGAAATTGTTATGAAAAGAATTAGTTTAATTAGAAAAGAAACTCATTCTTATCATAACATGACCATGGTTAGTTGTAGAGAGTGAACTAGGGTTAGTGGAGTGGTTAGGGTTAAGCATGAGACAAAATGGTTAACTAAGTCAAAGCTTCATGAAGATTCATGAACAAAACAAAAGAAGCCACCATTTTCTCATTTGCTTTCCTTTTATCCATTTATCAAAAAGAATAAATGAATAATTAAGAAAATAAAACCCTAAACACAAACACAACCATGGTTCAAACTTTACACTTAACCAAAGTGGTATGCATCATCAAACATGATACAAATGTGTGCACATAAACATATCGCATATACAATGCGCACACTCGAGCGAGAAAATCCATCTTAAGTAAACCGATACTAGTTGATGCAAAGCAATATATCAAATATATAAATATGCATTAAATCAACACTTGATTCAATGATCCGGTCATGCGCACATAACCGACTGGTATCATTAGTAACATCTTATCGAATCAACACTTGATCCGATAACCCGGCTATATCGCATATAACCGATCAATGTCACATCGCGAGAATCGAATACAGTATCACATACTTGTATTATTCTCGGTCCCGCACATATCTCATATGCGCTCCTATTTCGTTTCGCTTGAGCCAGGAAACCTCTGTGTAGGACTCTAAAGACTCGTCAATACGCCGGCAGCAGGTGATGATCATATCAAACACCCACAAGCCGCAAGCGGTCTGCTAAACGTAACGGCCACCCGGGTATTGAGCGATCTGAAGATCGACGAGCAAGCCCGCTCTCACTCCAGTGAATCCGACCAGTAACACTACCGTACAGTCCGGTCTGATCGTCTGATATGTCGCATATCTCGCCTAGGGGTGGTAAACGTCAGACCCCAATAGCTCGATAAGTCGTGTCGATATGAGGTCTATAACACTTCGAGAAACTACTGGTAACACTTACCAGTAAATCTCAGCAACCCTGGCCAGGGATTTCCTGTTATAGCCAATCGAACACAGCGCAACATCAACCCCTATACCGGGAGAGACGAATCCCCTCCTATCGCTCATTGCCTCCATGTGACTCGGGACTGTACCCAAAAACCACCGTTTTGCACGCCCTCTTGGACGTGGTAAGATGGAAATCAAAGCACAGTGGGAACCACACAAGACTCTATGACGATCTCGGGTCAACAGACTACTCTGTACCAGTGTCACCAGAGAACTGCCATCTGACGTGAGGTATAATACCATCTGGGAGTTCTCGGCGAGTCCGTCCAGTGTACCCAGTCTCTACTGAGCACCCGTATATCATCTCTGATGTCAAACACCAATGGATATGGGATCATCCATCGCCCATCTGTATGGGTCGAGAAGGTATACGCTAGTCTACTCTGGTATATCGATGCCCCGTCTCGATACACCCACGACTAGGGACTTTGAAGGATGTACTTATGGACTA
Organism: Agapanthus africanus; assembly: GCA_030015575.1. Lineage (NCBI taxonomy): Eukaryota > Viridiplantae > Streptophyta > Magnoliopsida > Asparagales > Amaryllidaceae > Agapanthus > Agapanthus africanus. Next base: position 65,702,138 of record CM057349.1, read on the forward strand.
CCATGTCCCCACTAGTATGATCCGCATCATAGTCCAGGCAGTTAAGTACAGATCCTAAGGGCTTTACCAACATGTAACAGAGAGACAAACAGTATACACGTTAAGGTAAAGTTCAACCAGATAGCATACTATCATGTCGAGCAAGAAAGTCCTCCCTATATATGTCCCAGAATCCACTACAATATACATCCTATGTACAGTAATGGCCTCTAGGGCATACATATAACTAACACAGAGATGATATACGGGTGCTCAGTGGAGACTGGGTACACTGGACGGACTCGCCGAGAACTCTCAGATGGTATTATACCTTACGTCAGATGGCAGTTCTCTGGTGACACTGGTGCAGAGTAGTCTGTTGACCCGAGATCGTCATAGAGTCTTGTGTGATTCCCACTGTGCTTTGATTTCCACCTTACCACGTCCAAGAGGGCGTGCAAAACGGTGGTTTTTGGGTACAGTCCCAAATCACATGGAGGCAATGAGCGATAGGAGGGGATTCGTTTCTCCCGGTATAGGGAGTTGATGTTGCGCTGTGTTCGATTGGCTATAACCGGAAATTCCTAGCCAGGGTTGCTGAGATTTACTGGTAAGTGTTACCAGTAGTTTCTCAAACTGTTATAGACCTCATATCGACACGACTTATCGAGCTATTGGGGTCTGACGTTTACCACCCCTAGGCGAGATATGCGACATATCAGACGATGAGACCGGACTGTACGGTAAGTGTTACTGGTTGGATTCACAGGAGTGTGAGCGGGCTTGCTCGTCGATCTTCTGATCGCTCAATACCCGGGTGGTCGTTACGTTTAGCAGACCACTTGCGGCTTGTGGGTGTTTGATATGATCATCACCTGCTGCCGGCGTATTGACGAGTCTTTAGAGTCCTACACAGAGGTTTTCTGGCTCAAGCAAAACGAAATAGGAGCGCATATGAGATATGTGCGGGCCCGAGAATAATACCAGTATGTGATACTGTATTTGATTCTCGCGATTTGTAACATTGATCGGTTATATGCGATATAGCCGGGTTATCGAATCAAGTGTTGATTCGATAAGTTGTTACTATTGATATTAGTCGGTTATATGCGATATGACCGGATCGTTAAATCAAGTATTGATTTAATGATTTAATGCATAATTATATATTTGATATATTACTTTGCATTAACTAGTATTGGTTCACTTAAATTGGATTTTCTCACTCGAATGTACACAAGTTGTATATGTGATATACTTTTGTGCACTTGTTTGTATCATGTTTGATGATACATGCTAACTTGGGTTTATGTAAGACTTAAACCTTGGTTAAGTAAATGGTTAGGGTTTTATCATCTTCTCTTGATTATTTAGTTTATTTATTTATTCTATATTTTAGGAAAAGAAAACGATATGGTTGCTTCTTTTGTTCTTTTCTTAGATGTTTCAAGAAGCTTTGACCATTCTTGTTCTTTTCCTAAACCTAACCATTCACCTAACCTTAGTTAATTCTCTACACTTGACCATGGTTGTGTATATGATAAGTATGATTTTATTTCCTATTTTAAAAACAACTTATGATATATTCTTTCTTCATCTTCCTCATCTTCAACAATGAAGAAACCTTGCAACCATCAATGGCAACTTGAGAAAAAGAGTGAGAAATACAATTCTAAAGTGAACTCACTTCCTATTTCTTCATCCTCTACCACTTGCCAAGTAGTATAGGGTATTTTCTTCACAAGTTTCATGACTTGGTGAAGTTGGAGCTTGATCTTGTGTTGCCTCGACGTAGATCATCTTCGGCATCGAAGTCAACGACCTAGCCCGCCCATTTCTCTGATGAAGCCGACGCTAGAGCCCGGGATCCGATCATCGCAGCGAGGGGACTTCATTGCGGAGCTATGGAGGTGGAGGACCGGATCTACAAAGGTTGTATTTTCCGTTTACTCTTAGTTAAGTTGTTAACTAGTTATCGTTTTCGCCTAAAATCTAGTTAACGATCCGTATTAGGGTTTCTCGGCACTTGTAAAATTTGAAATTGGCATGGTTGATGCCTTGTGAGACCTCATTAGTGTCCCTAGGAACCCTACAGACCCGAGATCGTCATAGAGTCTTGTGCGGCTCCTACTGTGCTTTGATTTCCTCCCTAGTACGCTCAAAGGAGATGTGCAAACAGGTGGATTTTGGGTACAGTCCCGAGTCGTATGGAGGCAATAAGCGATAGGAGGGGTTTCGTCTCTCGCGGTAGTGGGGGTAGATGTTGCGCTATGTTCGATTGGCTATAACTGAAAGTCTCTGGCCAGGGCTGCTGCCGAGATATACTGATAAGTGTTATCAGTAGTTTCTCGAACCGTTATAGGCCAGACATCGACATGACTTATCACGTTACTGGAGTCTGACGATTTCCACCCCTAGACATGATATGCGACATATCAGACGAAGAGACCGGACTGTACGGGAGTGTTATTGATAGGCTTCATGAAAACTGTGGACCGGCTTGCTTGTTAATCTTCATATCGCTCAATACCCGGGTAGCTGTTACGTCCAGATAGTACTGCTGATGGCTTGTAGGTGACTGATATGATCATCACCTACTGCTGGCGTATTGACGAGTCTTTAGAGTCCCACACAGAAGTTCTCTGTTCAAGCGAAACGAAGTAGGACACATATGTGATATGTGTGTGGGCCTGATTAAATACGAGTATGTGATACTGTTCATATCATAATATTGCATTATTACATTCCCCATTCTTATGCATTTTACAATAAAACAGGTGTTTTTGACGCATGTCTGCTATATAGTACAGATTACAGGTTCTTGGAGTAAAAACAGTGAAAAAGAAAAAAAAAAGACAATACAAAATAGGGACTTTTGACCAACAAATAGAAGGATCTTAGTCAAGCCTAGATGAAGAACAGTTCACAATGTACAAGGCAACTGAAGGTCTAAAATTACAAGCGAACGGTTAAAAGTCTACTGCAAATTGTTCACTGGAGATCCGGAACCAACGTAGAAGCCATTTTGATAAAAGAACCAAATAATATAGAAGCCCAGAAAGCCCAGAAAAAGCCCACAAAACTCCAGCAGATGACCTTACTATTGGGCCGCGGAACCGCGGCCCAACCCCTACCCAGGCCGCGGTTCCGCGGCCATATGGAGCCCGGAGTTCGTGAATTTTTACCAAGATGCGGTGGCGGCGCTCAATAGTCAACCTAAGGGCAAATTTGTAATTGTAGACGTGCGAATCAATTGTAACTTAGGGTTTCTATGTCCTATAAATAGAACCCAAATCATTGTATTTTCTCATGCCTCCCTTCATTAATAAATTTTAGAATTATTTGGAGAGCATCGATGCCTCTTTTCACTTCATAAATTCAGATCTGTACTGTGTTCATGTTTGGAGAGAGCCATCAATAAAAATTAGTAAGTTCCTTTTATTTCTTTGCTTTAGTTCTCTTTTAATTTGGAATGTCTTTTAATCCCCTAATGAGCGAGTAGTCTCCTCGCTTGTTAGGGTTAGCCTTAGGGAAAGGTTTGAGAGATGAGATCTCTCACCCCTTTCTTGCCCCTTCACACATAAGAATTAGAACTCCATGCATACACGCACACACCGCTCCCTGCGGCACCTTAACCCTCGAGATAACGGTGATACCGTAGTATAAAGGACCGGTTGCGCGTGTTTTCCATGAAGGTTAGGGTAAGGATCGATAAAGGAAGGACAAGAACCTAGAGGAAAAAACATCTTCCCAAAAGATTCTAATTTACTTTATTGATAATTACTATAACATCTAATAGACCTAAATTAGGGCATTGAAAGCGGTGAGGAAACCTTTAATCTCTCAACTTCCCTTAAGCCTAACCCTAGCAAGACTTAGATCTAGATAATCTTAGTATAACTTAATTTGGTAGTTTCTTAGATTTAATAAATCAATCCGACACCCATCGGAATTAACTCGTTAGCGCGATTAGGAAAACACAAAATCCTTGTGGACCGACCCGTACTCACCGGCTAGCTACCAAACGACGCCGTTCTTGATTGCGGTAATAGATAGTTTTTGAGATCAATCAAATGGCGCCGTTGCCGGGGATGGCGTAGTTTTTCCTCTTTGCAATTTCGGGTTAATCTAAATTAAAAAATCATAAAAACAGAAAAAGAAAAAAAATTATTATAAAAATTTTATCATTTATTGTTTAAAGGGTATCTCGTGTGAATCTTTGCAGGATTGACGGATCTGGAAAAATCCAGAGTGCGAAACAGAAAAAGGAAAATCAGAACAGAAGGGATTTGAAACAACAGAACAACAGAAACATTTTGGAGACCTGAAGCCTCCACCAGACCGCTAAACCGTGACCGAACAGCGCTTAAAGCCGCGGAACCGCGGCCTCCACGTGGCAGCATCGCACGAAAATTCTTCTGTTTGTTTCTCTTTCCCTCCTCTGCAAATCCCCATATATCTTTTTGCCAAATTTTCTGCAGGATTCTTTGCGCCGCATAAAATAAAAATCATTGATTGCAAGTGATTTACTGTTTTGCATATCTTTAATCGGACTTTAAGGGGGTTTTGACCAATTCAGATTGGGTGGGGATTTCATCACCCTTCCCAGGACCCCAGAAATCACTTAAAGCATTTGTATTGACCACTCTTAATTAAAAAATACTAGACTCAGCCCTAAGGACGTCGCGCTCACTAGGACAGAGGACTAGTTATAGGCATCAGTCGTTTATCCTAACCTGACTTTGTGGTGTCTAGGCAAGTATGTCAAAGGCTAGTGGTTTTTAATTAGGCCTACTACTGTGGTTCCTTCCCACTTACCTGGCACTTATCTGGCCGCAATTGGCGGTGAAGAGGCGGTATGAGGTCCTATTTCTAGCCCTTCGGAACAGTTAGGAGCTGTCTAGCTGACCTAGGTGACCCTAGATCTAAGCCTGATTGTGCATTTGTGGTTACTTGCATTTGTGTCAAAAGTCTTTTCTTAAAAAATCTTTTTGCAAAAAGTTCCAAACAAATAAAAAAAAAGGGGAAAAGGAAGAAATTTTTTTTTAACAACTTGCAAATTTTTGCCGCTAAGAAATCCTTGTACCACCTACCTTCTTTCTCTTCTCTTTCTTCTATCATGGGTACCTCACATCATAAATCTCTTGCCGAACTTTGGTATCCCGAACCTAACTTTGCGTCGTACGTCAATTGTTTCGGTCGATTTAAAGAAGATCCCTCCGTGCCCAAAATTTCTTTGAAAGATCAAATAGAAGCGTCTAGGAGAAACAGTTCGACTTTGCAACCCACTTTGTGTCAACCATGTCCACCTTTACCACCTTCATATGTTGATACCACTTTTTCAAGTCCTGCTGTAACTCCTAAACCAATGTCCATTGCTGAGCATATCGCTCAATCTCGTAGCCGATCTTTCACCCCTCTCCCCTCATCTAGTTCTAAGAATCAACAAGTCCATCCACCTTTTTATCCACATGTTGATCCTAATCCTGTCCAACCATCCACTTCCTACCAGTTCTACCCGACTTTCCCACCTTCACTAGACCCTGTTTCTACACAGCCTTTTGGGAGTTTCACGTATCCAAACAATTTCGAATTATTTACCGAAACCCCTTCACCACCCATATCTAGTTTGGAACAGTCGTTGGCAGCTTATATTTCAGCAACAAACAAAATGGTTAGGAATGTGGATGCGTCCATTGCCGCCCTTATACAACCTAGTGAACCGGCAGCTAGTTTCCAACTGGCTCTAAATTTTTCAATGTATGAGGAGGCGGTTGGACAGAGTGAGAATTTGAGAGGATTTCCAAATCAAACCTACCCATACCCAATTCCAGCCCACAACTCCGGTTTCCCATCGATTGTCCCAAATAGTTCACCAGTTGAAAATAAAAACGAGTTGTGTGATTTTGTAGTGCTTGATTTGCCAGATTGTGAAGAACCCTTTTCGAGTGAAACCACACCTAATCCTTTCGATCTTTACACCTCCACTCTAGAACCTAAATCGATAAATATCCATGCTTTTGATGAGGTGTCAGAAAATATTGATTTTCACTTGATTGAGGATATAGACGCCGGGAATATTTTGGATGATGAACCCATAGATTTGATTGATATTTTATGTCCAATTCATCATCCCGAGTCATTAAATGTTTCTTCCGAACTTCATATGCGTCTTGATTTTGATGATAATGGCATGGCTGAGCTAAATATTGAGGAGAATTATGAGGATAGTATTGAGGAGAGTATTGAGGATAATATTGATGTTGAACCATTTTTGTTTGATGTGTCGGATTTTCCAATTCATCCTCTTGAACGTTTAACTGTTATATCACCCTCCCTCCTTTCCATCGTTCCGACCATGCAAAAGATCACGCTTGAAGACTGTGAGCTTGAAAAATCTCCCTTTGAATCTGACACAGTTCTCACAGCCGATAACACTTACGAGTGTTTCACTTTTTCGGACGATGTTGATGACTCACCGTCCGAGTTTGAGTCCTTTGAATTTTCAGATGAGTTAGTTGAACCATCAGACTCGGCTGCTTACAGTCGTTTCGAACCATTGATGGAATCTTTCAAATTCGAGACAGTTTACTACGGTGAGAATGAGACTATCCCTAATTCACTCCCTTCCCTACCTTCCATTGTTCCGACCGTGCAAGTGACCGTTACGCTTTCATCTCCTATACCAAGTTCGACGTACCCATGCTTTCTTGCGAATCTTGAGGGATTTGACTCCATTGCTCGACGAGTTGATAGATTAGCACAATCACTTTTAACACTTCGGTCATCACAAATTGCGCTAATTTATTCACTCGATTTACACCCTCAAGATCGTGCTACCCTTCTTTCTCTTTTCCGCCCATCTTCTCCTCCACCGAGACCTTATTCCACTCTTCTTCCCATCCGGTCTCGTGTGCTTCTCATTTCTCTTCTTTCCACTTTCTCCTTTCACCGACTCTACCATTACCACGATGAGATTTTTGAATGGTTGGTGCTAACCTTTGGCTTGTGTAAGGCCAAGCTTAAGTTTGGGGGGAACCTTGTTGTATATATGTACATATATTTTTTGTTTTTTTTTCTATAAAAAAAATAAAAAAATAAAAAAAATAAAAAAATAAAAAATTATTAATAAATAAACAGGGGAGTGCCGGCATTTTGACCCTCTTGGTGTAGCATGACAGTGAGGACACTGTCAAGTTCAAGTTTGGGGGTATACTCGGTACGTCTTCTTCCTTCGCATTCATTTGTACATATTTTTGCATTTGCATACTTATTTTAAAACCCATAAAAATTGAAAAATTTCAAAAATTATAAAAATTAATGTATTCAATTTTGGCCTAATTGACTTGAGTTTGACAAATAGGTTAACTGGCTAGGAACAACTAGATCTTAGACTTGGTAAATTAAAAACCCTAAAAATAACCTTCTTTAAAGTTTAACGGTAGAAAGTATATGTCTTTGTAGTTTATTTAGAAATAGGCAAATTTTGAGTTCATTTCTTAGGCTAAGTCGAAACAAAGGAAAAGTATTGATATTTTTATTAGAGTATAACTTTGAAAAATAATTCCTAACTTAAGTCTAGATTTTGAAAACGTATACCCTACAATTTGTACAAACACGCACCTTGAAACTTGGAATAGTAGAGGAGACCTTGAAATGCTCTTGTCTAAAGTCCTTAGTACGAAGAAAATAAAAGAAAAAAAGTGAACAAAGAAAAAAATGAACACTGGTTTTTGTGATTACTTAAGGCTGTAAAAATAGAAAAATATTTAGCGAGGGTGCTTCATCACCTAGTGCCTTAGACCAGCTGGTTTGGGAGTCACTGCTAAAGCCTTGGGTGTTACAAGACTAGGAATTACGCTTTAAAGTGCAAACGCATTTTATGATCGGTCGTTGGTACCTCAAGAAGTATTAACGGTCGCATGAAGGATGTGTAAGCAAAATTCAATTAAAAATTCACCTATTAATAAGTGCTTAGGACAACGTACAAGAGTATGATTGCTTGATTTGAATTTCCAAGTGTAGGGGTGATTTATACACACACGTAGGGGTATGTGATTGGAGTTTAGATGAGAGATAGGAGTGAAGAATAGAACTTGTATCTTTAGTAGAGTTGATAAAAATTCCTAAGTGGAGATGGAACCCTAGAAGGAAAACTTAAGAAATGCCGAAAGCTAAGTAGGTCTGCAGAACATATATAATCTTTAGTTAAATGATGAGGAAGTGTGAAGAATATGGGTAGATAATTTATGAGTCAACGATAATAGAATTCCTTGTTAGAAAACCTAATTGGAGAACAAAAGTCGAACAAGTCAAATTGATAGGATTTTGTGGGTAGTATCCGCTGAAAACCCTCAGGAGACAACACTCCTCCTACTAGGGACACCTAGAGGTTTAACGGCTTGTTGCACGAGCTCAGTGCAATTGCGTTTCCCTGCGAAAGTGTGGTTAGGTTTTTGTAGAGAATAAAAAATAAGTTTGCTCGAGGACGAGCAAAAGATAAGTTTGGGGGTATTTGTTCATATCATAATATTGCATTATTACATTCCTCATTCTTATGCATTTTACAATAAAACAGGTGCTTTTGACGCATGTCTGCTATATAGTACAGGTTACAGGTTCTTGGAGTAAAAACAGTGAAAAAGACAAAAGACAATACAAAAGAGAGACTTTTGACCAACAAATAGAAGGATCTTAGTCAAGCCTAGATGAAGAACAGTTCACAATGTACAAGGCAACGGAAGGTCTAAAATTACAAGCGAACGGTTAAAAGTCTACTGCAAATTATTCACTGGAGATCTGGAACCAACGTAGAAGCCATTTCGATAAAAGAACCAAATAATATAGAAGCCCAGAAAGCCCAGAACAAGCCCACAAAACTCCAGCAGATGACCTTACTATTGGGCCGCGGAACCGCGGCCCAACCCCTACCCAGGCCGCGGTTCCGCGGCCATATGGAGCCCGGAGTTCGTGAATTTTTACCAAGATGCGGTGGCGGCGCTGAATAGTCAACCTAAGGGCAAATTTGTAATTGTAGACGTGCGAATCAATTGTAACATAAGGTTTCTATGTCCTATAAATAGAACCCAAATCATTGTATTTTCTCATGCCTCCCTTCATTAATAAATTTTAGAATTCTTTTGGAGAGCATCGATGCCTCTTTTCACTTCATAAATTCAGATCTGTACTGTGTTCATGTTTGGAGAGAGCCATCAATAAAAATTAGTAAGTTCCTTTTATTTCTTTGCTTTAGTTCTCTTTTAATTTAGAATGTTTTTTAATCCCCTAATGAGCGAGTAGTCTCCTCGCTTGTTAAGGTTAGCCTTAGGGAAAGGTTTGAGAGATGAGATCTCTCACCCCTTTCTTGCCCCTTCACACATAAGAATTAGAACTCCATGCATGCAAGCACACACCGCTCCCTGCGGCACCGTTACCCCTCGAGGTAACGGTGATACCGTAGTATAAAGGACCGGTTGCGCGTGTTTTCCATGGAGGTTAGGATAAGGATCGATAAAGGAAGGACAAGAACCTAGAGGAAGAAACATCTTCCCAAAAGATTCTAATACACCTTATTGATAATTACCATAACATCTAATAGACCTAAATTAGGGCATTGAAAGCGGTGAGGAAACCTTTAATCTCTCGACTTCCCTTAAGCCTAACCCTAGCAAGACTTAGATCTAGATAATCTTAGTATAACTTAATTTGGTAGTTTCTTAGATTTAATAAATCAATCCGACACCCATCGAAATTAACTCGTTAGCGCGATTAGGAAAACACAAAATCCCTGTAGACCGACCCGTACTCACCGGCTAGCTACCAAGCGACGCCGTTCTTGATTGCGGTAATAGATAGTTTTTGAGATCAACCAGATACCGTATTGTAATCTGGCAGTCATCTGTTATCGGTTCGGTTATATATGATATAACCAGTTTGTCGAATCAAGTGTTGATTCGATAATATGATATACAGATAAATGATATTAGTCGGTCATATATGATATAACCTGATTATTAGATCAAGTGTTGCTTTAATAATGTGATATAAATTATATGTGATATAATTATATATTAACTAATATCATTAGCTCACTAATAATTCTTGATTAGATATATATCAATATATGTGATATATATATGTGTGTGTGTGTATGTGTGTGTGTGTGTGTGTGTGTGTGTGTGTGTGTGTAATGAAGCATGGCATTTAAATTTCTATTTTGTGAAATTAGAAATGAGGTGAAAAGTGAAGTATGGTAGCAAGCATGGGATTAATTCTTGTTTATTCGTTCTTGACTCACTATTCAAGTATGATTGCAATTTTATATTGCATAATTCCATGATTGAATGAGTGAGGGGTCATATGTTGCCATTCATTCTTGCTCATTCTCAACACTTAGCCATTTTTTCCATGGTTGCTCTCTAGCTTCTTCTTCCTCCTCTTCTCATGCCTCAAGCTTCAACCCTCACATATGATGTGAATCATGAAGCTTGAACACAAACTAGTGAGCTCTTAATATCCCCTACTTTATCATCCCACACTAATCTAGCAATTTAGTGTGATGTGTTTCATACACTAAAGAAGTTTAGTGTAGAGTTAGCTTGATCTAGAAGAGCTTCGGGTGGATCGTCTTTGGCGCGAAGACAACAAAAGAGGCTCGTTCAAAGTCTCAAGACAAGCATAGTGGAGTCGCGGGACTACTACACGGAGCAAGTGAAGAGAGGACCGTCTACAAAGGTTGTATTCTTGTTCTCTTTAGATGTAAAGTAGTTTACATTAGCTATTATCTAAATCTTTAGTTAAAGATTCTAAGTTTAGGGTTCGTTAGCATGGCAATTTTTTGAAAACGGCATGGACGATACCTCCCGAAACCTTGCTGTCGTGCTAGGGAACGTTACAATGGTATCAGAGCCAAACTAAAGATTTAGACAAAGTTTGTTAGATTACGAAACCGAAACTGCTTCGAAACTAAAACACGGAAAACTGGTTTCTGTCGATTTTTATATGAGCTCTAAAAATTTTTCAAAGAACTGTAGAGTGATGTATGTGACATTACATGAACACTGGAGAAATTTGAGGCAAATCTGAGAAATTTTGGCCGGCCACATACCCCCTCATCTCGGCCCAAAACCGAGCACACCCCTTCAAATTTCTTCAGTGTTTCAGTGACTAGGTTTTGGTGTTTCAGGTGTTGTTTGTTTTTTCTAAATTTACATGAGATGTTAATTTTCTATAAAGGCAATACGGAGTGTTTCGTGGTCGTAAATCTAACTATATTTTGGGTTGTTTAGACGGTGTTAAAAAGTTCGAACGAATATCAAATACCCAGTTTAACCCTTACCGGAAAATTTTCCAAGAGTTGGATTTTTTCCGAGTTAAAGAACATTCAAATATCGTGCAAGCGATACTATGGACCCTCTAGAAGAACGAAACCTTAACTCGATTATGTGACCGTCAGAACTGCCACTAAATCTTTGGGTTTGTGGTAGTTCAGCGGTGCCACATGTGAGGTATTGGTTGACCCTTCTACGGCTGGTTTACAGGAGCTGTGGCATATACTGAGTATTTTTAAACTACGCTCAAGTGTTGAGCATTTTGGGAAATTTTGGGTGCTTGTTGGTTTGATCGGAATATTTAACATCGTCTAAGTTTTTGATAACATGTGATATTTATGTGTTGCTTGGATATGTTATATTGGATCGTCGTGTTTTGAATAGCCGTGGGGTTTTATGTGAGATGAGAGTTTTTATTTTCATTCATGTAAAATTCAATGTATGTAATATTCTTTTATTGGGGCACTCCCGGGTTAAGGATGATGTCACCATTGTTGTATATTATTTACTTTTCTGCATTAGGATAGACCCAAGGAGGGGAGCACAAGTAACCGGGTTCTAGAGTCCAGTGGGAGACCATCTCGTGATTCGAGTCTGGGTCTCCTAACTCTAGAATTGGTAGGGTTGCTTGCCGCTCTCGTAGGGGTCTAGGGATGTGGGTTTGGCTATTCATCGCGACCGTGGAATCTGTGTTTTATACTGGCTTAACTTAAAACACGGAACTCCTAGTATATCCAATATTTCATATGTTATCTTCTGCTGCTGATATTTTGTGATGTGATCACTTTATATGTACGTTGTATTTTCGTTTCTTCTGTGATGCTTAGGAAGCTTAATTGATGGGACTTCATTAATGAGATTAATGAAAGAAAAGAAATCTAAAGATGTTGTAGAATCAAATTTTCAAAAAAGGGTAGCTCTAGTTTTTGCTTTACATAGCGGTATTCCTTGTAGAATATCCAGCACCTTATTCGATAAGGAAAGAGCCGAGATCCCTTCACCGGGAGTGACCTCTTTAGTGAAACTAGCAAATGCTACAACTCACTCGGTTTAGTTTTTGATTGCTTCTATAGTTCTTGCTTTGCATAGCGGTATTCCTTATAGAATATTCAGCACCTCATTCGATGAGGAAAGAGCCGAGATCCCTTCACCGGGAGTGACCTCTTTAGCGGAACTAGTAAAAGCCTCAAAAACACTCCTTTTCAACATCACTCGATTCTGCAACGATATCTAGTTCATTACGGAAAAGGTTTTCTTAAAAACCTGTGGTAGCCCTTCGTCATTTCAGATAAGTAGTATTTAGTATTCGTGCTACGTTTGTTGGCTTTCGTCATGGCGTAGTGTGCGGTAGCTACTTACTGCTTATCTGATGCATATGATGCGATGGGATTAGGGTAGTCGTACGACTTTATTGGCTTTTGTCAAGGGTCATGCGGGTGGGTTTAATTCAATCATGAAATGTACGAGTTGAACTTGACTAGCGTCCTTTGGTTTGTTGGTTTTCGTCATGGTCATAGGATGCTAGGGGCAAAATATTATCGGGAGTTTTAAGTGTTGAAATTTGCAATAAGATTGCATACCTGTTATGAGATAGTTGGATCCCGATACCCACTGCGAGTAAGAGTTACTCCTGGGAGAGTTTTACACATCACAATTAGCCAATCAAGTAGGTGTCTAGAAAGGTGTTAACGGGGTCACGCCCCTGAGAAAACGAGGTTTATTTTAATTAGGTCCGTGCGAAAGCACGGGGAACCTCCCTCAAAGTACTGGAACTGGCCTAGCTGAAAAATTGGCGAACTTGTAAGGTGTAATTAATCCCGGCTAGTCTTACCTTTTAGAGTTTGAAGGAAGATTTGATAAGAACAGTAGGAGACGTCCTGATTAGATAAGATAATAACCAATCTAATCTTGCAAAGAGCGCACGCTAACGCGTTTCCTTATCTCTCTCTCCAGGAAGCAACTAATGTCATGCTTTAATCAAGATAATAATATGGATGTTGTGACTAAACTCGCTTGTTATACTGAGCAGAGGAAAGTTGGTTTCGCTCCAACTTATAAGTGTTATAAGTCCGAGCAAGAATAGGGGAATGTCCAAATTACCACGCCACCCAAACGAAAAATAAGCATGTTGATGCATCTTCTTCGGGTGTGTTAATTACAGAGAACTGTTTCTCAGTACACTCTACGTCCTGGGTATTAGATACCAGATCGGGATCCCACATATGCAATTTGTTGCATGGGCTAAGGAAAGGTAGAGAACCGGGGAAAGGTGATCATTCTCTAAAAGTAGGTGCAAGTGTTGCAGCCAAAGCAGTTGGTGAATATCACCTTGTATTGCCAACAACGAATACATTAATTCTAAACGACTGTTACTACGTACCCTTTATGATATGCAGTTTAATATCCATTTCTTTATTAGATAAAGAAGGATATAATTTTGTAGTAGAGAATAATATTATGAACATTTACCTAAATCAAGTGTAGATTGGGTTTGGTGCGTTATGTAACGGATTATACGTTCTGAATCAAAACACAGTTCTTAACGTACATAACACACACAAGGGGAAAAGTACAGAAATGAACGAATCCTTCTTGTGGCATTGTAGACTAGGACATATCAATTCGACATGGCTGGCTAAGTTATATAAATATGGATATTTGAATCTGTTCGAACTTTCATCTTATGAAACTTGTCAGTCATGTCTCAAAGGCAAGACGACCAAAACTCCGTTTACAGGACACGGAGAAAGAGTTACGGATTTCTTGGGACTGATACATAGTGATGTATGTGGTCCCATGTCTACACATGCCAGGAATGGTTTCTCGTACTTCATTACATTCACTGACGATCTCTCGAGGTACGGACATGTGTTCCTGTTGAAACACAAGTTTGAAGCTTTTGAGAAATTTAAAGAATATAAGCATGAAGTTGAGAACCAGACGGGTAAAAGTATTAAAATCCTTCGATCTGATCGGGGAGGAGAATACTTAAGCACAGAATTCCGTGACTATCTAAAAGAGAATGGGATTCTCTCTCAGCTTACTCCTCCGTATACACCACAGCACAACGGTGTATCGGAGCGGAGGAATCGCACCCTATTGGATATGGCGCGCTCTATGATGAGCACCGCTGAGTTACCTGTTTCCTTTTGGGGGTATGCGCTTGAGACAGCCATACATCTATTGAATATGGTTCCTACCAAATCAGTGCCTACCACTCCATATGAGATATGGAAGGGGAAGAGACCACATCTTAACTATGTTAAGATATGGGATTGTCCGGTCTATGTCAAAAGGTACAATCCGGACAAGCTCAAGGCAAGGTCAGTTCTGTGCAAGTTTGTAGGATATCCCAAAAACTCACAAGGGTATATCTTCTACCACACCAAAGAACAAAAGGTGTTTGTTTCTCGGCATGCCACCTTTTTAGAAAAGGAATTTCTTGCGAAAGAAATTAGTGGCCATGAGGTAGAACTGGAAAAGGTTCCAACGGCACAAACTACAACAGAAGATTTGGTAGAACCAGAGGATTCGATAGTTCCTAACGAACCCCAGCCTCTCCGCAGATCTAATAGGGTTCCTCATCCACCTGAGAGATACTACGGTTTTCTCGTTGATGGTGGGAGCGAGGATTGCATCATGGAAAATGATGACCCAACTAGCTTCGAGCAGGCTATCACGAGTGGGGACTCTGTGAAATAGCTGGAAGCAATGCGGTCTGAGATGGAATCCATATACACCAACAAAGTATGGACTTTGGAAGTTGCTCCTAAAGGGGTAAAACCCATTGGGAGCAAATGGATCTTTAAGAAGAAACTTGGTGTACATGGAAAAGTTGAGACTTTCAAATCTAGACTTGTTGCAAAAGGTTTTCGTCAACGACCAGGTGTGGATTATGATGAAACATTTTCTCCAGTGGCTATACTTAAGTCCATCCGGATCCTACTTGCCATCGCTGCATACCATGACTACGAAATCTGGCAAATGGATGTTAAGACCGCTTTTCTAAATAGTGATTTAGAAGAGAGCGTGTACATGACTCAGCCAGAGGGCTTTGTAGACAGTAGGAGCAGCGGAAAGGTGTGCAAGCTGCTTAAATCTATCTACGGGTTAAAACAAGTATCGCGGAGTTGGAACATCTGTTTTGAAGAGGTAGTCAAAGAGTTTGACTTCATCAAAAAACGTAGATGAACCTTATATATACAAGAAGGTCGCAGCGAGTAAGGTCGTCTTCCTCATATTGTACGTGGATGACATACTCTTGATAGGAAATGATGTTCCTATGCTGCACTCGGTCAAGCTCTTCTTATCACAAAGATTCTCAATGAAAGATCTAGGTGATGCCTCCTACATCTTGGGAATTAAGATCTATAGAGATAGATCTAAACGGATACTGGGATTGTCCCAATCCAGGTACATTGACACCGTACTAAAGAGCTTTAGTATGAAAGATTCCAAGCGTGGAAATATACCCACGATCTCAGGACCCACTCTCTCCAAAGAGATGTCTCCCAAGACTGATTTGGAGAGAGCTCGCATGCAAGGGATACCCTATGCTTCAGCAGTAGGCTCTATCATGTATGTGATATTATGTACCAGACCCGATGTAGCGTACTCACTAAGTGTAGTGAGTAGGTATCAAGCAGATCCAGGAGAGAATCACTGGACAGCTGTGAAGAACATTCTCAAGTACTTGAGAAGGACTAAAGAGATGTTCTTGGTGTACGGTAACGGTGAACTCCAAGTGGAGTCCTTTACCGACTCGAGCTTCCAAAGTGATAAGGACGACAGTAAGTCGGTCTCGGGTTTCGTCTTTACCCTCAACGGAGGGGCGGTGTGTTGGAAGAGTTCCAAGCAAGACACCGTTGCAGACTCGACGATGGAGGCTGAATACATCGCTGCCAACGATGCTGCCAAAGAAGCTGTCTGGATGAAGAAGTTCATTACTGAACTTGGTGTGGTTCCATCCATTGAGCATCCAAAACCTGTGTATTGTAATAACAATGGAGCGGTGGCTTTGGCCAAGGAACCCAGGTCCCATCAGAGATCCAGACATATTCTGAGACGGTATCACCTGATCCGGGAGATAGTAGATCGCCGGGAGATCGAGGTCAGGAGAGTTGACACGAAGGACAACGTAGCGGATCCACTCACGAAGGCCCTCCCCCAGACGCAATTTGAGAAACTCTTTGGGATGTTGGGTATAAGATACTACAACACATGGCCTTAGTGTATGTGGGAGATTGTTAGTTATATGTATGCCCTAGAGGCCATTATTGTACATATGATATATATTTTAGTGGATGTTTGGATATATATAGAGAGAGAACTTTCTTGCTCGACATGATAGTATGCTATCTGGTTACCTTTATCTTAACATGTAGACTTATATTGTGATACTGTCTTGCTCTCACATATTGATAAAGCCCTTAGGATATGTACTTGACTACCAGGACTATGATGAAGATCATATTAGTGGGGCCAGGGTAGTTCACAAGTACATTTTTTAATTGTTCCTAGTTGAAGTAATATCAAGACAGGACAATGATATTCCAGAGTAGATTAGCATATACGCTTCTTGACCCATATGATGGGCGATGGATGATCCCACATCCATTGGTGTTTGACATCAGAGATGGTATACGGGTGCTCGGTGGAGAATGGGTACACTGAACAGGACTCGCCGAGGACTCCTATATGGTAGTATACCTATCGTCAGATAGCAGTCCTCTGGTGACACTGGTACAGGTTAGTCTGTAAACCCGAGATCGTCATAGAGTCTTGTGCGGCTCCCACTGTGCTTTGATTTCCTCCCTACCACGCTCAAAAGAGACATGCAAACAGGTGGATTTTGGGTACAGTCCCGAGTTGTATGGAGGCAATGAGCAATAGGAGGGGTTTTGTCTCTCCTGGTATTGGGGGTTGATGTTGCGCTATATTCGATTGGCTATAACTGGAAGTCCCTGGACAGGGCTGCTGCCGAGATATACTGATAAGTGTTATCAGTAGTTTCTCGAACCGTTATAGGCCAGACATCGACATGACTTATCACGTTACTGGAGTCTGACGATTTCCACCCCTAGACATGATATGCGACATATCAGACGAAGAGACCGGACTGTACGGGAGTGTTACTGATAGGCTTCATGGAGACTGTGGACAGGCTTGCTTGTTGATCTTCATATCACTCAATACCCAGGTAGCCGTTACGTCCAGCTAGTACCGCTGACGGCTTGTAGGTGACTGATATGATCATCACCTACTGCTGGCGTATTGATGAGTCTTTAGAGTCCCACACAGAAGTTCCCTGGTTCAAGCGAAACGAAGTAGGCCACATATATGATATGTGTGTGGGCCTGATTAAATACGAGTATGTGATACCGTATTGTAATCTGGCAGTCATCTGTTATCGGTTCGGTTATATGTGATATAACCAGTTTGTCAAATCAAGTGTTGATTCGATAATGTGATATACAGATAAATGATATTAATCGGTCATATATGATATAACCGGATTATTAGATCAAGTGTTGATTTAATAATGTGATATAAATTATATGTGATATAATTATATATTAACTAATATCATTAGCTTACTAATAATTCTTCGTTAGACATATATTAATATATATATATATATATATATATATATATTATAATGAAGCATGGCATTTAACTTTCTATTTTGTGAAATTAGAAATGAGGTGGAAAGTAAAGCATGGTTGCAAGCATAGGATTAATTCTTGTTTATTCATTCTTGACTCACTATTCAAGCATGATTGCAATTTTATATTGCCTAATTCCATACTTGAATGAGTGAGGGGTCGTATGTTGCCATTCATTCTTGCTCATTCTCAACACTTAGCCATTTTTCCCATAATTGCTCTCTAGCTTCTTCTTCCTCCTCTTCTCATGCCTCAAGCTTCAACCCTCACATGTGATGTGAATCATAAAGCTTGAACACAAACTAGTGAGCTCTTAACATCCCCTACTTCATCATCCCACATTAATCTAGCAATTTAGTGTAGTGTGTTTCATACACTAAAGAAGTTTAGTGTAGAGTTAGCTTGATCTAGAGGAGCATCGGGTGGATCGTCTTTGGCACGAAGACAACAAAGGAAGCTCGTTCAAAGTCTCAAGACAAGCCTAGTGGAGTCGCGTTACTACTACACGGAGTAAGTGAAGAGAAGGACCATCTACAAAGGTTGTATTCTTGTTCTCTTTAGATGTAAAGTAGTTTACATTAGCTATTGTCTAAATCTATAGTTAAAAATTCTAAGTTTAGGGTTAGTTAGAATGGCATTTTTTTGAAAACGGCATGAACGATGCCTCCCAAAACCTTGTTGTCATGCTAAGGAACCTTACAGATATAATATACATGACCATGGATCCATACTTTTGATTGATGAAATCGAACGATGGATTATACCGTACGTGATATGATGTACAGGACGATAGATCCGTACTTTTGATTGATGATACCATACGATGGATTATACCGCACGTGATATAATGTACAGGACAATAGATCCATACTTTTAATTTGATGATACCGTACGATGGATTATATCGTACATAATACTATAAGGATGGATCGCCGACTTATGAATGTATCGACTCGGAAACACATTGTTTTGAATCACTTAAGTAGATATTAGGATATATTTAGAACCATATCTATTTTCAAAGCTAACGAATCGTTATACACTTTTAAATGACAATCTTAAGGAAGGCTGCGGATTTTCAAATGGTATCTTTTTCTCAAAAACACCGTAGCCCCCATTTTCAAAAACAACGATTCGTACTATTTTAAACTATAACCGTATGGTTCATATGTAGTTACGTATTTATTTTTGTTCATGTTTACGCTTTCCCTTATTTTGTTTACGTTGTATTATTTTCTTTTGTGACATACATACCATGTTCCATGTCCTTATCTTGTATGACATCGTCTGCTAGGACACACGCACCATTACCGATGATGCGCATGTTGAAAGTCTACTCTAGCACCACTATGAGGTTCTAATGACATCAAGCATGCCAAATTCAAATTTTTATAGGTGTTAAGCTAGACTAAACAAGATCTTTAACTAGATTATTAGGGTTTTAGTTTAATAATATGAAAAACTGGAGAGAAGGAAAAGATGTTATACCCTATAGATCGAGTCCTTCTCTTCTTTAGCTCCATGTAGTAGTCCATGCGACTCTACTAGGCTCCACTTCAAGTAGGATCGAGGTTGCTCCGATGACCTTCGCGCCGAAGATGGTCCACCCGAAGCTCACTAGTTCAAGCTATCTCTTCACTAAACTATTTGGTGAAGGCAACACACTACACTTGAGTCCTAGTCAAGTGTAGGATGGTGAAGTAGGGGTTTTGGAATCTCACTAGAGATCTCACAAGCTCAATGATTCACATCACATGTGAGGGTTTTGAGTTTGGAAGTGAGATGAAGAAAGTGTAGAGAGCAAGAGCTCAAAAAATGGCTAAGGCATGAAGAGCTCAACACTTGAGCGAAAAAAATGAGAGTCTACAAATCAAATGGCTCCCTCTCTCCTCACTTATTCAAGCATGGAATAAAAATGCAATAAGAAATTGCAACCATGATTGAATAGTGAGTCAAGAGTAATATACAAATAATAAAACCTTTGCCTTGCCCATTCCACATTTTACACCTCATTTTCTATTTTCTAAAAATAGAAAAACATGCCATGCTTCATATAATAATATATATATTTATATATATCAAATATACATTAACACACACACACACACACATATATATAATAAAGCAATTAGTGAGCTAATGATATTAGTTAATACATTATTATATCAAATATAATTCATATCAAATTATTAAATCAACACTTGATTTAATAATCCTGTTATATCACATATGACGGACTAATATCATTTATCTGTTTATCACATTATCAAATCAGCACTTGATTCGATAATCTGGTTATATCACATATAACCTAACTGATAACATATAACTGCCAGATTACAATACGGTATCACATACTCGTATTTAATCAGGCCCATGCGCATATCAACATATGTGCCCTACTTCGTTTCGCTTTAACCAGGAAACTTCTGTGTGGGACTCTAAAGACTCGTCAATACGATAGCAGTAGGTGATGATCACATCAGTCACCTACAGCCCGTCAGCGATACTAGCTGGACGTAACGGCTTCCCGGGTATTGAGCAATATGAAGATCAACAAGCAAGCTCGTCTATACTCTCCATGAAGCCTATCAGTAACACTACCGTACAGTCCGGTCTCTTCGTCTGATATGTCGCATATCATGTCTAGGGGTGGTAAACATCAGACCCCAGTAATATGATAAGTCATGTCGATGTCTGGCCTATAACGGTTTGAGAAACTACAGATAACTCTTATCAGTAAATCTCAGCAGCAGCCCTGGCCAGGGATTTCCAGTTGTAGCCAATCGAGCATAGCGCAACATCAACCCCCAATACCGGGAGAGACGAAACCTCTCCTATCGCTCATTGCCTCCATGTAACTCGGGACTGTACCCAAAATCGACCTGTTTGCATGTCTCCTTTGAGCGTGGTAGGGAGAAAATCAAAGCACAATGGGAGCCACAGAAGACTCTATGACGATCTCGGGTTTATAGACTAACCTGTACCAGTGTCACAGGAGGACTGCTATCTGACGATAGGTATACTACCAACTAGGAGTTCTCGACGAGTCCTGTTCGCTGTACCCATTCTCCAATGATCACCTGTGTACAATCGTTGATGTCACACACCAATGGTTGTGTGATCAACCATTTCCCCCTAAGGGACAAGAAATGTACACACTAGTCTATTCTGGAATATCGATGCCCTAGTCTCGATATTCCCTCGACTAGGAACTAATTAAAGGATGTACTTTTGGACCACCCTGGCCCCACTAGTATGATCTCATCATAATCCTGGTAGTTAAGTACATATCCTAAGGGCTTTATCAACATGTGAGAGCAAAACAGTAAAGAATACCAATCAACATGTTAAAATAAAGAGTAACCAGATATCATACTATCATGTCGAGCAAGAAAGTCCTTTATATATATGTCCAAGCATCCACTACAATATACATCACATGTACAATAATGGTCTCTAGGGCATACATATTCCCAACAATCTCCCACTTGCACTAAGGCCATGTGTTGTATTATCTCATACCCAACATTCCAAAAAGTCTCTCAAATTATATTTGGGGGAGGGCCTTCATGAGTGGATCCGCTACGTTGTCCTTCGTGTCAACTCTCCTGACCTTGATCTCCCAGCGATCTACTATCTCCATGATTAGGTGATACTGCCTAACAATATGTCTGGATCTCTAATGGGACCTGGGTTCCTTGGCCAAAACCACAGCTCCATTGTTATCACAATACATAGGTATTAGATGCTCAATGGATGGAACCACACCAAGCTCAGCAATGAACTTCTTCATCCAGACAGCCTCTTTGGTAGCATCGTTGGCAGCGATGTATTCAACCTCTATTGACGAGTCTGCTACAGTGTCTTACTTGGAACTCTTCCAACACACCACCCCTCCCCCATTGAGGGTGAAGACAAAACCCGAGACCGACTTACTGTCGTACTTATCACTCTGGACGCTCAAATCGGTAAAGGACTCCACCTGGAGTTCACCGTTACCATACACCAAGAACATTTCTTTAGTCCTTCTCAAGTACATAAGAATGTTCTTCACAGCTGTCCAGTGGTTTTCCCCAGGATCTGGTTGATACCTACTCACTACACCTAGTGAGTAAGCTACATCTGGTCTGGTACATAACATCACATATATGATAGAGCCTACTGCCGAAGCATAGGGTATCCCTTGCATGCGAGCCCTCTCCAAATCAGTCTTAGGAGACATCTCTTTGGAGAGAGTTGTATCAAATCAAATATTCAAATGATTCCCGATAACGGTTTCATTTGATTGTAATGATTTCTTGTTTGCGTAAATCGAAATAAGCGAATGAATTTCAATGTATAGGTAATATTGAATAAAATTCACAATCAAAGAATTATATTTGACCGCAATCAATTACGGTGTCGATTGTAGATCGTAAGCGAGTGCGGATCGTCCACAGGGATTGTGCGATTCGTTTCTATGTTTAATTTGTTTGAATCGAAAAGTTAATCGAAAAGAAAAGAAAACATGAGTCAAGAATTTATCGATTGATTCAGGTGTCACGATATTTAATCAAGAAACTGATAAACAAATCAAGAATCGGTGTTTCGATGATATTTCCAACCAAAATGTCAAGAATCTAAATGAGGCTCTTAGGAATCGATCGGATCCATAGACGTGATGTAATCTCAAGATTTCGTGTTCTTGTACTTCGAAGGATTGATACTAGATCGATGATGATCGACGAGAGTTAGGGCTTTCTTGATGAAACTAGGGTTTCATCGTTTAACCCTTGTTCTTTCGTTGATATCATTCGCATTCTAACCTCTAACAATTTCAAGAAACGATCGTAATTCCCCAATCTCGAGCGATATCAATCAAGAAAGCATCGTAACGAATTGGGTCGTCGATTCTTGAACTTGCTAGGGTTTACAAAACTCGTAGGACTCAAGAATCGATTTAAGATATATTACATCATCATTCTATTGATCGTCTCGACTCCTCGACGAGTGGAGTATTACTCAAACATCATCACACAGAAAGTATTCAAGAATTGAAAAGATATCATGATGCGAGAATTTAAAGAAAACAAGATAAAAGAATATCACCTTTTATTTATATCAACAATTTGATTACAGTCGCTCAAGAACTACAAGAGGAAGAACTAAATTGTTGAATTGGCGTCGCTCGGCTCCGTGAGTCGCGGATCGGCTCGGACCACTTGCTCTGTTGAAGATCGGCTCAGCTCATAAAAGGTTGCAAAGCTTCTTGCTTGATGGGTACTCGGGATCTTGGCTTTTGATTGGAATTAGGGTTAGGGTTTCACACAAGTCCTCTCACTAGACTTGTGGAAGAAGAAGATGAAGAAAGAGATAGAATGGCTCTAAAATGAACTAATGGAGGGATTTTTCCAAGATTAGAGATTATGATACAAGCGAGCCTAGGGTCTTATTTATAGATCTCCCAAACCCTAGGTCTAGGTTTGAATTTACAATTCCCTCCAAAAGTTTGTTGAGGCTTCTAGAAGGAGTTTGTTAGGCTTTAGCTTAGGGTTTAAGCTAGGGTTTAAGGAGAAGTTTCTAGAGTACAAGGCTAGTTTAGTGTTGGTCCCAAAGCTTGCTGATCTGGCAGAAGTCTTTGAAGTCTTCTGGAAAATGAAGTATATGAGCTGAATGTGGGCCCTGAGTGAAGCACTGTGCACCAAAGATTTAGGGCTGACGTGGCAAGACGGCCGCGGAACCGCGGCTCAAGGCGGCTTAGGCCGCGGTTCCGCGGCCAAGTAGGCTCCTTGGGGCTTGGGCTCTTTGCAGTGGTCTTGGGTTGACACTTGGGGCTTTATATGATATGTTGATTTGTATTTGTCTCTTTGGATTGGTACCAGATTTGAAATCATTGAGTCGGCGTAATGTTTGATCGGTACCATATAAATTTTGGCCTTTCTTCTGGATTTTCCTGCATAGATCTCAAAACAAGTGTTGCGCAATATAGGGATGATGCGATGCCATGAAATGCAGTCAATTTCCTTTATAGTGTCGGTTTTAGAGTCTAGTGCATGCAATCTGATATTTTGCGACAGTTTTTCTAATATGTGAAATATGAATGCCGAACACTTCTATATGAATGCAAATGATGAGGAAATTGCCGTGTTAAAAATACAATATTTTCGACTAATCAAATTCCCCCAAACTTAATTTCGATAGTCTCGAGCGAACTGTTTTATTAAAAAGAGAAGGAGAAAATAAAGAAAGAGAAAAACTATCTAGCACACTTTCGTAGGCAACACGATTGCACTGAGCACGTGCAACAAGCCTTTAAATCTTTAGGTGTCCCTAGTAGGAGGAGTGTTGTCTCCTGAGGGTTTTCAGCGGATTGCACCCACAAAATCCCATAATAAAAGAAAGATCATGAATATTACATTTAAAGAAAAGAATTGTAAAAGAAAAGCTTTGAAAATTAGGGTTTTCAACTAAGCTAGCTTTTCGGTTGTCATGAGCCCTATCTTAATGGTCATGAAAAGATGTTAGAAATCACGTCCTCCCTCAATAAAACATCATCTTATTCTTCATTCCTATCTTTATTCCAAACATCGATCATATAACCCTGCGTGTGTGTAAAGACATCCCTACACCCGGAGAATTCAATTCAAGCTATCATACTCTTGCCCATCAGCATCAGTACTTTTTAATTAATGAATATTTAGACGAGATTGCTCACACACTTTCATGCGACCGTTAATACTTCTTGAGGTGCTAACCGACCGATTACTCATGTGCTTGCTTATTTGGTGTATTTTCCTCGTCTTGCACCACCTCAGGCATAGCAGTGACTCCCAGACCAGTTGGCCTTAGGGCACTAGGTGAAAAGGCACCCTCGCTATAAATTTTTTATTGCCCTCGGTGATAACAAAACCAGTGTTCATTTTTTCTCACCACTTTATATTTTTCATTTTTTTTTTCTTTTTAGTTCCTTCATACTTTTGGCTTTAAGACAAGAGCATTTCAAGGTATCCTCTACTATCCCAGGTTTCAAGACGTGTGTAAGTGCGAATAGCAGGGTATCAACGTTCAAAATGTTTGGCTTCCAGAATAGAAACTATTTTTCAGACTTATTTTTATCCTCAGATTAGTGACGTCTTTCATCTTACTAACCCTTGGGACAACGGCTCATAACTACTTATTACTAGTTCGTATAAGAAAACTTCTAATTTTCTTAGTTTTCTTAAATTTTCCCAATCTCATGGATGTAATTGTTCACTATCTAAACTTTCATTATTTTATTTATGTACAAAAAAGTGTAAATATTAAAATTATTTTTATACTTGTTTTTTTAAATTTTTATGGGTTTTGAAAATTTTTCAATTTTTATAGATTTTTAAAGAAATGTTTTGTGCTTATGCAGATGATATGAAAATGATGCAAAAATAAGCACAAACCTCCCCCAAACTTATTTTCAACAGTGTCCTCACTGTTGCCAATTGCTATACCTACAAAAACTGTAAGCCTGGGGGGAATTATTAGTGGGGGCAAAATATATAAGTGAAGAACTTCCCCCAAACTTACTCTTTTTACTCACCTTCATTCAAAAAATGATGCAATGATATACTTGATATGAAGGTGAGACGGAGGAATTTTAATCCAAATAAACTGGCTCTTGTAAGAACAAGAGCTCCTCCGTGGGGTCAGTGGAAAAATACGGCTTAAGTCTATGTCCATTTACTTTGAAAAATGTGCCGTTTTTAACATTTTCTACTTCTACTGCCCCGTGCGGGTATACAGACCGCACAATAAAAGGTCCCTTCCATCGAGATCGGAGCTTACCCGCGTGAAGGTGTAATCGTGAATCATAAAGAAGGACTTGTTGACCAGGTGAAAATGTTTTCCTCAAAATATTTTTATCGTGAAAAACCTTAGTCCTATTCTTTGTGATTACAACGTTATCATAAGCTTCATCGCGGAGTTCGCTTAGCTCATTAAGTTGCAGCTTCCGAAAGTTGCAAGCAAGGTTTAGATCAAAATTTATTTCTTTTATAGCCCACAATGCTTTATGCTCTATCTCGACGGGTAAATGACATGCTTTTCCAAACACTATCCTATATGGAGACATTCCTAGGTCGGTTTTATATGCAGTCCTGAATGCCCAAAGAGCATCTGTCAGTTTGGTCGACCAGTCTTTTCTATTCTTAGCAACAGTTTTCTCCAGGATAAGTTTGATTTGTCTGTTTGAGATTTCAGCCTGCCCGCTTGTTTGGGGATGATAGGGTGTAGAAAGTCGGTGGTTGATTGAGTATTTTCGCATCAGAGTCTCGAAAGACCTGTTGTAGAAATGTGTCCCATTATCACTAATAATAGCGCGTGGGTATCCAAATCGCGAAAAGATATTCTCTTTCAAGAAGTTAATGACAACTTTCTTATCATTAGTGCGACATGGAATGGCTTCTACCCACTTTGAAACATAATCAACCGCCAGCAGTATGTACAAATTCCCAAAGGAGTTGGGAAAGGGACCCATAAAATCAATGCCCCAAACATCAAATATTTCAACAACCAAGATGGGTTGCTGAGGCATTTCATTTCTCTGGGATATTCTACCCGTATACTGACATTGTGTACAGGTTTTGCAATACTCAAATGCGTCCTTGAATAAGGTCGGCCAATAAAATCCACATTGCAAAACCTTTTCCGCTGTCTTTCTAGGACCAAAATGACCCCCACAGGCCTGATCATGACAAAATGAAAGAACACTCTTGAATTCTTCATTCGGGACACACCGGCGAATGATCTGATCAGGACAATATTTAAACAAATAGGGCTCGTCCCAGTAAAAGTGTTTTACTTGGGATAGAAAGCGATATTTGTCCTGTTTTGACCAATCGCTCGGTATTAGTCCCGTGGCATGATAGTTCACAATATCCCTGAACCATGGTTCAGCGGATACGCTCAAGAGTTGTTCATCAGGGAATGAATCATTGATCGGCAGGGTCACAGGGGAAGAAATGATGCGTGAAAGATGGTCAGCTACTACGTTTTCACATCCTTTCTTATCTTTGATAACAAGATCGAATTCTTGTAACAGAAGGATCCAACGTATTAGTCGACCTTTTGCATCTTTCTTTGCCAGAAGATGTTTTAAAGCGGAATGGTCAGTATACACAACTATAGGTGAGCCAATTAAGTAAGGCCTGAATTTTTCTAATGCAAATACAACCGCTAAGAGTTCTTTTTCTGTGGTTGTATAATTGATTTGCGCATCATTCAGGGTCTTACTTGCATAGTATATCACGTGTGGCATGTTTTCGATGTGCTGTCCTAAGACTGCACCTACTGCAAAGTCAGATGCGTCACACATCAGCCCAAAGGGGTAGTCCCAATTTGGTGATGATAAAACGGGGGCTGAAGTGAGTGAGTGTTTAAGTGAGTCGAAAGCTTTCTCGCAGTCCGAGTCAAAATGGAAGGTCGTATCCTTGGCCAGGAGAAGAGTTAAAGGTCTAGCAATTTTGCTAAAGTCCTTAATGAATCTCCTATAAAAGCCCGCATGGCCAAGGAAAGATCGAATATCTTTGACGCTTTTGGGATGAGGGAGGTTTTGAATGACATCTATCTTAGCTCTGTCGACCTCAATGCCTTTCTGTGAAATGACATGTCCAAGAACAATTCCTTCTTGGACCATAAAATTGCATTTTTCCCAGTTCAAAGTCAAGTTCTTCTCTTTGCAACGAGTAAGAACAGCGTCAAGATTCGCTAGGCAATCAGAAAAAGAATCTCCAAAAATCGATAAATCGTCCATAAAGATCTCCAGAAAATTCTCTACCATATCATAGAATATCCCCATCATACACCGCTGAAAGGTAGCGGGAGCATTGCATAACCCAAAGGGCATGCGACTGTAAGTAAAGGTACCAAAAGGACAAGTAAAAGTGGTTTTATCTTGATCCTTTTTGGCGATGGGGACCTGATTATAGCTGAGTATCCATCCATAAAGCAATAATACTCTCGTCCTGCTAAGCGTTCCAGCATCTGATCAATGAATGGTAGAGAAAAATGGTCTTTCCTCGTGGCAGCATTGAGTTTTCTATAATCAATACATACACGCCACCCAGTTTGGGCGCGTGTCTGAATCAACTCATTCGCCTCATTGGTTATAACAGTGATGCCGGATTTCTTAGGAATGACATGTATAGGACTCACCCACTGGCTATCGGAGATGGGGTATATAATACCATTATCTAAGCATTTGACGATCTCTTTCATGACCGTTTCCTTCATGACGGGATTCAACCGTCTCTGTGGTTCTCGGGTTGGTCTGGCATCATCCATCACATGTATATGATGTTCAACTATCAAGGGACTAATCCCTTTGATGTCCGCCATACTCCAACCAAACACCTCTTTGTTAGATCTCAATACCGATAAAAGGGCATTCTCTTGCTCTGATACAAGAGATGCGGATATGATAACCGGTAAAGACTCATTCTCACCTAGATATGCATATTTAAGGTGAGAAGGTAAAATTTTGAGATCTAACTCAGGCGGAGAAATGATAGAAGGAGGGATCATTGAGCGATTTTTGGATTTACAAAGAAGCTCAGAGCCTGTGAAAGATACAGACTCGGGTGGAGAACAGTCAGGAGTGCTGGACTCAAGTGTAGAGAAAGTGTCCTCACTAAGATCATGTGTGAAATCAAACAGAGATGTGGTAATGTCATCGAGATCAGTAAAGCAAAGTTCCTCGGCTCCACAACTATCGGGAGCGATCTCATGGACAGAGCACACATCTAAAATATGAGCAGAGGGTTCTGATGGCTGACAACCAACTTTGTAGATATTTAGTTCAATGGTCATATTTCCAAATGATAAGTTCATTGAACCATTTCTACAGTTTATAACAGCGTTGGAAGTGGCAAGGAAAGGACGACCCAGAATCACCGGAATTTGGCCCCGGGGGTTTGCTACAGGATGTGTGTCGAGCACAATGAAGTCTACAGGGAAAACAAATTCCCCGACCTTTATCAATACATCCTCTAATTCACCCCTTGGTTTGGTGATAGATCGGTCTGCCATCTGGAGAGTGCAGTGAGCAGGTTTCAGCTCTCCAATCCCTAATTGCTCATAGACAGAATAAGGGAGCAGGTTAACACTTGCGCCAAGGTCTAAAAGAGCACGATTTATGTTTTTACCCCCAATCGAAATCGATATTGTAGGACATCCTGGGTCCTTTCGTTTCTTTGGTAGCTGGGGAATAAAAGCAGTGCTAATATTATTAGACATGAAGACCTTCTTCGGCACTTGAGTCTTCCTCTTCCTAGTGCACAAGTCCTTAAGAATTTTCGCATAAGCGGGGACTTGTTGAATCGCATCTAGGAGAGGGATATTGATGTTAACCTGTTTGAACATTTCCAAAATTTTCTCCATATGAGGACTCGTTCTATTACCCCTTAACCGGTTCGGATAAGGAGCTTTCGCAATAAGCGCAGGGTCCATCATAGGAGAAGGAAGAGGGGGTAGACGCGGTCCCAAAAAAGGTGTGGGGACCGTCTGTGGAGAACTATAAGGGTTGGGGGAAGGTGTCGAGCCTAATGGGAAATGGAGAATAGGCTCGCGAGAAAGTGGTGTGGTAGAAGAAGAAGGATCAGAAGGAGAAGTGTGTGGTAAGGTCTCAGCCGGGGTGTTGATATGATTTTCAGTATCATCAATACCTTTCCCGACATGATTGTTCAGCACTCTTCCCGATCTCAACGTTGTGACGGCATTTATATTGTAATGCCCAGGATTCTGTAGGGGTTGAGAGGAAAGTTTCCCTTTTTCTCTCGCACTCATTTCGGCTTTAAGGCGTGCGATTTCAGCTTCCATCGTTTTGATACTCTCAGCTTGGGACGCTGAGTTTTTCTTTATCTCACTGACGGAAGATCTAACCTCAGTCGAAACCTTTATGAAATTTGATAAAAGTGATTTCATGGTTTGAGTGAATTGAGAGAACTCGTCAGAACAGGACTGCATAGGATTAGACTGTGCAAGAGTGTTGCCCTGGTTTTGGAAATTTTGTGACTGATAGGAGTGCTGAGTGAGTTGAAGGGGTTGCTGTTGTGGTGGAGGAAGAGCCTTTTGAAAATTATTCGTGTTTGGAACCGTGTTTTGAGATTGGTTTTGGTTCCAAGCGAAATTCGGGTGATTCCTCCAACCCTGATTGTACGTGGAAGAATAAGGATCGTTTCTAGGTCGTTGGAATGCGGCATTAGAATGCTCATGACCTTGAAACGCAGAGTTTCATGGACATTCTTCCGTTAAATGAGACGGATCAGAACAGCACCCACAAACAGTTTTGGGAGCGACACTGGGTTTAGGAAGGCTGCTGCAAATTTGTGTTCCATAGCGTCGAGCTTCTTTTGCATTGCTGCCATCTCAGCTCGAACGCCTATGGACAAATCTATTTGGTGTACGCCACCCCTATTCAATGGTTGGGTTCCACTCTCCCACTGTAGTGATTTTTCAGCGAACTCTTCTAAGTACTTCCACGCTTCCCCATCATCTTTGGTCATAAAAGTACCTTGACACATGTTTTCAAGGCTCTGTTTAGTGTTTGGGTTAATGCCCTCATAAATGATTCGGCACAATTCCCATCTCGGGATGCCGTGATGAGGACACTGAACCAATAGATCCTTGAAACGTTCAAAGCATTTTGAAAATGGTTCAGCAGGGAGCTGGGCAAATTGATTCAGTTCGCTACGGATTCGAGCTGTCTTTTGTATTGGGTAAAATTTCTTAAGGAATGCAGCGACGAATTCTTCCCAATTCGTAATAGAGTGTGCGGTAGTGTTATATAGCCACTTCTCGGCTATATCGCACAAAGTAAATGGAAGAAGTCGTAGACGCATCGCATCCACTGAAAGTTGTGACGTACCCATCATTGCGCATACGTTTTCAAATTTGGTAATGAAAACGTAAGCGTCCTCAGTCTCGAGTCCGTGGAATTTGG
The DNA here is from genome assembly GCA_030015575.1 of Agapanthus africanus. Taxonomy (NCBI): domain Eukaryota; kingdom Viridiplantae; phylum Streptophyta; class Magnoliopsida; order Asparagales; family Amaryllidaceae; genus Agapanthus; species Agapanthus africanus. Next base: position 65,733,064 of record CM057349.1, read on the forward strand.
GTAAAAGGTTGATGTACTGGGGCTTAATCTCAAAGTTATCCCTATTGGCTGGTGGTGTGGATAAGCAGGTCGAAAGAGGACCTCGAATAGGGTTGCACCTCTCCTGGAGAGAGATGCGGGGTGGATTCTGCGCACCAACGGACGGCAGCAGATTAAGGTTAAAGAAGTTTGATGGATTCGGATCCATCGGTGTGGATGTGGTAGTAGGTAAAGGAAAGGTAAATGGAGAAATATCGACTTCGGAGTCGATAAAGGGTATGCGGACTAAACGGGCACTAGAATCCCGTGTCCAGCCTATCTTGCACTAAAAAGGGTTAGTACAAGTGGCAGCGTTGACTTATAATTAGGGGTAATGAATGAATGCGGTGCTTGCTTTGAAAAAGGGACGTATTTTTGAAAAAATGATGCGACAAAACAAATGCGGCACACAAACCCTAGAATCTAGTGGTCACCTAGGTCCGGCTCTAGACCGCTCCTAACTGCCAAAAGACAAGTCGCAGGATAGAATCCTCCATTGCCTCTTTGTTCCCCTGTGGCCGGATAAGTGCCAGGTAAGTGGGAAGGTACTCCACTACGTAAGTAGTGGGCCTAATTAAAAACCACTAGCCTTAGACACACTCGCCTTAGGTACCACAAGAAAACGCGGATAAGCAATGAATTACCCACGACCTTCTCTTGTCCTAATTGAGCGCGACAGTCCTTAGAGTCTTCTCTAGATATTTTTTAGTTAATGTGGGTCAATGCGGATGCAAGTTTTGTGGTTTTCGGGGCTTAGGAAGGGTAATGAAATCCCCACCTAATTTGGATTTGGCCGTGCCCCTTAATTATCCGTATTAGAATGCAAACAACCAAGAAATCAAAATCACGCACAAATTTAATTTTGCTTTTGCGGCGCTGCAATTATTTGCAAAGAAATCTGCAGAAAATTGTTAGTTGCAGCTAAAAGAGGAGAGAGGAGAAGGTAAGAAGTCACCTGAAACAAAAAATTTTCAGAGATCCCCCAAGCCTGCCGCGTTTCCGCCGCAGATCCTGCCTTATGCCGCGCTTCCGCGGTCTCTTGATGAGATCACCCCACCAAAATTCTTCAGGGAGCTTCTGTAGACTCCCTCTGCTCTCTGGTATTTTCCAAAAATTTTCTTCAATTGCCAAACAGCTCCAGATTTCCTTGCAATGAACCACAACAAATCGTTTAGGGTTTGCACGAATTTTGATCTCAAAATAACAATGGAATAATTCTTTCAATTCAAACTATAATATGAAACGAATTAGCGCGTAATCCCCGGCAACGGCGCCATTTTGATTGTCATAATTTTCGATTGTGTGTATCAAATCAAATATTCAAATGATTCCCGATAACGGTTTCATTTGATTGTAATGATTTCTTGTTTGCGTAAATCGAAATAAGCGAATGAATTTCAATGTGTAGGTAATATTGAATAAAATTCACAATCAAAGAATTATATTTGACCGCAATCAATTACGGTGTCGATTGTAGATCGTAAGCGAGTGCGGATCGTCCACAGGGATTGTGCGATTCGTTTCTATGTTTAATTTGTTTGAATCGAAAAGTTAATCGAAAAGAAAAGAAAACATGAGTCAAGAATTTATCGATTGATTCAGGTGTCACGATGTTTAATCAAGAAACTGATAAACAAATCAAGAATCGGTGTTTCGATGATATTTCCAACCAAAATGTCAAGAATCTAAATGAGGCTCGTAGGAATCGATCGGATCCATAGACGTGATGTAATCTCAAGATTTCGTGTTCTTGTCCTTCGAAGGATTGATACTAGATCGATGATGATTGACGAGAGTTAGGGCTTTCTTGATGAAACTAGGGCTTCATCGTTTAACCCTTGTTCTTTCGTTGATATCATTCGCATTCTAACCTCTAACAATTTCAAGAAACGATCGTAATTCCCCAATCTCGAGCGATATTAATCAAGAAAGCATCGCAAAGAATTTGGTCGTCGATTCTTGAACTTGCTAGGGTTTACAAAACTCGTAGGACTCAAGAATCGATTTAAGATATATTACATCATCATTCTATTGATCGTCTCAACTCCTCGACGAGCGGAGTATTACTCAAACATCATCACACAGAAAGTATTCAAGAATTGAAAAGATATCATGATGCGAGAATTTAAAGAAAACAAGATAAAAGAATATCACCTTTTATTTATATCAACAATTTGATTACAGTCGCTCAAGAACTACAAGAGGAAGAACTAAATTGTTGAATTGGCGTCGCTCGGCTCCGTGAGTCGCGGATCGGCTCGGACCACTTGCTCTATTGAAGATCGGCTCGGCTCATAAAAGGTTGCAAGGCTTCTTGCTTGATGGGTACTCGGGATCTTGGCTTTTGATTGGAATTAGGGTTAGGGTTTCACACAAGTCCTCTCACTAGACTTGTGGAAGAAGAAGATGAAGAAAGAGATAGAATGGCTCTAAAATGAACTAATGGAGGGATTTTTCCAAGATTAGAGATTATGAAACAAGTGAGCCTAGGGTCTTATTTATAGATCTCCCAAACCCTAGGTCTAGGTTTGAATTTACAATTCCCTCCAAAAGTTTGTTGAGGCTTCTAGAAGGAGTTTGTTAGGCTTTAGCTTAGGGTTTAAGCTAGGGTTTAAGGAGAAGTTTCTAGAGTACAAGGCTAGTTTAGTGTTGGTCCCAAAGCTTGCTGATCTGGCAGAAGTCTCTGGAGTCTTCTGGAAAATGAAGTATATGTGCTGAATATGGGCCCTGAGTGAAGCACTGTGCACCAAAGATTTAGGGCTGACGTGGCAAGACGGCCGCGGAACCGCGGCTCAAGGCGGCTTAGGCCGCGGTTCCGTGGCCAAGTAGGCTCCTTGGGGCTTGGGCTCTTTGCAGTGGTCTTGGGTTGACACTTGGGGCTTTATATGATATGTTGATTTGTATTTGTCCCTTTGGATTGGTACCAGATTTGAAATCATTGAGTTGGCGTAATGTTTGATCGGTACCATGTAAATTTTGGCCATTCTTCTGGATTTTCCTGCATAGATCTCAAAACAAGTGTTGCGCAATATAGGGATGATGCGATGCCATGAAATGTAGTCAATTTCCTTTATAGTGTCGGTTTTAGAGTCTAGTACATGCAATCTGATATTTTGCGACAGTTTTGCTAATATGTGAAATATGAATGCCGAACACTTCTATATGAATGCAAATGATGAGGAAATTGCCGTGTTAAAAATACAATATTTTCGACTAATCAAGAGTGATTCCTGAACAAGCGGGTAAATTACCACGCTTAGAATCTTCCATACTAAACCGCTTTAGTATGGTGTCAATGTACCTAGATTGGGACAATCCCAGCATCCGTTTAGATCTATCTCTATAGATCTTTATCTCCAGGATATAGGAGGCATCACCTAGATCTTTCATGGAGAACTTATGTGATAAGAAGAGCTTGACCGAGTGTAGCATAGGAACATCGGTTCCTATCAAGAGTATGTCATCCACGTACAATACGAATAAGACCACCTTACTCTTTACAGCCTTCTTATATATACAAGGTTCATCTACATTTTTTATGAAGTCAAACTCTTTGATAGTTTCATCAAAACAGATATTCCAACTACGTGACACCTGCTTCAATCCGTAGATGGATTTAAGCAGCTTGCACACCTTTCCGCTGCTGCCCTCTGGCTGTGTCATGTACACGCTTTCTTCTAAATCACCATTTAGAAAAACGGTCTTGACGTCCATCTGCCAGATTTCATAGTCATGGTTAGCAGCAATGGCAAGTAGGATTCTGATGGACTTAAGCATAGCTACAGGAGAAAAGGTCTCATCATAATCGACGCTAGGTCGTTGATGAAATCCTTTTGCTACAAGTCTAGCTTTGAAAGTCTCAACTTTTCCATCTACACTATTTTCTTTTTGAAGATCCACTTGCTCCCAATGGGTTTTACCCTTTCAGGAGCAACTTCCAAAATCCATACTTTGTTGGTGTACATGGATTCCATCTCGGATCGCATAACATCCAGCCATTTCACAGATTCTCCACTTGTGATGGCATGCTCGAAACTTGTAAGTCGATGTACAACACCCCACGAGTTGCGGGGAGGCGGAAATATGAAAAACGATCTTGTTTTGTATGTAAACATCGACTAACCGAAGATCTTTACTAAACGATAATTAACAATAAGCATAGAGTTCTAAGCTACTATGTAAAAAGAGATTATACCAAATGATTCTAGTCCTTCGTCTTTATGATCTCTAAGTCCTCCTCGGCCTCCTATCCGTGATAGATGATCCACCCGAGAACCCTAATCCAAGCTATAACCTCTAAACTTGAGGTTACTTAGTTTCTCTAGTTGCTAATCAAAGTAACTAAGATGATATAGAGTTAGGTTATGAAGTGTTTAGTCTATACTAATCCTTGGTCTCAACTCATGAGTGGTAGGATTAGGGTTTGATGAAGGAGAGAACTTGAGGAGAGAGAAGGTGGAGATGATAATGATTTGAGAAAAGCTTCTCACTTGAATATATAAAGCAAAAATGAATTATCAAATAAAATCAATTAAATGATTATTCACCATGCTTCATTTATTCAACAAGAGTGTTTCATCATGTGAGTCATTAGATCATTAATGATGCATTAATGATGCATTTAATGATATGATGAATCATACAAATGAGTCACTAAAGCAATTAATGAAAATGCCACCTTAACCCCTCATGTCACCATGCTTCTAGAAGCTTCTCGGAGAATTACGAGAACGCCCCTCGCATCCGTGAAAATATGGAAAAACTTTAGACTGTATTAATCCAATAACCTGATACTAGAATCTGGCTTAAACCAAAGCCGGCTAGTAAAAACTGTCCGAATGTCGTACGTGCGTTTAAACACGTATACGTCCGAACCTTTGTTGTAAAACCATACGACCTCTATATCTTTTCGCCTGGGTTTGGGAAATCTCTGTGTGGGACTCTAAAGACTCGACTACTACGCTGGCAGTGGGTTTAACCACAGACCGCAAGCGGCACTAGCTGTACGTAACGATCACCAGGTAGTTGTCGATAAGAAAGCCGATGAGGTAACCCATCCGAAATCCTACTGAGCCGGTCCGTGACAATATCCGTGCAGTCCGGTCTGTTCGTCTAAGAGTATCGCATGTATGGTCTAGGGAGGTGGTGGACGTCAGACCCCTAATAACCGTACAAGTTGTGTCGGTATGGCTCAAGACCATCTAAGAATCTACTGATCAGTCCATCAGTAATTCTCAATTAGCCCTGGCCAGGGACTTATGGTAATGACCAACCGATCACCGTGCGATATCAACTCCCTATACTGGGAGAGACGAATCCCTAACAGTCGCTCACTGCCTCCACGTGGCTCGGGACTGTGCCCAACTAAAACATATTTGCACGACTCCTTTGAATCGTGGTAGGGTAGTAATCAAAGCACAGTGGGAACTCACACGAGACAAATGACGACCTTAATTCAACGGACTATCTGCACACATGTCACCTGAGAACTGCTATCTGACGTTAGGTATAATACCATCCAGTCAGTTCTCGGCGAGTCCTGTCCGGTGTACTCACACCCAGTGAGCATCTGTATACAATCTTAGGTGCACTCCACCAATGGCTGCGGGACCAGTCCATCGCCCTTCCTCAGGGTCTAGATATGTATACACTAGTCTACTCCGGAATATCGATGCCCAGTCTCGATATTCCTGCGACTAAGGACATCTACGGATGTGCCTATTGACTATCCAGCTCCCACAAGTATGACTGCCATCACAACGCCGGTAGTCAGGCAAACACCCTATGGGCTTTATCAACGTATATATATAAATACCAAGTAAAATATATCATACGTTAAGACAAAAACAAACCAAATAGCGTACTATCATATCAAGCAAGACTGTCATGTACATACATATCCCTAGCATCCTATACAATGAAGGCCTCTAGGGCATATATATCCAACAATCTCCCACCTGCACTAAGGCCTATAATTGGCGCACTGAGTACCCACTGTCTCTACCAGATCCAGTTGCTGGCGTACCGCATGCCCAACATCTCAAACAGCCTCTCGAACGGCACTTGAGGGATGGCCTTGGTGAATGGATCTGCCGTGTTGTCTTTTGTGTCCACTCTCCGTATCTCGATCTCCCGACGATCCACGATCTCCCTGATCAGGTGAAACCGCCTTAAGATATGCCTGGATTTTTGATGGGACCTTGGTTCCTTCGCTAAAGCTACAGCGCCATTGTTATCGCAATACAAAGGTATTGGATTGGCAATGGACGGAACCACCTGAAGTTCAGAAATGAACTTCCTCATCCAGACAGCCTCTTTTACGGCTTTACTAGCAGCTATATACTCAGCATCCATAGTTGAGTCTGCGACGGTATCCTGTTTGGAACTCCTCCAACATACCGCCCCTCCATTGAGGGTAAACACAAAACCCGAAATGGATTTAGAATCATCCTTGTCACTTTGGAAGCCGGAGTCGGTAAAAGCCTCTACCTGGAGGTCCTTATTACCGTAAACTAAGAACATCTCCTTAGTCCTTCTCAGGTACTTGAGAATGTTCTTCACCGCTATCCAATGTTTCTCACCTGGGTCAGACTGATACCTACTTACCACACTAAGTGTGTAAGCTACATCCGGTCTTGTACATAACATCGCATACATTATAGATCGTACCGCCGAAGCGTAGGGTATAATGCCCATGCGAGCCCTCTCTTCATCAGTCTTTGGAGACATCTCTTTGGAGAGGGTGATTCCGTGACAAGCGGGCATATTACTACGCTTGGAATCTTCCATACTAAATCTCTTTAGAATAGTGTCAATATACCTGGACTGTGAAAGTCCCAACATTCTATTAGATCTATCACGATGGATCTTAATGCCCAGAATGTATGATGCATCTCCCAAGTCTTTCATAGAGAATTTCTGTGACAAGAAGAGATTTACTGATTGTAGCATAAGGATATCATTCCCTATCAGTGGTATGTCGTCGACGTACAAAATGAGGAAGACTACTGCTCTTTCCACAATCTTCCTATAAATGCATGGTTCATCTACATTTTTGATAAAGTCAAATTCTTTAACTGTCTCATCAAAGCAGATGTTCCAACTTCGCGCTGCTTGCTTTAATCCATAAATGGATTTAAGCAACTTGCAGACTCTTCCGCTGCTCCCACTGTCTAAGAAACCTTCTGGTTGATCCATGTAAACACTTTCTTCTAAATGTCCATTTAGAAAAGCTGTTTTTACGTCCATCTACCAGATTTCATAGTCATGGAAGGCAGCAATCGCAAGCAGGATCCGAATGGATTTAAGCATAGCTACAGGTGAAAAGGTTTCATCATAGTCCAATCCTGGTCTTTGACGAAAACCTTTTGTTACGAGTCTAGCTTTGTAGGTTTCCACTTGTCCAAATGCACCAATCTTCTTTTTGAAGATCCATTTGCATCCAACTGGTTTTACTCCAGGAGGAGCAACTTCTAAAGTCCATACTTTATTGGTGTACATGGATTCCATTTCGGATCTCATAGCATCCAGCCATTTCATCGAGTCACTACTCATAATAGCCTGCTGAAAACTAGTAGGCTCATCATCATCGATGATGCAATCCTCTCGATCCCCATCTAGAAGAAAACCATAGTATCTTTCAGGAGGATGAGAAAGCCTGCTAGATCTGCGGAGTGGCGTTGGTTCGTCATGTTCTATTGAAATCTGAGGTTCTACTAAGTCCTCGGTAGCAGTTTGAGGTTCTGGAATTTCTTCCAGCTCTACCGCGCTCCCACTAATTTCTTTTGCAAGAAATTCGCTTTCTAAGAAGACAATATGACGAGCGACAAACACCTTTTGTTCTTCAGTATGGTAGACCATATACCCCCTTGAATGCTTGGGATATCCTACAAACTTGCATAAAACCGATCGTGCCTCGAGCTTGTCCGGGTTATGCTTTTTAACATATACCGGACACCCCCATATCTTGATATACTTGAGATATGGTCTCTTCCCGCTCCACATTTCATATGGAGTGGTAGGTACAAACTTAGTTGGAACTCTATTCAATAGGTATGCGGCTGATTCTAGAGCAAACTCCCAGAAGGAAAGTGGCAACTCAGCACTACTCATCATTGAACGCACCATATCTAATAGCGTGCGATTCCTCCTTTCTGATACACCATTATGCTGAGGTGTATAAGGCGGAGTAAGCTGAGAGAGAATTCCATTCTCTTTTAAGCATTCAAGGAAACTGGTACTTAAGTATTCTCCACCTCGATCAGATCGAAGTGTCTTGATGCTTTTACCAGTTTGTTTCTCTACTTCATTTTTATACTCCTTAAACTTCTCAAAAGTCTCGGATTTATGCTTCATTAAGAACACATGTCCATACCTAGATAAGTCATCAGTAAAAGTGATGAAGTAGGAGTGACCACTTCGTGCATGCGTAGACATCGGACCACATACATCACTGTGTACAAGTCCCAAGAGTTCAGTAGCTCTTTCTCCGTGTCTGGTGAACGGAGATTTGGTCATTTTTCCTTTGATACATGATTGACAAGTTGCATATGATGAATATTCAAACGGATCTAAATATCCATCTTTATGTAACTTAGTCAACCTTGTTTCATTTATATGACCAAGTCTACAATGCCATAGGAAGGCTTGATTCGAATCTGGAGCCTTTCTTTTACGCGTGTTTTGAATATTGAAAATTTGAGGTTGATTAAGTATGTATATGCCGTTTTCCAGCGTGCCAAACCCAATCAGTTCTTGATTTAGGTGAATGTTCATAACATTTCTTTCAAGCGCAAAACTATATCCTTCATTCGATAACAAAGATACTGATATAATATTATACAACATACTGGGAATACAAAAACAGCTGTACAACACCAAAATGTGCCCACTAGTCAACCCTAGGTGATATTCCCCTATTGCAATTGCATCTACATGCATTCCATTGCCCATCCGGAGAGTCGTATCACCTGTCCCCAGCACTCTACTATTTCTCAGATCCTGCAATGAATTACAGATATGAGAACCAGAACCGGTATCAAGTACCCATGATGTAGAGTTAACTGAAAAACAATTTTCGATTACAAACACACCTGAAGTAGAAGCAACTGCTTGCTTCATGTCCTTGGCTTTGAAGGCCTGACAATCCTTTTTCCAGTGCCCTTGCTTGTGACAATAAAAGCACTCGTTCTTTTCTGTCTTCACCCTTCCTGCCTTGTTCGTTCCCTGCACCTTCTTGACCCCACCTTTCGGTTTGGTGGCTTTCATCTTCTTCTTCCCTTTAGCTTTCGCTTTAGATTTAGAAGAAGATGATTGGCCAACATACAGAACGGGGGTCTTCTCCTTTTTCAAGGAGGTCTCTGCTACCCTCAACATATTGAGGAGCTTTGGAAGATCCGCTTCCATTTCGTGCATGTTGAAGTTCAGCACGAACTGAGAGAAGGTGTGGGGAAGGGACTGCAAAATCAAGTCGATATACAAATCGTTCTATAGCATGCATCCCAGGTTTGCGAGTTCCTCAATGAGGATGATCATTTTGAGGACATGCTCTCCTACAGGCGATCCTGGAGCTAACCTCATCTGGAAGAGTTTCCTTGAGGTTTCGTACCTCGCGATACGGGAGTGCTCCCCATACAATTCTTTTACATGGAGAAAGATGGATACAATATCCATACTCTCGTGCTATTTCTGGAGTTCATTGTTCATGGACGCCAGCACGATACACTTAGCTCGCTCACAATCTAGATCCCAGGTTTTGCGGACTTCCCTGTCCACAACTGAGGAATCTGGTCCTGGGATAAGGGGAGGAACAGCGGTGGTAACATATGCTACTTTGTCATAAGTCAGTGCAATATTGACGTTCCTTAGCCAATCTTTATAGTTCTGCCCGGTCAGTATATTTTTTTCAAGTAATAGTTTTAGTCCAGTCATGGTAGCTGCCAGAGAGAGAGAAAAGAAAACACTCAGCATATGCTCTTGCAAGTTTAGATTGGTTTATTAATTTATCTAAACAGGATGGCTCCCACTATTTTCTCAAATCCTTCTTAAAAACCTAAAAGAAGAACTAGTCAGGATTTAATCATACGTCACAATACTTGCTTAACCTTTCAGCCAGGCCAGTGTTGGTACTTCGAGGGAGGTTTTCCAACGCTTTCGCGAAGTTCCTTAATTAAATAACCTCTTTTCCCTGGAGGCGCAGCCCCTCTAACACCTTTCTAGTCACCTACTTGGTTTATAGTATTGATTGTTAAGTGAGAAAAATTCCCGAGAGTAATCCCACTCATCAGTGGGATCGGGATCCAACTATCATTGCATGATGCCCTAGATGGAAGCCACTCTAGTCACCACACTCCAGAAGATATGCTAAATCTGCAAGTTTCCTTTATGTTTGAAACTCCCGATGTGATTTTTACCCTAAGCTCTTATGACCTTGACGTAGGCCAACAAATCATAAGACGCAAGTCAAGTTCTACCCGTCGTTGTCCTGATCAATTTAAGTACATCGTACATGCCCTTGATGTAGGCCAACAAGGTGTACGTCTGTCTTAAACTAATGCATCTATCTATGCAACAAATAGACACACACACTGCTACCATACACTATGCTTTGACGTAGGCCAACAAGCATAGCATGAATACGATGTGCTGTCTATCTGAAACGACGGAGAGTTACGGCTGGTTTTTGGCAAAAAACCGTTAACGTAATGAACTTGATATGATCGAAGGAACAAAGATAGCTTTTATTTAAAAGGAGTGGTTTAAGCTCCGCATTTAAAATTTGCTTTTTCAAGAAAACCGAGTGGTTTTTTAGAAATTGTTCCAACGATTCAGTTTAGGTTTTATTTTCTTTGCATTAATAATAATGCGTCCCATCATTAACCTATCATTACAGATAACAACGAAAATACAACGTCCTCTTAAGCCATCCGCATTCGCCACTGGGTCCCGTCATCACCCGTTAGATTACTTAACTAACGGCAGAGCGGGGGCTGGGCTAGCGCAGGTGTAAAACATAAGTGACGTCTAAATAGCTATCATATATAGATATTGTACATTCGTCAGACGCAATAATAGGCATTCCAGATCACAGATAAACAATATTGGATTTGCAAGCAATTCGCGTTCAATTGAGCCTGCAATGAAAGACGGATTACACAGTTGTGATGAATAGCCATTACCCCACCCCAGACCCCTACGGGTACGGCAAACTACCCGCCAAGTACCAGAAGTGAAGCGGTCTACCTCAACACTTCAAAATACCCGGTAGTTTGTGCACCCCACCTGGTCTATCCTAGGAGCAAAAACAGTAAAAAGAAATAATACAACGGAGGCTACAACCGCAACCTGGATGTGCCCCGCAAAATAATATTACAACTTATTACAATTACATCGAATGAATTAATACAATAACCCATCACAAAACCCGGCTAATCATCACAACAGTCCAACACAGTTCATATCCACAAACAATTAAAAAACATTACAGATATGTGCCACCCCCTGCCAACCGACATACTAGCAGTTAGGGGAGATTTACGAACACATAATACAGTTCACAGATATAATCAAACAAGAAAACATCGTATAATTTCGATCGATTAAATTTTCCTCCAATACTTCTCTGCAAATCTGAAACCTGAGCAAAAATTAAATCATACCAGAAAATACAAAATATCACAAAAGATGCACAGGGAAAAACTGGGCTGAATCAGCCCCAGCTCGGCCGCGGATCCGCGGCGGATCGGTGGGATCTGCCGCAGTTCCGCGGTTTAGTTGCCGATTCAGGAGCCCATTTTTTCTCTGTGTTCTTATATTTTCATGTAGGTTATACTGCAGTCACCTGAAAAAAATTTGGACCTCATTTTAAAATCGACAGAAACTATGTGATATCGGGGTTTTTTCCGGTTTGTTTTCCGTTCGAAATTCATACGACTTTGCAAGTGTGTTAATTATTGTTTAGTGAGGCTCTGATACCACTGTAAGTCGATGTACAACACCCCACGAGTTACGGGGAGGCGGAAATATGAAAAACGATCTTGTTTTGTATGTAAACATCGACTAACCGAAGATCTTTACTAAACGATAATTAACAATAAGCATAGAGTTCTAAGCTACTATGTAAAAAGAGATTATACCAAATGATTCTAGTCCTTCGTCTTTATGATCTCTAAGTCCTCCTCGGCCTCCTATCCGTGATAGATGATCCACCCGAGAACCCTAATCCAAGCTATAACCTCTAAACTTGAGGTTACTTAGTTTCTCTAGTTGCTAATCAAAGTAACTAAGATGATATAGAGTTAGGTTATGAAGTGTTTAGTCTATACTAATCCTTGGTCTCAACTCATGAGTGGTAGGATTAAGGTTTGATGAAGAAGAGAGCTTGAGGAGAGAGAAGGTGGAGATGATAATGATTTGAGAAAAGCTTCTCACTTGAATATATAAAGCAAAAATGAATTATCAAATAAAATCAATTAAATGATTATTCACCATGCTTCATTTATTCAACAAGAGTGATTCATCATGTGAGTCATTAGATCATTAATGATGCATTAATGATGCATTTAATGATATGATGAATCATACAAATGAATCACTAAAGCAATTAATGAAAATGCCACCTTAACCCCTCATGTTACCATCCTTCTAGAAGCTTCTCGGAGAATTACGAGAACGCTCCTCGCATCCGTGAAAACACGGAAAAACTTTAGACTGTATTAATCCAATAACCTGATACTAGAATCTGGCTTAAACCAAAGCCGGCTAGTAAAAACTGTCCGAATGTCGTACGTGCGTTTAAACACGTATGCGTCCGAACCTTTGTCGTAAAACCATACGACCTCTATATCTTTTCTCCTGGGTTTGGGAAATCTCTGTGTGGGACTCTAAAGACTCGACTACTATGCTAGCAGTGGGTTTAACCACAGACCGCAAGCGGCACTAGCTGTACGTAACGGTCCCCAGGTAGTTGTCGATAAGAAAGCCGATGAGGTAACCCATCCGAAATCCTACTGAGCCTGTCCGTGACAATATCCGTGCAGTCCGGTCTGTTCGTCTAAGAGTATCGCATGTATGGTCTAGGGAGGTGGTGGACGTCAGACCCCTAATAACCGTACAAGTCGTGTCGGTATGGCTTAAGACCATCCGAGAATCTACTGATCAGTCCATCAGTAATTCTCAATTAGCCCTGGCCAGGGACTTATGGTAATGACCAACCGATCACCGTGTGATATCAACTCCCTATACCGGGAGAGACAAATCCCTAACAGTCGCTCACTGCCTCCACGTGGCTCGGGACTGTGCCCAACTAAAACATATTTGCACGACTCCTTTGAATCGTGGTAGGGTAGTAATCAAAGCACAGTGGGAACTCACACGAGACAAATGACGACCTTAAGTCAACGGACTATCTGCACACATGTCACCTGAGAACTGCTATCTGACGTTAGGTATAATACCATCCAGTCTGTTCTCGGCGAGTCCTGTCCGGTGTACTCACACCCAGTGAGCATCTGTATACAATCTTAGGTGCACTCCACCAATGGCTGCGGGACCAGTCCATCGCCTCTCCTCAGGGTCTAAATATGTATACACTAGTCTACTCTGGAGTATCGATGCCCAGTCTCGATATTCCTGCGACCAGGGACATCTAAGGATGTGCCTATTGACTATCCAGCTCCCACAAGTATGACTGCCATCACAACGCCGGTAGTCAGGCAAACACCCTATGGGCTTTATCAACGTATATATATAAATACCAAGTAAAATATATCATACGTTAAGACAAAGACAAACCAAATAGCGTACTATCATATCAAGCAAGACTGTCATGTACATACATATCCCTAGCATCCTATACAATGAAGGCCTCTAGGGCATATATATCCAACAAAACTAATAGGGTCATCATCTTCCATGATGCAATTCTCGCTCTCACCGTCTATGAGAAAACCGTAGTATCTCTCAGGTGGATGAGAAACTCTACTAGATCTGCGGAGTGGCTGGGTTTCGTTGGGCACTATTGGATCCTCTGGTTCCACCAAATCGTCAGTTGTAGTTTATGCTGTTGGAACTTCTGCCGATTCTACCTCACTGCCACTAATTTCTTTTACAAGAAATTTCTTTTCTAAAAAGGTGGCATGTCGAGAAACAAACACATTTTGTTCCTCTGAGTGGGAGAAGATATACCCTCGCGAATTCTTGGGATATCCTACAAACTTGCATAGAACTGACCTTGCCTTGAGCTTGTCCGGATTTTGTGTTTTAACATGTAACGTTTTAAAAATAAATAAATAAATAAATAAAATTCTTTAGGTGAATTTTCGGATAATCGGTAAAATAAACCGTATTTTCCATAAAACTCAACTGTAATTATTTTTCAATATAGAATTAAATACATCTATTTTAACTATGTAATTGGTAGTATTTGGTATTTATTTAGTAACTTATAAATTATTAGTTTACTTAAATATTTTTCCTTAATTAATTAAATTCAAATATTAACATAAGCTTTAATTATACATTAAATTAGTGCAAATTACAAATTAGAAATGGGTTAATTTTACAAAGTGAACCATGACAATTAAAAACAAGTGTGTAACATGCAAAATTCTCTCTCAAATTTTTCCATGGTTCTAGACTTTTCTAGGATTGGTTTAGAAAAGAAAATAAATAAAACTAAATAAATTATTGAAAAGACTAAAGTGGGGTGATTTATTTGTGAAACTTCTACACATTTCTACACTCTTTTTCCCTCTCCCCTCACTCTCTCTCCTCATGGCCGAGCCTAGCTTGGAGGCAGCCCCCATTTTCCCAAGCTCATTCTCACTTCAAAATTATTCAAAAATCCATCAAAAATCCAATAAAATCTACACCAATTTCCATTAACTCCTAATCCAACCTTTAACCCTTGTTCCTTGGCCAAATCAAGCATGGATTTTGGGAGCAAGATAGCATGTTGGGGTGGCTAAGTTGCAAGCTAGATTTTTAAACTTGTGAGGTATAATCCTAAACCATATTCAAATTGTTGCTAAATTACTTTAATCTAGTTCAACTTGGTGTTTAATATGGTTTAAATTGTAGATTTAAAATTCAAGAAAAGGGTTTGTAAATCAAGTTGGGGTTTTTATAAATTGTTTATGATTACATGGTGTAGTTTAACATGTTAAATAATGCAAAACCTAATCTAGTAACAAATTTGTTAATTGTTACATTTTAATTGTTCAAATTAAGTTATTTGTAACCTAGATTTTTATAAAACATATAAATAGGTGAGATAAAATTCTAGTGAGAATTTTTATCAATTATTCATGGTTTTAATGGGTAGGTTAACATGTTAATTGAATGTAAAAGTTAATCTAGTTACTAGTTTCAAATTGTTAGATGGAAATTATGCTAATTATGCTAGTTTTTGCAAACTAGGTTTTTGGAAATAGACTAAATAATTGAGATTAAAATCCAATTAGGGTTTTTATGACATTATTAACATCTTAAATTGTAGTTTAACACTTTAGTTCATGCAAAATCTAGCTTAGTTGTTGAATTGTGAATTTTGCTTTAAAAAGGTATTAAAAATTGATATTTTTGCAAACTAGAATTTTCAATTTAATACAAATTGATGAGGTTAAATTATGGTGATGGTTTGTATGACTTAGTTATGATATTTAGTGACTATTATGGCCATTAGTTGGGTTAAAACATCAAGTTTCGAATTAAAACGAAAATTTAGTGCTTTTTAGGTTTTTGAGAAATAAAACGATTTGATTAATTTTAAGGTTTTGATGATTTAAACCCTATTTATATTATAATTAGTGAGTTTTGGAACTACGATTGTACGTTTGTATTTTATCTCGATCAATCGGCGTTTGTACACTGATATCGAGGGATATTTGGTTCTTTTATATAAGCGGGTCATAGGTTTTAACCTATGCACGTTTCATACGCCGTTTTGGGTTTTATCCACGATTTCGGTTTACGATATTATATATGTTTGTGTATAGGTACCCCTCACGTGGACTTCGGACGGTGAAGAAGAGGATGGTGGCATCGACTTCGGCAGACAAGGACCAGGTGAGTAGATGTATATCTACGGGGGAAATCGGATGGATGGCGTATAGCACCCCCGCAAACGTAGAATAAGGATATTACGTACTGTTATTAGGAAATCGGACGTGACCTTAGATTCTTGGCGAGTAGGGTCCTATTGAAGACTTTAGGTTGGACTAGACTGATTTAGAAAGACTTAACCAGAGGATGACTGCCTTGGAGGGAATTCGTAGGTTTCATGTAGACAGACACACACTCACATACACTTGACTTGGGGTGTGTGTGTATGTGTGTGTGTGTCTATATGAATGTGTGTAGGTTTCTATATGTATATACATATAACATATACACATGATATGAGGAGGTTATATGATACATGGGGTTGAGTCAGTATGACTGGGCATGATGCCGTGAGATATTAGATATACGATCGAGTTATGACATGAGATGTGTTATGATATTAGTGGATCGTTGGGGAATGAGAAAATGTATATTTATATATAAACGATAATAGGTGATGATAACATTGAAATATACAAGACTCTAGAATAGAACCCGGATTGTAATATGTGACTTAATCACGATATGATATATGACATGATATTTTAGTGGATCATTTGACGATGGATATTTACACAGACGATAATATATGTTGATGATATTGGGATGTATGCGATTATAGTACTGTACCCTTGATCATGATATTGTTTGATGACGATGCTATACGGATGATGATGTATATATGTGATAGGTGACCCGTATCCGATTTTGGGATGCTGTACGATGGATTTTACCGTTGACTGATCCGCACTCTTGACTCGAGAAAGTCGTAGTACGTACGTGACGCTATTGAGGCTGGATCGCCGACTACTAGAGATACCGACTGAGACTTTAGGAGGATTATTCTTACCTTTCGACTAGTGTCTTTAGTTAGTTCCTTAGTTGGTTAGGTAGATTTTAGTTTAGGCTCGAGTCATATTCATTTTAAAAACTAATGAATCGTGCGCATTTTTAAAGACAGCCTGAGGGATACTACGGATTTTTCAAAAGACATATCTTTTCTTAAAAACACCGTAGCCCCTAATTTTCTAAAAACCACGATTCATGTTTCTTTAAAACAACAAACTGTATGACAAGTAATTAGTAGATATTTTCTAGTTATGCGTTTACTACACATTCACTGTTATATTCATGTTGTATTCATCGCATTTCATGTTCACACATATATTTCTTTAGCTAATATGAAACTCTGTCTGCTAGAACACCAGCACCATTACCGATGATGCGCATGTTCCACGTACACTTATTTACCAGCTTACACACATCATCATCGGTAATTGCCATGTCACGTACACTTTAGAACATATTATCTTTTATTGATATAATCAGCTAAATGCTAGTCCAGTATAATATTGTGTGATTACCCTCATGTGCTAGTTTAGACATTGCATTTATTACTTAGACACTTCATGCATTCACATTTTCATATTATCATGCAGTATTCTGGGGCTTATGCCGATGCTCATTATTTACTTACTCATGATTTTGGGATTTTGGATTTCTATGAGATTTCTGGATTTTGGAGGAAAACCGCAAGAATTTAATAAAAACTTAGTATCATCATTTTTAAAATGCAAGTTGTGGTTTTCTCGTGATGTATGTGTCGTCCACCATGAGATTTCATGTTTTCTGTTGGATTTCGAGACCCAATTCGAGGAGTGGATGAACCGTCTCGGGTACATGGTAGGCCCAGTATGGTACCCCGAGGCAAGAAGCTCGAGTTGTATACGATGAGCCTGACAGGGGAAGACTACCTACCGGTGATGTCTGGCGCGGCGGATATCCGGAGGATACCGACCGTTGTCGTGAGATTTGATGATATGGGCCGATCCGGACTGACGGAGCCCGAGATATTGAGACTATGAGGTATTGAGACTTTGAGATTTACATGTTTTGTGTCGATACTTGACACGGATTTCCATGGATTTTATTGATGATATTTCAGATTACCATACAAATTTTACTATGATAAAAGTTAAAGATTTCTTATACAAATATATCCAGATTTCATGGTTGATTGTTTTACATTCATGGTGCATGCATACTCATACACATGACATGTTACTACTTGAGGCACTGACACGAGCACTGAGCATTGCACTTACGCATAGATTATTACCCTGCAACTACTAGATGACTGGTGTTATATTAAGTATATTATTATGACCTAGGAGAGCGTCGTGCATGCGATTTCTACTCACAGATGTCTTCTACTCACGAGTTGGCAACTGACCCCCGTTGTGCCAAATTTTCTTATAGGTTTCGATGTACAGGTTTCCTTGGCAGCTTGCTGGCACATCATTTCATTCAGGGTGATTTGCTTGGTAGGTCGGTTCACTTGTATCAGGACAGCCGTTGTACTTTTATTATTTCATTTGTATCTAATAAGCTCCATCAATCAGACTTGTATTACTTGATAGATTTAGAAGACCAGTTGTTTTTATTTCGACCTTAGAGTCGCGCTTGTATTATTATGGTTTTCGGTGGATTTGGTTTTTTTTCTAGTTTTGAGCCTCGCCCTTCGGCGTTGTGTATTATATTGCTTGTGTGGTTGTGACCGCCAATTGGCGAAGAGCTAGCTCCCGCTTGGGGATGCCTTTTTATTGTTGCTTATGTATATATTCTTATTTGTACCCGTTTGGGGCCAGTTTTTACAAAGGAGACTCTGCTGAAATTTTTGAGAAATTTGATGTTACTTTTAAACATGTTTTCCTTTACTTCTTCTTTAAAATGGTTTAGATTTCTGGGTTTCGGCTTACTTAGATTACGTCGCGCCTCTAGACGCTTCGTAATTTAAGTGCCGGTCACGTTCCGTACCTTCGGGTCGTGACATAACATAAGTCGGACAACCCCATATCTTAACAATATTAAGACATAGTCTCTTCCCTTTCCATATCTCATATGGAGTGGTAGGTACAAATTTAGTGGGAACCATATTCAATAGGTGTGCGGCTGTCTCAATCGTATAACCCCAAAAGGAAATGGGTAACTCAGCATTACTCTTCATAGATCGCACCATATCTAATAGGGTGTGATTCCTCCGCTCCGAAACACCATTGTGCTGTGGTGTATACGGTGGAGTAAGCTTAGAGAGAATCCCATTCTCTTTTAAATAATCCCGGAATTCTGTGCTCAAGTATTCTCCTTCCCGATCAGATCAAAGGACTTTAATACTTTTTCCCGTCTGGTTTTCAACTTCGCACTTATATTCCTTGAATTTCTCAAAAGTTTCAGACTTGTGTTTCAACAGGAACACATGTCCGTATCTTGAGAGATTATCGGTGAATGTAATAAAATACGAGAAACCATTTCTGGCATGTGTAAACATGGGACCGCATACATCACTATGTATGAGCTCCAAGAGTTCCATAGCTCTTTCTCCGTGTCCAATAAATGGAGTTTTGGTCATCTTGCTTTTAAGACATGACTGGCAAGTTTTATAAGATGAAAATTCGAACGGATTCAAATATCCATCTTTATGCAACTTCGCCAGTCTTTTCGTATTGATATGACCTAGTCTACAGTGCCATAAGAAAGCTTCGTTCATTTCTGAACTTTTCCTCTTATTTGTGTTCTGTACGTTAAGAATTGTACTTTAATTAAGAACGTATATTGTAACACCCGAGCCCAATAATACTATTTATATTACTAGTTGAGGGTTGTTTATTGCTCATTCCAATTTTCCTGATTTTCTGGTGTTTATTGCTAAATTTTAACCGGTTAAGTCATTTTGGCACATAACAAATTTTAACTCCTAAAATGAAATTTAAAATGTCCATGTTAGCCTACTCGTCGCCACTAGTCGCGTGGTAGCGTCCGCGTGTCGAGATTCCGTTCCGTTTGGCTAAACGGGCAAGTTTGGACGACTACGCGCGCGTGCAAGTGTCCGACTTGGGGGCATGCATTTTAATCATTAAACACCTCTTTTCAAAATTTGGAACCCGCTTAAAATCCTATAATTTGAATTTGGAACATTTGGGTGTAACCCGGGCGCGATTTGGAAATGTTTCATTTCGCGCCAAAATGGCCCATTTAAATTTAATACCTCAAACTAATATTTACGAATATATATATTTTCTTAACTGCTTATCTTTCCAACTCCTTCAAATTTCAATCTCAAATCTTTTTCCAACTCGTGATCAGCCAATCACAGCACGAGATTACACCGCGTGGGCCCCTTCCATTTTTCCCTATCTCACTCTCTCTCTTCCCTCAATCTCTTTCTTTCTCTCTCCAATCTCCCTCTCTCTCTCTTCCTCTATAAATTTAAACTCATGCAGCCGCCTCTCCCCAACCCCTCTTCCATCACGAGAAACCCAACGAAAACCCTAACCCTAGCCTCGCGACCCCACCGCCGACCTCCTCACGACCTCGCCGTCGCCGTCACCACCTCGTCGACCTCACCGCACCTTCCTCCTCTCGTTCTCCCGCCGATCCCCGCACCTGCACCCAACCCGAGCCTTAACCCATCGCCTACCCTCCGCTGTTCACCGGAGAACGCGCCGGCGACCTCGCCGTCGTCACCAGGGCCACCTCCTTCTCCCCCTCGACCACCAGAGCCGACCACCCTTTCCTCCACTCGCCGCAGCACCCTCTCCCGCACACCCCGAGGCCTTTCAGCCCTTGCAGCCGCCGCCGCCGTTGCCTCGCCGGCGTTCCAGCGCCGTCGAGCTCGCCGGGGTTACCCCTGGTGCCTCCCGGTAAGCCTTCCTCATCTTTCCGTGCAAATCCCCCGCTGATCTTAATTCCATTTTCCCCATAATTTATTAATACTTTATCAAATGCTTATTCTGCATATGTTCGAAGCTTCTATAATGATTGCAGAACTCTACTTGCAACAGTTCCGCTATCAAGTGTTATTCAGGTGGGAAATACCCATGAGTTCATGTGATACCTTTACCTTGTTTGAGTGTTTGAGTAAAAATAAAACTGGAGAACATTCAGGGCTTAATACATGGCAATAGCTATATTTTTCCAAATGCCTTGATTGTTTCCTTTCAAAGTATGACAAGTAACCTGCTGTTTCATTCATTTCCACATATTTCTTAATGGATTTTCTACCAACATTTTTCTTTATGGGGTTTGGTAATTATTCTTGAATGATGATGTTGCTAACTCGTTGCCGATGACTTTTGCCGGACTCCGACCGTGCCGTCTTTTGAACCCGACGCTCCAGCGAAGCCCCCTGGTCCGTGTGATCCCGTTGTTCTCTGTTGGGACTCGATCCGTGGCCCGTGCAACCATATCGCGTTTTCTGCCGACATCGCATCCGTGTTCCAGTTTGCGGACCGTCGAGGCAAGTATCTGAATACTTGCTCTAACATGCTAGCGTGCGAGATCTAGTCTTGCCACGCATTTGAATTCATACTATAAAACAACTTAATGATGGTAATGGATATCATATTATTGCAGTTATCTTAACCTGGAATCGTACAACAGTTCCTCGTAATTAATCAACCCACATCAATCCATATTTCAACTAAACAAAACGACTGAATCATATCTGCTTAAACTGTTAAATCATTCACGAGACAATTATTATACTTAATGTAAATTCCTGTAGCTTCATTACTTCAGAATTGTGGATATTGATTTACCTTGTGGCTATTGCACCCTAAAGATGATTGAACCTGTTAATAAGAGAATACAAACATCACTGTGGTTATATGGAATATTGTGGTTAATTACTGTTTCCTGCTGTTGTTCATCATTGATTGTATACCTGTTGTGAGCACTTACCCGATTGCACGACATATTGGCCCGACCCTGCTACACCTGACATATACATACATACCGACTCATCCTGTTGTACCATGACATTACTTGTTTCCTGATCTCATGCCTAATGCCGACAAACCTAACCATTCCTGCTGTCGATCCAGACAGACCTACTTTTACTTGACTTTGTGTTGGCATTAGTCCTTGACTACTGAATACCTGACCGTACATACATAGTTTGGGGGTATGGGGAAATCAAAGGTGAAACCGACTTGTAACTCAACAGTTCGATACATTGTTCTGATCAGTCTTACGGGCTTGGCCAGCTCCGGAGTGTTGATGCTGACATCACTCGTCCATCCTACTACCTTTTACTGCTTAGCGGCACGTCTCGGATTCAGCCCCGAGGGTTATAACCGTGGTCCCGGGCACGCACGGGATACTATTGAGTTACATCGACGATTCATCAATTGGTTTCAAAGACTATAGAGTAGAAACCTGATAGGACAGTTTGGTCACCATTGCACATTACCCTGCTTGTTATTTCTTGTTACTGCTTTATTCATGTTCATACTTGCATTGCTTATTACCATGTTTATACTATATACTTGATGTCATGACGCGCTGACGTCTGGGTTTTGCATGGCCCAGATTCCGTACCACTGTCGACGACCGAGCAGGAGTACTTCAGCCAGCAGGCTGAACAGTGAGTCCTTAGGATTTAGTTTATTTATTTCTTTTCATTTCCAGATGTGAGCCCGCATTATGGGACGTACTGTTTATTCATTGTATTGGATCATTGGCTTCCGCACTTATTGTTATTGATTCTTGTTATTATGGATTTGGACATGTATTAGATTAGTTTTTATCTTGTTCTTGATATCCTTACAACCGTAATGTGACTGTGGATGGATACTTCCTACCCACAGGTAGCATGGTTGGCTATGTCACGTGCCCAATCTTGCGTACTCTGGGAAGCGGGGCGTGACATATATACCGTTACATATGTACTAAATCCAATCAACACTTGATTTTGGAAAATATTCATAACATTATCTTCTAATGTGAGATTATATCCTTCTTTAGTTAGCAAAGAAACCGATAAAATGTTGCACATCATCTTTGGTACGTAGTAACAGTCGTTCAGAATCAATGTATTACCATGTGGTAATACAAGGTGATATTCGCCAACTGCCTTGGCTGCAACAATTGCACAATTCCCCACTGTTAGGGATTTATCACCCTTCCCCAGTTCTCACCTTTCTTTAGCCCATGTAACAAATTACATACGTGGGATCCTGATCCGGTATCCAATACCCAGGACATAGAAAAAACTGAGAAACAGTTCTCGGAAACGAACACACCCGAAGAAGATCCATCAACATGCTGTTTTCTCGTACGGGTGGCGCTGATATTCCCCTATTCCTAAGGAACCAACGTTCCCCGGCTCAGTATAATAAGCGGGTTCGGTCAATACATCCATATTATTATCTTGATTAAGGCGTGACATTAGTTGCTGCCTGGAGAGAGAGAGAGAGAGAGAGAGAAGGAAATGCATTAGAGTGCGCTCTTTACAAGATTAGATTGGTTATTATCTTATCTAATCAGGATGGCTCCCACTATTTTTATCAAATCTTCCTTCAAACCATAAAAGGTAAGATTAGCCGGGATTAATTACACCCTACAGGCTCGCCAATCGTTCGGCCAAGCAGGTATCGGTACTCCGAGGGAGGTTCCTCGTACTTTCGCACGGACCTAATTAAAATAAACCCCGTTTCCCTAGAGGCATAACCCCGTTGATACCTTTCTAGACACCTACTAGATTAGCTAATTGTAAAGTGCAACACTCTCCCAAGAGTAACCCTTACTCGCAGTGGGTACCGGGATCCAACTATCATATAGAAGGTATGCAATCTCATTGCAAATTTCAACACATGAAATTCCTGATGATGTTTTTACCCCTAACGTCCTATGACCTTGACGAAGGCCAACAAACCATAGGCACTAGTAAAGTTTAATCCGTTCATTTCTTAATTGAATTAAACCCACCCGTACAACCCTTGACAAAGGCCAACAAAGTCGCACGACTACCCTAATCCAATCGCATCACATGCTGCAGATAAATACTAATCAGCTACCGCACACTATGCCTTGACAAAAGCCAACAAACGTAGCACGAATACTAAACAGTACTTATCTGAAATGACGGAGAGCTACGCAGGTTTTTAAGAAAACCATGAGCGTAATGAACTTGATATTGTAGCAGAATCTAATGATTTTGAAAAGGAGTGTTTTTGAGGATTTTGCTAGTTTCGCTAAAGAGGTCACTCCCAGTGAAGGGATCTCGGCTCTTTCCTTATCGAATGAGGTGCTGAATATTCATGAATACCACTATGCAAAACAAGAACTAGAAAAGCTATCAAAAACAAAACCTAATGGGTTGTAGCATTAGCTAGTTTCGCTAAAGAGGTCACTCCCGGTGAAAAGATCTCGGCTCTTTCCTCATCGAATGAGGTGCTGGATATTCATCAAAGAATACCACTATGCAAAGCAAGAACTAGAGCTACCCTTTTTGAAAATTTGATTCTACAACATCTTTAGGTTTCTTTCTTTTCATTAATCTCATTAATGAAGTCTCATCATTTAATATTTCCTAAACATTACAGAAAAATGAAACGAAAATAGAACATACGCTTATACCATCCGCATTCACTACAGGGCCCCGTCATACACCGTTAGGTTACTTAACCACCGGCAGAGCGGGGGCTGGACTAGCGCGGGTGCAAAACATAAGCAACGTTTATTATATATCATATATATAATATTAACATTCGTCTCACGCAGTTATATGATCACATCACAGAACCAAGCAGCAGAAGCAATATATGAAATAACCGAGCAGTGTAGCTGCTCAGTGGCCTCTTGGTGAGGGATTTGATCCTTGGCGTCGGTGGATAGTGAACTACCAGCCATGGAAGGACCGAGCAGGGTTGCTGCCCGGTGGCCTCTTGGTAAGGGTTTTGATCATTGGCGTCGGTGGGTAGTGAACTACCAGCCATGGATGGACCGAGCAGTGTAGCTGCTCGATGGCCTCTTGGTGAGGGCTTTAATCTTTGGCGTCGGTGGATAGTGGACTACCAGCCATGGATGGACCGAGCAGTGTAGCTGCTCAGTGGCTTCTTGGTGAGGGCTTTGATCCTTGGCGTCGGTGGGTAGTGAACTACCAGCCATGGATGGACCGAGCAGTGTAGCTGCTCGGTGGCCTCTTGATGAGGGCTTTGATCTTTGGCGTCGGTGGGTAGTGAACTACCAGCCATGGATGGACCGAGCAGGGTTGCTGCCCGGTGGCCTCTTGGTGAGGGCTTTGATCATTAGCGTCGGTGAGTAGTGAACTACCAGCCATGGATGGACCGAGCAGTGTAGCTGCTCGGTGGCCTCTTGGTGAGGGCTTTGATCCTTGGTGTTGGTGGGTAGTGAACTACTAGCCATAGATGGACCGAGCAGTGCAGCTGCTCGGTGGCCTCTTGGTGAGGGTTTTGATCCTTGGCGTCGGTGGGTAGTGAACTACCAGCCATGGATAGACCGGCAGGGTTGCTACCCGGTGGCCTCTTGATGAGGGTTTTGATCCTTGGCGTCGGTGGGTAGTGAACTACCAGCCATGGATGGACCGAGCAGGGTTGCTGCCCGGTGGCCTCTTGGTGAGGGCTTTGATCCTTGGCATTGGTGGGTAGTGAAGTACTAGCCATGGATAGACCGAGCAGCGTAGCTGCTCGGTGGCCTCTTGGTGAGGGTTTTGATCCTTGGCGTCGGTGGGTAGTGAACTACCAGCCATAGATGGACCGAGCAGTGTAGCTGCTGGTGGCCTCTTGGTGAGGGCTTTGATCCTTGGCATCGGTGGGTAGTGAACTACCAGCCATGGATGGACCGAGCATTGTAGCTGCTCGGTGGCCTCTTGGTGAGGGCTTTGATCCTTGGCGTCGGTGGGTAGTGAACTACCAGCCATGGATGGACCGAGCAGTGTAGCTGCTCAGTGGCCTCTTGGTGAGAGCTTTGATCCTTGGCGTCGGTGGGCAGTAAACTACCAGCCATTGATGGACCGAGCAGTGTACCTGCTCAGTGGCCTCTTGGTGAGGGCTTTTGATCTTTGGCGTCGTGGGGTAAGAAATTACCAGCTAAGGATGGACCGAGCAGGGTTGCTGCTCGGTTTTGCGAGGTTCTGTCCGACCTTCTCCAGTGTGTGAACATCGAGAAGAGTGGCAGTCGCGGGCAACACGTGTCATGAACGCATGGGGGAGGCGAAGCGTAAGAGCCGCATCGCTCCGACTTCGGTTCGCCAAGAAAGACGGGATACCCGCTGCGTGGCAGTATAGTATTGGAAGAAACGAGCGAATATTGGACTCTTGGGAGCACTGTGGGGCTATAAAACAGAGAGGGCGTGTTGATCATTCCTTTATCCATCCCCAAAACGTGAGAATGGACGAATTCCCTTTGTCTATCCCCGAGATCATCTCTTTCGAGGACATATACTTGTAGGACCAGCTGTGCTCCGAGGAGACACGGCAGGCGGTGATCCGGTGTGTGGAGGATCATTTTGGCTGACTGCTTCCCCGGCGATCACCCCTGCTTCAGCTGCTGATGTACTCAATCTGGAGGGCGTCGCCAGGGCTGCACAACCTCTTGTCCGAGCAACTGAAGGACGAGGCGGTTGGTAAGCTGAGATCGCTATTCCGCTTCGGCCTGATCTCGATGAGTCGGCAGGATCGATCGGTGGCACTCGTCCTCGAGTGTTACCAATTGAGACATCTCGCCGACGGGTGCCTGCCCGAGGAGCTTCCTGGCCTGTCCGTGGCCATGAGAGTTCGCGGACAGCATCAGAGGCAGAGATGTTGTGGCGGGAGATCTCGATGTTGGGCTGTGCGGCGCCCAGCGGGTCATTGAATATGTTGGCCCCGGGGATCTGCGGTCGCCGGAGACAGCGAGACGGTATTCGGTCGTGCCAACGCGGACAGAGTCTTCTCCCCCTCTGTAGGGGTCCCGGTCCTGAAGTGGGGGAGCGGCGTCCTGGGGAGCTTGCCCGGCTGTTTGGACACGGACGAGTGCATCCACGACGGACGCGAGTCGATCTATCTGAGCGGATAGGGCTTGAATGGCGTTCAGAGGAGGTGGAGATTCTCCCTCGTCTCCACTACGGGAAGGCTGACGGCTCGGCGCTTGGATCGTCGTGATGACCGCTCGCCATGAAGTCGAGATCGGAAGATGAAATTTCGTTGAGTGGAACTGGCGGTTCCCACAGACGGCGCCAACTGATGGATCTCTGGATCTCCTTCAGATGTTATCTTCCGTTGATCTGCAACGAGCGCTGATGGATGGCTGAGATTGAGTTGGAGGGTTGCCTCCTAGAGCATGTGGATCTCAATGGGTTTTATGTGGTTGAGGCCGAGCTACCTGCAAAGAAGTCCCGGGGTGGTTGTGCCATCGAGGACCCTCCGACGATCAAGTTAGACGGGTATTTTGGCAGAGTAAAGGCCTATTGGGGTAAAATTTGCTTACCTGAGTCGTCTGGGAGAGGGGTTTATATAGTGGCAGCAATGGGCAGTCGGGCGCGAGATTCACGCCGGCCGTTACGCCCCTGGCGTTACGCCCGCGTGATAGGCGGGATTCCCTATTAATGTAGGGATATGCTCGTTAATGGAGGGTCGTGATGGCGTGGAACGCGGGATCATAGGCAGCGGATATCTCGCGCCCGGCGAGATTCGCAGAGCCGTGGCAGAGGCGCCTGTGATCGGTGCTGTGGGTCGGTCGGTGAGAGCGAGAAAGATAAGCTCGGCGGTAGGCTCGAGAATGAGCAGGAGGTCGAGGCATCTTGGTTCTGTGATAGCTCGGAGGCGAGCTGGGGGTGGCCTGAAAGGTCACCGAAGGTCGGTAACTTCCCTGGGTCGCAGGTCCGGGGTATACTTCCAACGTACCGTTCTTGATCCTTTCTTGTAAGCGCTGGAACACGTCATCTGCCACGTGTCATGATCTGTGGAGTCACCGATATCGAGCATCATCAGCTTTCATAAGTCAATCTTCACACATTTGTTTCCTTTTGGTTCAAACTTGGATTAATTTATAGTGTGAATGCCATGCACAGCTACAGCAGCAGTCTTAATCTTGAAATGGTCAGCTTCAAGTATGTGTGTTTATATTAATCCTTCAACATCTTAATATTACTTGATTTTTAATCGAATCCCAGTTAATGCTTTGTTATCAGCCTCTCGCTGACTGCGATAACTTTTCAGTTATCAACCCCTCCATAATAATTTAATTATCACTTCGAATTAAATATTCAAAGAAAGCGAGGAAAATCTTAATTCTAAGATTTTCTTTTCTTTTCTTTTTTGAACTACCCCGTACGTCTAACCCATACACAAAATGCACACACACATCCAAAGGATCCACGAATTTATCCCGTAAACGTTAAATCATGACCACTTCCTCCTCATAGGGATTGAACCCCGTACTATCTCAAGATGGGAAGCGTCATACCAACTGAGTTATTGCTCATTGGTTTTCTAAGATGCTTAATATCATTGATTCCTATGATGAGACAAACGCTTGCAAAATCAATAAATCCTAAGAACATATGGAAAAGATTTTTTTTAATATTTTAAGTGATCATCATGGTTATTAAAAACTTAATTAGTTAAAATAAATTTGAAATCTATGTTCATCAACAAACTCAAAAAATAAAAGCTGTCCAATAAAAAATAAAATAACATTTCATAACTCTTATCATAATTATGAAGTTCTGGTAACAAATAAAAGATAAGGAGTAATTGGATGAGTTGCCCAACAAAACCATATAGTAATAGAATAATAAGAACGTGAAGTGATCTTTAAATTAAAACAGCTAATAGAAAAAAGAATACAATAATCACTAATTTAATCATGGAGAAAAAGATAGATTCTAACAAACTTGAAATATATTTTCCCTCTGATTAATTATATAACACAGACCGAGACAAAGTGGTTGGATTACCAAAACTGAAACCCAAGTCAATGAAGTGTATGATCCACATATGTCTTCCAATTATTACTATGAGCTATTTGTATTATATTCAATTTGGATTGACTATTCTATAGTTTGGATATACCATGTCAAAACTACTAAAATAAAATAATAGATACAAACTTGATAGAATACTAAAACAAATTCTACCGAGCTTTTAGCCATTGGATTTATATTAAGATGCACCTAAGAAAATTATGAAGAAAATGTGTCATCTTGCGACAATTGTTGGGACATATTTAAAAAACGGTCTAATAATTATGTAAATATTATGGACTTGCCATGGGGTTCACAAATTTCATCAAGGCCCTCTTGGTATATGGAATATAAGATTACCAGAAATCTACACATTCCAAGAAATGTGATTGCTTGGAATCTGATTGCAAAGAATATCATATTGCGATGCTTGGTATAATTTAACCATTCTCAAATATATATATATAAAGAGAAAAGGAGAGGGGGAGGCCTAGAAAGGAATTTCCTTCCGTTCCTTCTATGGCGTTGAAAAAATACGCCTTCCATCATTTTTTCCGATGATCGGCAACCATCATCTTCATCCTTATCATCTAAGATGTGGATACAACAAATTTCATATGATTCTACTGCTATTTCACTATTGATTTCGTGGGTGCAAAATTAACGGTTTACCAACAATAGAACTTTTTACATTACTAAATTCAACGGTAAAAATGTGATAGAATCATATGAAATTTGGTATATCCACATCTTATATGATTAAGATGAAAATTATCGGTGTCGATCGTCAAATAAAATCGTGAAAGATGTAATTTTTTTACTACATAGAAGGAAATTCCCTCCTATGTATGGCACATTTCCTCCATTATTATATAGAGAGGGTTTTTTTTTTTAAATTTTCAAAAACTCCAAGCACTTCTCTCTGTTATCAAAAATCCCTGGTCTCGAAAAGATAGTCAAAACCCTCCTAAAAAGGTTTTTGGTTGTCGAGAAACCCCTTGCCTTGGATAACTAGTAGTTGTCTGTTATATCTGGTTTCCTACGATATCTAAGCAGTTACCTGTGATATATATACCATTTCCTGCAATATCTAAACCGTTTCCTGCGCTATCTAAATATTTTGTATAAATTGGGTAGATATAACAGGCTACTATATTGATACTGTAAGAAAATTTTCCGGGAGGGTTTTGACTACTGTTTCGAGGCCAGGGGATTTTCAACAGTAGGAAAAAGTGCTTGGTTTTTTTTACAATTATATATATATATGGTAGCGATCGGGTGAGACGGTAAGATGGAGAGATGAGATTCTTTAAGTGAGATGGAAAAATCCGACCATTGGATCGACGATCAAATTTTTGCATCTTCTACACATGTGTCTTAAAATTAGACGATTTGGAGGCTTGTAAATCATGCATCAAAGGTATGTAATGTATGCAACTTTTACGATACTTTAACAACCATCCATTTTGCGACCATGATATCCATATCTTAAAAATGTCTAAATCATTTAAATTTGTGTAAACATATGTCGATAGACATGTAGAACAAGATGTATGAAGCCAATCATCATTTTGATTGAAGGATGGTAGTCGGATTTTTCCATCTCGCTTTAAAAATCTCGACCCATCATCTTATATATATATGGAGAGAGAGAGAGAGAGACCATGTATGTGTGTGTGTATAGAGAGAGAGTGGGGAGGGGTATGAGCCGGTGTCCCTTTTTAAAAAAGTAGCTCTCATCCTAAAACACCATACCCCGTGTATTTCATCGATCCAAACCCGCCATCTTGATCTATGTATGATGAAACCATTATGTACAAAAAATCTCGTGATATAAAAACATCTAACGTGTTCATCAAGCAGGTAGAAAAATCAACGGCTTATTGGTATACGAAAATTGCGATCGCTTGACGAACGAAGATTTTTATATTATGAAAAAAAAATTGTACATAAGAGTTTCATCATACATAGATCAAGATGGCCAGTTTGAATCGGTAAAATAAACAGGGATATGTATGTTTTGGGACGTGAGCTCAGTTTTTAAAAAAGGATCGCCGGCTTATATCCTCCCTCCTCTCTCTCTCTATAAGGGGTTAATGAAGGAAAGATGCCATATGAGAGAATTTTCTCCTATGGCGTCGAAAAAATGCACCTTCCGTTATTTTTTTCGACGATCGGCATAAATCACATCCATCTTTATCATCTAAGATGTGGATACACCAAGTTTCATGTGATTATACCATTTTTTCACCGTTGATTTAGTTGGTGCAAAATTAATGGTTTACCGACCATAGAACTTTTTACATTGCTAATTCAACGGTGAAAAAGTGGTGGAATCACAAGAAATTTGGTGTATGCACATCTTAGATGATAACGATGATGATGCTGGAGGCCGATCGTCGGAAAAAATGGTGGAGATTGTATTTTTTTCAACGCCATAGGAGGAAATCCCCTTCTATGGCCTCTTTTCTCCATTATTCTCATATATATATATATATATATATATATATGATGAAAGGTCTTGGTTGTAATGGCAAGAGGAGGCGACAACCATTCTGGTGGTGGAGACAGCAATGGCGGCCGACATTGACCAACAGTGGGGGTGGAGGTGATTGAGACGACGATAGTTGGCACCGACGGTGGAGTAGGGGTAGCGGCGACGAGAAATCGACACAATAATCACACAAGTGTATGGTTACGCCGACGGTCAACGGTGGCGAAATGACGGCAACACAAACACGGGCAGACAATGGGCAACAATGCGTACACTAAATTGCACCATTTTAAGAAATGCACGTGTAAGGGGTGGACGTGTGGAGACTCAAAAACAAAGAAGAATTTGTTCAGCAATCCAGATGCAACGCATCCTTATTGAAACATAAACCGTCAGTTCTCAAGTAGAACTACATGATTGAATTTATTTCACCTTCATGACCAGACATATATTACCGACGGTAACCAATATCAGCGGATTTTGACGCGGGCAATTGGAAAAACCAAAAACCCAAAAAAAAAAAATTAGAATGTTGCATCCCTTCGGTAATCCTCTTTTGTCTTCATCCACAAAATTTTCCACACATGTGATTAATGGTCCAAAACTTGAAAGACTCGTTATTATACAAAAGCCTTTTGGCCGCGTTGCTGCTGCTGTTGGTTGAATAGGCAGCTTCTGCTTCATCTGCTGAGTCTCGTTCAACAAAGTTGGTGAAAGATTGGAACCAAGGATCAAAATCACACCCTCTCTCCCTATAAAGAAGAGAACAAGAGAGAGAAACCCAAAAAATACGGATTAGAGAGAGAGAGAGAGAGAGAGACTGAAACTGAAACTGAAACACATAACTTATCAGAAAAAAAAAATGAACTCTCTCTACCTCCTCTTGCTCTCACTTTTCCTATCCCAATCCCTCATCCTTATTGATGCACAATCAAACTGCATCCAGGCGACCTTCTCGAAAAACCGGCTTTACAACAACTGCAACAACCTGCCCCGGCTCGGGGCATCCCTGCACTGGACGTACCACGCGTCCAACGGGACGGCCGACATCTCGTTCCGGGCACCGCAGGTCTCCAACGGATGGGTCGCGTGGGCCCTCAACCCTACCGGCTCCGGCATGATCGGGGCCCAGGCCCTCCTCGCCTTCCATGGATCTAACAGTATGTACCGTCAACGGTTGTTTGGTTGAATGTAGTTGGAAACTCACGTGGTTTTAGTCCTATCAGAATCTAAAAATAAATCATTATAGGAGTTCGCTAGTTCGATTCCTCCAAGGATCAATTTAAAAAAAGAAAATTCAAAAACCAATTTGAGACGCATAGAAAGGCCTCAAGCCAACGCTGGCTTGTAAAGGCGGAAAAAATATCGGTAACTTAAAATTTGATGCTATATCGGAAACCGCTTTACCAAAAAGTGTTGTAAGCTATTGAACCGTGAGGTAACAATGCATATCAGTCTTACATAACACTTGACTAACAGATGCCATGACCGTCTACTCTTCCAAAATCCCCGGCTACGGCGTTACTATCAAGAACGAGTCCTTGAACTTCCCGGTGTATAGCAGGGAAGCCGAGTATGGAAACGGAATGATGACGATCTACGCGACCATCGGAGTCCCGAGCAACAATACCAAGGTGAATCAGGTGTGGCAGGCAGGAACCACGTTTAACGGTGGAGTGCCGGCAGGGCACTTAACGTCCGGGGATAACATTTTGTCGGCCGGGAGTCTGGATTTGCAATCTGGGGAGGCCGCGGCTGCTGGCGGCGGCTCCAGGTTGCACAGGAAAAATGTGAGTTTTCATGATTTCGATAGCTAGCAGTAAAATTTTGTCAGTTTTGTTTTAAAAGATGTCATGGTTTGCTTTTTGGCGGATTTCCCCCCTTGAAATTGTTAGCTTATTCTGTCTTTCTACTGTTCATCTTTTCAGAAAGTGCTTGTGGTTTCTCAAACAATATGTTTGTATAATTACAATGTTTTAGTTTTCTTATTTACCACATGAACACAAAATATTTCAGATTTCATAATTTGGTTTCTTTCTTCTTCTTCTTTTTTTTTGAAGTAAAAAAGCAGAACAAGATGTTCTACTGAATAAAATAAATTTAAATAAAGTTAAATAATTACAAGAGAAAGCAATCGTGCGAAAGATAACCAATTAGCGAATGAATTCATATCTTATGATTTTTATTTGTGGAAAGAGAACATATCCTTGTTATCTTTCACACAAATACAACCATATAATATAAGCCCGGCGTCTCACAATACGGATTCTCGATGCACAAAATTTGAAAAAAAAATACAACGAAAAAGAAAAAAATACTGCTGCAATTTATTCCAAACATCAGCTACCTCAAAATTTGAGTATGTTGCAAAAGTAATGGGCTTTCCCCCTATGTGATTGTTGCTTTTCTTATCATCTTTATTGTTTTCCCCTCCAAATTACAGCAAAATTCAAAGTAATATGTGGTTCTTGTAAATATGCTTCTCGGTTACATATTACCTCATCATTATTTTACTTATCAAAGGTAGTTTCTCAGTTTACCTCATCATTACCTGTCTGAAATTTTAAACATCACACACAAATAAAATCAAACTCCAGCTAGAATCTAAACTTATCATCATGAAGTACTAACAAAATCAGAATGTGTATATATTCTAACTAAAGATTCATTTTTATGCAGACCCATGGAATTCTAAATGCAGTGAGCTGGGGCATTCTATTGCCTCTAGGAGCGATAATTGCGAGATATCTGAGAGTGTTCAAATCGGCTGATCCTGCATGGTTCTATCTCCATGCCGCTTGTCAAACCTCTGCTTATATCGTCGGGGTCGCAGGATGGGGAACCGGACTTAAACTCGGGAGTGAATCCTCAGGAATCACTTATGATGCTCACCGAAGTATCGGAATTACACTATTTTGTTTGGGTACTCTTCAGGTATTTATTTCTGGGGCTGACTCTGATTAAATTTGCGAAGGTTATTTTAGCGAAATTAGAACACTAGGATGAGTTGCATAACACATTCGGACTAAAACTCGAGATTGCATCATAACTGATCCTATTTTGATGCTAAAAAGTCCTTAGATGAACGATGATGACGATTTTGCATAGCTTAATTCATAACCGCACCAAATGTCCATCCAAACATCGATCCGTTCTATAATTTAGATAACATTCCCTCTAACTGAATAAATCTTTCCCTCTTCAGGTATTTGCATTGCTGCTGAGGCCAAACAAAGACCACAAGTACAGGCTCTACTGGAACATATACCACCACACCGTCGGTTACACTGTCATAATCCTAAGCATCATCAACATCTTCAAGGGTCTCGACATCTTGGACCCAGAAAAAGGATGGAAAAACGCCTACATAGCCATCATCGCAACACTCGGAGGCATCGCCCTAGTATTAGAAGCCGTTACTTGGACAATTGTTCTGAAGAGAAGGGCGACGAGCGCTGAGAAATCTCACCATGGTGCCAATGGTGGTTCGTATGGTGCATAGATTTAGAGGGGGGGGGGGTTGTGTTTTGTATGGTTTGTGTTTTGAGTTGAGGTTTTATGTTATGTGGGCTTGGGCTTGTTTGCTACATTTGTTCTTATTCTTTTGTAGTGTTAGTTATCATATATATACCACCTTTTTTTGTGTTTAATATTGGTTTGAGTTTGAGAGTTGTTCTTTGATTCATCATTTGCAAGAATAGTTCTTTGGTTGCTGTTGGATTAAATGATTACAAGGAAGGGAAAATTGATGTGTTCAAAGTTAAACACATCAATTTTGCATCCTTTTCTACACACTGAAAATACAGTAAACTAATGACAAATTTCCTCACTGAGGGCATCATGCTCCCCTCATCAACACCTAAAAATAGTGTTTTGATAGTCGATTAGATAACCACCCTTGCTCTGTTTCTAAACAAAGACAAGATAGATGACCATGGTTTTGATTGAAAATCTCAGAGAGGTTGCTTCTCCCATCAAGATACTCTGAAATCAACAATGACCTCATTGAGCAAACACACAGAAAGCTCTAGTGATCAAACAACAGCAGCAACAATTCTTCATCCTAGATTTTTGGGGTCGGCTATATGAATCATCATCTTCCATTCCACTCTGTTAAGGAGCGTCTTTTCGGTCAAATTAAGAGTTAACATATCGTTCTTAATTGTCTCTGTCCATCTTCGATCTATCCCTACCTTTAGTTGAGCTATGAACTATAATTTTGTCAATTTGTCTAACTGGGATTAATAGGTCTACGTTGCACATGTCCAAACCATCTCAATCGGTTTCCTCGTATTTTATCCTCTATAGAAGTTATCTCTACCATGTTACGCTCGCTTCTTATCCTATTTTTTATTATATTAAAGGTCAACTGTTAATTTTCGACTGCTGATCCTAAACAAATTAATCAAGAGATTGTTTACGTCAGATTGTAGAACTCTCAATTACTGATCTCATTTCCATGGAAAAAAAATAAATGATGTGGATCTTAAGACAGCTTAACTTTCATATTCTTGACAAGTATGATTAGATCTTGTAGTTAATTAGACTTGGCCTAAGCTGACATAGATAAGACTCTTGGTCCTTTGCATTCATTAATTAACCTGTCCAAGGCATTTAAAT
Source organism: Agapanthus africanus (assembly GCA_030015575.1). Taxonomy (NCBI): domain Eukaryota; kingdom Viridiplantae; phylum Streptophyta; class Magnoliopsida; order Asparagales; family Amaryllidaceae; genus Agapanthus; species Agapanthus africanus. The sequence goes on from CM057349.1 coordinate 65,769,042, forward strand.
TTGTAATGGGCAAAAAAACACTGGCAGGTTTTTCCACTGATAAAAACCCTAGCCGTCTCGAAACGGTTGTCAAAAACCCTTTAAAAAATTAACCTACAATATCTGTATAGTTGCATGTTATATCTAATTAGCTCATACATATAACAAGCAATTGCATAGATATCGCAAGCAACTGCATACATATCGTATAAAAATTAGTTCTAGCAGGCAATTATACAGATACCGCAGGCAGGGGTTTCTTTGCCAACTGAACTTTTTCAAGGGGGTCTTTTACAACTGCTTCGAGACCAGGTGTTTTTGTCGACGAGAGAACTTGTCTGGGGTTTTGTGACAATTTATGCAATTTGAAATATCTAAATATTGCATACAGTAATGGACCTTCGCATAAGCAGATAGAACTAAATCTTATGTCATGACATCAACATTAGACTATAATGTTTAGGCGGCCTGCCTTTAGTTAATAGAAAATAGAAGAGGAAATCTTCATGAGTTTATCATTTTTTGTACATTTTCCAACTTCATCCAACATCCACACACTTTGGGAGGTTCTCCCACCATTAAATGCTTTCCCTCATCAAGGAAAAAGAAATGAAAGCAATTTATAATCCTGAAGATTCTACAAGAAAACAAATGCATAGCCATGAAACAGCACAATACTATATATTAAACTATGCTAGCTTTTGGGCATATAACTTATTCCAGGCTAAAAGAAAGGTCAAAGAGAAGAATCATCCTGCGGAAAAGGGCAATTTTTTGAATTAGGCAATTCTTTTTAAAATATTATTAAAAATGGAACACTTTCAAAAAATATTACAAATATAGGCCACTTTTGACCACTGGGCGCCACGTCAGCACCAGCGCTGGCGCTAGCGCGAGCGGATTTTTTAAAAAAAAATTATAAGGACGCACTTTGGAAGTACGCTCCATGTATTTATGTGGCTGCCTTGAACAGAGCGAGAGAAAGAGAGAGTGAGATCGAGAGGAGAGAGAGGGACGGTACATTTGTATAGGTCACACTTCCAAAGTGCGTCCCTATAAAAAAATTTAAAATGCCGCCGGTGCCGGCGCTGACGTGGCGTCCGGTGACCAAAATTGGCATACATATGTAATATTTTTTTGAAAATGGCCCATTTTTAATAATATTTTTTTAAAAATTGCCTAATTCAAAAAATTGTCCAATGGAAAATGGAAATCGATGGCGAGGAACATTGGGAACCAAAAGGGAAAAGGCTGGGAGTCAAAAAAGGCAACTGCTGATTTAAGACTAAGAGAGGAAGAGTCTTAGCCTGCAACACCCAATCTCACCAACACCACTGGAATCTCGCTTGCTACAGCCCCATCAAACAAATGTGACAAGGGGCAGCATGCTATTGCTTTTGATTCAAGGACAAGTTTGATTGACTATCTACACATTTGTGCAAAGTATTCTTTTTAGTACTAATGTGTGTATTTTCTGTAATTTGATTTAGTAAAGTTGATCCTATGACATACGGACGCGGACGCGGAAGCGGACAGAGGGAGGGGAAATTTTGCAGAAAGGACACGGAGACGCATCTATCTATATTATATATTTGTATTTACTGACATATATTAAACAAAAAATATAATAAATTAATGAGAAGAAATATGCACCAATATAAATTTAAAAGCATAATAAAAGTAAAATCAAGTTTATAACTTTCATTCATGACAATAAGTTCTCCTGAACATAAAGAGTAGATATACAAAACTAAAGGTAAAATGCACGAGGAAATCCAAGAGTCAAAACAAACAAACATTAACCTTTTTAATTACCATCGTCTTTTAACGATCGAATCCATTATTTGTATCAATTTAGACCTTTAATCCTGATTCTAGTTTGTTACGAGAGAGATTTGAAATATTTAATATTATTATATCCTCAAAGATATCAAAATTGTCCACACATGCTTCACATTCTTATTTCCCGAGAATCCCAACCCCTATATTATGTAGAAGCATTGGACATGTAAATAGAGAAGATGAGATCACAGTGGTATAATACTGGATGGGCAAGAGATATCATCGAGCGATCAGTTTGAATATCTAGGTTTCATCATCCAAAAGGATGGAAAGATCGATAGCGATGTCAACCAGAGAATTCAGGCTGGTTGGTTGAAATGAAAGAGTGCAACAAGAATTTTGTGCGATCGCAACTTTTCCGTTGAGCTTGAAAGGGAAGTTTTATCGAAGTTATTCGATCAGCCTTATTATATGGTACGGAATGTTGGGCTTCTAAGAAACATCATGCACAAAAGATGCATGTAGTGAAGATGCACATACTTCATTAGATATGTGGTAACACTAGAAAAATAAGATGTGAGATGAGGATATTCATGCAAAGGTTGTGTAGCACTCGTGGAGGAGAAAATACGGGAAAACCACCTAAGAAGGTTTGGTCATGTGCGATGCAGAACTACGCAAGTACCGGTTCGACGAATGGATATTCTCGATTTAGGCCAAGTCAAAAGAGCGAAAAGGAGACCAAAGAAAACGTGGATGAAGATGATACGAAAAGATATAGATGCCAAAGGCCTTGATGAAAGTATATTGATCGAGAGGAGTGAGTGGGGCGGAGGATTCATATGCTCGACCCAGCGTGATTCTCATGTTGGTTCATGTAGCTTACCCATATGCTTGGGATAAAATGCTCAGTTGTTGTTATTGGACATGTCCAATTTAGGCTGAAATGGCCCAAACGTGCCGGACACAGCACGGTGTGTCGAACGGAGTGTCTGGATGAGTGTTCATGTGTCCGATATATGTTGGGCACAAGCAGATAGAAGTGTCCTTGCTTCTTGGAATTGATCTCTACTCAGAGCTAAGTAAAGTTGGTCTTGTCTGATGCAACAAATGAGCTGGGGAATTGTTCTAGCGTGACTACTATATCTAACTCAAATGGTTTGGTTTTGGCCAATGTTTGAGGAACTGGTAGTCACCATTATACAGGTAGGCTATAATAAATTATTTAAAATCAATATATACTAAAATTTGTATTTTAACCCTATACAATATATTTTAGTAATAAAGTAATAATGTATATTAATATAATATAGAATATTGTATATACCAGTCGGTATTGACTAATATACTGGTACTTGTACACTACTGGTATACCAATCAAAATAAAGGTTTGGGCCCAGAATTTAGACCAAGGTGTTCAAATAATTCCAATGCAGGATTGCTGAATGATTATAACAAATCTCACCAGAAAACTACAACAATTTATGCAACCAAATTGCAAATGTTGCAATTTTTAGTTTAAAGTAATAATTAATGCAACGCCACGTCATCGGTTGTTAAAACAAGCTAAGTCTTCGCATTAAATGTGTGTCTAATCGGGTGATTAGTTATAATTAAGTTTTTGTAACAAAGCAACAGCCCAGAAGCCAAACAAAGGATTTGACACCTATTACTGGTAAAATAATACTACATGCAACAATTATTGCACTTTTTGTCTGCAGAAAACAAAAACAGCTGCTATGAAATTAAGGAAGATGATAACAACACAACTAATATTCTCTTTTATAGGAAGGAATAATCACTTCAATTACAAAACATATGAATGTAGCAGAATCCTAGACATGCTAGATGCCATTTTAGGCAATATGATCTATTGTTTATAGGCAAGCACATAATTCATATATGATTAATGTAAACCAATGGTGTCTAGTAAAAAAATGGCAGATTGACCGAGGATTCAAATGATCATCATAATTGTTTAATGAGCAAACCTAGTGAAAGATGAAACCTTCAAGCTTCACGATTGTTGTTAGACCTTTGCTTCCTCTAATGCATTTACAAATAAATCCTTTAGATTGGTGTTTGAAGCTGCAACTCTCTGAGACATTATGTCGAAATCTCCTCCGCTCCTGGTGAAGAGGGGAAAAAACAATAGTGTCCTTGTCAGATGACGAATAACTATAAGCAATCTTGATCTATTAAGTTTTCTATTGTTTGATATGACCATTTAGTTATGCTTTAGTAATTTATTTATCGACACTTACGGATCAAACACGAGACCTCCCGCTTCTTGAACAATCACAGCTCCACCTGCTACATCCCTGAGATCAGAGCAACAAATGCAAAATTAACAAAGAGTTCAATACAATCTCTGATGGCTTAGATTACATTAAACTATCATTAGCTATCATTGGTTTTCATTCAAGTATCTTAAAGTTTTTGTTTTTTTACAGTAAAACTCCCATAAAGATCCCTATCCGTTTAAAGGTATTTTAGTGAAAACATCCTTTCAAACCAAAGTATAAGGGAGTTAAGTGTAATTGAAAACTTTTAGTTTTAGGAGTTCAGTGACAAACAACAATAATTAAGAGTAGTTTAGTGTGATTAAGCCATCATCTCAGGCATTCGTGAACTAATATGAGGTCAATATTTACACAAACTTACCAAGGTCCCCCAAATCCAAGTTCATAAAAGAGATCGATCCTACCACATGCAACACCGCAAAGGTTTAAAGCACAAGACCCGCTCATTCTAAGGGACCTAACCTGATAGCAGCAACAAAGTAGATTTTAGTCCCATTATTCATGTTACATATGGTATCATTTTAAACTTGAAGTTTACCTTGAATAGTAAGCTGTTGATTCTGTTGGTAGTAGCATCTACAGTTGATTTATCACGCTTTGTTCCAACCTGCTCGGATGTTTACAGGTGTATGTCAAATATGATCAGCTGGCTTCTCTTAAAACTAATTAGTAATTCAAAGCATGTCCAATGTAATGCGTGTGAAGTGTAAACAAGCTAAATTGTTAGAGATGAAACCATAGAGACAAGTGTAGTGAATACTTGGGACATGTCATCAGTGTATTCTAAAGGGAAAAGGACAGATGTGCTAGAAGAGGGGCATAATTTCCTAAGCCATGCCAGTGATGCAGAGAACTACATCATCAAAAGACATGTAGAACGGAAAAAGAAAAAAAGAAGGAATTGGATGGAAAAAAATTCCCACTCAACCTGTGTATTCATATCGATATTCCTTGGTTACTCTAGAAATAAGCATGAAGATGAGGCTACAACATCTTTTCACAAATTTCAAAAAAAGGCGCTAGCTTTTAATTTACCATTGTGCACATTAATTAGCTTGGGTGCACGAATCATTGTTATTGAATTTTTCGTTGAAAGTAACTGGTACTGTTTTACCAAAAATATATATATATATATATATATATATATATATATAAAGCACGAGGGGGGCGATTATATATTTTATCTATGAGTGTACACGGGCTTTTGATATAAGTGGGTTCCAACAATAAGACTTGAGCCTTGTTGAGATTTGCCTCAACCTATATCTTATATACATGCACCTCTTATGGTTTTTCCAATATGGGACTATTTTAATCTACACATCTCAACAGTGCTGCCTAGTGTTCTTAATTGAATATATGTTTATAACATGTGCATGAATTTTTCTACGCCCGCATATAACCAGATTATGCACCTGGCAGCCTCACAATCTTATAATAATTTAATATTTGTGTACTTGATGAATGCATTTGCTTGCATAGAGTCTACCTACAGCAAACCATGCAACACACACGTCTTAACCCCCACCTAAGAAAAAGAATAAAGAAGAAAAGAAAGAAATAGTTGTAGCTTTATGCCTGAAATGTATAAAAGGATGCATTGCTTCGGCTTTAGATTCTACTGTTCTCACTCTTGTTGGTCTGGCTTGACATCAAGACACATAACTGACATAGGTGTTGTTCTTTTGTTGTAGATTACGATCTTAGTATTATGAGATCCAAATCATCTTTTCCCATTATATTTTATTAGTACAAATTGAGATGCCATTTTTCCTTAACCCAGAGCATACAAGTATACAACTACTAGGAGTGACAAATTATGATTTGGTCAGTCAGGTCACTTTCTGGTCCAGTTATTGTTGATTAGTATCCGTAATACTTTGATCTATACCTGACTAGTATATAGTCGGATCAATGCAAACCAATCCCATGTACCCATATGCCGAATTGGCTAGTTTAGAAAACACAGGGATCATTTCATTTTAAAACAGCGAAAAATATAAACTTTCAAAAGCCAGAAAGAGTGTGATTGAGCTAATTAGCAGCACACTCGCACCCACAAATTCCTCTGCAACTCAACTTTTGATCCCAAATCTACAAAGACGGGTTGAGAACCTTAATGCAATAAACGGGATGTGGGGTTGTGAAGGTTTTGATATATTCTGAAGAGAAAATAAGAGAAATGGAAAACAATGATTTTGGCGGAAAGAATAACTTCTATCTTTCCAAAAGGCTTTTATTAATTTTCCTTCCAATTAGGTTGGAGTACTAAAATTACAAACTTTAAAACCTTTAAGAACTTGATTTAAAATGAGACTACAAACCCTCTTTTATAGCCTCAAAAATTTTCTAATCCATATAGTACTAGGTTACAAAGGTATAGAAATTAACTTCTTAATTTCTAATTTCCGTATTACTTAATTTGAAAACAATCTAATCCTATTCTTTATAGGAGTAAATGTTTCAACTCAACTCCTAATTAAACCAGAAGTACATGTCATGGTTTACTAATGAAGAACTTAATACAATTCCTAATCAAACTAGAAATAGGTGTGAAGATCCACCTGGGTCGGTGCTCTAATTTGGAAGGGCATAACTCCCGCAAGCTTAGAACCGCAACAACAGGAAGGATTTCTCCCCCGAACCACGTTGCGTGGCTTGATAGTTGTCTTTCCTTCCGACTCGGTATCCTACGTTATCTCTCCTTGTCTTAGGATACCTCCTCCCAAAAAACGTTCTTGAGCGGATACTCCTTCACGATGATTAATCATTGATAGAAGGTTATTATGCTTCGCTTTGTTCGCATTTAGTTTTGGAATTTCTCCTATGTGTTGATATCATATACAACTCGAATTCTGCCAACATAATTATCATTGGCTTCTTAACATTATCGTCTTTTCCTCTTTCTCTTTCTTCTTGGTATTTTTTCATGTAAAAAACGTCTTTTCCTTCCATTGATTAGAGAAATTTAAAAAATACCACTTTTGAATACGATATCGACAGATTTATGTCCGTCTTCAGCAAAACATTAACGCCTACGTTCTCTACATCGTGATCTTGCCCTAGTACCGTAACTTACACTTTTACGCTTCCAAGTCTTATGCTTGCTTCCACGTGTCGTGCATCAGAACATCGCCATACCTTTATACAATTTTTTGCATCCATCGCATGAATTGTATATATCATAAATCCATACGCAGGTGAACCTCTGCCTTGATGGGTTGGACAGAATTTCTCTCTGCAAAAGCTGACTTGCTCATCGATTGTAACACCCGAGCCCAATAATACTATTTCTGTTACTGGTTGAGTGTTTGGCATTGCTCATTTCATTTATCTTGCTTGTTTGGTTCTTTTGGTATCAGAGACATAGGTTAATTGGGTTGATTCTTTGTAGTTGGGTATTGCACCCGATACACGAATCATAATGCCCGTGATTAGGAAACATGTCCAGCCACCTTGACCGTTTTACTATCCTTGAATCATTCTTCCGGATCATGTCGACATACAAACTTACTTTGCATTGTCAACTCGAAAACCTGATTTCTTGTTATCCCTAGGACTTGGGCGACTTGGGTGGAGTTAAGTAATTGCGGCTATGATACCGCGGCATAGCTACAATGCAGTACTCTATTTAAGTATCTTGGAGTTCTAGCCTTGATCCATATTCAGAATCTATCATCATGCTAATATTGGGTGTTTTGAGTTCAGGATTATGACAGGTAAGAAGTTGAAGACGTACCAGAGGCGTGTGAACGGAGCCGCCATGCTTGGAGTGATAAGAGGAATGCTGGAAATCAAAGAAACAGCCCGAGCTGATCCAGCAGCAAGCGGATTCGTTTCAGGAGAGTTTGCAGGCTATTCAGCAGTGTGTAAACACCGCTGTGGCGAAGCCAGTCGACCGAGTAGGGACCGTGGCAGATTTCAGACGTTTGGGTCCTACTACTTTCACTGGTCTGGAGGAGCCGTTACCAGCCGAGCAATGGCTAGTGGACACGGAGAATTTGCTGATTGCGACACAGATTCCAGAGGACAGAGGAGTTGATGTGGTGCGCATTCAGTTAGTGGATTACGCCCGAGAGTGATGGCTTGTGGAGGAAACCCGCTTGCCCAAGCCGATCAGTTGGACGAAGTTTTTCTAAGAACCCCCTGGAGAAGCTCTTCCCGCAGACTGCGCGGAGGAAAGGGAAGAAATTTATCAGACTAAGGCAGAATGGAGCAACCGTGGACGTGCATGCAGCGGAGTGGACGAGACTCAGTAGTCTCGCTGGACCTTTCACGGCCAACGATGCAGACAACAGTTGCGGTAAGGAAGCAGTTCTGTCGGGCCAGTCGAGTTTAGGGCTAGGCCGACAAACAGTATTCTTGCGACTATGGAAGTGAATAGTAATGAAGAGCCGGCAGTTGTTCGCGACTTTATGGATGTGTTTGAAGATATTTCGGGCTTACCGCCGAAGCGAGATGTGGAGTTTGCGATTTACCTTATTCCTGGTGCAGCGCCAGTATCAAAATCTTTTATCCGATGGCACCGGTGGAATTGGAAGAAGTTAAGAAACAAGTTGGTGAATTACTCGAGAAGGGATGGATTCGAAGCAGCAACTCACCTTGGGGAGCTCCAGTTCTTTTAGTAAAGAAGAAGGATGGCACGAGAAGGATGTGCATTGATTATCGAGAATTGAACCGGGCGACTATTAAGAACAAGTACCCGATCCCTCGCATTGGAGGACTTTTGAGCAGCTTAGTGGCGCGAGAGTATTCTCGAAACTGGATTTGCGATCCGGATATCATTAGGTCCTGCAGATGTTGAGACAGGAGAAGCTTTATGCGAAGATGAGTAGTGCGAATTCTGGCTGGAAGAAGTGAAATTTCTGGGACATGTCGTGTCGGGTGATGGAATCGCCGTCCATCCCGAAAAGATTGCAGCAGTTCGAGATTGGCCTATTCCAAGGAATGTAGCTGAGATAAGAAGTTTCCTTAGATTAGCCGGATACTACAGGAGATTTGTGGAGAACTTTGCTCGTTTGGCAGAACCGCTGACCAAGCTTACGCGTAAGGAGGTACCGTTTGTTTGGACGGATGGATGTGCATTGGCCTTTGAGACGTTGAAGCAGAAATTGATAACCGCCCCTATCCTGACCGTACCGGATAATTCAGGAGGACTGGTGATTCACAGCGACGCATCTGGAAAAGGATTGGGATGTGTTTTAATGCAGAATGGGAAAGTCGTCGCTTACGCATCGAGACAACTGAAGACTCATGAGAAGAACTATCCGACTCATGACTTAGAGCTTGCAGCCGTGATCTTCGCCCTGAAGATTTAGAGACACTACCTTTTGGGCGAGAGAGTCGAGGTCTTTACAGATCACAAGAGTTTAAAATATGTGTTCGCTCAGAAGGAGTTGAACATGAGACAACGCAGATGGTTGGAGCTGATGGCCGACTATGACCTCGATCTTAAGTACCATCCGGGAAAGGTCAACGTCGTGCCGAATGCGCTAAGTCGGTTACCAGCAATTCAGGTGTTGACCGCACAAAAGGAGATCGTTGCGGATTTTCGGAGATTTGACTTGGAGGTTGTGCTACCACATGCTACGGGACAGTCGATGCAGTTGCAAGTACAGTCGTCCTTAGTTGAGAAGATTAAAACAGCACAATCGCAGGATCCTAAACTACAAAAGTTTCGAGAGCAGGTTAAAGCCGGACTACGAACAGATTTATTGGTCTACGAAGATGGTTCGTTGAGTTATGGTAGCCGTGTGTGTGTGCCAAAAGGAGATGTGCGTGAAGAGCCTATGAAGGAGGCACACAGTTCAGCTTACTCTGTACATCCAGGAGGGACAAAGATATACCGAGATATTCGACAACACTTCTGGTGGGAAGGTATGAAACGGGAAATTACTCGCTTCGTGGCTAAGTGCTTGGTGTGTCAGCAAGTCAAGGCTGAACACCAAAGGGTTGCTGGTTTGTTGCGACCACTTCCGATTTCTCAGTGGAAGTGGGAATATATAACCTGGATTTCGTGACGGCTTTACCGCGAAGTCCAAAGGGCAACAATGCAGTATGGGTGATTGTCGATCGATTGACCAAGGCAGCTCACTTTATTCCTTTCCGGGTTGGTCAATCAGCGGAGACTTTGGCAGAGCGGTACATGCAGGAGATTGTAAGATTGCATGGCGTACCGGTGAGCATCGTGTCCGATCGGGACACTCGGTTCTTATCACACTTCTGGAGGAGTTTACAGGAAAGTTTGGGGACTCGATTGAAGTTTAGCACAGCTTGTCATCCTCAAACTGATGGTCAGTCGGAGAGAACGATCCAAACTCTTGAGGATACGTTGAGAACATGCAGGTTGGACTTCAAGGGGTCTTGGGAGGATCATCTACTTTTGGTGGAGTTGTCTTACAACAACAGTTTTCAGGCAACTATTCAGATGGCTCCATTTGAAGCTTTGTATGGTCGTAAATGCCGTTCACCTGTTTGTTGGGACGATGTCGGTGAACGAAGATTGTTGGGACCAGATTTGGTTGTGCAGACAGTTGAGAAGGTTAACCCTATCAGAAATCATATGAAGGCAGCACAGGACCGACAGAAGAGTTGGGCAGATACGTCAAGAAGACCTCTGGAGTTCACCGTGGGTGATTTGGTATTCTTGAAGATATCACCGACTAGAGGGATGATTCGCTTTGGGAGTCGGGGAAAGCTTGGTTCTCGATTCGTTGGACCCTTCGAGATATTGGAGCGTGTTGGAGAAGTATCATACCGGTTGGCGTTACCACAGTCTTTAGCAGGAGTTCACGATGTGTTTCATGTGTCTCAACTACGGAGGTATGTTCGAGATGAGACCCACGTCTTGGATCATTCGGAGTTGACAGTACGAGAAGACTTGACTTTTGAGGAGCGACCGGTTGAAACCAAGGATCGAAGAGAAAAGGTTCTTAAGAACAAGGTTATCCCCCTTGTGCTAGTCTCTTGGGGTAATCGATCGCATGGAGAATCCACTTGGGAGCGAGAAGACGAGATCCGGCAGAAGTTTCCTCACCTTTTCCTGTAGTTATCTATCTTGAATTCTTGGAATTTCGAGGACGAAATTCTTTTTGTAGTTGGGTATGATGTAACACCCGAGCCCAATAATACTATTTCTGTTACTGGTTGAGTGTTTGGCATTGCTCATTTCATTTATCTTGCTTGTTTGGTTCTTATTGCAAAATTTTAACCGGCTAAGTCATTCTGCATATAACAAATTTTAGCACCTAAAATAAAATTGAAAATATTCTTCTTGGCCTACTTGACACCCTTAGCCTCGTGGTAGCGTCCGTGCATTGTAGTCTCGTCCCGTTCAGTGAAACGGGCGAGTTTGGATGGCTACGTGCACGTGCGTGTGTCCGTTTTGGGAGTATGCTTTTTAATAATAAAACATTTCATTTTAAAATTTGGAACCCGCTTAAAATCCTATTATTTGAATTTCGAATTTTTAGACCCAACCCGGACGCAATTTGGAAATGTTTTATTTGGCGCCAAAATCCTAAATTTTAATATTATTAAAACCATCGCATATATTTTTTCTAACTAATCTGATATCTTACTGTTCATTACCTATCTCTTAAATCTTTAAGTTAACCATATAATATTTTTACAATCTTTTATATCCTTCTCAATTTATTCTCTCAGCCAATCGCAACCTCCCCTTTAACCCCGTGGTCCCCACTTTCTCTCTCTCCTTCTTCTCTCTCTCTCCACTTTCTCTCTCTCTCTACCCCTTATATATTCTCTCGTACTTCTCTTTATCATTTTTCTCTTCTTGCTTCATGTCTCGTTTCTCATTTCTTTTAACTGTTCTTTTGTTACCGGAATTCCGTCGTGCCGGTGACGTTTCTCGACGTTCCAGCGAGATATCCCGACCCGTGTGGTTCCTTTGTTCGTCGTTTGGGTTCATTCCGTGAACCGTGCGCCGTCGCGAGTTTTTCCCGCCGACGGTTAACATTCCGTTTTCCCGATTCGCGACCCATCGAGGCAAGTTAATCTTGCTACATGCTATATACTTTTATAATCTTCATTTTATAATATTATACATTTGAAAATCTTATAGTTTACATATGAAATGTCGTTGAAAAATCGGATATGACAAATCTGAAATTTACTGTACACCTTATCTTATAAAATTCATTATAAATCATAGAAAAATCATTAGGATACGTTCTTTAGTTCGTTACGAAGCTAATTCAGAATACTATAACTCTATGAAATATTTACTTGCAAAATAAATTGTTTAATTAACGTAAAATGCAAATGAACACGTCTCTAAACTGCTGTCCAGGAAAATTCCAGCAGCAAACTTTCAACTTTGAATATTCATAACTTTTTGTAGGGATAACCTGAGATGCTTATACTTATAAAACTGAAAACCTTATTGAATTATCTTTGTTTTGGTATAAGATACGTCTCTTTTGGAGAACATTTGTTATTTTTAAGCTATTTTACAATTTAGGGTGACGCTAAATTTCTGAACGGAACCTTCTTGTACATAGTTAATCAATACATCTTTTATAGTTACTAATCGCTTTGAATATGCTATCCATATTAATATTATTATATCACATATTCTTTAGTTGTACATCCCACATTACCATTTTATAGTTTTATAACTTTTCGGATACCCGTTTGCATCCATCGCATTTAAGATACATATAATTGCATCCATAAATCACGTCACTACATAATAATGTGATATTAACACTCCATGTTTAATAAATTGTATCCTAATTAATACTGGAACTATAAATGTAACCCTAATCGATAACTGTGCATCCATATCCTTGAAATTATATCTATTGGCATATCATATTACATGTTCCAGTTATTGTTCTGATAGTACTCATGCTTGTTTATTTATACACATGTTTATGTTAGTTTGATTATGAGCACCCACATGACATCTTGTGCTTCCTGACATGACCTGTTATACTTCCTACTTGACATGACATGGTACCGTACACTCTTGACATGACATGACACCTTTATACATTACCTGGTTGACCTGATGTACCATGGCTTTACCTGTTACCTGATCTCATGCCTAATGCCAACAAACCTGATCATTCCTGCTGTCTATCCAGACAGACCTACTCTTACCGGATTTTGTGTTGGCATTAGTCCTTGACTACTGAATACCTGACCTGACATACATAGCTTGGGGGTATGGGGAAATCAAAGGTGAAACCGACTTGTAACTCAACAGTTCGATACTTGTTCTGATCAGTCTTACAGGCTTGGCCAGCTCCGGAGTGGTGATGCTGACACTACTCGTCCATCTTGCTACCTTTTACTGCTTAGCGGCACGTCTCGGATTCAACCCCGAGGGTCATGACCGTGGTCCCGGGCACGCACGGGATACTATTGAGTTACATCGACGATTCATCAATTGGTTTCAAAGACTATAGAGTAGAAACCTGATAGGACAGTTTGGACACCATTACACAGTACCCTGCTTGTTATTTCTTGTTACTGCTTTATTCATGTTCATACTTGCATTGCTTATTACCATATTTATACCATATACTTGATATCATGACGCCCTGACGTCTGGGTTTTGCATGGCCCAGATTCCGTACCTTTGTCGACGACCGAGCAGGAGTACTTCAGCCAGCAGGCTGAACAGTGAGTCCTTAGGGTTTAGTTTATTTATTGCTTTTCATTTCCAGATGTGAGCCCGCATTATGGGACGTACTGTTTATTCATTGTATTGGATCATTAGCTTCCGCACTTATTGTTTATTGATTCTTGTTATTATGGATTTGGACATGTATTAGATTAGTTTATTATCTTGTTCTTGACATCCTTACAACCGTAATGTGACTGTGGATGGATACTTCCTACCCACAGGTAGCATGGTTGGCTATGTCACGTGCCCAATCTTGCGTACTCTGGAAAGCGGGGCGTGACATCGATCCTTCTTTCTCTTTGTCTACTTTTTCTAAACCGTCCTCAGTACTCAAGTTTTCTCCTATCGAGTCTATGACCTTGGATGGGGTTGCAACATCCAATTTGGACGGTGAAAATGAAACTTGTTAAAGAATCTCTTGCAATATTTCCATCATGGATTCAACTGTCGCTTCAATTCGTGCTATCCAAGTAGTTATATATTCGTTGTCAAACGTCTTTTGCAATGCAATCTGGTGAGTTGTCAACCCGTTGTTGATGCGATTTTTGATTTTCGATAGTTGTTAAGGAATTCAACGATGCAGCGTATGGCTCTTTCCCACTATAAAGATTGAAACCGCTCTAAAACTAATGTGATCCGAAATTTACGAAAACGGTTTCAGAACCCTAATCCAATAGACAAGATATGGGGTTATAAAGGTTTTGATATATTCAAAAGAGAATATAAGAGATAGAAAATAATGATTTTGGCAGAGAACTCTCTCCAAAAAAAACTTCTAATAATTCTCCTCCCAACTAGGTTGAAGTACTAAAATTTGATTTACAATGACACGATTAACCCTTATTTTATAGTCACAATATTTTCGTAATTCATATAGAGCTAGGTTACAAAGATATAGAAATTAATTACTTTCTCATTCCCATATTACTTAATTTAGAAACAATTTAAATCCTATTCTTTATAGGAGTAGTTGTTTCAACTCAACTCTTAATTAAACAGTGTATATGCTAAGGTTTTACTAAATAACGGTCTTAATACAACTTCTAATCAAACTAGGTGCAGATGAAAAGGTCCATCGGGGTCACTTTGAAGACCATTCTTATGCTAAAATACTTGTTCAGTTGTTCTATATTGTATAGCAAATAGTTTCCGTGTTAGAAAGAAACAGTAAACAAAAATAAATATCCAAATGAGCCCAGCCCGTGTAAATTTGCACATGAATGACAACTAATAATCCATTTACTTGTAGTAATCAAATGTTAAAAACCGGTAGTATATATGCACACTTCAGGTCACCTCGATCAATCCAGGTTGAAGGCACACCCGCCTTGACCTAATTATGGTTATCTCAAATCTACTCTTTTTTGTTGGATTAAAGGTTGAACTAATGGGCCGTCAAAAGTTTCAACCCATATACAAGCATACAATTAAGTGTTAAACAAGCCAGGTTTTAGGTTATTCATGTTCGTCTAATTATTTAAACGAACTTAAAAACTTGTTCAAGATTGAATCTATTATTTGTCGAATGAACCCGAGCGAGCTCTCAGCAAATCCAAGTCTAGCCTGGAGCTTGTTGGAGCCTATTTAAAATCTAAAAACCGGAAACAAAAAAATTACAAATAGCATATGAAAAAAATCTTATAGATGCTCAATCTTATTTAACTAATCAATCAACGAAAAATATAGTTTTGTAACTAGATGAACAAGCTCAAACCTTTATAAAAACCTAACTGAGTCTAAATTTAAAGTTATTAATTACCTAAAATTTCAATATTATAGCATAACAATATTTAACTCAATATTTACTATAATCATGCAACAAGAAAGCGAGAGAACACTTTTCATGATTTTAATGTCACTTTATCTATTCATATCGAGTCTCACTTAAATCAATGTAAACTTTACTCTCATATTTATCTTTTCACATTCTTAATTTACATCTTCTCCATAAAAGAATTAAGACTTCTAAGAGGAGAAACGATTTCCAACGAAAGTTCATCAATCATAAAAAAGAAGGGAAGAAAATAGCAAGAACATGCGGAGAATGGAAAGTGATAGAGATTAAGGAAGTGAGATGACTAAAAAGGAAAGATTCGAAACCCTAAGAAGGCCAACATGCTCCGATGTTGTAGCACTACCGTTCAAGCTGATTTCTAAGGAGTCGAGAAAAAACCGACAGCGGAGGGTATTTTACTGCCATCGGATAAGAAAACCCATGGCTATTATCATACGGATAAATATAATAGGAGTGAAATAGGTTCGAAACATGAGAAGGAGTATCGTTGGGTCAGAGGACTTTTATATCCCTGGTTTAAAGAAAAACATACTCTGAGTAGGAGGTTAGCATAATTCTTTCAGAGGAATGAAAGGAGAAAAGGGATGGGATGAAGAAGATAGGGATGAAGAAGAGGTATGGGTAAGGTCACGGATTGATGTGAAGAAAGATATGGAAAAGATGATGACGGTTAAAAAATGAAGTCTTGCAAAGATACACCGAGAAGAAAAGCAGTTGGAGTTGTTATAATTGCTAGGGCATTAGTCATCAAGTAAAAGACTACAAGGAACCATCAAGGTGCTTTCGTTGTGGAGAGCAAGGCCATCGAAAGTATAAGTGTATTAAGATGTTGAGGGCAAAGGTGAAGGAGAAGAGTGATGGTAAAAATAGAAGCATTAATGGATATGGTCATGTTCCTAGGCCATGTCTTTATAAGGAAGACTCATACAATGGAGAAAAGAAAAAGGAAGCTTAGTGCGGTGCTTAGGATTGTAAAAATCAAGTACACTAATATCAGGATTACCAAGTAATGAAGATTTTTCAGTGCATGTGGGATATCTACAATAGCTTTGATAAACATAAATAGGTGATGACTAAATTTGGTAATGGCTTCTTAACAAAGTTCGCAACGGAAACGAGCTTAACTAATATTATCAGATTTGATTGCATTTGTGAAAAGAGGGAAAGGTTTGTAGTTAAGCTAAGGAGATTGAAGAAGAGGGGGCATGGCCACTGCAGTTTATTTTTGAAGTATAAACTTGGGTTTATAAGGTACCTCTTTGATGACCATATTAGCAATTTCGGTGTGGTGTTGGAAATAGATCCTAGAACAAGGATATTTTTGGTAGAAAGATTGCGAGAATCATGGTTGGGTGCCATGATAACAATACGGTGCTGGCATGTATTCCTCTAGTTTCAAAGAAAGAGTAAAAAGGGTCTTCCTCACGATGGAGGATAGGTCTTTACCTAAAGCATATGCAATGGCATCTGTCGAGCAAGGTACGAGATGTGAGGCAGAAAAGATGTCGAGAGTGGCAAAATAGTTAAGTTACGGCGTCGAAGAAGGGGAGGAAAAACGGTTCACGAGAACTGGAGTTAGCCCAGACCGGACCTAGGCCGATTCAACAATTCTCAAAACATATTGCTTACAAGCATGAACAGGTCCGCCAAAGTTTCCTGCCCAAAGCTAATGCAGCGATTAATAAATGGATGAAAAGTGAAGATCGAGTTCAATTGAGGAATCAATTTCCGAAAGGGTGTTGATACCAAGTAGAAAGGCAGGAAAGATACAGCTAAGGGAGAAATGTTTGAAGAAAAGGAACCCCTTGTGATAGGAGAGCAACAAGGGGCAGTTGATGAGTTTGGGTAAGTTTGTGATACGAGGAAAAGAAAGATGGAAACCTTACATGAAAATAATAAAAGCTAATAAGAGTGTATGGTTGGAAGAGGGAGAGTTGGTGGTAATATAGTCACATGATTTGGATGCTATTATGAGTATTAGTAAAGTTGAATTGAAGGAATGAGCCTCAAAAATAGGCTTTGGTCTTACTTATAATTTCCATAGGGCTTTTTCAAGTGTTCCGGAATCTCTTTTCTTAACTAATCCAAAACGGGCTCTTCTTACGATCTAATACTAAAAGATGAGACTTTGGGCCAAGTCAACAAAGTAGAGAACATGATACTTATAGACTTGTAGAACAAAGTAAGGGAAAAATGAAGTGAGCGAGAATAGAAAAGACAAGGGAATAGATGAAGAGGAGGCCAACTAGTTGAAGAGACGGCATCATCGATTAAATTTTTTGACAAACGTCATCGATAGCGGGGAGTGAGAATGAAGTTAAGATTTCTAAAAAGGAAAATGACTCGCCAGAGACGATTGCGAAAGGGATTAGGTCATATTTCAAGAAGGAATTCCATAAGTTGGTGGGAATGAGCCGAGGAGCAAGAAAAGATGGTGGGAACTCAAATGTTTGTTTCGTAGAAGAAAAAAAGGAGAGTTGAGAAAAATAATATTGAAATTAAAGATTATTACAGAAATGACAACAAGGTGGAAAAGATAAAAATTCATACCGTTTAGATGAACATATAGAAGAAATGTGCTAGCAAGAAGAGTCTAAGAATTTCATGCAAGCGAGGAAAAGAAGGCCATAAAAGAGAATCGGTGTCAAATGTAGTATCAAGGAAGACAGGGCAAGCGAGCTCAAGCGCAGTGGATTCGAGGATAAGGAAGAAGGCGAGAACCAACGGTGAAGAAATTGGAGTGGTCGGGGAGAACAATAACCACCGTGTAGAGAGAGGACAACAATGGCGTACCAGAAATCTGATAGAACAGCAGCGACCAGAAATAGGAAAAAGGCAAAGAGCTTTTAGGAGGCAAAAAATGAGACTTTACTTTGTTTTTAAGATGTTAAGTGAGATGATATTGTAATTTTTGTTGTTGTAATTGGTATTTTGTGGGAAAGGGCGCAGGATCAATGTTCTAAAAAGCGGTCCAGGCGGCCGACTAGGCAGAAAAGGTGCGAAGCCGCTCTGCTTCAGGCCTAGACGGTTTAATTAAACGGCTTAAGCGCTTAATAAACGCTTAAACCGTCCAGCCCGCTTAAGCGGGCGCCTAGGCGGACCCAGCTTATTTATTGGAATAAAAATTAGTCTTTTCGAAATATCATGGGTCGGGTTTATTCTCTTTTTCATGTATCTAATCCAAACTCATACTTAATGAAATAAAAGTTGGTGAATTTTTTCCCCTTTTTCTGAATAGTTTTTGAATTATATAGCTCAAAATTTATTTTTTCAGACTCCTACTATTAAAACAAAAATATGTTACGGGTCATCATGCTAAATTATCAATATATTTATGT
The DNA here is from genome assembly GCA_030015575.1 of Agapanthus africanus. Taxonomy (NCBI): domain Eukaryota; kingdom Viridiplantae; phylum Streptophyta; class Magnoliopsida; order Asparagales; family Amaryllidaceae; genus Agapanthus; species Agapanthus africanus. The sequence goes on from CM057349.1 coordinate 65,787,894, forward strand.
TTCTGCTGCTGAAATTTCAATATGTTCCTATTTTCTATGCTAAAGTGTCAATATATTACTGAAATTTCAATATATATATATATATATATATATATATATATATATAATTTTACCTAAAATTAAAAAAATCGCCTAGGCGGTAACCGAAACGCTCGGCTCCATCTAACACTTTTTACATCCTTAAGCAGGAGTAATCTTTATTCGTCCTTGCTAGTAGTGGGCTTGTTTCCGGTTACTTAATAGTTGCTCTACTATCCTTAATATTTTGTGGCGTGAACTTGAGATGGAGACTACCCATAACTGATGATTGCGTATTGGTTGTCTTCTTACTTTCTTTGGATATCTTCGCTTTTTCTTGTTTTTACTTTCTTTCCTTAGCTTCCTATAATGTATCATTAAGTAATTTCAATGAACGCAGGGGGATTCCCAACCGTTTTAAAAAATATTTACTATAATCAGAATCTCAAGTAAACATTAATGGGCTAATAACTATGATCTGATATTAAAAATGAGCAGTTATTTCATTATTACTAATAATATCTTATAAGATATAAAATATCTGAGCCTACATAAACGAACCAAGCTTAAATACAAGCCTAGCTTGAGCCAGTCTTGTTCATGTATGTTCGTTTATTTCATCGAGCTTAAATTTGTGTTCAAGTTCGGCTCGTTTAGATGTCAAACGAGTCGGTCCCAAACCGAGCTTTGAGCTCTTTCAACAACCCCTACATACAATAGTCAAACTGATTAAGAAACTCTCCTTAATCTAATTAAAGCACCCATCCTTGCAAGAGTCAGACATAGATATAACATTTTGAGAACATAACTGAAAACCATCCTTGTACTTTACTAGTGTGCCACCATGCCGGTCACGTGTGTGTCCTTAGTTAATCTATAACCTATTGACTGAAGTTATTGTAGAGTTATTGCATGGTCTCCCAAGTACACTCAGATAATCAAGAGCAGAAAATTGTATTGAAAAATTGCAGCAATAGGTTAATAAGAAAGAAAGAAATCCACATATTTAATCCTTATGAACTATAAATGCTATTTCATAATATAAATCTGTAACCAATGAACTCTAGATAGATGATTTCACTCGTTAATAAGAAAATATATAAATGAAAAATAAATAATATTCCCTAAAATCAACAGCGATTGGGATGTGCGGGTTTTAACTTTAAGTACGTATTTATATAAATAATGACCTAATCTACTGTTAAGCTGGTTTTAACCTTTATTTGACCCTACTTTGTATAAGTATATAGTATGAAGATAAGCATAAGCTTATCTCCATCATATCTTTGATCCGCAATTTTCTATCTTCCGTTTATTCATAGCCACCATCAACAGGCTGAAAATAGTTGCATACAGATCAAGGCATTGGATTACTCATTTCCTAATATTATCAAATAATATATATAATATGGTTTATATTCCTGACAATAAAATTTGGTAAAGAAAAGAATTAAGGTTAAATTATGTTCAGATAAGAGGATTATGTTTTAGACTCTCACTAATAGTAATAGGTGGAAATTGATGGAACGCCATGACCTGAGCTGGTCTACGTGAATGAAGGCACCAAAGAATATCAGTTACTAAATTAATAGCAGCAATGGTGCCCTTAGCACATTCAGTGGACGAAATATTCATGTTGCTAATCCCAACTATAAGGGGTAAAGGCATAGTTGGTTTTCTTCTTTTTGGCCAAAGTAAAAGGCATAGTTGTTGCTGTTGATTAGAAATTTAATATATGTATTAAAAATGACAAAATTATGGTAGCCCAACAAGGGTTACCCTGATAACGAAGCCAGACAAGTAAAATCCATGCCAACTTATTCAGAAATGATAGCGTATAGACTATCCTTCATACCTCTGTTGCAACGAGGGACTTCACCAGCTCTGTTTGAGATGAGGCTGAACATATAGAATTTAGATCCATCAGTATTGACTTAGACAAGTGTACTTAGGTTGCACATTCCAAAATGATCATACTCTAGATTGCCGAATAGGAACAGATCTTACCCTTTATAGGAGACCCGTTCAAAAAAGCACCTTGTCCTCGTATGGCAGTAAAAAGCTGCCAATAAGATTTCAAAACTTTTTTCATTGAAACAGAAATAAACATCACTTTTATATAAGTTACATATCAATAAACGGCTGTTGTTATTATTCTATAGTTTGATATGGCGAAACCTTGTAAATTACAAGAGTACTAAACAGAAAAATGTTTAAATTCGTAGCAAAATTCAGATATTGAAGTGTATTGCCATATTTTTGTTTCTCTTTATCACAATTTAAGCCTGTTTGTGCTCATGAAATGGGCAATCAAGCTTCTTATATTGAAACAGAGCAAAGATAGCAGTTTATTGCCCAAAAATAATCGTTGATCAAGTGGTAAAGCAAGAAACAAGTCAATCTTGTATTTCTCCACATGAAGTCTATATTCAAATTTGCCCAAAAATTATTTGAATAAAAATATTATTTATTTTAAAATTAGGATGAATACTAATAAGAGAACAAGTGCCGGAACGACCTTGACGAAAGTCAAAATCAGATTTTGATTATACAATGATCTAATAATTTACCATTCCTACTTGGAGTCTCCACCAAAGTAATCATATCATGATATGAATCGTATATCGTTTTTGCTTTTCTATCGTATCATATATTCTATCGTATCATATATTGTAAGATATGATAATCACTTGTGTAATAACTAAGCAAATAAGCATATAACTATATTTTTTACAATTATATAATTAAATTGGTAACATGGTACAATATATTAAAAGAATTATAAAAAGTAGTATATTCCCAGTCATGCAACCGACAAAATATATGGAAAGTTCAAACAGAAAAATACATGAAACAACATAAATCATTTGAACAATCATAAGTTAATTAGATAATTAAGTAAAATGGTACCATAGTCGAAAGGTGTTACCCACATGACCTCGACATAAGTTTCACAAGTAGCAATATTTTCTAACTAAATTCACACACTATATAGTTCACACATTATCAACTAAAAACTTTCAAAAAATTACAAAACAAAACTACTAATCAATCAATAGTCTCCGATCAATTCATCCACTATCATCATCATCGATGAGGATGTTCTCATCTTCTTCATCTTCTCTTTTGTATTTTACAAACTCATCTTCTTTCTTTACTTCCACTTTCTTTTTTTGTCTTTGCAAATTTTTTTTGGAATAGCATTCAAAATTTCGAGGTCCTATAAAATATTGGTTTAAAAATACTAAGATTTTTAAATTTTTTTAACAAAATTAATTAGTAAATATAATATCATTATAACTCATTTCATCTTTTCATACTCCGTCAACTTCAAAGTATTTATGAACATACATCTAAGAAGTGTCTTTCGGTAAGTAAAGGCCTTTTTCCGTAATCCATCATTGGATTCCTTATCAGATAAACAAATCGGATGATATGACTCCCGTTTTGTTCTTTTTTCTTTTGCCTTATTTCTAGAAGTTCTACTTAATATAAACCAAGGCATTGTAGTTGTTCTAATTTCTAACATATTACTTCTTTATGAGTGCACACGAGGACGAAATAAGAGTGTCTAAAGTCTTGCGTTTTGCGGCTAAAATTAGTTAGGACTTTAGAGATGACATGTTTTATATTTTTAAAGTCATTAAACCTTACTTGGGAGATCTATGCCCGACCCAATAACAAATGGAGCCTTTAAATATTGTATCGTTCATATCGTATATCGTATCAGAACGTATCATATCGTATATCGTAAGATACGATAGATTTTCTAATACAGAGGGCCGATATGCATCAGAAACCTTTCATATCGTATCGTATATCGTAAGATATTAACTATGGTCTCCACAAAATTCTAGTACCTAACATGTTTGTCGAGAGCTTAGCTGCATCATTATTGAAAATCAAAATGTCAATCAATAGGGTCGGTTACATATACATGTGGAAATAATTTTTGACATCGAAAAAATTATTCCCTTCGTAAATAGATTTGACCGTTTTATAGTACAGTTACAAATTGCAGATTACTGAGAACAAATCCTATGATCGATAAAGCAGCTAATTAAATGATTGTTCAAGCAATAATAAACTTGCGTCAAATTTTGATTAGCATGTTATGGTTATGAGAACAAATCCTACCATCTATTAATCATTTACTTGAGACTAGGTAACAAGTAACTTTCAAACAGAGTGCATCTATTGTTATTTGTTAATTAATGTTTGTTTAGACCAAATTGCTACAATTTTCAAGGGCCATTGCAACTATATGTCCATTTTGAATTAAATCAATGAATAGCTATGAAAACATTTGGAAACTGATTATTGAGCTGCAATTGATCGAAATTGAAAGCATGTAGTCAATATGTATGGACTTTCAAGGCCTATGAAATGGATGCTTACACAAAGTGCATGAAATCACGATTTCGTAGGTTTACACTATAGATAATATTCAAATTCACGAAGCTTTTCTAAATAAAAGTTAAGGTCATAAGTTTCCTTATTCTATGTAAGGTTTCACCCGCACATACATTGGTTTCATGAATGTTTGGCTAGACTATTCTTACATATTGTAACCAAGTTTTGAAACATTACACATTCCCTAATATACCTTCTTTTATAGCGCGCATTTTTCCTTATGACAGTGTACCAACAACTAAAATGATCATCTGGTTCAATGTTCAAAGTTTTCGACGACGGTTGAAATTTAAGATCCGTGGGTGTCATGCCAGAACTTCCTCTCATCTTTAATCTCAAGACATGACCACCATGCCACCTCCCAACAACCATGTCACCTTGCATAGCACCGCAGTCACTCACATGAAGCCTTCACCGTGCTTTGCTTTTTCTATTTTGTTAAATTGGAAAATATCTTAATGATAATACGTTATATAGACACCAAAACAAAAACAAAAACAAAAACAAAAAACAACACGTTTACATTTTTGTTCTTTTTTCCTGTTTTTTCCTTTCTCATATTCTCTTTCGTTATAGATTTTCTCTTTTTGTCTTTATCTCTTATTCCCCCCCCCCCATCTGTGGATTAGAAGGATGCGCAACTTGTATTGTATTGTCTTTTTGACTCGAAGGACGTTCAGGTGATAGTGTGAAGTGCCGATCCGGGGACGACTTTCTATATTCTTTGTACTTTTACCATACTTCGGTTCTTCTCTGCTCTTCATTAGACATGATTGAACCATCTTAGTTAGTTTGCCATCTCTTTCTACTATATGATTATTTATTATAACTCCCTTTCTTCTTAGTCTACTTATTTCGCAAAACATTTGCTTTGACTTTCTTCACGGTCCACTCCTGTTGGTGCCCCAACTCCATTTCCTTTGCGAAAACTTTTAATGCAGAATTATTATTTTGTCAGAGGTTTCTTTCTATGTCATCAACATTCTTAGCCATTGAGAGAGTCTCGTTTAACACTTATATCTTTTCCTCATATAGGTAAGACTAAGGTTTCGTTTATGGTGGTTTAATTAGCTTAATACAAGACATCTAGGAGTCAATTTAAGCATCCAAGTACTTTCTTTAAGAACATTTATTATTATAAAGTAATGTGCTTCTATCATTGACTCATTTTTCTTTGATTCTTTACGCTTATTGTTTGGATGACTATCCAAAGATTATGGATAGTGGCTATATGCCTAAGCATCATATTTTATTAAATGCACCATTTTCTTTTTACTTATGTTATATTTTAGATATATTAGTCAATTAATGTGCAGTAAGTTAAATATATCATTATTTAAACTAGATGTATAATATTCTTAAATAAATAAATGTTAAACTTGTTATGATCGTATTCAGACAAACATCACATCGGTGTTTTAAAAAATTGCCGCTTATGTGCTTAAGTGGCAGAGCGCTCTTGCCTCTCTAGTTTTTACCGCTTAAGTGTGGTGATATTCTCATCAATAATTATAGTCTATTTCTTCTTCATCAAGGTGGATTTAAAGGTCCATTGGTACGTTTTTAGTATTTTTATTATCACACATATTGATATTTTCACCTTTATAAAGTCTTATAATAAATAAATATGTATTGCATTTGGTGTGATCAAATTAGTTAACCAATCCTAATTCATTTTACACCATTTTCTTTTTCTTTCTAGCCGAAACTTCGAACTAGGGTATTGGACCTTTGCTTCATCTTGGAGACTTCGATTTCAAACACAACACTTCAACTTTGACTTGGAGACTTCGACTTTGTTAAAATTAAAAGAGAAATACTTTATTATGTAACCAAAATTCTCTTTATATGTGGATTACAATTACTTGATGCCCAAGTATCATGGTACGATGTATCATAATAATAATATAGTCTAAACTATTCCAACACTCCCCCTCAAGCTGGAGCATAGATATCAGTGATGCTTACCTTGGACAATAGATGAAAAAATCCGGATCCTGAAAAAGATTTCATGAAAATATTTGTAATTTGTGCATGAGTAGAAACATGATGGAGATTGACTTTCTTTTCAACAACTTTCTCCCGGATAAAATGACAATCTACTTTAATATGTTTGTGCGTTCGTGAAACACTGGATTCTCTGAAATATGAATTGCAACTTTATTGTCACAGAACAAGGATGCTGTTGTTGTAGGACACCGAGATCTCAAAGCAATATGGAGCGCCACAACAATTCTAAGACAGCATGGGCCATAGCCCTATATTCAGCCTCGGCTGATAAGCATGCAACATGTTACTTCTTGTTGCGCCAGGTAATTAGGTTCCCCGTAAGGAAAATACAAAATTCACTCGTGGAGCAACGATCATCCACAGATCCAGCAAAATTGGCATCAGTATAGGCTATAAAAGACAGATTAGAACAAGATTTATAGAGAAGACCTTACTCGGGTGCACGCTTCTAATAGCGAAGAATGCGCTCAACGGCTCGAAAATGGGAAACTAAGGGGGCTTGCATAAACTAAGGGGGCTTGCATAAACTGGCTCACTGTGCTGACGGCAAAGGATGTTTGGACGAGTAACCGTGAGTTAGATCAGCTTCTCAACCGTCGACACCGACCTGAATCGGAAAGTGGCTGGTCATCAGGTGAGCTTACACGAGACAGCTTTACTGTTGTATCCATGAAAGTATCAGTAGGGCGACGGCCAAGAAATCATGTTTCTTTAAAAAGATCAAGAGTATATTTCCGCTGTGAGAGAAATAATGATCTCTTATTTCGAGATACCTCTATACGAAGAAAGTATCATAAAGGACCAAGATCTTTGATGTGAAAATGTGAGGCCAAATGAATTTTGACCTTAGATATACCCTATGAATCATCTCCGGTGATGATTATTTCATCAACAAAAATAAGAAGAATAACCATTCCTTCTTTCCGTCTATGTATAAAAAGAGATGGATCTGTCAAGTTTCTTGTGAAATTTATCTTTTTTAGGACCATGCTAAATTTATCGAATCATGCCCGAGAAGATTGTTTTAGCTCATAGATAGATTTTTTAAGATGACATACAAGAGACTCCCCCTCACACTTAAAACCAGAAGGCCGCTGCATATAAACCGTCTCGGAAAGATCGCCATTGAGGAAGGCATTTTTGATGTCTAGCTGATATATAGGCCAATCGTAGATAACCGCAAAAGAGATCAAGACACGAGCAGTAGTGAGTTTGGCTTCTGGAGAAAAAGTCGCAGTATAGTCGACAATGTATTGCTGAGTATAACCTTTAGTAATAAGACGAGCCTTTAAACGAAATATATTGCCATAGGATTATGTTTGATAGCAAAAACCCACCGGCAACCAGCCACCTTTTTCTATGAAGGTAGGCTGACCAAATCCCAAGTGTGATTGAAGCTCAATACATGCAACTCTTCCATCATAACCCTATACCAATCTGGATGACTCATAGCTTCCTGAACAGTGTTAGGAAGGGAAACGGCCGATGTTTTAAAAAGCGGTCGAGCGGGTTTCGCCGCTCCGATCTATCCTGCTTAAGCGGGTGATATTGCATAACCTATTTTATAGATGTATACACCTCATAAGTGTTATAAAGAGTATATAACTATTGTTATTGGAATAAGAATACATAAATACCAATTAATACAATATTCCATCTTTTTTTCTCTTTTTCCACGTTTCTATCCTTCGTGCTCGGCTCGATAAATCCTACGGTTGTCGAGCCGACTTTGAGACACTTTAAAATTTGGGTTTCAAAACTTCAAATTTTAGGTTTATCAATTTCAAGAAGTCGAGATCTAAATCGATTTCGAGCAATTCTTGAGTTTTCTATTTCGATTTCGAGTAGTTCTTGAATTTCGATCATGAAATTCCAATTCGATTGACTCCATCTGGTTTCGAACTACAATCTATTAAATATTTTTTTTAATAATTTGGTAAGTATTTTTACTGATTTGAGCTATGATGCTTAATGTTGGGCATCGAAAAACTTATAACCACTATATAAGCTAATAAATTCTAAGAAAATTTCAATTTTGCATTGAATTATTTGAGCATATTTTAGCAGATAATATATTGTCTAAGCAAATTTATTAAATTTTGGATTAAATTTAGGCATTTGTTAGTACAAAAGCAATATAAAAATAGGTAGAAAGTAATGAGAATCATTATTTATTGACAAGAAAAAAATATTGATAAAACACTGCTGTTCTGATTTTTGAGCCGCTTGAGCGGCCGCTTAAACGTTTTGACTTCTCGACCGCTCTACTTTTCTTTTCCGCTTTTAAAACATCGAAAACAGCAGACAAGGAAGAGACAAACTGATATAGAGCTGGAGTAAAACGATGATATGAAATAAATAAAGCAAGAGGATGAGATGTAGTGCATGTTTGTCTACCTTTGCGAAGAGCAATTGGTAAGTCGTCAGACAAACCATTTTAAGAAGGGACAGGTGAAGGCTCGGCAGCTTCTGGCTATATACATGGAGGAGGAACTTTAGTGTTTGTTGTTGAATCTATCATTGCTCTCGGTCGACGTCTGTAGACCTACGTAACCGGAGGAGGATGAGGAATTTCGACAGCAGTAAATTCGGATTGAATTGGTTGGTCATCTTGGGGTCTAGGAAGTGGTAGTGGCAGCGATGGGACGTGACAAAGACTTTCTGCCGAGGGTAAAAAGACTGATTATCAAGAAAGGTGACATCACGAGAGACTACGACTGTGGATATAGAAGGAAGCAGACAAACGTAACTTTTTTGAGTTCTAGAATAACCAATAAATATATGTTTGATAACCCTACGATCTAATTTATTCTGAATTAATCGGTGATTATGAACGTAGTAAACACACCTAAATACTTTAGGAGGAAAGAAAAACGAGTCTTGGTCGGGAAATAAAATAAAGAACGGTGTTTGGTTTTGAAGAATTGTAGAAGGGATGCGATTAATCAAAAAACATGCAGTAAGGTAAAATTCTAAAGACGTTTTGACACATGCATGTTAAGCATAATAGAACGAGCAACGTTAAGCAAATGGTGGTTTTTTCTTTCAACAATGACATTTTGTAGTGGTGTGTATGAGCAGGAAGTTTGATGAATAATCCCACGGGATTAGCAAAGACTTTAAAAAATACGGCTCATGTATTCTTTTGCATTATCAGTTTTCAGAGTTTTAATAGACATATTAAATTGATTGACCATTTCATTAATAAATGTTTGAAACATACGTCGTAATTCAGAACGATCACATAAAAGAAACAGCCATATCATTCTAAAGTAATCATCAATCAAGGTAACAATATTTGTAGCCAAATATACTAGTATGCTTGTAAGAACACCAAATGTCAGAATGGACTTACTCAAATATCGAAAAACTATATTTATTAACTGAAGGAAAAGATGAACGAAAATGTTTCCCCAAAATACATGACTCGCATGAAAATTCAGATAAACAGAAATCAGGTAACATGGTATGTAACATAAGAAAAGCTAGATGTCCAAGACGTCGAAACCAGCAAATGGTAGAAACAGCAGCAAATGCGGAAGGTGGCACATCCAAGTAGTACAGGGCATTAGCTTCTTTACCCCCACCAATTTGTTCCATCGTCTAGTTGTCCTGGATCACAAAGTTATTAGAAGAGAAAATTATTGAACAGTTGAAATCATTGGTAAGACGAACAGATAAAAGATTTGTACGAAGTAAAAGAACTAGAACATTTTTAAGCAGTAATGAAGATGCCACATCAATATTGGTACAACCACGAACAGGAAGGACATCCCTACTGGCAATGGAAATGAATTTATGCGAAGTGAAAACACAGTTAAAACCAGTATAAGTCATGTAGTCTGAAGCTCCGGAATCAAGGACTCAATGGTTTGACTAAGATAGTAGTGATATACCTGATGTGGTTAAGTTGGCAGTGGGGATATGAGAGAAAATACGTTGCAGGTGATGTAAGTCTTCAGAAGAGTTATGCGAGGATGATGATGCTGACAGTTGGGTCACTGTGGATGGAGGAGCCGTACTCTGTCGGGCAGTAAGAGTTTGATCCAGATAGCCATGTTTCTCCCAGCAGAATTGATCCGTATGGTTGGTACGACCGCAATGAGAGCAAGAAAGGGAACCATGACCACGTCCGCGACCCCGTCCCCTACGACCGCAAGTACCAATAAGAGCATGACCACGACCAGAGGGAGATCCTCGGCCATGGCCCTAAGCAGCAAGGGAAGAAGATGAAGCCTCCACTGTAGAAGCGCCTGGTGGAGGGAAATGATAAGTAGCAGCAAGAATGCTATTCAGGGGGGCATACCGTCCTGAGAGAAGAAAGGAGCGAATTCCATCCAAGTGGGACTTTATTTTAGCCAAATAAAGAGTACCAATAAGAGCCTCACACTGACTCTTGGTAACGGCCGGATCAGAGGAGATGAGTTGATACATGTTCCATTCTTCTAGAAGCCACCGAAATGTAGATCATCTAGAGTAGCGGTAGTGAGTTCATTGAAGATATCATATAACCGCTGAAGGCTATCTTCCGATGAGTAAAGAGATTTGAGATGGAGCAACATCTCCTTTGCAGTAGGTAGATACATAATAGCTCGATAACAGCTGGACTCCATAGAGATTGTAGGCCAGGTGCAGACTTTGTTGTCATTTTGAGACCAAAATGAATATTGCGTATCGGAGGTTGGTGGAGCTTCCTGAAAGAGATGGTGATAAAGGCCCCGACTTTTGAGGGCTTGTTCAATGGCGTGCGACCATTCAAAAAATTCAGTAGAGCTAGAGAGTCGAGGTAGTTACATGGAGTTCTGTTTTGTAATTAGAAACAGGAGGATCAATTTTATTGTTCATCATATTTAACATCGCACGCAAAAAGATCAAGCAATAGAAAATGCAGATCTAGCACATAAAAAGCGATAGAAAGATACTCATCTCAAGATCAAGTCATCAATAAGTCGTCGAGGGCTGGAGGCGACGGCGTCGAAAGCTACAAGGAGAGGCAATCTGGAGGATCTGGAGGTGAGGGGATGGTGTCGAGGGCGGCGATCTGGGGGCGATAAACGATCTACGAAGGCGAGGATCGAGGCAAGGTGGGCTTGGCGCGAAGGCGAGGATCGAGGCGGGGAGGGCTTGGCGCGGGTGAGGAGCGAGGATCGAGGCGAGGGCAAGAATCTGGGGCGAGGGCAATCGAGGCGGGGATTTGAGGCTGCAGGCGCGAGCGATCGGTGATAGGTAGGGCTTGACGTGGGCGATCGGCGATCGATAGGGCTTGGCGTGGGCGATCGGTGGGGCTTGGGAATGGGAGAAGATAAAGAGGAGCGCTGCGGCGAGTTTTTTTAGAGGATTATGGTTAGGTTTAGGATACCTGTTATGATACCATATTAAAATTAAAAGATAGGAGAATGATAGATTCTTTATTATGTGACCAAATGTCTCTTTATATAAGGATTATAATTACTTAATGCCCAAACATCATTGTACGGTGTACCCTAATAACAATATAGTCTAAGCTATTCCAACAAACTTTAACTTGGAGACTTCGACTTCGAGCTTGGATAAGGATTTTAGCTTCGAAGCAAGGGATCAAGTAGTTAAGATTTTTGAGTTTTGATTTTAATTTCAAAACTAAGGTTTTCGAGCAGCTTCGGATTCAAGCTTCGAGAAGCATCGACTTCAAGTTTTCGATTTTGACTTCAAACAGCTTCGGTTTTGACTTCAAAACTCAACTTGAGAGGGGTCAGATGTTTAAAAAGTTAATATGATCAAATATCTAACAAACAATTTACAAGAAATAACATAATTAAACTCAAATAAGATGTTAATTTCTGAGCGACCGAAGCGGCCACTTAAGCGACCAGGCACTTCGGCCTCCCTGTTGTTTTCCCCGCATTTAAAATACAGCTTCATATAACTTTTGTCTTTGCTAATAGCCGAAAATGTCTACAACATCTGAATTTCCAGTCTACAACATCTGAATTTCCAATCAACATAAACCTGACATTTACCATTTAGAACCTTAATCTAGATGGACCGATTAAATTTATCTATAGCTTTGGTTAGGTAATCATTTACCAGGAAATCTTAAGATGATTGGTTTGAAGGCTAAAAGCAAACCCTACTATGAAACACTTTATGCCTATCAAGGAACAACCTTTGATTGTTCTCCCGCACCATACAAAAATTTAGACAAGCAAGGAAAATAATATACAAACACTTTATGCCTATAAAGGAACAACCTTTGATTGTTCTCCCGCACCATAGAAAAGTTTAGACAAGGAAAATAATATAATTTTCGTAAGGATGTACATTCAACACGAAGGCACAGATAAAGGGAGAGAGCCAAACATAACACCTTTTTTTCTGGTAAACCGTGGAATAAGAACTTTAACCAAAATTACCTAACCAGCCACTCCTGAGACCCTAATCTGATTGTCAAAAATGTCATCAAGCCTTTCTCTCAGAAAAATGGAGCATAATGAAGGTTCCTTTTGGCAGTTTAAGACCTGCTATGAACTTTGACACAAAACCCTCTTCTTTTTGACAGGTCAAAGAAATTAAATCATGGCCTGAATAATTTACAATTAAGGAAAGCTGAAGATATCAGCAGGTCTAATCTGATGCCAAATGAATATTTTATTTTTGAAGAAATGTTGTGTCGACATATGTCTTTACTGATGGTAATTTCAACACAGTTATCAATTTAACATAGACTACTGTTACTCCTGATAATAGATTTAAACTGGTCAAGCTGTTAATAATTGGTTCTCAGATCAAATATAAAATTCCATCAGAACAGTTAAGCAGAAAGTCTTTGATCACTGTCTAACCAACTCAACGACCTTCTACGACTTCATTAGACTGCTCTTGAATATCCCTGATATGACCAAAGCAGTTAAAAAACATATATATGAATAGTTTGCTTGTGTGGTTTTCTGAATAAAATTACAAGTTTGTGTGTCAAGAACCAAACATTTTAGAACGCAAATCAAGGAAAATCAACAAAAGGGAAAAGATAGTACCTCGTCAAGTATTGGGTTATATACTACACCAACTGTAGGAACCTTTTCAATCGTGAGACCGATTGATACACAAACAAAAGGGAATCTGGAAGCAATATGCAGTCGAGTCAAAAGAAATGTTAAGTATATTAGACAGAGAAAGATGAATAAAACTTAATACCACATCACTCATAAGGAAGGATCCCAATTACCCATGGACGAAATTAGTTGTTCCATCAAGGGGGTCAACAATCCATGTAGGATGATCAGTAAGCTGAGCAGTACCACAAACTGCAGATGTTTCTTCACCTATAAACTATGGGGAAATAAGGTAATAAAGTTAAAATGTTACATGCTACAAGCAATAATTTTGAAAATGAGGTTAACCTCATGCTCAGGGAAGTGCTGTTTGAGGTGATTGAATATGAGATCTTCACATGCTTTATCCGTCTCTGTCACCAAATCAACCTACATTCAACCAGTGGTACTGTCATTATCACCACAACTTTTATGTCCCTCAACCCTCACCATGACTTTGGAGTATTTGGAGCAGTAGCAAAGAAAAACAACATATGAAGGCCAAAAAGAAGAATAAGATGCACAAAGACAGCAATTTAGTTACACTTCAACATATACTAATTTAAAGTTGCCCACACAACATTTAATGGACACGTTATACGAATTCAAAGTTTGAATCTTTAGTTCTAATACAATGAAGAGTAGAAAGACCCATATAAGGAGGTCCACAGTATAAAGAATTCGAAGTTTGAAGCTTCAGTTCTAATACAATGAAAAGTAGAAGCCATAAAAGGAAAACGATGATGTATCCACGTCACTAATTCAGACTTCAAACAAAGTACAATAAAGCAATAGAAACTTGCCGTAAACTAATTCATATGCATATCCAATCCATAAAAGTAAATAAGCATGTCCTTGCATTGTTATCAAATATCTTTGGCATATGATATAATTGTCACAATAGACCAGTGTTCTAAAAAGCGGTCTAGACGGCCGCCTAGGCGGAAGCGGTTCGAAGCCGCTCCGCTTCAGCCCTAGACGGTTTAATTAAGCGGATAAAGCGTTTAATACGCGCTTAAGCCGCCGAGCCGGCTTGACCGGGCATCTAGGCAGACCCAGCCCAATTAATGTAATAAAAATTAGTCTTTTCTGAAGTATCATGAGCTAGGTTTGTTCTCTTTTTACCAGACCTGGGCCAAACTCATGCTAAATGAAATAAAAGCTTGTGAATTTTGTTCCCTTTTTCTAAATTTTTTTTGAATTATATACCTCAAAATTTATTTTTTGTTGACTTTTACTATTAAAACATCAATATGTTACGGGTTATCATGCTAAATTATTAATATATTTATGTTTCTACTTCTGAAATTTCAATATATTGCTTTTTTCTATGCTGAAATTTCAATATGTATATATATTAAATATAATTTTATCTAAAATAATATCAATATATTGTTCAAATTTCAATATGTATATATATTAAATATAATTTTATCTAAAATTAAAAAAACCGCCGCCTAGACGGGTAGACGCTAGGCGGTACCCCAGACGCTCAGCTCCTCCACCTAGCGCTTTTTACAACCTTACAATAGACCTTCGAGATCTCTTGACTCGCGTCTAAATCAAGTAAACCCTGTATCCCCGTATCCAGATCGCATCTTTAACTGCTTCAACTGCAACTATATTCTGGGCCTTAGTCGTTGATAATGCAATGACAGTTTGAAGCGTCGACCTCCAAGACACTATGTCTATGTCTACTGTAAATATATAACCCGTCGTCGACCTTCGTCTGTCCAAATCACCTGCAAAGTTAGCATCCACGTATCCAACTATGACGCAGTCTTCCATATTGTCTCCTCCGTGCTTTAAACCGATACTAGAAGTCCCTTTCAAGTATCGTAAGATCCACTTTAACGCTTACCAATGCTCCTTGCCGGGATTAGCCATATATTGACTCACGACCCCAACCGTATGTGCTAGATCCGGGCGAGTACACACCATCGCATGCATGAGACTTCCGACCGCATTCGCGTACGCACTTGAGACATATATTCTTTTTCTGCAACTATACTGGGTGACTGTTTCGCCGACAGTTTGAAAAGCGCCGCCAATGGAGTGGCCACGGGCTTAGCCTTCTCCATCCCGAATCGAGGACTTTCTCGATATATTTATTCTACCAATTCTCTTATCTTTCTATCCCCGACAATCTGCATGCCAAGGATATTCTTCGCAACTCCTAAATCCTTCATCTTGAACTCTCGACCCAACTGCTACTTCAATTTGTCGACTTTTAATTTGCTTTTGGAGGCGATTAGCATGCCGTCGACATAGAGGAGATATATCCACGTGCCATCGTCAAGCGTCTTGAGGTATACGCACTGGTCTTGCAAACTTCTCTTGAACCCGATCATCACCATAAAGCGGTGAAATCGCTTGTACCATTGCCTTGGGGATTGCTTCAATCCGTACAGTGATTTTTTAAGCTTGCATACATGACCCTCTTTGCCTTCAACTATAAATCCTTCGGGCAGGTGCATATTGATATCTTCTTCCAGATCTCTATGCAAGAACGCGGTCGGGACATCAAGCTGCTCCAACTCCATGTCGTAAACGGCCACTATAGGTAAGAGAATACATATCGATGTCTTACCACTGGGGAGAAAATCTCACTAAAATCTACTCCCTTCTTTTGAGCATACCCCTTAGCCACAAGTCTTGCCTTGCATTGGATATTGTCCTCTTCTGAAGAACCTTCAATTAGCTTGAAGACCACTTGCATCCTATGGCGCCTTCTGGCAACAGTACTATATCCCATGTACCGTTCTTTTGAAGAAATTCCTTCTCCTCCATAGCGAGTCTCCATTTTGCAAAGTCTCGTGGCTGGATAGCCTCTTTATAAAAGAGTGATTTTACATTTTCAATAGCCAAGGCATATATTGCCATGTCTTTAAAACCATAAGTGGACCAATCTCCATACCATTTCGGTGGATGCTTGTCTCGTTGTAGCCTTTGCAGCATCTGCTGAACTGGTGAAGGCCCCGGCTCCACATACTGAACTGGCTCCTCCTGAGTCTGAGTTTTCGATACCTCATCTGTAACACCTTGGTCTGGAACCTTCGTCATCAACTGATCAGGTGATTCCGTTGTCCTCTCACCATCTTTACTTTGAACCTGCTTATTGAGCACCGCAAATTCATCGAACGTGCTTGGTTATTATGAATTTACTGGTATCAGAACTTCGTTCGGTCCTGGATTTGATTTCAGAATATGGCATCGACAAACTTCAAGGTGGAGAAATTCGATGGCCGAAACAGCTTCCGCCTCTGGAAGATCAAGACGATCACTCTTTTGAAGCACCAAGGCATGTACAAAATCGTGTTCGAGCCGGACAAACTACGGAAAGAGGCTACACCGGAGACGAAAGAGGAGATGGAGATGAAAGCCCATATTGCGATCCAATTATCGTTGACCGGCGAGGTGCTCCCTGAGGTTGCCGAAGAAGAGACCGTATCTAAGTAGTTGTGGAAGAAATTGAAGTCGCTCTATTTGAATAAGTCTCTCACAAATCGGTTGTACCTAAAGCAGCGCGTATATACTTTTCAGATGAAAGAACATACGTCTATCGAAGACCATTTAGATGAGCTGAATAAGATCATGATGGATTTGAAGAATATCGACATAAAAATTGAAGATGGTAATCAAGCTATGATTCTCCTATGCTCGCTTACTCCATTATATGGTAAGTTCGTCAAAAACATCGTATATGGGTTAGACACCCTTTCACTGCAAGCTGTGAAAACCGGGCTGCACTCAGAAGAGCTCGGAGAAAAGGTGTCATCGAATTGTGAAGAAAATCATTAACCTGGATCGCTCGCTGAGAGACGCTCACTTAGACGTGACGACAAAGGCTCCGAAGATAAATCTAGGGAAAGTTCAAAATCGAGGAACCCAAAAGACGACAAGTGCCACTATTTCAAGAAAATGGGGTACTGGAAGAAGGTGTGCCCTCAGCTGAAGGATAAGAAGAATAAACAGTTATATGCCACACATCGGTATGACTTATCAAGTTACTGGGGTCTGACAGCAAAGGCTCCGAAGATAAACCGTTATAAGCCACACATCGGTATGACTTATCAAGTTACTGGGTCTGACGATTCCACCCCTAAACTCGATATGCGATATATCAGACGAAGAAACCGGACTGTACGGTAAGTGTTGTTTATAAGCTTTACGAGAGTTTGGACAAGCTTACTTGTTGATCTTCTATCGTTCAATACCTGGGTAGCCGTTACGTCCAGCTAGTACCGCTGACGGCTTGTGGGTGACTATGTGATCATTACCTACTGTTGAAGTATTGACAAGTCTTTAGAATCCCACACAGAGGTTTTCTAACTCAAGCGAAAAGAAATAGGGCACATATGATGATATGTGCGGAAGCTTGATTAAATACGAGTATGTGATACCGTATTCTAATCTCGTGATATTTGATATCGATTAGGTTATATAAGATATAACCGGATTATTGAATCAAATGTTGATTCAATAATTTGTTATATGTATATATATTTGATATTGGCCGGTTATATATGATATGACCGGATTATTGAATTAAATGTTGATTTGATATTGAATATTGAATATTGTCGGTTATATGTGATATAACCGGATTATTGAATCAAGTATTGATTTGATAATTTGATATACATATTTATATGATATTAGTCGGTTATATATAATATAACCGGATTATTGAATCAAATATTGATTTAATAATTTGATATATATTTATATTTGATATACTTATATATTAACTAATATT
This sequence comes from Agapanthus africanus, assembly GCA_030015575.1. Taxonomy (NCBI): domain Eukaryota; kingdom Viridiplantae; phylum Streptophyta; class Magnoliopsida; order Asparagales; family Amaryllidaceae; genus Agapanthus; species Agapanthus africanus. Next base: position 65,806,164 of record CM057349.1, read on the forward strand.
ATTGCTCACTTATAATTTTCTTCTCTTGGTATATATAAATGTATTGATATATATATTTGATATATATATTTATTTATATATAAAATTGGATTATGTATCATGGTTGATGATACATAGAACATGGATGTATGAGACTCACCTAGGATTTAAGATAATTATGGATGAATTTATTTAAAGAGAATAAAAAGATTAGAAATGGGTCATGGCTTGGATGCTTAGAGAAGCATTGAGAAGGCATGACTCATTTCTTATGTTTTGTTTTACTCTTAGATATTTGTTGATCCCACTCTTAGCTTTAGCCCATGGTTTACTTTCTCATTATTCATCACAAATAACTCCCACTCACCCAAGTTCTTCTTTCTCCAATGAACTCTAGGGTTTTTCTTGAGTTGGAAAAAAAGAGGAAAATATTTCTAAAGCGAGAAAAACACCTACTTCATCAACCTATACTAATCTAGCTCATTAGTTTAGGTTGTTCGTTTCACTAATACCCTGAATAGTGAAGAGTTAGTTTGACCTAGAGAGGCTTTAAGATGGATCATCTTCGGCTTCGAAGATCACATAGCAAGTTCGTTTCTTTCTTCGAGTGGAGCCAAGAAGAGTTCTAGAGACTACTACTTGGAGTTTAAGGATTACTACTTGGAGCTTTAGAAGTGAAGGACCTAAGTCTACAAAGGTTGTAACCCTCTTCACTTAGCTTAGAACTTGTTTTCATGCTACTAAAACCCTAATTCTCTAGTTCAATTCTAGATTAGTGTAACTTAGACCTTTAGATTTTTTTTAATTGCTTACTTGATGCATGTGGAAACCCAGTAGAGGTGCTAAAACACACTTACATGGTATCAGAGCGAAGCTAGAGCCTTAGACGAAGTCTAAACGACGTTAAGTGTTCAATCGAAGTTCGAAACCCGTAAAATTACAAGTTTCTGTCCATTTTTTCAAAAGTTGATATTTTTCAGATTAAAAATATTCAGAAAATCATGCAGGTTATTTTATGGAGCCCCAAGAAATACGAGGGCCCAACTCAAGTAAATGGCCGAGGAATCGCACGGCATAACCTTAGGTTTCGTCGCGGTTCCGCTGCAAGTTTGGTGAGTTTGGGACTCCTGTTTCTTGTGCTGCTCCGTAGTGATATTTTGCTCTTTCTAGGAATTTTTAGTGAGACTCAAGTTGTTAAGGTCTGTGATTTGTGGGTGTTTGAAATATCGATCGAAATGTTTAACATCGTCTAGATAGTTATGATATGTGATACAGTTTTTGGAATCCGCATTAATTAATTTTGTGAAAGCTAGTTTGTGATTTGTGAATCTAGGATTTTGGTCTCATTTGATCGATTGCCACGGAGTTTTGATTCAGATAAAACTCTGTCACAATCTCGTATAGTACGCGAACACTCACCGGGAAACACTACTAGATAACCACGCTCCATAACCCCGACCAAGTGACTATAGGAGAACACCGTAACTAAAAACATCCACTCGGGTGCTCACGACCGCGGTGTTCCTCCTAAATGCACTTCGTTAACTGTATCGGGGATGCGGTAATCTATTAAAGTTCCCGATGAGCATTCGATCATTTAGTCAGGAATCTTGTTGAATTGTCCGACTTGTTGTTGAAAACTGTTTTCAATTCGAAACTTAAATGCAAGGTTTATTGGGTTAGGTATGATATCCGGAATATGTGATATTCCGGGTTTATGATGTCTAAGGAATATGCGGATTCTAATTATTGTATTTTTCATTTCTTTTCTGCGACCGTAAGTGTAATATGTGATGTATCCCCAATCTCGTTGCTATACGTCAACGACATTAGGAATACGCATATTTACTTACGTTGATGACATGAGATGTTATGTGTTGCTTCTGATATGTTATATTGGATTGTCGTGAATGAATAGCCGGAGGTTTTTACATGAGATGGGAGTTTTTATATTTTCATTCATGTGATAAATTTGTATGTAATATTCTTTTGTTGGGACACTTCCGGGTTGAGGTTGTTGTCACCATTGATGTATATTATTTACTTTTCCGTATTAGGATAGACCCAAGACAGGGAGCACAAGTAACCGGGTTCTAGAGTCCAGTGGAAAACCATCTCGAGGAATCAAGATCGGATCGGCTAACTCAAGAATTGGCAGGGTTACTTGCCGCTCTCATAGGGGTCTAGGGATGTGGGTTTGGTTGTTCATCATGACCGTGGAATCCGTGTTTTTCATTACTGGCTTAATTTAAAACACGGACCTTCTAATATATCCTATATTTCATATGGTTGCTTCTGCTGCTTGAGTTCTATGATGTGATCATACAACTGCGTGAGACGAATGCTGCTATATATATGATATATTAATAGACACTATATATGGTTTACATGCACGCTAGTCCTGACCTCGCCCTGCCGTAAGTTAAGTAACCTTACGGTAAAGACCCGAGTCCCTATGGCGAATGCGGATGGCATATATGTGTATTTTATTTTCGTTTCTTCTGTGATGTTTAGGAAACATAAATGATGGGATGTCATTAATGAGATTAATGAAAAGAAAAGAAACCTAAAAGATGTAGAATCAAATTTTTCAAAAAGATAGCTCTAGTTCTTACTTTGCATAGCGGTATTCCATTATAAATATCCAGTACCTCATTCGATGAGGAAAGAGCCTAGATCCCTTCACCGGGAATGACCTCTTTAGCAAAACTAGCATATGCTACAACCCACTCGGTTTGTTTTGAAAACTACTCAATTTTAAAAGTGGAGCTTAAACCTCTCCCTTTTTCAAATCACTATATTCTACAACGATATCAAGTTCATTACGTTAAAGGTTTTATTCAAAACCAGTCATAGCCCTCCGTCATTTCAGATAAATGTTATTTAGGATTCATGCTGCGTTTGTTGACCTTGTCAAGGCGTAGTGTACGGTAGCTGATTAGTGCTTATCTACCGCATATGATGCGATTAGATTAAGGCAGTCGTACGGCTTTGTTGACCTTGTTAAGGGTCGTACGGATGGATTTAATTCAATCACGAAATGATAAGTTGAACTTGACTGGCACTTAAGGTCATAAGTCACTAGGGGTAAAAACAGATATTAGGAATTTCAAGTGTTGAAATTTGCAAAGAGATTGCATACCTTGTTTGAGATAGTTGGATCCGGATACCCACTGCGAGTAAGAGTTACTCCTGTGATAGTTTTTCACTTTACAATTAGCTGATCCAGTAGGTGTCTAAGAAAAGTGTTAACGGGGTTATGCCCCTGCGGAAACGTGGTTATTTAATTAGTTCCATACGAAAGTATAGGGAGACTCCCTCGGAGTACCAATACCTGCCTGGCTGAACGATTGACGAACTTGTAGGGTGTAATTAATCCCGGCTAATCTTACCTTTTAGGGTTTGAAGGAAAATTTGATAAAAATAGTGGGAGTCGTCCTAATTAGATGAGATAATAACCAGTCTAATCTTACAAGAGCGCACAGTAAAGTGTTTTCTTCCCTCTCTCTAGTAGCGACCATGACACGCCTTAATCAAGATAATAATATGGATGTATTGACCGAACCCGCTTATTATATTGGGCTGGGGAACGTTGGTTTCGCTCTATTTTATGATTGTCATAAGTCTGAGTAAGAAATAGGAGAATATCAGGATTCCAACGCAACTCAAACGAAGAAAGAGCATGTTGATGTATCTTATTGGGTGTGTTCGTTATTGAGAACTGTTTCTCAGTTTGTTCTACGTCCTGAGTATTAGATATCGGATCAGGATCTCATATTTATAATATGTTACAAAGGTTAAAAAGAAGTAGAGAACTGGGAAAGGATGATGTTTCTCAGAGTAGGGAACGGAGCAATTGTTGCTGCCGAAGCTGTCGACGAATATCACCGAGTATTGCCAAATGGTAATACATTGATTTTGAACGACGGTTATGTACCGTCGATGATGTGCAACATAATATCCGTTTCTTTATTAGATAAAAAAGGATATAACTTTGCACTAGAGAAAAATGTTATCGTCATTTTCCTAAATCAAGTGTTAATTGGGTTTGGTACATTATGTAACGGTATATACGTTCTAAATCAAAATACAGTTCTAAATATACAAAACACACACAAGAGGAAAAGTTCAGAAATTAACGAATCTTGTGGTATTGTAGACTTGATCATATCAATACGACAAGACTAGCAAAGTTGCATATAGATGGATATTTGAATCCGTTCAAATTTACATCTTATGAAACTTGTCAGTCATGTCTCAAAGGCAAGATGACCAAAACTCCATTTACTGGACACGGAGAAAAAGCTACTGAACTATTGGACTGATACATAGTGATGTATGCGGTCCTATGTCTACACATGTCAAGAATGGTTTCTCGTACTTCATTACATTCGCCGATAATCTCTCAAGATTCGGTCATGTGTTCCTGTTGAAACACAAATCTAAAGATTTTAAGAAATTCAAGGAATATAAGTACGAAGTTGAGAACAAGACGGGTAAAATTATTAAAGTCCTTCGATCTGATCGAGAAGGAGAATAATTAAGCATAGAATTCCGAGATTATTTAAAAAAGAATGGGATTCTCTCTCAGCACACTCCTCCATATACACCACAGCACAATGGAGTTTCGGTGCGGAGGAATCGCACCCTATTAGATATGGTGTGCTCTATGATGAGTATTGCTGAGTTACCTATTTCCTTTTGAGGTTATGCACTTGAGACAGCTGCATACATATTGAATCAAGTTCCATCAAAATCAGTGCTTAAAACACCATATGAGATATGGAGTGGAAAGAGACCATATCTTAAACGAGTTAAGATATGGGGTTGTCCAGCCTATATTAAAAAACAGAATCCGGACAAACTCGAGACACGATTAGTTCTTTGCAAGTTTGTGGGATATCCAAAGAATTCACATGGATATATTTTCTACCACACTGAGGAATAAAAAGTGTTTGTTTCTCAATATGCCACCTTTTTAGAAAAGGAATTTCTTGTGAAAGAAATTAGTGGTAATGGGATAGAACTGGATAAAGTTCCAGCTATGCAAACTACAGCTGATGATTTGGTAGAACCGGAGATTCGATAGTCACCGACGAACCTCAGCCACTCCGCAGATCTAGTAGGGTTTCTCATCCACCTAAGAGATACTACGGTTTTCTCATAAACGGTGGGAGCGAGGATTGCATCATGAAAGATGATGACCCAACTAGTTTCGAGCCGGCCATCACAAGTGTGGACTCTGTGAAATGGCCGGATGCTATGCGATCTGAGATGGAATCCATATACAAACAAAGTATGGACTTTGGAAGTTGCTCCTGAAGGGGTAAACCCATTGGGAGCAAGTGGATCTTCAAGAAGAAAATTGGTGTAGATGGAAAGGTTAAGACCTTCAAAACTAGATTTGTAGCAAAAGGTTTTCGTCAACGACCAGGTGTCGATTATGATGAAACATTTTCTCCAGTAGCTATGCTTAGGTCCATCAGGATCCTACTCATCATTGCTGCATACCATGACTACGAAGTCTGGTAGATGGACGTCAAGACCGCTTTTCTAAATGGTGATTTAGAAGAGAGCGTGTACATGACACAGCCAGAGGGCTTCGTAGACAGTGGGAGCAGCGGAAAGGTGTGCAAGCTGTTTAAATCAATTTACGGATTAAAGCAGGTATCGCGGCGCTGGAACATCTGTTTTAATGTGGCAGTCAAAGAGTTTGACTTCATCAAAAACGTAGATGAACCTTGTATATACAAAAAGGTTGTACAGAGTAAAGTTATCTTCCTCGTATTGTGCGTGGATGACATACTCTTGATGGGAAATGATATTCCTATATTACACTCGATCAAGCTCTTCTTATCACAAAAGTTCTCCATGAAAGATCTGGGTGATGCCTCCTATATCCTGAGGATTAAGATCTATAGAGATAATCTAAAAGGATATTAGGATTGTCCCAATCCAGATACATTGACACCATACTAAAGAGATTTAGTATGGAAGATTCTAAGCATGGTAATTTACCCGCTTGTTCAGGAATCACTCTCTCCAAAGAGATATCTCCCAAGACTGATTTGGAAAGGGCTCGCATAACCGTAATACCCTATACTTCTGCAGTTGGGTGTATCATGTACGCGATGTTATGCACCAGACCGGATGTAGTTTACGCACTTAGTGTGGTAAGCAAGTATCAATCAGATCCCTGGGAGAAGCAATGGACAGCTGTGAAGAACATTCTTAAATACTTGAGAAAGACTAAAGAAATGTTTTTGGTGTATGGTAACGGAGAACTCCAGGTAGAGTCCTTTACCGATTCGAGCTTCCAGAGTGAAAAGGAAGACAGTAAGTCGGTCTCAGGTTTTATCTTCACCCTCAATGGAGGGGCAGTATGTTGGAAGAGTTCCAAACAAGATACTGTGGCAGACTCGACGATGGAGGCTGAATACATCGCTGCCAACGATACTATCAAAGAGGCTGTCTCGATGAAGAAGTTCATTGCTGAACTTGGTGTGGTTCCTTCCATTGAGTATCCAATACCCTTGTATTGTGATAACAATGTAGCTGTGGTTTTGGCAAAGGAACCCAGGACCCATCAATGATCTAGACATATTCTGAGGCGGTATCACCTGATCCGGAAGATAGTTGATCGCCGGGAGATCAAGATCAGGAGAGTTGATACGGAGGATAACACAGCGGATCCACTCATGAAGGCCCTCCCCCAGATGCAGTTTGAGAGACTTTTTAGGATGTTGGGTATGAAATACTACAACTGGCCTTAGTGCAAGTGGAAGATTATTGGGAATATATATGCCATAGAGGCCATTATTGTATGATATAGTGAATGCTTGGTCATATATATAGAGGACCTTCTTGCTCGACATGATAGTATACTATCCGGTTGCTCTTTATCTTAACATGTACACTATTATTATTATTTTGGCTCTCTGATACATGTTGATAAAGCCCTTAGGATGCTGGCTTGACTACCAGGACTATGGTGCAGAACATACTAGTGGGACTTTTGTAGTCTGCAAGCACATCCTTTAACAGTTTCTAGTCGAAGAAGTATCGAGACAGGGCATCGATATTCCAGAGCAGACTAGTGTATACGTTTCTTGACCCTGTATGGGGCGATGGCTGTTCCCATAACCATTGGTGTTTGACATCAAAGATTGTACACAGATGCTCATTAGAGAATGGATACACCAAACAGAACTCGCCGAGAACTCCTAGATAGTACCATACCTATCGTCAGATAGCAGTTCTCTGGTGACACTTGTACAGATTAGTCTGTAGACCCGAGATCGTCAAAGTGTCTTGTGTGGTTCCCACTGTGCTTTGATTTCCTCCCTACCACGGCTCAAAGGAGTCGTGCAAACAGATGGATTTTGGATACAGTCCCGAGTCACATGGAGGCAGTGAACGATAGGAGGGGTTTCGTCTCTCCCGGTATAGGGAGTTAATGTTGCGCTATGCTTGATTGGCTATAACATGAAGACCATGGCCAGGGCTAATGAGATTTACTGGTAAGTGTTATCAGTAGTTTCTCAAATCGTTATAGGCCATACATCGGCATGACTTATCAAGTTACCGGGGTCTGACGATTCCACCCCTAGACTCGATATGCGACATATCAGAGGAAGAGACCGGACTGTACGGTAAGTGTTGCTTATAGGCTTTATGAGAGTTGGACAAGCTTGCTTGTTGATCTTCTATTCGTTTAATATCTGGGTAGCCGTTATGTCCAGCTAGTACCGCTGACGGCTTATGGATGACTGATATGATCATTACCAACTGCTGGAGTATTGACGAGTTTTAGAGTCCCACACAGAGGTTTTCTAGCTCAAGCGAAAAGAAATAGGCCACATATGATGATATTTGCGGAAGCTTGATTAAATACGCGTATGTGATACCGTATTCTAATCTCGCGATATTTGATATCGGTTAGGTTATATGAGATATAACCGGATTATTGAATCAAGTGTTGATTCAATGATTTGTTATATGTATATATATTTGATATTGGCCGGTTATATATGATATGATCGGATTATTGAATCAAGTGTTGATTTGATATTGAATATTGAATATTGTCAGTTATATGTGATATAACCGGATTATTGAATCAAGTGTTGATTTGATAATTTGGTATACATATTTATATGATATTAGTCGGTTATATATGATATAACCGGATTATTGAATCAAGTGTTGATTTAATAATTTGATATATATTTATATTTGATATATTTATATATTAACTAATATTATTGCTCACTTATAATTTTCTTCTCTTGATATATATAAATGTATTGATATATATATTTGATATATATATTTATTTATATATAAAATTGAATTATGTATCATGGTTGATGATACATAGAACATGGATGTATGAGACTCGCACCTAGGGTTTAAGATAATTAGGGATGAATTTATTTAAAGAGAAAATAAAAAGATTAGAAATGAGTCATGGCTTGGATTATTCTGATTCACTTGCGACAAGAACTCCATCAAGGTCTCCAACTTTTGGAGAAGTATTGAGAAACCATAACTCATCTCTTGTGTTTTGTTTTACTCTTAGATATTTGTTAATCCCACTCTTATCTTTAGCCCATGGTTTACTCTCTCATTATTCATCACAAATATCTCTCACTCACCCAAGTTCATCTTCTTTCTCAAGTGAACTCTAGGGTTTTTCTTGAGTTGGAAAAAGAGGAAAATATTTCTAAAGTGAGAAAACACTTCATCAATCTATACTAATCTAGCTCATTAGTTTAGGTTGTTAGTGAAGAGTTAGCTTGACCTAGAGAGGTTTCAAGGTGGATCATCTTTGGCTTCGAAGATCACATAGCAAGTTCGTTCCTTTTTTCAAGTGGAGCCAAGAAAAGTTCTAGGGACTACTATTTGGAGCTTAGGGACTACTATTTGGAGTTTTAGAAGTGAAGGACTTAGTCTACAAAGGTTGTAACCCTCTTCACTTAACTTAAAACTTGTTTTCATCCTACTAAAACTCTAATTCTCTAGTTCAATTCTAGATTAGTGTAGCTTAGACCTCTAGATTTTTTTAAATTGCATACTTGATGCATGTGGAAACCTGGTAGAGGTGCTAATACACACTTACAACATCTTCCGATAAAGACCTAAATTCATCGCGATTGTGGCATTAGGCTTAAGAACTTGGGCTTGGGTTTATGCGATTATGCATCACAAAAACAACAATAGTAACAATGCTAGTTCAAAGTTCCAATGATAATGAAAGATCTAGATTTCAACATTTAAATTCGACAGATTCCAGAAGAAAAGAATCCTATAGAACCGAAATCAAACTTCATCAAGAGCAATTGAAAGGTCAAGTATTCTGTAGAGTGCCCAAATGCATTTACACTTCATACATATATATTGTTAGATTATGAGATATTTAAATATAATTGTATTAGATATTATAGTTATCATAAATCAGATAAGTTCTGATTTATGTTAAGATTATGATTAGTATGTTACATTGTTAGGATTATTAATTATCAGTTAGTTATGTTATGATGTGTATTAATTGAGACGATTTATCTCTTAATAAGATTAATCGAGTTCATATGATTCTTATCATGGTATGAGAGCTAATGGCTCAATCCAAAATTTATCTTCATTTTATTTTTAGTTGAGTATTCCAAAATAAATAAAGTTACGGCAATAATATCTAATTCAGAAATGGGTTCTCTCAGTTTGATCATAAGCAGTTGCCTCCATCAATATCAAGTCCAAACAGCTATTCTTTTTTTATGATGTCTTCTAGCAGCATGTTCTTTCATCCAAACAGCTATTCTTTTCTTATGACGTCTCTAGCTGCATGATCTCTCACTTTTAGCATTTCTAGCGAAAGAGACTGCAGGTTATTCGGTCCACCTTGCAATCCGCGAAAGAGACCAAAAGGTATTAATCCGTCATGCTCGATACTTTAGATCCATTCTTCTCCGACGTTCTATAAGTTGCATTTTTTGGTTTAAGATATAATTTAAACTCTCGGTTATCTATCGTGAGTTTGAGAGAGGCCGTTAGATTATGAGATTTGAATATAACTGCACTAGATATTATGGTTATCATAAATCAGATAAGTTTTAATTTATGTTGTTGAAATTATGATTAGTGTGTTGGATTGTTAGGATTATTAGTTATCAGTTCGTTATGTTATGAGGTGTATAATTTGAGATGATTTATCTCATAATAAGATTGATCGAGTTTATTACTTTCTTATCACATATATTCATAAAAACCCAGCATGCATTTTCCGCCGCTTTATGGGTCATCAGGCATACAAAAGGGTGTCTTATAATTAAAAGAGTGATACTCAAGCATCTTTTGGTAAGAAAAAGAAAATTGAGCCCCCCACCCCACACCAAAAACAGGGAGAGAGAAAAAACCACCCCACACGCGCACCGCAAAAGGAAAAAACAATTAAAAGAATAAGCTGCAAAAAGTAAAGAGATTCGTATTTTAAAGCCAGCGATACTAGTCCAATTCAGATTACAAATGATAATAACCAGAACCATATACCTAAATTCTCTACGGCACACAAGCAACCAGCTTATTTTATTGGAAAACACAAACCAAAACCATAAACCCAACGTGTATCCTCCTAAGTCCTGTCATTTAGTAAATAGTACAACTAATTACATTTAAAAAAACGGATTCCTGTAATCAAAAGCCCAATATTCCCAAAATAAATTTGAACTTCCAGCTTTCCACATAAGAGGAGAATTTGCGCCCCCCCCCCCCCCAAAAAAAAAAAAAAGAAAAAGAAAAAGAAAAAGAACGAAAAGTGACAGAAAATCCTGTCCCTGTATAAAAATAGAAGGCAGCATTATACAAGTGAATATAAACATTGTCCCTCAATTTTCAATGCAACAACATGAAAAACAAAAAGAATCAAATGAGCTTTTCAACCTATTGACTATTATGATTGTTAGGGTCTCGCATCCGTTTACGTATCTAGGGCCATTTAGGCAGGGGCCATCTACTGGTGTGGGGTACCAATGGATAATGGATAGTGCTAGAGTTTGAGATATAAGCACTCTAATCTCTAATACCCCTGAGAGGCTGAGAGATGTGGGGCCTGAGAGATGTAGCTCTAATGGTGACTTGTGAGGGCATATGCCTCCCCTCTCTTGTGATGTAAGAGCAAGAGTGGGCAATGAGATAAGAGAGAGATTGAGTGTGTAGTTTATTTTCCTTTAATTCTTTAACATTTTAGTGGAATTTTCTTGATTTTATAAAGTGGATGTAGGCTAAGGTCAGTCAAACCATATAAATTCAGTGTATGCTCGTCTTCTGGTCATCATAATATAATTTTCTATTTGTATGCTTGATTGTGATGAGGGGATCATAATCCATATCACATTATACATATAGTGATGGTTTCTTCTAGTAAAAAGCTCTACACTTGTACTTTATTTTAAAGTTCAATTCAACGAGTAATATTTTTCCTACCGGTACGGTGGAATCCACATAAGCTACCATAGCTCTCATTGGATACAAGGTGGGTCATGTTATCCACTAGCTCGGTACTTGTACCCTATACCACACCTTGTATCCAATGAGAGCCTTGGCAGCCTATGTGGAGTCCACTGCACCGGTAGGAAAAGTATTACTCAATTTCAACATAGGTTTAATTTCCAGCACTAAACTAGGCATGATAAAAGAAACCTGCCTTCTCAAATTATTCTCCCCATTCTCTTCTCAACAAAATCAAATGATAAAAGATCCAAATATTCAGTTAACCACAAAATTTGTTCTTCTTCATGGGTTCTCTTTACCTCACATCCTTCTAATTTCGAATAATATTAATGCAATCTTTCTAATCAATAATGCAATCCAAAAGATCCCTTTCAACCGATGACCTTCTAGACATAACACAAAATCAAAAGCCCTCAAAAATTCTTTTATTTTTTTTGCCTGTAAATTCAATTTTCACATGCCCATTTTTAAGCATAAAGAACCCACATTTTAACCAAAAAAAAGAACTTAAAAAAGGAAATTAAAGAATGACCTGTCCTTTGTGCTCCACATTCTTCTTCTCATGAAATCCATTGCGAATGATCTGAAATGCCCAATTAAAAACCAACAAAAAAATCAAAACTTTAATACAATCACGAAAGAAAAATCGAAGAAAACTAAAATTAGGGTTTCAAATTACCTCTCCGGCATTTTTCGCCGCATCCACGGCGACGGCGAGGAACTCCGAGAGCGAATCTAATCGTTCGAAATTTCCCAAAAAATCGAAAATCAAATGAAAAATTGAGAAAAATCGAAGCAGAAAATTTTGATGAATTATTTGATTTGGAAAAATAAAAAATGGGTGAGATTAAAAAGTGTACCGTTGGAAGCCATTAGCAGCAAATTTCACGCCACGCTCTTTTGCGAAAGGGCTCGAAGCTGGAAGCATTGGCCATTGGTTATGCTTCTCTTATAGCCTACATCTTTATGAAAAGGCCCCTGCTACTTTCAATATTGCTAAAGTACCATTTTTCTTTCATCCTTCAATTTTACAAGGGAATTTGATGGGGGGGGGAAATGCAAGTAGCTTGGTGGGATCAAAATAGCAATTCATATCATCTCAGTTTATCAGTTTATCGATGGGAAGGGCACGAGATGGAATTAATGTTTTATCGGTGATTTATTTTAATTAAAATCTTATTTCTCAACCGTTTTTTCAGTGTCTCTCATCCCTATAGATCCTCTTGAGCTGTCCGTTTATATCAAAAGTTAGAATTATTTAAGTTTTTTCAGCTTAAAGTGACTTGTTATGTTGATAAGATCATGAATGTTCATAAACTTCTAAGCAGTCGGAAATTTCAAAAGTAAGTTGGTGTAAGTTGAACTACAGCTACAGAGAATTTGTTGGCTAATATTCTTTTCATCCAAAGATTTTTAAAGACCTAAAATTGTTTATGTTGCGAGCTTACTGGACCTGCAGACACATCGGTTCACTTAAAATTATTTTTGTTGCAAGCACAGCAAACCTGCACACACCCGGCCCCTCCCTCACTCTCCACCCATCCAAAAAAAAGATCGACAAAAGAAATCTTTATGCAGAATATGCTTCAAGGTTTGGGAGAATATTCTTCCAAGATTCCGTTCAATTCTTTGTCAGTTGTTAGGCGTATGCTTTTTTCTTATTTGACGTAATTCCAAGTATTTAATGCCCATGAAGTTCGGTACATTCGTTTGAAGTGCTGGACTGCCATCTATTTAATGCCAATTGAATCACTACCATAGGTCTAAAATTGAACGCATGGTGAAAAAACCGAAATTAGAGGGGTATTCTTGGGTGCTGCCTTATTTTTACTTATATTTAATGTCAGTTGTTAGAGAAAAAAAAAATAGGTGAGATGGGTTGTATGAGATTTTAATTAATTATCAATTTGGCAAATGTTGAGAGCCCCTTAAAATAAACAATTTTGTGAAGTTAGATCTTCTGTAGTTTCGAGATGTCTCTTCTGAATTGGAAAACATTTAGTCTAATGTTGATTAAATAAAAGCTAGGTCTTTTGTGAGGTTATCTTCCTTCTTGTGGGCATATTTTTAGTTATTTCTTTATGGGTAATGGGAGCTGGCAGTTTTCTTACAATTCATCAATCCATATAATAAATTATAGCTTATTTTTCTTATTTCATACTTTGCAACAATTTGGAGTCAGATAAGCCAAACCAAAACAAAATACTTTTTTTTGTAGCAGATTGAGGGGGAAAGAAAGTGGTGAGCATCCATCGCTTAATCAAAGAAAAAGGAAGGGCAGATATAATTTCTTCTTCTTGATTTATTTAGTTTGGTTGTGGTGATGTTAAATCTAGGCGGACAAAGACCATTTTAAGATGATTCATCCTAAACAAACGATTAGAATATAGAAATTAGTTTTTGGTAGTGATTACTTATTTTTAAAGATTTCTTGGTTTTCTAGCATGTTAGTGTTTACCCTTATCCTTTTTGTTACTCTGAGTACAAAGCATTATTTACTAATCCGGTTGGATTTAATATAATATTTTCAAATGTAAATTTGTATATATTGCTCAGTTCTTATAGATTGATCAATGGAAGGCTATGATTGTAAGAGGAAAGAAGCGAACTAATTGTTCAATGAGTTAGTCTACAAACAGAGCAACAACCACCCTTCCTCTATCGGCCACTCTCAAAGTTTGTCGAATATTACATTTTCTACCGAAGCAGAATTGTAAGATTATTACAATGATTATGCTAAGAATAACGGATTTAGTATTCGTCAAGGCGAAGTGAAATGGTACAAACACAAGAATATGAGTTTCTGGCGTTTTAAATGCTCCCGTGCGGGAAAGGTCAGAGAAAACATATCGACAGAGAAGATAGAGTTCATAAAAAGCATCCCATTAGTCGTTGTGATTGTCCTGCGAAACTAGAGATACGATATAAAACCACATTTGGATTTCAAGTCTCTTTAACAATTTTCACAATCATTTGCTAACCAATCCTAGAGAAGTTCCTTTTCTTCTTTCTAACGGAAAATAGACAAAGTTCAGAAACAAGAGGTTGACACGTTAGTTGATGCTCATTTAAGAAAATATAAAATCATTGATATGAAAGAAGTAGAGAACGGCGGCTACAAGAACGTCCTAGGGACCCTTACAGCTACTGTCACCGAAGGATTACGAACAAACTAGTGAAAGGTGATGTGCGGGTCGTACTAAACAAGATGAGTGCTTTACAGGAGAAATCTAAAGGGTATTTTTACCTACGATGAAGATAATCATGTAAACCGGTTATTCTGGTCCGACGAGCAATCAAGATTAGACTATTAGTACTACGGTGATGAGAGAGAATATAAAATATATCGGTATTCTTGATCGCTAATAAAGAGATTCTCATGTTTACCCCGTGAATGTCGGGTGTTAGTCGAATTGCATTAAATATTGATGTTGCGTGTTCTTATATCTTGCTCGTCAACCTTGCTTGCTTAGCTGAAAACCCTAACAAATTCTTTATATTCTCTTGGAAAAGAAAGATTTAGAAATCAGATACGATTCCTTTAAGGCATGTTTGGTTAGCAACAAAAAAAATCGCATCATTTGTTGCATACAACATTTGTTGCCAAGAATGTCGAGTCGCACCCCCAATAAAGATGGTATTGTCCGCTCTGGCCGAAACCGCACGGTTTTGTCCTTCGGGACAAACCGGACCCGACCAGGGGCCATTTCCCAGGAGGTCGCCCATCCCAAGACTTCCCTGGCCCGAGTTCTCAAGCTCCTATAGTGCCGATTCACTTAAAAGGCATCTCTGTATTGAAAAGTGGTATCATTCCATTTATAGTACAGATCTGCCCTCTTTCGGAATGTATTCCGAAAATTCCCCATTGTTCTACAGTGGGTCCCACGGATTCAAGAGGTGGTCCCCGCCCCCTAGGAATGACACTTGGCATGGCAATTTGTTTCGTGTGGCACTTTGTTCCGTGAGTAAGAACCGGGTCTCGACATTCTCCCCACCACCTTTGAACAATGGTTCATCCTCGAACCACAGACCTACTATTGAGGGACAAGCTCTGATACTATTCTGTCACGCCCCACCCCCAATACAGATGGTATTGTCCGCTCTGGCCGAAGCCGCACGGTTTTGTCCTTCGGGGCGAACCGGACCTGATCAGGGGCCACTTCCTAGGAGGTCACTCATCCCAAGACTTCTCTGGTCCGAGCACGCTTAACTACAGAGTTCTCAAGCTCATATAATGTCGATTCACTTAAAAAGGCGCCTATGTATTGAAGAGCGGTGTCATTCCATTTATAGTACAGATCTGCCCTCTTTCGGAATGTATTCCGAAGATTCATCATTGTTCTATAGTGGGTCCCACGGATTCAAGAGGTGGCCCCCACGGATTTAAGAGGTGGCCCCCGCCCCCTAGGCATGACACTTAGTGTGGCACTTTGTTTCGTATGGCACTTTGTTCTGTGAGCAAGAACCGGGTACCGACAATACCATTCCGTCACGCCCCACCCTCAATATAGAGAGTATTGTTCACTCTGGCCGAAACCGCACGGTTTTGTCCTTCGGGGTGAACCGGACCCGACCAGGGGCCACCTCCCAGGAGTTCACCCATCCCAGAACTTCCCTGGGCATGACACTTAGCGTGGCACTTTATTCCGTATGGCACTTTGTTCTGTGAGCAAGAACCGGGTCCCGACAATACCATTCTGTCACGCCCCACCCCCAATACAGAGAGTATTGTTCACTCTGCTCGAAACTGCACGGTTTTGTCCTTCGGGGTGAACCGGACCCGACCAGGGGCCACTTCCCAGGAGGTCACCCATCCCAGAACTTCCCTGGCTCGAGCACGCTTAACTACGGAGTTCTCAAGCTCCTGTAGTGCCGTTTCACTTAAAAGGCGTCTCTGTATTGAAAAGTGGTATCATTCCATTTATAGTACAGATCTGCCCTCTTTCGGAATGTATTCCGAAAATTCCCCATTGTTCTATAGTGGGTCTCACGGATTCAAGAGGTGGCCCCCACGGATTCAAGAGATGGCCCAGCCCCCTAGGCATGACACTTGGCGTAGCATTTTGTTCCGTGTGGCACTTTGTTCTATGAGCAAGAACCGGGTCCCGACATTATGTCACGCCCACTTCCCGAAAATATGGAATACGAGGGATGACTAGGCCAGCCATACTCCTACGGTCAGGAAATAATCCCGCCGTAGTCACACTTCGGCTTCTAGCATTACATGGTGGTCAGTGAACAGTACTAGAGTAAAGGAAAATCACAGTTCATAACTTTATTACATTGCAATAAAAGAGTTCGAAATACATTATTTTGCATAATAAAAACTAACCAATGAAATACAAAGTGCTGAAAGCAAAAGAAATGGCGCTGATGATGCAGTCTAGATCTCCGCGATCTCAAATGGCATGTCCTGCTCCTGGGCTGGGTCCACTTCGTCCTCTGAGCATGCACACTCAGGTCGTCAGGGCGATGCATATAACTATAATTATACAATGGGCGTGCAATGTTATTAAACATGAGAAATGCAACAGAATGCAGAACATGAGTATAATAAATATCAACAGAATATGAATAATGCAATATAGGTATCATGTCAGTAAACTAGGCAATGTGTATGTCACTACTTATCGGTCACTAAGTTAATGAAATCAAATAGTGGAAAGGATGCTCGTGTTTAACAAGGGTCTCGTGCATTCCCTAGACTACGGCCCGCTGTGCCTGGTGTTAGTTATATGTATGCCCTAGAGGCCATTATTATACATGTGATGTATATTATAGTGGATGCTTGGACATATATAGGGAGGACTTTCTTGCTCGACATGATAGTATGCTATCTGGTTGCTCTTTATCTTAAAATATACACTTATTGTCTCTCTATTACATGTTGATAAAGCCCTTTAAGATGAGTACTTGACTACCAGGATTATGATGTAGATCATACTAGTGGGGCAGAGGTAGTTGGTAAGTACATCCTTCAAATGTTCCTAGTCGTGGGAGTATCGAGACGGGGCATCGATATTCCAGAGTAGACTAGCGTATACTCTTCTCGACCCATGTAATGGGCGATGGATGATCCCATATCCATTGGTGTGTGACATCAGAGATGGTATACGGGTGCTCAGTGGAGACTGGGTACACTGAACGGACTCGCCGAGAACTCCTAGATGGTATTATACCTATCGTCAGATAGCAGTTCTCTGGTGACACTGGTACAGGTTAGTTTGTCGACCCGAGATCGTCATAGAGTCTTGTGTGATTCCCACTTTGCTTTGATTTCCACCTTACCACGTACAAGAGATCGTGCAAATCGGTGGTTTTGGGTACAGTCCCGAGTCACATGGGGGCAATGAGCGATAGGAGAGGATTTCGTCTCTCCCGGTATTGGGGGTTGATGTTGGGCTATGCTCGATTGGCCATAACAGGAAATCCCTAGTTAGGATTGCTGAGATCTACTGGTAAGTGTTATCAGTAGTTTCTCGAACCGTTATGGGCCTCACATCGGCATGACTTATCAGGCTATTGGGGTCTGACGTTTACCACCCCCAGGCTGTGATATGCGACGTATCTGACGAAGAGACCGGACTGTAGGAGTATGAACATGCTTGCTTGTTGATCTTCTGATCGCTCAATACCCGGGTGGCCGTTACGTCCAGCTAGTACCGCTGACGGCTTGTGGGTGACTGATATGATCATCACCTACTGCCGGCGTATTGACGAGTCTTTAGAGTCTTACACAGAGGTTTCCTGGCTCAAGCGAAACGAAGTAGGAGCACATATGTGATATGTGCGGGACCGAGATTAATACGAGTATGCGATACCGTATTCTATTCTCGCGATATGTGATATTGGATGGTTATATGTGATATAGCCGGGTTATCGGATCAAGTGTTGATTCGATAAGTTGATAAATATGATATTAGTCGGTTATATATGATATAACCGGATTATTAAATCAAGTGTTGATTTAATAATTTGATGTATAATTATATATGTGATATATTAATTTACATTAACTAATATTTGCTCACTTAAGCATTTCTTTTTCTCACTTGTGTGTGTACACTTAATATATTTGTAATATATATTATTGTGTCATGTTTGTTGCTACATGCTACATGTGTGTATAAGACTCACACCATGCTTAACATAATGAAGGGTTTTATTATTTAAAGTAATTCAAAATTGGGTGGAAATTAGTCATGGTTGATACTTGGTGGAAGCTTGTAGAATCATTGACTAAGTCCACCAATTTTGTTTTACTTAAGATATTTATTAACCCAACCATTATGATTAGCCATGATTTAGTCTCTACAAGGGTTAATATATGATATTAACTCACCCATGGTTGCCATTCTACACTTGAATTTTTCCATGGTTGCTTTTCTTCATCTCCTTCCTCAAACTCTCTTATTTTTTGGGAGGTGAAGAAAATGAGTGAGAAAAATATTTCTAAAGTGAGCAAAATTCCTACTTCATCAACCTACACTAGATTAGCCATTTAGTTTAGGTTGTTTGCTTCACAATTAGTAAAGAGGTAGCTTGAGTTAGTGTCTCCTCGACGTAGATCATATTCGGCCTCGAAAACTTCAAGCAACCTTGTTCCTTTCATCTTGTGGAGCCTTTCTAGAGTCCGGGAGTTCACTACTTGGAGCGAAGGGACTACTATACGGATCTATTGAAATGAATGACCGGTCTACAAAGGTTGTATTTCTTGTTCACTTAGATATAAAGATGTTTACATTCTAGTTTCGTCTAATTATCTAGTTAAGATTCTAGGTTAGGGATCTTTAGCATGCCAAAATTTTTAAAATGGCATGGTCGATTCCTCCCGAAACCCAGTGACGGTGCTACGGAACCCTACAGTGGTATCAGAGCCATGCTAGAGAATTAGATGATGTTTGTAGAATTACGAAACCGAAACAACTCCGAAACACTCGAAATAAAAACCTAGTTTCTGTAGAAATTTTCAGAGTGTCTAAATTTTTTTTAAGCATTTGCAGAATGTTACATGTGATGTAATATGAACACTGAAGAAATTTGAACCCCTTTCACCGGATTTGACCCGGCGAAGAGAGCATGAAATCTAGCCTGGCCGGTTTTGGAAGCTTGTTTTGGCTTCAAATTTTTTCTGTGTTTCAGTCTCTGGGTTTTGGTGTTTCAGGTGTGGCTTATTTTTACTGAGATTGTATGTGATGTTGTCTTTCTGTAAAGGCAATTCGAAGTGTTTCGTAGTCATAATTCTAACATCGTTTCGGGTTATTTAGACGACGTTAAAAAGTTCGAACGGATATCATTAACCCATTTTTTCCCTCGCTGGAAATTTTCCAAGAGTTGGATTTTTTTATATTTAAAATCTTCAGAAAGTCATGCAGGTGATTCTATAGACCCTCTAGAAGAATGAAACCTTAACTCGATTCTATGACTGTCGGAACCGCCATCAAACCCTAGGGTTTGTGGTAGTTCCGCGGCACCATAGGTAAAGCAAGGGTTGGCCCTTCTATGGTTGGTCCATAGGTGCTGTGGCATGTTCTGGGTATTTTTTAAACTCCGCTCAAGTGTTGAGCTCTCTGTGAAATTTTGGGTGTTTGTTGATTCGATCGAAAACTTTAACATCGTTTAGATATCTGTGAATTGTGATACAATACTTGGAATCCACAATATTTAGTTTTGTGAAAACTAATTTGAATTTTATAAATCTAGCAATTCAGTCTCATTTGATCGGTTGCCATGGGATTTTGATGTGGATCAAAAGTCCGTCGCAATTATGTAGTGTACGCGGATACTCGCCGCATAACCTTACCAGATAGCCAAGCCTCATAGCCCCGACCAAGTGACTGTAGGAGAACCCAATTGCCAAAAATATCCGTTCGGGTGCTCGCGGCCGCCGTGCTCCTCCTAAGTGCACTTTGTCGACGGCATCGGGGGTGCGGCCGTCTACTAAACTTTCCGACGAGTATTCGATCAGGTTGTCGGGAATCTTGTTGAATTACCCGACTGGTTATTGGAAAGTGTTTTCAATAACGAGACTAAAATGCGAGGTTTATAATTGTTAGACATGCGATATCTAAGGAATTTATTTGGTTAGGCATGAAATCCAAGGTATGTGATACGTTGGGTTTATGATATCTAAGATGGTTGCGGATTCCAATTGTTGTAGTTTTCACTTTCTTTTCTGCGACCGTAAGTGTAATATGTGGTGTATCACCGGTTTCATTGCTATATGTCAACGACAATTGGGATACGCATATTTACTTACGTTGATGACATGTAATGTTATGTGTTGCTGAGATATGTTATATTGGATCGTCGTGTTTGAATAGCCGGGTTTTTTCTATGTGAGATGAGAGTTTTTCATTTTCATTAATGTAAAAACTTGTATGTAATATTTTTTTATTGGGCCACTTCCGGATTGAGGATGATGTCACCATTGATATATATTATTTACTTTTCCGCATTAGGATAGACCCAAGGAGGAGAGCACAAGTAACCGGGTTCTAGAGTCTAGTGGGAGACCATCTCGAGGAGTCGAGACCGGGTCTCCTAACTTTAGAATTGGTAAGGTTGCTTGTCGCTCTCGGAGGGGTCTAGGGATGTGGGTTTGGCTATTCATCACGACCGTGGAATCCACGTTTTTTACTGGCTTAATTAAAACACGGAATTCCTAGTATATCCAATATTTCATATGTGTTCTTCTGCTGCTGATATTCTGTGATGTGATCACTTTATATGATTAGACGAATATTGTTATTATATATATGATATATAATAAATGTTGCTTATGTTTTACACCCGCGTTAGTCCCGTCCCGCTATGCCGTTAGTTAAGTAACCTAACGGTGCATAACAGGACACTGTGGCGAATGCTGATGGCATAAGCGTACGTTATATTTTCGTTTCTTCTGTGATGCTTAGGAAGCATAAATGATGGAACTTCATTAATGAGATTAATGAAAGAAAAGAAACGTAAAGATGTTGTAGAATCTTGTTTTAAAAACTGGTAGCTCTAGTTCTTGCTTTGCATAGTGACATTCCTTGTAGAATATCCAGCACCTTATTCAATAAGGAAAGAGCCGAGATCCTTTCACCGGGAGTGACCTCTTTAGCGAAACCGGCAGATACTACAACCCACTCGGTTTTGTTTTTGATTGCTTTTTTAGTTCATACTTTGCATAGTGGTATTTGTGAAATATCCAGTACCTCATTCGATGAGGAAAGAGTCGAGATCCCTTCACCGGGAGTGGGCTCTTTAGCAAAACTGGTAAAAGCCTCAAAAACACCCCTTTTCAAAATCACATGATTCTACAATGATATCAAGTTTGTTCCCCTCCGAAAGACGCGACGAAGACGCGGCGAACGTCTTGCCTGAAATTCGGGGCAGATGCTAATTGGTGCTATCCGTCCACCTCTCCGAAGATGCCAAGTTGATTTATGGCACCATGCATCGAAGATTTAAACGGATGTGGCCGATATAGCAGACTTCATCAGATTCTCTCTCGTTTGAGGGTTTTTGATTGTGGGGACGCTCTTCCCTGTAGGCGCAAGCCCCTGCAGTTAATTACGCTACCGCATCGCAGTAACAACTTTCTCCTTCTCCAGATGGTCACTTCGTGTCATGGGTGTTTGTTTTGTTTGTGGTTTCCCGTGGATTGTATACGAAGACTAATTTATGTTGTCGCCCGTAGGGCGTGGATTAGTCCAAATCCGTATCTTCTTAAATTTGGGTTTGGGTTTTTAGTTTAAGAATACGTTAGTCTCATTTGAGACTAAGATCAACTTAAACGTTTGTTAAGGATACGTTAATCTAATTTTTAGACTAAGATCAACTTAACAGGATCATTTAGATCCAACAAGAGAGCATTTGGGCTTCCTCTGTTGTTTAGTTTAGGGACATTGCGGTCGATTAGTTTAAGGACATTACGATCCATTGTTAGTTTAAGGACATCTCGGTCCACGGCTAGTGTAAAGACATTGCGGTCGAGATTAAGGGCATCATAGTCCGTGAGTTTAAGGACCCCACAGTCCAATGTTAGTTTAAAGATATCACGGTCGAGGTTAAGGACATCATAGTCCATGGGCTTAGGGACCCCATAGTCCGATGTTTGTTTAAAGACATCACGGTCGAGATTAAGGACATCATATTCCATGAGTTTAAGGACCCCACAGTCCGATGTTAGTTTAAAAACATCACGGTCGAAGTTAAGGACATCATAGTCCATGAGTTTAAGGACCCCACAGTCCAATGCTTAGAGACGTCGTAGTCTATGAAATGTGTGGTTGTCGGGACCCGTCACCTCTTTGAAGACGTTGAGGAATTACAACGACAAATATCAAAGGAGTGAAGAGATGTACCCTTGAACCAAGGTGAGTTGGTTGAAAGAGCAGATGCGCTCAGTTCAAGATAAGTTGAGGACTTATGACCAGAATTGGGCTAAGTCCAATTAAACATGTTTAACATTTTTATTCTTGCTCTAGCTATTAAGCCTTTATTTGGGCCCGGCCCTTTTAATAATGCTAAGCATTGAGTTCTGACATCTTTTGTTTTCATCAAAACAAAGTGTGTTCTGACAGCGCACTGTTAGTTATATGTATGCTCTAGAGGCCATTACTATACATATGTTGTATATTGTAGTAGATGCTTAGACATATATAGGGAGGACTTTCTTGCTCGACATGATAGTATGCTATCTGGTTACTCTTTATCTTAACATGTACTCTGATTGTCTCTATGTTACATGTTGATAAAGCCCTTAGGATGAGTACTTGACTACCGGGACTATGATACGGATCATACTAGTGGGGACAGTGTAGTCGCCAAGTATATCCTTCAAATGTTCCTAGTCGTTGGAGTACCGAGACAGGGCATCGATACTCTAGAGTAGACTAGCGTATGCGCTTCTTGACCCATATGATGGGCGATGGATGATCCCATATCCATTGGTGTTTGACATCAGAGAAGGTATACGAGTGCTCAGTGGAGACTGGGTACACTAGACGGACTCGCCGAGAACTCCCAGATGGTATTATACCTCACGTCAGATGGCAGTTCTCTGGTGACACTGGTACAGAGTAGTCTGTAGACTCGAGATCGTCATAGAGTCTTGTGTGATTCCCACTATGCTTTGCTTTCCATCATACCACGTCCAAGAGGGCGTGCAAAATGGTGGCTTTTGGGTACAGTCCAGAATCACATGGAGGCAATGAGCGATAGGAGGGGTTTTGTCTCTCCCGGTATAGGGAGTTGATGTTGCGCTGTGTTCGATTGGCTATAACTGGAATCCCTGGCCAGGGTTGCTGAGATTTACTGGTAAGTGTTATCAGTAGTTTCTCGAACTGTTATGGATCTCATATCGACACGATTTATCAAGCTACTGGGGTCTGACGTTTACCACCCCTAGGCGAGATATGCGACATATCAAACGAAGAGACCGGACTGTACGGAAGTATTACTGGTTGGATTCACGGGAGAATGTACAGACTTGCTTGTTGATCTTCTGATTGCTCAATACCTGGGTGACCATTACGTTTAGCTGACCGTTTGCAGCTTGTGGGTGTTTGATATGATCATCACCTATTGCCGGCGTATTGACGATTTTTTAGAGTCCTACACAGAGGTTTCCTGGCTCAGGTAAAACGGAGTAGGAGCACATATATGATATGTGCGGGATCGAGAACAATACGTGTATGTGATACCGTATTAGATTCTCGCGATATGAGATATCGGCCGGGTATATGTGATATAGCCGGGTCATCGGATCAAGTGTTGATTCAATGAACTGATACAGATTATATTAGTCGGTTATTTATAAAATACCCGGATTATCGGATCAAGTGTTGATTCGATAATTTAATGTATAATTATATATTTGATATATTAAATTACATTAACTAATATAATCTCACTTAAAGATTCTTTTTCTCACTCGGGTAATACATTGATATATATGTGATATATGTTAATTTTATTATTTTATTTTGTTACAATAAATATTGTATATGTGATATATAATATTGTAACAAGTTATAATTACTAATGCAACATGATTTGTGGAGATTAAACATGATTAGGGTTTGATTTGGGTTAGCACTTTCATGAAGCATCTAGAAACTTTATGTTTTGTTTTAAGCAAAAATACTTTGTTATGATATTTTGAAGATATTTTCTTAACCCAACCCAAACCCTTTACCATGGTTTATTCTCTACAATGGTTAAGTCTTTTGTTTCTTAACCAAGGGTTGTTTTGTAACCATAACTAATGATTTCATTATTCATCACAAAGTGATTTCTTCTTCTTCTTCCTTTGAGAAAAGCTTTCTAGCTTTTTCTAATGTGATGAAAATGAGTGAGAAATTGAAAACAAATGAGAGCTAAATTCCTACTTCATTATCCTCATCTATTCTAGCCGTTTAGATTAGGGTGTTTGCTTTGTTAATACTTGATTAACAAAGCAAGAGCTTGGGTTTGAGTTTCTTCAAAGTAGACCATCTTAGTTATTGAAGATCGGAAGCAAGCTTGCATCTTTCTCTTCAAGGAGCCTCTCTTGAGTCCGGGTACTCGATGATCGCAGCGAAGAAACCTCAACACGAACCTTTAGAAGTGAAGGAACGGACTACAAAGGTTGTAATCCATAACTCTTAGAAGTAAAGTTGTTTACTTGCTTAGTTTCTCCTAATCTCTAGTCTAAGATCTTGGTTAGGGTTGTTCGGCACATGAAAAATTTGATTTTGGTATGGTTGATACCTTGTAGAACCTTGTTCTAGTGCCTAGTAACCCTACAGTGGTATCAGAGCCAAGCTAGAGCTTTAGGCGTTGTCTGGACGAAGTTTAAAGTCCGATCGAACCCCGAAACGTCGTATTTTGACCCCTCTCTGGAAATTTTTTTAAAATATGTTTTTTTCTGCATTAAAAATACTCAGAAAATTCAGCAGGTGATTTTATGGATTACTGTGAAATACGGGTCACTGAAGCCCTAAAGTCGCCGCGGAACCGCGGCCTTAACATGCTTTTGGCAGCGGTTCCGCGGCCGTACTTGGGTGTCAGTGATTGTTTTTTCTATGGTTCATCCATAGCTATTACTACATGCTTCTGGGAATTTTTAATCTTACTCAAGTGTTGAGTTTTCTGGAGATTATTTGTATTCGTTGATTCGATCGGAATGTTTAATTTCGTTTAGTTTTCCGGATAATTTAGAACGTGTTAAAAAGTTCAAACGGATATCAACAACTCACTTTTCCCCTGTCGGAAAATTTCCAAGTGTTGGATTTTTTCCTTAATTAAAGAACATTCATAGTCGTGCAAGTAACACGGGGGACCCTCTAAAAGAACACAAACCTTAACTCGATTATGTGACCGTTTGAACCACCTCTAAACCTTAGGGTTTGGGGCAGTACGGCGTTGCCACATGTGAGGCGTTGGTTTGACCCTTCTACGGCTGGACCATTGGTACTGTGGCATGTGATGGATACTTTTTGAACTCCGCTCAAGTGTTGAGCTATTTGGGAAATCTTGAGTGTTTGTTTATTCGATCGGAAAGTTTAACATTGTCTATTTATCTGGAATGTGATACAATATTTGGAATCCAAAAGTAGTTATAAAATAACTAATTTGAATGTTATAAATCTAGCAGTTTAGTCTCAGATGATCGGTTGCCACGGGATTTTGATGCGATCAAAAGTCCATCGCAATCACTTAGATAGCCACGCCCCATAGCCCCGACCAAGTGACTGTAGGAGAACCCCGTCGCCAAAAGCATCCGTTCGGGTGCTCACGGCAGCGGTGTTCCGCCTTAGTGCACTTCGTCGACGGCATCCGGGGGTGCGGCCGTCTACTAAAGTTTTCGATGAGCATTCGATCGGGTTGTCGGGAATCTTGTTGAATTGCCCGACTAGATATTGAAAAGTGTTTTCGATATTGAGACTAAAATGCGGGGTTTATAATTGTTAGGCATGCGATGTCTAAGGAGGTTGCGGATTCCAACTGTTGTAGTTTTACACTTTCTTTTCTGCGACCATAAATGTAATATGTGGTGTATCGCCGGTTTCGTTGCTATACATCAACGACAATTGGGATACGCATATTTACTTACGTTGATGATATGCAATATTATGTGCTACTGTGATATGTCATATTGGATCGTCGTGTTTTGAATAGCCGGGGGTTTTATGTGAGATGAGAGATTTTCTTTTTCATTCATGTAAAATTTATTTGTATGTAATATTCTTTTATTGGGGCACTTCCGGGCTGATGATGATGTCACAATTGTATATTATTTACCTTTCCGCATTAGGATAGACCCAAGGCGGGGAGCACAAGTAACCAGGTTCTAGGGTCTAGTGGAAGACCATCTCGAGGAGTCGAGACCGAGTTTCCTAACCCTAGAATTGGCAGAGTTGCTTGCCGCTCTCGTAGGGGTCTAGGGATATGGGTTTGGCTATTCATCGCTATCGTGGAATTCGTGCTTTATACAGGCTCGTATTAAAACACGGACCTCCTACTATATCCAATATTTCATATATGTTCTTCTGCTGCAATATTTTGTGATGAGATCATATTACTGCCTGAGACGAATGTTTATATTATATATATGAGATATATGTTATATTGCTGATTTCGTTTCAAATGTAATGCTTGTGAAGCATAATAAAATGGGACTTCATTAATGAGATTAATGAAACTAAAAGAAACCTAAAGATATTGTAGAAACTTGTTTAAAAAATGGTAGCTCTAGTTCTTGCTTTGCATAACGGTGTTCCTTGTAGAATATCCAGCACCTTATTCGATAAGGAAAGAGCCGAGATCCCTTCAGCGGGAGTGACCTCTTTAGCAAAAATAGCAGATGCTACAAACTCGGTTTGTCTTTTGATTGCTTTTATAGTTTTTGTTTTGCATAGTGATATTTGTGAAATATCCTGCACCTTATTCGATGAGGAAAGAGCCGACATCCCTTCACCGGGAGTGACCTCTTTAGCAAAACTAGAAAAGGCCTAAAAAACATTCCATTTAAATCACTCGATTCTACAACGATATCAAGTTCATTACGCAAAGGGTTTTCTTAAAAACCTGTCGTAGCCCTCCGTCATTTCAGATAAGTACTACTTAGTATTAGTGCTGCGGTAGTTTGGCATTCGTCAAGGCGTAGTGTACGGTAGCTAACTAGTGCTTATCTACTAGCATACGATGCGATTGGATTAGGGTATTCGCACGGCGTTGTTTGGCATTCGTCAAGGGTCGTACGGGTGGGTTTAATTCAATCAGGAAATATACGGGTTGGACTTGGCTAGCGGACTATGGGTTGTTTGGCATTCGTCAAGGTCATAGCACGTTAGGGGCAAAATATAATTGGGAATTTCAAGAGTTGAAATTTGCAATGAGATTGCATACCTTCTATGAGATAGTTGGATCCCGATACCCGCTGAGAGTAAGAGTTACTCCTGGGAGAGTTTTACACATTACAATTAGCCGATCAAGTAGGTGTCTAGAAAGGTGTCAGTGGGGTTATGCCTCTGGGAAAACGAGGTTTACTTTAATTAGGTCCATACAAAAGTGGTCCATACGAAAGCACGAGGAAGCTCCCTCAAAGTACCGACACTGGCCTGGCTGAAAGATTGGTGAACTTGTAGGGTGTAATTAATCCCGGCTAGTCTATCCTTTTAGAGTTTGAAGGAAGATTTGCTAAAACAGTGGGAGACATCCTGATTAGATATATTAATAACCGATCTAATCTTGCAAGAGCATACGCTGAGTGTTTTCTTCTCTCTCTCTCCTGGTAGCGACCATGTCACGCCTTAATAAAAATAATAATACGGATGTATTGACCGAACCCGATTGTTATACTGCGCTAGGGAACGTTGGTCCCGCTCCAACTTATAATTGTTATAAGACAGAGCAGGAAATAGGGGATTACCAGAATTCCCGTGCCGCCCAAACGGAGAAAGTGCATGCTGATGCATCTTCTTCGGGTGTGTTCATTACCGAGAACTGTTTCTCAGTAAACTTTACGTCCTGGGTATGAGATACCGGATCAAGATCCCACATATGTAATCTGTTACATGGACTACAGATAGGTAGAGAACTGAGAACGGGTGATAAGTTTCAAGAGTTGGAAACGGTGCAATTGTTGCAAGCCAAGCAGTTGGCAGTTATCACCCTTTATTACTAGAATACATTGATTCTGAACGAATGTTATTAGATACCGAACCTGATATACAACATCATATAAGTCTCTTTATTTAGATAAAGAAGGATATAATTTTGTATTGTTGGATAATATTTTGAACATTTTCTATATCAAGAGTTGATCGGTTTATGCACGTTATCTAAAAGTATAGACGTTCTAATTCAAACCACAGTTCTTAGTATACAGAACACATACAAGAGGAAAAGTTCAGAAATGAACGAATCCTACTTGAGGCATTGTAGACTAGGTCATATTAATGCGACCCGACTAGCTGAAGTTATATAAAGATGCATATTTAAATTAGTTTGGATTTACATCTTGTAAAACTTGCCAGTCATGTCACAAAGATAAGATAACCATAGCTCTGTTTATTGAAAACAGAGAAAGAGTTAGTAAACTCTTGGGATTGATACATGCTGATATATGAAAGTCCCATGTCTACATATGCCAGGACCGATTCTTTGTACTTCATTACATTCACTGATGATCTCTTAAGATTCAGACATATGTTCCTGTTGAAACACAAGTCCGAAACTTTTGAGATATTCACAGAATATAAGTTAGAAGTAGAGAACCAAAAATGGATATAAGTATTATGTCCTTTGATGAGATCAAGGAGAAGAATACTTGAGCACGGAATTCCTGGACTATTCTAAAGGAGAATGAGATTCTCTCTCAGCATTACTCCTCCGAATACACCACAGCACGTTGGTGTATCGGGGCGGAGCAATCACACCCTACATGATAAGGTGTGCTCTATGATGAATATTACTGAGTTGCCTATTTCCTTTTAGGAGTTATGCACTTGTGAAGCTGCATACCTATTGAATAGGGTTCCAATCAAATCAGATGCCTACCACTTCATATGTGATATGGAATGGGAAGAGCCCATATCTTAAGTATGTTAAGATTTGGGGTTGTCCAGCCTATGCATTAAAGCAAAATCCGGACAAGCTCAGGGCAAGGTCAATTCTGTGGAAGTTTGTTGGATATCCCAAGCATTCGCAAAGGAATATCTTCTACCAAACTGGGAAACAAAAGGTGTTTTTGTTTCTCAGCATGCCACCTTTGTGAAAGGGAATTTCTTGTGAAGAAATTAGTGGTCATGAGGTAGAACTGGAAAGAGTTCAAGCTATACAAACTGCAGCTGATGATTCGGTAGAACCAGAGGATTCAATAGTTTCCAACGAACCTCAGCCTCTCCGCCGATCTGGTAGGGTTCCTCATCCACCTGAGAGATACTTCGGTTTCTCTATGACAGTGGGAGCGAGGATTGCATCAAGAGATGATGACCCAACTAGTTTCGAGCAGGCCGTCAGGAGTGGGGACTCTGTGAGAATGGCTGGATGCTTAGCGATCTGAGATGGAATCCTTATACACCAACAAAGTATGGACTTTGGCTGCTTTATCTGAAGGGTTAAATCCCCATCAGGAGCAAGTATATCTTGAGAAGATTACTTGGTGTACATGGAAAGGTTGAGACTTTCAAAGCTATGCATAAGTCCATCCAGATCCTACTTTCCACTGCTACATACCATGACTACGATATCTAGTGGTTGGGTGTCATGACTGCTTTTCTAAATGATGATTTGGAAGAGAGCATCTATAAGTACACAGCCAGAGGGCTTCGTAGACAGTGGGAGCAGCGGAAATGTGAGTATGATGTTTTATGTGATAAATCAGGCATCGCGGAGTTGGAACGTCTATTTTGATGTAGTAGTCAAAGAGTTTGACTTCATCAAAATGGTAGATGAACCTTATATATACAAAAAAGGTAGTAGAGAGTATGGTGGTGATCCTCGTAGAGTACGTGGATGACATACTCTTGATAGGGAATGAGTTTCCTATGCTACGCTCGGTCAATCTCCTCTTATCACAAAGATTCTCCATATAGGATCAAGGTGATACCTTCTAAATCCTAGATTATGGATATATGAGATAGATCTAATTGGATGTTAGGATTCTCACTAGTTGTAGTGAGATGGTATCAATCGATCCTGGGGAGAATCACTGGAAAGGTTCCAGGGTAATAAGGACGACTGAATGTCAGTCGCAGGCATTGTCTTTACCCTCAGTGGAGGGACGGTATGTTGGAAGAGTTCCAAGCTAGATACCGTGACTTACTAGACGATTAAAGGCAAGATACATCGTTACCAAGGATGCTACCAAAGAGGCAATCTGGACATATATATAAGTTCATGAGATGAACTTCGTTCCTGCCATTGTGTGACAATGGAGTTATGGATTATGCCTAGGAACCCCCGTCCCATCAGACATCCAGACATATTCTAAGACAGTATCACCTGATCATGGAGATGGTTGATCTCTAGGTAGATCGAGGTTAGGAGAATAGACTCAGAGGACAACAACGCGGATCCACTCACAAAGGCCTATTTCCCAGTAGAGACTTTTATGGGATGGTTGAGTGAGATACTTCAACCACAGCTTATTGTTGGGTATGAGATACTACAACAGATGTCCCTAGTGCAAGTAGGAGATTGTTAGTTATATGTATGCCCTAGAGGCCATTACTGTACATACGTTGTATATTGTAGTGTATGCTTGGACATATATAGGGAGGACTTTCTTGCTCGACATGATAGTATGCTATCTGGTTACTCTTTATCTTAACATGTACTCTGATTTTCTCTATGTTACATGTTGATAAAGCCCTTAGGATGAGTACTTGACTACCGGGACTATGATGAGGATCATACTAGTGGGGACAGTGTAGTCGCCAAGTACATCCTTCAAATGTTCCTAGTCGTGGGAGTACCACGACAGGGCATCGATACTCCAGAGTAGACTAGCGTATGCGCTTCTTGACCCATATGATGGGCAATAGATGATCCCATATCCATTGGTGTTTGACATCAGAGAAGGTATACGGGTGCTCAGTGGGGACTGGGTACACTGAACAGACTCGCCGAGAACTCCCAGATGGTATTATACCTCGCGTCAGATGGCAGTTCTCTGGTGACACTGGTACAGAGTAGTCTGTAGACCCAAAATCGTCATAGAGTCTTGTGTGATTCCCACTGTGCTTTGATTTCCATCATACCACGTCCAAGAGGGCGTGCAAAACGGTGGCTTTTGGGTACAGTCCCGAATCACATGGAGGCAATGAGCGATAGGAGGGGTTTCGTCTCTCCCGGTATAGGGAGTTAATGTTGCGCTGTGTTCGATTGGCTATAACTGGAAATCCCTGGCCAGGGTTGCTGAGATTTACTGGTAAGTGTTATCAGTAGTTTCTCGAACTGTTATGGACCTCATATCGACACGACTTATCAAGCTACTGGGTGTTGAAGTCAAAATTTGCACCCCGGTTGACCAAGTCAAAGTCAAGGTCAACCCCAGGCCAGGTGGGCCCAAGCCCAAGCAAGTGGGCCGATGCCCAGGTCGAGCCCGAACACGAAGCGTCCGGCCTTCCGCCATACCAAAATAAAAAAATCATATAACAAATAATTTTGATGTAATTTTTGTGCATGAATGTATGCAAAATAGGCATAAAGCCAATTTCTTGTAAGCTCATGGCTTATATGCAAAAAGAAATGGCACATGAGCCATGGGATGGGCAAAATGCCATTTTGCAAAGCCCAAGGGGCTATATGTAAATATGTAAGCCTAGAAAAGGCAACATGATGAAAATATCTAATATACAATTTTCATTCCCTCAAAAAAATTAGGGTTCTTTGTGCCTCCTGCTCCTTCTCCAAGGTTCTAAACCTTCTCATTTTTTTTGAATTAAATCCAGAGTTTGTTGGATTTAGTGCCCTCAGAGTCAATTATTGGATCACATCTGCGTGATTGCAATGATTGAGGGAGGACTTATCCCGGTAGGACAGTCTTACTCAAGATGATAGTATGCTATCTGGTTTACCTTTATCATCGTGTACTGCTTTAGGTGACCTGACAGGTCGCTATTACACGTTGATAGAGCCCCTAGGATTCTTGCTTGACTGCCAGCAGTATGAGGGCGATCATATACGTGAGAGCTGGTAATCTATAAGCACATCCTTAAAAGGTCCCTAGTCGTGGGAGTTTCGAGACAGGGCATCGATACTCCAGAGTAGACTAGTGTATACAGTCGAGACCCCGACGAGGGGCGATGGCCGGTCTCACAAGCCACTGGTATCAGTTGGTTCACCTAAGATATATACAGGTGCTCATTGGGTTATGAGTACACCGGACAGGACTCGCTGGGAACATGCTAGTTGGTCTTATACTTGACGTCAGATAGCAGTTCCCTGGTGACATATGTACAGGTTAGTTCATCGACCTGGGGATCGTCATTTGTCTCGTGTGAGTTCCCACTGTACTTTGATTACTACTCATGTGTACAGGTTTTAGTTGGGTACAGTCCCAAGCCACATGGAGGCAGTGAGCGGATCTGCAGGGGTTCGTCTCTTCCGGTATTGAGGGTGAGGTCGCGCTGTGTCTAGGAGAGCCAGTACATGAAAAGTCCTTGGCCAAGGCAGGAGATTTACTGGTAGGTATTCCAGTAGTATCTCAGGGTGTTCTGGGCTACACTCCGACACGACTTGTACCGCTTTTGGGGGTCTGACTTTTACCAACCCCCTAGGCCCGCCATGCGATGCTCATAGACGAACGGACCGGACTGTACGGATATTGTCACTGACAGGCTCAGTAGGGTGTCAGGATGAGTTCGCTCATCGACGTCCCTTTTGGTCAATAGCTGGTAGCCCGTCACGTATGGCTTATACCTCTGACGTGCTAGTGGTTAAATCCACAGCCATAGTATTGACGAGTCTTTAGAGTCCCCCACATTCAGTTGCTCAAGTTTTCGGGCGAAACGCTGTAGAGGCCGTATGGAGATATGGCAGGGTTCGATCAGATACGTGCGGTATTGCACGGATCAGGATCGGACGGTTAATACTAGCCGGCTTTGGTTTAAGCCGGATCCTAGTATAGTACAGTGTAGATTTTGTCTCATTGCATTTGTATTCGGTCGGAATACAAATACGGGTGTGTATGCACAGTAGCGGGGTTTTCCTGTAATTTATTACGGGATCAGGTTTTTGGAGTTGCCAGTTTGCTTTCCGTTTCGGCCATATTTCTTTGTATCTATCATTGGCCGAAGATTGGTGGAGGAGGGCTTATTTGCATTTGTGCAAATAAGCATTTGTGGAGGGTGGTCTTTGCATATTCTTGTGTCATGATAATTCTTCCACCCTTGACTTTCTTTAGTTCATGATGGCATGACTTTTGTAATGGTGATGGGTTATGATGGTTGATTTGGAGTGTTGAACTTGGTTTGTGATCATTGCTTATTATGATGGCCTTTTCTCTCTCTTGCATTATTCTTGTGCCTCTTTCATACACTCCCTCATTCTCTCACTCTCTTGCTGATGCCTAGGCCGGCCATGACAAGGGGCTGTCCCAAATTTTGGTGTGGGGAATTTTGTTCTTTTAGCTTCACAAAATCCATTTTAGCTCCATCTCCAAAACTCCATTCCTCCACCATCTCAAAAAGCAACTTCCTACAACCCCAAATGAGACATAGCACTATACTGTTCTACAGCAAATCTTGGGCACGTCGACTAGCCAACTTCGTGCCCGAGTTACCTCGGTATAGAGGTGGGAGCCCGTAAAAGAAGCCGGCGATGTGGTGCCCTTCCGGCGAGGAGGCGACGACCGGAGTTTCCGCGGGGAGATCGGGACGACGATGAGAAGACCGGAGGACTCGGATCACTCGGTATATCTCACTAACCCCTTCTCTAGTTAGCTAGGACTAGTTTAATGGCCCGATCCGGGTTTATAGTGCGCGGTAGTGCCGGTTCCATAAAAGTTTAAAGTAAATCACCGCTTCCGCATTCCGGCGTCGGATTGACGGTCGGGACGCCGCCGTGGACTTACAGTGGTATCAGAGCCTCGCCATTAACCTAGTCTAGCTTGGTCTAAAGTGTTTACAAGTTCGATCGATCGAATTTTCAAAAACCGCATTTTCAATGCGCACCAGTTTCTGTCGAAATTTTTTTAGCTCCAAAAATTTTTCAGGTTGTTTCAGAATACTGTGCAGGAAATTCTAAGACATCTGTGAAAATTTGGTAGAGTGATACTGTAGAACCGCCGCGGAACCGTGGCCAAAACCCCCTTGGCACCGCGGTTCCGCCGCAGTTCAGTGAGTTCACTGCACCATTTTTCCACAGTGATCTTTTTACAGTGAAATTGGGGTTTTGGAATATTCTTTTTGGGTCCAGAATTTCTTTATGTGCTACAGTAGTGCTTGGGGCCCACTTGGTAACATTTGATCGATCGAATATTTTAAACACATTAGTTCACAGTATTTACATTATATCTGCGACCGCGAATGTCACTTGATCGGTAAATCCTGTCTAACTGCTATAGCCCGGTTAGACGGATTTGCGAACGTGACATTCACGTTGATATTCTGTGATTGTGCTGTGATGTTGTGGATTGGTCGTGGGGGATAGCCTGGATGCAAAGCTAGTACAGTTTTTGTTGTATTATGTACATTTGATATTGCGGGGCAAGCGTCCGACATGTGGACTGCCGTCACTGCCTGTTTGTATTATTCTTTTGGGGCACGACCAGATTGCGGTCGATGTAACCGTTGTATGTATATTTTACTTTTTGTACTAGGATTGCCCCAAGGAGGGGTGCACGGATAGCCGGGTTCTAGAGGGCAACAAGCCCGCATCTCATGGCATTGAGACGGAGGGGGCTTCACTCTAGAATTGACGGGCTATTCGCCGCACTCGTAGGGGGTACAGGTTGACCCAGGAGGGGTGCCCAAGTTACCAGATTCCGTGAAGTGCTGGGTCGTCCATTCACGTTGCTGAAGGGGCTGCCTCGCTTCAGGTTTTGGCGGGTAACTTGTCGCGCCCGTAGGGGTCTAGGATTTCATTGCACAGGCTATCCACACGACCAGGGGAACGTAGGGTTTCAGCGACTCTGTGAAACCCGGGGATCCCAGATATCTGTATTGTTCTGTGATACTGTACATTTCTGTGATGTTGCATTTTATCACGCCTTGAGCGAAATATTATATATTGATATATATACTAGTAGATGTTGTATATGTTTTGCATCCGCGCTAGTCCAGTCCCCGCTCTGTCGTTAGTTAGCTAACCTAACGGGTAATGACGGGACCCAGTGGCGAATGCGGATGGCATATACGTACATCATTATTTTCGTTCTTTATTGGTGTGATCAATTGATGGGACTGCGTTGATTCGGATCAATGCATGTTAAAAACAAACCTAATCTGATGTTCTTGGAACATTTTTTCAAAAAGCTGCTATTGCAAGGACGTTCACTTTTGTTTTGCACAGTGGTATTCAGTTGGAATATCCTGCTCCTCAGTCGACGAGGCAAGGGCCGAGATCCCTTCACCGGGAGTGACCCCTTGGACAAAAGTTTGCGTCAGGGCAATAACTTCACTATAGCCGATTACTTTTTCTTTGCATCATGGTATTCAGTTGGAATATCCTGCACCTCATTCCACGGGGAAAGAGCCGAGATCCCTTCACCGGGAGTGACCTCTTTAGCAAAGGTTTTCGTCACTATATTTTTATAAAGCTATCCAGTTCCTTCAACGATATCAAGTTCATTACGTTAAAGGTTTTCGCCAGAAACCATTCGTAGCCCTCCGTCGTTTCATATGGGTAGTCAATAGTATTCAAGCTGTGTTTGTTGGCCAAAGTCAAGACACAGTGTTTGGTAGCTGTTGGGTATTCATATGTAGCATAGATAGATGCGTTGGTTTGGGACAGTCGTACTATCTTGTTGGCCAAAGTCAAGGGTATGTACGGGTGGATTCAAATTAACCTGGAGAATGACGGGTAGAACTTGACATGTGACTTATGATTTGTTGGCCAAAGTCAAGGTCATAAGAGCATGGGGCAAAAATCACATCGGGAGTTTCTAAAGAAACTGAAACTTGCCAGATATGCGCATACCTTCTGGAGTGTGATAACGTGAGCAAAGTACGTCATGTTATCATGCGATGATAGTTGGATCCCGATTCCCACTGATGAGTTGGTTTACTCCTCGGGTGATCCCGACTAATTCTTCTTTCGGGTTTGGAGAAGAATTTGAGGTTACAGTGGGAGGTTTCCTGATTAGATAAATTGGTAACCATTCTGATCTAGGATAGAGTGCACGCTGAGTGTTTCTTTCTCTCTCTCTTTGGTAGCGACCATTGACCTAACCCTAGACTATGACTCAGTGACCAAATTAACCGAACCTTCTTAAACACTGGCTTTTGGATTGTCAGAGTTGCAAACCTCATTGCCACTCCTACTTTTACCCTTTTCGCCAGGACACCCTGTATTACTACGAACGTCCACTTCCATTGGACAAAACCATCGTATGGTTAGATACGAACTCGAAGGAATTCATTCGAGGATGGTTTCCGGTTCTGGAGAAAACGAATATGACTATTCAGTTGTCTTTTCCTTTTACCTTCTCTCAAGTTGTGAGTACTCCTTGGTTTAAGAGATATTACACCTATTACGCAAATTGGATAGTCTTCTTCCAAACCATAGGCAGGTGCCGACCGGTAGGGAATGAAGAAAACCAATTAGCCTAAACTGTGTACAGAAGGTATTACGTAAAGACAAAGAAAGGGATTAGAAGGAGGGTAAAGTAAATTGCGACTGCTATTCACGACCAAACCAAATATTTCATTACCACTCCCACTTCACCTTTGTATTTCTCCAGGACACTCCGTATCACTACGAAGATCCACAGATATTTGGATACTCCATCGTATGGTTATATACGAACTCGAAAGGAACTTGTTCCAGTTCGGGGATGGATTCTGGTTCAGGAGAAATAAGAATAAGGTTTATTCAGTTGTCTTTTATCTTCACCTTCTCTCGCATTGCGAGTGCTCCTAGGATTAGGACAGTACACCCATTATGCTTATTGGATAGTCTTCTTCCAAACCATAGGCTGGTGCCGAACGGAAGGGAAGGAAGAAAACCATTTGGCCTAAAGGGGTGTACAGAAGGTAATGACTAAAGACATATGAAGGGATTTGGAGAGATGGCAAAGAAGTATACGGTTACAGTTGTGAATCTGGAAGAGGCATTACTAGGAATACCAGGATACCCCTACGAAACATTTCAATGTTTCAGTTTCACTGTGTAATGTTAAAGGAAAACTGATTTCCCAATTAGACACTTGCTCCAGGGTATGTATTTACCAGGTATGATTCTCACATCTGTATGGTTTTACAGATGATGAGTGGGAGTAAGTTATTGGGAATTAGGTGATCATCCTCATTATATCGGAATTCGTTGTAATTGGTGATATTTGAGGAAGTCACCTGGGTTGTTTGCCGGACGGCAAATATTTGGTTTTGAATATCCGTTCTAATGCACCAGTTTCAAATTGATATATCTGTACGTCTATTTTTATAGAGTGAGATATACCTTTTTGAAATTATGTCTATGACATTTACCTATATCAGTGGATGGTTAGGTAAGGAGCATTAAACAGCGGCGTAATTCTTCTTAACCATAAATACAGTTTTCAACCTACAACACACAGGGAGTGAGTTTTTAGACTCAAGGGACTTGTACAGAGTATTGTATAGTGTCCATTGAGGACAAAGGGGTTGGTTCTCGTACTATATTCAGTTTACTTATGACTTCTCTAGTTTTTAGACAGGTGTTTCGTAGAAACGCAAGGTCCGAATTTTGAGAAGTTATAGGTATTTGAATAAAGTAGAGAACCAGGTGTTGCAAGTATCGGGATTCTTCAAGGTGATCGAAGATGTAGATACTTGTGTAGGGTATTCAGTTGATAGTAATGATTAAGAGAACTTGTTTCTCTTTCAGATTACTCATAATTGGAAGCATTCCTAAGTTGAGTAACGCTGATCGGCCTCTTTCCATTTAGTTGACATGCACTGGAGGCAGCTGCATGATTTGAATCTGGTTCAATTAAATCAGTGCCTCTGTTTCTATATTGGATATAGAACAGTTCACATCTTGACATTGTTAAGGTACGGGGAGTTGTCCAGCTTATGCTTAAAACCAGACTCTGGATGACTCAAGGCACGTTTCCGTAATGGCTGTTTGTGGGTTGACCCGGGCTATGACGAGGGTTGATTTTCTACCATCTGGAAGATCAATAGTGATATTGTTCTTGACTCGCCACAGTTTTAATAAAAATGGATTTTTTCAGAAAACAGTAGTGGGAGTATGGTAGAACGGGAAGCGATTCCAGAACCACAAACGATTACTGAAGATTTGATAGGAACCTAAAGATTCAATCTTGTTTGACATTCCATTGGCCACTCCGCAGATACGGTGGGTAACCTCAGGCACCCGAGAGGTACTCCGGTAGCCTCAAGGACAGTGATAGGGAGGTTCTTGTTTACCCAGACTTGCCATTGCTGTTGTTCCAGACTGTGAGACCCGGCAGGAGGATGAGTATAGCGTCGTTCTGAACTAGCTTTAGAAGTGTACGTCTATATGACTCTGCCAGAGGGTTGTCGTAGTCAGTGGGAGCAGCGGAAGCATTGGTGGACAAGTGGCTTGTGTCTATTTATAGACTAAAGCAGATGTAGCGGAGATAGATCATCTATTTCTGATATGACAGTCATAGGTTTGACTTCATCAGAATAGGGGACGGATCTGTTAAGAAGGTAGTAGGGTGTGATGTCCTGGTATTTGGATGACATACACAGAGTAGGAAGTGACATTCCTATACTACGATCGGTTATACTTTGGTCGTCACACAGTGGTTTCTCCACATGGGACTTGGACATTATATCAGACATACTGGTTACTAGATCTATGGTTTTAGATCTAGATTTGGGTGGTTTCCCAATTAAGGGTACTTAGACAACATTCTAAGAGTATTTAGAATGGACGACTCCAGGCATGGTGGTGTACCTGCAGGTGATGGAGTCACCCTCTCTAAAGGTGTCTTACAGACTAAAGGGGAAAGGGATGCGCATGATTGGCAGATCACTTGCTTAGGCAATTGAGTTAATCATGAGATGTCAAGTACCACACCAGATGTTGTTTTTGCGGTAGGTGCAATAAGTTGATATTGATCCAATCCTGGAGAAACAGTCGGAAGCAGTTTTAGAACATAAGTGGATGTTCTAGGGATATGATAACGACAGCCTCATTCGGGAGATAGTTATCATTCCAGGCTTCCAAGGTGACCTGGACGACAAGGAGGTTGTCAGAGTTATAGTTTTCCTTCTGGAGAGGGGCAGTATTTTGGACAGGTGGTCCAAGGCAATACTGAGGGAGGCATGGCGCAGGATACTGATTAAGTTCAGTTGACGATACAGTCTAAGAAGTTTGGATTTGGAGTTTATTTATGAGCTAGGTCCCATCAGACATCCAGACACATTCTAAGATAGGTATTGCTCATTTCGGGGGATGGCTTTCTCCGTGAACTTGAGATATAGAGAGACATAGAAAGAAACATCAAAGCGGATCCACTCACTGAGGCTATTCCTCAAACGCAATAGTTTCGCAAACGAGCTTTGTGAGACAGATTAGTAGAGGAGTTGGGTGTTCGGTATCACACGGGCTGTGAGTATGCGATATCGCAATAATTAGCCTTGAGTGCAAGTGGGAGATTGTTGGAGATAGTGCCCTCAGAGTCAATTATTGGATCACAGGCACGTGATTGCAATGATTGAGGGAGGACCTATCCCGATAGGACAGTCTTACTCAAGATGATAGTATGCTATCTGGTTTACCTTTATCATCGTGTACTGCTTTAGGTGACCTGACAGGTCGCTATTATACGTTGATAGAGCCCCTAGGATTCTTGCTTGACTGCCAGCAGTATGAGGGCGATCATATACGTGAGAGCTGGTAGTCTATAAGCACATCCTTAAAAGGTCCCTAGTCGTGGGAGTTTCGAGACAGGGCATCGATACTCCAGAGTAGACTAGTGTATACAGTCGAGACCCTGACGAGGGGCAGTGGCCGGTCTCACAAGCCACTGGTGTCAGTTGGTTCACCTAAGATGTATACAGGTGC
Organism: Agapanthus africanus; assembly: GCA_030015575.1. Lineage (NCBI taxonomy): Eukaryota > Viridiplantae > Streptophyta > Magnoliopsida > Asparagales > Amaryllidaceae > Agapanthus > Agapanthus africanus. Next base: position 65,846,832 of record CM057349.1, read on the forward strand.
TCATTGGGTTATGAGTACACCGGACAGGACTCGCTGGGAACATGCTAGTTGGTCTTATACCTGACGTCAGATAGCAGTTTCCTGGTGACATGTGTACAGGTTAGTTCATCGACCTGGGGATCGTCATTTGTCTCATGTCAGTTCCTACTGTACTTTGATTACTACCCTACCACGCTCAAAGGAGACGTGCAAACAGGTTTTAGTTGGGTACAGTCCCGAGCCACATGGAGGCAGTGAGCGGATCTGCAGGGGTTCGTCTCTCCCGGTATTGGGGGTGAGGTCGCGCTGTGTCTGGGAGAGCCAGTACATGAAAAGTCCTTGGCCAAGGTAGGAGATTTACCGGTAGGTATTCCAGTAGTATCTCAGGGTGTTCTGGGCTACACTCCGACACGACTTGTACCGCTTTTGGGGGTCTGACTTTTACCAACCCCTAGGCCCGCCATGCGATGCTCATAGACGAACGGACCGGACTGTACGGATATTGTCACTGATAGGCTCAGTAGGGTGTCAGGATGAGTTCGCTCATCGACGTCCCTTTTGGTCAATAGCTGGTAGCCCGTCACGTATGGCTTATACCTCTGACGTGCTAGTGGTTAAATCCACAGCCATATTATTGACGAGTCTTTAGAGTCCCCCACATTCAGTTGCTCAAGTTTTCGGGCGAAATGCTGTAGAGGCCGTATGGAGATATGGCAGGGTTCGATCAGATACGTGCGGTATTGCACGGATCAGGATCGGACGGTTAATATTAGCCGGCTTTGGTTTAAGCCGGATCCTAGTATAGTACAGTGTAGATTTTGTCTCATTGCATTTGTATTCGATCGGAATACAAATGCGGGTGTGTATGCACAGTAGCGGGGTTTTCCTGTAATTTATTACGGGATCAGGTTTTTGGAGTTGCCAGTTTGCTTTCCGTTTCGGCCATATTTCTTTGTATCTATCATTGGCCGAAGATTAGTGGAGGAGGGCTTATTTGCATTTGTGCAAATAAGCATTTGTGGAGGGTGGTCTTTGCATATTCTTGTGTCATGATAATTCTTCCACCCTTGACTTTCTTTAGTTCATGATGGCATGACTTTTGTAATGGTGATGGGTTATGATGGTTGATTTGGAGTGTTGAACTTGGTTTGTGATCATTGCTTATTATGATGGCCTTTTCTCTCTCTTGCATTATTCTTGTGGCTACCTCTTTCATACACTCCCTCATTCTCTCACTCTCTTGCTGATGCCTAGGCCGGCCATGACAAGCGGCTGTCCCAAATTTTGATGTGGGGAATTTTGTTCTTTTGGCTTCACAAAATCCATTTTAGCTCCATCTCCAAAACTCCATTCCTCCACCATCTCAAAAGGCAACTTCCTACAACCCCAAATGAGACATAGCACTACACTGTTCTACAGCAAATCTTGGGCACGTCGACTCGCCAACTTCATGCCTGAGTTGCCTCGGTATAGAGGTGGGAGCCCATAAAAGAAGCCGACGACGTGGTGCCCTTCCGGCGAGGAGGCGACGACCGGAATTTCCGCGGGGAGATCGGGACGACGACGAGGAGACCGGAGGACTCAGATCACTCGGTATATCTCACTAACCCCTTCTCTAGTTAGCTAGGACTAGTTTAATGGCCCGATCCGGGTTTATAGTGCGTGGTGGTGCCGGTTCTATAAAAGTTTAAAGTAAATCACCGCTTCCGCATTCCGGCGTCGGATTGACGGCCGGGGCGCCGCCGTGCACGTACAGAGCTTTACTCTTTCTTTTCCAAAACTAAGTAGTTTTCCACTACAAAACCCACAAAGGGGCACTCAGATCTCCCATCAGATCTCAAAAAGAAGAGATCATTAAAATCTCATACTTCTTGTTCTTCAAGACCCGGCCAATAGAGGATGAAGGAGGAGACCCATCTCTAAAAATCTCATCTGGGGAAGATCCGGAGCCAAAGGGAGAAACAAAGCAGCCCCATTTGATCACTTCTAAAACCTTTTAGGAGTTTAACTCCACAAATCGGGAGCACAGCTCCTAGTGCAGGGACCAAAGTCCCCTCTCTGTTTGACGCCCAGCGTCCAGCGCCCACAGCGCTTGCGCCCACGTGCCGAGCACGTGGTGTGCCCACGTGCCGACACGTAGTGCGCCCAGCGTGCTTGCGCTCACGTGCCGACACGTGGTGCACCCAGCGCCCAGGGCGCTTGCAACCGCGTGTCAAGCACGTGGTGCGCCCAGCGCCCAGGGCGCTTGCGCCCATGTGCCGAGCACGCGGTGCGCCCAGCGCCGAGGGTGCTTGCGCCCACGTGCCGACACGTGGTGCGCCCAGCGCCCAGGGCGCTTGCGCCCACGTACCGACACATGGTGCGCCCACCGTACCGACATGTGGTGCGCCCAGCGCCAGGGCGCTTGCGCCCACGTGCCGACACGTGGTGCGCCCAGCGCCCACGTGCCGAGCACGTGGTGCGCCCAGTGCCCACGTGCCGAGCACCTGGTGCGCCCAGCGCGCAGCGTGCTTGCGCCCACATGCCGACACGTGGCGTGCCCAGCGCCCACATGCCGAGCACGTGGCGCGCCCAGCGCCTAGCGCCTTGTGTGCTAGCGCCCAGCGCCTGCGTGCCCTGCACGCGAGGCATCCCCCCACGCATCCTTTGGATGCCCTTTCTCTTTACACACACACACACACACATACTCTACAACACCATCCCCCTCAAAAAAAATTTGGGCCAGGGCGCTGCCTCACACCCCGCAAGGAGGCTGCTAACCCTCTTGACCCCCAGCCAGCTATCCGGGTAGCGGGACCCCTGTAAAACTCTGCGGGGCCTCCGATATATCAAAAACCCCTTCAAAACACAGCACTGCATATTGAGTTCGCATGACCAGTTTAACCTGTCAATCGGAGGTTCTCTCGCTCTAAAGGCGAGGGGTAATTAACGGCAGCTTAGTCCGCGGCTGTCGGAGATTCGGATCCCCACATCAATAAACCCCAGCCTACCCTAGGCAGGGGGAATCTGTAATACGCCTGACAAGCGCGCGCGTATTCCCATCTCAATAGGGTGACGAAAAACACCCTACAGATTTTGGCATGTCCGGTGGGACCTATCTCTCCTCCCATATTTCGGGTTAAGCATTCATGCGAACTCAATCAATATACATATCGATATTTATACTAAAATAATGCCCTTTCATGTAGGTTTTCAAGCAATCACTTCTCAACGATGTCTCCAAATATGAACTCTGCTCCCATCTCATACACGATGAAGATGGATTCTAGGACAGTCCTCCCGGCCAGTCTTGGGCGACAGTGGGAGGAGTCGCTGCTACAGTTCGGCTCTATTCTGTTCGTGCCAGCTAACGCCATTCCAGCTCCTCAAGCTCCAGCAACAGACGGATCAGTCTCGAAAGGCAGGAGACCAAATGTGGTGATCTCGAGGGCGCCCCAACCCAAACGCAAGTCGGTGTCTTAACGACTTTCCTTGGCCCCAGCTAGGGGAAAGCCCATCAACACCAATAAAGCTACAACGCGTCTTGAGCAAGCTCCAGCGGCGTCTCTGACAACTGCTCGATTGGGTGTCTTCTCAAGCCTCCCTATCACTCAGCCTATGGCGGCTTCCCGAAGAGCAGAAGCCTGCCAAGCGCTCAAGGCAGAAAAGCTGAGGCAGAAGCGGCTCAGATACAGAGCCAACAAATGGGCGAGGGCTCTGGCCATATTAAAATTTATGAGTTTCCAAAGCCCGAACCGCTCCGCGAAATCAGCCGCCGAAGATAAATAGATGGCTGGGTATGCGGTCCACACTGTCTACATGGTCGGACATGAAGAAATGATCCCTCCTATGCTTCACATCCAGGGTGATGATGCAGTGGACGCTACCCAATATCGGCTCGATCTAAGTGATGAAGAGCCCGCTCCAGCCGATAAGCCAGAGGAGCCCGTGATTCCTGCGGAATTGAGCTCAGGCAATAAAGATGACCCGATTGTTATAGCTGGAACTACAGAACAAGCGTTATTCCGATGGCTTCAGAGGCAGCTTCAGGACTGGGATGAGAAGATGGCCAAGGTCCATTCTAAAGTTGACGAGCTGGCAAATGTTATGGCGGATCTCACGACCCAAGTCGTCCGATTGCAATTACAGCAAAATCAAATTTTGGTTCGTGAGCTGGGGATTGATATCCGGAAGCAGCCAACTGATATCCCTTTTAACCTAAGAGCGGAGCGCCTTCGCAAAAAACGGCCGCAATCAGCCTCCAGTCCCTCCAATACATACGCCGGGGGAGAATCGTCTCTGAAAGAGAAACTGGATAAGGTCTATTCCTTCAGAAGGGACAAAATCTGTAAAATATTCAAAGACGCCCTGAGGAACGGTCTACAACTGCCAGAGTCAAAAAGACCGTAAGAAGCGAATATGACCGACGACCCCAAATACCGCCCCTATCACAGATTGATAGGTCATGCCATTGAGGACTGCTTCGTCTTCAAAGATTGGGTCGAAAAGCAATACAAGACAGGAGAAATAGAACTGTCTAAAGGCGTGTTAACAAACAGTCCAGCTGCGACCGCCAATTTCATACAAACGGAGATCGAAGTTCTCCGTGAAACTGATTCTCTCAGACATCTGCCTTTCTCTGAAAAAAATCGACCACCACGTCATTAAACTGGGAACAATCGACCTCTAAGTCGTTAAACTGGGAATGTAAAAAAAATTGTAAATTCAAAAAAGGAATGTGTAAATAAATAAATAAAAATAAAAGCCGAAATGATGGGGCAACTCGCAATAAAAATCAGCGAGTAAATATAAAGATGAAAAATAAAGCCGAAATGATAGGGCAATCGCGACCTTCGCAATAAGAAAAGCTAAAATGATAGAGCAATCGCGGTAAAAAAAACAACAAAAACAAAAACAAAAACAAAACAAAAAAAACAACGGCGGATGATGAGTCGCTCCTGGTACCATATTCCGGTGCAGCGATGCAGACACCAACCAGAATCCAGTCTCCCAAAATTCTTCCGGCCCTACGGCCGGTCCCCAAATTGACTGCCGTATACAATCCACGGGCTCAAATAATTCTCATCATACCCATAACCCACCGCAATCACCAGTTACGCGGCTGGTCTCCGCCTTTGGAATTATGTTCTATTGAGAAGACCCACTCAATTGTCCTCACGATGCATGAGGAGAACAAACCTTTGTGGGATCCTTACGACTCATAAAGGAAAAACATACTTAGGAGTCCTCACGACTCCTAAGGAGAAAATACACCTGCGGGATCCTTACGACTCGTAGGGAGAAAATGCTTTTATGGGACCCTCACGGCCCATAAAATTGAAAAGCCTTAGGCGATATGGATCTAAACCTGTCTCCTAAGCCATCGCTCCCCAACCCCCAAGTGGCGAATGATGAGTCGCTCCTGGTACCATATTCCAGCGTAGCGATGCAGACGCCAACCAAATTCCAAATCTCATACCCCAACAGCGAATGATGAGTCGCTCCTGGTACCATATTCCAGTGCAGCGATGCAGACGCCGATAAAGTCCCGAAATTTTTTCCGGCCCTACGGTCTAGATCATACATCCTGCAAAACCGTATACAATCCACGGGCGTAAAACAATCCTAATCTCTCCCCAGTCCTACCGGTGAGACCATTCAAAGTCCCACAAAAAAAAATAGGTATGTCCACAAGCAAAATGGGCACGGATGAAAACCCGAAAGGGCTCCGTGAGTAAAAACAGCAGGACTGCTGGCGAGTTTGTGAAAACCCGAAAGGGCGCAAACTCGTGAAAAAAGAGATGAAATGCACTCACAAAGTCCTCTCGACTTTGTGAGGAGAAAATTCCCGCGTGAGATCCTTATGACTCACAAAGGAGCAACACACTTGGGGGTCCTCACGACTCCTAAGGAGAAAATACACCTACGGGATCCTTACGACCCGCATGGAGAAAATGCTTTGTGAGACCCTTACGGCTCACAAAATTAAAAAGTCTTAGGTGATAGGGACCTAAAACCTGTCTCATAAGCCATCGCTTCCTGATAAGCAAGTGCAAATGATAATTCGCTCCTGGTACCATATTCCTGTGTAGCGATACTAATGCCAAACAAAAAAAACCCAATTCCCAAGTCCTTCCGGGGCAAATGATGAGTTGCTCCTGGAATTATTCCAGTGCAGCAATGCAGATGCCAAACCAAAGCCGAAATCCTCAAATCCACTCATGGCAAATGATGATTCGCTCGTGGTACCATATTCCAGTATAGCGATGCCGATGTCAACCCAAATCAAATCAAACCAACGACCTCTGCGGCGGAGTCATGCTCCGTCCTAGAATTTGCCCCATATTGAAATCATGCTTCGCCTCGGGATATTTACCTTCCCTGCCGGAATTATGCTCCGCCTCGGAATCAAATCAACCAGCAACCTCCTCGTTAGAATTAAGCTCCGCCTCGGGATCAGAGCGTCGACCGTCCATGTCGTAAAAAGGGCAGTGCAGGCTTCCTACAAAGCAGGAACCAGATCACTCCGGGTCGGGGAAAAGTCTTCCACGGACACTCCGTCTCGGAAACGCGTCAAGCGTCGACCTTCCATGTCGTAAAAAGGGCTTGCAGGCTTCCTACAAAGCAGGAACCAGATCACTCCGGGCCGGGGAAAAGTCTACCACGGACACTCTGTCTCGGAGACGCGTCAAGCGTCGACCGTCCATGTCGCAAAAAGGGCAGTGCAGGCTTCCCACAAATCGGGAACCAAATCGCTCCGGATCAGAGCATCGACCGTCCATGTCGCAAAACGGGCAGTGCAGGCTTCCTAAAAAGTAGGAACCAGATCACTCCGGGTCAGGAAAAAGTCTTCTACGGACACTCCGTCTCGGAAACGCGTCAAGCGTCGACCGTCCATGTCGTAAAAAGGGCAGTGCAGGCTTCCTACAAAGCAGGAACCAGATCACTCCGGGTCGGGGAAAAGTCTTCCGCGGACACTTCGTCTCGGAAACGCGTCAAGCGTCGACCGTCCATGTCGTAAAAAGGGCAGTGCAGGCTTCCTACAAAGCAGGAACCAGATCACTCCGGGCCGGGGAAAAGTCTACCACGGACACTCCGTCTCGGAGACGCGTCAAGCGTCGACCGTCCATATCGCAAAAAGGGCAGTGCAGGCTTCCCACAAATCGGGAACCAAATCGCTACGGATCAGAGCGTCGACCGTCCATATCGCAAAACGGGCAATGCAGGCTTCCCACAAATCGGGAACCAAATTGCTCTGGATCAGAGCGTCGACTGTCCATGTGGCAAAACGGGCAGTGCAGGCTTCCCACAAATCGGGAACCATATCGCTCCGGATCAGAGCGTCGACCGTCCATGTCGCAAAAAGGGCAGTGCAGGCTTCCTACAAAGCAGGAACCAGATCACTCCGAGCCAGGAAAAAGTCTACCACGGACACTCCGTCTCGGAGACACATCAAGCGTCGACCGTCCATGTCGCAAAAAGGGCAGTGCAGGCTTCTTACAAAGCAGGAACCAGATCATTCCGGGCCAGGGAAACGTCTACCATGGACACTCCGTCTCGGAGACGCATCAAGCGTCGACCGTCCACGTCGTAAAAAGGGCAGTGCATCCCAAAAAGTGGGAACCAAGGGAAGTCGCCTCCATGTGAAAGAAGATCCATCAATTTCATGCACACGACTCACATATGTGGTGTGCATTTATTGATGGGGGCACTTTGTTGAAGTCAAAATTTGCACCCCGGTTGACCAAGTCAAAGTCAAGGTCAACCCCAGGCCTGGTGGGCCCAAGCCCAAGCAAGTGGGCCAATGCCCAGGTCGAGCTCGAACACGAAGTGTCCGGCCTTCCGCCATACCAAAATAAAAAAATCATGTAACAAATAATTTTAATGTAATTTTTGTGCATGAATGTATGCAAAATGGGCATAAAGCCAATTTCTTGTAAGCCCATGGCTTATGTGCAAAAAGAAATGGCACATGAGCCATAGGATGGGCAAAATGCCATTTTGCAAAGCCCAAGGGGCTATATGTAAATATGTAAGCCTATAAAAGACAACATGACGAAAATATCTAATATACAATTTTCATTCCCCGAAAAAAATTAGGGGTCTTTGTGCCTCCTGCTCCTTCTCCAAGGTTCTAAACCTTCTCATTTTTTTTTGAATTAAATCCAGAGTTTTACTCTTTCTTTTCCAAAACTAAGTAGTTTTCCACCACAAAACCCACAAAGGGGCACTCAGATCTCCTATCAGATCTCAAAAAGAAGATATCTTTAAAATCTCATACTTCTTGTTCTTCAAGACCCAGCCAATAGAGGAAGAAGGAGGAGACCCATCTCCAAAAATCTCATCTGGGGAAGATCCGGAGCCAAAGGGAGAAACAAAGCAACCCCCTTTGATCACTTTTAAAACCTTTTAGGAGTTTAACTCCACAAATCGGGAGTACAGCTCCCAGTGCAGGGACCAAAGTCCTCTCTCTGTTTGACGCCCAGCGTCCAGCGCCCAAAGCGCTTGCGTCCACGTGCCGACACGTGGTGCGCCCAGTGCCCAGGGCGCTTGCGCCCACGTGCCGAGCGCGCTTGCGCCCACGTGCCGAGCACGTGGTGCGCCCAGAGCCCACGTGCCGAGCACGTAGTGCGCTCAGCACCCAGCGCGCTTGCGACCATGTACCGACACGTGGTGCGCCCAGCGCCCAGGGCGCTTGCGACCATGTGCCGACACGTGGTGCGCCCAGCACCCAGCGCGCTTGCGCCCACGTGCCGAGCACGTGGTGCGCCCAGCACCCAGCGCGCTTGCGCCCACGTGCCGAGCACATGGTGCGCCCAGCGCCCAGCGTGCTTGCGCCCACGTGCCGACACGTGGCGTGCCCAGTGCCCAGGGCGCTTGTGCCCACGTGCCGAGCATGTGGCGCACCCAGTGCCCAGCGTGCTTGCGCCCACGTGCCGAGCACGTGGATAGCGGTACCCCCGTAAAAACTCTGCGGGGCCCCCGATATATCCAAATCCCCTTCAAAACACAGCACTGCACATTGAGTTCGCATGACCAGTTTAACCCGTCAATCGGAGGTTCCCTCGCTCCAAAGGCGAGGGGTAATTAACGGCAGCTTAGTCCGCGGCTGCCGGGGATTCGGATTCCCACAATCAATAAACCCCAGCCTACCCTAGGCAGGGGGAATCTGTAATGCGCCTGACAAGTGCACGCATATTCCCATCTCAATGGGGTGACGAAAAATACCCTACACTGGGGTCTGACGTTTACCACCCCTAGGTGAGATATGCGACATATCAGACGAAGAGACCGGACTGTACGGGAGTGTTACTGGTTGGATTCGCGGGAGAATGTACAGGCTTGCTTGTTGATCTTCTGATTGCTCAATACCTGGGTGGCTGTTACGTTTAGCTGACCGCTTGCAACTTGTGGGTGTTTGATATGATCATCACCTACTGCCGGCGTATTGACGATTCTTTAAAGTCCTACACAGAGGTTTCCTGGCTCAGGCAAAACGGAGTAGGAACACATATATGATATGTGCGGAACTGATAACAATATGTGTATGTGATACCGTATTAGATTCTCGCGATATGAGATATCGGCCGGGTATATGTGATATAGCCGGGTCATCGGATCAAGTGTTGATTCGATGAACTGATACAGATTATATTAGTCGGTTATTTGTGAAATAGCCGGATTATCGGATCAAGTGTTGATTCGATAATTTAATATATAATTATATATTTGATATATTAAATTACATTAACTAATATAAGTTCACTTAAAGATTCTTTTTCTCATTCGGGTAATGCATTGATATATGTTAATTGTATTATTTTATTTTGTTGCAATAAATATTGTATATGTGATATATAATATTGTAACAAGTTATGATTACTAATGCAACATGATTTGTGGAGATTAAATATGATTAGGGTTTGATTTGGGTTAGCACTTTCATGAAGCTTCTAGAAGCTTTATGTTTTGTTTTAAGCAAAGATATTTTGTTATGATATTTTGAAGATATTTTCTTAACCCAACCCAAACCCTTTACCATGGTTTATTCTCTATAATGGTTAAGTCTTTTGTTTCTTAACCAAGGGTTGATTTGTAACCATAACTAATGATTTCATTATTCATCACAAAGTGATTTCTTCTTCTTCTTCTTTTGAGAAAAGCTTTCTAGCTTTTTCTAATATGATGAAAATGAGTGAGAAATTGAAAACAAATGAGAGATAAATTCCTACTTCATCATCCTCATCTATTCTATCTGCTTAGATTAGAGTGTTTGCTTTGTTAATACTTGATTAGCAAAGCTAAAGCTTGGGTTTGAGTTTTTTCAAGGTAGATCATCTCAGTTATTGAAGATCGGAAGCAAGCTTACATCTTTCTCTTCATGGAGCCTCTCTTGAGTCCGGGTACTCGATGATCGCAGCGAAGGGACCTCAACACGGAGCTTTAGAAGTGAAGGAACGGACTACAAAGGTTGTAATCCATAACTCTTAGAAGTAAAGTTGTTTACTTGCTTAGTTTCTCCTAATCTCTAGTCTAAGATCTTGGTTAGGGTTGCTCGGCACATGAAAATTTTGATTTTGGCATGGTTGATGCCTTGTAGAACCTTGTTCTAGTGCCTAGTAACCCTACACGCACCACGTAGCGTGTCAGGCGCTTTGCGCCAGCTAAAGAGCGCATTGCGCTTCTGTCGGGTAGCGCACACGAAAAGGACACGTGTCGCGCTTAGCGCTAAGCGCTAGTTTATTAGCACATTGCGCTTTTAATTTATGAGCGCGTTGCGCTATTCTGTTGGCGCGCCAGTGAGTGACATGTGGCGCGCTTGGCGCTGAGCGCCAGTCCATGAGCGCAGTGCGCTGCTTCAGAAGCGCAAAGCGCAGATTGTGTCTTTAATTGACACGTGACATGTTTTGGCGCTGAGCGCCGGTCTAAAAAGCGCAAAAGCGCAATTCATGAGTGCAAGGCACTTTCTAATAGCGCAAAGCGCATTTGATCAGATTTAAAATCAAAGAAAAAATTTATGTTCTTCTTAAAGAAGGCCTTGCCTCAAGATCCAAGAACAAAAGTTCTTGTTTTTATTAAAAAAAAAGGACTCTGCCTTTGTAGATCAAGGATCCGTGAATGAAGTAAATACTTCTTTTATTTTCTTTTTTATTAGATCTTTTGATCTTTTTCTTTTTATCAAAGACCTTGGTCTTTTATAGATCTATGATCTTTTTAGAAGATAGTTCTTCTTTTTACGAGATGATTTCATCTCTGTGGTTCAAGAACTAGTTCTTTATCTTGAAGATGAAGAAATGATCTTCTTTTGCTAAAGGCTTGCCTTTCTTTCTCTTTGAGTTTTCTCAAAATTTGCAGAGGGTTTTCTCTTTTTTTTATATATCAGACTTGAAGTCTTGGGGCCTTTATATAGGGCCAAATGATTTGTTGAATCAGTTTTAAGAGATTTTTCTCTGATTAATTTGGAAATATTTCCCACCGTTGGATCTTTGATCCTAAGGCTTCTGTTTTACAGAAGATAATCTTCTTGTTTTAATAGGATTGGAAAGATCTTTCCATAACAGAATTTAGTTCTGATTAATTAATAATTTATTATTAGTAGATCTTTTGATCTAATGGTGGGGGATTTTTAATTCCAGCACCGGCGCATCTTGCGCTAGCGCACCCACGCTCGACACGTGGCGCGCAGTGCAGAGCACAATGCAACTGCGCTAGCGCACCCGTGTTTGACACGTGGCACGCAGCGCAGAGCGCAGCGCAACTGCCCTAGCGCATCCGTGCAGCGCAACTGCGCTAGCGCATCTGTGTTTGACACGTGGCGCGCAGCACAGAGCGCTGGATCTGAAGCGTTTCTTCAACTTTTAGTTTTGAAATTTTAAAACTGAGCTTTGCTCTGATTGGGGTGCGCTGTCTAGGGCGCAGCACACCTGGCGCTAGCACGTCTGCGTTTGACATGTGGCGCGCAGCGCGCAGAATCTGAAGCGTTGCTTCAATTTAAATTTTGAATTTTGAAACAGAACCTTGCTCTGATTGGGGGAAACAAAGTTCATTACACAAAATGTTTTCTTAAAAAGCTGTCATAACCCTCCGTCATTTTAGGAAGTAGAATACGTAGTATTCGTGCTACATTTGTTGACCATAGTTAAGGCGTAGTGTGCGGTGGCTAAGTGATGTCTTCCTACTATTAGTTATGTATATGCCCTAGAGGCCATTATTGTACATATGATGTATATTATAGTGGATGCTTAGATATATAGAGAGAGGACTTTCTTGCTCGATATGATAGTATGCTATCTGGTTGCTCTTTGTCTTAACATGTTGACTTGTATTGTGTTACTGTCTTACTCTCACATGTTGATAAAGCCCTTAGGATATGTACTTGACTACTAGGACTATGATGGAGATCATACTAGTGGGGCCAAGGTAGTCCTCAAGTACATCCTATAATTGTTCCTAGTTGAGAGTGTATCGAGATAGGGCATCGATACTTCAGAATAGACTAGCGTATACGCATCTTGACCCATATGATGAGCAATGGATGATCCCAAATCCATTGGTGTTTGACATCAAAGATGGTATACGGGTACTCAGTGGAGACTGGGTATACTGAACGGACTCGCCGAGAACTCCTAGATGGTATTATACCTATCGTCAGATAGCAGTTCTCTGGTGACACTAGTACAGGTTAGTCTGTAGACCAGAGATCGTTATAGAGTCTTGTGTGATTCCCACTGTGCTTTGATTTCCACCTCACCAGGTTCATGAGAACGTGCAAAACGGTGGCTTTTGGGTACAGTCCCGAATCACATGGAGGCAATGAGCGATAGGAGGGGTTTCGTCTCTCCCGGTATTGGGGGTTGATGTTGCGCTGTGTTCGATTGGCTATAACTGGAAGTCTCTGGTCAGGGCTGATATGGAGATCTATTGGTAAGTGTTATCAGTAGTTTCTCGACCCGTTATGAGCCTCACATCGACATGACTTATCGGTTACTGGGATCTGACGTTTACCACGCCTAGACTGGATATACGACATATCAGACGAAGAGACCGGACTGTATGGTAGTATTACTAATTGGATTCACAGGAGTGTACCCAGGTAGCTATTACGTTTAGCTGACCGCTTGCAGCTTGTGGGTGTTTGATATGATCATCACCTACTGCCGGCGTATTGACGAGTCTTTAGAGTCCTACACAGAGGTTTCCTGGATCAGGCAAAACGGAGTAGGAGCATATATGAGATATGTGCGGGACCGAGATTAATACGATATGTGATACCGTATTCTATTCTTGCGACTTATGACATTGGTTGGTTATATGTGATATAGCCGGATTATCGGATCAAGTGTTGATTCGATAAGTTGTTGCATTTCATATTAGTTGGTTATATGTCATATAGCCGGATTATTAAATCAAGTATTGATTTGATAAGTTAATGTATAGTTATATATTTGATACATTAAATTACATTAACTAATATATATTCACTTAAGTATTTCTTTTTCTCACATTAGGATACATTTAACATATATGTGATATATGTTTATTGTATTCTTTTCTTTTGTTACAAAATTATATATATATGTGATATGTATAATTGTAACATGCTAGGTTATACATGCTACTAGGGTTTATGAGATTCTCACCATGGCTAGGATTAAGGTTAGATATAATTATTTTAGTTAATTCTAAATTGTGGATTTTATGTTGAGATATTTTTATATGTTGACTAAGTCCACTTTTTAAATATTTCCTAAGATATTTGTTAACCTAACCTTTAACCCTAACTCATGGTTAAGTCTCTACGAGGGTTAAGCATGACATTCTTAACCCATGGTTGCATTTTCTAACCAAAATAATAATTCATTTCATCACTTGCTTCATCTTTTTCTTGCTCTCTCATTTTGCTTTCTAGCTTGTGATGAATTGATAAAATATTGTGAGAAAAAGAAAACTAAAGAGAGTAAAATTCCTACTTCATCATCCTCTTCTATACTAGCCATATAAATTAGTGTGTTAGCTTCACTAATCCCTAATTAGTGAAGAGATAGCTTGGGTTTGTGACACCTCAAAGTCGATCATCTTGGATAGTGAAGACTTCTGGCAAGGATGCATCATTCACTTCATGGAGCCTCTCTAGAGTCTAGGAGCTTGATGATCGCAGCGAAGGGACCATAAATTGGAGCTTATGAAGCGAAGGAACGGACTACAAAGGTTGTAATCCCTATCACTTAGAAGTAAAATTGTTTGCTTTATCGATTCCGTATGATTCTTTAGTTAAGAACCTAGGGTCAGGGTTATTTAGAACGGCAAAATTTGAATTTGGTATGGATGATACCACCCGAAACCTTGCTGCCGTGCTATACAACCCTACAGTGGTATCAGAGCCTAGCTAGAGAATTAGACGGATAGTGTAGGATTACGAAACCGAAACAATTTCGAAACACCCGAATCGAAACCCTACTTTCTGTTGAAATTTTCTGAGAGTCAAATTTTTTTAAACAGCCGCAGAATGTTGTATGAGATACAATATGAACACTGTGCAAAATTCAACCTCCCTCGCCTTTTTTGGGCCGGCCACAATGCTAGGGAAACCAGCGACCTCGACCATTTCAGGGGTTTTTGGGTTGAAATTTTTACAGTGTTCCCGTCTCTGGGGTTTGGTATTTCAGGTGTTGTTTGTTTTTGCTAAATTTGCATGTGATGTTATCTTTTTACAGAGGCAATTCGGAGTGTTTCATATTCGTAATTCAAGTTTGTTTTCGGATTAATTTAGACGGTGTTAAAAAGTTCGAACGGATATCAATAACTCACCTTTTCCCTTACTGGGAATTTTTCCAAGTGTTGGATTTTTCCTTAGTTTAAAACTTTCAGAAAATCATGCAAGCGATTCTGTGGACCCTCTAGAAGAACGAAACATTAACTCGATTATGTGACCGTCAGAACCGCCACTAAACCCTAGGGTTTGTGGTAGTTCAGCGGTACCACATGTGAGGCATTGGTTGACCCTTCTATGGCTGGTTCATAGGAACTGTGGCATGTTCTGGGACCTTTTGAATTCCGCTCAAGTGTTGAGCTATTTGGGAAATTTTGGGTGTTTGTTTATTCGATCGGAAAGTTTAATATTGTTTAGTTATCTGGAATGTGATATAATATGTGGAATTCATATAGTTAGGCATGAAATCCGCAATATGTGATATTTCGGGTTTATGATGTCTAAGGTGATTGTGGATTCCAAATGTTGTAGTTTTTCACTTTCTTTTTTGCGACCGTAAGTGTAATATGTGGTATATCGCCGGTTTCGTTGCTATACATCAACGACAATTGGGATACGCATATTTACTTACGTTAATGGGCGTCGAGCTCCTCAAGCCGAAAATGAGTATTTTGGTTTATAGTTTGCATCGAACACTAGTCCAGTGTTTAGTAATTGGTCGAAACTACATATTTACGCTACTATATAACAAAATAATCTACGTTATTGTCTAGCCTAGATATTAAAATAGCATGAATAATAAGAGATGGTTTTCTCTTGCCTGGAGGTGGCGGCGGCACTGCGGCGGCGACGATGGCGGTGGCACGGTCACGATGACGGTGACGAGATTGAGTGCTGCCGGGCTCTTCGGCGACTGCACAGGCAGTGGCCTGCAGTGGTGGCGTGGGTGCTGTGGCACGGCGGCATCGGGTGCAGAGGTTCTGCCGGCGGTGAGATCAGGCAGCTCTGGGGCTAGGAGCTTGGAGCGGTGAATCGGAGAGCTCCGACGATCGTGGACGCCGGGTGGTCGCGCTCGAGATGAAGGAGGAGGAGCTAGGGGGGTCGTCGGCTGCAAAAAGGGGAGCTCTGAGGATGGAAGGGTCGGCTTGGGGCTCAAAGGCGTCGGCGGTTGTCTGAGGTGGTTTCCGGCGATGTGGAGCTTAGGGTTGGGGTTAGGAAAATATTGGAGTGAACGGGAGAAAGAAGTATAGGGAGAACAAGGGGGTGAAGTAAAGAGGGAACGAGAGGTCGTCGGGGTTTTGGGCGAGTGGAATCATGGCCGTTGGGGAAGTGGGGACGTGGGGAAGATGGGTCGCGCGATGATGGTGCGAGAAAAGGGGAGCCGTTGGGGAGGGAGTGACACGAGCGGGGGAGGGGGGCAGTTGGACGTGGGCGCGATCGTCGCGACAATCTCGAGAGAGCTGTTGAGGATTAAGGGCGGGAAAGAATGAGCGAGGGAGGAAGAAGAAGTGGGGAGTGAGCGGGTCGGGTCGGATCGGGTCGGGTAGGTTAGGATTTGGGCTTTAGAGTTTAAGTTTAGGAAAATTTAGTTATAATATAAGTATAGTAGAATATATATATATATATATATATGAAAATAAATGGAATAAAAGAATCTGGAAAAAATATGGAAAAATTATATACGGAAACTGGGGATTTACAAAAAATAATCGCTTAAATCTATTGTTTGGTTATCTTCAAGTTTTGTAACGGTATTTCCAAATTCAAACCATTTTCGGTGTTTGGGTGAATGATGATGCTCGGTATTGGCGATCTCCAAGATCAGGACACGTGGCAGATGTCATGTCCCAGAGCTCAGAAGAAAGGGCCGCAGGGGTCGACCAAGCCACCCTGTATCCAACCTGCAAGCACAAGCTGGCTCACCTCAGAGCCCCTTGGAACTTGGCCTCCTCGGCCTCTAAGCTCACCCCGATCTGCCACAGGACCAAGATTCCTCGGCCCTCTCGCTCGTTCCCGAGCTCTCCAGCCGAAGCCATCTTCCTCGGTCCTCCAACCGACCGACCCCACCACTCACAGGCGTAACCGCCGCTCCGCAAATCTCGCCATGCGCAGATTCTCCGCCAGCAACATCCCACGTTCCACGCCATCACGATCCCCATTAATGGGCGATCCGCTTTTTACGCAGGCGTGACATCGGGAGCGTAACTGCCGGCGAGATTCTCGCGCCTGCTGCTGCGTGCTACCGCTACTATATAAACCCCCATCACAGAGGGGTCAAGTAATCTATTTTTATTGCACTTAGCCGTTACTCTGCTCGGATCTCGTACTAACTTGATCGTCGGAGGGTCCTCGGTGGTACCAAACCACCCCGAGACTTCTTTGCAGGTACTTGGCGTTAAACTCCTCAAATCACCAATCTCCTCAAAACCCATTGAGACCCGCACGCAACAGAAGATCACCTTCCAAATCCACCGGGAGATCGACGGAAGACAACATCTGAGGGAGACTCGAAAAGGACCTCCATCAGTTGGCGACGTCTGTGGGAACAACTCCACAAAAAAACAAAGTTGGCCTTCCGATCTCCATCCACATGGCGAGCGACCATCCTGAAGATCCAGGTACCAGCCGCCGCCTTCCCCTCACCAGAGGCGCGGATGAACTTCCCCCGGTGACCATCATCAACACCCTCGCCAGCCGAATAGATCGGCTACAGTCCCTCGTGGAGGCGCTCGTCCGCGTCCAGACGGCCGGGCCAGGGGCCTAGATCGCCGCTCCTCCGCCTCCAGAAGGCTCTGCCCTCGCGGCACGGCTAACCATCAGCAGGCTACAACCCCTGGCCATAGATCCCACGGGCCGATACTCCCTGAGGCCCACTGGGTGCCCCATGGCTCTACGCCAAGATCCGCCGCCAGAGCGCCCCGCCTCAAGCCTCCTCGCGACCCTTACCTCCCTGAGAAGATGTCGGTCACCTCGCCTGTCAACAGGCATGATCGACACCCCCTCCCTCGATGTGGTGGCACAGAGGGGGCTCACCACGACGGCTCGAGAGCCACCTCACCCGGGGATCTGTGGGACCTCATCGAGAGGAACCGGGGCCACGCCCAGACACAGGTCTCCCACAGAAGAGGCCAGAGATCACAAGGCACCGAATCCTCGGGGTACCGCGGCCGACTCGACGCAGAAGATCGAGAGCATGCGCCGGGAAGGTAACCTTTCGGGCGACGGGGCTAAGTACGCCACCGACTCGCTCACCAAGCCGTTTACCGAGGGACGGCTCGCTGTCCACGTATCCTCGCGCAACAATCCCCCGAAGGTCTCTCTGTTCGACGGGAAAACTGACCCCAAAGACCATTTGGATGCTTTCACCGCGGGGATGAGCTTCCAGGACTATTCCGACGTTGCCCAGTGCAGGGCCTTCCCAGCCACCCTCATCGGCTCTGGTCGGGACTGGTTTCGAGGACTCGATCCTCGCTCAATCTTGACCTTCGATGAGCTGGCTACTCAGTTCCTCGGCCACTTCGTTGGGAACCGTCGGCAGAAGCGCACGGTCGACTACCTCTTCACAATTAAGAGCGAGGACAAGGAGACGTTCAAGGCTTGCATCACCGGCTTCTACAACGCCCTCCTCGAGGTCCCCGAGCACCGGGATGAGACCGTCATCACGGCGCTCAGATCTGGTCTTAGGCACAAGGAGTGGTTGCGCTCCTCTGCGTTGGCACAGCCTAAGACCATGGCCGAGGTCAAGGCGTGGACCGAGCGTGAGGTTCAGCTGGAGTCTGAGGTGAACGTGAACCTCCTCCGAGCAGAACGGTCCGACCAGAAGAAGAGGGCTCGGGAAGAAAGGCCGGAGCGTCAGTGTTCCCCGCCGAAACACGGAGACGTGACCGCGCGGGTCCATCTCGCCTGAATTTCGGGGCAGATACTAATTGGTGCTATCCGTCCACCTCTCCGAAGATACCAAGTTGATTTATGGTACCGTGTATCGAAAGTTTAAACGGATGCGGCCGATGTAGCATACTTCATCAGATTCCCCCTCATTTGAGGGGTTTTTGATTGTGGGGACGCTCTTCCCTACAGGCGCAAGCTCCTGCAGTTAATTACGCTACCGTATCGCGGTAATCACTTTCTCCTTCTCCAGATGGTTATTTCGTGTCGTGGATGTTTGTTTTGTTTTTGGTTGCCCGTGGATTGTATACAGAGACTAATTTATGTTGTCACCCGTAGGGTGTGGATTAGTCCAAATCCGTATTTTCTTAGATTTGGGTTTGGGGGTTGGGTTTAAGGATACGTTAGTCTCATTTGGGACTAAGATCAACTTAAACGTATGTTAAGGATACGTTAGTCTAATTTTTAGACTAAGATTAACTTAACAGGATCGTTTAGATCCAACAAGAGAGCAATTGGGCTTTATTGTTTAGTTTAGAGACATTGTGGTCGATTAGTTTAAGGACATTACGGTCCAATGTTAGTTTAAAGACATCGCGGTCGAAGGCTAAGGACATCATAGTCCGTGAGTTTAAAGAACTCACAGTCAAGGTTAAGGACATCATAGTCCGTGAGTTTAAAGACCTCACAGTCAAGGTTAAGGACATCATAGTACGTGAGTTTAAAGACCTCACAGTCAAGATTAAGGACATCATAGTCCGTGAGTTTAAAGACCTCACAGTCAAGGTTAAGGACATCATAGTCCATGGGTTTTAAAGGACCCCACAGTCCGTGGAATGTTTGGTTATCGGGACCCGTCACCTCTCTGAAGACGTTGAAGGATTACAATGACAAATATCAGAGGAGTAAAGAGATGTACCCTCAAACCGATATGAGTTGGTTGAAAGATCTGTAGTCCAATTTGGGGCTAAGATCTGTTAACATATTTATGAGCAGATGAGCTCAATTAATATGAGTTGAGGACTTATGGCCAATTTTGGGCCAAGTCCAATCAGGTTAAAATATTTAACATTTTATTTTGGGCTGTTGAGCCTTTATTTGGGCTTGGCCCTTTTAACAATGCTGAGCATTGATTTATATCTTGATAATGTTTTTGTCTTTTATTGAATGCAAAACATTCATCAGAGCTCTGGGCTTATTAAAGAACAATTTATGTTCTGTCAGCACAACACGTGGTGCGCTAGGCGCTTTGCGCCAGTCAAAGATCACAGTACGCTTCTGACAAGTAGCGCATATGTAAGGGACACGTGTCACGCTCAGCGCTAGGCACCAGATGATGAGCGCATGATTCCAATTTATAAGCGCTGAGCGCTAATCCATGAGCGCATTGCGCTTTCAGTTTAGTGGCGCATACGTGAGTGACACGTGGTGCGCTTGGCGCTGAGAGCCAGCCCATGAGCGCAGTGCGCTATTTCAAGAGCGTAAAGCGCTAGTGGTTAATTGGCGCACACGTGATTGACACGTGGCGCATTTGGCGTTAAGCGCCAGTCCAGAGAGCGCAGAGGCGCAGTTCAAGAGCGCAAATCGCATTTGATCAATTTTATGATCTGGGAAACAAATTTATGTTCTTTTAAAATATACTTTTTCTCAAGATCTAAGAACAACAGTTCTTATTTTGTATGAGATATTTCCAATCTCTTATGTTGATGAAAGACTTTGCCTTTATAGATCCATGATCTGTGAGAAGAATTATGTTCTTCTTCTTCTTATTTTATGATGAGATCTCTTGATCTTTTTGTGAAAAACCTTGGTCTTGTAGATCTATGATCTTTAAAGAAGTAAATTCTTCTTTTTATGAGATGATTTCATCTCTATGTTCATCATTATCATTTTTACTTTGAAGAAAGATCTTCTTACAAGAGCTTGCTCTTTATCTTTGAGTTTCTCAAAGTTTATAGGGGGTTTCTCTATATAAGACTTGAAGTCTTGGGGCCTTTATATAGGGCAAGCTGATTTGTTGAATCAGTTAAAGATATCTTTCTCTGATTGATTTGGGAATATTTCGCCACCATTGGATCTTTGATCTTAGGGCTTCTGTGTTACAGAAGGCAATCTTCTTGTTTTTAACAAGATTGATAAATCTTTCCATACAGAATTTATTCTGTCTTTTGGTAATTTTTATTTACCATTGGATCATTGATCCAACGGTGTTCTGATTTACAGAGCACAATCTTGTTGTTTGGAAAGATTTGAGAGATCTTTCCTTAACAGAATTTAATTCTGATCAATTAATGATTTATCATTATTATTAGATCTTTGATCTAACGGTGAGGAGCTTTTAGTTCTAGTGCTAGCGCACATGTGCTTTACACGTGGTGCGCTGCTTAGAGCGCAGCGCACCTAGCGCTAGCACACCCGTGTCTTACATGTGGTGCGCTGCTCAGAGCACAGCGCACCTAGCGCTAGCGCATCCGTGTCTTACACGTGGTGCATGTTAGTGTATATGCCTTAGGGGCCATTATTGTATCATACTAGTTTGTATATTACTTAATGGAAGCTTGGAATATTCACATGTATATAACAGTCTTGCTAAACATGGTAGTATGCTACTTGGTTTTTCTATCTTAATATGTGAGTATACGTATTCATAGAGCTCTTAGGATCTTGCTTGACTACCAGCGTTGTGATGGCAGTCAAACTAGTGGGGGCTGGGTAGTCTACAAGCACATCCTTTTTCAGGTCCCTAGTCGTAGGATTATCGAGACAGGGCATCGATACTCCGGAATAGACTAGTGTGTACGCTTCTCATCCCAGTTGGGGAGATGGTCTGTCCCACAGCCGTCAGTACGTCGTACTGGAGATAGTATACAGGTGCTCGTTGGGTTAAGGGTACACCGGACAGGACTCGCAGGGAACTGTTGGTTGGTTTTATACCAGTCGTCAGTTAACAGTTCCCAGGTAACATGAGTACAGCATAGTCCGCAGACTTGACACTGCTACTTCGCCTTGAGTGTGTCCCACTGTTCTTAGATTGCTACCCTACCACGGCTCAAAGGAGTCGTGCAAACAGGTAGCAGTTGGGTGCAGTCCTGAGCACTTGGAGGCAGTGGCGGTTAGACAGGATTCGTCTCTCCCGGTATTGGGAGTTGATATCGCGCTGTGTCAGAGAGCCATTACGCAAAGTCCCTGGCCAGGGCAAGCGAGATTTACTGGTAGGTTCCAGTAGTTTCTCAGGGTGTAATGGGCTTCACTCCGACACGACTTATACCGCTATTAGGGGACTGACGCTTGCCGCCCCCTAGGCCCGATATGCGATAGTCTTAGACGAACAGACCGGACTGTACGGAGATTATCACATCAGGCTCAGTAGGAGTTCGGATGGGTTTCCTCATCGGCCTTCTTTTCGACATCTACCTGGGGACCGTTACGTACAGCTAGTGCCGCTTACGGTCTGTGGTTAAACCCACTGCCAGCGTAGTAGTCGAGTCGTTAGAGTCCCACACAGAGAGTTTTCCTGCTTCAAGCGAAACGATATAGAGGTCGTATGGTTTTACGACAAGGGTTCGGACGCATACGTGTGTTTACGCACGTATGACATTCAGACAGTTTTTACTAGCCGGCTTTGGTTTAAGCCGGATTCTAGTATCGGGATATTGGATTTATACAGTCTAAAGTTTTTCCGTGTTTTCACGGATAGGAGGGGCGTTCTCGTAATTTCGCGAGAAGCTTCTAGAAGGATGGTGACTTGGGGGTTTAGGTGGCATAAGCATTAAATGAGATTAGTGACTCATTTGTGTGATTCATCCTTGTCATTAATGCATCATAAATGATTAATGACTCATGTAGATGAATCACTCATATGTATTTATGAAGCATGGTTGTTAAATCCTTTAGTTTATTTATTGGATAAATAATAATGCTTCATATATATCATGATAGATCATTATCTCATCCTAATTCTCATGCTCACCTTCTCTCTCCTCAAGCTCACTCTCTCTTCAAACCCTAATCCTACCACTCATGTGTTGAGACCAAGGATTAGAATAGACTAATCTATCCATAACCCAACTCTATATCACCTAGGTTACTTAGATTAGCACTTTAAGAAACCTAGTTACCTCAAGTTAGAGGTGAAGCTTGAAGTATAGCTCTCGGGTGGATCATCTACTACATAGAGAAGGCCGGAGAGGAGGTGGAGAACGAAAAGACGAAGGACACGGTTCATTAGGTATAATCACTTCACATAGTAGTTAACAACTTCTATGTTTCTTGTTAGTTATAGTTTAGCAAAGATTCTTCGGTTAGTCGATGTTTACGCAAAGAACAAGATCGTTTTTCATATTTCCGCCTCCCCGCAAGTCGTGGGATGTTGTACAACGACTTACAATGCGCTTCTTAGAGCGCAACTGTTTATATCATAATATTGCAGTTTATATTCCCCAATTCTTATTTGTTTTATAAATAAACTGGTGCTTTTGATGCATGTCTGCTGCATGTTACAGGATATAGGTTCTTGGAGCGAAAACGGTGAAAAAGACAAAAGATGATACAAAAAGATGGACTTTTGACCAACAAGTAGAAGGACCCTAGTCAAGCCTAGACAGAGAACAATTCACAAGTGTACAAGACAACGCATGGTCCGAAATGTCAAAGGAAACAGTTAAAAGACCGCTATAAGTTTCACTGAAGATCTGGAGAAGACCCAGAAGCCAAAGATAGAAAAGAACTATGGAAATAAAAAGCCCAATGTATACAGAACCAGCCCAGAAAATTTGGTAAATTGATCACACCAAAGGGCCGCGGAATCGCGGCCCTACCCCTACATTTGCAGCGGTTCCGCGGCCGCTTAGTGCCCGTGTCGGTGCGGATTTCGGGTGTCGGTGCGTCGGTGCGGGGGTTTGGATTTTACGTGGGCATATCTGTAAAAGCACATGCGCGAGAATCTGTAACCCTAGTTTTACCTGTTTGCTTATAAATTGTAATCAGAAATTGTAAAACCCTATGCCTCTTTTCATTTCACAAATTCAGACATGTACTGCATTATTGTTTGGAGAGAGCCATCAATAAAAATTAGTAAGTTACTTTTAAATTCTTTGCTTTAATTCTTTTTTTAATTTAGAATGTCTTTTAATCCCCTAATGAGCGAGTAATCTCCTCGCTTGTTAGGGTTAGCCTTAGGGAAAGGTTTGAGAGATGAGATCTCTCACCCCTTTCATGCCCCTTCACAACTAAGAATTAGAACTCCATGCATACACGCACACACCGCTCCCTACGGCACCTTATCCCTCAAGGTAACGGTGACACCGTAGTATAAAGGACCGGTTGCGTGTGTTTTCCATGGAGGTTAGGGTAAGGATTGATAAAGGAAGGACAAGAATCTAGAGGAAGGAATATCTTCCCAAAAGATTCTAATCCACTTTATTGGTAATTACCATAACATCTAATAGATCTAAAATAAGGCATTGAAAGCGGTGAGGAAACCTTTAATCTCCCAACTTCCCCTAAGCCTAACCCTAACAAGACTTTAAATTAGATTAATTTAGTTTATTGATAGATCTAGGTTTTTTTTAGATTTAATAAATCAATCCAAATAACATTTGGAATCAACTCGTAAAATCACGTAAGAAAATTACACATCTCTGTGGATCGACCCATATTCACCGGCTAGCTGCAAAGCGACGCCGTTTCTGATTACGGTTAACATAATTTTTGAACAAATCAAATGGCGCCGTTGCCGGGGATGGCGTAAAATTTCTTTTGTGTGATTTCGGGTTGATATAAATTTTAAAAATTATAAAAATCTGAAAATATAAAAAAAAAAGTACAAAAATTTTTATCAATTTTTATCTGTTTGAAGGGTTTATTGTTTGAATCTTGCAGGAACAGCGAAGCATCGGGGGATCTGGAATTTTAAAGAGGGCAAACCAGGAAAAATCATATCAGAACAGAGGAGAAATATAACAACAGAGAGGTAGAAATTTTTTGGAGCTCTGAACCCACTTCCCGACCGCGGAACCGCGGCCCGGGAGCACCCCAGACCGCGAACCCGCGGCGCTTTAGCCACTTCAGGTCCTCAATTTTGCATGGTTAGATCTCTCATTCTCCCCTCTGCAACCTCCATATATCTTTCTGTGAAAACTTTCTGCAGGGTTTCTTTGCGCTAAAAAATTCTTCTTCCCCCTTCTAAATAACAGATTTTCTGCAGGTTTCTTTGCGCCGCGCTAAAAATTTGATTGCAAGTGAATTTATTGTTTTGCATAATTTAATCGGACTTTAAGGGGCTAATTGACCAAACTCAGATTGGGTGGGGATTTCATCACCCTTCCCAGGACCCCAGAACTCACCTTAAAGCATTTTGCATCGACCACAATTAATTAAAAAATATTAGACTCAGCCTTAAGGACGTCGAGCTCAATCGGAAAAGTACTAGTATAGGCATCGACCGTTTATCCTAACCTGACTTTGCGGTGTCTAGGCAAGTGTGTCTAGACTAGTGGTTATTAATTAGGCCCACTACTGTGGTTCCTTCCCACTTACCTGGCACTTACCTGGCCGCAATTGGCGGTGAAGAGGCGGTTTGAGGTCCTATTTCTAGCCCTAGTTAGGAGCTGTCTAGCAGACCTAGGTGACCCTAGATCTAGGCCTGATTGTGCATGTGTGGTTGATACATTTGTGTCACAAGTTCCTTTTCAAAAATCTCTTTGCAAAACTCTCACATATATATAAAAAAAAGAAAGAAAGAAAAATCTTTTCAAAACTTGCAACTTGTCGCTAAAGAAAACTTGCATCTCACTTCCACCACTTCTTTTCATTGACGTTATCTTACCTCCACATTCTGTTTTTCAATTTTTTTTTCTGACTACACTACCCCTTTAGTGTATGTCACTTTGGACTAGGGATACTAACGCCCGATTAGTCCGTGTTTCGTTGGTACCGACCGACGAACCCTTCGACACCGAAGTCGACATTCCGTCCACTTTCTTACCTACACCTTCAAATTCTTCTTCCAAAGGCATGTCGGGATTCAACCCCAACGATACCTTACCGACGGGAATGATTCCACCTCTGTTAGGTGAGAATAACCCAAATCAACCGCCTGTTGAAGCGCCCGCACGAGTTGCGCTCCAGGATCTCTTTTACCCCGTCCGCACTTCTTTACCTACCTGTCTTTCACCCCCACCGGCAAATGGGGAAAATTTTGAAATAAAACCATATCTCATCAATATGCTGCCAAAATTTTATGGTTTGGAATCTGAAGATGCATATATCTTTATCAATAAATTCCAAAATGTGTGCGCTATGATGAAAACGACCCAATTAAGTGATAACGCTATAAAGCTAAGGGTCATTCCTTTTACCTTATGTGACCTAGCCGAGAAGTGGCTATACAGCACCGCATCACATTCCATTAGAAATTGGGACGAGTTTGTGAAAGCTTTTCTGAAAAAGTTCTATCCTCGTCACAAAACCGCTAGAATCCACAATGAAATAATACAATTTTCACAACTTCCTTCCGAACCATTTTGGAAGTGCTTCGAGAGATTTAAAGACCTACTCGTTCAATGCCCTCATCATGGGATCGAAAGTTGGCAACTTTGCCAAACATTATACGAGGGATTGAACCCGGGAACGAAGCAGTTGCTAGAAACTATTTGTCAAGGTCACTTTCTAACCAAATCTAGTGAGGAAGCATGGCAGTTTCTCGAGGATCTTAGTGAACAAACAATTCAGTGGGAGAGCACAAAGACCACCTCATCTTCTTTTATTGGTCAATCTAGGGCAGGCATACATCAAGTAGATATGTCAATTGCTATGAAGGCCGAGATGGCCGCACTTATGAAAAAGCTAGAAGCCATTGAGACCAAAATCTCATCGCCTTCTCCTGCCCCTGCTTTACCCCCACGAACTGTTTGTGCTTGTTGTTCAGATCCATCACACCTTACCGAAGAGTGTCCTTACAATCTACCTATTCAAGGACAAGATCAAGTTAATGCTGCCTTTCAGCAACGACAAAGAAATGATCCTTACTCTTCGACCTACAATCTGGGTTGGAGTAGCCACCCAAATTTTGCTTGGAATCAAAATCAGCAACTCCAAGGAAACAACAACTTTCAAAGGCCTCCTCCACAACAACAAGCGCCCCAACAAACTCAAAACCAGCAACCTTTCCAATAACAACCTTATACAAATCAAACGAACAATTTGGTTCAACCAAATGATGATAAGGTTATCTCGCTAGAAAAAAGTCTAGATGCATTTTTCAAGCAATCTACAGAATCTGCAGCAAGATTTGAAAATTATGTTCAATCTTTGATGCATAACAATGCTTCACACGATCAAAGTATCAAATCTATTGAGGCACAAATTGCACAATTAACTGCTGCGTTGAGCGAGAGAGAAAAGGGAAAGCTTCCATCTCAACCATTGCCAAATCCCGGTCACACACAAAACGCATATCACAATCACAATGTAAATGCGGTGACCACGTTGAGATCCGGAAGAGTGTTGCAGAATAATGTGGGTATTAGTGATGACATCCCCGCCGGTGGTTCTTCTTCTTCTTCTTCTCCATTGTCATCTTCTCCTTCTTCTCCTCCTGCTTCTTCACCCTCATCTTCTCCGCTAGAGCCTATTCTCCATTCTTCAAAAGGCTCTTCTTCTTCTAATCCGAACGGACCCACACTGGGATCCGTTCCTACTCCACATTCTACTTCACAGACATTTGACTCAACAAAATTTCAAAATGCTCCATTTCCAAACAGGTTGAGTCCCAATAAACCAACTGCACCAATTTAGAAGATTGTGCAGTTATTTAAGCAGGTTAGCATAAATATACCTCTCTTGGATGCAATCCAACAAGTCCCTTCATACGCGAAAATCTTAAAGGGCTTATGCACCTCGAAGAGAAAGTCATCTCAAATACCTAAGAAAGTGCTAGTGGCTAGTGCAGTGAGCAATGCTATTAACCAACCTCAACCCTTACCCCAAAAACGAAAGGACCCCGGCTGTCCTACGATTTCAATCATAATTGGGGATAAGAAAATTAATCGAGCACTTTTAGATCTTGGGTCTAGTGTTAACATGCTTCCCTACTCCGTATACGAACAATTAAGGGTTGGAGAGTTGAAACCCATTCTTTGTACTCTCCAAATGGCTGATCGATCAATCACCCATCCAAGGGGTGAGCTAGAGGATGTGTTGATCAAAGTTGGGGAGTTCATATTCCCCGTTGATTTTATTGTTATGGACACACAACCTGTTGCTAACTCACGGAACCAAATTCCGGTGATCCTCGGTCGACCATTTTTGGCCACTTCCAATGCTGTAATAAACTGTAGCAATGACTCCATGGCTCTATCCTTCGGGAAGACGTCTAGTGAGTTCAATATTTATAAGTTAGGGAGTCTGCCCCCCGTGCCTAAAACTAGTACACGAGAAGTTTGCTCTATTCACGAAATCACGCAGGAGGACTGCGAGCTTGAAAGATTTTTATTTGATGAAGACAGTTTTGACGCCACTAGTACGTCTCTCCTTGAGCCTACCACCGTTGACACAACCGATATTGATTATGAATGTTTCACTTTTTCGGATGACGACGACTCACGGCCCGAATATGAGTCTTTTGAATTTTTGGATGAGTTAGTTGAACCATCCGAATCGGTTGTTTGCAGTGATTTCGAACCTGTGTTGGAGTCCTTTGAGTTCGAGGTAGATTCCGCAATGATTCTTTCGCCTCCGAAACTCGAGCTCATGTCCTTACCCGCCTCACCTTAAATATGCTTACATAGGTAAGAATGAGACTTTTCCCATTATAATATCAACCTCTCTAGCCTTCGAGCAAGAGAACGCTATTTTAAAGGTCTTACAAGATAGGCGGCAAGTTTTCGGTTGGACTATGACGGACATCGAGGAGATCAGTTCCCTTATAATTGAATATCATATGCAATTGATGGATGATGCCAAGTCAATAGAGGACCCACAGGAACATTTGGGGGGTATTGTGGTGAGTCAACCTCATCCTTTAGAAGTTGAACCACCCCCATTTCTTTTAATAAGCTATGAGAATGCCAATATTCCACTGATTGCTGATCATTCACATTCTCATTTTGATTCATCACCACCTCCTGTATATTCACCTCCACACCTTCCATACCACCACTTCTATCTTCCCCAATTCTTTTTGGATCGCTATAACTTATTCTTCCACCAACCGATACTCTATACTGATAAATTTTTCAACTGGTTGGTGTTGACGTTTGGTCTATGCAAAGTTTGGCAGTAATGTCTAATATTGTTTAAATGAAGTTTGGGGGGGCCTTTCTGTATATATTTTTGTTTTTCTTAACAATAAAAAAATTATAAATAAATAAACAGGGAAGTGCCGGTATTTTGACCCTCTTGGTTTAGTATGAAGTGAGGACACTGTCAAGTTCAAGTTTGGGGGTATGCTCGGTACGTCTTCTTCCTTCGCATTCATTTGTACATATTTTTGCATTTGCATATTTATTTGAAAACCCATAAAAATTTCAAAAATTTCAAAAATTATAAAAATTATTGTATTCAATTTTGGCTTATTTGACTAGAGTTTGACAGATAGGTTAACTAGCTAGGAGCAACTAGATCTTAGACTTAGTAAATTAAAAACCCTAAAAATAACATTCCTTAAAGTTTAACGGTAGAAAGTATATGCCTTGTAGTTTATTTAGAAATAGGCAAATTTTGGGTTCACTTCTTGGGCTAAGTCGAGACAAGGAAAGAGTATTGATGTTCTTATTAGAGTATAAGTTTGAAAAATAGTTCCTAGCTTAAGTCTAGATTTTGAAAACATATACCCTACAAAATGCACAATCACGCACCTTGAAACTTGGAATAGTAGAAGAGACCTTGAAATGCTCTTGTCTAAAGTCCTTAGTACAATGAAAATAAAAGAAAAAAAAAAGTGAATAAAGAAAAAAAATGGACACTGGTTTTTGTGATTACTTAAGGCTGTGAAAAAATAGAAAAATATTTAGCGAGGGTGCTTCATCACCTAGTGCCTTAGACCAACTGGTTTGGGAGTCACTGCTAAAGCCTTGGGGGTTGCAAAACTAGGAAGTACGCTTTAATGTGCAAACACATTTTGTAATCGGTCGTTGGTACCTCAAGAAGTATTAACGGTCGCATGAAGGATGTGGAAGCAAAATTCAATTAAAAATTCACTAATCAATAAGTGCTTTGGATAATGGACGAGAGTACGATTGCTTGATTTGAATTTTCAAGTGTAGGGGTGATCTATACACACACGTGGGGATATGTGATTAGAGTTTAGATAAGAGAAAGGAATGAAGAATAGAACTTGTATCTCTAGTAGAGTTGATGGAAATTCCTAAGTGGAGATGGAACTTTAGAAGGAAAACTTAAGAGATGCCGAAAGCTAAGTAGGTCTACATAACATATATAATCTTAAGTTAAATAATAAGGAAGTGTGAAGAATATGGGTGGATAATTTGCGAGTCAAAAGATAATAGAATTCCTTGTTAGAAAACTTAATTAGATAATAAAAGTCAATGGGCCGAGTTGATAGGATTTTGTTGGTGTAATCCGCTGAAAACCCTCAGGAGACAACACTCCTCCTACTAGGGACACCTAGAGGTTTAATGGCTTGTTGCACGTACTCAGTGCAATCGCGTTTCCCTGCGAAAGTGCGGTTAGGTTTTATTGAGAATAAAATAATAAGTTTGCTCGAGGACGAGCAAAAGATAAGTTTGGGGGTATTTGTTCATATCATCATATTGCAGTTTATATTCCCCAATTCTTATTTGTTTTATAAATAAACAGGTGCTTTTGATGCATGTCTGCTGCATATTACAGGATATAGGTTCTTGGAACGAAAACGGTGAAAAAGACAAAAGATGATACAAAAAGATGGACTTTTGACCAACAAGTAGAAGGACCCTAGTCAAGCCTAGACAGGGAACAATTCATAAGTGTACAAGGCAATGCATGGTCCGAAATATCAAAGGAAACAGTTAAAAGACCACTGCAAGTTTCACTGAAGATCTGGAGAAGACCCAGAAGCCAAAGGGAGAAAAGAACTATGGAAATAAAAAGCCCAATGTATACAGAACCAGCCCAGAAAATTTGGTAAATTGATCACACCAAAGGGCCACGGAACCGCGGCCCTACCCCTACATTTGCCGCGGTTCCGTGGCCGCTTAGTGCCCGTGTCGGTGCGGATTTCGGGTGTCGGTGCGTCGGTGCGGGGGTTTGGATTTTACGTGGGCATATCTGTAAAAGCACATGCACGAGAATCTGTAACCCTAGTTTTACCTGTTTGCTTATAAATTGTAATCAGAAATAGTAAAACCCTATGCCTCTTTTCATTTCACAAATTCAGACCTGTACTGCATTATTGTTTGGAGAGAGCCATCAATAAAAATTAGTAAGTTACTTTTAAATTCTTTGCTTTAATTCTTTTTTTAATTTAGAATGTCTTTTAATCCCCTAATGAGCGAGTAATCTCCTCGCTTGTTAGGGTTAGCCTTCGGGAAAGGTTTGAGAGATGAGATCTCTCACCCCTTTCATGCCCCTTCACAACTAAGAATTAGAACCCCATGCATACACGCACACACCGCTCCCTACAGCACCTTATCCCTCGAGGTAACGGTGACACCGTAGTATAAAGGAACGATTGCGCGTGTTTTCCATGGAGGTTAGGGTAAGGATTGATAAAGGAAGGACAAGAATCTAGAGGAAGGAACATCTTCCTAAAAGATTCTAATCCACTTTATTGGTAATTACTATAACATCTAATAGATCTAAAATAAGGCATTGAAAGCGGTGAGGAAACCTTTAATCTCCCAACTTCCCCTAAGCCTAACCCTAACAAGACTTTAAATTAGATTAATTTAGTTTATTGATAGATCTAGGTTTTTTTAGATTTAATAAATCAATCCAAACAACATTTGGAATCAACTCGTAAAAACACGTAAGAAAATTACACATATCTGTGGATCGACCCGTATTCACCGACTAGCTGCAAAGCGACGCCGTTTCTGATTACGGTTAACATAATTTTTGAACAAATCAGCAACGCACCTAGCGCTAGCGCATCTGTGTCTTACACGTAGTGCGCTGCTTAGGGCGCAGTGCACTTGGCGCTGCATCTGAAGCGTTGCTTCATTTTGAAATTTAAATTTCAAATAGAGCTTTGCTCTGATTGGGGGAAATAGTCAGCAGCCCTATCACCCGAAGTTCTAGGAGTACACCTCGCTCAACGTCTCCCTCGCAGTGTTACTAAAGGAGGCCCAAGGTAAGGGGCTCTTCAAGTTCCCTCCAATCCCGCGTCAGGCCTCGAAGCGAACCCGGGGCCCTTACTGCGCCTTCCATCGGACGCTGGGCCACGCCACGGAGGATTGTAAGCAACTCCAGGACTACATCGAGGAGCTCATCCGATCGGGGCACCTCTCCGCCTACTTAAGGGACAAACGGCAGGCCGACCGCGAGCAGGAGCAGCGTCGCCCTCCCGCCGAACTGACCATCGGCCAGATCATGCTCGTCTCGACAGATGACCAGTCCGGCGCTCGGGAAACCCCGTACCCGGTGCCGAGCACGGAGACCAACAAGCTTCCGGGGAGCTTGAGCCACGCTAATAAGGTCATCTATTAGCATGTACTTTTCTTTTGGGGCAATGTAAATGTTTACCCCAATCAGAGCAAAGCCCTGTTCAAATTCCAAGGTGGGAAAAGAAGCAATGCTTCTGTTTTCCTCCAATCAGAGCAAAGCTCTGTCTTGAAAATTAAAGTGAGAATTAAAGTTAAAATAAATGAAGCAACGCTTCAGATCCCCTGCGCTGCGCGCAGAGCGCCACGTGTCAAAATCAGACACGTTAGCGCAGGGAGCACAGCGCCCAAGGCAGCGCACCCAATCAGAGCAAGGCTCTGTTGAAAATTCAAACTTTAATTAATTGAAGCAACGCTTCAGCTGGCCTGCACTCTGCGCTGCACGCCACGTGGCAGCGCAGTTGCGCTGCGCGACACGTGGCAGCGCAGTTGCACAAGCGCAGTTGCGCTGCGCGACACGTGTCACGCGCTGGGGCGCTTGCGCCAAACAGAATTAAAATTCTAAAAAGATCTTTCTGTTCCTGTTAAAAACAAGAAGATTGCCATCTGTAAAACAGAAGCCCTTGGATCAAAGATCCAACGGTGGGGAAAATTCCCCAAATCACTCAGAGAAAGATCTCTTTAACTAATTTATGGGCACTATAAAAGGCCCCTAGACCTCAATTCAAAGGCATCAACATTTTGTGAGAAATCAAAAATTTCAAATAGAGAGAACTCTGAAGAAATCTCAAGAAGAAAAAGGTAAAAGACCTTTTAGATAGAAGAATTTCTTCTGATAGATCGATGATCTTTGATAAAAATAAAAATAAAAATAGTGCTTTGCACTTATGAACCATTGGTTCTTTGGGATCAAGAAAAAACAAAAGAAACTAAATTAGATCAAAGAAAACAAACAGTGCTTTGCACTTCTTTTATGAACCTTTGGTTCTAGAATCTAAAAGATTCTCAAATTATAGTGCCTTGCACTTGCAAACTGCACTGTTGCGCTCCTGGATTGGCGCAAGCCACCAGAGAGCGCCACGTGTCAGCATCTGAACCATCTGCGCTATGTGCTTTTGAAATAGAGCCTTGCTCTCTGGAATTGGCACAACTCACCAGAGCGCGACACGTGTCAGCAGCGCAAGCGCAGCGCATTGGCGCAGCGCACTGCGCTTGCGTGACACGTGTCAACACCACAAGCGCTTGCGCTCTCTGATTGGCGCAAAGCGCTTGACAAATGCAATGCATTTTCTAAAGGGCCAGGCCCAAATCAAAAAGACCTAGTAGGCCTAATTAAATTGCAAAGCAATAAATGGGCAGAGCCCAAGTAAAATTGATGCTCTGCATCATTCATAAATGAGCAGAGCCCAAAATAAATTGATGCTCTACATCCTTTATGGGCAGAGCCCAAGCAAAGAATAAAAAAACAAATAAAAGTGTTGAACTTTTTTCAACTGGACTTAGCCCAATCATGGCCGTAAGTCCTCAAATTAAATTGACTGAGCATAGCTGCTCTCTTAAAAAATCAATTTGCATCCGGTCCGAGGGTACATCCCCTAACTCCTCTGACACAAGTCGTTGTAATCCCTCAACGTCGTCAGAGAGGTGACGGGTCCCGACGACCACACGTCAATGCGGACCGAAACGTCCTTAAACTAATATTGGACCGAAACGTCCTTAAGCTAATATTCATCCCTAAAATGGGAATGTTGGACCGAAATGTCCTTAAACTAATGACGGACGACCACGTCCCTAAACTGGCAATGGACCCCCATGTCCCTAAACTGGAACACGGACCACTACGTCCCTAAACTGGAACAATAGAGCCTCCAAATGCTCTTTTGTCGGATCTAAACGATCCGTTTAAGTTGATCTTAGCCCCAAACACGGCTAACGTATCCTTAAATATTCAAACAGACTATATATTCCCTAATCAACTTCGGTTCAAGGGTACATCTCCGAACTCCTCTGACACCTATCGTTGTAATCCTTCAACGACGTCAGAGAGGTGATGAGTCCCGACGGCCATATATTAAATGGATCACCACGTTAAGTTGATCTTAGTCTCAAACAGGACTAACGTATCCTTAACGAATGTTTAAATTGATCTTAGCCTCAACACGGCTAACGTATCCTTAAACTAAAACACCAAACCCAAATCTAAGTAAATACGGATTTGGACTAATCCACATCCTACGGGCGACGACATGACTTAGTCTCCGTATACAATCCACGGGCAACCACAAACAAAACAAACACACACGACACGAAGTGAAATTCTGGAGAAGGAGAAAGTTGCTACCGCGGTGCGGTAGCGTAATTAACTGCAGGGGCTTGCGCCTGCAGGGAAGAGCGTCCCCACAATCAAAAACCCCTCACCATGAGGGGGAATCTGACGAAGTCTGCTACATCGGCCGCATCCGTCTAAACCTCCGATACACGGTGCCATAAATCAACTTGGCATCTTCGGAGAGGTGGACGGATAAAACCATATAGCATCTGCCCCGAATCTCAGGCTAGACGTCCTCACGTCGTCTCGGTCGCCGTTCGGAGGGGAACAGATTCTGGCACGCCCGGTGGGACCTTTTCCTCTTTCCACTCCACACTTCGTGTGTCGTCTTCGCAAACCAATCGCGGTTTGTTAACGGTTGCCTTTGGATTTTCAAGTCACTAAGATTTGGTCTCTTGTCTGGCGTAGAACCCAAGCATCCATGGCCTCTAACTGCACCAACTGCTCGAAGTGCCACTGCAACGGACGCCCCACCTCACCTAGAGGTGTAGCATATGGGCCCCAAGTGGCCTCCTTCTTCGCTTTGCCGGTTGAACAGGTGACCCAGGCCACCACCGGCCTGTTTTTCGGGACTATGATCCCACCTGCAAGCTTCTCTATACCAATGCCTGCACCAGAAGCGAACAAGAAGTCGGTCTTCGACCGGCTCACTACTACGACGGCCACTGTCAATGGGTCGTCCATTACCAAACCAACAGCCTCTGTCTTCGCCAGGCTGGATCAGAACTCTGAGGGGCCCGCTAGGAAGCCCGTGAACTCTAAAATGGCTATCCCAAGGAAGGCAATAGCCGCTGCTCCAGAAGTCGTCAAGGCGGCTTCCCCTGTCAAAGAGTCAGTCTTTTCAAGACTGACTATTCCTGCTCCTGCCCTTGCTCGAGGATCTGTCTTCGACAGGTTGAATATCATCCCTCAAAGGACAACCTCAGTCTTTAAGAGGTTAACACCAGCGGCGCCTCATTCAGACAGGGGGCAAAAAGAGGCTGTCTCTATCTCCGAGCCAGTCCCAATGGCTCGTCATGCTTGACGTCGCCATTGGCGACGAGTGAGGAAGGCAGGGGGCAACTCCCCCTCAGGGCTAACTCCGCCGGCTCCAGAGGTGGAAGTCAACGCTGCTGCTCCAACTGGGAACAGCTTTGAACTGCTAAGGAGGGTACGTAAGAACTCTCCAACCGCTACATTGAAAAGATCTCCTCCGCCCGCGGAAAGAGTTCCCGAAACAAAGCAAAAACAGCCCCCTCAACGGCTGTCCTCAAAAATAAACAAAGTTTGGCGGAGGGTTCAAGACTCCGTGATTGACCCAGGTCACTCTCGTCAACAGAAAAAGGCGAAAATACAAGAAGAAAAGGATCGTCCTCTTAAACAACAAAGGACGACAATCACCAGGATGCCTATTGCAACGGCCCCCTCCACTTCAACGGCCCACAAAAGAAGAAGGCCGGAGAAAACCCTCGCGCCCGCGGCAGATGCCAAAGGTGGTGAACCTAAACGCCCTAAGTCCGGGGGCATAATAGTTCATACAGTTTATATGGCTTCCGGAAAGGAGGATAGCCGCGCTTCGACGGGTCATAGACCGCTTACGCGGTCGATGACCAAAGCTCAGGAGCAACAGCAAAAGCTCCAAGAGATGATGAACGCGATGGCCGCACTTACTGGGCCAAAAGAAAGCCCTGAAACGTCTTCAGATGAACGCCAAGAACAAGAAACCGACGCCGAATTCCTTCGACGAATATTGGAGAAAAAGGATAAAGAGGCTGTTGAACAAGCAGCCAACATAAAGCGTATGGGCCTCCTGTTCCAAGACGTGGTAGGGATGATGATCCAGCAGGATCCTCCGGCCGAAGATCCCCCGATCGTCTTTGAAGACGATAGGGGAGAAACGTCAAATCCTCCACCGGCACTGTCAACAGCCAAGGAGGAGGCAATCTCCAAAGCTGACCTAGACGAATACATAGCTCAACAGATCCGGGTTCATCAGGCGACTGAAGCAACCGGTCAGCTCGTAAAAATAGGGCGACCGTATCCGAGCTGGTACGACCAGATCAAGTACCCGCCAGGCTATACCATTCCCAAGTTCCATGTCTATAAAGGGACGGGCAATCCCCACCAGCATGATGCCTAGTTCAGGGCACTCTGCGGCAACACTGGCGGCGATGATAAACTGTTGCTTCGCCAGTTCGTTGGAAGCTTATCAGATACAGCGTTCGAGTAGTACTCTGAGCTCCCGAACGACTCTATCAAGATCTTCGTGAAGATAGAGCTGTTGTTTACCCAGCGTTTTGCAAGCACCAGTGAACGCACCCGATGACGGCACTGATTAACGCCATGGTAAGGCCAGGCGAAACGTGGGTACAATACGCAACGCGATGGCGGAACCTATGGTCAAAATGCGAACAACGCATAGAAGAGGCACCTGCGGTAGGCATGTTCGCAGGCACTCTCGATCCGCAGGCGACCATCTCGCAATTCATGATGTTCTTCAAGCCGACCACCTTCCAGGCCTTGATCGACAAATTAGCCCAAATGGACCAGATGGGCCATGGACCGTCTCCTCCAAAACCCGATTCGCGAAATGAGAAAGGAAAGGGAAAAGCGAACGTCGTCGCCAATGCTCAACAACAGCCGAACAACTCAAAACCGGTCGTTCGCCAAAACAACGTGCGTCCACGCCCATCCTTCGAAGAGAGGCTAGGACGTCCTTACTCGTTTCCTCAAAATAAAACGAGAAGACTATTCGAGCTGGCAGTGCGCAACAGACTCATCAATCTGCCGAGTCCAAAGCGTCTGTCGCAGCCAGGCGATCTAAATAATCCCAATTATTGCCCTTACCACCAAACGGTAAGTCACCCGATCGAGAATTATTTTGTCTTTAAAGGATGGATCGAGGATCAGTACCGACGAGGCAAGTTTGCGCTGTCTGAAAGCTGGAAGGTGAACCCACCACAGCCGCACTCTCCAAAGAAGACGGACACGCCGGGGGCAACTTGTTCTTTTGTCAAGGACGAAAACGATGGAGAAAATTCATCAGATGAATCCAAAGACTACGTAGCGACTTGTCATGTGATTTCTTATTCACTGATGGAGGATGAGGAGGCTCCTTGCGCTGAGAAACCAATGGCAAACCCTGAGCCGGAGATTCTACAGTCATCAGACGAGTTGATCGATGTCTTCCTAAATGAAATTCGTCTGAAAGCAAAAGCCAATCAAGAGTGTGAGATGGCCATACTGGAAAAAGCCAAGGCATTCCCGTCAAATCAAAAATCATCCAATGTGGATAAAAACAAATTCAAGACGAGGAAAAGGTTCGCCAAACCTCTATCAGTAGGAATGAAGCTACCGCCCTCCGAAGAAAATACTCTCGCTGAGGTAGAGATGCACCCTAACTTCTGTTTATATCATCAGAAGATCATACATCCTACCGAAGACTGCGAATCCTTTAACTGTTGGTGGCAAGGGTATGTCGCTCAAAAGCAACACTTTGACAGGACAAAATGTGAAGCTCGTAGACGTCAAAAAAATGCGATAGATGAGTGCAAAAGAGCCGCCGACGATTGTCATATAGCCGACTCCAAGGGATCACAAATTATCACCTTTGGAAGCGACTCTGACGAAGAAACTACCCCCAACCCCTACCTCGGGGAGTCTATTTCAAAAATGAAGGAATTGAGGAGCCGCGAGAACGTTCAGCCGTGAAATCGCACGCTATTCGAAAAAAATCTCGGCCCTGTAAACAAAGGATCGAGCAAAAAGGATAAAAGGAAGGGGAAAATGACCCTCATCGCCAACACTCAACAACAATCGAGAAGCCCAAGACCGGTCGTTTGCCGAAACAACAAGCGGCAACCTCTCCAGCAAAAGTTGAAACGTCCTTACTCGTTTCCGCAAGATAAAACAAGGGGATATTCGAGCTGACAGTACGTGACAGACTCATCAATCCGCCGAGTCCAAAACGTCTGTTACGGCCAAGAGATGTTAATGCTCTCAATTATTGCCCTTACCACCAAACGGTGGGTCATCTGATCGAGAATTGCTACCTCTTCAAGAACTGGGTTGAAGACCAATACCAACTGGGCAAGTTCGCGTTGTCCGAAAACTGAAAGGTGAACCCGCCATAACCGCACGCTCTGAGAAAGATGGATACGCCGGGGGCATCATGTTCAGTCATAGAGAAAGCCCCATGGACCGAAAAGTCAGTAAACTAGAGATTCGCCTTGAATACGGCGACGGCGGACCGCAACGTCCTTAAACTAACGGTGGACCACTACGTCCTAAAACTGGATGACGGACCGCAACGTCCTTAAACTAACGGCGGACCACAACGTCCTTAAACTAACGATGGACCGCAATGTCCTAAAACTTACAAACGACCGAAATGTCTTTAAACTACTACAGCAGCATCCTCAGGCTGACAAAAAAAGGTATGTCCATAAGCGAAATGGGCACGGATGAAAACCCGAAAGGGCTCCGTGAGTAAAAAAAGCAGGGCTACCGGCGAGTGTTCGTGAAAACCCGAAAGGGCGCGACCTCGTTAAAAAAAAACAAAACAAAAAAAAACGGTATGTCCATAAGCGAAATAGGGCATGGATGAAAACCCGAAAGGGCTCCGTGAGTAAAAACAGCAGGGCTACCGGCGAGTGTTTGTGAAAACCCGAAAGGGCGC
The DNA here is from genome assembly GCA_030015575.1 of Agapanthus africanus. Classification (NCBI taxonomy): domain Eukaryota; kingdom Viridiplantae; phylum Streptophyta; class Magnoliopsida; order Asparagales; family Amaryllidaceae; genus Agapanthus; species Agapanthus africanus. Next base: position 65,885,912 of record CM057349.1, read on the forward strand.
AATCTCGTTGAAAGACACTTACAAGGTCCTCTCGACCTTGTAAGGAGAAACCACCCGCGTGAGATCCTTACGACTCACAAGGGAGCAACGCACTTAGGGATCCTCACGATTCCTAAGGAGAAATTACACTTGCAAGATCCTCACGACTCGTAAGGAGAACCCTCTTATGGGACCCTCACGGCTCATAAGATTTGAAAGTCTTAAGCTACAGAGACCTGAACCTGTTCTTAATCAACTCTCACAACCCTCCGATACTGCCCTACAAGTGGCTCAATACTGATCCTTATATACAATCCACGGGCGCGAATAAACATTTCCCTAACAAAGTCCCATCCGTGACTGGGGATATGTGCATACGATGAACAACCCTTATAAGTCTTCTCGACTTATAAGGAGAAAACCCTTCTGTAAGATCCTTACAACTTACAGAGGAACATGCACTTAGGAATCCTCACGATTCCTAAGGAGAAAGCACACCTATGAGATCCTCACGATTTGTAGGGAGAAATACCTTTATGAGACCCTTACGGCTCATGAAGTCAAAAGCCTTAGTCGACAGAATCATAACCCTGTTTACTAAGCCACCTTTGTTCGACATCGACAAAGGCAAATGATGATTCGCTCCTGGCAATATTCTAGTTGTAGCGATGCTGATGCCTAAATCGGTATCAAATTCCAAGTCCTTTCATGGCAAATGATGATTCGCTCCTGGCAATATTCCAGTTGTAGCGATGCTGATACTGAGATTGGTGTCAGATTCCAAGTTGCACACTCGCGATAAAAAAATCAGCGAGCTAAAAATGTATATGAAATAGCCGAAATGATGGGGCAACTTACAACAAAATCAGCAAGTAAAAATGAATGCATGCAAAATAGCTGAAATGATTGGCAACTCGCAATAAAAAGCAGCGAGTAAAAAAAAGCAGCCGAAATGATTGGGCAACTCGCAATAAAAAGCAGCGAGTAAAAAGAAAAATAGCCGAAATGATTGGGCGCCGCGAAAAATAGCCGAAAGGATTGGGCAATCGCGACCTTTGCGATATAAAAGCTGAAATGATAGAGCATCGTGGAAAGAAATAAAATAAATATATATATATACAACGAAATTCATGCCCTACAGGTGAGATCACATCGATCCCTGTATACAATTCAGGGGCACAAACAAAGAAGGAACCATACTTTCCTAAAAGGCTGTATTAGAAAGCGAAGCCAAATCTCGACGGTTCATAGACAACCTAGAGACAATCTCGACATTTGTCGCAATATTACAGACACAAGGTCAACAAACGGAGCAAAAGGAAGATCCCTAGTTTCAGGGTCTTAAAGCCAACAAAAGACCTCGCGGTCGAAACAAAGCGAGGTGACGGCAAAATCCCAGCTTCATCTCAACACTCGTCTCGATACAGCAGACGAGGTGTTAATAAAGGCGTTCCTTCGCAGTCCATCAAGATCCAGATACAACGCCAACAAAAGACCTCGCAGTCAAAACAAAGCGGAGCGACGGCAAAATCCCAGCTCCACCTCAGCTTTCGTCTCGATACAACAGACACAATGTCAACAACAATGTCCTTCCTTCGACAGGATTCGGACACACTAAAGCAAACGAAGCGAAGGCCAAATTCCTAGCTTCAGGGTCTTGACGGCAACCCATATAAAGCCAGAAAGACAACTGGAAATCGTCTCACACCAGTATAGAATGGTCACCACATCGGCATTCGTCTCGATACAGCAGACGAAATGTCACCCCAGCATTCGTCTCGACACAACAGACGCAACATAATCAAACAAATGGAGCCACGACAAAATCCCAGCTCCACCTTGACATTCGTCTCGACACAGCAGACGAGATGTCACCCTAGCGTTCTTCCTCCAGCAAGGTTCGGACGCGACAATCAAACAAATAGAACCACGGCAAAATCCCAGCTCCACCTTGACATTCGTCTCGATACAGCAGACGAGATGTCACCCCAGCGTTCTTCCTCCAGCAGGGTTCGGACGCGACAATCAAACAAACGGAGCCACGGCAAAATTCCTAGTTCCAAACCTCGACGGTTCACCAACAACCTAGAGACAACCGCGACATTCGTCTCGATACAGCAGACGTGATGCCAGCAAAACGAAGCAAAGGCCAAATTCCTAGCTTCAGGGTCTCGACGGCAACTTACATAAAACCTGAAAGACTATCGGAGATCATCCCACACCAGCGTGGAGTGGTTATGACTCATCGGGGCTCGCCAAAATGAGCCTAACTTCAAGTAAAAAGCGGCATGGCAAATTCCTAACGCTTGTTCTTCCGACGGTCAAACTGCCTAGGAAGATTGCTTGAAGACGTCTTGTCCAGCCCCCGAAGGGATCAGAGACACGGCATGTCGCAGGGCTACTCGAACAGCACGATTGCCTATCGAGGAATATATCAGCTTATGCGACGGTACGGCGGCCAAAACCCTAAGTACCACGAACCCTAACAGACTTCTGTCGTAAAGAGCAGAGGTTAACTGCGATGTTAGGATGTTCTTGCGAGAAACGTTCGATTCATCTCGACTTGTGAAGAAATTGATGTCTTTGCGAGAAATTCTTGAGGCGGCTCGACTCGTGAGATAAAGCCTTAGGCAGTAGGCATAAAAGAAGCCTGTTTCCTAAGCACTGGGACCCTGCAAATCAGCCCAAAATGGTCTCTTGCATATTATCCACGGGTCTCACTCTCTAACGTCGAATTTCGACAAGGAGGGAAACAACCGCTTATAAGTCCTCTCGACTCGTAAGAGGGAAAATTCTTTTATAAGATCCTTACGACTTATAAGAGAAAACACACTTAGAAATCCTCACGATTCCTAAGGAGAAAACCCACCTACGAGATCCTCTCGATCCGTAGGGAGAAAAGTCTCTATGAGACCCTCACGGCTCATAGAGTTGAAAAGTCTCAGTCAGCAGATCTGAACCTGCGGCCTAAGCCATCGCTATCTCGTGGAGGAATTAAGATGCTTACTTTATTATCTGTCAATTATGTTCATCAAGACAACATACAGGTAATAAGAGAAAGAAGAAAGTGACAAAAGAACATCCGATTTACAAGCGTTCGAGACACACTCATTCATGCATAGGCGAAAGACTCAGAACCGGGAATAAGACAAGCTGGGATAAAACTTTTCCATTAATATTGCAAAAAATTCTTACAATTATAAAGCAATAAACGAGAAATATTATTACAATGGAATAACCTCAGATCCAGGGCACGGATTGAGGAAGTCAAAAGTAAGGCCATCCAGAGTTCTTCTGGCCTTTCTGATTATTCTTATGCGCAGCCTCTCGCGCTCTTGTGTGTCAAGATCCTCGGCAAGCCCCCTAAGCCTTCGATAAGCAGCGACTATCGTCGTCTGCTGGAGAATTTGATGCAGGATGTCGATGAGGCTATCCCGCCGTTTCTTCGAGATCAGCCCCGACAGGTACACTGAATGCACTTTGTCTTCGACATCATCCAGCGCATTGAGCGGTAAGGGCTCGTGGAACCCCGGGAGTGCTCTCCAAATCGCTCCCAGCACAACTTTCAGGAGAGCAGAGCGGCGGGGGAGCAGCCAACCAACACGTGCGTTCAAACGACCAATGACTTCCGCACACTGGGCATCCGTAAACTCCTGGTCTTGTTGGCGGCCCTGTACACGGATATCCTCGTAGGTGATGAATTCATGCAGACTGTAAAACGCACCGCCATAACGCCTGAAGGAAACATCAATGGAAGATTAGCGATAAAAAAAGGAGGGACACAGAAAGTTAAAACTCCTCGAGAGCGATGCTCTACGAATAGGGATGACGCCTATCAAATTCAATAATAAGGGAAATTTAAAGAAATCCTCCGAGAACTCTGAGATCATTACTATTAATGATATAATCCATTAAATACAAAACTCTATTTTTTAATTTTCATTATCCAAACTCTTAAGAGTTCATCTTTTTTTAGATCAAAGAGATCTGTGTTTTGCCAAAGATGCAAGGTCCTGTTCATGGGTTAAGAAACCCTCAAACAAATTCCTAAGAGCAAGGCTCTATTTGGTGAAATCCCAAAGGGGTTTTCTTTAGATCAAAGATCTATGAGAGCAAAGCTCTATTAATTAAAATTGATTTAAGTCAAAACTAATTCTTACTTAAATAGTTTCTGTTAAAGAAAATCTAACTCAAGGAGTTCTCGAAGGCAAGAGCAAAGCTCTGAAGTTTTTGAAAATAAAAATCTTAAAGATGATAATCATCTGTGTAGGACCAAAGGTCCTATTTATAGGCATCAAGTGCCTTTTCAACTTCCAAAAGTTGCCGCAACGGTTGGAATCCTACCACCGTTGCGCTTGCGTTTGGGGCCACGTAAGCACAACGGTGGGGGGGCATTTGTTTACCCCAATCAGATCAAAGCTCTGTTCAAATTCCAAGGTGGGAAAAGAAGCAATGCTTCTGTTTTCCTCCAATCAGAGCAAAGCTCTGTCTTGAAAATTAAAGTGAGAATTAAAGTTAAAAGAAATGAAGCAACGTTTCAGATCCCCTGCACTACGCACAGAGCGCCACGTGTCAAAATCAGACACATTAGCGCAGGGAGCACAGCGCCCAAGGCAGCGCACCCAATCAAAGCAAGGCTCTGTTGAAAATTCAAACTTTAATTAATTGAAGCAACGCTTCAGCTGGCCTGCGCTCTGCGCTGCACGCCACGTGGCAGCGCAGTAGCGCTAGCGCAGTTGCGCTGCGCCACACGTGGCAGCGCAGGTGCGCTGCGCTGTACGCTGCGCGACACGTGGCAGCACAGTTGCGCTGCGCTGCGCTGTGCGCTGCTTGACATGTGTCACGCGCTGGGGCGCTTGCGCCAAACAGAATTAAAATTCTAAAAAGATCTTTCTGTTCTTATTAAAAACAAGAAGACTGCCTTCTGTAAAACAGAAGCCCTTGGATCAAAGATCCAACGGTGGGGAAAATTCCCCAAATCACTCAGAGAAAGATCTCTTTAACAAATTTAACTAATTTATGGGCACTATAAAAGGACTCTAGACCTCAATTCAAAGGCATCAACATTTTGTGAGAAATCAAAATTTTCAAATAGAGAGAACTCTGAAGAAATCTCAAGAAGAAAAAGGTAAAAGACATTTTAGATAGAAGAATTTCTTCTGATAGATCGATGATCTTTGATAAAAAGAAAAATAAAAATAGTGCTTTGCACTTATGAACCATTGGTTCTTTGGGATCAAGAAAAAACAAGAGAAACTAAATTAGATCAAAGAAAACAAACAGTGTTTTGCACTTCTTTTATGAACCTTTGGTTCTAGAATCTAAAAGATTCTCAAATTATAGTGCCTTGCACTTGCAAACTGCGCTGTTGCGCTCCTGAATTGGCGCAAGCCACCAGAGAGCGCCATGTGTCAGCATCTGAACCATCTGCGCTATGCTCTTTTGAAATAGAGCATTGCTCTCTGGAATTGGCGCAACTCACCAGAGCGCGACACGTGTCAGCAGCGCAAGCGCAGCGCATTGACGCAGCGCACTACGCTTGCGTGACACGTGTCAACACCACAAGCGCTTGCGCTCTCTGATTGGCACAAAGCGCCTGACAAATGCAATGCATTTTCTAAAGGGCCAGGCCCAAATCAAAAAGACCTAGTAGGCCTTAAATTGCAAAGCAATAAATGGGCAGAGCCCAAGTAAAATTGATGCTCTGCATCATTCATAAATGAGCAGAGCCCAAAATAAATTGATGCTCTGCATCCTTTATGGGCAGAGCCCAAGCAAAGAATAAAAAAACAAATAAAAGTGTTGAACTTTTTTCAACTGGATTTAGCCCAATCATGGCCGTAAGTCCTCAAATTAAATTGACTGAGCATAGCTTCTCTCTTAAAAAATCAATTTACATCCGGTCTGAGGGTACATCCCCTAACTCCTCTGACACATGTTGTTGTAATCCCTCAACGTCGTCAGAGAGGTGACGGGTCCCGACGACCACACATCAATGCGGACCGAAACGTCCTTAAACTAATATTGGACCGAAACGTCCTTAAACTAATATTCATCCCTAAAATGGGAATGTTGGACCGAAATGTCCTTAAACTAATAACGGACGACCACGTCCCTAAACTGGCAATGGACCCCCATGTCCCTAAACTGGAACACGGACCACTACGTCCCTAAACTGGAACAATAGAGCCTCCAAATGCTCTTTTGTCGGATCTAAACGATCCCGTTTAAGTTGATCTTAGCCCCAAACACGGCTAACGTATCCTTAAATATTCAAACAGACTGCATATTCCCTAATCAACTTCGGTTCAAGGGTACATCTCCGAACTCCTCTGACACCTATCGTTGTAATCCTTCAACGACGTCAGAGAGGTGATGAGTCCCGACGGCCATATATTAAATGGATCACCATGTTAAGTTGATCTTAGTCTCAAACAGGACTAACGTATCCTTAACGAACGTTTAAGTTGATCTTAGCCTCAACACGGCTAACGTATCCTTAAACTAAAACACCAAACCCAAATCTAAGTAAATACGGATTTGGACTAATCCACGTCCTACGAGCGACGACATGACTTAGTCTCCGTATACAATCCACGGGCAACCACAAACAAAACAAACACACACGACACGAAGTGAAATTCTGGAGAAGGAGAAAGTTGCTACCGCGGTGCGGTAGCGTAATTAACTGCAGGGGCTTGCGCCTGCAGGGAAGAGCGTCCCCACAATAAAAAACCCCTCACCATGAGGGGGAATCTGACGAAGTCTGCTACATCGGCCGCATCCGTCTAAACCTCCGATACACGGTGCCATAAATCAACTTGGCATCTTCAGAGAGGTGGACGGATAAAACCATATAGCATCTGCCCCGAATCTCAGGCTAGACGTCCTCACGTCGTCTCGGCCGCCGTTCGGAGGGGAACAGTAAACTCTTCCTAGGGTCTATTGTTGAATTAATAAAGATCAACGGAACATTGCGAAAAAGAAGGAAAGATCTCATTTATTCAAAAAAAGGTATTATGGGCTCCTCAGCCATACATACAGAAAGAAAAAGAAAATTACAACAGCAGGAGAAGGGGGTGCAGAGAGCACTGCTCATGATACTCGGTAAAGATCTCTGCCAGCCGAGACCTCGCGAGATCCAACCTCTGCCCTCGGTTCCCCCCGCGCGCGTTGACCCCGAGCCTCAACTCGTAGCACTCGCGGACGAGCGCCTCCGAGCGAGCCAGCCGGTTCGCGGAGATCAGGCCGAAGCGCCTCAGAGACCGCAGCTTGCCCACGGCCTCGTCATAGAGCTGCTCGGCCAGAGGGTTGTAAAGCCCCGGCGACGCCCTCCAGATGGAGTACATCAGCAGCTGCAGCAGGGAGGAGCGTCGGGGGAGAAGCCGGCCGAAGTGGTCTTCGATGCTCCCATATACCAACTGCACAGTGTCCTCGGTGCAGTTCTGGCTATAGAGGTATACGTCTTCGAAGTGGATGATCTCGGGGATGGTAAAGGGGAAGTCCTACATTCTCGACGCTCTGTTTGCGAGGAAAGGAAGGACTGGTGCTCCTGCAGCTTTATATAACCCGCTGCGCCCTAACGGAACTCAACGGTCGCCCGCTCTCGCCCAAGAAGCCGCTGCCACACGGCGATCATCAAGCCTTCTCTGGTAGAATCAGAGTGACGCGACCCTGGCGATTCGCCTCCCCACACATTCAATGCGCATGCTACGCGCACACCCGCCGCGACCGTTCCTGTTCCCCATACCTGCAATTGGATGTTCGGGCGAAACTTCATGAAGATTCGTGTCACGCCCGCTTCCGAGAGTACGCTAAAATAGGTGCGTGACATAACCAACCATGCTACCTGTGGATAAGAAAAATCCTTCCACGGTCACATTACGGCTGTAGAGATATCAAGAACAGGAAAGTAGACTAAACTACCTAGTACATGTCCATGGGCCAGAATAAACGAGTCAAGAAATAATAATATGCGGAAGCAAAAGATACAATAAATGAACCACCTGGAAAGTAAAACTGCATACCGATAGGATCTTCACCGCTCGGTCTAACAGCGGCAATATTCCTGATCAGTCAGCAACAAAGGTAGAGAATCTAGGCCATGCAAAACCCAGACGTCAGCGCGTCATAAAATCAAGCAATAATATATAAACAGGGTAGCAAGACATGCATGTATAATCATAAAAGGTAAAGCAAGTGTAACAGCAATATAAATCAGGGCAGTGACAGGTAGTGTGCAGTGAGTAATCTAAACTGGTCTATTGGGTTAAATACTCTCAAGTTTTTGAAATCAATTTGATGAATCATCGATATAACTCAATAGTATCCCGTGCGTGCCCGGGACCACGGTCTAAGACTCTCGGGCTGAATCCAAGACGTGCCGCAAGGCACTAAAAGGTAGCGTATAAAGATGAGTGATGTCAGCATCATCACCCCGGGGCTAGCCTAGCCCGTAAGACTGATCAGAACAGGTATAGAACTGTCGAGTTACAAGTCAGGTTTTATCATTGATTTCCCCATACCCCCAAGTTATATGTATTCAAGTCAGGTCTTAAAATAATCCAGAGCTAATGCCAACACAGGATCAGGCAGGTACATGTTTGTCTGGATAGACAACAGGAACGGTCCGTGAGGACAACATGTCAGGTTTGTTGGCATTAGACACGAGATTAGGTAACAGGTAAAGCCATGGTACATCAAGTCAAGTCAAGTAATGTATAAATGTGTCATGTCATGTCAAGAGTTGCACGGTACGATGTCGTGTCAAGTAATAGGTGTAGCAAGTCATGTCAGGGTGTACAAGATATTGTGTGGGTGCTCATAATCAAGCTAGCATAAACATGGTATACAGAACAAGCATGTGTGCTAATATAATCAACAAGCTGGAACTTGTAACGTGAAATGCAATCAGGTACAGATTAAGGTATGTAGATGCACAGTTATCAGTTTGGGTTCAAGGGATAATTTCAACATTACATGAATACAGTAAAACGAATGTGGATGATAAAATCATGTTAATATGTACTAAGTAATCTAGAGATGCAATTGAATATAAATCAGGTTAGATGTATGCAAATGGTCGTCCGACAGGGTATAAAATATAAAAGGGGTACTGTGGGCTATGCATATAATTGTTATAAGATTTAAATATGAATGTGGGTACTATGTATAATAGAACTCAATGCAACCTGGTATGTTTCGAGCTATGAATCTAAATGATATAATGGGACGTCGAAATGTTAAAATGGAAATTATGGTATTAAATGGAAACTACAGGTTTAACGTGCACTCAAATAGGTATATAGTAATTTAAATAGCATATATAGTAATTTAAATAGCATGTAGCAAGTTTCACTTACCTTGACAGATCGCGATATGGGTACACGGAACGTCACCCGTCGGCGGGAAAAGTCGCAACGCGCGCACGGTATATGAAACGAATCCAAACAACGTACAAGGTGATCACACGGGTCAGGTTTGTTCGCTGGGGCGTCAGGATCGTCGACGTCGCGGCCAACTCCGGCGATCCTGGTACACATACCAACAGCACGGCCACGGCCAACACCAAGTGTAGAACCTTCGCCCTTAACTCTAGCATCTAATCGCTTGAACATGGGAGCATTTTTCAGAACATCTGGTATGACCATGAACCGAACCTTGCTGCCTCTGATGAAAACATGCTCAAGTTGTGACACCTTCCCATCCTTAAGCAACGGATAGAACATGACAAGCACGGAGATGTGAACACGACCCAAGCAAGATCTTGGCTTGGATCTCAGCACTGGTGAGGTCTCGGCCAAGGACAGGGACAATGGTGATGCGACAACTTGGATCAACGACGATGAGAGGTGAACCGACGACAGCTGCAGTGGTCTAAAGGGTACAAATTCTGGAGTTTGAAGGAGATGATGACAGCAACGCTCCGACTGCGGCCTCGAAGATGATGGCAACGAGGTCGGGTGCTGGGGTTTGGGTTGCTGCGGTAACGGTGAGTCTCGGTGGGTGCAGGCGATGGAGATGCAGTTATGGTCGAGGATGAGGTGTGCAGGGTTAGTATTAGTGGTAGTTTGGGTGTCGGGGATCGAAGAGGGAGGTGATGAGAAGGAGGAGATGACGGCGGCGACGACGACGAGGTGGTAAGGTCTCTGGCGATGAAGGTGCAGGCGGTTGGTTCTGGTTTGCAAGGCTGGTGGTCGGTTGTAGGGTTCTTGGCGTCGTCGGGGGGTTGCAGGGTGATCGGGTATGGAGAGGGAAACGAGGTGAAGGCCGGGGTTAGGGCGACGGGGTAAGGTCGTCGACGAGGCTTGGTGATCGGCGGTGATGGCTTGGCAAGGGGTTTCTTGGGTTCTTGGGTTGCAGGGATGTTGGTGGCGGCGTTGGGCACTCGGGAGAAAAGAGGAGGGAAGGAGAAGGTGGAGGTGGTGAGGAGGTCGAGAAGACGAGGGTGGCGATGGTTGTTGCTCGGGGAAGAGAAAAGCGGCGGCAAAAAGTGAAGACGAGGGAAGAAGCCGATGGAGTTAGGGTTTTGTGAGCGCGGGGATTTAAAAAAAAAAGAAACGAAGAAGAAGAAGGAAAAGAGGGAGGTGACGATAGTGCGAGGGAGGTGAGCAGAATCAAGAAGTGTACAGTAGTACCGAGAGGAGAGAGAGAAGGAGAGAGAAAAGGGGAGAGAGAGACGTGCATGAATTAGAATACATATTAAATTAATGAAAGGAGAGAGATTTGTTTGTTTTCTGAAAATATATTCAGTTGAAACCAACGTTATATAATATTATAATATCAGGGGAAAAATATTTTAAAGAAATGTTACAATTAATGTTTATAAGAAATATTATATTAGTCAAATAAGTGTTGAAAGAATAAGGAATAATATAATATTATAATATTAGTCCGTTTGAGATTTTGGAAAATACAAATTTAATCCAAAACATGCCCGGGTCGGGTCTAAAAATTTAGATTTAAAATATGAAAAATATATGCGACTTCCAAATTTCAAAATGAAGCCTCAGGTAACGAAAAGCATACCCCTAAGAACGGATGCACGTACGTGCGCGTAGCCATCCAAACACGTCTGTTTCACTGAACGGGACGAGAACAAAATGCGCGGATGCTACCACGGGGTTAGGGGATCATGCAGGCTATGAAATGCAATTTTAAATTATTTTCTGTGACCTAGAATGTTATATGATAAAAGATGCGACATTAGATACAAATACCAGTATGTACTAAACATGAGATGCACGTGTCCATGCAACAAGTCAAAGTAATCTATAACTAAGAATCAAACAGGCTCAAGCAAGCGGGTCGGGTCGAATGCAATGTAAAACATAAAAAAATACCATTTGCACCCAAAATACGTTAAATTAAGAAATTTCCCAAATAAAGAAATACGATAACTGGAATTGGTATAAATGAACTCGGGTGTTACATTATACCTAACTACAAAAGGATTTCATCCTCGAAATTCCAAGAACAAGAAAGGATAAACAATCAAGAATTGCAAGAATAGCTGTGGAAACTTCTGTCGGACTTCATCTTCTCGTTCCCTAAGTTGATCTTCCATGTGAGCGATTATCCCAAGAAACAAAATACAAGAGAGAAACTTTGTTCTTGAGAACCCTTTCTCTTCGTTCCACAATCGACATCGGTCGTTCCTCAAGGTCAAATCTTCACATACAGTCATCTCTGATTGATCCAACATGTGTGTTTCATCTTGAACATATTTACGGAGTTGAGATACGTGAAACACGTCATGAACATTCGCCAAAGATTGCGGTAACGCCAATCGATACGCCACTTCTCCAACACGCTCCAAGATCTCAAAAGGTCTAATGAACCGAGGACTGGGCTTTCCTCGACTTCCGAAACAGATCACCCCTCTAGTCGGTGAAATCTTCAAGAATACCAAATCACCAACGGCGAATTCTAGATGTCTTCTCGATGTATCGACCCAACTCTTCAACCGTTCTTGCGCTGCTTTCACATAATTCCAGATATTGCTAACCTTCTCGACTGTCTGCACAACCAAACCTGGTCCCAACAATTTTCGTTCACCAATATCGTCCCAACAAACAGACGAACGACACTTGCGACCATATAAAGCTTCGAATAGAGCCATCTGAACAGTCGCCTGGAAACCTTTGCTGTAAGAACTCCACCAAATGTAGATGATCCTCCTATGAACCCTTGGAGTCCAACATGCAAGCTCTCAACATGTCTTCAAGAGTTTGGATCGTTCTCTCCGACTGGCCATCTGTCTGAGGATGATAAGCTGTATTAAACTTCAAACTAGTCCCCACACTTTCCTGTAAGTTCCTCCAAAAGTGTGATAAGAAACGGTTGTCACGGTCAGTCACGATGCTCACCGGTACTCCGTGCAATTCTTACTATCTCCTGTATGCACTGTTCTGCCAAAACTTCCGTTGATTGATCATCTCGAAAAGAGATGAAATGAGCTGCCTTGGTCAATCCGTCAACATTCACCCAAACTGCATTGTTGCTCTTTGGACTCCACGGTAAAGCCGTCACGAAATCCATAGTTATATGTTCCCACTTCCACTGAGAAATCGGAAGTGGTTGCAATAAACCAGCAACCCTTTGATGTTCAGCCTTAACTTGCTGACACACCGAGCAATTTGCCACCAAGCGGGCAATCTCCCATTTCATGCCTTCCCACCAGAAATGCAGTCGTACATCTCGGTACATCTTCGTGCCTCCTAGATGTACGGAATACGCGGAACTGTGTGCCTCCCTCATAACTTCTTCACGGATATCTCCCTTTGGCATACACAAACGGCTACCATATCGCAACGAATCACCTTCATGAATCAATAAGTCCGTTCGAAGTTCAGCTTCAACATGTTCTCGAAACTTCTGCAATCTTGGGTCCTGCAATTGCACAGCTTTAATATCCTCGATCAACGACGACTGCACTTGCAGCTGCATCAACTGTCCCGAAGAATGCGGTAGCACAACTTCCAGATCAAATCTCCGAAAGTCTTCAATAAGTTCCTTCTGCGTAGTCAACATCCGAATTGCTAACAACCGACTAAGCGCATCCGGTACAACACCAACCTCCCCCGGATGGTACTTAAGATCGAGATCGTAGTCAGCCATCAGCTTCAACCATCTACGCTGCCTCATACTAAACTCCTTCTGTGTGAACACGTACTTTAGGCTTTTGTGATAGGTGAATACTTCGACCCTTTCGCCCAATAAGTAGTGTCTCCAAATTTTCAAAGCGAAAATCCCAGCTGTTAACTCCAAGTCATGAGTTGGGTAATTCTTCCCATGGGTCTTCAACTGTCTCGATGCGTACGCTAAAGCCTTCCCATGCTGCATCAAAACACATCCCAATCCTTTCCCAGAAGCGTCGCTGTGAATTACCAATCCTCTGGAACTGTCTGATACGGTCAAAATAAGAGCGGTTATCAACCTCTGTTTCAACGTCTCGAAAGCTGACGCACACCTACCCGTCCATACAAATGGTACCTCCTTGCACGTAAGCTTAGTCAACGGCTCCGCTAGATGAGCAAGGCTCACCACGAACCTTCTGTAATACCCAGCAAGTCCAAGAAAGTTTCTTATCTCCGCAACATTCACCGGAATCGGCCAATCTCGAACTGCTGTACTTTTTCGGGATCAACAGCGATTCCATCTCCACCCACAATGTGCCCCAAAACTCACTTCTTCAAGCCAAAACTCGCACTTGCTCATCTTTGAATACAATTTTCTTGCCTCTATGTCTGCAGTGCGATCTTCAAGTGTTCTGCATACTCTTCAATACTCCTTTGAGTAGACCAGAATATCATCAACGAACACCACTATAACTGGTCCAAGAATGGTGAAAAGATTCGGTTCATCAAGTCCATAAATATCGCCAGTGCATTCGTTACTCCGAATGGCATCACTAAAATACTCGTAATGTCCATACCGAGTTCGGAACGCAGTCTTGCGAATATCCTCTGATTTAACTCGGACCTGAAGATTTCCGGATCGCAAATCTAGTTTCGGGAATACCCTCGCGCCACTAAGCTGCTCAAATAATTCACCGCTGCCAGGGATCGGGTATTTGTTCTTAATAGTCACCCGGTTTAATTCTCGATAATCGACGCACATCCTCCTTGTGCCATCTTTCTTCTTTACTAGAAGAACTGGAGCTCCCCAAGATGAGTTATTTCTGCAAATCCAACCCTTCTCAAGTAATTCAGCAACCTGCTTCCTGACTTCCTCCAACTCCACTGGTGCCATTGGATAATACGCCCATGAGATTGGCGCTGCACCAGGAACACGATCAATCATAAACTCCACATCTCGTTTTGCGGTAACCCGAGATGTACTCGAACACGTCTGTGAACTCTCGAAATATAGCCGGCGCTTCTACCATAATAACTTCCATCGACGAAAGAACATTGTTTGTCGGCTTAGCCCTAAACTCAACTGGCCCGACAGAACTACTCCCTCCAGCAAAACAACCTCCGGGTGTCCGGGAATCTGGAAATTCGCTTTCCTTGCTCTATAATCAATGTGAGCATGGAAGGTGCCAAGAAAATCCATTCCCAAGACAACAACAAACAAGGAATGCACCGGAATTGAATAATTCCCATGCGGAAAGATATGAACAAGTAGGATACCAAGATGACTTCATCCGAAGTCAAGATACTGAAGAGAATTAAGCACGGTAAGCATGATTCGAGCTGGCGGTAAAACAAGAACTGGTAAGCAATGAAACCGAGAGAAGCAAGGTAATATAACAACCATGAAACAAGGAAGTGAATCAAGACCAGGACTCCAAGTTACATAAATAGAGTACCGCATTGTAACCATGCTGCAGTTCATGGGTACAATTACATAACTCCACTCAAGTCGCCCAAATCCTAGTATCGGAATCAAGGAACATGGAGAAACAATAGTGAACCAAAAAGGTTTCAAGTCGAGATGCAAGTGGTTTGCGTATCGTCAAGGCGAAGGATAAAAGAAGAATATGATTCAAGAATTACGATAACGAGGTGGCAGGACATGTTCCTAATCACGAGTATTCTGATTCGTGTATTGGGTCCAATACCCAACTACAAAGAATCAGACTCGATTGACCTATATCCTATGGCTCTGATACCAAAGAAACCATGCCACGCCCCACTTCCCAGAGTACGCTAAAATAGGTGCGTGACATAGCCAACCATGCTACATGTGGATAGGAAAAATCCTTCCACAGTCACATTACGGCTGTAGAGATATCAAGAAGAGGAAAGTAGACTAAACTACCTAGTACATGTCCATGAGCCAGAATAAATGAGTCAAGAAATGATAATATGCGGAAGCAAAAGATACAATAAATGAACCACCTGGAAAGTAAAACTGCATACCGATAGGATCTTCACCGCTCGGTCTAACAGCGGCAATACTCCTGATCAGTCAGCAACAAAGGTAGAGGATCCGGGCCATGCAAAATCCAGACGTCAGCGCGTCATAACATCAAGCAATAATATATAAACATGGTAGCAAGACATACAGGTATAATCATAAAAGGTAAAGCAAGTGTAACAGCAATATAAATCAGGGCAATGACAGGTAGTGTGCAGTGAGTAATCTAAACTGGTCTATTGGGTTAAATACTCTCAAGTCTTTGAAATCAATTTGATGAATCATCGATGCAACTCAATAGTATCCCGTGCGTGCCCGGGACCACGGTCTAAGACTCTCGGGCTGAATCCGAGACGTGCCGCAAGGCACTAAACGGTAGTGTGTAAAGATGAGCGATGTCAGTATCATCACCCCGGGGCTGGCCTAGCCCGTAAGACTGATCAAAACAGGTATAGAACTGTCGAGTTACAAGTCAGGTTTCATCATTGATTTTCCCATACCCCCAAGTTATATGTATTCAAGTCAGGTCTTAAAATAATCTGGAGCTAATACCAACACAGGATCAGGCAGGTACAGGTTTGTCTGGATAGACAACAGGAACGGTCCGTGAGGACAACAGATCAGGTTTGTTGGCATTAGACACGAGATTAGGTAATAGGTAAAGCCATGGTACATCAGGTCAAGTCAAGTAATGTATTAATGTGTCATGTCAAGAGTTGTACATTACCATGTCGTGTCAAGTAATAGGTGTAGCAAGTCATGTCAGGGTGTACAAGATATTGTGTGGGTGCTCATAATCAAGCTAGCATAAACATGGTATACAGAACAAGCATGTGTGCTAATATAATCAACAAGCTGGAACTTGTAACGTGAAATGCAATCAGGTACAGATTAAGGTATGTAGATGCACAGTTATCAGTTTGGGTTCAAGGGATAATTTCAACATTACATGAATACAGTAAAACGAATGTGGATGATAAAATCATGTTAATATGTACTAAGTAATCTAGAGATGCAATTGAATATAAATCAGGTTAGATGTATGCAAATGGTCGTCCGACAGGGTATAAAATATAAAAGGGGTACTGTGGGCTATGCATATAATTGTTATAAGATTTAAATATGAATGTGGGTACTATGTATAATAGAACTCAATGCAACCTGGTATGTTTCGAGCTATGAATCTAAATGATATAATGGGACGTCGAAATGTTAAAATGGAAATTATGGTATTAAATGGAAACTACAGGTTTAACGTGCACTCAAATGGTTTATAGTAATTTAAATAGCATATATAGTAATTTAAATAGCATGTAGCAAGTTTCACTTGCTTTGACAGATCGCGATACGGGTACACGGAACGTCACCCGTCGGCGGGAAAAGTCGCAACGCACGCACGGTACATGAAATGAATCCAAACAACGTACAAGGTGATCACACGGGTCAGGTTTGTTCGCTGGGGCGTCGGGATCGTCGACGTCGCGGCTAACTCCGGCGACCCTGGTACACATACCAACTGCACGGCCACGGCCAACACCAAGTGTAGAACCTTCGCCCTTAACTCTAGCATCTAATCGCTTGAACATGGGAGCATTTTTCAGAACATCTGGTATGACAATGAACCGAACCTTGCTGCCTCTGATGAAAACATGCTCAAGTTGTGACACCTTCCCATCCTTAGGCAACGGATAGAACACGACAAGCACGGAGATGTGAACACGACCCAAGCAAGATCTTGGCTTGGATCTCAGCACTGGTGAGGTCTCGGCCAAGGACAGGGACAACGGTGATGCGACAACTTGGATCAACGGTGATGAGAGGTGAACCGGCGACAGCTGCAGTGGTCTGAAGGGTACAGATTCTAGAGTTTGAAGGAGACGATGATAGCAACGCTCAGACTGCGGCCTCGAAGACGATGGCGATGAGGTCTGGTGCTGGGGTTTGGGTTGCTGCAGCAATGGTGAGTCTCGGTGGGTGCAGGCGATGGAGATGCAGTTGTGGTCGAGGATGAGGTATGCAGGGTTAGTATTAGTGGTGGTTTGGGTGTCGGGGATCAAAGAGGGAGGTGATGAGAAGGAGGAGATGACGGCGGCGATGACGACGAGGTGGTAAGGTCTCTGGCGATGAAGGTGTAGGCGTTGGGTTCTGGTTTGCAAGGCTGGTGGTCGGTTGTAGGGTTCTTGGCGTCGTCGGGGGATTGCAGGATGATCGGGTATGGAGAGGGAAAGCGGTGAAAGCCGGGGTTAGGGCGACGGGGTAAGGTCGTCGACGAGGCTTGGTGATCGGCGGTGATGGCTTGGCAAGGGGTTTCTTAGGTTCTTGGGTTGCAGGGATGTTGGTAGCGGCGTTGGGCACTCGGGAGAAAAGAGGAGGGAAGGAGAAGGTGGAGGTGGTGAGGAGGTCGAGAAGACGAGGGTGGCGATGGTTGTTGCTCGGGGAAGAGAAAAGCGGCGGCGAAAAGTGAAGACGAGGGAAGAAGCCAATGGAGTTAGGGTTTTGTGAGTGCGGGGATTTTAAAAAAAAGAAACGAAAAAGAAGAAGGAAAAGTGGGAGGTGACGATAGTGCGAGGGAGGTGAGCAGAATCAAGAAGTGTACAGTAGTACCGAGAGGAGAGAGAAGGAGAGAGAAAAGGGGAGAGAGAGACGTGCATGAATTAGAATACATATTAAATTAATGAAAGGGGAGAGATTTGTTTGTTTTCTGAAAATATATTCAGTTGAAACCAACGTTATATAATATTATAATATCAGGGGAAAATATTTTAAAGAAATGTTACAGTTAATGTTTAAAGGAAATATTATATTAGTCAAATAAGTGTTAAAAGAATAAGGAATAATATAATATTATAATATTAGTCCGTTTGAGATTTTGGCAAATACAAATTTAATCCAAAACATGCCCGGGTCGGTCTAAAAATTTAGATTTAAAATATGAAAAATATATGCGACTTCCAAATTTCAAAATGAAGTCTCAGGTAACGAAAAAGCGTACCCCTAAGAACGGATGCACGTACGTGCGCGTAGCCATCCAAACACGTCTGTTTCACTGAACAGGACGAGAACAAGATGCGCGGATGTTACCACGGGGTTAGGGGATCATGCAGGCTATGAAATACAATTTTAAATTATTTTCTGTGACTTAGAATGTTATATGATAAAAGATGTGACACTAGATACAAATACCAGTATGTACTAAACATGAGATACACATGTCCATGCAACAAGTCAAAGTAATCTATAACTAAGAATCAAACAGGCTCAAGCAAGCGGGTCGGGTCGAATGCAATGTAAAACATAAAAAAATACCATTTGCTCCCAAAATACGTTAAATTAAGAAATATCACAAATAAAGAAATACGATAACTGGAATTGGTATAAATGAACTCGGGTGTTAAAATTCGGCCGAGCAGCTACCCTGCCCGGTTATCCTTAGCCGGCCTCCTCAGGCCCCTCCAACGCTAAGGATCAAAGTCCTCCGTAGAGGCAGCCAAGCGTCTCTCCTGCTCGGTTATCCCTAGCCGGTAGCTTCCCTACTCGCGACGCCAGGGATCGAAGCCCTCGCCAAGAGGCAACCGCGCTACTTCACTGCCCGGTTATTCTTAGCAAGCCTCGTACGGCCCCTCCAACGCTAAGGATCAAAGTCCTCCGTAGAGGCAGCCGAGCGGCTCCCCTACTCGGCTATCCCTGGCCAGTAGCTTCCCTACTCGCAACGTCAGGGATCAAAGCCCTCGCCAAGAGGCAACCGCGCAGCTTCACTGCCCGGTTATCCTTAGGAGGCCTCATACGGCCCCTCCAACGCTAAGAATCAAAGTCCTCCTTAGAGGCAGCTCAGCAGCTACCCTGCTCGGCTATCCCCGGCCGATAGCTTCCTACCACGACCGACAGGGATCAAAAGCCCTCCCAGAGGCAGTCGAGCCCGAGGATTCTTCGCTCGGCTATCCTTCAGGACAAAAGCCCTCACCAAGAGGCACCGGGCGGTAACCCCGCCCGGCCAAGGGTCCTTGGTAGGCTTCTTACAGCCCCTCCCGCGCTAAGGACCAAAGTCCTCCCAGAGGCAGTCGAGTCCTTGCTCGGCTATCCCCGACTGGTAGCTTCCTACCACAACCGACAGGGATCAAAGTCCTCGCCAAGAGGCACCGGGCAGTAACCCTGCTCGGTCCCCGCCTTGAAGGATCAAAGCCCTCGCAAGAGGCAACCAAGCGGCTGCCCTGCTCGGTCAACTCCGGCTGGTAGCTCCCTACCCATGACGCCAGGGATCAAAGCCCCCGCAAGAGGCATCCGAGCGGCTACCCCGCTCGGTCGTCCCAGGCTGGTAGTTGCCTACCTATGATGCTAGAGATCAAAGCCCTTGCCAAGAGGCAACCGCGCAGCTTCACTGCCCGGTCAACCTTAGTGGGCTTCTTACAGCCCTTCCAACGCTAACGATCAAAGCCCTCGCAAGAGGCAACCGAGCGGCTGCCCTACTCGGTCGACTCCGGCTGGTAGCTCCCTACCCATGACGCCAGGGATCGAAGCCCTCGAAAGAGGCCTCCGAGCGGCTACCCCGCTCGGTCGTCCCAGGCTGGTAGTTGCCTACCAAAGATGCCGGAGATCAAATCCCTCGCCAAGAGGCAACCGCGCAGCTTCACTGCCCAGTCATCCTTAGTGGGCTTCTTACAGCCCCTCCAACGCTAAGGACTCAAAGTCCTCCCACAGGCAGTCGAGCCCGACCCTCGTTCAACCATCCCCAGCTAGTGGTCGTTGCTCGCAGCGCCAGAAATCAGATGCCCTCGCCAAGAGGCAACCGAGTAGCTTCCCATCCATCCTCAGCACAAATACGGTAGACAGCCCTCTGCCCATCACATGCAGAGGATCCGAGCCACCAACAAAGGGCATCAGGTCTATCCAAGTCTCGAGCGATCTCCCCTCGACTTCGGGGCCATGGAGGCCATGGAGACGCCTCCTTCTCAGCAGCGCTTAGCACGCTTGGTAAGTAATCGAAATCAACTCGACGAACGATCGCTAGACAAATAGCCGACCTGACATGGAAGCCCAACAGTGCAAGAAGAGAAATTTTACGAGCATTTTTCACGAACAGAAGATAAAGTGCAAACCAAAGAAAGAAAAAAAGTTTTATTACTGAAGGCAAAGTCTTTACAAAGGGTATTTTGGGCTCCCCAGCCTTACAAACTGCCCGAAGGCTTACAAAAATTACAAAAGCAACAAAATAAAAGAAGGAGGAAGACGGGGGTTTTAGGCCTCAGGGCCGGGCGCGACCTCGGGGTCCTCGACATTCACCACGGGACAAGCAGGGTCCTCGGCATATTCCTCGTTAGGAACTCTTTCCCCTGCTCCTCGGCATCTGCGAGGGGGTACTCGGCCGGGAACTCTTCATCGGCGAACTCCGGCATCCGGGCCTTAACGGCGTCGAGGGCCTCGTGCCAGATGAGGTTTGTGGCCATGGCCAGGTCATCATAGAAGTCCTTCGACTTCTTGTAGCCCTACACCGTCTTTGCCACCGAGAGGTCGGCCAACTTCGCTGCTCTCAGGTCGGCAGACTTCGCCGACTCGGCCGCTGCCCCCAGCTCCTTCCGGAGGGTCTTCACCGTCTTCTTCAGGTTGCCGGCAAGCACCTGAGCGTCTTCAAGCTTAGCCTCGTCAGCCACGGCGGCCTCGCAGTACCGGGAAACCTCCCGTTTCCCGGCCTCCACCTCGCCCTCCAGGGCGGCAACCCTCGCCATCACCGCCTCCAGCTCCCGCTTGGAGCTCTCTTCCAGCGAGGCGATCTGGCCCGCAGTCTTCACCGCCGGGGCTATCACCTCGGCCTCCATGCGTAGGGCGAGGGCAACGTGCTGGAGAACCTGAAAGATAGGAAAGAGATCAGAAAAATGAAGGAGGCACCGAATCTCACAAAAAACCAAACACTTACCTGTAAGGACTCCTGGGCGATGGACGTCATCTAGGCCCTGAAGATCCTCTCGGGGACCCTACCCCCCGCCGATTTCTCTATCTCATGAAGTAGGCTGTCCACGACGGATATCCCCGAGGGCACCGCGAACTGGAGGCCTCCTTCCTCCACCATGATCGGCGAGGGGGGGCCCCGGGAAGACCTCCGGGAACCCCTCTTGAGCGGCTCCGATGGAGAGCCGATCTCCTCCTCCGAGGCCGGGTCTTCCAGAATCCGAGCCCGCTTCCGGCCCGACGCTCCACTAGGCTCCGGAGCGGGATTCGCCCCGGAACGCTCACGGGACGCGACCACCGGAGGAGAAGGAGCCGGGGCGGGCTTCGAGCGGGAAGGGCCGGCGCCTCCGGCCTTTGTGACCCTCCTCGGCTGGCGCATGGAGGCTTTAAGCTCGTTCATATCCATGGGTCCTGCGCAAAACCAAATGTAAAGAAGTCAATAACACAAGCAATATACAAGCCAAAAAGCAAGCCTAAACTTACCGACGAACTCAACGGGGCTGAGCCCGGCCCAATTCAGGACCCTCTACGACAGCAGCACGTCGAATCGGGGGATGGGCTCCCATGACTCCACTCTCACCGAGACGGGGTCACTGGATTGGTTCCCCGGCAAGCATTTCTCCCTTGACTACTTTGTAGGCACGGGCCAGTCCTCGCCCCCGGGAGGGGAAATGAAGAAGAACTTCTCCTTCCAGTCGTGAATGGAAGAAGGCAAGGCCACAACCCCTGTCCCGGTGGCGCCCCCCCTGTCGCTTTCCGAAAGAGAGGTAGACCCACCTCGGGTCGCCCACTCGACCACCAGGGTGATTTTTGAAGACGAGGGAAGAATTAAGGAGGGAGAGGCTGAAGGGAACCGTCTGTAACTTCAGGCGGATCAGGAACCCGAGGAGAATCCTCCACGAGTTCGGCACTAACTGGCCAGGGGCTAACCCGAAAAAGTGCAGCGCTTCGACAACCTCCGGAGAGAAGGGCAGGCGCATTCCATCCCAAAAAGCTTCCAAATACAGGGCGATCTCCCTGCCTCGTATTTGGTATGCCCTCTCTCCCTCCTTGTCCAGACAAAGGGTATAACGTGAGGGGATGTGGAAGCGAGCCCGAGCATTGGCGAGCTCGTCCTCATGCCTCACCCACCACGAGGCGCCGGGGCAGCATCTACCGCCTCCTCCCTGGAGGCTGCCCCCGCCGCACGATCTTGGGGAGAGGATCCGATCCTTACTCCCTGGGAGGACTCAGGCTCAACTAAAGGGTCCCTAGATCCACTCCTACGACATCTACTGACTCCACAAAGGAAGACATCTAACCTTGAGAAGAGGGATCCTCGGAAAACGAAAGCGGAAGAGAGAAGGCGAGCGCCGAGCAACCAGGACTTAGAACGGGGAAATATGAAGGAGTAGGGGCCCTGGAATGGGCCCCATCCCTATTTATCACCGCAAGCGACCTCATCCAACGACGCCCTTCATCTCCCGCCAAAACGCCTCCTCGCGTCCAACGGCTCCAATTGCTCCACTTGTCGTTCCCACACTGGACCGCGCCCCGTCAGACGCCGCAGGTCTGCACACGTCGCGTCGGCCAACCTACGCTCGACACATGGACCATCGCTTCAGTGGCAGGATGCACGAACCGGCGCACCTTCCTTAAATGCAGAGATCTCCCTTTGATTCGCTGGCAGAAAAGACAGCTGACACCCCCGGGACGCGTCCCAACGAAACCTTAGGAGGAAGCTTACCCCGAGCGGCCCGGCAGTCCACTCCTGACCCGACCCGCTAGTTGGTCGGGATAAGAGTGGGGGGCTAATGATAATGCTCAGTATTGGCGATCTCCAAGATCAGGACACATGGCAGATGTCGTGTCCCAAAGCTCAGAAGAAAGGGCCGCAGGGGTCGACCATGCCACCCATGTACCTGACCTGCAAGCACAAGCTGGATCACCTCAGAGTCCCTTGGAACTTGGCCTCCTCGGCCTCTAA
Organism: Agapanthus africanus; assembly: GCA_030015575.1. Classification (NCBI taxonomy): domain Eukaryota; kingdom Viridiplantae; phylum Streptophyta; class Magnoliopsida; order Asparagales; family Amaryllidaceae; genus Agapanthus; species Agapanthus africanus. Next base: position 65,909,163 of record CM057349.1, read on the forward strand.
GCTCGCCCCGATCTGCCACAGGACCCAGATTCCTCGGCCCTCTCGCTCGTTCCCGAGCTCCCCAGCCAAAGCCATCTTCCTTGGTCTTCCAACCGACCGACTCCACCACTCACAGGCGTAACCGCCGCTCCGCAAATCTCGCCATGCGCAGATTCTCCGCCAGCAACATCCCACATTCCACGCCATCACGATCCCCATTAATGGGTGATCCGCTCTTTACGCAGGCGTGACGTCGGGAGCGTAACTGCCGGCGAGATTCTCGCGCCTGCTGCTGCGTGCTACCGCCGCTATATAAACCTCCATCACAGAGGTTCAAGTAAGCCATTTTTATTCCACTTAGCCGTTAATCTTCTCGGATCTCGTACTAACTTGATCGTCGGAGGGTTCTCGGTGGTAACAAACCATCCCGAGACTTCTTTGCAGGTACTCGGCGTTAAACTCCTCAAATCACCAATCTCCTCAAAACCCATTGAGACCCGCACGCAACAGGAGATCACCTTCCAAATCCACCGGGAGATCGACGGAAGACAGCATCTGAGGGAGACCCGAAAAGGACCTCCATCAGTGAACAAAAAACTAAAGCAAATGCAACATTTGTTGCAAATTTGCTTAGGTGGAGTATATAAAGCTTATGTGGCATCCATAATTATTGCTATGCTCAATATTCTAAAGATTGCTACTTTTGTTATAACCAAAATGAGTGCAACAAATGTTACAAGAATTTGATACTTTTTGCATCAGCATCTCTATTTCCAACCCAAGCTTGTTGCTGGCCAAACATAGAAAATGGAGCTTTTTGCAACAAATATTACATGCATCTTCATTTAGAAGCTACCAAATAGCACCTAATTTCGCCTATTTCAGCAGCTTGAGAGGAAATAACATAATCTTGAGTTACTAAAACTCATACTGAGAAAATAAATTTCATCATAGACACGCTAAGACTTTTTAGGTAGCTATTGTTTTTTAATTGAGACCGGTATTATATTTAAACTCTAAAAAACTTATCCATAAATTCTTTTCTTTATAATTTGAAAAAAATTAAAAAATAAACTCCATAATACACTAGTTTGCCAATCAACTCCTATGCATCCAGGGGTTAACCATACTCTTGTCTATCCGTAATGGGTCTTTGATGGACACGAATATCAAAGCCCATTAAAATCTTGGAATTTACGCTCATCCTTATTTTTTCTGCTACACGTAGTGACTTTGCGTTCGTAATGGATTAGGTGATGCATACGAAATTTAACACAGGTAAAACTCTGATAATCTAAACTCGTGTATGTTTTTTTCTGCTACTGCGATGATCTGCCGATGGACGAACCAGAGTGATCCATTTGACACCTCAATTGATAATTGCAGTAAAATATATAATTAGTGAGATAAATTAAATCTATTGAAAAGTTTGGATATTCATATGCAAAAAATTCCAACTAATAAAGGGATTAAATTATTCTTGATAATAATAAAGGCTTAAAATATATATATATATATATATATATATATATATATATATATATATATATATATATAAAGAGAGAGTGTGGATATGTTAGTGTTCGTGCTTTTCAAATTCACGAACATTTTTATGTGGTGTCATACGAATGATCGGCTCTGATCATGTTGTTCTGCATGCATTAAATAATGAATGGATGAAAAATCATGTCAAGAAGTATTTTGCATGTGCAGAAACATGTGAATTTATCTAAGCCGTGCGGTTTTTTAAACTTTTAAAATTAGGATCGACATATTCAAAACACTTCTGACCGACACGATTTTTCATCCATTCACTATCTAATAAGATATGTAGAACAACTTGAACAGATCGGATCATTAATATGATGTTACACAGAAAAATTCGTGAATTTCAAAAACACAAACCTGTCCTTTATGGATCTGTGCTATATGTGTGTGTGTGTGAATAACATAGGAAAGAGTCCATAGGAGGGAATTTCCTACCCGTCGAGAAAACACACCTCCTGCCATTTTTTTCGATGATCGGCTTCCAACATCTTCATCTTTATCATCTAAGATGTGGATACGGTCAAATTTCATGTGATTGTGCCCGCTTTTCAACGTTGATTTAATTGGTGGAAAATTAAGGTTTACCGACAATATAACTTTTTATATTACTAATTCAAAGATGAAAAGGTAGTAGGATCGCATGAACTTTGTTGTATCCACATCTTAAATGATTAAGATGAATTTGAAGGGTGCCGATCCTTAAAATAAATGATTGGTGTGTATCTTTTCGACGCCATAGGAGGAAATTCAATCCTACGGCACATCTCCTCCAATATATATAGTATATGTATATGTGTGTGTGTATAGTATGGATTCATTAGGGCGGGTTTTTCACGAATCTGAATAGTAGCCGTTGGATCTACCTTTTGTTTTCAACTGCTCCAATTAAAACAAATTAATAAATCCATTAAATAATAAAGTAAATATTCCATTACCTAATTTTTGGGATCCATGCATATTTTTATTCATTTATTTTGGGTAATATGGATCATGAATATTTTGAGTAATATTATTTTAGAATCGGGATTGAATTTGTTGGATATTTTGATATTTTATCTTTGGGTCCATTAAAAATATTTTAGGTAATATTAGTTAGAATCATGAGATTTGGAATAATATAATCATGGATCCCAAAAATTAGGCAAGAGAATATTTACTTTGTTATTTAATGGATTTATTAATTTGTTTTAATCAGAGCCATTGAAAGCATTAGGTAGATTCAACGGCTGTTATTTAGATTCGTGAATTTAAAAACACAAACCCGCCTTAACGGATCCGTATATATATATATATATATATATATATAGAGAGAGAGAGAGAGAGAGAGAGTAATCATTCCCACCTTTTCACCATTATATTAAATTTAGGATTTATGCATTCAAGCATATGATGTTTGGTAATACATGAAATTTTTTATTCATAACTGTCAGCACACATTCCAAAATTAATCTAATGGTGAAAACGTGGAAAGAATTTATTTTTAAATCCTACCGATAATATCCTATTCGAACTCTCTTTGTGTGCGTGCTTGCATGTGTGTGAAAGGTTATAGAATAATAGTTTAGGATTTGAGCTGATTTATGATCAACCAATACTTTATTAATCTTATTACAACAGATAAAAGTTTATACAGAGAGAGAAAGATGCTATAGATGAGCCATGAGTCATGATGCATCAAATCAGACGTCAGATCACAAATCAGATCAAAGACATGTTGTTTGCTTTGAAGGAATTAGTTTTCCCACACGAGTATGAATTGTATTGGGTTAACTGACTGCCAATATTCCACACGGTTTATAAAGCGTATGGACAGAAATACCAAAAAAATACTCGAAATAAGATACCATGCACTGTTTTCCCCTGCTCTAGAGACCCGACAAACAAAATGGTTCATGATTGTGGAATCATGAAGAAAATTCAATACAGGAATTCATCAGACTAAGGGATCCTCGGTGAATCGACATTAAAATAATTATGTAACGATTAAGATGTTAATATATGGCAACAAAAAGTTGACGGAGAAACAAACTGCACCTACAGAAAACAACAATTTCAGGATCATGAATACAATTTTTCTACAAACAAGTTTGTACACATGATAAACTCGAAAAGATTTAAACTCGTCACCAACAAATTTTTTTTGCAGATATGCGCCTTCCTGGTCATAGGATTCTCTCCTCTGGGGCTTTATACTGATATGGACCAATCTGATGAAAGATGCAAAGCAGGAAAAAACAAAGCAAGCCATCGGAATCCATAAAATTGATTGAAATCCATGACACATTGATTCCACATCAAATAGGCATAAACCATTTTAAATCCTTATGTGCTCCAACAACAGTCACAATCAAGCTCCACTTCAGCTGCGAATGAGATGCCTAAATATAAAAGAAGAGAAGCAGATTCACATGCAGCGGAACATAAATATCAAGAATATATGCCGCATTTCTCATTAGGATTAGACTCAGTGGCCATTTGGGCAACTGTTACGATAGTGGCATGAAATGTGCCTATGTTCATGCCAACCCATGCCGTTCAATGCAATAATTTACATGCTAAACTCTTCAACGAGCACATAATCAAAGGTTAAAAAATACATAGAATGATGAAACCTCTGACGCTAATACTGGAAGTTTCAAAACAATATTGTTTTTTTTTGAAGATATGATATGGTACCAGGAAATCTAAGACAGTTGACAGGAAGGAGAAAAAACAATAATTTACAAATTGAACCAACTTCATCCAAGGGTAATGTTACAGTGCAGCGATCTTGTCGACCACTTGTGCTTTGTCTGATTCAAACTGCTCGTCCTCTGCAGATAATAAATAGTTTAGCAAATCTATGCTTGGACAAAGTATACAAGCAGGAAGTAATACTTGAGAAATTACGCTATTTAACAATTAAAGCAGAGGATATAAATCCATGAGCATGCATTAAATTGACCACCTTTGTCCAACTTGAAGTCACTAAAGAGACGAAGAAGCTTGTTCTTGTTTGCAACTAATATCGTCATGATCTCAGGGGGTTTGTTTTGATTTGCGGCAAATAGCTGTAATGTGGAAAAACCCCATTGGAAACTTTACAGACTTTGAAAGGTGAAAAGGGAGTGAATGATTTATGCCGGGAGTAATCAAACGATGTTTTATTCTTACCTTGAATACATGAAATGCCTCTATTTGAATGTTCTTACTAGATTCCTGAAAACATGAAAATTTTAAATTAGCACAACATAACCCTAACATGTATTAGATGTTGTGATTTGCCTAGCACGTGCTAATTTTATCAAAATCTAGAGATCGAGAATATACTGATCAACCAAAAATACTGAACACAGGACATGATATCGGAACGAACAATTCTAATACAGTAAGAATTGGAGACACAGCCGCACGCATACATAGTGTGTGCATGTGCCCATGCAAAAATGTAAGTTACCACAGACACTAAATTAAAATACTAACATGATTGAACTTAACTATGACTTCGTTCGAGTATATTCTATGTTTTAATATAGCAAGAAAAAAGGCACGGACTAGAAAAAACAAGGTCAGAAATCTGCTGCTGAGTATTTAGCACCAACAGTCAAACTAATTTTTTTTTTAAAGAAAAACAGAAGTAATAAAGCGGCGGGATGAACGTACATGATGACAAGTTTCCACTATTAGATTAATACAACACAGCAGTAGAAGGATTGGCGTAATGGTACAATCATTAAAAGCTTGCAGTTTGATTAACAAGGGGGTGATTAATCCATGCTGACACTGCAGATAAGAACCATCAATGTCATGGATATGAAGTTGAGCTATCACATTAAGCAATCGACATGCGTGTCAATGCTAAGAGTCAAATGACAAGAACCACTGAGGCCTTAGAGCTGTTTTCATGTCCCACAAAATAAGAGAAGTGTGTTTGTTGGGAATCGTGTACAAATTTAGCAATATTTCGCAAATATATATTTACTTGTAAGTTGTAACTATCATTGTTGCATACTTGTGTATAAGATACTTGATTTTCACTTTCACCGGTCATTCTCAAGTGTGGAGTGCTAGAGATTAGGGACTTCAGTATAAAAGTAAATAGAAAAAACTTGGCACTAGGACTTCAGTAAATTCATTTCAATGTAAATATTGTTATTTTCATAGCATTTGGTCATAGAAAAGCAAGTATTCTCCCACCGATAAATCTTTCAGTTAAGAAGCCCAATCATGAAAAGCATCAACATATAACTCAAATGCATAAATCCCATCAAGCAATATGTGGAAGAGATCACACACCCTGAGAAGATTCATTAGGATCATCAAGTTATCCTTCGAGCTAACATATCGCATCATCACCGCTGAATTCGATCGGTCAAGCAGAATATCTCCTAAAAGCTGAAATAAATAGCAAGCGTTATCATTGGTCTTAGAAATGCTGAATAATATGAGACCACACATCATTTAGTGTTAAAAAATGACTTGAGCTTGCATTAGACAGCAGAAATAATACACTAATCGACACCAACTTTAATTATATTCATCTCCTGATGTGTGTTCACTTTAGATGCACATGAAAACTGAAGCATATGATTAAGTCAACTATGTAGATAACCCACTTGTTATATGTAAGCCATCAAACACCCTTTAATTCAGAATTTAGATACTAAGTAGAAAGGAAAGTACTACCTTGATAGCTTGTCTTCTTGTTATATAATTGGGAGATGACAACAGCTTCAAGTTAAATTCTGCAAAAAACTGAAACACCAAGAAAAAAGCAATCTGCCAAATCAATTTGATAAAAAGGGTGCAGTAAAAAAGGAACTTATATGCAGACATTTTCAAACAAAGCTGGAAGTCATAATGAAAGCAAATCCATAGACATTATGCATGATTACCAATTTGGTATCTAGTTCATGCTTATCTTCATTTCAATGTCAAACATACATGTCTAAATCATAGCTAAATTATATATATCAACAAATGGATGCCTAAATTGTAATCTGTACTTTGACATATATAAATTAATTGAAATTAGTACATCAATGCAAGAGCAAATATACGTGTTGCCAAAGAAAGATTATACCCATATCCTTGAGTCTAAATTTCTGGGAAATTTGTTGCTCTGCACATTATGTGAATAGTTGTGCTTTATCCACCAGACCTCAATATATGCAGAACAAGAAGCTATCTATAGTCGTATGATGTAACCAGAATTTAATATGACCTATAGACAAAGGTGAAGTATGCTATAAATAAGGCATGACCTAAATGAAGGCAAGATCTATATCTTTACAATTTTAACTAGACGAGGAAGGGGGTTACAAAATTAAAGTTTAACACCTAATAGATCCTCTTGGTTTAATTAGTTTGCCACCTCATCCCCAAACTAAATCAATTTTAGCCAATTAAAAAGAAACTCACTGGTAATAACTGCCCATGTTCTTCTCCTAAGATAACTTGCCATATATAATAACTACCCATTATTTTAAAGAGGATGCGGAGAATACAATGCCACTGTAGGAATTTTATAGAGTGGCGGGAAGCACGACGGATCATTATTCATCACTTTACCTTTTTAATCCTAACTTTAATGATTCATGGATTTGCAAAGGATACATGCACATAAATCAACCAATAATTTGTTGTCATGTGACCCGCCACCATAGGAAATTTCTACATTGGCCACTCTGTTTTCCCTATTTGAAAATCTCACATGCATTGCAAGTGCAAAATACTAGTACTCAAATAGTCCCGGCCATGGATTAAACTTTTACTATCTATACGATACATTTCATTCGCTTGTCCTCCACTAGCCCGATACTAAATTAATCATATACTGATATACTCTAGTAGTTGTCAATCTTATCGAACAGGCTTAAACACTGAATGTGATACTCCCTCCATTTCTTTTTACCAGTCCTCTTTTGCTCTTTTTTTCCTTTCAAATTACTAGTCCCTTTAGGATATCAAGAATAATAATTAGCTCCATGCTTCAGAAACCAATGCATTTTATATATGAAATTCCAAATTTATCCCTAAGTGGGGAATAAATTTAGCGTCCTAAGGAAATTCTAGCAATCAACCATCCATCTGAGCATTGTTTAGAGAGAATTAAGTTAATTAAATTTTATCAATTTGCATATGCCTATGGCATACAAATGAGCTAAACATTGCAATTTTGAATGTTCGAAGTCTTCAAGACTTAATTTTAATGCGGTAATTGTCGATAACCTGATCGTAGGCAGGAGGTGTTGGCATGAAAGTTAGACCCATCAAATAATTTACGCAGATACAGGTCAGGTCAAATTTTACCTCGATGGATCATAACTCTTAAGAATGAGAAAGAAAGAGAATCGGTGTAAATTTTGAGCTACAAGGTTTTAATAAGACATTATTCACCATCTTATGTAGGACTGTTCTCCAAAAATGTGTATATACTAGAAAATATCACTTATAAATTTAAGCAAAAGGCAATCACTGACCCAATCATAATTTTTAGAAAGAAAATCTGCAACAGTTGACTTGTGTCTTGTCAAGAGCTCCTGCAATAGAAGGAATTTTTTTTAGTAATGAGTTAATTGTATTTGTGAATACAGATTAATCAAAACCAAGAAACAGAAACTTCTTGGTAGAATCGACTGTCAATACTAGATAACAAATGCAACCATCGTCTAAGGAATAACATTACTCAAGAAGTTTTATTCGGTAATTAGCAAATATATTACCACTAAAACTTCTAGAAGCTACTGATTACACCTTCAGTCAATAAATGGTAACAATATACTATTATCAAGCAAATAACAACGAACTATAAGCAAATAAGAAAAGGACTACAAGCAAGCAACCAGAATAATTGTACTAGGGGGAAAACAAGCGGGCAGGTGGGAAGTAAAATGACTAGATTAATAGCATCCTTACTCAGGACAATCTTGAGCAATGACATATTTTGGTGGCGGTGCAGTCCTTGAAGTGACCGGCAGGAGTTTCAAGTAGTGCTTGCGCAATCAAGTGCCAGGTGCCCCCTTCAAGTTGCTTGTGTTGATGTAGTCTAAATAGGAGGTAATTCAAGAGTAGCTAATCCTAAACTTCAAAAGGTGATTGATGTGGTTTTGAGGCAGCTTACTAAGGAGAGTAGGCTTATACTTAAAATGTTCGGAAATGGGAAATGGGCTCATCTCTTTTAAGAATTAATCCTATAAGACGCCAGGCTTATAAGGTAATTCTAGGACACCTAACAATCCAGTATTAGATCTCCTACTTCTATCTTGAGAGCATGCTATCTAATATCATGAATGAATGGAATGAATGGAGCAGTGTGGTGTCATTTGCAGCCACTTGGTGGAAATTCTAATCGTAAAGCGTGTTTAAATTAATGAGTAGAGTGTTGAAATAAAAAAGAGGACAATCGGTTTTCGACCAATGAAGAATACATAAACAGTTAGGCACTTAGACGACCGCATGCGAGAATATATTCGAAGGATATGTTGAGATCTGGTGCAGCAAGAAACTAAATGTATAACATGGGTTAGATTGACCTTAAATGTCGAAGACGCGTCTGATGCTATGTCAAAGTTTGGAATCTGTATAAAATTGAAAAACTTCTTCATGTGCTCAGACTCTAAAACATACCTGCAAAAGGAAAGAAAAGCAGAAAATGTTTTTAAATCAAAAGTTATATTTTGTGTTTACATCTAGATATCTACAAAACCCAATAACCCGTAAAAGTTTGAGAAATTTGACAGTATATAACATTTGAACAAGGCTTATATGACAAATTCAAAGCTACAAAAGCATTAAGGTACATACATAATGTACCTTAAATGTCATTAGAGGAAACGGGGCATGCAGGTTCCCTGCAGGCCCCTCCCTGCAGTGGCCTCACCCAGAGGCGGGTGGGGGCCAGAAGCTTTATTGCAAAATCACTCCTGCCCCCCCCCCCCCCGCCGCGCGCGGGTGCAGGCACTTTAGGCAGGGGCCTGGCAGGGACACTGCAGGCCAGAAATTCTTGGTAAAGTGGAAGGGTAAGTTTGTAAAGTCTAATGATTAACCACAAAGAATTAAGTTTAAATATACTGATTCAAAATGCAACTTATACAAACCCTGGAGTTCAACACTTGAGTTAATTATTAGGTATAAATCTGTTGTTGTGATATTCTTAATAATAATAAACATTGCATAGAGCAACTATATCTGCCTCCCTTATGAATATGATGGGTTTGAAGGAAGCCGTTTGTGCATTATGTACATACATACGCAATAATGTATCATGAAGAGCTGGATAGCATACATCTGATTTGCTATTGTTATGTAGCTGAAAATCTTTTTATCGAAAAATTGGCATCAAGATCAGACAAATAAGAATAATAGATTTCTAAAATCTAGTTGGATAAATCCTTCCGTTTACAATTTGATTCACATAGATCATCTGAATAAAAACGCCGTCCCCTTATGTCCATGTAGAAACACTTTCTTTTGCAATAATCTACACCTAGTTATATTTTTCTAACTTCCAAGTTCCTCCAGTGTAAATAAATGTACTATAAAGACTAAACTACAGTCTTCAAACTATATAACACATGCACCCTTTGTTTCCTCAACAATAGATTTCTCTAGGTTGCAGGTTTGCATATATGGATTTGGATCCTGATGTATGGCAAGGAATTTGCTTGGAAGGATAAAAACAAGTATGTCATATGAGTCGGCTTACAGAGTAATTACATTACTTGATGAACTATTTGGAAATTTTCCAGCACTGTGACATCTTATGACTAATAATTGTTTAGAAGACAAAATTTGACAGTTCCTAAGAGCAAGGCATGCACACATATTGCATGTTTGCACCTAGGGAAAATGCTAGACTTGGATTAAAGAGAGTATAGATCCAATACTATTTATAATTAATAATTGTTTAGAGGACAATATTAATATTGCACATTTGCACCTACGGAAAATGCTGGGACTTGGATGAAGGAGGGAAACATCCAATACAGTGTTGCAAATAAGTTGCTATCTCCATACAATGATCACATGAAAAATGATTTTGGGAGTAAATCTTATCAATTATGCGAACATAAATGATTGGCTAGAAACACAATGGAAAGATCTAAAATCATGACAGCTTTTATGGTATGCCTCATGCTATCAGTTACCATCTTACTATGCATAAATCGGGGACTAAAATAAATATCCCTGAAAGTCTGAAACTTTTTGGTACTAGCTGCAGTACTTTTATTCAAAATAATTACTTTGCTATACTTTGATGCCGAATGCACTCCCTCAACATAAAGCCATAATGTAAGGCAACATCCATATCTTCATACCTGTATCACACAGAGAAATGCTGAATCATGGTGGTGTCCACAATGAAAAGGTCTACCAATTACAGAAGTGAGATAAAAAGCAAAATATAGAGACAGCATATATACACACAAAAACACACCTGAGCTGCAAAATGGAAACAGTATCTCACAATAAAAAATATCCTAAGTGGGAAATGACATGTTAGTATGTTGCTTTCATGTCTTCCAAAAACGAACATATACATTTACGTCTTTCCTCCTAAACTGTGATGAAGTAAAATATGGCCTAAGCCTCTATAATGTGAATTTTCATACACAAGTATTATAGCAACATGGGGACATATTTGTGTCATCCATTGGACTAAATCATAGATAATATTCATAATCTTTTAATTCCATGAAATATCAATTTTTGATGGTTATGCTTCATATTAGCATTAGTTCAAACATAGGAAAGGTCTAAAGGACATAAGTCTATTACTATTTTATCAATACCCAGGAGTTAACTAATAGAATACTTATTGAATAAATGGATTTCAACTACAAAAGAGAAAATCATAATATTATGTAGTGTCTTCCCATAATGATTTCTAAGTGCTTAGTTACTTATAAATGAGAAATCAATTAAAGGTTCCAACCATCACACAAAATTAAAATTATTGTGTTTCGTTATATAAGTACTTGATTTCTTTCTTCAAAGATGACAAAAGTCAAGCAGCCAAATGTTTGAATGGACAACATGACAACAATGTTGTGATATCAATCATTAAAGATCAAGAATTTGTTTTGAATAATCAAACCAAATAAGAAGTTCTTAAATCTAAAACTTACCCGGCTATCAAAATATCCATAAGATTTTTATTCTTTTCCAAGTAATCAGAAGCAATCAGCCGTGATTGAACTTGTTGCCTTTGTAAATTGGCGGCAATCTGAGTAGCATCTTTACAGGCCTGTCCAATTTATTAAACACCATGCTTCAACAGCATTAACAGGTTAGATATACATAATAACAAGGAAGATGAAACATCTTTACTATACAAATATCCAATACAGATCCGACAATCTAAACTAACATTAATTGGGGGTCCTAAAATATATTTTGGTTGAGAAAACCACGAATAAAAAAGGACATGTCACAATCTCAAACCACCAGATGGCATCAAGTATCAAGACAAAGGGAATGTCTAGAAGGACAAAGGTGATATTGTTGCTATAAGAAATTATTCTTTACTCTAAAGGCACAAAAAAGCCAAGAGAACAATAGTACGCATGCCCACAACCATAAACTCAAATATTTATGATGCCAAGGAGACTTAGAATTACCTCTAGGTTCAATTTGGGTATGCATATGATTAATAATCGGAAAGTATTCTCTTTAAAGAACTCCTGAGTCAACTGTGCACAGGCTTCAGCAACTGGTTCTAATTCGCCTTTGCCATAAAGAATATCTTTCAACTCGCGGATGAGTTTACTTAATTCTGCCATCTGTAAGAGGATAACATAGATATAAGTAATGGAAAAATTGATGTTATAGCAGTAGAGAAAAAATGTGCATCTTCATGGACAGACGAATCCACCTATAGAACAAAAAATTAAAATAATTTAAGCCAAGTCCTAGAGATTTTATAATTCTTTGAGGCTTAAATTAATGAATTTGGGATGCACGATAAAATCAAGTGTGCATAGAACCTCACCAATGTGACAAAACAAGTTAGAATATCTTCTACTCTATTATGAGTAAATATAACTAGGAGACAAGGTTGTAAAAAGCGCAAAACGGAGTTGAGCATTTGAGGTACCGCCTAGCGCAGTCTAGACGGTTTTTTAGCTTTAGGTAAAATTATATTTAATATATATACATATTGAAATTTCAGCAATATATTGACACTTCAGCATAGAAAATAGTAACATATTGAAATTTCAGCAGTAGAAACATAAATATATTGATAATTTAGCATGATAGCCCTAACGTATTGACGTTTTAATAGTAAAAGTCAACAAAAAAAATAATTTTTGAGCTATATAATTCAAAAATTATTCAGAAAAAAGGACAAAATAGACTAACTTTTATTTCATTAAGTATGAGTTTGGGTCAGATATGGTGAAAAGACAACAAACCCGACCCATGATACTTAAAAAAAAACTAATTTTTATTCTATTAAGTGGGCTGGATCCGCCTAGACGCCCACTTAAGCGGGTTGGACGGCTTAAGCGTTTATTAAGCGCTTAAGCCACTTAATTAAACCACCTAGGGTGGAAGCAGAGCGGATTCGCACTGCTTCCGCTTAGATGGCCGCCTAATCGGCCGCCTAGACTGCTTTTTAGAAAGCCGCTAGGTGAAAAGAGTTTAAATCAACAGCTTCACTTGCAGATTGAAGGACACCAGAGAAGGGGGGAAAGTAAGGGGGAAAGTGAGGGGGGAAGATCATCGCTAAATAAAAGAAATGAGTATTGTAGTTGAAATTCTGAAATTTCTGATGATGTGATTATGACTGGCTCTTAATATTATCTATTGAACTTGTGCTCAACATACTGGCTTGCACAAGTTAGTGATGTGGGCACTCAACACCTATGTTCCTTCATTTATTTATTTTTCATTTCAGAAATTGTTGCTTTAGTTTCTCCAATGAGTCTCTGGTAATAAAATTACTGTAAACCTAGTTGTTAATGATGACAAATGATATTAAGTACTCAATCTTTAATCCCTGCCCCCTTCCAAGCTTCTAAAGTGATACGGTATGATACTAAATTTTTCTGCCATATTAGTGGATATGCCAAGTCAAATTTAGAAGTGTCTGTATGCAGTGTACCTACACAAAATTAACCAGAATGTTAACAAATAATACAGCTAGAAAACCCATAAATTCTTTCCAAGTTCTCAATACATATTCATGAATCAGAACATAGACAGAAGATTCACGAATAATATAATAATAATTTCACAAATTTTCACCGCATATCAGATAATTTCATAAATATTAATAATAATTTTCACCACATATGCGAACAAAAAAAAATGATAATGTGCAACTATCAGGTAGAAAAGAAACAACTTTGGGACTAAATATCCTTTTAAACATTCCAAAACAACAAATTTTGCACTATTGATCCCCCACTCCCGTTCTCAATTTTACCTCAAAAAAAACTAATCTTTCACAAATCCTCGATCAAATCCCTCAAAATCATACAGAATTCCCATCAAGCGATCAAAATCCCAATCGGGCCTATCAAAATAGATCCAAATGAATTTCTGCCGAGCTCACATTCCCAATTTTAATTCAAACACAATCAAAACCTCAAATGACCAAATCTTCTAAAAACCACAACACAATTCCACAATCGATCCATCGAAAAACCTAAGAAGAAAAGCTAAGATCAAAGATCCATCACCTTCTCCTCTCTCTTGCTCTCCTTGGATCCCCCCGGCGCCATCGCCGCCGCCATTCCGGGGCTCTGGTCGAAGTAAATGAGCAGATTCCTCGTCTGCCTCACGAGCTCCGCCGGCGTCCTCGGCTTGGACTTGAAGAGACCCTTCATCTTCCTCTTTCTCTTGATTCTCCTCGCGAGATCCCTCAACGGCCCTAGCCCTAGCCCTAGGGTTTTGTTGGCTCGCGCGCTCCGCTGCTGATGCTGATGAGCAGGAGGCAAAGGAGCGGCGGAGATTTTAAGCATGATGATGAGAGAGAAAGAGAGAGGAGAGAGAAAGAGCTTTTTGTCGCATTGTAGGAAACCTCTTTATTTGTTTACCTGTACGGTGCTCTTGGTGCATGGTACCCAAGAATACCGAGAATCCTATGAATTTCAGAAACGTGACGAATCGGGCGTATAATTATAAGGAATCTTGCATTACTGCCAATAAATATATATATATATATATATATGCAAGGACGGTGGTTGGCGGACGAATGGCGGGAGGACAGCAGATGGACGTCGGGCAGGCTGCAACGATGGACGACGGACGGCTGACAAACAGACGGTCGATAGGCAACTAATTACCCACCAACGACGGGCAGGTCCCCGGCCTAGTGATACAATGATAATCAATTTATATAAGAGAATAATGGAGGAAAGATGTTATAGGAGAGAATTTCCGTCTATGGCGCCGAAAAAATACATACTCTCTCATTTATTCCGTCGAAAAAATACATACTCTCTCATTTATTCCGCCGATCGGCACCACCATCTTCTTCGTTATCATCTAAGATATGGGTATACCAAATTTCATGTGATTCTTCAACCTTTTCACCGTTGATTTAGCAATATAAAAAGTTCTATTGTCGGTAAACCGTTAATTTTGAACCCACTAAATCAACGGTGAAAGGGTTGTAGAATCACGTGAAATTTGGTATACTCATATCTTAGATGATAACGATGAAGATAGTAGGTGCCGTTCGTCGGAAAAAATGAGGGAGGATGTATATTTTCGATGTCATAGAAGGAAATTCGCTCCTATGGCCTCCTTCCTCCATTAACCTCTTTATATAAATTGCTTTTATTCCAACTTTGTAGGACTTTTTTGGATTAATCAGGCGTTTTTGTATTTCTCCTTTTTATGGAAATTGCATATTTGATAGAGATGAAAACATGTAAGAACTGTTCACTCTGTATAGGTATCCGCCAACAGCTATCAGATAGAAATATGGTAATGTTTTATATCCATATCGATTTTATTGGGTTTATCTTTTTCAATATTCGCTCAATCCATATCCGTATTTGAATTTAAATACAATTAGTAATTATCATTTCTGACAACTATCTATGACTTAGGGATGTAACTAGATATGAATAATCCGAGCATACTCTGTATCCGCATCCATTTTTATCAAATACGGATAGTAAATTTCATTTCCGATAACTTTTAGTATCTGCATCCGTAAACAGCCATAGAATACGGATACCATAAGACCTATATTCATTTTGTAGCCGTATCTGTCGAATACGAAAACCAAAGAAAATTACATTAGTATAAGATATAGTTGGACACCCCACTAATCAGCTTAAGTTTTTTGGATGGAACCTCACTATATTAAAAACTCATGTACTCTCATCAAAAGCCCGACGCTTCAACTACTCAAACTTTAATATGGTTTCAAAGCCAGCTTCAATCTTGTGGCCTTCTAATAGCAGCTTGTGTTGCGTGTATGTGTGATGGGATTTTTTTTAGTCTTAAATTTATATCACATGTGCACGGTTCATTGTATGATGAGATCTTTTGATCTTTTTGTGAAAGACTTTTGATCTTGTAGATCTATGATCTTAAAGAATGAATTCTTCTTTTTAATATGA
The DNA here is from genome assembly GCA_030015575.1 of Agapanthus africanus. Lineage (NCBI taxonomy): Eukaryota > Viridiplantae > Streptophyta > Magnoliopsida > Asparagales > Amaryllidaceae > Agapanthus > Agapanthus africanus. The sequence continues at coordinate 65,925,254 of CM057349.1, forward strand.
AATGATTTCATCTCTCTGTTCTTTTACTTTGAAGAAAAGTTGTTCTTCTATCGAGAGCTTGGCTCTTCTTTCTGAGATTTTCTCAAAGCTTATGGGGGGTTCCTCTCTTTGTTTCTGTATATCCTGAGACTTAAAGTCGTGGGGCCTTTATATAGGGTAAGCTGATTTGTTCAATCAGTTAAGGAGATCTTTTCTCCAATTGATTTGGAGATTTCTCCACCGTTGAATATTTGATCTAAGGGCTTCTGATTTACAGAAGGCAATTTTCTTGTTTTTAACAAGATTGGGGAATTTCCTCTAAACAGAATTTATTCTATGTTTTTGGTGATTTTTAATCACCATTGGATCATTGATCCAACGGTGTTCTGATTTACAGAACACAATCTTTTTGTTTGGAAAGATTTTGATGAATCTTTCCTTAACAAAATTTAATTCTGATTAATTGATGATTTATCATCTTTATTAGATCTCTAATCTGACGATGAGGAGCTTTTAATTCCAGCACTAGCGCATCCGTGTTTTACACGTGGTGCGCTGCTTAGAGGGCAGCGCACTTAGCGCTAGGGCACCCGTGCTTTGCACGTGGTGTGCTTCTTTGCAACGCACTTAGTGCTAGCGCACCCGTGCCCTGCTTTGCAGCGTACTTAGCGCTATCGCACACGTGCTTTGCACGTGGTGCGCTGCTTATAGTGCAGCGCTCTCAGCGCTAGTGCACATGTGCTTTTGCACTTGGTGCGCTAGCGCACATGTGCTTTTGCACTTGGTGCGCTACTTAGGGCGCAGCGCAATTGGCGCTACTATGAAGCGTTGCTTCATTTCAAAATTTGAAATTTTAAACAGAGCTTTACTCTGATTGGAAGAAACAACATCATACTAGGTACACAAAAGTAGTTATGCAATAACAAAATATGTCCGCTAGCCAATCCTAGGTGATATTCTCCCACTGCAACAACATCCACACTGGTTCCGTTACCAACCCTGAGGGTCATATCACCTTTTCTCAAAACTCTACGGCTTCTCAGTGCCTGCAATGAATTACAGATATGATATCCTGATCCGGTATCCAATACCCAGGAAGTAGAGTTTATAGAGAAACAGTTTTCAATTACAAACACACCTGAAATCGAAGACACAACTTGCTTCGTGTCCTGATTCTTGGCTTTTAAAGCCCGGCAATTCTTCTTTTTTTTTCGGACAGTAGAAGCATTCTTCCTTTATGGCTGCCCTCTGTAAGTCTACGCCAGCGTCCCGGCCGTCTTTCCGAGGCTAAATGCGCAACAAAAACTTTTTACAAACTGGCGCTAACGCAAACTAAAATCCGGATCGTTCTATTAACCATAAACTAGCATACTGTAAAAGCGGGTTTAGAGATTATACCGATCGATCTGTGTCCTTCGGTCTTTAACCCTGCCGCTAGCTTGTTGCGGATGTGCCGACGATGTTCGCTCTCCGATCTTGATCGATTAACGGTCTCCTCCTCGCCGAAGACTGCGCCACATCAACGAATCTTTATACGGGCTCCCGCCTCTGAACCGAGGCAACTCGGACACGAAGTTTGCTAGCCGACGTGTCGAAGATTGAAGTAGAGATAATGTAGAATATTTTGTCTCGAGTCACCCAACGAATCGGGTGAACGGTTAATCGAAGTTGCCTTTTGGAGGAGTGATGGAATTGAGCTTGAGGATTTTGTGTTGCAAATGAAAATTAAATCTCTCACAAAAATGGGGGCAGCCACTATCAAGTGCTCGGCCAAGGCAGTGAGGAGAAATGGTGGTGAATGCAAGGAACCAAGAGGTGATGATATTCTAAATATCCTCACAAAAAATCTATATCAAATATCCTAAGCCATCCAAAAACCAATTAATGCAACAAGTCAATAATGCACACACTAGAAACTTCAAGTGTCTTCGTGAAAATTCTGGAGCCCCTGCGCCACACAAAACACCCTCCGTTTACAAAATGCACATTTGCAAATAAACCCCCTTCGTAACAACAATTTCAGCCAAGAAGGAAAAAAATAAGAAATGGCCGAAACGGAATGCAAACTGGCAACTTCAAAAAGCGATCCCGTAATAAATTACAGGAAAACCCCGCAACTGTATATACATACCTGCATTTTTATTCCGACCGAATACAAATGCAATGAGACAAAATCTGCACAGTATAATACTAGGATCCGGCTTAAACCAAAGCCCGCTAGTATTATCCGTCCGAACCGTGACACACGCACAAGTGCACGCGTATGTTCGAACCCTACCATAAAACCATACGGCCTTTACAACATTTCGCCCGAACTGGGAAACTTTCTATGGGGGACTCTAAAGACTTGTCAATACTCTGGCAGTGGGTTTAACCACAAGCCGTCAGTGGTACTAGCTGTACGTAACGGCTGCCCATGTATTGAGTGAAAGGGAGTCCGATGAGCGAACTCATCCTGGAACCCTACTGAGCCTATGCGTGACAATATCCGTACAGTCCGGTCTGTTCATCTATGAGTATCGCATATCAGGCCTAGGGAGCTGGTAAACGTTAGACCCCTAAAAGCGGTATAAGTCGTGTTGGAGTGTAGCCCAAAACACCCTGAGATACTACTGGAATAGCTACCAGTAAATCTCGCTTGCCATGGCCATGGACTTCGTGTAATGGCTCTCCTAAACACATCGCGATCTCACCCCCAACGTTGGGAAAGACGAATCCCCTGCCGATCTGCTCACTGCCTCAATGTGGCTCGGGACTGTACCCAACTAAAATCTGTTTGCACGACTCCTTTGAGCCATGGTAGGGTAATAATCAAAGCACAGTGGGAACTCACACGAGACAAATGACGATCTCAGGTCAATAGACTAACCTGTACACATGTCACCTGGGAATTGCTATATGACGATAGGTTTTAATAACCAGCTAGCATGATCCCGGCGAGTCCTGTCCGGTGTACTCATAACCCAATGAGCACCTGTATACATCTTAGGTGAACCAACTAACACCAATGGCTTGTGAGACCGGCCACCGCCCCTCGTCGGGGTCTCGACTGTATACACTAGTCTACTCCGGAGTATCGATGTCCTATATCGAAACTCCCACGACTAGGGACCACTTTTAAGAATGTGCTTATAGACTACCCAACTCTCACGTATATGATCGCCATCATACTGTTGGTAGTCAAGCAAGAATCCTATAGGCTCTATCAACGTGCAATAGTGATATATCATGTCACCTAAAGCAGTACACGTTTGATAAAGATAAACAAGATAGCATACTATCATCTCGAGTAAGACTGTCCTACCGGTATAGGTCCTCCCTCAATCATTGCAATCACGTTCCTGCGATCCAATAATTGACTTTGAGGAAACTATATCCAACAATCTCCCACTTGCACTTAAGGCTAATTATTGCGATGTCGCATACTCACAGCCCGTGTGATACCGAACACCCAACTCCTCTATTAATCAGTGTCACAAAGCTCGTTTGTAAAACTATTGTGTTCGAGAAATAGCCTCAGTGAGTCGATCCGCTCTGATGTTTCTTTCTATGTCTCTCTATATCTCAAGTTCGCGGAGAAAACCATCTCCCAAAATGAGCAATACCTGTCTTAGAATATATCTGAATATCTGATGGGACTTAGTTCACGAATGAACTCCAAATCCAAACTTCTTAGACTGTATCGTCAACTGAACTTAATCAGTATCCTGCGCCATGCTGTCACGACCCAAAGTTTGGCCCGTGACTGGCACTTAACCACGTCACGTCTACAGGCGTAACGCGACTAAGTAAACCGAAACCCAGAAATCAAACCAGTAAAAGTATAGAGTGTTTAAAGCATTTAATAGAAACATTTGTTAAACTGTTAAGAAAACCTTAAGTAGACAATCATCACGATAACAATATACGACGCCGTAGCGAAAAAAAGAGCAATAAGTGGAAAACATCACACATGATAAGAACTGCATAAGTAAAGTCGGCTCACAACGAGCTCGACACCAGAGTACAAAATAATATACATCGTCCTCACAACTGGTCTCTAAGTCAATACATAAGTAGTAGATGGAGAGTACTAGATACAATGATGTACATGACTGAAAAATAAACAGATACCGCACAAAACCCACCTATCAGCAAAAGAGCTAGTACGCCAACTATAGGGTATCTGTGTCAAAAGATGCTAGAAAACAGCCTGCCGCGACTACTCTGAAGGGCAACCTGTAAATACTGTGGCACAACGGGGGTGAATTGCCAACTCGTGAATAGTAGATAACATATAAAGGTAATCGCGAGTATGTACGTGCCACGATACTCTAACATATGCCAACAGATAACATCTATATGATGAGCATGGTATGCAATAATCGTGCATAGCAAATGTACTCTATCAGGTACAACAGATACAGGATGAGATGTAAAATACTGAATGCTGAGTATAGGAATAATTAATATCTACACGGAATATCAACGTGGAAAATAATCGGTGTCCATCCATATACCCAAATCATGTAAATCTCATAGAATCATGGGTGCCTAGCATCGGCACACTAAAATATCATGAATAAGTGTCTAGCATCGACACCCAAATCCTCAAGTATCGGGCTCCGTCTGCGGAATTGGCCCTCGGCCCCGGCAGTACGGATCGGCCCGTATCCCTCTCTCATCACTGGTCAGTATCCTCCGGATAACCGCCAGGTCTAACCAATCACCAGTAGGTAGTAGTCCCTCCGCCAGGCTCACCGTCTACTGCACAGCGATCCGTTCTCGCCCCGGGATACCATACCGGGCCCACCATGTACCCGCAATCGGCCTCATCCGTCTCCTCGAATTGGGTTTCACATGTCGCTCTCAGCACCGAGAAAACACATGGTGGACGCACTGAAATATTATATCAAGGGTAACCGGGTTTTTTTAAAAACAATTACATATTCTCCTTTGAAATATTCACGGTTTCCAAATCCAGAAATATCATGGAAACAACATATCTCAATGCGTAAATCCATGCAAGTATGAAGATATCACTATATATGTGCACTAGTATGAATATATAGTATGCATGTGCGCAAGTATGAAGATATCAATATGTGTGTGCACTGGTATAAATATACAGTGTGTATGTGCGCAAGTATGAAGATATCAATATGTGTGTGCACTGGTATGAATATACAGTGTGCATGTGCGCAAGTATGAAGATATCAATATGTGTGTGCACTGGTATGAATATACAGTGTGCATGTGCGCAAGTATGAAGATATCAATATATGTGTGCACTGGTATGAATATACAGTGTGCATGTGTGCAAGTATGAAGATATCAATATATGTCAATATGCGTGTTCCCCTCCGAACAACGGAGACGCGAACGCGTAGGTCCGTCTTTCCTGAGATTCGGGGCAGATACTAATTGGTGCTATCCGTCCACCTCTCCGAGGATGCCAAGTTGATTTATGGCACCGTGTATCGAAGATTTAAACGGATGCGTCCGATATAGCAGACTTCGTCAGATTCCCCCTCGCTTGAGGGGTTTTTGATTGTGGGGACGCTCTTCCCTGCAGGCGCAAGCCCCTGCAGTTAATTACGCTACCGCATCGCGGTAACCACTTTCTCCTTCTCCATATGTTCACTTCGTGTCGTGTATGTGTTTGTTTTGTGTTCGGTTGCCCGTGAATTGTATACGGAGACTAATTTGTGCTGTCGCCCGTAGGATTAGTCCAAATCCGTATCTTTCTTAGATTTGGGTTTGGGGGTGTGTGTGTTTAAGGATACGTTAGCCTTATTTGAGGCTAAGATCGACTTAAACATTCGTTAAGGACACGTTAGTCTAATTTTAGACTAAGATCGTCTTAATGGGATCGTTTAGATCCGACAAGAGAGCAATTGGGGGCTCTATTGTTTAGTTTAGTGACATTACGGTCGATAAGGAGTTTAAGGACATTGCGGTCCAATGTTAGTTTTAAGACGTTGTGGTCAAGGTTAAGGACATCATAGTCCGTGAGCTTAAGGACCTCACAGCCCGGTGTTAGTTTTAAGACATCGCGGTCAAGGTTAAGGACGTCATAGTCCGTGAGCTTAAGGACCTCACAGTCCGGTGTTAGTTTTAAGACATCACGGTCAAGGTTAAGGACATCATAGTCCGGTGTTAGTTTTTAGACATCACGGTCGAGGTTAAGGACGTCATAGTCCATGAGTTTAAGGACCCCACAGTCCGTAGCAGTGTGTGGTTGTCGGGACCCGTCACCTCTCTGACGACGTTGAGGGATTACAACGACGGATGCCAGAGGAGTAAAAAGATGTACCCTCGAACCGGGTGTAAATTGATTGGGAGAGCGGTTGTACTCAGTTCTATTTATATTGAGGACTTATGGCCAGAATTGGGTTAAGTCCAGTTGAAAATGTTCAACATTTTATTTATATTTGGCCTGTTAGGCTTTTGTTTGGGCTCTGCCCTTTATAATGCATGGCATTGGGCTTTGTAATTAAATGCATAGCATTTATATTTGGTCTGTTAGACTTTTAATTGGGCTCTGCCCTTTTTTAATAATGCATAGCATTTTAATAATCTGATAGTGAACCCCGTGGCCTGTCAGGCGCTTTGCGCCAATTAAAGAGCGCAAGGCGCTAGCGCATGTGGAGGTGACACGTGTCACGCTCTGTGCTAAGAGCACGTCTGTTAGCGCAGTACGCTGCGACAGTGCGCTGCTGACACGTGGCGTGCTCTGGTGCTATGCGCCAATCCAAGAGCGCAGTGCGCTATATTTAGAAGCGCAAAGCGCAGATCATTCTGTGATTGACAGGTGGCGTGTTCTGGTGACTTGCGCCAATCTGAGGAGCGCAAAGGCGCATTTCAAAAGTGCAAGGCACTGTCCAATAGCGCAGAGCGCATCTTGATCCAATTCAGATCAAAGAAACAAGTTTTCTCGTTCTCAAGAGGTTCTTCCTCAAGATTCAAGAACCAATGGTTCTGTTCTCATCAAAAGGCTATGCCTTTATATAGATCAAATGATCTAGAAATGAAGTAACTTACTTCTTTAATTTTTTTTTGTGATTAGATCTTTATGATCTTTTCTTTTTATTGAAGATCTTGATCTTGTTCTTAGATCTTTGATCTTTTTAGAAGAAATTCTTCTTTTTTAATGAGGTATTTTCATCTCTGTTCTTCAAGAATCAAATTCTTTTACCTTCAAAGATGAAGAAGATCATCTTCTTTCTTCAAAGGTTTGCCTTTTCTCTCTTTGAGTTTTTCTCAAAGTTTTTAGAGGATTCTCTCTCTTCTGTATGACTATATGTATGAGACTTGGAGTCTAGGGGCTTTTATATAGGGCCAATTGGTTTGTTAAGTTAGTTACAGAGATCTTTCTCTGATTGATCTGGGGATATTTCCCCACCGTTGGATCTTTGATCCTAAGGCCTCTGTTTTACAGAAGATAATCTTTTTATTTTAATAAGATTGGAAAGATCTTTCTAGAATTTTAATTCTGATTAATTAATAATTTATTATTTAAATTCCAGTGCTGGCGCAATTGGCGCTAGCGCACCTGCGCTTGACACGTGTCGCACAGCGCAGAGCGTAGCGCAACTGCGCTAGCGCGCCTGCGCTTGACACGCAGAGCGCAGCGCAACTGCGCTAGCGCGCCTGCGCTTGACACGCAGAGCGCAGCGCAACTGCGCTAGTGCGCCTGAACCGTTACTTCCTTTATTTTTAAAATTTGAATTTTAAAACAGAGTCTTACTCTGATTGGGGGTGCGCTGCCTTGGGCGCTGCGCTCCTTGCGCTGGCGTGTCTGCTTTTCACACGTGGCGCGATGCACGCAGCGCAAGGAATCTGAAGCGTTGCTTCAATTTTTGAATTTTGAAATTCAAACAGAGTTTTGCTATGATTGGGGGAAACAAATGCCCCCCACCGTTGCGCTCACGTGGCGCACACGCGAGTGCAGCGGTGACAACATTTGAACCGTTGGATCAACTCAGGAGTTGAAGGGGCGCTTCAGCGCCTATAAATAGGACCCTTGGTCCTCCTCAGATGATTATCATCTTCTCAAGATTTATATTTTCAGCTCGTTTTCAAGGACTTTTAAGAGTTAAACTCTAGAAATATTTTAGGTAAAAATTAACTTAAATTAAATTAATTTTATTTAACAGAGCCTTGCTCTCATAGATGATCTAAAGAAAACCCCTTTGGGGTTTCATAAACAGAGCTTTGCTCTCAAGAATTCATAGATCTAAAGAGATCTTGTTTCGGGGTTTCTTAACCCATGAACAGAGCTTTGCTCATGGATATAATATAGATCTTTTGATCTTTTTGATGATGAACTCTTAAGAGTTTTTTTTTCATGGATCTTTAAGATCCCAGAACTTTTAATTCTCAGTAATTAATTTTTCTTTGATGGATTTTTCCATCATTATTATTACAGAGCTAGGCTCTTTAAGGAATTTTATTCCCTTATGACCAGAGTTTGACAAGTGTCACTCTGGGACAGAGCTTTGCTCTGAAAGAGAGATTTTCTCCTTGTCTCAAGGGATTTCTCAATCAATGAGAATATTCTTTGAGGATTTCCTCATTAATTAACAGTCTCATCCAATGATGAGGCTGTCCTATTAACTGATGCATTGTCATCTGGATTTTGTGGGTCTCCTTTTGGTCCCCCTCTCCACTGCATTGCAGTGTGGTATAAATTTTAAAGTACCGAGCGTCGGGATTTTAAAATTAAATTATGATACTGATAACTGGATTTCGCTTTTTCTTGCAGGCAACATGTCTGCTGATCTTTCATTCCTGTTCTTCCGCTCAGAGGGAGGATTCCCTGAGGCGCCAGTGGACCGGGAGGTTCTTACTCTCATTAAGGATTACGACCCTGAGTATAAGAACCTTCACCTGTGGGGTAGGTGGTACGGCGAAATCATCAAAGGTCGCCGAAGCTTCTTTTGCGCGACGCTGATTTGTGTGGAAAAGTGTTTGTAGAATAACTGCAATCAATAACGGTGTCGCTTGTAGCTAGCCGAGATGAGTACGGGTCGTTCGCAGGGAAACGTGGAATATTTTATTCTTACTTTAGGCGTGTTGAGAAAGAAAGGAGGAAGAAATAAGAACGGTTGTAGCTTCTAGATCTACGTTAAACACGGATGCAAAATATAGATCTAGATTAATTATGGATGTAAGTTCAATATTAAAAGGGAGCTTGTAGGGTTCATTAGGATTTAGTAGTTATGGATGGTTAATTAAAGATTACTCTTTTTATCCTTTAATAGATTTAAAACTAGAACGACAGAGATGCATGTAGATTAGGGTTTCTGGAGGGAAAAGGGTTCCCACTCTTAACTCCTATCTCGACTGTAAGTCCACGGTAGCGCCCCGGCAGTCTAACAGACGCCAAATGCGGAACAAAAACTTTTTACAAACTGGCGCTATCGTGTACCGTAACCCGGATCTGCCATTAAAACTAAACTAACAAATTAAAGTGGGTAGAAATGTTATACCGAACGATCCGAGTCCTTCGGTCTTCAACCATCATCCCACGCTTTGTTGTGGCTGCTCCGATCTCTTGAATCTCCAGTCTTCTCGTTCAGGTGACACCACGTCGACGGATCTTTAAACGGGCTCCCGCCTCTGAACCGAGGCAACTCGGTCGTCAAGTTTGCTAAAAGAGACGACCAAGATGAATTAGAGAATGAGTAGAACACTTTGTCTCGTTGCGTCCATGGCTATAGACGAACGGTTATGGAAGTTGCCTTTTGAATCGGGTGAAATGAGAATTGTAGCTGTCTAATTTCATGAATCCCAAACTATCATAATCTTTTAATCAAGTGAGAGAGTGTGTAGAAGAGGAGGGGAGGGGCCGGCCACTTATAGAGGGAGGAGGGTGAGTGTAGGAGAGGGGGAGGTGATCATAAGGAGAAAATATCAAGAAGAAAATATCTAAGCTCAAACGAAACCCCATTAATGAACTAATGAATCATCACCCTTAGTCATCATAACATTAATGCTCCATTAATGCACTAAGCCACCTCACCATCCTAATCACCACTTCTAGAAACTTCTAGAACCTTCCACACTCATCCAAAGAAAAGATAAATCCGCATTTAACCGAATGTTAAATACGGCTGATAGAAAACTGGAAACTGGCAACTTCCAAAAGCGATCCTGAAACGAATTTCAGGATAACCACGTAATGGTATAAACATACCCGCATTTGTATTACGACCGAATACAAATTCAACTGAGACAAAGATATTATATCTACACAGTATAATACTCGGATCCGGCTTAAACCAAAGCCGACCAGTATTATCTGCCCGAAAAATGACACGTGCGAAAATGCACGTGCATTTTCCGAACTCTGCCATAAAACCATACGGCCTCTACAACGTTTCGCCCGAACTTGGGAAACAGTCTGTGGGCGACTCTAATGACTCATCAACACACTGGCACTGGGTATAACCTCTAGCCCGTCAGAGGTACAAGCTGTACCTAACGTTTGCCTATGTATTGATTAAAAGGGAAGCTGACGAGCGAACTCATTCATAAACCCTACTGAGCCTAACAGTGACAATGTATATACAGTCCGGTCCGTTCGTCTAAAGAGTATCGCATATCGAGTCTAGGGGATGGATAAAGTCAGACCCCTAATAACGCGATAAATCGTGTCGGTATGAAGCCCATCACCACCTGAGAAACTACTGATCCAAATCAGTAATTCTCCACTACCTCGGCTGAGGGTTTCTAGTGATGGCCACCCGTGCACTGTGCGACATCAACCCCTAATACCGGGAGAGACGAATCTCCGACGATCCGCTCACTGCCTCCATGTGGCTCGGGACTGTACCCAAAAAATACCTGTTTGCACGTCTCCTTTGAGCGTGGTAGGGTATAAATCAAAGCACAGTGGGAACTCACACGAGACAAATGACGATCTCAGGTCGACAAACTAACCTGTACACATGTCACCAAGGAACTGCTATCTGACGATATGTATAATACCAACTAGTATGTTCCCGGCGAGTCCTGTCCGGTGTACTCATAACCCAATGAGCACCTGTATACATCTTAGGTGAACTAACTGACACCAATGGCTTGTGAGACCGGTCACCGCCCCTCGTCGGGGTCTCGACTGTATACACTAGTCTACTCTAGAGTATCGATGCCCTGTCTCGAAACTCCCACGGCTAGGGACACTTTTAAGGATGTGCTTACAGACCCCAGCTCCCACGTATATGATCGCCATCATATTGCTGGCAGTTAAGCAAGAATCCGATGGGCTCTATCATCATGCAATAGTGAATTAAAGCATGTATACGATGATAAAGACAAACCAGATAGCATACTATCATCTAGAGCAAGACTGTCATATCGGTATAGGTCCTGCCTCAATCATTGCAACCACGTACCTGCGATCCAATAATTGACTTTGAGGGCACTATCTCCAACAATCTCCCACTTGCACTTAAGGCTAATTATTGCGATGTCGCATACTCACAGCCCGTGTGATACCGAACATCCAACTCCTCTACTAATCAGTTTCACAAAGCTAGTTTGTAAAACTCTTGTGTTCGAGAAATAGCCTCAGTGAGTGGATCCGCCCTGATGTTTCTTTCTATGTCTCTCTTAATCTCAAGTTCGCGGAGAAAGCCATCTCCCGAATCGAGTAATACCTGTCTTAGAATATGTCTGAATATCTGATGGGACCTAGTTCATAAATGTACTCCATATCCAAACTTCTTAGACTGTGTCGATAACTGAACCTAATCAGTATCCAGCACCATGCCTCCCACAGTATTCTCTTGGACTACCTGTCCATAATACTATCCCTCGTCAGAGGGAAAACTATAACTCTGACAATCACTCTGTCATCCATGTCACCTTTGAAGCCTGGAACGATAACCGTCTCCCGAAGGAGGCTGTCGTCGTCAATTCCGTAGAACATGCACTTATGTTCTTAAACTGCTTCCTTATGTTTCTTCAGGATTGGATTAATATAAACTTATCGCAACTAGTGCAAATACAACATCTGGTGTGGTACTTGATATCTCATGATTGACTCAATTGCCTAAGTAAGTGATCTGCCAATCATGCACTTCTCTCTTTCCTTTAGTCTCTAAGACACCTTTAGAGATGGTGACTCCATCACCTGCAGGTACACCACCATGCCAGGAGTCATCTATTCTAAATACTTTTAGAATACTGTCAAAGTATCCATATTGGGAAACTACCCAAATCTATATCTAAAACCATAGATCTAGTAACCAGAATGTCAGATATTATATCCATGTCCTTTGTGGAGAAACAACTGTGTGACGACCAAAGTACAACCGATCGTAGTATAGGAATTTTACTTCCTACTCTGTGTATGTCATCCAAATACCAGGACATCACACCCTACTACCTTCTCAACAGATCCATCCCCTATTCTGATGAAGAACCTATGATTGTCACATCAAAAATTAGATGATCTTATCTCCGCTATATCTGCTCAAGTATATAAATAGACATAAGCTACTTGCTCACTATGCTTCCGCTGCTCCCACTGACTACGACAACCCTCTGGCAGAATAATATATGCGTACACTTCTAAAGCTAGTTTAGAACGACGCTATACTTATCCTCTTGCCGGGTCTCATAGTCTAGAACAACAGTAGAGTCAAGTCTGGGTAAACAAGAACCTCCCTGTCACCGTCCTTGAGGCTACCGGAGTACCTCTCGGGTGTCTGAGGTTACCCACTATATCTGCGGAGTGGCTATTGGAATGTCAAACCTGATTGAATATATAGGTCCTATTAAATTTTCCGTAATCGTTTACGGCTCTGGAATCACTTCCAGTTCTACCATATTCCCACTTCTGTTTTCTGAAAAAATCCAATTTACTAAAACTGTGGCGAGTCAAGAACAATATCACTATTGATCTTCCAGATGGTAGAAATGTCAACCCTCAACATAGCCCGGGTCAACCCACAAACTGCCATTACAGAAACATGCCTTGAGTTATCCAGTGTCTGGTTTTAAGCATAAGCTGGACAACTCCCCTTACCTTAACATCGTTAAGATATGAACCATTCTATATCCAATATAGAAACAGAGGCACTAATTTAATTGGAACCAGATTCAAATCATACAGCTGTCTCCAGTGCATATCAACTTAATGGAAAAAGGCTAATCAGCATTGCTCAACTTAGGAATCCATCCAATTATGAGTAACCTGAAAGAGAAACAAGTTTCTCAAAACCGTTACTATCAACTGAATACCAATCACAAGAATCTACATCTTCGATCTTTTGAAGAATCCTGATACTTGCGACATCTGGTTCTCTACTTTATTCTTATACCCACAACCTCTCAAAACATAGACATTGTATTTCTACGAAACACTTGTCTAAAACTTAGAGAAGTCACAAGTAAACAGAACATAGTATGAGGACCTACCCCTTTGTCCTAACGAACACTGGACAACTTACAATACTCTGTATAAGTCCACTGAGTTGAATAACTCAAAACCTGCGCATCGTAAGTTGAAAACTGTACCCAGGCGATTTCCTCAAATACCACCAATTACAACGAATTCCGATATAATGAGGATGATCACCTAATTCCCAATAACTTACTCCCACTCATCATCTGTAAAACCATAAAGATGTGAGAATCATACCTGGTCAATACATACCCTGGAGTAAGTATCTAACCGGGAAATCAGTTTTGCTTCAACAATGCACTGAAACATGAAAATGTTTCGTAGGGGTATCCTGGTATTCCTAGTAATGCCTCTTCCATAATCCAATTCATGACTATAACCGTATATTTCTTTGCCATCTCTCCAAATCCCTTTATTTGTCTTTAGTCGTTACCTTCTGTACACCTTCGTTAGGCTAAATGGTTTTCTTCCTTCCCTACCGTTCGGCACCAGCCTATGGTTTGGAAGAAGACTATCCAGTAAGCATAATAGGTGTACCCTCCTAAACCAAGGAGTACTCGCAACTCGAGAGAAGGTGATGATAAAAGACAACTGAATAATACCTTATTCTATTTCTCCCGAACTGGGGAAAAAGCAAAGGTGAAATAGGAGCGGCGATGAAGTACGCGGTTTGGTCGTGAATGATAACAGTCGCAATTTACTTTGCTCTCTTTCTAATCCCTTTATTTTGTCTTTAGTTATTACCTTCTGTACACCCTACTTAGGCTAATTGGTTTTCTTCATTCCCTACTTTTCGGCACCTGCCTATGGTTTGGAATAAGACTGTCCAATAAGCGTAATAGGTGTACTCTCCTAAACTAAGGAGCCCTCGCAACCTGAGAGAAGGTGATAATAAAAGACAACTGAATAAACCAATTCTATTTCTCCTGAACCTGGATCCATCCTCGAAGAAGTCCCTTCGAGTTCGTATATAACCATACGATGGATCTATCTAATGGAAGTGGATGCCCGTAGTAATACGGGGTGTTCTGAGAAATGCAAAGGGTAAAAGGAGCGGTAATGACTTATGCAACTCGGACAATCCAAAAGCCAGTATTTTAAGAAGGTTCGGTCAACTTGGTCACTGAGTCATAGTCTAGGGTCGGTCAAAGATTGCTGCTAAAGAGAGAGAGAGAGAGAAAAGAAACACTCTGCATGCACTCTAACCTAGATCAGAATGGTTATCATTTTATCTAATCAGGAAACCTCACACCGTACTGTCAAATTCTCCTCCAAACCTGAAAGAAGAATCAATCGGGATCACCCGAAGAGTAGACCAACTCATCAGTGGGAATTAGGATCCAACTATCATCGCATGATAACTTGATGGAAGCCATTCAAGTTATCACACTCCAGAAGGTATGCGCATATCTAGCAAGTTTCAGTTTCTTTAGAAACTCCCGATGTTAATTTTTGCCCCATGCTCTTATGACCTTGGCGTTAGGTCAAAATATTATAAGTCACATGCCAAGTTCTACCCGTCACTATCCAGGTCAATTTGAACCAACCCGCACATGCCCTTGGCGTTAGGTCAAAATGGCAGAACGACTGTCCCAAACCAACTCATCTATCTATGCAACAAATGAATACCCAGCAGCTACCAAACACTATGCCTTGGCGTTAGGTCAAAATATATAACTTGAATACTACTGACCATCCATAAGAAATGACGGAGGGCTACGGCTGGTTTTTGGAAAAAACCTTTAACGTAATGAACTTGATATCGCTGAAGGAACCTGATAGCTTGTTATAAAAATATAGTGACGAAAAACCTTTGCTAAAGAGGTCACTCCCAGTGAAGGGATCTCGGCTCTTTCCTCGTGGAATGAGGTGCAGGATATTCTGACTAAATATCACTATGCAAAACAAAAGGAAATGTCTTTGTAATAACACCTTTTAAAATTTGTTCCAACAACATCAAATATAGGTTTGTTTTATCCTTGCATTGATAAGAATCAATGCAGTCCCATCAATCAATCACACCAGAAAAGAACGAAAATATAATGTACGTATATGCCATCCGCATTCGCCACTGGGTCCCGTCATCACCCGTTAGGTTACTTAACTAACGACAGAGCGAGGGCTGGACTAGCGCGGGTGTAAAACATATACAACATCTAATAGTATATATACCAATATACAATAATCGCTCCAGGCGTGATAATATGCAACATTACAGAAAAGTAATAAGCATCACAGAACAATACAGATAATCTGGGATCCCCGGGTTTCACAGAGCCGCTACTGAAACCCGACGTTCCCCTGGTCGTGTGGATAGCCTGTGCAATGAAACCTAGACCCCTACGGGTGTGGCAAGTTACCCACCAAAACCTGAAGCGAGGTAGTCCCCCACAACATAGTGAATGGAACACCCGGCACTTCACGGAATCCGATAAATTAAGCACCCCTCCTTGGGCCAACCTGTACCCCCTACGAGTGCGGCGAATAGTCTGCCAATTCTAGAGTGAGGCCCCTCTGCCTCTCAAAGCCATGAGATACGGACCCGTTGCCCTCCAGAACCCGGCTATCCGTGCGCTCCATCGCGGGGTAAACCTAGTACAGAAATTAAAATATGTACAACGGGTACATCGACCTCAACCCGGTCGTGCCCCAAAAGAATATTATACAAACAGGCAGTGACGGCTGTCCACATGTTGGAGTTCGCCCCGCAATATCAAATGTACAAATAAATCCAAACTGCACTATCATTGCACCCTGCTATCCACCACGACAAATCCGCAACATTACAGCACAACACAGAACATCAACGCGAATGTCACGTTCGCAAACCTGTCTAAAAGAACTGTAGCATTTAGACGCGGTTTACCGATCAAATGACATTCCCGGTCGGAGATATAATGTAAATACTGCATACTAACAAGTTTAAAATTTCGATCGACTAAATTTCTCGAAGTGGGCCCCACGCACATCTGCTGTACAGTAACAAAATCTGGGCCCAAACGAATAGTACCAAAAACCATAATTTCCAAAATAAAGCTATCTGGAAAAAGATGGAGCACTGTTCCCACAGAAGCGCCGCGGTTCCGCGGTCAAACCCTAGGTTTGACCGCGGATCCACGGTGGTCTTGTGGGATCGCGTGCCCATATTTTTCCAGAGTGCTTAGAAAAGCCTGCTTAGTTTTCTGCGATATGTAAAATAATTTTTAGAACCGTTTTAAAATCGACAGAAACTCAGAACTTGGAATTTGCGGTTTTCGAAAAACCGTTCGATCGATATTTTAAACGTGTTAGCACAACTTAGTAAAGCTTAATGGTGAGGCTCTGATACCACTGTAAGTCCACGGTAGCGCCGCGGCCGTCTAACAGACGCCAAATGCGGAACAAAAACTTTTTACAAACTGGCGCTATCGTGTACCGTAACCCGGATCTACCATTAAAGCTAAACTAACAAATTACAAAGTGGGTAGAAATGTTATACCGAACGATCCGAGTCCTTCGGTCTTCAACCATCATCCCACGCTTTGTTGCGGCTGCTCCGATCTCTTGAATCTCCAGTCTTCTCGTCCAGGTGGCACCACGTTGACGGATCTTTAAACGGGCTCCCGCCTCTGAACCGAGGCAACTCGGTCATCAAGTTTGCTAAAAGAGACGACCAAGATGAAGTAGAGAATGAGTAGAACACTTTGTCTCGTTGTGTCCAAGGCTATCGACGAACGTTTATGGAAGTTGCCTTTTGAATCGGGTGAAATGAGAATTGTAGCTGTCTAATTTCATGAATCCCAAACTATCATAATCTTTTAATCAAGTGAGAGAGTGTGTAGAAGAGGAGGGGAGGGGCCGGCCACTTATAGAGGGAGGAGGGTGAGTGTAGGAGAGGGGGAGGTGATCATAAGGAGAAAATATCAAGAAGAAAATATCTAAGCTCAAACAAAACCCCATTAATGAACTAATGAATCATCACCCTTAGTCATCATAACATTAATGCTCCATTAATGCACTAAGCCACCTCACCATCCTAATCACCACTTCTAGAAACTTCTAGAACCTTCCACACTCATCCAAAGAAAAGATAAATCCGCATTTAACCGAATGTTAAATACGGCTGATAGAAAACTGGAAACTGGCAACTTCCAAAAGCGATCCTGAAACGAATTTCAGGATAACCCCGTAATGGTATAAACATACCCGCATTTGTATTATGACCGAGTACAAATGCAACTGAGAAAAAGATATTATATCTACACAGTATAATACTCGGATCCGGCTTAAACCAAAGCCGACCAGTATTATCTGCCCGAAAAATGACACGTGCGAAAACGCACGTGCATTTTCCGAACCCTGCTATAAAACCATACGGCCTCTACAACGTTTCGCCCGAACTTGAGAAACAGTCTGTGGGGGACTCTAATGACTCATCAACACACTGGCACTGGGTATAACCTCTAGCCCGTCAGAGGTACAAGCTGTACGTAACGTTTGCCTATGTATTGATTGAAAGGGAAGCTGATGAGCGAACTCATCCATAAACCCTACCGAGCCTAACAGTGACAATGTATATACAGTCCGGTCCGTTCGTCCAAAGAGTATCGCATATCGAGTCTAGGGGGGTGGATAAAGTCAGACCCCTAATAACGCGATAAATCGTGTCGGTATGAAGCCCATCACCACCTGAGAAACTACTGATCCAAATCAGTAATTCTCCACTACCTCGGCCGAGGGTTTCTAGTGATGGCCACCCGTGCACTGTGCGATATCAACCCCCAATACCGGGAGAGACGAATCCCCGACGATTCGCTCACTGCCTCCATGTGGCTCGGGACTGTACCCAAAAAATACCTGTTTACACGTCTCCTTTGAGCGTGGTAGGGGATAAATCAATGCACAGTGGGAACTCACACGAGATAAATGGTGATCTCAAGTCGACAAACTAACCTGTACACATGTCACCAAGGAACTGCTATCTGACGATATGTATAATACCAACTAGCATGTTCCCGGCGAGTCCTGTCCGGTGTACTCATAACCCAATGAGCATCTGTATACATCTTAGGTGAACCAACTGACACCAATGGCTTGTGAGACCGGCCACCGCCCCTCATCGGGATCTCGACTGTATACACTAGTCTACTCTGGAGTATCGATGCCCTGTCTCGAAACTCCCACGACTAGGGACACTTTTAAGGATGTGCTTACAGACCCCAGGTCTCGTTTCAACTCTTTCAATTACCTCAAAACCGGGCGAAGCCAAAGCCAGAAGTGGTTTATCCGGGCTGGTTGAACCAGTTTGCCCGCTCCCACGTATATAATCGCCATCATACTGCTGGCAGTCAAGCAAGAATCCTATGGGCTCTATCATCATGCAATAGTAAACTAAAGCATGTATACGATGATAAAGACAAACCAGATAACATACTATCATCTAGAGCAAGACTGTCATATTGGTATAGGTCCTGCCTCAATCATTGCAACCACGTACCCGCGATCCAATAATTGACTTTGAGGGCACTATCTCCAACATCGACATGGAACTCCGTTCATATCTAGCCTTTACCAAAACAATCATTAATCTAATCTCTAATCGCGGTCGAGACTAACAATAAATTGGTAGCGCGCCCGATTAG
The DNA here is from genome assembly GCA_030015575.1 of Agapanthus africanus. Lineage (NCBI taxonomy): Eukaryota > Viridiplantae > Streptophyta > Magnoliopsida > Asparagales > Amaryllidaceae > Agapanthus > Agapanthus africanus. The sequence continues at coordinate 65,944,250 of CM057349.1, forward strand.
GATATTAATGATTCTTTTAGTAAAGTTTATAAACTTTATAGGACGTAAAAAGAGTTTAAGGATCTTCATCATCCATTAATCTACCCTAATCCTATGAACCCTAACAAGCGGAGAATTACTCGCGCATGTTGGGAAAAGAAGATGAAAAGACAGAGAGGGAAAACATAATGTAAAATGCAAAAGAATTAAATAAAACAACTACCTTTATTAATCAACTTGAACAATCTACACTTTATTCCTTAGAAAATGATTACAAAAACTTGGTTTGCTTCTCGAACTCTTCCGAAGGAGGTAGATGAACAGTTGATGATCAGCCTGGATGTGTGAGCCGTCTTGGACTTCGTGATCTCTTCGGCTTGATGCCTTCTAACTTTAGCCCTTGGTCCTTTATATAGCCCTCAAAGAAGAAAAACTAGTTACCATATATGGTGACTTCCTAATATGGTGACTTTCCATATATGGATTCTGAGTCCCTGTCAGTATTGATTTTATGATTTTTGCAGATTTTTGATCCTGACATCTTGAATATCTTGATCTCTTGACCTGAGCTAAATCTTGCACAATATCTCTATGAATAATGTTAGTACTATTTATTAAATTAGAGAGAGTATCTTAATCACTATATATGGTAATAAATCTTTAAGAAACTTGATTAAGAATATTTAATATGCTATGCACTTTATATGGTAATAAATCTTTAAGAAACATGATTAAGAATATTTGATATGCTATGCATATTTTAATTACTAAAATATTATGCATATATTTTGAAATATTATTCTAACTATTTGTATGATATTATATCTTTTAAGAATTGTGATTAGAATATTTGATATGATATGCATATTTTCAATTACCAAAATATTATATAAATATAAAATGCCTATATTTTCCTTCATAATGTTAATTATAATATAAAAACATATGGTAAATAGTATTTTGCAGATAAATCCAAATATGTTCTATATTTATAATAAACACCTTTAAATATTTAAGAAAAGTAAGGAAAATGTTATATCAAAAGTGCAATATTTTCAACTGAACAGACGCCGTCAGAGCCGATCTCATCAATCCCATATGCAGATGTACCCCCGGTGAGCTATGCCATGGAGGTCGTAAATTGGAATGCGGAGGATCTTCTTCAACCTTCGATTGCTGCCATACCCGTGCAGCCGCCGGCAGCCGTGGATATTTTGGGGCGGCGCATATGCCAGGGTGAGTCGCGCCCTTGGGGACAACCTTATAACATTAGATTGACCCCTCGACAATCAGCCGGGTATTTGCAGTGGGCCAGGTACATCTTGTCAGCGAAGAAGACGCATTTGTTGAAGATCGGTCTGTACCCCGCAGTTTACGCCTCGCTGTTCGAGTACCCTGCTCCTCCGACGTGGTGGGTTAAGGCGTTCGTAGAACAATGGAACATCCCCACCCATACCTTTCTTCTGTTGGACAGGGAAGTTTCCATCCCCCTAGAAGAGTTTGCTGAGATTTCCGGTCTGCCGGTGAGGGGGGAGCACTATGAGGAGCTGCTTCCTCCTGATGAATATGTCTTCGCCACTAAGCAGTTGGTAATGGACCTAACGCCGGAGAATGCTATTCAGCACCAGTTTCCGAGTCTGGTGAAGGTGCTGAATATGTATGAAAGTCTCTACCTGGAATCGGGAGGCCGGGGAGTTAGTTTCGCAGACTTCATCGCCCGCTTTCTTCGACCGGAGATTCAATCGCAGCGGGGCGAAAAATTTGCCAAGCTTGACGACCCTTTCGGCCTGGGCTTAGATCGTCGACCAGCACTGGAAGCCGATCAAAATGGTTTTTACCTCCCCGATGCTGCCGTCATCCTCTTATCGGAAATCGCCGCTCTAGGCATCGACAAGGAGACCTTCTTTCTGGGGTTTCTGGGGCTGTGGCTGTGCTGGTTCGCGCTCCCCATGCACCTGCGCTACATGAGGCCGTCCGTCTTCTACCCAGCGCATAGGATGGTGGCTGGTATACAATTGTCGATTGGAATTGCCGGGTTAGCCCACCTGTACCATGGACTCAGCGTGGTGGTGGACGCAAATGAACCGGGGGTGCAACTCGCCAATCTCCCGATGCACTACTTTACTTCATGGATGGAAATGCATGTGCTCGGGGTTTTTGGTACTCACAAGAGGCCCTCGTTCTACGAGAAGTGCAGACTCCCGAGAGTCATGCGGTTAATTGGCGCTTCTATTGTGAATCCGCCTCCGTGGGAGGCTAGGGGGTTGCTTCTTCATCCGCGCACGGTCGGAGCGGGCATCTCTTTCACGGACAAGGTCATGACCATCGGCCCGGAGACCTCCAAGGCGGTGTTGGCGTTGCGTGATGGTTTCAAGGACGGGGCCTCCGTATTGAAAGCCCAGGAGATTCTTCACTTATACTCCATCCGGCAGGGCTTCCTGGTGTTCAGGCAGAATGATATGGCGCTTTTTATGAGGTACAACCCCCATCGGTTCGCCCAACAACTAAGCTATAACCAGGGGGTCCCACTGGAGGCGTTTTTGGAAGAGCTCGCGGCCACCAGGGAGGGAATACGGAGCGTGCTGCACCACTTTATGCGGTTAAACACGGGCTCCCATTTCTTCATTAGCGAGCCAAGTTGCGTTCCAAGGGCCCTAAACGTGTACGGGGCTTGGTATCAGCACGTGATGGGTGCTGTTATCCGAGAAGAGAAGCGGCTGCTGCTTGACCGCAAGGGTGCGCCCCCCGCCAGCGATCGCAAAGTCCCCCTAAGGCAAAGGACCCCTGTTGTTCCTCCACTGAGAGGAGATGCTGGAGATGAGCCTCCACGTATGCTAAGCCCCCCACGCGGATTGCCCCGTGATTCAGTGGACGTGCCCCCACCGCCCCGTGCTCTGGTAGAGACGGTGAACGTGGTTTCACCTGAATCCGGCGTAGGCTCGGATATCGGGACCCACCGTCCCAAGGTGCCCACGAAGCGTAAGCTGATTTTGGGTGCGGCTGGAGTTCGCGCGCAGAAGAGGAAGAAGAAGTCGATCCTCTCTGCTGACGTTGCGTTTGGTCAGGAACCTCATGCTCATTATAGCGAGGGCTTGGGTGAGTACGGGACCAACGAGGGCTTACTTATGCCGCCGGACGACACTGATATGGTGGCCGCCATCGCAGCTTCAGAGCGATTGGCGAGGCGCGATGTGTGGTTGGCTAAACTTACGCAATCGGGTAATCACTAGTTGTATTTTTCGTCATTGCATCGTACCTCTATCATTGTTTTTTGACTAACGCTTTTCCTTCTTTTAACAGGCATTTCTACCGAAGAAGCTATCGCTGCTTCCCTCAAAACTTTCCAGGAGGAGGAACGACTCAGAGCATCCTTAGGCCTTGGTACATTTCGGTTTACTATGTCTCTCCTTCCATTTCTTATGAGTAATCTGACCCCCTCTTTGTCTTATCGCAGGGACCACAAGACCTATCTCGCAAACCAATGCATGAATTCTCTCTGGGCCAGCTACCGATGTTCCGGCCTCTTCGGGATTGCCGCAAGAGACCCAACTCAAAAAGCCGATGATAGATGCCTTGAAGGATCTGAAGGCAACTCTGAATGCGGACGACGACGCCTTGTTGAAGGAGGCTTCCAAAAGGTCCGTCGTAACGGACCGGGAGGAGAGGAAGCGCTTGAGGCGCGCAGCGAAGGAGCGTAGCGTTGCTTTGGCTGTGGGAGCGGGCTCAAGCGCCGTTACTCCCGCCGTTACTCCTTCAGAGGAGCTCCCGGTCGCCTTGTCTACTGCTCACAGATGGACGGCGCATGCAGCTCGGGAAGCTAACGGTCAATCCACCTCAGGTAATGCGTTTTTCGAGGCTTTGTTGTAAAAGTTGTAAAACTATCGGTTCTTATATATCTTGTCCTGCAGGGCCGAGTCCTACTGATGGAGCGGCGGCAACCGTTGAGCTTGAGGGGACAGCGGAGAAAGTAGCAGCTGAACCCGAAGCGACGGTAGGCAGTGCAGCCGTGGTTGCCGGGCCTGAGCTAGTGGCTGACGAGACAGTCATGACTACTATATCCGAGATGGCCACCACTGCCGAGTGCGAGGTGGCGGCAGATGAGACGGCTGCTATAACCGAGCCTGAGGCAGCAGCGGATGGAGCGGTTGCAACCGACGAACCTATGGCAGCGGTGGACGAGACGGCTGCGACCGCTGAGCCCGATGGGGTAACGGGTGAGATGGGCATGATCGCTGAGGACGAGACGGCCGCTTTTTCTCAAGAGTCGGGCACCGCTCCGATCATCGCTCTCCCTGCTTACGGTCCTTTGCCGTCTCCCGGCCTCGCGAGCATGACAACGGCTCCTGTAGAGTCTGGCGATGAGGCAACGGGAGGTGAGACTATGCCCATGGAGGAGGGAGATGCCTCCATTTCGGCTGGCGACTCATCAGGTAAATTTTGGGTTACCGTCCTTTTTTTTATTCTACAATCCTTCCTGACAGGGTTTATCTTGTTTCTAACGCAGGTGCAGTTAGTGCTGACGCCACTTTACCCGAGGGAGCGTCGTCAGTTACCGCCCTGACGGTGGCCACCTCTCTACCCTCCTTCGTACCGTCGCAGATGTTGAAAGGTATAGATTTGTGACTTATCAGTTTCATCTTTAGGCTGCATAACTTATGTACTAATGTTGTACTATTGCGTCTTTGCAGGAGTCCTTTTTGACCACCTGTACCAGGTGCTGCATCCCCACTTCTCCTTCCCGTCGGAGCTTGCTTCATCCGGTGGCGCGGGTGAGTATAGTTTTCAATTAATGCTCTTTCTTTTACCAATAATGAAATTATTTCTGATTCTTCCTTGTCCTGATTACAGTGCTACAGATTGAAGGAGGAGATAAGAGATCAGTTGCGCCACCGGTCCTCCCGGCTTTGCCACCTGCTGCAGCTGGTATAGTAGATTCCATCATTAATGACCTTCCTATATTTCTTGATCCGTCATTTGATTGTGTTTTGTTCTGCAGTTGTCACTCTGACTCCGGTCCCTTTCGAGTCTCGCATCATGATGCCGGCAGGCCCATTCTCTAGACGTCCATCCTCAAAGGGTGCTACGATGAGTCTGAGTATGCTGAGCGGATGCGTCGAGGAGCTTAACGCAGAAGCTCCTACATCTGCCGCAGATTTTGCTGCTGAGGTTAATCCGATGCTGGCGACGCTTGTAAATTTTCATAATGAAGGCGTCGTCGAGTCTTGGGTTAATCACTACAGGGAGATCGAGGTCTGCCTGCATCAGCTGGAGCTTATGCGTCCTGCCCCCGAGATTTTGGCCACGAGCACTCAACGGGCGGCATGGATCGAGCAGAGCGCTTCTTACTTCCGCCATCTTAAACAAGAAGTGGCTTTAAAGCAGAGGGAATGCAAAGAAACCTCAAGCGAGTCTGCTCGACTGCGTGCTGAGGTCGACGCGAACGCTGCCCGGGTGAAAGTTATCTTCGAGGGCCTTCTGCAAAATATCTCCGACGGGTTAATATTGAAGCAGAAGCTCGATGCCGTTGAGCGTGAGCCAAAGGTCGTGAAGCAGCTCAGCGAGCCGTCGAAGAACAACTTTCATCCTACTTGCAGTAGCGAGCCCAGGTGGAAGTAGAGCTGGCTGCGACAGCCGATCAGGAAGAGGCGTTGAAAGAAGTGCGAGAACAACTTGCGAATTTGTTAAAGACGCTTCCTTCTCCATGAACATTTTGTATCATTTGTAATTGTGAATAAAATGTATTTGTTTCTTTTATTCTTTAACACGATGTATCTTGTACTCAATCGAATTCATGAATAAAAGATATACATTCTTCATAATGTCTTGTGTCATTTCTCTGCTTTCTTTTTTCTTGCTGTGTTGTTTGCCCCGTGATTTTAGCAAGTGCGGTCTGTAAATAGCGTATAGCTATCAGTCTTAGGCTTTTTGTAGAGTGGCAATGTCTTAGAAAACAGGGTTAGGATCTGTCACCTAAGACTTTTCAACTTTATGAGCCGTGAGGGTCTCATAAAGTATTTTCTCCCTGCGGGTCGAGAGGATCCCGTAAGTGTAATTTTATCCTTAAGAATCGTGAGGATTCCTAAGTGTGTTTCCTCTTGAGAGTCGTAAGGATCTCACAAGAGAATTTACTCCCTTACGAGTCATGAGGACCCGCAAGTGATGGGTGAAGTTGCCATTTATCCACATTTCACAGAGTCAGGGGTTGCTCTGGATGCTTACCACGGTTTCACTGCCGTGTTTGGCGAGGACCAGGCTCCGCTCTGGGCGTTTTCTAGGATATCGTAGTTTAAAGACATCGCGGTCGAGGTTAAGGACATCATAGTCCGCGGATTTAAGGACTCCACAGTACGTTGTTAGTTTTAAGACATCACGGTCGAGGTTAAGGACGTCATAGTCCGTGGATTTAAGGACTCCACAGTCCGGTGTTAGTTTTAAGACATCACGGTCGAGGTTAAGGACATCATAGTCCGTGAGTTTAAGGACCTCACAGTCCTATGTTAGTTTTAAGACATCACGGTCGATGTTAAGGACATCATAGTCTATGAGTTTAAGGACCTCACAGTCCGCGAAATGTGTGGTTGCTGGGATCCGTCACCTCTTTGAAGACGTTGAGGAATTTCAACGACAAATATCAAAGAAGTGAAGAGATGTACCCTTCAACCAAGGTAAAATCAGTTTAAAATCATTTTGTTTGATTGTTAGTTTTAAGACATCACGGTCAAGATTAAGGACATCATAGTCTGTGGATTTTAGGACTCCACAGTCCGATGTTTGTTTTAGATGCTTCCCACGGGTTCACTGCAGTGTTCGGCGAGGACCAGGCTCCGCTCTGGATGCTTCACACGGGTTCACTGCCGTGCTCTGCGAGGACCAGGATCCGCTCTGGACGTTTTCCACGGGGTCAGAAGTGACTTTATCCGTGTTCCACGTAACCAGGAATTTGCACTAGATGCTTCCTACGGGTTCACTGCCGTGTTCGGCGAGGACTGTTCATATCATAATATTGCAATTTATATTCCCCAATTCTTATTCGTTTTATAATTAAACAGGTGCTTTTGACGCATGTCTGCTGCATGTTACAGGATACAAGTTCTTGGAGCGAATACAGTGAAAAAACAAAAAACGATATAAAAGAGTGACTTTTAACCAACAAGTAGAAGGGTCCTAATCAAGCCTAGATGAAGAACAGTGCAAGGTCCAAAATAAGAAGCCAAACGGTTAAAAGATCGCTACAAGTTTTCACTGAAAGATCTGGAGAAGAATAAGAAGCCAAACAGAGAAAAGAATTATGGAAATAAAAAGCCCAAAGTATAAAGAACCATCCCAGGAAGTTTGGTGAGATGATCTCACCAAAGGGCCGCGGAACCGCGGCCCAAGCCCACTAATGTCGCGGTTCCGCGGCCATTTAAAGCCCGTGTCGGTGGATTTTTCTCGTGTCGGTGCGTAGTGCGGGTGTTGGGATTTTTCGTGGGCATATCTGTAATTGCACATGTGCGAGACTCTGTAACCCTTGTTTTCCTGTTTTCCTATAAATTGTAATCACAGATCTGTAAAACTCATGCCTCTTTTCAATCAATAAAATTCAGAATTGCTGGGAGTTTATTCAGATCTGTTCTATATTGCTTGGAGGGAGCCATCAAATTAGTAAGTAATTTCATTTCTTTGCTTTTTATTCTCTTTTAATTAGTATGTTTGTTCATCCCCTAATGAGCGAGTAATCTCCTCGCTTGTTAGGGTTAGCCTTAGGGAAAGGTTTGAGAGATGAGATCTCTCACCCCTATCATGCCCCTTCACAAGAGTTAGAACTCCATGCATGCACGCACAACCGCTCCCTACGACATCCTACCCATCGATGTAACGATGAACCGTAGTATAAAGGGCCGGTTGGGCGTGTTTTCCATGGGGGTTAGGGTAATTATCGATAAAGGAAGGATAAGAATCTAGAGGAAGAAATATCTTCCCAAAAGATTCTAATCCACTTTATTGATAATTACCACAATATCTAATAGATCAAAAATAGGGCAATGAAAGCGGTGAGGAAACCTTTAATCTCCAAACTTCCCCTAAACCTAACCCTAGCAAGACTTTAATTTAGATTAATTTAGTTTAGTGATAGATCTAGTTTTTAGATTTAATCAATCCAATACAGCACTTGGAATCAACTCGTAAAAACACATTAAGAAAATTACACATCTATGTGGATCGACCCGTACTCACCGGCTAGCTGCAAAACGACGCCGTTTCTGATTACGGTAAATACAAATTTTCATACTAATCAAATGGCGCCGTTGCCGGGGATGGCGTAAATTTCTTTTGTGTAATTTCGGGTTGATATAAATTTTAAAAATTATAAAAATCTGAAAATAATAAAAAATAAAAAAATTTATCAATTTTTATCTGTTTGAAGGGTGTATCTTTTGAATCTTGCAGGAACAGCGAAGAATCGCAGATCTGAAGATTTACAGAAGGCAAATCAAGAAAAATCACATCAGAACAGAGGAGAATTGGAAAACAGGAGCTACACAATTTTTTTCAGGAGCTGATCCCATCAACAGAGCACGAAACCGCGGCCAACTGGGGCATAAAGCCGCGGAATCGCGGTGGTGTAGTGGGAACATTGTGCGAAATTTTTTTGGTTTGTTCCTCCTTCTCCCCTCTGTCAACTTACATATATCTCTCTGTAAAAAAAAAATTTTCTGCAGGAATTCTTTGTGCTAAAAATCTTCTCTCCCCTTCTAAATAACAGATTTTCTGCAGGTTTCTTTGCGCCGCGCTAAAAATTGATTGCAAGTGAATTTTATTGTTTTGCATAATTTAATCGGACTTTAAGAGGCTAATTGACCAAACTCAGATTGCGTGGGGATTTCATCACCCTTCCCAGGACCCCAGAAATCACCTTAAAGCATTTTGCATCGACCACAATTAATTAAAAAAATACTAGACTCAGACCTAAGGACATCGAGCTCAATAGGAAAAGGACTAGTATAGGCATCGACCGTTTATCCTAACCGACTTTGCGGTGTCTAGGCTAGTGGTTTTTAATTAGGCCCACTACCGTGGTTCCTTCCCACTTACCTGGCCGCAGTGTCGGTGAAGAGGCGGTTTGAGGTCCTATTTCTAGCCCTAGTTAGGAGCTGTCTAGCAGACCTAGGTGACCCTAGATCTAGGCCTGATTGTGCATGTGTGGTTGATACTTTTGTGTCACGAGTCTCTTTTCAAAACTTCTTTGCAAAACTCTCACATAAAAAAAAAAGAAAAAATCTTTTCAAAACTTGCAACTTGTCGCTAAGAAAACTTGCAACTCACTTCCACCACTTCCTTCCATTGACGTTATCTTACCCCCACATTCTGTTTTTCTATTTTTCTGACTACACTACTCCTTTAGTGTATGTCACTTTGGACCAGGGATACTAACGCCCGATTAGTCCGTGTTTCGTTGGTACCGACCGACGAACCTTTCGACACCGAAGTCGAAATTCCCTCCATTTCCTTACCTCCACCTTCAAATTCTTCTTTCGAAGGTATGTCGGGATACGATCCCAACGATACCTTACCGACGGGAATGATTCCACCTCCGTTAGATGCGAATAACCCGAATCTTTCGCCTATTGTAGCGCCCGCACGAGTTGCGCTCCAGGATCTCTTCTACCCCGTCCGCACTTCTTTACCTACATGTCTTTCACCCCCACCGGCAAATGGGGACAACTTTGAAATAAAACCACATTTCATCAATATGCTGCCTAAATTTCATGGTTTGGAATCTGAAGATGCGTATATCTTTATTAATAAATTCCAAAATGTGTGCGCTATGATGAAAACGACCCAATTAAGTGATGACGCTATAAGGCTAAGGGTCATTCCTTTCACCTTATGTGACCTAGCCGAGAAGTGGCTATATAGCACCGCATCACATTCCATTAGAAATTGGGACGAGTTTGTGAGAGCTTTTCTGAAAAAGTTCTATCCTCATCACAAAACTGCTAGAATCCGTAACGAGATTATACAATTTTCACAGCTTCCTTCCGAACCATTTTGGAAGTGCTTTGAGAGATTTAAAGACTTACTTGTTCAATGCCCTCATCATGGGATCGAAAGTTGGCAACTTTGCCAAACATTATACGAGGGATTGAACCCGGCAACGAAGCAGTTGCTAGAAACCATATGTCAAGGTCATTTTCTCTCTAAGTCTAGTGACGAAGCGTGGTAGTTTCTTGAGGATCTTAGTGAGCAAACAATTCAGTGGGAGAGTACCAAGACCACATCTTCTTCTTCTGCTGGTCAATCTAGGGCAGGCATACATCAAGTAGATATGTCAATTGCTATGGCCGCACTTATGAAAAAGCTAGAAGCCATTGAGACCAAAATCTCATCGTCTTCTCCTGCCCCTGTTTTACCTCTACGAACTGTTTGTGCTTGTTGTGAGAATCCATCGCATCTAACCGAAGAGTGTCCTTATAATGCACCTATTCAAGGACAAGATCAAGTCAATGCTGCATTTCAGCAACGACAAAGAAACGATCCGTACTCTTCGACATACAATCAGGGGTGGAGGAGTCACCGAAATTTCGCTTGGAACCAAAATCAACAAGTCCAAGGAAATAACAATTTTCAAAGACCTCCTCCACAACAACAACAAGCACCTTCACAAACTCAAAACCAGCAACCTTTCCAACAACAACCTTATACAAATCAAACGAACAATTTGGTTCAACCAAATGATGATAAGGTTATCTCGCTCGAAAAAAGTCTAGATGCATTTCTTAAGCAATCTACAGAATCCGCAGCAAGATTTGAAAATTATGTTCAGTCTTTGATGCATAACAACGCCTCACATGATCAAAGTATCAAATCTATTGAGGCACAAATTGCACAATTAACTGCTGCGTTGAGCGAGAGAGAAAAGGGAAAGCTTCCATCTCAACCATTGTCAAATCCCGGTCACACACAAAATGCATATCACAATCACAATGTAAATGCGGTGACCACGTTGAGATCCGGAAGAGTGTTGTAGAATAATGTGGAAACTAGTGATGACATCCCCACCGGTGGTTCTTCTTCTTCTTCTTCTTCTCCATCGTCATCTTCCCCTTCTTCATTTTCTTCACTCTCTTCTTCACCTTTTTCTTTAGAGCCTATTCTCCACCCTTCGAACGGACCCATTTCTCACAACACGAACGGACCCATTTCTCACAACACGAACACATCTACACTGGGATCCGTTCCTACTCTACATTGTACTCCACAAACATTTGACTCAACAAATTTTCAAAATGCACCATTTCCAAACAGGTTGAGTCCTAATAAACCAACTGCATAAGTGGAGAAGATTGTGGAATTATTTAAGCAGGTTAGCATAAATATACCTCTCTTGGATGCTATCCAACAAGTCCCTTCATACGCGAAAATCTTAAAGGGCTTATGCATCTCGAAGAGAAAGGCATCTCAAGTACCCAAGAAAGTGCCAGTGGCTAGTGCAGTGAGCAATGCTATTAACCACACTCAAACCCTACCCCAAAAACGAAAAGACCCCGGCTGTCCTACGATTTCAATCACAATTGGGGATAAGAAAATTAATCGATCACTTTTAGATCTTGGGTCTAGTGTTAACCTGCTTCCCTACTCCGTGTACGAACAATTAGGGGCCACTCGTTGTACTCTCTAAATGGCTGATCGATCAATCACCCATCCAAGGGGTGAGCTAGAGGATGTGTTGATCAAAGTTGGAGAGTTCATATTCCCCGTTAATTTTATTGTTATGGATACACAACCTGTTGCTAACCCACGGAACCAAATTCCGGTGATCCTCGGTCGACCATTTTTGGCCACTTCAAATGCTGTAATAAACTGTTGCAATGGCTCCATGACTCTATCCTTTGGGAAGATGTCTAGTGAGTTCAATATTTATAAGATGGGAAGTCTGCCCCCCGTGCCTAAAACTAGTACACGAGAAGTTTGCTCTGTTCACGAAATCACGCAGGAGGACTGCGAGCTTGAAAGATTCTTGTTTGATGAAAACAGTTTTGACGCCACTAGTGCGTCCCTCCTTGAGCCTACCACCGTTGACACAACCGATATGGATTATGAATGTTTCACTTTTTCGGATGACGACGACTCACAGCCCGAATATGAGTCTTTTGAATTTTTGGATGAGTTAGTTGAACCATCCGAATCGGTTGTTTGCAGTGATTTCGAACCTGTGTTGGAGTACTTTGAGTTCGAGGTAGATTCCGCAATGATTCTTTCGCCTCCGAAGCTCGAACTCACGCCCTTGCCGTCTCACCTTAAATATGCTTATATAGGTGAGAATGAGACTTTTCCCATTATAATATCAGCCTCTCTAGCCTTCGAGCAAGAGAACGCTATTTTAAAAGTCTTACAAGATAGGCGGCAAGTTTTCGGTTGGACTATGGCGGACATCGAGGAGATCAGTTCCATTATAATTGAATATCATATGCAATTGATGGATGATGCCAAGTCAATAGAGGATCCACAGAAACATTTTGGGGGTATTGTGGTTAGTCAACCTCCTCCTTTAGAAGTTGAACCACCCCCATTTCTTTTAATAAGCTACGAGGATGCCAACATTCCACTGATTGCTGATCATTCGCATTCTCGTTTTGATTCATCACCACCTCCTGTCTATTCACTTCCATACCACCACTTCTATCATCCCCAATTCTTTATGGATCGCTACGACTTATTCTTCCACCAACTGATACTCTTTACTGATAAAATTTTCAACTGGTTGGTGTAACGTTTGGTCTATGCAAGGTTTGGCAGTAATGTCTAACATAGTTTAAATGAAGTTTGGGGGAGGGCCTTTCTGTATATATTTTTGTTTTTCTTAACAATAAAAAAATTATAAATAAATAAACAGGGAAGTGCCGACATTTTGACCCTCTTGGTTTAGCATGACAGTGAGGACACTGTCAAGTTCAAGTTTGGGGGTACGCTCGGTACGTCTTCTTCCTTCGCATTCATTTGTACATACTTTTGCATTTGCATACTTATTTGAAAACCCATAAAAATTGAAAAATTTTCAAAAATTATAAAAATTATTGTATTCAATTTTGGCTAATTGACTTGAGTTTGACAAATAAGGTAACTGGCTAGGAACAACTAGATCTTAGACTTAGTGAATTAAAAACCCTAAAAATAACATTCCTTAAAGTTTAACGGTAGAAAGTATATGCCTTGTAGTTTATTTAGAAATAGGCAAATTTTGGGTTCACTTCTTGGGCTAAGTCAAAATGAGGGAAGAGTATTGATGTTCTTATTCGAGTATAAGTTTGAAAAATAGTTCCTAGCTTAAGTCTAGATTCTGAAAATGTATACCCCACAATTTGCATCACTCACGCACCTTGAAACTTGGAATAGTAGAAGAAACCTTGAAATGCTCCTGTCTAAAGTCCTTAGTACGAAGAAAATAAAAGAAAAGAAATACAAGTGTGAATAAAGAATAAAAAAATGGACACTGGTTTTTGTGATTACTTAAGGCTGCAAAAATAGAAAAAAATATTTAGCGAGGGTACTTCATCACCTAGTGCCTTAGACCAACTGGTTTGGGAGTCACTGCTAAAGCCTTGGGTGTTGCAAAACTAGGAAGTACGCTTTAAAGTGCTAACGCATCTTGTAATCGGTCGTTGGTACCTCAAGAAGTATTAACGGTCGCATGAAGGATGCGTAAGCGAAATTCAATTAAAAATTCACCTACTGATAAGTACTTTGGACAACGGACAAGAGCGTGATTGCTTGATTTTAATTTCCAAGTGTAGGGGTGATCTATACACACACGTGGGGATATGTGATTAGAGTTTAGATAAGAGAAAGGGATGAAGAATAGAACTTATATCTTTAATAGAGTTGATAGAAATTCCTAAGTGGAGATGAAACCCTAGAAGGAAGACTTAAGAGATGTCGAAAGCTAAGTAGGTCTACATAACATATATAATCTTAAGTTAGATGATTAGGAAGTGTGAAGAATGTGGGTGGATGATTCGCGAGTTAAAAGATAATAGAATTCCTTCTTAGAAAACCTAATTGGAGAACAAAAGTCAATGGGCTGAGTTGATAGGATTTTGTGGGTGTAATCCGCTGAAAACCCTCAGGAGACAACACTCCTCCTACTAGGGACACCTAGAGGTTTAACGGCTTGTTGCACATGCTCAGTGCAATCGCGTTTCCCTGCGAAAGTGTGGTTAGGATTTTAGTGAATAAAATAATAAGTTTGCTCGAAGACGAGCAAAAGATAAGTTTGGGGGTATTTGTTCATATCATAATATTGCAATTTATATTCCCCAATTCTTATTCGTTTTATAATTAAACAGGTGCTTTTGACGCATGTCTGCTGCATGTTACAGGATACAGGTTCTTGGAGCGAATACAGTGAAAAAGAAAAAAAAACGATATAAAAGAGTGACTTTTGACCAACAAGTAGAAGGGTCCTAGTCAAGCCTAGATGAAGAACAGTGCAAGGTCCAAAATAAGAAGCCAAACGGTTAAAAGATTGCTACAAGTTTTCACTGAAAGATCTGGAGAAGAATAAGAAGCCAAACAGAGAAAAGAATTATGGAAATAAAAAGCCCAAAGTATAAAGAACCAGCCCAGGAAGTTTGGTGAGATGATCTCACTAAAGGGTCGCGGAACCGTGGCCCAAGCCCACTAATGCCGCGATTCCGCGGCCATTTAAAGCCCGTGTCGGTGGATTTTTCTCGTGTCGGTGCGTCGGTGCGGGTGTTGGGATTTTTCGTGGGCATATCTGTAATTGCACATGCGCGAGACTCTGTAACCCTAGTTTTCCTGTTTTCCTATAAATTGTAGTCACAGATCTGTAAAACTCATGCCTCTTTTCAATCAATAAAATTCAGAATTGCTGGGAGTTTATTTAGATCTGTTCTATATTGCTTGGAGGGAGCCATCAAGCTAGTAAGTAATTTCATTTCTTTGCTTTTTATTCTCTTTTAATTAGTATGTTTGTTCATCCCCTAATGAGCGAGTAATCTCCTCGCTTGTTAGGGTTAGCCTTAGGGAAAGGTTTGAGAGATGAGATCTCTCACCCCTTTCATGCCCCTTCACAAGAGTTAGAACTCCATGCATGCACGCACAACCGCTCCCTACGGTATCCTACCCATCGAGGTAACGATGAACCGTAGTATAAAGGGCCGGTTGCGCGTGTTTTCCATGGGGGTTAGGGTAATTATCGATAAAGGAAGGATAAGAATCTAGAGGAAGAAATATCTTCCCAAAAGATTCTAATCCACTTTATGATAATTACCACAACATCTAATAGATCAAAAATAGGGCAATGAAAGCGGGGGGGAAACCTTTAATCTCCAAACTTCCCCTAAACCTAACCCTAGCAAGACTTTAATTTAGATTAATTTAGTTTATTGATAGATCTAGTTTTTAGATTTAATCAATCCAATACAGCACTTGGAATCAACTCGTAAAAACACATTAAGAAAATTACACATCTCTGTGGATTGACCCGTACTCACCGGCTAGCTGCAAAGCGACGCCGTTTCTGATTACGGTAAATACAAATTTTCATACTAATCAAGGACTAGGCTCCGCTCTGGATGCTTTACACGGGTTCACTGCCGTGCTCTGCGAGGACCATGATCTGCTCTGGACGTTTTCCACGGGGTCAGAAATGACGTTATCCGTGTTCCACGTTGCCAGAAATTTGCACTAGATGCTTCACACGGGTTCACTGCCGTGTTTGGCGAGGACTAGGCTCTGCTCTGGATGCTTCACACGGGTTCACTGCCGTGCTCTGCGAGGACCAGGATCCGTTCTGGACGTTTTCCACGGGGTCAGAAGTGACGTTATCCGTATTCCACGTGACCAGGAATTTGCACTAGATGCTTCCCACGGGTTCACTGCCGTGTTCGGCGAGGACTAGGCTCCACTCTGGATGTTTCACACGGGTTCACTACCGTGCTCTGCGAGGACCAGGATCCGCTCTAGACATTTTCCACGGGGTCGGAAGTGACGTTATTCGTGTTCCACGTGACCAGGAATTTTGTCGATTATATCCGCATTTCACGGAGTTGGGATTTGACTCTCGGTCATCTGTACACCGCCGAGTCATGGAACTGGGAGTTGCCGCTGTTCCGCTTTGCTTGATGTTGTTCCTGCTGCAATGAGACCAATGTTGAGATGATCTCTAGGCTATTTGTAACTCGTCGAAATCTGGCTTCTTCTTCTGATGAAACCTGGGAGAGGAGGACTACGATTCCTTCTTTGTTTGCGCCCCTGCATTGTATACAGGGATTGATGTAATATCACCTGTAGGGCGTAAATTTCATTTTCATTTTTATTTTATTTCTTTCCGCGATGCTCTATCATTTCAGCTTTTATATCGCGAAGGTCGCGATTGCCCCATCATTTCGGCTATTTATTTTATTTTTACTCGCTGCTTTTTATTGCGAGTTGCCCAATCATTTCGGCTATTTTGCATGCATACATTTTTACTTGCTGATTTTGTCGCAAGTTTCCCCATCATTTCGGCTATTTCGTATGCATATGTGGCTTGCTGGCTTTTCGCTGCAAGCTTGGAATTAGACACCGATTTCGGCATCAGCACCGCTACAACTGGGATATTGTCAGGAGCGAATCATCATTTGCCTCTGTCGATATCGAACAAAGGTGGCTTAGTAAACAGGGTTAGGATCCTGTCGACTAAGGCTTTTGACTTCATGAGCTGTAAGGGTCTCACAAAGGTATTTCTCCCTACAAGTCGTGAGGATCTCATAGGTGTGGTTTTTCCTTAGGAATCGTGAGGATTCCCAAGTGCATGTTCCCCTGCAAGTCGTAAGGATCTTACAAACGGGTTTTCTCCTTATAAGTCGAGAGGACTCACAAGGGTTGTTCACCGTGCGAACATATCCCTAGTCACGGATGGTACTCAGTTAGGGAAATGTTTATTCGCGCCCGTGGATTGTATACAAGGGTCGGTATTGAGCCGCTTGTAGGGCAGTAGTGGATGTTGTGGGGGCTGCTTAAGAACAGGTTCAGGTCTCTGTAATTTAAGACTTTTGAATCTTATGAGTCGTGAGGGTCTCATAAGAGGATTCTCCTTACGAGTCGTGAGAATCTCGCAAGTGTAATTTCTCCTTAGGAATCGTGGGGATCCCTAAGTGTGTTGCTCCCTTGTGAGTCGTAAGTATCTCACGCGGGTGATGTCTCCTCACAAGGTCGAGAGGACCTTGCAAGTGTCTTTTAACGATGTTGCGCCCTTTCGGGTTTTCACAAACACTCGCTGGTAGCCCTACTGTTTTTACTCACGGAGCCCTTTTGGGTTTTCATCCGTGCCCATTTTGCTTATGGACATACCGTTTTCCTTTTTTTTTGTTTATTCTTTTTTTTTCTAATGAGGTTGCGCCCTTTTGGGTTTTCACAAGACTCGCCGGTAGCCCTGTTGTTCTTACTCATGGAGTCCTTTCGGGTTTTCATCCGTGCCCATTTTGCTTATGGACATACCATTTTCTCTTTTTTTTTATTCTTTTTTTTTCTATCAGCTTTGGGATACTGCAATCCACCGTAGTTTCTCGACATCTCGGTCAACAGGTAGTTTTAGGACATAGTGGTCCGTTGTTAGTTTAGGGACGTTTCGGTCCGTTAACCAGCTACTACTTATAGAGTTTTGGGCTTAGGAAGATAGCGAGCGGACATAGTCATCGTCATTTATCATTGACCTAGGCCGTAACTTGTTAGGTGTAGTATTTTTTCAGGAAGCGGCCGTTTATCGGTCTAAAAGGTCTTTCGCCATGCATGTCCATGAGTAGATAGGCTCCACCCTGGTAGACTTTGTCTATGATGTACGGTCCTTCATAGTTCGGCTCGAATTTTCCTCGCTTAGCGCGATTGGGGATCATAGGTCTTTTGACCATTAGCACGAGTTCGCCTTGGCAGAATGTCCTCGGCCTGGTCAACCTTTCATACGAGCGCGTCATCTTCGCTTTATAAGCCTCCAGATTTTGTTGCGCTATGAGCCGGGTTTCATCAAGGGCATCAAGCTACTCAAGCCGAAGGTGAGCGTTTTCTTCGTCCGTCAGCTCGTAATGGACTACCACTCGTAGAGAAGGTAATTCTATCTCGAGGGGGAGTACTACTTCTGTACCGAATACCAACGCGTATGGCGTTGTGCTCGTGGCCGTCTTGAACGTAGTTCGATACGCCCAGAGAGCTTCTTATAGTCTCTCGTGCCAGTCCTTCTTGTTTCGGGACACCGTCTTCTTCACGATATTTGTTAAGGTTTTGTTGAAAGTCTCATCTAGACCGTTAGCTCAGAGATTATAGACTGATGAATACCTCCAGTCTATGTTATGTTGTTGTGCGAAGCGGCTGATTTTGTGGCTTCTGTAGGCCGGCCCATTATCGGAAATGATCCGTCTCGGAGTTCCAAACCGAAAAATGACGTGCGTCTTGAAGAAGTGAAGGATATTCTCTGTCTTCACTTCCCTCAGCGGTACTGCTTCTGCCTATTTGGAGAAATAATCAGTCGTCGCCAAGATGAATAGTTGTCCCCTGGACGATGCTGGTTCAATGGGGCCGATTATGTCAGTCCCCCACATTTCAAACGGCCAGCTAGCCACTGTCGGGTGTAACGGATTTGGGTGCTGATGGATAAAGTCCCCATGGATCTGGCACGAATGGCATTGCTTCGCATATTCGAGGCAGTCCTGGATCATCGTGGGCCAGTAGTAGCCCATCGGTTTAATCTTCAACTTCATCTTAGGGCCTGCTTGGTGAGAACCGCAGAGTCCGTCATGAACTTCTTGGACGACTCTTTTCGCCTCTTTAGGTCCCAGGCATCTCAACCACAGAGAATCAAATGACCTCTTGTATAGAGTATCATTGACGAAGGAGAAAGACAGAGCTCGTTTCATAAGCTGATGTCTTGAGGACGCATCTTCAGGCGTTCGATGGGATTTGAAGTAGTCTATAAAGAATTCTCTCCAATCCTCAGCCTTTTCTTGGTCATTTATTTGCAGGGCCGCCTGCTCAGTCACTTCCTTTTTCTCGGATGATTCCGGAGATATTTCTGCCGGAGCAAGAACCCGACGGCTTTGTACCACGATTCTTACGTCATCGAGGTTCTCGTCGGCTAGTTCTTTAACGAGCTTGGCTAATGCATCTGCTTTGCTATTTTCCGCACGCGGTATGCTTTCCAGCGCGTAGGAGGGAATTTGAGTCAGCAGTTGCTGTACTCTCTCGCCATACTTCACCATCTCTGGCTTGCACGTCTGTTAGTCGTCATTTACTTGACTGACGACCAGCTGGGAGTCTCCGTATATGAGGAGGTTTTCAATCCCCATGTCGATGGCGATATCGAGGCCTGCTATCAAAGCTTCGTATTCAGCTTCATTGTTCGTCCTCGGCTCTGTTAAGGAGAAAGTGAAGCGCATTATCCCTCCTTGTGGGGTCACGAAGATAAGGCCTACCCCTGATTTGATTATAGGCGTGTTTTGTTTGCGCTTCTTCATGGAAGATGCTCCATCAAAATAAAGTTCCCACCGGGTACCACTTCCGTCGATCGTGTCAAACGCATGTTTGTCTGGAAGTTCACAATTCAAGGGAGAATCGGCCGGGATCGGATGTTCAGCGAGGAAATCGGCGAGGTTGATAAGTTATCGAGAATTCCATCAAGAGTAGGGCCCATTTAGCGAGTCACCCATCAATATGGCCTTCGACATCAAGTATTTGAGAGGATCCACCTTCGATATGAGACGGACTTCATGCGCCAACGCATAGTGCCGGAGTTTCGTAATCGCAAAGATCAACGCCAGGCAGTGTTTTTCGATGGGAGAATAATTGCTTTCTGCTCTCAGTAGAACCCGACTCAAATAGTAGACGGCTCTTTCTTTTCCTTGGTCGTTCTCTTGTGCCCATAGGGCGCCTAAAGAACCTTCGAGGCAGTTGTATAAAGAATGAGAGGCTTTTCCTTGACCGGAGCAGCTAGCACTGGCGGGTTCTGCAGATACTGCTTGATTTCGTCCAGTGCGCCTTGGCATTTCTGATCCCAGACGAATGGGGTCCCTTTCTTCATCAAGTGACTGTATGGACGGCATTTCCCAGAGAGATTGGCTATAAATCGCCGGATGTACGCCAGCTTCCCTTGGAGAGACCGCAACTGCTTGAGAGTCCTTGGCGGGGGCATCTCCATGATTGCCTTGATCTTTGATGGATCTATCTCGATACCTCGGTGTCGGACGATGAATCCCAGGAATTTACCTGAGGACACCCCGAATGCGCATTTGAGTGGATTCATCTTCAAGTTGTATTGCCGAAGACGTTGAAATACAATCTTCAGATGCTCGAGGTGTTCCTTGTATGATTTGCTTTTCACCACGAGGTCGTCGATATAGCATTCGACGATTTCATGTATAAGGTCATCGAAGATCTTCGTCATGGCCCTCTGATAGGTGGCACCGGCGTTCTTTAGACCGAAGGGCATCACTTTGTAGCAGAATATACCCAAAGGGGTCCGGAATGCGGTGTGCTTCTGATCTTCAGGATGCATCTTTGTCTGATTATATCCTGATGATCCGTCCATGAAGGAGAAAACTTCGTGAGTGGACATGTTATCTATCATCAGCTCGGCGACCAGTACTGGGAAATCGTCCTTCGGGCAGGCTTTATTGAGATCCTAAAAGTCCACGCATATGCGCACTGTCCCATTTTTCTTCATCACCGGGACGATGTTGGCGATCCAGTCAGGATATTGAACTTCCTGGATGAAGCCGGAGTCGATCAGTTTCTTGACCTCGGCGTTAATGCTCATCTCAAGCTCGAGCCGCATTCTTCTCAGTGCTTGTTTGATTGGCTTGATGTCCGGGGATATCGTTAGTTTATGGACTGCGATCTCTGGATCTAATCTTGGCATTTCAGAATAGTTCCATGCGAAGCAATCTCTATGCTGCATAAGCACATTTTTTAACGCAACTACCCTTTCTTCAGATAGCAGCTCGCTGACGAATGTGGGTCGCGGGTCACTTGCCGTTGCCAAATCAATCTTCTTGAGGTTATCTGCAGTGGTGTGTATTCTATCTTCCAGCTCTTTTGGCGCCGGTGGAAACTCTGAAATTACCTCGTCATCATTGTTTTCGAAGCACCAGGGAAGGTCATCCATATTCTTGGGCTCTTCTTTTGATATCGTTATCATATGACAAGTACGAGTACGCTTCCAAGACCGATGTTGATCTGGTTCTACTCTCGTAGCTTTGGGTTCATGCTTCTGCGGCGGTGTTACCCTTCAACTGTCGGATAGAGCAAACTTGCCGAGCTGATACTGATCTTCGACCCAGTTCTTGAAGGTGAAGCAGTCTTCGAGAGGATGCCCTATTACTTGGTGATAAGAGCAATAGTTTGGGTGAGAGACTTTGCCTGCTTGCTCGGGGTGTTTGGACTCCGGCAGTGTAATCATTTGATGTCTTATAGCGAGGTCAAGTATCTTCTGTGTTTTGTCCTGGGGAAAAGAGTATGCTCGACTCATCTTCTTCATAAGGGACAAATCCGGACCGCTCGATTCCCGCCCGCATGACTTTTTGGTCCCGCTTTGTCGTTGCTGAATGCCTTTTCCGCTTTTTGACTTGTTTCTGCCTCGGCGTCGGGCCTTTTTTACAACAGGTTGACAGGGAGCGGCATTTTCATTTTTCGCAGCCTGTTGGAGAAGGCGTTGTGTCCTGGCTTTCTCGTAGATGGCCATTTCGCGGTTATGGTCATCTCGAACTTTTTGACCAGCTTCCCTTATAAGCTTGTCCATTTGTTCTTCGAACGACGGACTGGGCATTTTTTCATCGGGGACTTTTTCTGGTTCAGGATTAGCACTCTCCCATTGAGCATCTCCTTCTTCATCAAAGTCATGTACAACATAGCAGTCGCTGAGTAGCTCCCGTTTCTTGGATCGAACGTATCCAAGCCCGATTGCTTCCATTCTCCCATTGGGCAACTTGCGTTGAGTTTCGGGAACGTTCCAGATCCTGTCATAGAACTTAGTTTTTCGAGCGGCTTGTTTGAAGGGTATCCCATGGCGCTTCAACAGCCTTTTCAAGCCTTCTGTATAATATCTTGGCAGACGGATGGGTTGAAGCCTGTCAAGTATAGGATCCGCGCCGTGCCAGATTTTTTTTTCCACTTTAGTTTCCCCGGAGCGATAGAATAGGATCGCCTTTTCGCCTTCTCGTCTGAGAGGGACATAGAACGTCCACAGCTCTTCTACACTGTAGGTATCAAGCGCGTCCAGTTCTTTATGATGTTTGGGCGGAACCATGGCAACTTGCAAACTTTGCTCTTCATCAGCGAATGTTCGTATTGAAGGCCGAGCAGCGAATATAGCATTGACCTCATCTTCTGAGTCGCTGCCGAAGATTAACATAGGAGCGGACGGTCTTGGCTTGTTGTACTGGGGTGGGCCTAAATAAACCATCTCTTCTTCTTCCTCAGTATCACTTCCGAAGACGGGAATGGTAGTGATAGCTTTGTTCTCCGGTTTGTGACATCTCTTCGTATCTTCAAAATCCGGTAAGAAATATTTTGCATCTTCATACTTGCGAACTTCGTTCACGGAGAATGGATTCAGCTCTCCTGTTACGGTATACTCGAGACCATCCTTAAAGTATTTCATACACTGATGTTGTGTAGAAGGGATGATGTTGTACTCGTGTAACCAAGGCCGGCCGAGCAAAGCGTTATAACATGTCTTGGCTTCAATGACATGAAATTTAATGTCTGTGACAAGCAGCCTGAAGTGTAATGTCAATATCACAGACCCGAGAGTTCGCGATGACTGGGAATCAAAACCAGAGATGGTGATCTTATCGCGAGCAAGATACTGGATGCTCATGCAGATTTCCTTCAACACTCGCACGTTGAGGAGATTGACAGAAGACCCATTGTCAACCAGGATTTTGCCTATCTTTATATCGTGGCAGTACCCTGAGACATAGAGGGGACGGTTGTGCTCGCACGTCCCAAGGAGGAGGTCTTCGTCGCCGAAGGTGATATCGGCTGTGTGTACGTCCTCCAGCTCGTCCTTCATCTTTTCTTCGGCGAGAAAAGCTTGGAATTGTTCTGGCTCTTGCAGCGCCTTGATCAATGAATCTCTCGCTTCTTTGGATAGTAAAAGGGCATCAAGAATACTGAGCTGTGAGGGTAACTTCCTCAAGTGTGTCAGGACGTTGTAATCCACCTTATTCTTCTTTGGCGGGTCCTTGGCAGTCAGCTCTTTCATGACTTGATCGTCCAGGGTGATACCCCCGGGGACCTTTTCTTTTCCCTTATCCTTTTTACTCGTAGATCCGAGATTCTTTTCTGGAAGCGTACGGTTGCGCAGCTGAATATTTTCACAGGCCTCCGGTTCTTCTTCCTCTCCCAACGCGGTTTCTTTAAAGAGGGGGTCAACAGCCATTTCTTCGTCAGAGTCGCTTCCGAAAGTGAGAATTTGCGATCTCCCGGTGTTGACCATGCGACAGTTACCGGTGTCTCTTTTATGCTGCTCAGTCGCACTTCTTTGCTCCCGACGAGTTTTGCGTTTCATCCGTTTAAAATGTTGTCGGTGAGCAACATACCCCTGCCACCATCTTTTAAAAGCATTGCACTCCTCGGTAGGGTGCGAAATCTTTCGATGATATAAGCAGTATCTAGGGTGCATCTCTGCTTCACCGGGAGTGTTTCCTTCAGAGGGCGGTAGCTTCATTCCCATTGATATGGCTTTAGCAAATCTTTTCCTCGTCTTGAATTTGTTTTTATCCGCAACGGATGTCCTTTGATTGGGCGGAAGCGTCTCGACTCTTTCGTCTAGTCGCCGGCGTTTGGCCCTTTCAAATATGACCGTCTCACGTTCCCGATCAGCTTTACTTTTCAAAAGAGCCTCGTTGAGGAATGTGTCGATCATTTCATCTGACGACCCCAGAGGTTCTGGTTCAGGGTCTGCCCCAAGTTTCTCAGTGCAAGGAGTTTTTTCATCGTCCGTAAACAAGTGAGAGATCACATGACAACTTGCTACGTATCCCTCGGATTCATCCGACGAGCTTTCTCCATCATCTTCCTCCTGAAAGATGTGGCTGAGGAACTCTTGGAGCATGATGGGAGTATGTGCCTTTTGATTGTACTCTTCCAGCGCGTTGATCTGTTTCTGTAAGTCCGTGCGCTTGTCGCCAGGCTTCACGGGCTTTTTGAATCTCTTCTTCTTCTTTTTTGAAGATTTTGACGGCTGGGTGTGAGTGCTTGGGCCATCACCACCAATATTTGGAGTTGGGCGCGGCTTCAGCATCCCTTCAATGATCTGAGGTTCCAACGGGTTCTTCCACATGATCGCCGGACACGTCTGGAGATCATTCAGCATCCTTTTGGTTTTGGCTGAAAGCACGACCTCCCACGGAGCTTCCTCAACAAAAGAGCACGTTGCCCCCGGTGTATCCGTCTTCTTAGGAGTGTGCGGCTGTGGTGGGTTTACTTTCCACTTCTCAGACAGCGCAAACTTGCCTTGTAGGTACTGATCCTCAATCCATCCCTTAAAGACAAAGCAATCCTCAATCGGATGGCTTACCGTTTGGTGGTAAGGGCAATAATTGGGATTATTCACCTCGCTGGGTTGCGGCGGTCGCCTTGGATTCAACAAACTGATAAGCCTGTTGCGCATAGCCAGCTCGAACAGCCTCTTCGTCTTGTCCCGTGGGAATGAGTAAGGACGCTTCATTTTCTCATTATAATAGCGTCGTCTCTCCTCAAGTTGATCTGCTAGCTTTGGGGCACTGGGCTGTTGTTGGGTGTTCGCAATGAAGGTCGCCTTCCCTTTACCCTTGTCGTTTCGAGGTTCCGGCTTCGGGGGAGACGGTCTGTGACCCATTTGATCCATTTGGGCTAGCTTGTCGATTAAGGCCGGGAACGTGGTCGGCTTAAAGAACATCATGAACTGTGAAATAGTTGCATGAGAGTCTAGGGTGCCCACGAACATGCCCACCGCTGGTGCTTCTTTGATGCGCTGTTCGCACTTCGACCACAAGTTCCACCATCGGATTGCATATTGAACCTAAGTTTTGCCCGGCTTCACCCTTGCATTAATCAACGCCGTTATTGGGGTGCGTTCACTGGCGCTCGCGAATCGCTGAGTGAATAGCAACTCCATCTCTGCTAAAGTTTTGACGGAGTCATTCGGAAGCTCGGAGTACCATTCAAACGCCATCTCCGATAAGCTGCCGACGAATTGGTAAAGCAAGAGCTTATCATCGCCGCCGGTGTTGCCACAAAGAGCCCTGAACTGGGCAACATGCTGATGGGGATTGCCTGTCCCCTTGTAGATATGTAATTTCGGGATCGTGTAGCCCGGCGGGTATTTTATCTGATCATACCAGCTCGGATATGGTCGCCCCGTTTTGACAACTTGGCCGGCTGCCTCATTTGCCTGGTGAACTCGTATTTGTTGAGCAATATAATCATATCCAGGGCGGCCTTAGAAATTGTTTCCTCCTTGGCTGTTGAAAGAGCCGGAGGTGGATTTGACGTTTCTCCTCTATTATCTTCAAGGATAATCGGAGGATCTTCGGCTGGAAGATCCGGCTGTATCATCATCCCGACCATGTCTTGAAACAGAAGAGCCATCTGCTTTATATTGGCCGCTTGTTCCGCAGCCTCATTGTCCTTCTTTTCAAGCATTCTACGAAGGAACTCAGCATCAGTCTCGTGTTCGCGGCGTTGTTCTGATGACGCCTCCGGGCTTTCCTTTGGTCCGGTGAGTGCGGCCATCGCAGTTAGCATCTCCTGGAGCTTCTGCTGCTGCTGTTTCTGGGCTCTTGTGATGGATCGGGTAAGCGGTCGATGGCCAGTCGAAGTGCGGCTATCTTCCTTCCCAGACGCCATGTAAACTGTATGGACCACCATGCCCCCAGAGTTAGGGCGTTTGGGTTCAGCGCCTTTGACTTTTGCCGCAGGCACGGGGATCTTCTCCGGCCTTCTTTTCTTAGGAGCGGTCGAAGTTGAGGGGGCCGTCGCAGTGGGCACCCAAATGGCTTTTTGTGGCTTGGCAGGACAGCTTACTTCCTGTTGGACCTTCAGCTTCTTGTGCCGGCGGGAGAAATTTGGATCGATCACCGAGTCTCGGGCCTGCCGCCAGACTTCATAGATCTTGGAGGACAGCCGTTGAGAGGATTGGGGGCTTTGCTTCCACAACCTTTTCCAGTGGAGGGGGAGACCTTTTCAGTATGGCGGTAGGAGAATTCCTACGCACCTTATTCAGCAGTTCAAAGCTGTTCCCGGTTGGAACAGCAGGATTAATTTCCGCCGTCGGGGCTGGAGGAGTTAGCCCAGAAGGGGAGTTGCCTCCTGACTTCTTCACTCGGCGTCAGTGGCGACGCCGAGCATGTCGTGCTGAAGGAATTGGCTCGGTGACAGGGATGGCCTCGTCTTGCCCCTGTTAAGGTGAGGGGCTGTGGCCGGCGTCAGCCTATTAAAGACTGATGTATTTTGAGCAGCAGGAGTGGGAGTGGGAGTTGGGACGGTCAATCTTTTAAACACCGACCCCTTGGCAGGAGAAGCCGCCTTGACGACTTCAGGAGCAGGTTTGGTCACCCTCTTCGGAATAACCTTCTCTGGGACTGCGAGCTTCATCGTGGGCCCGCAAGAATTTTGGCCCAATCTGAAGAAGACCGAGGCACTGGTGTTGGACGACCCGTTGAGAGGGGCCGCAGTAACTGTAAGTCGATCGAAGACTGACTTCTTAGGAGCTTCTGGTACGGGCACGGGAGCAGTGAAGCTCATTGGCGGGAGCATGGTCCCGAAAAATAGTCCAGTAGTAGCCTGGGTGATTTGTTCTACCGGCATCGTGAACAGTGATGCTGCTTGAAGTCCATAGGCTACACCTCCAGGTGAGGCGGAGCGTGGGTTGCAGCTGCAGTTGGAGCACTTCGAGCAGGTGAATGCCATTGCTGTTTGCTTTCTGTGCCAAGAAAGAGACCAAATCTTAGTAACTTGAAATCCAAGGGCAACCATTAACAAACCGCGATTCGTTCGCGAATACGACACACGAAGTGTGGAGTGGAAAGAGGAAAAGGTCCCACCGGGCGTGCCAGAATCTGTTCCCCTCCGAACAACGGAGACGCGAACGTGTAGGTCCGTCTTGCCTGAGATTCGAGGCAGATGCTAATTGGTGCTATCCGTCCACCTCTCCGAGGATGCTAAGTTGATTTATGGCACCGTGTATCGAAGGTCTAACGGATGCGTCCGATGTAGCAGACTTCGTCAGATTCCTCCTCGCTTGAGGGGTTTTTGATTGTGGGGACGCTCTTCCCTGCAGGCGCAAGCCCCTGCAGTTAATTACGCTACCGCATCGCGGTAACCACTTTCTTCTTCTCCATATGTTCACTTCGTGTCGTGTGTGTGTTTGTTTTGTGTTCGGTTGCCCGTGGATTATATATGGAGACTAATTTGTGCTGTCGCCCGTAGGACGTGGATTAATCCAAATCCGTATCTTTCTTAGATTTGGGTTTGGGGGTGTGTGTTTAAGGATACGTTAGCCTTATTTGAGGCTAAGATCGACTTAAACATTAGTTAAGGATATATTAGTCTAATTTTAGACTAAGATTGACTTAACGGGATCGTTTAGATCCGACAAGAGAGCAATTGGGGGCTCTATTGTTTAGTTTAGTGACATTGCGGTCGATAAGGAGTTTAAGAACATTGCGGTCCAATGTTAGTTTTAAGATGTTGCGGTCAAGGTTAAGGACATCATAGTCCGTGAGCTTAAGGACCTCACAGTCCGGTGTTAGTTTTAAGACATCGCGGTCAAGGTTAAGGACGTCATAGTCCGTGAGCTTAAGGACCTCAAAGTCCGGTGTTAGTTTTAAGACATCACGGTTAAGGTTAAGGACATCATAGTCCGGTGTTAGTTTTTAGACATCACGGTCGAGGTTAAGGACGTCATAGTCCATGAGTTTAAGGACCCCACAGTCCGTAGCAGTGTGTGGTTGTCGGGACCCGTCACCTCTCTGACGACGTTGAGGGATTACAACGACGGATGCCAGAGGAGTAAAGAGATGTACCTTCGAACCGGGTGTAAATTGATTAGGAGAGCGGTTGTACTCAGTTCAATTTATATTGAGGACTTATGTCCAGAATTGGGCTAAGTCCAGTTGAAAATGTTCAACATTTTATTTATATTTGGCCTATTAGGCCTTTGCTTGGGTTCTGCCCTTTATAATGCATGGCATTGGGCTTTGTAATTAAATGCATAGTATTTATATTTGGTCTGTTAGACTTTTAATTGGGCTCTGCCCTTTTTCAATAATGCACAGCATTTTAATAATCTGATAGTGTGCCCCGTGGCCTGTCAGGCGCTTTGCGCCAATTAAAGAGTGCAAGATGCTAGCGCATGTGGAGGTGACACGTGTCACGCTCTGCGCTAAGCGCAAGTCTGTTAGCGCAGTGCGCTGCGCCAGTGCGCTGTTGACAAGTGGCGCGCTCTGGTGCTATGCGCCAATCCAAGAGCGCAGTGCGCTATATTAAGAAACGCAAAGCGCAGATCATTCTGTGATTGACACGTGGCGTGTTCTGGTGACTTGCGCCAATCCAAGGAGCGCAAAGGCGCATTTCAAAAGTGCAAGGCACTGTCCAATAGCGCAGAGCGCATCTTGATCCAATTCAGATCAAAGAAACAAGTTTTCTTGTTCTCAAGAGGTTCTTCCTCAAGATTCAAGAACCAATGGTTCTGTTCTCATCAAAAGGCTATGCCTTTATATAGATCAAATGATCTAGAAATGAAGTAAATTACTTCTTTAATTTTTTTTGTGATTAGATCTTTATGATCTTTTCTTTTTATTGAAGATCTTGATCTTGTTCTTAGATCTTTGATCTTTTTAGAAGAAATTCTTCTTTTTTAATGAGGTATTTTCATCTCTGTTCTTCAAGAATCAAATTCTTTTATCTTCAAAGATGAAGGAGATGATCTTCTTTCTTCAAAGGCTTGCCTTTTCTCTCTTTGAGTTTTTCTCAAAGTTTTTAGAGGATTCTCTCTCTTCTGTATGTCTATATATATGAGACTTGGAGTCTGGGGGCCTTTATATAGGGCCAATTGGTTTGTTAAGTTAGTTACAGAGATCTTTCTCTGATTGATCTGGGGATATTTCCCCACCGTTGGACCTTTGATCCTAAGGCCTCTGTTTTACAGAAGATAATCTTCTTATTTTAATAAGATTGGAAAGATCTTTCTAGAATTTTAATTCTGATTATTAATAATTTATTATTTAAATTCCAGAGCGGGCGCAATTGGCGCTAGCGCGCTGTGCTTGACACGTGTCGCGCAGCGCAACTGCGCTAGCGCGCCTGCGCTTGACACGTGGCGCGCAGCGCAGAGCGCAAGTTATCTGAAGCGTTGCTTCCTTTATTTTTAAAATTTGAATTTTAAAACAGTGTCTTGCTCTGATTGGTGGTTGATCAGTCCAAAATAATGTATTTTTTAACACGGCAATTTCCCTATCATTTGCACTCATTTAGAAGTGTTCGGTATTCATATTTCACATATTAGCAAATCAGTCGTTAAATATCAGATTTCATGTGTTAGACTTTTAAACCGGCACTTTAAAGGAAATTGACTGCATTTTATGGCATCGCATCATCTCTGTATTTGCGCAACACTTGTCTCGAGATTTGTGCAGGAAATTGCAAGAGCAAAGTCAAAAGAAGCTGATAAAAAATACACCAACTCCATATTTTCAGATCTGGTAGCAATCCAAAGGGAGAAATACAATTCAACATATCAAAGAAAAGCCCATAACTTAAGCCCAACAAGCACCAGAAGTCCCAAGCTCTGAAGCCTCCAAAGCACCGCGGAACCGCGGCGGGAGCCAGCTTGCACCGCGGTTCCGCGGCGGTTCTGCCACATCATCATGCCATTTTCAGGGAAATATCCTTCTCTCAGTGGGTACACCTCATTTTGACACGTCAAATTCCAGAATTCTCCAGAGTCTTCTGCCAGATCAGCAAAGATCATTAAGCATGCTAATCTTGATTAAGCTCCTAACTAATCACATCTAGAAGCTTCTCTCTAACTAACTTTTGGAGGGAAATTCAAAATCTCCTCAACAAACTTTTGGAGGGAAACTTAAAATTCAAATCCTAGATCTAGGGTTTTGAGATCTATAAATAGAAGCCTAGATCTAAGGGTTGAGATTGTTCTGGAATAGTTCATTTTTAGTTCATCATTAGTTCAATAATCTTTAGTCTTCTTCATCTTCTTCCACAAGTCTAGTGACAAGGCTTGTGCGAAACCCTAACCCTAATTCCACTCCAAATTCAAGATCTTGAGTACCAATCAAGTAAGAAGCCTTCAACCTTTTAGGAGCCGAGCCGATCTTCAATCGGGCAAGTGATCCAAGCCGATCCGCGACTTAAGGAGACGAGCGAAGCCAAATCGACGATCGAGTTCTTCCTCTTGTAGTTCTTGAGCGAATGTAATGAAATTGTTGATATAAATAAAAGGTGAAATTCTTTAATCTTGCTTTCTTTAAATTCTTGCATCATGATTCGATCTCAATTTATGATTGTAGTTCTTGTGATGATGTTTGAGTAAAACTCCGCTCGTTAAGGAGTCGAGACGATCAATAGAATGATGATGTAATAAATCTTAATACGATTCTTGAGTCCTACGAGTTTTGTAAACCCTAGCAATTTCAAGAATCGATGAATTAGTTTCGTAGCGATGCTTTCTTGATTGTGATCGCTCGAAATTAGGGATCTACGATCGTTTCTTGAATTTACTAGAGGCTAGAATGTGAATGATATCGACGAAAGAACAAGGGATAAGATGAAACCCTAGTTTCATAAGAAATCCCTAATTCTCGATCGATTATCATCGATCTAGTATCAATTCATCGAAGGATAAGAATACGTAATTGTAAGATTACATCACATCTATAGATCCGATCGATTTCTACGAGCCTCATTTCGATTCTTGATATTTGGGTTGGAAAAATCAACAAACTATCAATTCTTGATTCTATCTTTTTAATGCTTTCTTAGATCTAGATTTTCTCTTTCTTGAACTTCAAATATAAATCATGACTTGTTTGTTTTCTTTTCATTAAAGTTTCAACTCATCTAATTCAAAAGACGAACTATTACATTGTCCCTGTGGACGATCCGCACTCACTTACAATCTACAATCGACACCGTTATTGATTGCGGTCAAAATATTTTTGGTTGTGATTTCTATTCTATTTTCTACATACACAACAAAAATCATTCAATCAAATGGCGCCGTTGCCGGGGATAGTGTGCTAATTGTTCGTATTTTGAAATTTGAGTTGAAAATTTTATTCCATCTAAAATTTATGATCTAAACTCGCACAAACTCTAATACGTGTGTTGTGATTTGATTGCGAGGAATTCTGGAATCATTGGAGCTTGGATGAAATTTTTCTGAGCATTCCAGAGAGCTAAGAGGAGCAACAGAAGCATTCTTCCAAATTTCTGTGCAGTGATCCCTTTCCCCAACCGCGTTTCCGCGGCAAAACCCCCTCTCCTGCGGCGGTTCCGCGGCAACTCTAAGTCATCACTGCACCAAACTTTCTCTGTAAGTTTCTTACCTTCTCTTCTCTCCTCTTTTTAGCTCCAACTAACATTTTGTGCAGGTTTCTTTGCAAATAATCGCAGCGCCGCAAAAGCAAAATTAAAAATTTGTGCGTGTTTTGATTCTTGGTTGTTTGCATAATTAATACGGAATTTAAGGAGCACGACCAAATCCAGATTAGGTGGGGAGTTCATTACCCATCCTAAGCCCCGAAAATCACAAACTTGCATCCGCATTTACCCTCATTAATTAAAAGAAATCTAGAGATGACTCTAAGGACCGTCGTGCTCAATTAGGACAAGAGAAGGCCGTGGGTAATTCATTGCTTATCCGTGTTTTCTTGTGGTGTCTAAGGCGAGTGTGTCTAAGGCTAGTGGTTTTTAATTAGGCCCACTACTTACGTAGTGGAGTACCTTCCCACTTACCTGGCATTTATCCGGCCACAAGAGGACAAAGAGGCAGTGGAGGATTGATCCTGCGACTTGTCTTTTGGCAGTTAGGAGCGGTCTAGAGCCGGACCTAGGTGACCACTAGATTCTAGGCTTTTTGTCTGTTGCATCATATTTTCAAAAATCCGTATCATTTTTCAAAACAAACACCGCATTCATTCATCATTCCCCTAATTATAAATTCACGCTGCCACTTGTACTAACCCTTTTTAGTGCAAGATAGGCTGGACAACGGGATTCTAGTGCCTGTTAGTCCGCGTCCTTCCGATCGACCCTAAAGTCGGTATTTCTACATTTACCTTTCTTTACCCACCACCACACCCACTCCGATGGATCCACCTCCATCGAACTTCTTTTCCACTACCCTGCCGCCGTCCGTTGGTGCGCAGAATCCACCTCGCATCTCTCTTCAAGAGAGATGCTATCCTACACGAGACCCACTTTCCACCTGTCTTTTCATTCCACCAGCCAACGGGGAAAATTTTCAAATAAAACCCCAATACATCAACCTTCTACCAAAATTCACGGTCTCGAGTCTGAAGACGCATACGTGTTTATCACGAAATTTGAAAATGTATGCGCAATGATGGGTACCTCACAGCTTTCTGTGGATGCTTTCCGTCTACGTCTTCTCCCATTCACTTTATGCGATTTAGCCGAGAAGTGGCTATATAACACTACCGCACATTCCATTTCAAATTGGGACGAATTCGTCAAAGCATTCCTTAAGAAATTCTACCCACATCAAAAGACAGCTCGAGTCCGTAGCGAAATCTATCAATTCACCCAGCTTCCAAATGAAACATTTTCAGAATGTCTTGAACGTTTCAAGGATCTGTTAGTCCAATGTCCACATCACGGCATCCCGAGATAGGATCTGTGCCGAATCATTTATGAGGGCATTACTCCTTACACAAGACAGACCCTTGAATCCATATGTCAAGGCAACTTCATGACTAAAGATGATGGGGAAGCCTGGAATTTTCTAGAAGATTTCGCTAAAAAATCTTTACAGTGGGAGGGTGTGAGTCAATCGTCTAGGGAAGACAATGATATTTCCATAGGAGTTAGAGCTGACATTTTGGCTATGCAAAAGAAACTTGAGACTATGGAAAACAAATTTTTAGCCGCCCTAAGTCAAATATCACTCTCCAAAACTGTATGTGGCTGTTGTTCTGATCCGTCTCACTTGACGGAAGAATGTCCGTTTCAAGGTCATGAGCATACCAATGCCGCATTTCAAAAACTTAGAAACGATCCATCTTCATCCACATATGATCAGGGTTGGAGAAATCACCCGAACTTTGCTTGGAACCAATCCCAATTTCAAAACACGGTTCCAAACCAAAACAATTTCCAAAGGGTCCCTCCACCACAACAGCAGCCACCACTTCAATTGAGTCAGCACCCCTTTCAATCATAAAACTTCCAAAATCCGGCCAACACTTTTGCACCGTCTAGTCTTTTGCAATTGACCGGTACAGATAATACCTCTGCACTAGCACAAACCTTGGATACTTTCATGAAACAATCCATCCAAGGGACGGCAAGTTTGCAATCTTCCGTCGAGAATGTGATGAAGATCACTATCTCTCAAAATGAGAACATCAAATCGATAGAAGAACAAATTGCACAACTAAAAGCCGAAATGAGTGCAATAGAGAAAGGGAAACTTCCAGCTCAACCTTTACCTAATCCTGGCTATTCACATCCTGTGGATGCAATCACGTTGAGATCTGGAAGAGTGCTTGACACTCATGTTGGGGAAGAGTTTGATGATACAGAAAAATCAATCAATAAAACCCCGGCTGAGACCTTTCCTCACACACACCCTTCTAATTCTGACCCCAGTTCTTCTACCCCACCACATTCTGACGAGCCTATTCTTCGTTTCCCAAAAGGCTCGCTACTTCAGCCCACCTCTTTTACTCCTCCACGAACGATCCCCACTTCTATTTTGGGATCGATTCCACAAACACTTCCTTCTCCTATGATGGACCCAGCGCTTATTGCTAAAGCACCTTATCCTAATCGGTTAAGGGCTAACACACCAAGTCCACATATGGAGAAGATCATGAACATGTTTAAGGAAGTTAACATCAACATCCCTCTCCTAGATGCTATTCAACAAGTTCCGTTCTATGCAAAAACCCTTAAGAACTTGTGCACTAGGAAGAGGAAGACTCAAGTGCCTAAAAAAATCTTCATGTCAAGTACTGTAGACACGGCTTTTCCCCAACAATTACCACGGAAAAGTAAAGACCCTGGCTGTCCTACTATTTCCATTTCTATTGGGGAGAAACACATTAACCGTGCATTACTTGACCTTGGCGCTAGTGTTAACTTGCTTCCTTACTCGGTATACGAGCAACTAGGTATCGGAGTGTTAAAGCCTTCGAGCATAACTCTCTAGATGGCTGATCGATCAATCACCAAACCTAGGGGTGAACTGGAGGATGTGTTAATAAAAATCGGGGAATTCATATTCCCTGTTGACTTTATTGTAATTGATACACAGCCTGTAGCGAACCCACGGAATCAAATTCCGGTGATTTTAGGTCGCCCCTTTTTGGCCACTTCCAATGCTATTATCAACTGTCGTAACGGTTCTATGACCCTATCTTTCGGGAATAGGTCAATAGAACTGAACATTTACAAGTTGGGAAGTGTACCCTCCGAACCTACTGCTCAGGTCTGTTCTGTCGACTTAATGGAGGTCGACAGCAGCGAATTTGATGATCCTCCTGTTATCGATCTTGACTCTTTCCATACGTTATTGTTTGACCCAACTATGTATCATACACATACGGACTCTTCCACCGAGATGTCCGGGTCAACAACTAACACTGATTATGAACTGCTTTTGGAGTCTGAAGATCACCCCGCACTTTGTGATGACATTATTCATCGGGGTATAGATGGAACTTTTGAGGAACTCTTCGCTGA
This sequence comes from Agapanthus africanus, assembly GCA_030015575.1. Lineage (NCBI taxonomy): Eukaryota > Viridiplantae > Streptophyta > Magnoliopsida > Asparagales > Amaryllidaceae > Agapanthus > Agapanthus africanus. The sequence goes on from CM057349.1 coordinate 65,979,188, forward strand.
TGAACTCGCATTTTTAAATGACACGGGTGTTGAGATGAATCATCTCCCAATCAATGAAATTGAACCTCCACCCCTTCTTTTGACTTGTAAAAAGAATGCGAGTAATCCATCACAATCACTGCATCGTCTCTCCAAAATGAGACGCACACACACTCTCTTCCACCACTTAACCTTTCCCCACTTCTTCTTTCACCAACCAGAGCACTGCATTGATAAAATTTTTGAATGGTTGGTGCTAACATTCGGTCTTCGCAAAGCTTGGCATCGACCACTGATTCTTAACCCCCTCATGTGATTTTCAAAGATTAACATTGCTTAAGTTTTGGGGGGACATTTTTTCTGGCTCTTAAAAAGAAATTTTTACATAATGATGAGCCAAGAATAAGTTTGGGGGAGGGTCTTCACTTAAATATTTTGTCCCGACTAATAAATTCCTCCCAAGCTTACAGGTTTTTCGAGATTTAGCAGATGACAACAGTGAGGACACTGTTGAAAAAAAGTCTGGGGGAGGTTTGTGCTTATTTCTGCATCATTTGCATATCATTTGCATAAGCACAAAACATTTTTTTGAAAACCTATAAAAATTTAAAAATTTTCAAAAATAAAAATATTTTTTTGTACATAAATAAGATAATAAAAGATTAGATAGTGAAAAATTGCATCCATGAGATTAGAAAATTTTAAGAAAACTAAGAAAATTAGAAGTTTTCTTATACGCACTAGTAATAAGTAGTTATGAGCCGTTCTCCCAAGGGTTAGTAAGATGAAGATAGTCACTAATCTGAGAATAAAAATAAGTCTGAAAAATAGTTTCTATTCTGGAAGCCAAACATTTTGAACGTTGCTACCCTGCTATTCGCACTTACACACGTCTTAAAGCCCGGGATAGTAGAGGATACCTTGAAATGCTCTTGTCTTAAAGCCGATGTATGAAGGAAATAAAAAGAAAAAGTGAATAAAAAAAATATATAAAGTGGTGAGAAAAATGGACACTGGTCTTTGTTATCACCAAGGGCAATAAAAAATGTATAGCGGGGGTTCCTCTTCACCTAGTGCCCTAAGGCCAACTGGTCTGGGAGTCACTGCTATGCCTGAGGTGGTGCAAGACGAGGAAAATACACCAAATAAGCAAGCACAAGAGTAATCGGTCGGTTAGTACCTCAAGAAGTATTAACGGTCACATGAAAGTGTGTGAGCAATCTCATCTAAATATTTATTAATTAAAAAGTACTGAGACTGATGGGCAAGAGTATGATAGCTTGAATTGAATTCTCCGGGTGTAGGGATGTCCTTTACACACACGCAGGGTTATATGATCGATGTTTGGACGAAAGATAGGAATGAAGAATAAAGACGATGTTTTATTGAGGGAGGACGTGATTTCTGACATCTTTTCATGACCATTAAGATAGGGCTCATGACAACCGAAAAGCTAGCTTAGTTGGAAACCCTAATTTTCAAGGCTTTTCTTTTACGATTCTTATCTTGAAATGTAATATTCATGATCTTTCTTTTATTATTGGATTTTGTGGGTACAATCCGCTGAAAACCCTCAGGAGACGACACTCCTCCTACTAGGGACACCTAGAGATTTAAAGGCTTGTTGCACGTGCTCAGTGCAATCGTGTTGCCTACGAAAGTGTGCTAGTTAGTTTTTCTCTTTCTTTATTTTCTCCTTCTCTTTTTAATAAAACAGTTCGCTCGAGACGATCGAAATTAAGTTTGGGGGAATTTTATCAGTCGAAAATAATGTATTTTTTAACACGGCAATTTCCCTACCATTTGTACTCATTTAGAAGTGTTCGGTATTCATATTTTACATATTAGCAAATCAGTCGTTAAATATCAGATTTCATGTGTTAGACTTTTAAACCGACACTTTAAAGGAAATTGACTGCATTTTATGGCATCGCATCATCTCTGTATTTGCGCAACACTTGTCTCGAGATTTGTGCAGGAAATTGCAGGAGCAAAGTCAAAAGAAGCTGATAAAAAATACACCAACTCCATGTTTTCAGATCTGGTAGCAATCCAAAGGGAGAAATACAATTCAACATATCAAAGAAAGGCCCACAACTTAAGCCCAACAAGCACCAGAAGTCCCAAGCTCTGAAGCCTCCAAAGCGCCGCGGAACCGCGGCGGGAGCCAGCTTGCGCCGCGGTTCCGCGGCGGTTCTGCCACATCATCATGCCATTTTCAGGGAAATATCCTTCTCTCAGTGGGTACACCTCATTTTGACACGTCAAATTCCAGAATTCTTCAGAGTCTTCTGCCAGATCAGCAAAAATCATTAAGCATGCTAATCTTGATTAAGCTCCTAACTAATCACATCTAGAAGCTTCTCTCTAACTAACTTTTGGAGGGAAATTCAAAATCTCCTCAACAAACTTTTGGAGGGAAACTTAAAATTCAAATTCTAGATCTAGGGTTTTGAGATCTATAAATAGAAGCCTAGATCTAAGGGTTGAGGTTGTTCTGGAATAGTTCATTTTTAGTTCATCATTAGTTCAATAATCTTTAGTCTTCTTCATCTTCTTCCACAAGTCTAGTGACAAGGCTTGTGCGAAACCCTAACCCTAATTCCACTCCAAATTCAAGATCTTGAGTACCAATCAAGCAAGAAGCCTTCAACCTTTTAGGAGCCGAGCCGATCTTCAATCGGGCAAGTGATCCAAGCCGATCCGCGACTCAAGGAGACGAGCGAAGCCAAATCGACGATCGAGTTCTTCCTCTTGTAGTTCTTGAGCGAATGTAATGAAATTGTTGATATAAATAAAAGGTGAAATTCTTTAATCTTGCTTTCTTTAAATTCTTGCATCATGATTCAATCTCAATTTATGATTGTAGTTCTTATGATGATGTTTGAGTAAAACTCCGCTCGTTAAGGAGTCGAGACGATCAATAGAATGATGATATAACAAATCTTAATACGATTCTTGAGTCCTACGAGTTTTGTAAACCCTAGCAATTTCAAGAATCGATGACTTAGTTTCGTAGCGATGCTTTCTTGATTGTGATCGCTCGAAATTAGGGATCTACGATCATTTCTTGAATTTACTAGATGCTAGAATGTGAATGATATCGACGAAAGAACAAGGGATAAGATGAAACCCCAGTTTCATAAGAAATCCCTAATTCTCGATCGATTATCATCTATCTAGTATCAATTCATCGAAGAATAAGAATACGTAGTTGTAAGATTACATCACATCTATAGATCCGATCGATTCCTACGAGCCTCATTTCGATTCTTGATATTTGGGTTGGAAAAATCAACAAACTATCAATTCTTGATTCTATCTTTTTAATGCTTTCTTAGATCTAGATTTTCTCTTTCTTGAACTTCAAATATAAATCATGACTTGTTTGTTTTCTTTTCATTAAAGTTTCAACTCATCTAATTCAAAAGACAAACTATTACACTGTCCCTGTGGACGATCCGCACTCACTTACAATCTACAATCGACACCGTTATTGATTGCGGTCAAAATATTTTTGGTTGTGATTTCTATTCTATTTTCTACATACACAACAAAAATCATTCAATCAGTGGTGCGCTGCCTTGGGCGCAGCGCTCCTTGCGCTGGCGTGTCTACTTTTGACACGTGGCGCGCTGCGCGCAGCGCAAGGAATCTGAAGCGTTGCTTCAATTTTTGAATTTTGAAATTCAAACAATGTTTTGCTCTGATTGGTAGAAACAATGCGACAAGTCATGACAATCATCAATGGTGCAGCAATCAAATGATATGTATAATGCGTAGCAATCCTATAGTGCGAGTGTCATGGTAATCACTAACGGTGTGAGTGTAACATACAAATAGTGCTCGTGCAGCTTGAACCGTTAGTGACAGTGCAGTGTTCTATGCTATCATTATTATATGCAGCAAGAAGGTATGCTACTAGTCTATATGAACATCTACGACTAAATATCCTAACACGCCCTGACGCTTAACGCCATATGGGCGATTTCCCCGTAGATGTTAAATCTACTCACCTGATCGTGCGCTACTCGTAGCCGACCACCTGCTTCCCTTTCTTTGCTTCGTCCGACGTACCCACCTGCGAACCTAGAATTCACATAAGGAAAATCCACATAAGCAAATATCTCGCAAAACGCGATATTAAAGCCAAACGATACACTCGCGTCGCGAACTAAACGCGCGCGTATACGTAACGTGTGTGCATACGCCAAAACCAACGCGACACGCTGTGGCACACAGCGATGCGCTGTGACACACAGCAAACCAACTCAACAAGCATCGTACGTGTCGCGCAAGTCCCGCTACGCTAAAAATAGGTAAACGGTCCCAGATTTGATCTGGAGCAAAAACAAGAAAATCAAATAAGGCCAAACCCTTCCCAATACCTACAGACAACTACCTGCAAAAATTCAACAAGTTCCTAAAATTTTGGGCCGGCGGCTAGGGGTAGGATATCGGCCAAAATCCGGTGAAAGGGGTCCGAGTTTCTACCCTATATTCCTAACACAAGGTAAAGTCTAATGTATATGTTTTCTTACTAAAATTTACATCCTAGATACAGCAGATTTTACATATCTTAAAGTTTAGTTTAAAACTTCTCAAAACACTTAGTTTTCAACATTAGGGTGCTTGAGTGAAATTTGGTGAAATTACAAGAGTCAAGTGATACCAACAGCATTCATTAGAGCTAATCTAACCAAAAAAACCCTGATTTACCCCATTCTCCAACTAAACCATCAAATCTCGCCAAAAGTTCACAAAAACACTACAACTATCCAAACTCTCCCAGATTTCACCAACAGCAAAAATCCAAAACCCAAACAATACCACACCCAGCCAATAACCTACATGCACCACTCAGCACAACACCATCATTCATCACACCAGGGGGGCCGGCGACGCCGGAAATAAGGGGGAGGTCGCCGGATTTCGGGGAGGGAGAAAAGCACGAAAACCTACACACTACTCTAAAAAGCCTGCACACTATTCTGTAGGTGTTTGCTAAACTATAAAATGATCAAAATTGTAGCAGATCTCGGATATCCTAAAAAGTCTATATAAAATGCTAAGTTACACCAATTTGAAACGATCTGGTATTTTAATAAAATCTGGGGTAAATCTTAGGTTAACTGGCCTTAAACACACTTTGTCAAGCTATATTATCAATAAAAACCATCACTTGGCCAAATCTCACTCAAATTACCAAAACTAGCACTAAACCATATGATAAACACTGATTTAATCTTAAATAACCATATGTTAAACAAGCAAGGAAATCAAGTTTAAAGATTATACCTTTAGAGATCCTAGGATGCAGGAGAAGAGAAGAAGAAGAAGGAGAAGAGGGTGTTGCTGCTGCTGGAGTGCTGCTGCTACTGCTGAGCTGCTGCTGTTGCCTCTGTTGCAGCTGCTCCTGATGCTGCTGCTGCTATTGTTGCTGTTTTTGCTGCTGCTGCTGCTTCAATGATGCTGCTGCTGCTTCAATGCTGCTGTTGTTGTTGCTGTTTTGTGTGAGAGAGTGGGAGGGAGAGAGATGTGTGAGAATGAGTGTGAGGGAAAAATACAAGGGTTTTGAAAATAAAATGAGAGTCAACCCCTCACCCTCTCTCCTTATTAATTGCCAAGCATGCCCCTCACCCTCTCTCCTCATTAAATGCCAAGCATGGCACCATCCATCATGGCTTCTCTCTCACCTATACTAGTCAACCCCTAGCACTAATTCATTTTAAAAACTAATACCCTTAATTAAAACAAATTAGCTTAACAAATGGGTTAGTCCACCATGGTTATCTAAACATGGTTTAACCCAAGACTTAACCCTAGTTAACATGCACAAGTGTGTGCAGTCCAAATAAAATTCTAATAAAATATTCATAAAACCAGATAAATTATTTGAAAACCGTTTTGGTAAACTTTTTACCAAAAACCCCACATTAAAACACAATTAACACTAATCACATTCTAAGGTGTTACACATGCCTTCCTCAGTCTCCGCTTGGATCACCTGTCCAAACTACTGCCCCTCGTCGGAGGGAAAACTATAACTCTGACAGTCACTCTGTCATCCATATCATCTTGGAAGCCTGGAATGATAACTGTCTCCCGAAGGAGGCCCCCGTTATCAAATCCCTAGAATATTCACTTATGTTCTAAAACTGCCTCCGAACATTTCTCCAGGATTGGATCAATATCAACTTATTGCATCTAATGCAAAAATAATATCTGGTGTGGTACTTGACATTTCATGATCAACTCAATTGCCTAAGCAAGTGATCTGCCAATCATGCACATCCCTCTCCCCTTTAGTCTGTAAGACACCTTTAGAGAGGGTGACTCCATCACCTGCTGGTACACCACCATGCCAGGAGTCGTCCATTCTAAATACCTTTAGAATGCTGTCTAAGTACCCAGATTGGGAAACTACCCAAATCTAGATCTAAAACCATAGATCTAGTAACCAGAATGTCCGATATAATATCCATATCCTATGTGAAAAAACAACTGTGTGACAACCACATTATAACCGATCGTAGTATAGGAATTTTACTTCCTACTCTGTGTATGTCATCTAAATACCAGGACATCATACCCTACTACTCTCTTAACAGATCCATCCCCTATTCTGATGAAGTCAAAGCCCATGACTTTCACATCAAAAATGGATGATCTATGTCCGCTATATCTGCTTTAGTCTAAAAATAGACACAAGCTTCTTGTCCACCATGCTTCTTGTTGGATATAGTGCCCTCAAAGTCAATTATTGGATCACAGGCACGTGATTGCAATGATTGAGGGAGGACCTATGCTGGTAGGACAGTCTTACTCTGTTAATGTGTATGCCCTAGAGGCCATTACTGTATCATACTAGTTTGTATATTACTTAATGGAAGCTTGGGATATTCACAGTTGTATAGACAATCTTGCTCAAAATGGCAGTATGCTACTTGGTTTGTTTCTACTTTAATGTGTGCATGTGTTTTTTTTAGCATATCGCCTATACACATTAGTGGAGCCTTAGGATCTTTGCTTGATTACCAGCGTTGTGATGGCAGTCACACTAGTGGGGGCTGGGTAATCTACAAGCACATCCTTATACAGGTCCTTGGTCGTAGGATTATCGAGACGGGGCATCGATACTCCGGAGTAGACTAGCGTATGCGCTTTTCATCCCAGCAGGGGAGATGGTCTGTCCCACAGCCATTAGTACGTCGTACTTGAGATAGTATGCGAGTGCTCATTAGGTTACAAGTACACTGGACAATACTTGCTGGGAACTGTTGGTTGGTATTATGCTTATCGTCAGTTATCAGTTCCCAGGTGACATGAGTACAGCTTAGTCCGTTGACTTGACACTGTCACTTCGCCTCGTGTGTGTTCCCACTGTTCTTTGATTACTACCCTACCACGGCTCAAAGGAGTCGTGCAAACAGGTAGTAATTGGGTGCAGTCCCGAAGCACATGGAGGCAGTGATGGTTAGACATGACTTGTCTCTCTCGGTATTGGGGGTTGATATCGCGCTGTGTCTAGGAGAGCCATTACACAAAGTCCCTGGCCAGGGCAAGTGAGATATACTGGTAGCGTTTCCAGTGTTATTTCAGGGTGTTCTGGGCTACACTTCGACACGACTTGTACCGCTATTAGGGGACTGACGTTTACCGCCTCCTAGGCCCACCATGCGATACTCTCAGACGAACATACCGGATTGTACGGAGATTGTCACATTCAGGCTCAGTAGGAGTTCGGATGGGTTCACCTCATCAGTCTTCTTATCGGCATCTACCTGGGGACCGTTACGTACAGCTAGTACCGCTTGCGGCCTATGGTTAAACTCACTGCCAGCGTAGTGTCGAGTCTTTAGAGTCCCACACAGAGGGTTATTCGCCTTTGGGCAAAATAGAGTAGAGGTCGCATGGTTTTGCGACGGGGTTCGTTCACATCCGCGCCCTTGTGCACGTTTGGTGTCCGGGCAGTTATTACTAGCGGGCTTTGGTTTAAGCCAGATCCTAGTATTTATTTTGGAATTGGTTTTGTCTCATTGTATTTGTGTTCCATGGAACACGGATGCGGGTGTGTATGCACAGTTGACAGAGGCAGAGGAATCTCATTAGGGTTATTGACCGTTGACTTTTTCTTAACCCTAATGAGAATGAAAAATATGATTAATGATATTAATTAAGGATAATTGTGCCATGGTTAGGTTGACCATTTGACTTTTGTTGACCTTTTGACTTTGGTTGACCGGTTGACTTTTGTTGACCTTTTGACCATCATCATTTCATTTGCAAGATGCTTCTTATTTCTTGCAAAATGCATTTAATGTTGAAATGATAATGGTCATTCCAAACTAACCATCACATTTTCCTTAGTTATTATTATTATTATTATTATTATTATTATTATTATTATTATTATTATTCTCATTTGAGAGCATGGTTGTAGATTTTCTAGTTCATTCTTTCTTGCACACTCTCTCTCATGCAAAGCTCTCCTTCTTCCTCTCTCAGAGCTCTCATCTTTCATGTGTTGAAAACCATGAGCTTTGTGAGATAAAACCATCAAGACATCACTCTACTCATTCTAGGGTTCTTAGTTTAGCAAGCCAAGCACTCTAGTTACCTCTTGGTTGAGGTAGGAGCTCAAGGTAGAGGCCTTCGGGTGGATCTATCTTCGGCAAAGAGAAGACGGCGAGGAGGAGCCGTCTACGCCACTCCAAGGAGCAAGCAAGATGGAGGACCACAACAAGAAGAGAAGGAGTTCAAGATCTAGGTATAACCATTCAACATAGTAGCTAGAACTTGTAGTTAGTATGTTAGTTTTTGTTTGGCAAAGATCCTCTAGTTCTAGTCCATGTTACCTTGTGTTAAAAAGCCGTTTTTTACCTATTCCGCCTCCCGGTAAGCACCGGGGTGGGTAACGTGGACTTACAGTGGTATCAGAGCCTAGCTAAACAACAACTAGCATGTTAGCAAAGTGTTTAGAACTTCGATCCGGAAAGAAATCGCAAAACACGTCAAAATCCTAAACTTTCTGCCGATTTTAAAAACAGCCCTAAAAATATTTGCACACCCCTTAAAATCCGTGCAGGGTATTTTAGGAACAACCAAGAAAAACGAGCCCCTGAGTCGATCAAGCCGCGGCGGAAGCGCGGCGAAACCAAGCATTTCGCCGCGGATCCGCGGCCGAGTTGACTTGGTCGCGACTCATTTTTCCTGCAGTTTGTTCATCTTGATGTTTTGTGATTTTTAAGATACTTTATTTCTGCCCAGATTTTCCAGAGAACAATGTTGTGTTTGGGGTAGTTACAAATTGGTATTTTGATCGAAGTTCTACAAACTTTGGCTAATTGGTTATATCTGTAATGTGATATATGCACTGAACGTCGACTAATCGCTATACGTCGATTAGTGTGGGTTGTGCATATCTGTGATCTGTAATGTTGGATTGTGTATATGAACTTATTGGATTGTCGCGGATGAATAGCCGGGGGTTATGAGATGAGAGTTTTCTTTATCTTTCATTTGATGTAAATTGTAAATTGATGTAATATTATTTTATGACCGCACATCCAGGTTGAGGTTGTAGCCGTCATTGTATATTATTTCTTTTACTGTTTTTGCTCCTAGGATAGACCCAAGGTGGGGTGCACAAACTACCGGGTACTTTGAAGTGCCGAGTGGCCTACTCACATTGTTGAGGGAGGTTGCTTCACTTCAGGTACTTGGCGGGTAGTTTGCCGCACCCATAGGGGTCTAGGGTGGGGTTTGGCTATTCATCGCGATTGTGTAATCCGTCTTTCGTTGGAGGCTCGAACGAAACGCGGATTCCTAGCATATCCAATGTGTTCATTTGTGATATGGAATGGCTATCATTGCATCTGACGAATGTATATATCTATATATGATATCTAGTAGGCGTTGCTTATGTTTTGCATCCGCGCTAGTCTAGCCCCCGCTCTGTCGTTAGTTAAGTAACCTAACGGGTGATGATGGGGCCCCGTGGTGAATGCGGATGGCATAAGTGTACGTCATATTTTCGTTGTTTTCTGCAATGGTAGTTATAATTGATGGGACGCATTAAATTAATGCAAGAAAATAAACCAAAGTTAAATCGTTGGAACAATTTCAAAACCACTCGGTTTCTTTTCAAAACAGAAAACTTTTAAAACGCGGAGCTTGAACCACTCCTTTTAAAAGCTATCACGTTCCTTCGATTATATCAAGTTCACTACGTTCACGGTTTAGCCAAAACCATTCATAGCCCTCCGTCATTTCATATGGATAGTCAATAGTATTTAAGCTGTGTTTGTTGGCCAAAGTCAAGGCATAGTGATTGGTAGCTATTGGATATTCATATGTAGCATAGATAGATGCGTTGGTTTGGGACAGTCGTACTGCCTTGTTGGCCAAAGTCAAGGGTAGGTACGGGTGGGTTCAAATTAACCTAGAAAATGACGGGTAGAACTTGACATGTGACTTATGATTTGTTGGCCAAAGTCAAGGTCATAAGAGCATGGGGCAAAAATTCACATCGGGAGTTTCTAAAGAAACTGAAACTTGCTAGTGCTGCATACCATTTGGAATGTGATGATTTTGGTAGGATTCCATCAGCTTTATCACACGATGATATTTGGATCCCGATTCTACTGTAAGTATATGCTACTCCTCGGGAAACTTTCTCACTTAACGATCAATGCTATAAACCAAGTAGGTGTCTAGAAAGGTGTTAGCGGGGCTGTGCCCACAGGGAAAAAAGGTTATTTAATTAAAGAACTTCACGAAAGCGTCGTAAAACCTCTCTCGAAGTACCAACACCGGCCTGGCTGAATGGTTAAGCAAGTATTGTACGGTGAGATTGATCCCGACTAATTCTTCTTTTATGGTTTGAGGAAGGATTCGAGAAACAGTGGGAGCCACCATGTTTAGACAAACTAAAAACCATTGTAAACTTGCAAGAGCATGCTAAAGTGTTTCTTCTCTCTCTCCTAATTGCAGCGACCAAATATCATGACCGTCCTTAAGTTACTACTAGATAAAAATATACTGACTGGGCCAAACTACAAAGATTGGCTCAGGAATGTCAAAATGGCAATCACTTATGACAAGTTGGGGTATCTCCTTACCACCAAAGCTCCCTGATCGATACGAAAAAGTGTGTTTGTAGTTAACCGCAATCAATAACGGTGTCGCGTGTAGCTAGACCGAGATGAGTACGGGTCGTCCTCTGGGAAACGTTGAATCTTTTACTCTTACTTTAGATATGTTGAAAAAGAGAGGAGGAAGAAAGAATTTTGTGGAATGGTTTCTAGATCTACGTTAAACAAGAATGTAAAATATAGATCTAGATTATTTTAAAGATGTAGTTAATATAATAAGAGGGCTTGTAGGGTTCGTTAGGATTTAGTAGTTATGGACGATTAATTAAAAGTTACTCTTTTTATCTATTAATAGATTTAGAACTAGAACGACGGTGATGCGTGTAGATTAGGATTTCTGGAGGGAAAACGAATCCCACTCTTAACCCTTATCTCGACACGGAACTCCGTTCATATCTAGCCTTTACCAAAACAATCATTAATCTAATCGCTAATCGCGGTCGGAACTAGCAAAGAATTGTTAGCGCGCCCGATTAGGATGTTAATGATTCTTTTGATAAAGTTCCTAAACTTTATAGGACTTAAAAAAGGTTTAGTTATTTTTATCATCCATTAGCCTACCCTAATCCTACGAACCCTAACAAGCGGAGAATTACTCGTGCATGTTGGGAGAAGAAGATGAAAAGACAAAGAGGGAAAACATAATGTAAAATGCAAAAAGAATTAAATAAAATAACTACCTTTATTAATCAACTTGAACAATCTACACTTCTAATCCGTAGAAAATGATTACAAACTAGTTGCTTCTCGATCTTTCCTAAGGAGGTAGATGAACAGTTGATGATCAGCCTGGATGCGTGAGCCGTCTTGGACTTCGTGATCTCTTCGGCTTTTTGTCTTCTAACTTTAGCCCTTGGTCCTTTATATAGCCCTCAAAGAAGAAAAACTAGTTACCATATATGGTGACTTCCTAATATGGTAACTTTCCATGCCTGGATTCTGAGTCCCTGTCAGTATTGATTTTATGATTTTGGCAGATTTTTTATCCTGACATCTTGATCTCTTGACCTGAGCTAAATCTTGCACAATATCTCTATGAATAATGTTAGTTTATTTATTAAATTAGAGAGAGTGGCTTAATCGCTATATATGGTAATAAATCTTTAAGAAACTTGATTAAAAATATTTAATATGCTATGCACTTTATATGGTAATAAATCTTTAACAAACATGATTAAGAATATTTGATATGCTATGCATCTTTTAATTAATAAAATATTATGTATATATTTTGAAATATTATTTTAACCATTTGTATGATATTATATCTTTTAAGAATTGTGATTAGAATATTTGATATGATATGCATATTTTCAATTACCAAAATATTATATAAATATAAAATGCCTATATTTTCCTTCATAATATTAATTATAATATATAAACTGGAAAATAGTATTTTGCAGATAAATCCAAATATGTTTAATATTTATAATAAACACCTTTTATTATTTAAGAAATGTAAGGAAAATACTTATACCAAAATGCAATATTTTCAACTGAACAAATACCCCCAAACTTAACTTTGATCGTCCCGACCAAACTAGTTTATTCAAGAGAAGAAGAAAAAAGAAAGGAGAAAACTAAGCACACTTTCGTAGGCAAACACAATTGCACTGAGCACGTGCAACAAGCCGTTAAACCTCTAGGTGTCCCTAGTAGGAGGAGTGTTGTCTCCTGAGGGTTTTCAGCGGATTACACCCACAAAATCCTATAACAAAAGAGAGATGGTGAAATTTACATATAAAAATAAGAACCATAAAAGAAAGACTTTGAAAATAAGAGTTTCCAACTACACTAGCTTTTCAGTTGTCATGAGCCCTATCTTAATAGTCATGAAAAAATGTTAGAAATCACATTATCCCTTAATAAAACATCGTCCTTATTCTTCATTCCTACCTTTCATCCAAACATCGATCATATAACCCCACGTGTGTGTAAAGAACATCCCTACACTCGGAGAATTAAATTCAAGCTATCATACTCTTGTCCATCTACCTTAGTACTTTTTAACTTAATGAATATTTAGATTTGCTCACACATTTTCATGCGACCGTTAATACTTCTTGAGGTACTAACCGACCGATTACTCATGTGCTTGCTGATTAGGTGATAATATTTTCCTCGCCTTGCACCATCTAAGGCTTAGCAGTGACTCCCAGACCAGTTGGCCTTAGGGCACTAGGTGAAGAAGCACCCTCGCTATATTTTTTTATTGTTGCCTTGGCGATAACAAAACCAGTGTTCATTTTTTTCTTTTCACCCTTTTTATATTTTCTTCATTTTTTTTTCATTTCCTTCATATTTTGGCTTTTAGACAAGAGCATTTCAAGGTATCCTCTACTATCCCGAGTTTCAAGACGTGTGTAAGTGCATATAGTAGGGTATCAACATTCAAATGTTTGGCTTCCAGAATAGAAACTATTTTTCAGACTTATTTTTATCCTCAGATTAGTGACTTCCTTCATCTTACTAACCCTTGGGACAACGGCTCATAACTACTTATTACCAGTTCGTTTAAGAAAACTTCTAATTTTCTTGGTTTTCTTAAACTATTCCTATCTTTTGGATGTAATTTTTCACTTTCTACTCTTTTGTTATAAAAGAAAAAAAAATTTAAATTTTTTTTTTGAAAATGTTGTACATATGCAAAATATGATGCAAATTGATGTGTAAATAAGCACAAATCTCCCCCAAACCTGTTTACAGCAGTGTCCTCACTGATGTCATCCGTTAAGCTCAAAACCTGTAGACTTGGGAGGAAATTATTAATGGGGGCAAAAATATATGAAAGTGAAAATCCTCCCCCAAACTTATTTTAGGCTCACAAATTTGTAAAAATCATTTTCTTTTCAAGAGCCAAAATATACCACCCCCCCAACTTGAGTTAAACAATTTTAATCTTTTAAAATCACACGAGGGGGTCAAGGTTATTGGTCAATGCCAAGCTTTGCAAAGACCGAAGGTCAACACTAACCATTCAAAAATTTTATCGATGAAGTACCAAGGTTGGTGGAAGAACATGTCACCTTTTGACGTGAAGAAGTGGGGAGGTGACAAGAGGTGTAATGGAAAAGGATTGCGTCTCAATTTGGAGAGACGACACAGTGATAGTAATGATGTATTACTCGCATTATCATGATTGTCCAAAAGAGGGGGTGGAGGTACAATTTCTTCATCTTGGAGTTGATTCATCTCAACACCCATGTCTTGTAAAAATGCGAGTTCATCAGCGAAAATTTCCTCAAAACTTTCATCGATACCCCGAAGAATAATGTCATCAGAAAAAATGGGGTGATCGTCAGACTCTATAAAAAGTTCCTCATCAGTGTTAGATGTTGACCCGGACAACTTGGTGGAAGAGTCCGTGTTAAGCAACATATGAAAAGAGTCGAATTATGAGGTTGATCAAATTCGCTGTTGTCGACATCCATTAATTCGACAGAACACACATGAGCATAGGGTTCGGAAGGTTCACTTCCCAAGTTGTAAATGTTAAGCTCAATTGACTTCTTTCCAAAGGATAGGGTCATAGAGCCGTTTCTACAATTGATTACTGCGTTGGAAGTGGCCAAAAAGGGTCGACCGAGTATCACCGGGATTTGATTGCGTGGGTTTGCCACATGTTGTGTATCTATAACGATAAAGTTCACAGGGAATATGAATTCCCCGACTTTGATTAACACATCCTCTAGCTCACCCCTTGGTTGGGTGATAGATCGATCGGCCATCTGAAGAGTGCAATGCGCAGGTTTTAACTCTCCGATCCCTAATTGCTCATAAACAGAATACGGAAGCAAGTTAACACTAGCACCTAGATCGAGTAGAGCACGATTAATATTTTTACCCCCAATAGAAATTGAAATTGTAGGACTTCCGGGGTCCTTTCGTTTCTTGGGAAGTTGTTGTGTAAAAGCAGTGCTCACATTACTTGCAAGGAAAACTTTTTTAGGTACTTGAACTTTTCTCTTCCTAGTGCACAAGTCCTTTAGGATTTTCGCATATGACGGAACTTGTTGAATAGCATTGATTATTCCAAAAAATTTGTAGTTTACCGTAATCAGAAACGGCGTCGCTTCGCAGCTAGCCGGTGAATACGGGTCGATCCGCAGGGATGGTTAATTTCTGATTTTGTGTTATAACGAGTTGATTCAAATCGTTGTTGGTTTTTTTATCGATTGAGTTTAAGACGAATTTATGTGATGAGAAAGAAACTCATTAGGGTTAGGTCGAAGGTAGGTGTGATGAGATTAATGTGTTCACCTCTTTCAATGTCGTGATTTAAGCTTTTAGGAAAGTCACAACAATCAATAGGAAAAGGGATTAGGATGATCGGGAAGAAACAAAGTTTCTTCCTCTAGATCCTTGTCCGTCTTTTCTTATTCATTGATGTGAGCTTCATGGACATCATATAAGTCCGGCCTTTTATACTACGGAACACCTTTACCTTATAGGTAGGGTGCCGTAGGGAGCGGATCGTAAATGTGTGCATGAAGGTTTCGTTTAAAAATAAGTTGACATTGAAAGAGGTGAGAGACATCCGTCTCTCACTCACTCCCTTGTTCCTAACCCTAACGAGCGAGAATTTTACTCGCACATTAGGGAATTATGAGTAAGAATCATTTTTATGTTTTATGTTTTAAATAGTTACCTCACTACAGATTAAAAATTAGCTAACTAGCAATTAAATGATTACTAGGGCAAGTAGAACAATTATACTAATGCAGGAATTAAATAAAATAAAGACTTACAAGAAGAAGATGATGCTCTTGATTCCTCCAACAAATCTCACTTTTATTGAATATAAAGAGGCATACAATTTTTTTGATCTAGATTACAATTTATAAGTAACTAGTGAAGCTAGGGTTACAGACTCTCGTAGACATGAATTTACTGATTTACCCCTAAAAATCCCAACAATGAAACGACACACCGACACAAGAAGTTGGTGCCGACACGGGTATCATATGGCCGCGGTTCCGCGGCAAAGACATGCCTTTGGCCGCGGATCCGCGGCCATATAGTGGGCTTGGCCCACCAGCTTTCTGTGCTTGGTTATTCTTCTCTTGGGCTCTCTGTTCTCACTGTTCGTTTCTCTGTTGGGCTTTCTAGTATTCTCCAGATTCTCAGTGAAACTTGTAAGGATCTTTTTGACCGTTTCTCTTGACGTTCGTCTCGGCTTGAGTAGGATCCGTATGCTGGTTGGTCAAAAGTCCATTTCCTGTATCAACTTTGTCTTTTTCACTGTATTTGCTTCAAAAGTCTGTACCCTGTATCATGTAACAAACGATCGTCAAAAGCACCTGTTTACTTATAAATTGCACAAAAAGTGGGGCGTATAAATTGCAATATTATGATGTGAACAAATACCCCCAAACTTACCTTTTGCTCGTCCTCGAGCAAACTTATTAGTTTATTCTAACCTAGCCACAATTTCGCAGGGAAACGCGATTGCACTGAGCACGTGCAACAAGCCGTTAAACCTCTAGGTGTCCCTAGTAGGAGGAGTGTTGTCTCCTGAGGGTTTTCAGCGGATTACACCCACAAAATCCTATCAATTTGGTTTCTCAACTTTTGTTCTCCAATCAGGTTTTCTAATAAGGAATTCTATTATCTTATACTTGCAAATTATCCGCCCGTATTTTTCACACTTCCTTATCATGCAACTTAAGATTATACATGTTCCATAAAATTACTTAGAATTCAACATTTCATAAGTTTTTCTTCTAGAGTCTCATCTCCACTTAGGAATTTCTATCAACTCTTATTAAAGATACAAGTTTTATTTTTCATTCCCTTCTCTTATCTAAACTCTAATCACATATCCCCACGTGTGTGTAATTTTCACCCCTACACTTGGAAATTCAAATCAAGCAATCGTACCCTCGTCCATTGTTCAAAGCACATAACTTTCGCTTACATATCCTTCATGCGACCGTTAATACTTCTTGAGGTACCAACAGCCGATTACAAGATACGTTAGGCCTTTAAAGCGTATTTCCTAGTTTTGCAACACCCAGGGCTTTTAGCAGTGACTCCCAAACCAGTTGGTCTAAGGCACTAGGTGATGAAGCACCCTCGCTAATTAATTTTCTAGCCCTAAGTAATCACAAAAATCAGTGTCCATTTTTTTTATTCACACTTTTTTTTTATGATCATTGTGCTAAGGACTTTAGACAAGAGCAATTCAAGGTCTCTTCTACTAATCCAAGTTTCAAGGTGCGTGATTGTGCATTTTGTAGGGTACATGTTTTCAGAATCTAAACTCAAGGTAGGAACTATCTTTCGAACTCATACTTTAATAAGAGCATTAATACTCTTCCCTCGTTTTGGCTTAACCCACGAAGTGAACCCAAAATTTGCCTATTTCTAAATAACCTACAAAGACATATACTCTCTCTCGCTAAACTTTAAGGAATGTTATTTTTAGGGTTTTAATTTGCTAAGTCTAGGATCTAGTTTTTCCTACTCAGTTAACCATTTATCAAACTCAAATTAATTAACCAAAATTGAATACAATAATTTTTATAAATTTTCAAATTTTTCAAATTTTTATGATTTAAAATTTTTTTTTTTTCTTTCAAAATTTTCAGATTTTTATGATTTTTGTATAAAGATGCAATGCAGAAATTAAATATGCAAATAGGAAAACAAAATATATACAATATGCAATGCAAGGATAACTATGTACATCACCCCCAAACTTGAGCAAAGCAGTGCCCTCACTGCCCGGCCCCACGTCGCGCTCGTGAGCGTGAACGTGATCTCTCCCCCCTAGCCAGAAGTGTTTTTATCCCTCTCTCAATCTCCGTCAACCGACGGTCGTGCTCTCGTGCCGATGCCCGAAACTCATCCCTCAAAGAGTCTAATCTCCTCACTGTATTTCTCATTAATCGCGCATGTTCTTGAGGGGTTAACTCTTCCCCGCTCGAAGTCGAGCTCGAGCTGGGGGTGTGTGCAGGTATGTTTTCTTCCGGCTCTGTCCGTGTCCAAATATCCGTCAGTCTAGAGTAAGACGACGAGACGCCCTCTAAAAGTGGTCGAACTATGGTACCGTCTGTCAAATAAGAGTCAAATTCCTCGGCCGGGAGGAAATAACGGCAGAGTTGGGTCACGAGCATGGGACATGGATATACACTACCTCTTTTACCCGAACCTATGGAGTATAGCAAAACTGTGCACATGTCGAATCTAGGGTTTTTCGTCATTAAAGTATGAACGACATGTAAGGAAGGGGTGAAAAAGGTTGTGTTGTGAGAACTTCCAAAAATATTGTTTTGTGCCCACCGGCACACAGTTAACACATTTGCGAAGAGGGTCCGTGCTTGGATCCCCTTGCGCGGTTCTCGCGCACAGTCATTACCCATTAAAGGAATATAATCTTCAAAGCGAAGGGGTTGTTCGTGTGCCGGTACACGTGGTATTAGTGTCACCTCGTGTATCATATCCCTATCAATGCGAATTTCATTATTTCCCCAAATCAGTTTAATATAACCTAGGTTGTCTAGGCTATTTTCTTCCATTGACTCATAAAATTGGGTAACTAAGCTAGGGACAGCAAATGCAGATCCATGGTTATAGAGGAGGTAATTCCATCCCCTCTGTGCAATTTCGTGTGGGAAGTATGATCCATAGATCTCGTGTGCGAAAACCGGTGAGAAATCTCTCTCGTACTGCATTTTATGGTCCATCACAAGTTTGCAGAGAAAGTCTATGCAGAAAAGGAGAGTAAGGGTTCAGGTTTACCTCCCCTGAAAATTTCAGGGGGTGACGAGGCAGATCGGCGGCGGAAGAGCGGTGGGAGACGGCAGGCGCGGCGGTTGCGCGGCGTTCTGGTGGCGGCGCGTCTCGAGATTTCTGCAGAGGGCAGGGGCGGCGCCTAGGGTTTTTATGAGGAGAAAATGTTTAGGGTATGAGGGCAGGAGGGCTCGGGTTCCATTATATAGGGGGAAAGGGTGATTTATAAAAAACACCCTCTAAGGTGAGGGTTCTATTTGTAAATGCAGCTATTAATCTGTAAATTTGCACTTTGGTCCAAAAAAATTATTATTTTTTATATTTTTTTTAATTTATTTTTCCCTTTTTTTTTGGTATTTTGGAAATATACATACAAATGATACACACACCCCCAAACTTGTTTGAAATAGTGTCATTGGGAAACAAAGTTTGGGGTGAAAGCGGAGGAAGATCAATCAGTGTAAAGCGGCTCCTGCAAAAACAGAAGCTCCTCCGAAGGATCCGCAGTGAAGAACGGTTTTAGTCGATGCCCATTTACCTTAAATAAGGTACCGTCTTCAGGGTTCTCAAGATCAACCGCACCGTGCGGATAAACGGTGCGGACTACAAAAGGTCCTCTCCATCTGGACCTGAGCTTACCAGGATGTGTAACCGAGTGTCATAAAGTAGAACCTGTTGACCAGGTTCAAAAGTCTTTCGTAAAAGGTGTTTATCGTGGAACACCTTGGCTCGGTTTTTAGCAGTTATGGCATTATCATATGCCTCATCCCTTAGCTCCTCCAACTCATTCAGTTGCAGCTTTCTGTTGCTGCCCGCATCTCCTAAAGACAAATTTAGCTCCTTTATAGCCCAGAAAGCTTTGTGCTCGATCTCCACTGGAAGGTGGCAAGCCTTCCCGTACACAAGCCGGTATGGAGACATACCCAGATCGGTTTTATATGCAGTACGGAAAGCCCATAGTGCATCTATCAATTTAAGCGACCAATCCTTACGGTTTTTAGAAACCGTTTTCTCCAAAATTTGCTTTATTTGCCGATTTGAAACCTCGGCTTGCCCACATGTTTGGGGGTGATATGGCGTTGACAATTTGTGGGTGATAGAATATTTACGCATCAAGGACTCAAAAGTCCTATTGCAGAAATGAGAACCATTATCACTTATAATCGCACGAGGGTGCCCGAATCGAGAAAATATGTGTTCTTTAAGGAATCGAACGACAACTTTATTATCGTTCGTTCGACTGGGCACAACCTCGACCCACTTAGAAACGTAGTCAACCGCCAACAGAATATACACATTTCCAAGAGAGTTAGGAAATGGTCCCATAAAATCTATACCCCAAACGTCAAAAATGTCCACTACTAAAATGGGTTGGAGTGGCATTTCGTTTCTCCGCGAAATCCGGCCCAAATGTTGGCACCGGGAGCAAGTTTTGCAGTATTCAAATGAATCCTTGAAGAGTCGTGGCCAATAGAAACCACACTGCAAAACTTTTTCGGCTGTCTTCTTTGGGCCAAAGTGCCCGCCACATGCTTGATCATGGCAGAAAGACAGCACGCTCTTGACCTCACTCTCGGGCACACACCGACGGATGATTTGGTCGGAACAGTATTTGAAAAGATAGGGTTCATCCCAGTAAAAATGCTTTACTTGGGACAAAAATCGAAGCTTATCTTGTTTCGACCAATCATTAGGAATAAGGCCGGTGGCTAAATAATTTACAATATCGGCGAACCATGGTTCGCAAGAAACGGTCAAGAGCTGCTCGTCAGGAAAAACGTCAGAGATAGGAAGATCGAGCGTGGGCGAAGAAGGAAGTCGTGATAGGTGATCAGCTACTACGTTTTCACATCCCTTTTTGTCCTTAATGACAAGGTCAAATTCTTGCAATAAAAGGATCCAACGTATTAGCCTAGATTTAGCATCCTTCTTCGCAAAGAGGTGGCGAAGAGCCGAATGATCAGTATAAACAACGACTGGGGAGCCGATTAAATAAGGCCGAAATTTCTCGAGTGCAAACACAACAGCTAAAAATTCTTTCTCTGTTGTTGTGTAATTAAGTTGGGCCTCATTTAGTGTTCGGCTAGCATAATAAATCACGTGCGGCATCTTATTAATGTGCTATCTAAGAACAGCGCCAATTGCAAAGTCTGATGCGTCGCACATGATTTCAAAAGGGTGCGTCCAGTCAGGAGATGAGAGGATGGGTGCAGTGATGAGTGAATGTTTTAAAGACTCAAATGCTTCAGTGCATGTGGAGTCAAAAGCGAAGGTCGTGTCCTTGGCCAGTAAGAGGGTCAAGGGTCTAGCAATCTTGCTAAAGTCCTTGATAAACCGTCTGTAAAAACCGGCGTGGCCAAGGAAGGCTCTAATATCTTTGACGCATTTTGGGGGAGGTAGGTTAGAAATCACTTCGATTTTAGCCCTGTCTACCTCGATGCCGTTTTGCGAGATAACATGTCCTAAGACAATGCCCTCTCGTACCATGAAATGGCACTTCTCCCAATTTAATGTTAGGTTCTTATCCCTGCAGCGGGTAAGAACAGCGTCAAGATGGCGTAAACACTCGTCGAAGGAGTCGCCAAAGATGGAGAAATCGTCCATAAAAATCTCCAAGAACTTTTCGACCATGTCTGAAAAGATCCCCATCATACACCGCTGAAATGTACCGGGCGCATTGCATAACCCGAAGGGCATGCGACGATAAGCAAAGGTGCCAAAGGGACAAGTAAATGTTGTCTTGTCTTGGTCCTCTTTGGCGATGGGGACTTGATTGTAACCGGAATAGCCATCGAGAAAGCAATAGAATTCGTGCCCTGCCAATCGCTCGAGCATTTGGTCAATGAAAGGTAAAGGAAAGTGGTCTTTCCTTGTAGCGGCATTGAGTTTCCTATAGTCTATGCAGACTCGCCACCCAGTTTGGGTGCGAGTGGGAATCAACTCATTTGCCTCGTTTGCAATGACCGTAATGCCCAATTTCTTGGGCACGACGTGGATTGGGCTAACCCATTGGCTATCCGAGATAGGGTAAATGATACCGCTATCCAGACATTTGACAATTTCCTTCTTAACCGCCTCTTTCATGATGGGATTGAGGCGCCTTTGTGGATCTCGTGCTGGCTTGGCATCATCCATTAAGTGTATATGATGTTCGACTATGAGGGGACTAATCCCCTTAATGTCCGCCATAGACCAGCCGAAAGCTTGCCGATTGTTATGTAAGACCATCAAGAGAGCCTTCTCTTGCTCAAGAGCTAGAGAGGCTG
Organism: Agapanthus africanus; assembly: GCA_030015575.1. Lineage (NCBI taxonomy): Eukaryota > Viridiplantae > Streptophyta > Magnoliopsida > Asparagales > Amaryllidaceae > Agapanthus > Agapanthus africanus. The sequence goes on from CM057349.1 coordinate 66,001,326, forward strand.
ATATAATGACGGGTAAGGTCTCATTATCACCTAGATATGCATATTTTAGGTGTGTCGGCAAAAGCTTTAATTCGAGTTTAGGAGGTGAAACAATAGATGGTAGCAAAGGGGTAGTTGTTTCAAACTCGAATGATTCCATCAAAGGTTCGTACCGAGTGTACGCAACAGTGTCGGATGGTTCTACAAACTCATCCGCAAAAGCAAAAGACTCCAAATCAGGTGATGAGTCTTCGAAGTCATCGACGAATGTAAAACATTCAAAATCGTTATCCGCCGCGAAAACTGAGTCGGATTCTAGGAGGAACGCACTAGTGGCGTTAACATTGCTGTGGTCGAATAAAAAATTCTCGAACTTACAGTCCTCCTCCGCGATCTCATTGATCGAACAAACGTCTAGTACGCTAGCATTGGGCTCAGCAGGCTGACTTCCCAACTTGAAAATATTTAGCTCAATTGTCATATTGCCGAAAGATAAGTTCATTGAACCGTTACGACAATTGATCACTGCGTTGGAAGTAGCCAAAAATGGTCGACCTAATATAACCGGAATTTGGTTCCGGGGGTTCGCAACAGGTTGTGTATCCATCACTATAAAGTCTACGGGGAAAATGAAATCCCCTACTCTTATTAACACATCCTCCAGCTCTCCCCTAGGATGGGTGATCGACCGGTCAGCCATTTGGAGAGTACAGTGAGTGGGCTTAAGCTCTCCAACGCCCAATTGCTCGTACACAGAATAGGGTAGCAAATTGACGCTCGCACCAAGATCTAATAGTGCTCTATTGATGTTCTTGTCCCCAATTGTTATCGAAATGGTAGGACACCCGGGGTCCTTTTGTTTTGGGGGAAGGGAATTTACAAGAGCATCGCTAATAGCACTAGCCACAAAAACTTTCTTTGGCACTTGCGACTTCCTCTTTTTGGTGCACAAGTCCTTTAAAATTTTGGCATATGAAGGGACTTGCTGAACTGCATCCAAAAGAGGGATGTTAATGCTAACCTGTTTGAACAACTCGACAATCTTTTCCATTTGAGGAGTTGGTTTATTGGATCTCAACCGATTAGGAAAAGGAACATTTTGAAAGGTGGTTGAGTCCAACTTTTGTGGATCAGATTGTTGAGTTGGAACGGTACCTCGTGTAGATGTGTTCGTGTCGTGAGAATTAGGTCCGTTCAAGCTAGAAGAGGTAGAGCCATGTGAAGGATGGAGAATAGGCTCTAAAGAAGAAGATGGTGAAGAAGAAGAAGAAGAAGAAGACCCACCGGCAGGGGTGTCATTGTTAATGCCCACATTGTTCCGCAACACTTTTCCCGATCTCAACGTGGTCACCGCATTCACATTATGATTTTGCTGATTGTGTGCAGCATGTGCGTGACCGGGGTTGGGCAACGGTTGAGACGGGAGTTTTCCTTTTTCGCGCTCGCTCAAAGCTGCATTAAGTTGTGCAATTTGTGCCTCAATAGATTTGATACTCTGATCGTGGGAGGCACTATTTTGCACTAGAGATTGAATAGAAGTCTCAAGTCTTGCTGTAGACTGTGTAGATTGCTTAAGGAATGCATCTAGACTTCTCTCGAGCGAGCTAACCTTATCATTATTAGGTTGAACATAATTGTTTGGCTGGTAAGCATTGTTCGGCACAAAGTTGTTCACCTGATTAGGGTAAGGTTGTTGTTGAAATTGTTGCGGTTGATATTGAGTTTGCGAGGGTGCTTGTTGTTGTTGTGGAGGAGGAGGTCTTTGAAAATTATTATTATTTCCTTGGAATTGTTGATTTTGGTTCCAAGCGAAATTTGGGTGACTCCTCCACCCCGGATTATACATCGAAGAGTACGGATCGTTCCTTTGTCGTTGCTGAAATGCAGCATTGACTTGATCCTGTCCTTGAGTGGATGCATTATAAGGACACTCCTCAGTTAAGTGCGATGGATCCGCACAACAAGCACAGACAGTACGTGGGGGCATAGCAGGGGCAGGAGAAGACGACGAGATTTTGGTCTCGATCGCTTCTAGCTTTTTCGTCAGAGCGGCCATCTCGGCCTTCATAGCAATCGACATCTCTATTTGATGTATGCCCGCCCTAGATTGACCACTAGAAGTTGATGTGGTCTTGGTGCTCTCCCACTGTATTGTCTGCTCACTAAGATCCTCGAGAAACTGCCACGCCTCATCATTAGACTTAGAGAGAAAATGACCTTGACAGATGGTTTCTAGCAACTGCTTCGTTGCCGAGTTCAATCCTTCATATAATGTTTGGCAAAGTTGCCAACTTTCTATCCCATGGTGAGGGCATTGAACTAGTAGGTCCTTAAATCTCTCGAAGCACTTTCAGAATGGTTCGGAAGGAAGTTGTGAAAATTGAATTATTTCATTTCGAATTCTGGCAGTTTTATGGTGATGATAGAACTTTTTCAGAAAAGCCTTCACAAACTCGTCCCAATTTCTTATGGAATGTGACGCGGTGCTATATAGCCACTTCTCGGCTAGGTCACATAAGGTGAAAGGAATGACCCTTAGCCTTATAGCGTCATCACTCAATTGGGTTGTCTTCATCATGCTGCAAACGTTTTGGAATTTATTAATGAAAATATATGCATCTTCGGATTCCAAACCATGAAACTTAGGCAGCATATTGATGAAGTGTGGTTTTATCTCAAAATTGTCCCCATTTGCCGGTGGGGGTGAAAGACAAGTGGGTAAAGAAGTGCGAACGGGGTAGAAAAGATCCTGGAGCGCAACTCGTGCGGGCGCTACAACAGGCGGTAGATTCGGGTTATTCGCACCTGGCGGAGGTGGAATCATTCCCGTCGGTAAGGTATCGTTGGGGTTGAATCTCGACATACCTTCGAAAGAAGAATTTGAATGTGGAGGTAAGGAAGTGGACGGAAGATGGACGAAGGGTTCGTCGAAGGGTTCGTTGGTCGGTACCAACGAAACGCGGACTAATCGGGCGTTTGTATCCCTAGTCCAAACTGACATACACTAAAGGGTAGTGCAGTCAGAAAAAAGAAGAAAAACAGAATGTGGAGGTAAGATAACGTCAGTGAGAAGAAGTGGTGGAAGTGAGTTTTTTTTAGGTTTTCTTTTTGCGACAAGTTGCAAGTTTTTGAAAAGTTTTATTTGATTTTTTTTTTTATACTTTTTATTTGTGTGTGAGTTTTGCAAAGAGGTTTTTTTGAAAACGGACTCGTGACACAACTGTATCAACCACACATGCACAATCAGGCCTAGATCTAGGGTCGCCTAGGTCTACTAGACAGCTCCTAACTAGGGCTAGAAATAGACCTCAAACCGCCTCTTCACGGACAAATACGGCCAGGTAAGTGGGAAGGAACCACCACTACAGTGGGCCTAATTAATAACCACTAGCCTAGACACCGCAATGTCGGTTAGGATAAACGGCCGATGCCTACCCTAGTCCTTTTCCTATTGAGCTCGCCGTCCTTAGGTCTGAGTCTAATCTTTTTTTAATTAATTTTGGTCGATGCAAAATGCTTAGGTGTTTTCTGGGGTCCTGGGAAGGGTGATGAAATCGCCACCCAATCTGAGTTTGGTCAAATAGCCCCTTAAGTCCGATTAAAATATGCAAAACAACAATTCACTTGCAATCAATTTTTTTAGCGCGGCGCAAAGAAACCTGCAGAAATCTGTTATTTAGAAGGGGGAGAAAGACTCTTTACGCAAAGAAATCCTGCAGAAAGATTTTTAACAGTGGATATATGGAGGTTACAGAGAAGAGGAAAAGAGAACAAACAGAGCAAATTTGAGATGCTGACGTGGCATCACAGGCGCGGAACCGCGGCGTAGGGGGTACTGGTGCGGCGGAAGCGCGGCAAAGGGATGGGTTCAGCCTCTGGAAAAATTTCTGTGGCTCTGTACTTTCAATTCCTCTCTGTTTTTATGCCTCCTTTTCTGTTTTGACCTTCTGTAAAATTCCAGATCCACAAGTTCTTGTCGTTCCTGCAAGATTCAAACGAGAAACCCTTCAAACAGATAAAAATAATGAAAAGAATATTTTTGAATTTTGTATTTTCTGATTTTTTTATAATTTTTCAAAGTTTATATCAACCCGAAATCATACAAAAAGAGAAAATTACGCCATCCCCGGCAACGGCGCCATTTGATTATTCCAAAAAATTTGTAGTTTATCGTAATCAGAAACGGCGTCGCTTCGCAGCTAGCCGGTGAATACGGGTCGATCCGCAGGGATGGTTAATTTCTGATTTTGTGTTATAACGAGTTGATTCAAATCGTTGTTGGTTTTTTTATCGATTGAGTTTAAGACGAATTTATGTGATGAGAAAGAAACTCATTAGGGTTAGGTCGAAGGTAGGTGTGATGAGATTAATGTGTTCAGCTCTTTCAATGTCGTGATTTAAGCTTTTAGGAAAGTCACAACAATCAATAGGAAAAGGGATTAGGATGATCGGGAAGAAACAAAGTTTCTTCCTCTAGATCCTTGTCCGTCTTTTCTTATTCATTGATGTGAGCTTCATGGACATCATATAAGTCCGGCCTTTTATACTACGGAACACCTTTACCTTATAGGTAGGGTGCCGTAGGAGGCGGATCGTAAATGTGTGCATGAAGGTTTCGTTTAAAAATAAGTTGACATTGAAAGAGGTGAGAGACATCCGTCTCTCACTCACTCCCTTGTTCCTAACCCTAACGAGCGAGAATTTTACTCGCACATTAGGGAATTATGAGTAAGAATCATTTTTATGTTTTATGTTTTAAATAGTTACCTCACTACAGATTAAAAATTAGCTAACTAGCAATTAAATGATTACTAGGGCAAGTAGAACAATTATACTAATGCAGGAATTAAATAAAATAAAGACTTACAAGAAGAAGATGATGCTCTTGATTCCTCCAACAAATCTCACTTTTATTGAATATAAAGAGGCATACAATTTTTTTGATCTAGATTACAATTTATAAGTAACTAGTGAAGCTAGGGTTACAGACTCTCGTAGACATGAATTTACTGATTTACCCCCTAAAAATCCCAACAATGAAACGACACACCGACACAAGAAGTCGGTGCCGACACGGGTATCATATGGCCGCGGTTCCGCGGCAAAGACATGCCTTTGGCCGCGGATCCGCGGCCATATAGTGGGCTTGGCCCACCAGCTTTCTGTGCTTGGTTATTCTTCTCTTGGGCTCTCTGTTCTCACTGTTCGTTTCTCTGTTGGGCTTTCTAGTATTCTCCAGATTCTCAGTGAAACTTGTAAGGATCTTTTTGACCGTTTCTCTTGACGTTCGTCTCGGCTTGAGTAGGATCCGTGTGCTGGTTGGTCAAAAGTCCATTTCCTGTATCAACTTTGTCTTTTTCACTGTATTTGCTTCAAAAGTCTGTACCCTGTATCATGTAACAAACGATCGTCAAAAGCACCTGTTTACTTATAAATTGCACAAAAAGTGGGGCGTATAAATTGCAATATTATGATGTGAACAAGCATCTAGGAGAGGAATGTTTATGTTAATTTGCTTAAAAATTTCCACAATCTTTTCCATTTGTGGACTTGGTCTGTTGCCCCTTAACCTGTTTGGATAAGGTGCTTTATCAATAAGGGTTTGGTCCAACATTGGAGAGGATTGTGGGGACGGATTCGATCCCAAAACTGGAGTGGGAATCGACTTAGATAGATTTGGCGAAATGGGCGAAGGGTTCGAGCCTTGGGGAAAACGGAGAATAGGCTCGGGTGAAGGTGGGAAACTAGACGAATTAGGGGAAGAAGAAGAAGCTGGGGTATCATTGGTGTCACTATCATCACACTGCTCACCCACTCGGTTATTCAGCACTTTTCCCGATCTCAACATGGTAACAACACTCACATTATAACTTTGTGAGTGGCCAGGATTAGGTATGGATTGAGATGGGAGTTTCCCTTTCTCTCTCGCACTCATTGCGGCGTTTAACTGTGCAATTTGGTTTTCTATTGATTTAATACTCTCACCATGGGAGGCGAAGTTTTTCGTTAGGGTATCAATAGAAGACCTCATCTCAGCCGAATTTTGCATGGATTGTTTCATGAACATATCCAAAGTTTGTGCAAGTGAGTTGTCAGTACCGGCCACTTGTGGTGCAGAAATGTTGGCCAGATTTTGGAAATTTTGTGACTGAAAGGGGGGCTGATTCTGTGGTTGTGGTTGCTGTGGAGGAGGTCTTTGATAATTGCTTTGTTGGTTTTGACTCCAAGCAAAGTTAGGATGATTCCTCCATCCTTGATTGTACGTGGAAGAATAAGGGTCGTTTCTAGGTCGCTGCTGAAAAGCAGCATTAGCTTGAAACGATGCATTCATAGGACATTCTTCCGTTAAGTGTGAAGGACAGCAACCACAGACGGTCTTGGGAAGCATGACCTGATTTAGGGAGAATGATGAGAATTTGTTCTCAATAGCGTCGAGTTTCTTCTGTATCGCTGCCATTTCGGCTTTTACTGCGATGGAAACATCGAGCTGATGAATACCTCCCTTAGTTGAAGGTGGTCTTATGCTTTCCCACTGCAACGTGTGATCAGCAAGGTCTTCCAGATATTTCCATGCTTCACCGTCATCTTTAGACATGAAATTGCATTGACACATTGTTTCAAGCATCTGCTTTGTCGCTGGGTTAATGCCCTCATATATAATCCGACATAAATCCCATCTTTGTATTCCGTGATGGGGGCATTGGACATGCAGATCTTTGAAACGTTCAAAGCACTTCCAAAATGGTTCATTGGGAAGCTGGGTGAATTGGTTGATCTCGCTCCTAATGTGGGCAGTCTTACGATTTGGGTAAAACTTTTTAAGAAATGCTATGACGAATTCATCCCAATTAGTGATAGAGTGTGCGGCAGTATTATAAAGCCATTTTTCTGCCAAGTCGCACAGTGTGAATGGGAGAAGACGTAAGCGCATAGCATCTAAAGTTAATTGTGAAGTACCCATCATTGCGCATACGTTTTTGAATTTGGTGATGAAAACGTACGCGTCTTCCGACTCAAGCCCATGAAATTTGGGCAGCAGATTGATGTAGTGGGGTTTAATTTCAAAATTATCCCCGTTAGGTGGTGGAAGAGATAGACAAGTAGGAAGGGGACCACGAATAGGATAGCATCTCTCTTGGAGAGAGATGCGCGGTGGATTCTGCTCACCTACGGGCGGTGACAGCGTGGTGTTATACTCTGATGGAGTGCCGTCCATCTCGGTCATGGTGTGTGGTGGGGGAAAAGAAGATGAAGAAGTACCGACTTCGGTGTCGATAGAAAGAACGCGGACAAGACGGGCACTAGGATCCCGTGTCCAGCCGAGCATGCACTAAGCGGGTTTAGTGCAAGTGGCAGCGTGTGTGTTATTTTAAAATTGGCTTGTTTTTGAAAAAGTGGGACTCAAGACAAATCACCCTAAGATGCACAAGCAACCCTAGAACTAAGGTCACCTAGGTCCAGTCTCTAGACCGCTCCTAGACTTCCAAAGGACAAGCCGTAGGATAAATCCTCTACCGCCTCCGTACTACCCTTGTAGCCAGGTAAGTGCCAGGTAAGTGGGAAGGAACCACGTCGTGGGCCTAATTAAAAACCACTAGCCTTTGTCACACTTGCCTAGGCACTACAAAAGTAATGCGGATAAACGATAGATTACCCACGACCTTCCTCTGTCCTTATTGAGCGCGACAGTCCTTAGAGTCTGGTCTAGATATTTTTTAAATTAATGAAGGGTTGATCTATATGCTCGGTTTGTGATTTGTGGGGCTTAGGAAGGGTGATGAAATCCCCACCTAATCTTGATTTGGTCTTTGCCCCTTAAAGTCCGTATTAAAATATGCAAAACAAAACCAATCACAAAACTTTTGCAAAAAGATTTTTGAGCGGCGCTATTTTGCAAAGAATCCTGCAGAAGATAGATTTTATTGGATTTGAGAAGAGAGAGGAGTTAAGAAAGATACTAAAGAAGTGTGAAACCCTAGATCTCCCGTTTCCTCAAGTCCGTGACTCCAGATTCCCTCGCAAAATTCATACACAAATCGTTAAATATGCAATTTGCAGTTTTGTGTTAATAATGATATGAATCGTCTAAGAATTCAATATAAATAGTAAAAATAAAAAAATTACGCACGTATCCCCGGCAACGGCGCCATTTGATCGATACGAAAAAGTGTGTTTGTAGTTAACCGCAATCAATAACGGTGTCGCGTGTAGCTAGACCGAGATGAGTACGGGTCGTCCTCTGGGAAACGTTGAATCTTTTACTCTTACTTTAGATGTGTTGAAAAAGAGAGGAGGAAGAAAGAATTTTGTGGAATGGTTTCTAGATCTACGTTAAACAAGAATATAAAATATAGATCTAGATTATTTTAAAGATGTAGTTAATATAATAAGAGGGCTTGTAGGGTTCGTTAGGATTTAGTAGTTATGGACGATTAATTAAAAGTTACTCTTTTTATCCATTAATAGATTTAGAACTAGAACGACGGTGATGCGTGTAGATTAGGGTTTCTGGAGGGAAAACGAATCCCACTCTTAACCCTTATCTCGACACGGAACTCCGTTCATATCTAGCCTTTACCAAAACAATCATTAATCTAATCGCTAATCGCAGTCGGAACTAGCAAAGAATTGTTAGCGCGCCCGATTAGGATGTTAATGATTCTTTTGATAAAGTTCCTAAACTTTATAGGACTTAAAAAGGGTTTAGTTATTTTTATCATCCATTAGCCTACCCTAATCCTACGAACCCTAACAAGCGGAGAATTACTCGCGCATATTGGGAGAAGAAGATGAAAAGAAAAAGAGGGAAAACATAATGTAAAATGCAAAAAGAATTAAATAAAATAACTACCTTTATTAATCAACTTGAACAATCTACACTTTTAATCCGTAGAAAATGATTACAAACTAGTTGCTTCTCGATCTTTCCTAAGGAGGTAGATGAACAGTTGATGATCAGCCTGGATGCGTGAGCCGTCTTGGACTTCGTGATCTCTTCGGCTTTTTGTCTTCTAACTTTATCCCTTGGTCCTTTATATAGCCCTCAAAGAAGAAAAACTAGTTACCATATATGGTGACTTCCTAATATGGTAACTTTCCATGCCTGGATTCTGAGTCCCTGTCAGTATTGATTTTATGATTTTGACAGATTTTTTATCCTGACATCTTGATCTCTTGACCTGAGCTAAATCTTGCACAATATCTCTATGAATAATGTTAGTTTATTTATTAAATTAGAGAGAGTGGCTTAATCACTATATATGGTAATAAATCTTTAAGAAACTTGATTAAAAATATTTAATATGCTATGCACTTTATATGGTAATAAATCTTTAACAAACATGATTAAGAATACTTGATATGCTATGCATCTTTTAATTAATAAAATATTATGCATATATTTTGAAATATTATTCTAACCATTTGTATAATATTATATCTTTTAAGAATTGTGATTAGAATATTTGATATGATATGCATATTTTCAATTACCAAAATATTATATAAATATAAAATGCCTATATTTTCCTTCATAATATTAATTATAATATATAAACATATGGAAAATAGTATTTTGCAGATAAATCCAAATATGTTTAATATTTATAATAAACACCTTTTATTATTTAAGAAATGTAAGGAAAATACTTATACCAAAATGCAATATTTTCAACTGAACACTCCCCCTGTCCCAGGTCCTCAATCCAGCGTCGCGGATAAGGAAATCTGTAAGACCTGGGAGATTGACTGCGCGAAGGCCAAGTACCTCGTGCTTGCCTCTATGGACAATGAACATCAGAGGAGGCACGAGGATATGGATCTTGAATCCATATTTCTCCATACAAAGGATCTGTATGGAGAGCAATCCCGTATCACCAGATACGAAGTCTCAAAAAAGTTGTTTTTGGCGAGATTGGTCGTCGGATCATCTGTAGCGGAACACGTGCTTAAGATGATTGGCTACATTGAAGAGCTCGCGGACCTCAGGACTACGTTAGAGAACGAGCTCTACACTGACTTGATTCTCCAGTCCCTTCCTTCCACTTACGCCCAGTTTATCCTGAACTTCAACATGCAAGGAAATGAAGTTGAACTTCCGGAACTTCTCAACATGTTGAGGAGTGCAGAGGGCACCCTACAGAAAGTAAGGGAAACATCCACTTTGTCTGTTGGAGGACCTTCCTCTTCTAGGTCCAAGACGAAAGCCAAAGGAAAGAAGAAGAAGGCCCCCACCAAACCAAGGGGCGGTGTTAGTAAAGTGGAAGCGAAAGGAAAGGCAAAGATAGCAAAGGTAGCGGGACAGCTTGTAGGGAAGGAAGAGTGCTTTTATTGTCATAAGAAAGGACACTGGAAGAAAGATTGCAGGGCTTGGAAGGCCAAGAACCAAGACCCGAAGCAAGTTGTGGCTTCAGCTTCAGGTGTGTATGTTATTGAAAACTGTCTATCAATAAACTCCACTTCCTGGGTATTGGATACCGGATCAGGATCTCATATCTGTAATTCTTTGCAGGCACTGAGAAAGCGTAGGGTTTTGAAGGCAGGTGATATGACCTTCAGAGTTGCAAACGGAGCAGGCATGGATGCTGAGTCCGTGGGGGACTATCACCTAGGATTGACAGATGGACATGTTTTGGTTTTGCGTGACTGTTATTTTGTACCCAGTGCGACTTGTAATATCATCTCTGTATCTTTAATGTCTAAAGAAGGTTATGATTTTGCATTTGTAAGCAATGTTGTAAACATTCACCTTAATCATGTTCTGATTGGGTCGGGTACATTAAGCAATGATATATACGTCTTGAACCAACCACAGATTTTCAATGTCCAAAATACACACAAAAGAAAGTCTCCAGAAATAAATCGTGCTTTCTTATGGCATTGTAGACTGGATCACATCAATGAGACAAGGTTAACTAAGTTGCATAAAGAAGGATATTTGGATCCGTTAGAATATCAATCATATGCAACTTGTCAATCATGTCTCTAGGAAAGATGACAAAGACTCCGTTCACTGGACACGGAGTAAGAGCGAGCGAGCTCTTGGGACTCGTACACAGCGATGTATGCGGTCCAATGTCTGCACATGCGCGAAGTGGTTATTCTTAATTCATTACTTTCACGGATGATTTTTCGAGGTATGGACATGTCTTCTTAATGAAGCATAAATCTGAAGCCTTTGAAAAATTCCAGGAATACAAGAATGAAGTAGAAAAACAAACAGGCAAAACTATTAAGATACTAAGATCTGATCGAGGTGGTGAATACTTGAGTGCCGAGTTCCTGGGTTACCTAAAAGAGAATGGAATTCTCTCTCAACTTACTCCTCCATACACCCCACAACACAATGGTGTATCAGAGAGACGGAACCGAACCCTATTTAATATGGTACGTTCCATGATGAGTAAAGCTGAGTTGTCGCGATCTTTCTGGGGATATACATTAGAATCAGCTGCATATCTTTTGAACCGAGTTCCAACTAAGACTGTGCCTACCACACCATATCAGATGTGGAGTGGGAAGAAACCCTATCTTAAACACATTAAGACATGGGGATGTCCAGCTTTTGTCAAAAAGCAGCATGCGGACAAACCGAGGCACGCTCAGTACAGTGCAAGTTTGTGGGATATCCAAAGAACTCCAAGGGATATTTCTTCTATTACGCAGAGGAACAAAAGGTTTTTGTTTCTCGTCATGCCTGCTTCTTGGAAACTGAATTTTTGGAAAATCAGATAAGTGGGAGCGCAATAGAACTGGAAGAAATTCCAGAACCACAAGCTATTACTGAAAGCTTAATAGAACTACAGGGTTCGAAAGAACATGACATTCCTGCACCACTCCGCAGGAGTAGTAGGCAGTCTCATCCGCCCGAGAGATACTACGGTTTTCTCATAGACGGGGATAGAGAGGATTGCATCATTGATAATGATGAGCCGACTAGCTTCCAGCAGGCCATTCAAAGCACTGACTCGGTAAAATGGCTGGATGCAATGCGGACCGAAATAGAGTCCATGTACACCAACAAAGTATGGACTTTGGACGTTACTCCAGAAGGGGTAAAACCCGTAGGCTGCAAATGGATCTTCAAAAGGAAGATTGGTGTAGATGGACAGGTTGAGACATATAAGGCTAGACTTGTTGCAAAGGGTTTTCGTCAAGGACCTGGTTTGGACTATGACGAAACCTTTTCTCCAGTGGCTTTGCTCAAATCCATTCGGATCCTTCTTGCCATTGCTGCCTTCCACGATTATGAGATTTGGCAGATGGACGTAAAGACCGCTTTTTTAAATGGAAATTTAGAGGAGTGTGTCTATATGGACCAGCCAGAGGGTTTCATTCAGAGTGGGAGCAGCGGGAAGGTGTGCAAGTTGCTTAAGTCCATTTATGGACTGAAGCAGGCATCGCGGAGTTGGAACATCTGTTTTGATGAGACGGTCAAAGAATTTGGCTTTATAAAAAATCCAGATAAACCATGCATTTATAGTAAAATTGTAGCACGAACTCTCGTATTCCTCGTTTTATACGTGGATGACATTCTCTTGATAGGAAATGACATTCCTATGCTACAATCTGTCAAAGGGTTCTTGTCACACAGGTTCTCCATGAAAGACCTGGGTGATGCCTCTTACATTCTGGGGATCCGGATCCATCGTGATAGGTCCAAGAGAATATCAGGACTTTCACAGTCCAGGTACATCGACACCATACTGAAAAGATTCAGTATGGAAGATTCCAAGCGCGGTAATTTACCGGCTTTTCATGGGATCACCCTCTCCAAAAAGATTTCTCCCAAGACTGATTTGGAAAGGGATCGCATGTCTATTATTATACCCTACGCCTTTGCGGTAGGCTCTATAATGTATGCGATGTAGTGTACCAGACCAGATGTAGCTTATGCACTGAGTGTGGTAAGCCGGTATCAGTCAAACCCTGGGGAGAAGCACTGGATAGCGGTAACGAACATTCTGAAGTACCTGAGAAGGACTAAGGATATGTTTTTGGTTTATGGCGGAAAAGCCCTCCAGATGGAGGCCTTTGCTGACTCCAGCTTCCATAGTGACAAGGATGACTCCAAATCCATGCCAGGTTATGTCTTTATCCTCAATGGAGGGGCGGTGTGTTGGAAGAGTTCCAAACAGGAAACCGTTGCTGACTCGACGATGGAAGCAGAATATATCGCAGCATCTGATGCCGCAAAAGAAGCCGTCTGGATGAGGAAGTTCTTGACAGAACTTCAGGTGGTCCCGTCGATTGTTGATCCAATACCTATGTATTGTGACAACAACGGGGCTATAGCTTTAGCGAAGGAACCCAGGTCCCATCAGAAGTCTAGACACATCATGAGGCGGTATCACCTGATCAGGGAGATCATGGATCGCCGGGAGATCGAGGTTCGGAGGGTTGCTACAGAAGATAACACTGCAGATCCATTCACGAAGGCCATACCCTAGACTCAGTTTGAGCGGCTAATCGAGATGATAGGTCTTCGATACGCCAGTACATGGCCTTAGTGCAAGTAGGAGATTGTTAGTGTATATGCCCTAGAGGCCATTACTGTATCATACGAGTTTGTATATTACTTAATGGAAGCTTGGGATATTCACAGTTGTATAGACAATCTTGCTCAAAATGGTAGTATGCTACTTGGTTTGTTTCTACTTTAATGTGTGCATGTGTTTCTTTTAGCATATCGCCTATACACATTAGTGGAGCCCTTAGGATCTTTGCTTGATTACCAGCGTTGTGATGGCAGTCACACTAGTGGGGGCTGGGTAATCTACAAGCACATCTTTATACAGGTCCCTAGTCGTAAGATTATCGAGACGGGGCATCGATACTCCGGAGTAGACTAGCGTATGCGCTTCTCATCCCAGCAGGGGAGATGGTCTGTCCCACAGCCATTAGTACGTCGTACTTGAGATAGTATGCGGGTGCTCGTTAGGTTACGAGTACACTGGACATGACTCGCTGGGAACTGTTGGTTGGTATTATGCCTATCGTCAGTTATCAGTTCCCAGGTAACATGAGTACAGCTTAGTCTGTTAACTTGACACTATCACTTCGCCTCGAGTGTGTTCCCACTGTTCTTTGATTACTATCCTACCATGGCTCAAAGGAGTCATGCAAACAGGTAGTAGTTGGGTGCAGTCCCGAAGCACTTGGAGGCAGTGACGGTTAGACATGATTCATCTCTCCCGGTATTGGGGGTTGATATCGCGCTGTGTCTAGGAGAGCCATTACACAAAGTCCCTGGCCAGGGCAAGCGAGATATACTGGTAGCATTTCCAATGTTATCTCAGGGTGTTCTGGGTTACACTCCGACACGACTTGTACCGCTATTAGGGGACTGACGTTTACCGCCCCCTAGGCCCGCCATGTGATACTCTCAGATGAACAGACCGGACTGTACGGAGATTGTCACATTCAGGCTCAGTAGGAGTTCGGATGGGTTCACCTCATCAGTCTTCTTATCGGCATCTACCTGGGGACCGTTACATACATCTAGTACCGCTTGCGGCCTATGGTTAAACCCACTGCCAGCGTAGTGTCGAGTCTTTAGAGTCCCACACAGAGGGTTATTCGCCTTTGGGCAAAATAGAGTAGATGTCGCATGGTTTTGCAACGGGGTTCGTTCACATCCGCGCCCTTGTGCACATTTGGTGTCCGGGCAGTTATTACTAGCGGGCTTTGGTTTAAGCCAGATCCTAGTATTTATTTTGGAATTGGTTTTGTCTCATTGTATTTGTGTTCCATGGAACACGGATGCGGGTGTGTATGCACAGTTGACAGAGGCAGAGGAATCTCATTAGGGTTATTGACCGTTGACTTTTTCTTAACCCTAATGAGAATGAAAAATATGATTAATGATATTAATTAAGGATAATTGTGCCATGGTTAAGTTGACCATTTGACTTTTGTTGACCTTTTGACTTTGGTTGACCGGTTGACTTTTGTTGACCTTTTGACCATCATCATTTCATTTGCAAGATGCTTCTTATTTCTTGCAAAATGCATTTAATGTTGAAATGATAATGGTCATTCCAAACTAACCATCACATTTTCCTTAGTTATTATTATTATTATTATTATTATTATTATTATTCTCATTTGAGTGCATGGTTGTAGATTTTCTAGTTCATTCTTTCTTGCACACTCTCTCTCATGCAAAGCTCTCCTTCTTCCTCTCTCAGAGCTCTCATCTTTCATGTGTTGAAAACCATGAGCTTTGTGAGATAAAACCATCAAGACATCACTCTACTCATTCTAGGGTTCTTAGTTTAGCAAGCCAAGCACTCTAGTTATCTCTTGGTTGAGGTAGGAGCTCAAGGTAGAGGCCTTCGGGTGGATCTATCTTCGGCAAAGAGAAGACAGCGAGGAGGAGCCGTCTACGCCACTCCAAGGAGCAAGCAAGAAGGAGGACCACACCAAGAAGAGAAGGAGTTCAAGATCTAGGTATAACCATTCAACATAGTAGCTAGAACTTGTAGTTAGTATGTTAGTTTTTTTTTAGCAAAGATCCTCTAGTTCTAGTCCATATTACCTTGTGTTAAACAACCGTTTTTTACCTATTCCGCCTCCCGGTAAGCACCGGGGTGGGTAACGTGGACTTACAGTGGTATCAGAGCCTAGCTAAACAACAACTAGCATGTTAGCATGTTAGCAAAGTGTTTACATGAAGTCCTTGGCCAAGGCAGGAGATTTACTGGTAGATATTCCAGTAGTATCTCAGGGTGTTCTGGGCTGCACTCCGACACGACTTATACCACTTTTGTGGGTCTGACTTTTACCAACCCCCTAGGCCCGACATGCGATACTCATAGACGAACGGACCGGACTGTACGGATATTGTCACTGACAGGCTCAGTAGGGTGTCAGGATGAGTTCACTCATCGACCTCCCTTTTGGTCAATACTTGGTAGCCTGTTACGTACAACTGGTACCACTGACGTGCTAGTGGTTAAATGTACAGCTAGTGTATTGACGAGTCTTTAGAGTCCCCCACAAACAGTTTCTCAAGTTTCGGGCGAAACGTTGTAGATGCCGTATGGGTTTATGGCAGGGTTCGAACATACGCGTGCACTTGTGCATGTGTCATGGTTCGGACGGATAATACTAGCGGGCTTTGGTTTAAGTTGGATCCTAGTATTATACTGTGTAGATTTTGTCTCATTGCATTTGTATTCGGTTGGAATACAAATGCGGGTATGTATATACAGTTGCGGGGTTATCCTATAATTTATTACGGGATCGCTTTTTGAAGTTGCCAGTTTACATTCCGTCTCGGCCATTTTTTCCTCTTTCCTTCATGGCTGATTTTTTCATTAAAAGGGGGCTTATTTTCAAAGCGGGGATTTATAAAATGGTGGGGTTTTCTGTGGTTCCGAGGCTCCAGAAATTTCCTGCACTCTCTTGAGTTTTCTAGATGAGATTGACTCATTTCCTTTGCATTAATTGTGAATGGATTGAATGAGATATTGGTGTGACATTTTTTCCATATACTCACCTCTCTTTTCTCTTGTGCTCACCCCTCCCTCATCACTCCAATGCCATGGCCGAGCACATCTGGGACAGCCCAATCTTGGTGTGAGAATGATTCATTTTTCCATTTGCAACAAAATTCTCATCTCATCTCCAAAGCTCATTTCTCCTCACACTTCCTAATGGCAACTTCGATTAACCCTTGAGGCAAAGTGTTCTACATATATTCTATAGCAACCTTGGACACGTCGGCTAGCGAACTCCGTATTCGAGTTGCCTCGGTTCATAGGCGGGAGCCCGTAAATAGACTTCTTGATGTGGTGCCCTTCCGACGAGGAGACCGGAGATCGGAGATGCCGCGAGGATCTTGGGATGGTGGCCAAAGACCGAAGGACACGGATCGATCGGTATAGCCTTTCCTAACTTCTTCTAGATTGCTAGTTATAGGTTGATAGTTCGATCCGGGATTACAGTCTGCGTTAGCGCCAGTTTCAAGTTATGAAAAAGTTTTTATTTCCGTATTTTGGCCTTGGATCGACGGCTGGGGCACTACCGTAGACTTACATGGTATCAGAGCTACGCCATTAATCTTTACTAGCTTATTCTAACATGTTTAAAATATCGATCGATCAAAATTTCCGAAACCGCATTTTCATTTTCTGAGTTTCTGTCGAAATTTTTTTGTGGTCAAAAAATAATTTTGGGTATGTCAGAAAATCAGGCAGGCTTTTTTAAGACCTCTGTAGAAATTTGGTAGCGTGAATCCACAGTAACGTCGCGGAACCGCGGCAATAACCACGTTTTGGCCGTGGTTCCGCCGCTGTTATGTGGCTTCAGTGCACCATTTTTCTTGTGCTGGTCTTTTGTGTGAAAATGTGGTTTCTGGAATTTTTAGTTTTGGCTCAGATTTTTTGAGTGCTCGAATTGTACTTGGGGCCCACTTCGGAAAATTTTGACGATCAAAATTTTAAATAAGTTAGTTCACAGTACTTACATTACTATCTATGACCGTGAATGTCATTCGAGCGGTAAATCTTGTCTAATTGCTATAGCCCTTTTAGACAGATTTGCGAACGTGACATTCACGTTGATGTTCTGTGTTGTGCTGTGATGTTGCGGATTTTTGTGGTGGATAGCTTGGTGCAATGTTAGTACAGTTTGGTATTATTTGTACATTTGATATTACGGGGCGAGCGTCCGACATGTGGACTGCCGTCACTGCCTGTTTGTATATTATTCTTTTGGGGCACGACCGGGCTGAGGTCGATATACCCGTTGTATACATTTTTATTTTCTGTACTAGGATTACCCCGCGGTGGGATGCACGGATAGCCGGGTTCTAGAGAGCAACGAGCCCACATCTCATGGCTTTGAGACGGAAGGGGCTTTACTCTAGAATTGGCGGGCTATTCGCCACACTCGTAGGGGGTATAGGTTGACCCAAGGAGGGGTGCACAAGTTACCGGATTTCGTGAAGTGCTGGGTGGTCCATTCACTTTGTTGAAGCGGGCTGCCTCGCTTCAGGTTTTGGCGGGTAACTTGCCGCACCCATAGGGGTCTAGGATTTCATTGCACAGGCTATCCACACGACCAGGGGAACGTCGGGTTTCAGTTGAGGCTCAATGAAACCCGGGGCTCCCAGATTATCTATATTGTTCTGTGATGCTTATTACATTTCTGTGATGTTGCATTTTTATCACGCCATGAGCGATTAATATATATTGATATATATATATATATATATACTAGTAGATGTTGTATATGTTTCACACCCGCGCTAGTCCAGTCCCCGCTCTGTCGTTAGTTAAGTAACCTAACGGGTGATGACGGGACCCAATGGCGAATGCGGATGGCATATACGTACATCGTATTTTCGTTCTTTATTGGTATGATCAATTGATGGGACTGCATTGATTCGGATCAATACAAGCTAAACAAACCTGTTTGATGTTGTTGGAATATTTTTCAAAAAGCTTTTATTGCAAGGACGTTCTCTTTTGTTTTGCACAGTGGTATTCGGTTATAAATATCCAACACCTCAGTCGACGAGGCAAGGGCCGAGATCCCTTCACCGGGTTAGACAGAAATTTTCGTCAGGGTAATAACTTCACTATAGTCGATTACTTTTTGCTTTGCATCGTGGTATTCAGTTTGGAATATCCTGCACCTCATTCTACGGGGAAAGAGCCGAGATCCCTTCACCGGGAGTGACCTCTTTAGCAAAGGTTTTCGCCACTATATTTATAAAAAGCTATCCGGTTCCTTCAACGATATCAGGTTCATTACGTTAAAGGTTTTTCGCCAAAAACCATTCGTAGCCCTCCGTCATTTCAGACGGGTAGCACTTAGTATTATGCTATATTTGTTGGCCTTAGTCAAGGCATAGTGTATGGTAGCTAATTGTTACTTTTCTGCAGCATAGATAGATGCGTTGGTTTGGGACAGTCGTACAGCCTTGTTGGCCCTAGTGTCATGACCCGAAAAAGCCCGTGACTGGCACTTGAATCATATGAAGTCTATAGGACCCCATCTAATTCAAGTAAGCCAAAAGCCCAAAAATCTAAAACCATTTTAAGGAGTAAATAAGAAAACTAGTTTTTAAGAAGTAAGGAAAACATGTTTTAAAAGCAAGGTTTTTAAATAAGTAAGCCGAATATGCATTTTAAAATCTATATTTTTTTCTAAAAATTTCGGCAGAGTTTCCTTTGTAAATAATGGCCCCGAACGGGGTACAACAAGAATAATATATATGCAATGATAAAAGGCATCCCCAAGCGGGAGCTAGCTCTTCGTCAATCGACGGTCACAACCACGCAAGTAATATAATATACAACGCCGAAGGGCGAGGATCAAAACTTAAAAAGAAACTCAAACAGCATGAAAACCGTAATACTACAACGCGCGACTCTAAGGTCGAAATAATACATGACTAGTTTCTAAGTCTGAACAATATATACAAGTTTTGGTTGATGGAATTTCTAGATACAATGAATAATACATATACAATGGTGGTTCTGATGCAAAAGAACCCACCTACCAAAGCAAATCACCCGCAAAGGAAGCAGTGTGTCAGAAATGCCGCCATGGAACCTGTACGGCAAAACCTGCAAGAACTGTGGCACAACGGGGTTAGTTGCCAACTCGTGAGTAGAAAACATCTACAAGCAGAAATTGAATGCATGACATAATCCTAGGTCAATACGATCAGATATATATATAAACCTCAAAAGGATAAGTCTGAAGCATGATAAGGTGGCAATGTATCATCTATACATGTATGTAGTGCCAAGTGCTCGTGCCAGTGCCTCAGGTAATAACATATCATAAATATAAGGTACGTCTGCATGAATAAGTATGATGAAGTATCTAAATTAATATCAATACACATATATTAGCGTCCCATTCCACTAATATTGGTTTTAGGGCATATATAACAGCGTCCTCATCCACTGTTATATATACATAAGAGGTATGATCAATGTAATCAAAGTCTGTATGTATGTGGATCCCGTCCACGTGTCACCCAATGACAATAAACATCATGCATGTAAATATTGTAAAGCATATGCATGGAAATGTGAGGATATAATCAAAATCATGGAACCTGAGTGCCTAGCATCGACACTCGAAAACATCATGAAACCCGTGCCTAGCATCGGCACGTAAATCCTCATATATCGGAGCGGAATCGGCCCTCGGCCCCGGCAGTACGGGTCGTCCCATATCCATCTATCGACTCTGGTCAGTATCCTCCGGATAACCGTCAGCTCCTACCAATCACCGGTAGGTACTCGCCACCCTGCTGGGCTCATCGTCTGCTCCAAGAAAAACATTTCTTGCCCCGGGGAACCATACCGGGTCCACCATGTACCCGCAATCGGCCTCATCCGCCTCCTCGAATCGGGTTTCACATGTCGCTCTCAGCACCGAGAAAACACATGGTGGACGCACTGAAATATCATATCAAGGGTAACCGGGTTTTTAAAACAATTACATACTCTCTATTGAAATATCCACGGTTCCCAAATCCAGAAATATCATGGAAACAACATATCTCAATGCGTAAAATCAAAAGCATGATGTATGCAACATGTAAAAGAAATGCAAGCATATCTTTATATCATGCATCATGGAATAGTAATATGCACATATTGAGGGAAACCGCTCGTTTAAAATGAATCAGTTTTAAAGAGTATCTTACGGTTCCCAAATCTCTAATCAAGCGAGAAATCATCTATGTATGTGCAAATATATATGTGTACAAGTATGAGTGTACAGTAAGTATGTGCATAAGTATGCCATGCAAGGGCATATCCTGAATGCAACCGTACTACAGTGTAGTGACATGGCAATTATCGATGATGAAGTGTGTGAGCCGGCAAGCAAGTGTACGTGAAACATATGCATCATCGATAATGGTGCTGGTGTCCTAACATCATGGTTTTAATATAGCAATAAACACATGCAATGCGATGCGATGCAAACTGTAAGAATATTCGGAATCGAATAATCAACGCAACAGTGAAGAATCTATATCAATATGTATATGTCATGCAGTTTTACCATTTGAAATAAGACGAATCGGGGTTTTTAGTAAAATAAGGGCTACGGTGTTTTAAGAAAAGATGCATCGTTTGAAAATATCCGTAGAATCCCTTTTTGCCTATCTTTAAAATATTCCCGATTCGTTAGTTTTTTTGAAATAGGTATGACTCGGGTCTAGTCTAATGTCTACTAAGTAATCTACATCTAACTATCAATTCAATCGGGAGGGATATGGAAACCACATAAATCTGAGTCGATATATATAAATATAAATATAATAGTCGGCGATCCCACCTCAATAGTATCGCGTACGATACAGTATATCATCTGACGTCCTCCAGTCATGAGTGCGGATCAATCATCAATATATAGCT
This sequence comes from Agapanthus africanus, assembly GCA_030015575.1. NCBI lineage: Eukaryota > Viridiplantae > Streptophyta > Magnoliopsida > Asparagales > Amaryllidaceae > Agapanthus > Agapanthus africanus. Next base: position 66,022,700 of record CM057349.1, read on the forward strand.
CGTATGTAAATCCGTCATACGGCATCCCAAATCTGGGTACGGGTCAATATCATAGTCATCTCATCAATTATCTGGTATCCTTATCATCATATTACATAATCTGGGGTACTGATCTAAGTCTAGTACAATCGATACCATCTATATAAGTATGAATGCGTGTGTGAAACACACGTCCAAAGGCCCGCTAAAAATCACATGTCGTATCCCGAATACGAATCACATCCTATCACCGATCTCACGGCACTATGCCCAATATCATCGACTCATCTCCAATGTCATCCACTATCGTCATCATTCAAGCATAAGTATAGCAATAAGCCTGTGTGTGTGTGGTGTAAACCTATTCTAGGGTTCACAACTAGGAACTATACTGGTTTACTTCTACGCCCTAATCTAACCATAGTACGTCTAATCTCAACATCTACGACACACTATAAGCTATCATATATATAATATATACATATAAGGTATACCAACTACGGACTGCGGGGGTGCTATACGCCATCCACCCGACTTTCCCCGTAGATATAATCTACTCACCTGGATCTTCGCTTGCCGTTGCCGACGTCGCCACGCGCTTGATTGTCGCCATCGAAGTCCCCGCGAAGGTACCTACAATAACAACACATATCGTAACGATATTAAAATCAAGGCGGAAAAACTAAAACGGCACGCGCATTGCTCGTAGGTTAGAACCTATAGCATATGCGTACAAAATCAATCGAACAACCCTTGTTGTCGATGTACAAACACGCGACAACCAAAAACGAATCCAAATATAAAAACTCATCATTTCAAATACGGAAAACATGTCCTAAATCACACATAAGTATTTCCAGATTTTGACTCAGGTCAATTAAAGCCAAGCAAACAAGTCTAGGGTAATGTATATAGTATAGATGAGCTACTGAACTAACCTAGGCTCCTACCATCACCAAGTGGCCGGCCCCTATACCCAAAATTCCGATGTCGCCGGCCTAGTGGTCTTAGTTTGGGTTCATCAGGTTAGCTTGGTCTCCTAGTAGTATGTCTAGGTCCCTAGTATTGTTTGGTTGTCTCAGATATTCCCTGGGTTGCTCCAGATAACCCATAGGTACACTCAAAGTCACAAAACTGATATGGGTCAATTCCTGAGTTCGTGCAATGGCTAAGCTCTATGGCTTAGGTCATGAATCGTGTTACCATGGTCAAGCAAATACTCACAACAACCCCCAGATTTTACCCATAGTCATTACACAAAAATCCAGTAGGACCAAACACCCCTAAACATCATCAGATAACCACCTTACAAAATCCAAACCCTAGCTCCCCTATTAAGCCGAGGTCGCCGAATTTGTCTCCTAGGTCGCCGGCCGAAACCGGTGGGGAGGGGTTAGGGTTTCAGGTGAACACTCCAGGTCTTGAGCACAACACTAACACACTGTTTATTTTCCCAGCGAGTGCTCGAGGTTACAGCAGGTCAGCAACACCACAAAACGACATCTAAAACACGATATCTCATGAAACTGAACTAAAGGGAAGAAATTATACCTCATCTAGTCCACTCTAGGCAGCACTAACTTCCCAACGTCGTCAAAATCCCATTTTGCTCGGTCCATCGTGTAGAGGAGGAGGTGGGGATTAATTTTTGTGAAGGGAGTGTAGGGTTTTGGGGCATGGTTGGAGATAGATCTAGGGTTTAAGTGGAGGGTGGAGGAGTTGAGGAAGATGAAGAGGGTGATGGAAATGGTGGGGGATTTCATTTTGGACAGCAGCCCCCCCTCTCTCTCACTAATACCCACTCTCTCTTCTCTCTCCAAAGTACACCTAACCTAATGATTATGTCTCCCCTTGACCCTTTTCTTTTTCTCATTTCTTTTTCCCTCTAAATCCTTCTCACACAAATAGTAAACCCAAAACAAAGCATGGTAAAAATGTAACACAAGTGTAAAAATGATATGTGCATGTTTTGCACAAAAATGCTAAAAAACCGATTAGCAATTTTTAATCGCGATTAGCACTAAATTAGTGTCAAATAAATCATAAAAACTTAAAACTAGCATAACTCCATAGAATTTTCCATAATTTTTTCCAAAATTTTCCCCATTTATCGGTATTTAATTATACCGAAATATTAAAATATTCATTAAAATAATATTAAATTATAAAAATTCCCAAAAATAATATTTTATTTTTTTGAAATGTTACAATTAGTCAAGGGCTTTTACGGGTGGGTTCAAATTAACCTGGACAATGACGGGTAGAACTTGATATGTGACTTATGATTTGTTGGCCTTAGTAAAGGTCATAAGAACATGGGGTAAAAATCACATCGGGAGTTTCTAAAGAAACTGAAACTTGCTAGGCATGCGCATAACTTCTGGAGTGATAACGTGAGTGGATTCCATCACATTATCATACGATGATATTTGGATCCCGATTCCCACTGATAAGTTGGTTTACCCCTCGGGTGATCCCGACTAATTCTTCTTTCAGGTTTGGAGGAGAATTTGAGGTTACAGTGGGAGGTTTCTTGATTAGATAAATTGGTAACCATTCTGATCTAGGTTAGAGTGCATACAGAGTGTTTCTTTTCTCTCTCTCTTGGCAGCGACCATGACCCGACCCTAGACTATAACTCAGTGACCAAGTTAACCGGACCTTCTTAAAACACTGGCTTTTGGATTGTCAGAGTTGCATACCTCATTGCCACTCCTACTTTTACCCTTTTCTCCAGAACACCCCGTATTAGTACGAACATCCACTTCTATTGGATAAAACCATCGTATGGTTATATACGAACTCGAAGGAACTTGTTCCAGATTTGAGGATGGTTTCCGGTTCTGGAGAAAATGAATAGGACTATTCAGTTGTCTTTTCCTTTTACTTTCTCTCAGGTTGCGAGTGCTCCTTAGATTAGGACAATACACCTATTACGCTAATTGGATAGTCTTCATCCAAACCATAGGCAGGTGCCGAAAGGTAGGGTATGAAGAAAACCGATTAGCCTAAGTAAGGTGTACAGAAGATAATAAGTAAAGACAAATAAAGGGATTAGAAAGAGGGCAAAGTAAATTGCGACTGCTATTCATGACCGAACCACGTATTTCATTACCATTCCTACTTCACTTTTGTATTTCTCCAGAACACTCCGCATCACTGCAAAGATCCACAGTTATTTGGATACTCCATCATATGGTTATATACGAACTCGAAGGAACTTGTTCCAGTTCGGGGATGGATTCTGGTTCGGGAGAAATAGAATAAGGTTTATTCAGTTGTCTTTTATCTTTACCTTCTCTCGCATTGCGAGTGCTCCTAGGATTAGGACAGTACACCTATTACGCTTATTGGATATTCTTCTTCCAGACCATAGGCTGGTGCCGAACGGTAGGGAAGGAAGAAAACCATTTAGCTTAGCGATGGTGTGCAGAAGGTAGCGACTAAAGACAAATAAATGGATTTGGAGAGATGGCAAAGGAAGAATACGGTTACAGTCATGAATCTGGATAATGGAAGAGGCATTACTAGGAATAACCGGATACCCCTTCGAAACATATTCTTGTTTCAGTTTCACTGTGTATTGTTAATAGAAAACCGATTTCCCAATTAGTCCTTGCTCCAGGGTATATATTTACCAGGTATGATTCTCACATCTGTATGGTTTTACAGATGATGAGTGAGAGTAATTTATTGGGAATTAGATGATCATCCTCATTATATCGGGATTCGTTGTAATTGGTGATATTTGAGGAAATCGCCTGGGCTGTTTGCCGGACGGCAGATATTTGGTTTTGAATATCCGTTATTATGCACCAATTTCAAATTGATATATCTGTACGTTTATTTTTATAAAGTAAGATATAACTTTTTAAAATTATGCCCATGACATTTACCTATATCAGTTGATGGTTAGGTAAGGAGCATTAAACAGCGGTGTAATTCTTCAGAACCATAGTACAATTTTCAACCTACGACGCACATGGTTTGAGTTATTCAACTCAGGGGACTTATACAAAGCATTGTATGTTGTCCAGTGTCCATTAGGACAGAGGGGTTGGTCTCCGTACTATATTCTGTTTACTTATGACTTCTCTAGTTTTAGACAGGTGTTCGTAGAAACACAAGGTCCAAGTTTTGAGAAGTTATAGGTATAAGAGTAAAGTAGAGAACCAGGTGTTGCAAGTATCGGGATTCTTCAAGGTGATTGAAGATGTAGATACTTGTGTATGGTATTCAGTTGATAGTAATGGTTTTGAGAACTTGCTTCTCTTTTAGGTTACTCAAGTCTGGATGTATTCTTAAGTTGAGTAATGCTGATCGGCCTCTCTCCATTTAGTTGACATGCACTGATGACAGCTACATGATTTGAATCTGGTTCCAATTAAATCAGTGCCTTTATTTCTATATTGCATATAGAATAATTCATATCTTAACATTGTTAAGGTACGGGGAGTTTTCCGGCTTATGCTTAAAACTAGACTCTGGATAACTCAAGACACGTTTCTGTAATGGCTGTTTATGGGTTGACCCGGGCTATGACGAGGGTTAACTTTCTACCATCTGGAAGATCAATGGTGATATTGTTCTTGACTCGCCACAGTTTTAGTAGTATAGACTTTTTCAGAAAACAGTAGTGGGAGTATGGTAGAACTGGAAGTGAGTCCAGAACCGCAAACGATTACTGAAAATTTAATAGGACGTAAAGATTCAATTTGGATTGACATTCCATTGGCCACTCCGCAGATAAGGTGGGTAACCTCAGGCACTCGAGAGGTATTTCGGTATGCTCAAAGACGGCGACAGAGAAGGTTCTTGTTTACCCAGACTTGACACTACTGTTGTTCCAGGCTATGAGACCCGGCAGGAGGATGAGTATAGCGTCGTTCTAATCTAGGTTTAGAAGTGCACGTGTATATGATTCTGCCAGAGGGTTATCGTAGTCAGTGGGAGCAACGGAATCATAGTGGACAAGTAGCTTATGTCTATTTATAGACTAAAGCAGACATAGCGGAGATAGATCATCTATTTCTGATATGACAGTCATAGGTTTGATTTCATCAGAATAGGGGATGGATCTGTTAAGAAGGTAGTATGGTGTGATGTCCTGGTATTTGGATGACATACACAGAGTAGGAAGTGAAATTCCTATACTACGATCGGTTATACTTTGGTTGTCACACAGTGGTTTTTCCACATAGGATATAGATATTATATCAGACATTCTGATTACTAGATCTATGGTTTTAGATCTAGATATAGGAAGTATCCCAATCTGGGTACTTAGACAGCATTCTAAAGGTATTTAGAATGGATGACTCCTGGCATGGTGGTGTACCTGCAGATGATGGAGTACCCCTCTCTAAAGGTGTCTTACAGACTAAAAGGGAGAGGGATATGCATGATTGGCAGATCACTTGCTTAGGTAAATGAGTTGATCATGAGATGTCAAGTACCACACCAGATGTTGTTTTTGTATGAAATGCAATAAGTTGATATTAATCCAATCCTGGAAAAATGTTCGGAAGCAGTTTTAGAACATAAGTTGATGTTCTAGGGATATGATAACGACAGCCTCCTTCGGGAGACAGTTATCATTCCAGGCTTCCAAAGGTGACCTGGATGACAGAGTGACTGTCAGAGTTATAGTTTTCCCTCTGACGAGAGGCAGTTGCTTGGATAGGAGGTCCAAGCGGATACTGAGGGAGGCATGCCACAGGATACTGATTAAGTTCAGTTGACGATACAGTCTAAGAAGTTTGGATTTGGAGTTCATTTATGAACTAGGTCCCATCAGATATCCAGACATATTCTAAGACAGCTTTTGCTCATTTCGGGAGATGGCTTTCTCCGTGAACTGGAGATTAAGAGAGACATAGAAAGAAACATCAGGGCGGATCCACTCACTGAGGCTATTCCTCGAACGCAATAGTTTCACAAACGGACTTTGTGAGACTGATCAGTAGAGAAGTTGGGTGTTCGGTATCACACGGGCCGTGAGTATGCGCCATCGCAATAATTAGCCTTGAGTGCAAGTGGGAGATTGTTGGATATAGTGCTCTCAAAGTCAATTATTGGATCCCAGACACGTGATTGCAATGATTGAGGGAGGACCTATGCCGGTAGGACAGTCTTACTCGTAATGATAATATGCTATCTGGTTTATCTTTATCATCATGTACATGCTTTAGGTGATGTTACAGATTGCTATAGCGCGTTGATAGAGCCCTTAGGATTCTTGCTTGACTGCCAGCAGTATGATGGCGATCATATCCGTGGGAGCTGGGGTCTATAAGCACATCCTTAAAAGGTCCCTAGTCGAGAAAGTTTCGAGACAGGGCATCGATACTCCATAGTAGACTAGTGTATACAGTCGAGACCCCGATGAGGGGCGGTGGCCGGTCTCACAAGCCATTGGTGTCAGTTGGTTCACCTAACATATATACAGGTGCTCATTGGGTTATGGGTACACCGGACAGGACTCGCCGGGAACATGCTAGTTGGTATTATACCTGATGTCAGATAGCAGTTCCCTGGTGACATGTGTACAGGTTAGTCTATCGACCTGAGATCGTCATTTGTCTCGTGTGAGTTCCCACTGTGCTTTGATTACTACCCTACCACGGCTCAAAGGAGTCATGCAAACAGGTTTTAGTTGGGTACAGTCCTGAGCCACATGGAGGCAGTGAGCGGATCGGCAGGGGTTTCGTCTCTCCCGGTATTGGGGGTGAGATCGCGCTGTGTCTAGGAGAGCCATTGCACGAAGTCCTTGGCCAAGGCAGGAGATTTACTGGTAGGTATTCCAGTAGTATCTCAGGGTGTTCTGGGCTGCACTCCGACACGACTTGTACCGCTTTTGGGGGTCTGACTTTTACCAACCCCCTAGGCCCGACATGCGATACTCATAGACGAACGGACCGGACTGTACGGATATTGTCACTGACAGGCTCAGTAGGGTGTCAGGATGAGTTCGCTCATCGACCTCCCTTATGGTCAATACCTGGTAGCCCGTTACGTACAGCTAGTACCACTGACGTGCTAGTGGTTAAATCCACAGCCGGTGTATTGACGAGTCTTTAGAGTCCCCCATAGACAGTTTCTCAAGTTTCGGGCGAAACGTTGTAGAGGCCGTATGGGTTTATGGCAGGGTTCGAACATACGCGTGCACTTGTGCACGTGTCATGGTTCAGACGGATAATACTAGTGGGCTTTGGTTTAAGTCGGATCCTAGTATTATACAGTGTAGATTTTGTCTTATTGCATTTGTATTCGGTTGGAATACAAATGCGGGTATGTATATACAGTTGCGGGGTTATCCTGTAATTTATTACGGGATCGCTTTTTGAAGTTGCCAGTTTGCATTCCGTTTCGGCCATTTTCCCCCTTTTCCTTCATGCTGATTTTTTCATTAAAAGGGGGCTTATTTACAAAGTGGGGATTTATAAAATGGGGGGGGGGGTTTCTGTGGTTCCGGGGCTCCAGAAATTTCATGCACTCTCTTGAGTTTTCTAGATGAGATTGACTCATTTCCTTTGCATTAATTATGAATGGATTGAATGAGATATTGGTGTGACATTTTTTTCATATACTCACCTCTCTTTTCTCTTCTGCTCACCCCTCCCTTATCACTCCAATGCCATGGCCGAGCACATCTGGGACAACCCTATCTTGGTGTGAGAATGATTCATTTTTCCATTTGCAACAAAATTCTTATCTCATCTCCGAAGCTCATTTCTCCTCACACTTCCTAATGGCAACTTCGATTAACCCTTGAGGCAAAGTGTTCTACGTATATTCTACAGCAACTTTGGATACGTCGGCTAGGAAACTTTGTGTCTGAGTTGCCTCGGTTCAGAAGCGGGAGCCCGTAAAAAGACTTCTTGATGTGGTGCCTTTCCGACGAGGAGACCAGAGATCGGAGATGCCGCAAGGAGCTTGGAATGGTGGCCAAAGACCGAAGGACACGGATCGATCGGTATAGCCTTTCCTAACTTCTTCTAGATTGCTAGTTATAGGTTAATGGTTTGATCCGAGATTAAAGTCTGCGTTAGCGCCAGTTTCAAGTTATGAAAAAGTTTTTGTTTCCACATTTTGGCCTCGGATCGACGGCCGGGGCGCTACCGTAGACTTACACTTCCGGTGCTCCTACTGACTACGACAACCCTCTGGCAGAATAATATATACGTGCACTTCTAAAACTAGTTTAGAACGACGCTATACTTATCCTCCTGCCGGCTCTCATAGTCTAGAACAACAGTAATGGTAAGTCTGGGTAAACAAGAACCTCCCTTTCACCGTCCTTGAGGCTACTGGAGTACCTCTCGGGTGTCTGAGCTTACCCACCATATCTGCGGAGTGGCTAATGGAATGTGAAACCTGATTGAATCTTTAGGTCCTATTAAATTTTCCATAATCGTTTGCGGTTCTGGAATCTCTTCCAGTTCTACCATACTCCCACTACTGTTTTCTGAAAAAAAATCCATTTTACTAAAACTGTGGCGAGTCAAGAATAATATCACTATTGATCTTCCAGATGGTAGAAAGTCAACCCTCGTTAAAATTAGGGTCAACCCACAAACTGCCATTACAGAAATGTGCCTTGAGTTATCCAGAGTCTGGTTTTAAGCATAAGCCGGACAACTCCATATACTTTAACATCGTTAAGATACGATCCATTCTATATACAATATAGAAACAGAGGCACTGATTTAATTGGAACTAGATTCAAATCATGCAGCTGTCTCCAGTGCATGTCAACTAAATGGAGAGAGGCAGATCAGCATTATTCAACTTAGGAGTTCATCCAATTATGAGTAAGCTGAAAGAGAAGAAAGTTCTCTAAAACATTACTATCAACTGAATACCATACACAAGTATCTACATCTTCGATCACTTTGAAGAATTCCGATACTTGCTACATCTGGTTCTCTACTTTATTCTTATACCTATAACTTTTCAAAACTTAGACCTTGTATTTCTACGAAACACATGTCTAAAACTAGAGAAGTCACAAGTAAACAGAATGTAGTACGAGGACCTACCCCTTTGTCCTAATAGACACTGGACAACATACAATACTTTGTATAAGTCTCCTGAGTTTAATAACTCAAACCCTGTGCGTCGTATGTTGAAAACTGTACCCAGAAGATTTCCTCAAATATCACCAATTACAACGAATTTCGATATAATGAGGATGATCACCTAATTCCCAATAACTTACTCCTATTCATCATCTGTAAAACCATACAAATGTGAGAATCATACCTGGTAAATACATACCCTGGAGCAAGGACTGATTGGGAAATTAGTTTACAATTAACAATGCACAGTGAAACTGAAACATGAATATGTTTCGAAGGGGTGTCCGGGTATTCCTAGTAATGCCTCTTCCATTATCCAGATTCATGACTATAACCGTATATTTCTTTGCCATCTCTCCAAATCCCTTTATTTGTGTTTAGTCATTACCTTCTGTACACCGTCGTTAGGCTTAATGGTTTTCTTCCTTCCATACCGTTCGGCACTAGCTTATGGTTTGGAAAAAGACTATCCAATAAGCATAATAGGTGTACTCTCCTAATCCTAGGAGCACTCGCAATGTGAGAGAAGGTGATGATAAAAGACAACTGAATAAACCTTTATTCTATTTCTCCCGAACCAGAATCCATCCCTGAAATGGAACAAATTCCATCGAGTTCGTATATAACCATACGATGGATTATCCAAATAACTGTGGATTTTCGTAGTGATACGGGGTGTTCTGGAGAAATACAAAGGTGAAATAGGAGTGGCGATGAAATACTTGGTTTGGTCGTGAATAGCAGTCGCAATTTACTTTGCCCTCTTTCTAATCCCTTTATTTGTCTTTACTTATTACTTTCTGTACACCACACTTAGGCTAACTGATTTTCTTCGTTCCCTACCTTTCGGCACCTGTCTATGGTTTGGAAGAAGACTATCCAAAAAGCATAATAGGTGTACCCTCTCCTAATTCTAGGAGGTCTCACAACCTGAGAGAAGGTAAAAGGAAAAGACAACTGAATAGTCCTATTTAATCTCTCCAGAACCATAATCCATCCTCGAATCTGGAATAAGTTCCTTCGAGTTCGTATATAACCATATGATGGATTTATCCAATGGAAGTGGATGTCCGAAGTGATACGAGGTGTTCTGGAGAAATGCAAAGGGTAAAAGAAGGAGTGGCAATGATGTATGCAACTCAGACAATCCAAAAGCCAGTGTTTTAAGAAAGTTCGGTTAACTTGGTTACTAAGTCATAGTCTAGGGTCGGGCCATGGTCGTTGCCAAAGAGAGAGAGAAAAGAACACTCTGCGTGCACTCTAACCTAGATCAGAATGGTTATCACTTTATCTAATCAGGAAACCTCCCACTGTATCCTCAAATTCTCCTCCAAACCTGAAAGAAGAATTAGTCGGGATCACCCAAGGAGTAAACCAACTCATCAGTAGGAATCGGGATCCAACTATCATCGCATGATAACCTGATGGAATCTACTCACGTTATCATACTCCAGAAGGTATGCGCATGCCTGCCAAGTTTCAGTTTCTTTAGAAACTCCCGATGTGATTTTTACCCCATGCTCTTATGACCTTGACGAAGGCCAACATATCATAAGTCACATGTCAAGTTCTACCCGTCATTATCCAGGTTAATTTGAACCCACCCGTACATACCCTTGACGAAGGCCAAAATGTAGTACGACTGCCCCAAACCAACGCATCTATCTATGCAACAGAAAAGTAACAAATAGCTACCATACACTATGCCTTGACGAAGGCCAACATACATAGCATGAATACTAAGTGCTACCCGTCTGAAATGACGGAGGGCTACGAATGGTTTTTGGCGAAAAACCTTTAACGTAATGAACTTGATATCGTTGAAGGAACCGGATAGCTTTTACAAAAATATAGTAGCGAAAACCTTTGCTAAAGAGGTCACTCCCGGTGAAGGGATCTTGGCTCTTTCCCTGTAGAATGAGGTGTAGGATATTCCAACTGAATACCGCGATGCAAAGCAAAAAGTAATCAACTATAGTGAAGTTATTACCCTGACGCAAACCTCTGCCCAAGGGGTCACTCCCGATGAAGGGATCTCGTCCCTTGCCTCGTCGAATGAGGTGCTGGATATTCACAACCGAATACCACTGTGCAAAACAAATGAAAGTGTCCTTGCTATAACAGCTTTTTGAAAAATGTTCCAACAACATCTGTATAGGTTTGTTTTCTTTGCATTGATCTGAATCAATGCAGTCCCATCAATTAATCACACCAATAAAGAACGAAAATAAAATGTACGTATATGCCATCCGCATTCGCCACTGGGTCCCGTCATCACCCGTTAGGTTACTTAACTAACGACAGAGCGGGGACAGGACTAGCGCGGGTGTAAAACATATATAACATCTACTAGTATATATATATATATGTATGTATATATCAATATACAATAATCGCTCAAGGCGTGATAAATGCAACATCACAGAAAAGTAATAAGTATCACAAAACAATACAGATAATCTGGGATCCCCGAATTTCATAGAGCCATAAATGAAACCCGACATTCCCCTGGTCGTGTGGATAGCCTGTGCAATGAAAACCTAGACCCCTACGAGTGCGGCAAGTTACCCGCCAAAACCAGAAGCGAGGCAGCCCCCTTCAGCATCATGAATGGACCACCCAGCACTTCACGGAATCCGGTAACTTGAGCACCCCTCCTTCGGTCAACCTATACCCCCTACGAGTGCGGCGAATAGCCCGCCAATTCTAGAGTGAGGTCCTCTCCCTCTCAAAGCCATGAGATGCCGACCCGTTGCCCTTCAGAACCCGGCTATTCGTGCACTCCACCGTGGGGTAATCCTAGTACAGAAAAGAAAAATATATACAACGAGTATATCGACCTCAACCCGGTTGTTCATAATAGAATATTGCATTTTATACCGCCCATTCTTACGCTCGTGTGTTTATAGGTAGGTGCTTTTAATCCGTGTTTGTTACATATTTACAGATTACAGGTTTCCAGTACAAATATTGCAAATCAAGACAAAATCTCCACAGTTACGCCAAAAGCAGAACATCTGTTGACAGCAGATAAAAGCCGGGTTCCGGTCATCCATATCCGTCCAGTGCCGAGTACCAGTTCCAGAGACAAGACATATGACAGTGGTCATTCATGTCTCGGACAAGCATAGAGCACGAGGGGGGCTGCATAAGAATCAATGGGTGCGCGGAGCTCGAGGGAGATAGAAGTCAAAAGTGAAGAAAATAATGCAATCTTGGACTAAGAAATCTGAAGATATTCTGGAAGATTTTGTGCAGTTTAAAGTTGGCAAACACGAGGAAACATCAAACCAGGGATTACTACAAAACCCTACCACCCAAGTCCACTATACGGCCGCGGTTCCGCGGCCAATAGGGGGTCTAGGCCGCGGAACCGCGGCCATTTAGTCTCCTCTGTCTGTCGTTTTCTGGGGGTAGTTTTGTACTTTCATATTATGCCAGATTCTTGCCCTAGGTTTCCATTTCTCCTCCTATAAATACCCCAGATCTGAGCCAAACCAAGGGTGTTAATTTCTTTAGCCTCTTTTAGTGTAGTTTTGTTCTTCTTCTTCTTCTTCATCTTTCCTCCATGAAAATGTAGTGAGAGCATTGAGTGGATGTTAAATGAAGATGAGAGTTTTTGTATCATTCTTGTTTGTTTAGCTTCCCCTTGAGATTCTTGCTTTCTCTTGATCTTTCAACCTCTTCATTGAGCTTGAAAGTTTAAGGGTTTGTTATTGATCTCAAAGGTTGTATCTTCTTATGCAATTAGTGCTTCATTTCACATGAGTTCTTTACCCTTCTCTTGATCTTGCAATCTCTTGATTGAGCTTGCAAGTTTAAGGGTTGGCTATTGATCCCATGCTTGTCTTGAGTTCTAGTTTCTATTTCTTTTTATTGCTTATTTCTTTCTTGCTTTTTATTACCTTGCTTTACTTTCTTGCACTTTAAATTCCATGCCGTTACTTACTTGTAATCTTTTCTTTTCTTTGTTCTTTTTGTTCTCTCTTTTTGGTTCTTTTTGTGAATGATTGTAATTATCGTTGTTAAGAATAAATACGGTATTGTAAGTTAATGTTTCTTTGCTCATTTCCTTTTCCCGTTATTTTCCATTGAACTCCGCCCAAACATTACGCAAGCGCTTCGTTAGGCACCCTACCCTACCAAGGTAACGGTGATTCCTAACCGCGACCGGTTGCGTTCGGTTTGGCCGGAGGCGAAAGCAAGAGACAAGAACGGAAGGACAATGGTAAATAAGCCGGATTCCACGAATACCATGCTTAAATCCCTTAATCCACGTTGTTGCCGATTGCTCTAGCTTCAATTGGTCAAGACTCGGCTAAAAGGTTTTGAGTACGGATTTCTTTAGCTTACAATTTCGTATCTTTTTCTTAACAACTTCATACTTTCATATAAAACACATAGGTTAGTTTGAACAAACACATACAAATTCTTTATTGACTCGTTTAAAACTCGAACGAACATACAACCATCTTCCTGTGGATCGACCCGTGCTCAACCGGCTAGCTGCATAGCGACACCGTCCTGATCGCGGTTATACTTTAGAACTTTGAACATCCGATACGCCAAAAGCGTGCGATCAAATGGCGCCGTTGCCGGAGAGACGGTAGCGTATTTTCTTTCTTGTTATTCGGGTTAATATTCTTTTTGTATATATTTATAAATAAAAAAAAATCTTTTTGTTATTTTTGATCATTTTTGTGGGCAAGAGTGCAGATTTTTGTGGATTTGCAAACTGCGATTGTGGGGAGCAGAGTGTATGTTCAACGCTAAGGTGATTGCAAAGTACAGTGCCAAAGATCCGGGTAGTTTGACCCGCGCAAGCGAACTTTTCAAGCTTACCGGATTTGATTCAGCGGGGGTTTCCTAACCCAAAATCTTAACGGTACGTACTTTACTAACACCTTCTTCTCAAATCCGACGCATCCAATATACTATTCTTTGCAGGATTCTTTGCAAGTTTGCTAGAAAATGCTAAAAATTGACTAACCCGTATTTGTTGCAGTGCCGTGCTTAAACTAAAAAACGATTGTTTGATTCTTTATAGAATTTTTATTGAATTGCGCATTGCATACATTAATACGGACTTAAGGGCAAGCGAACCCCACAACATACGGTAAAGGATTTCATCACCTTTTCCGTGGCCCACAAATCACGAACTTGAGCATAACGTTTACCCGCACAAACTTTAAAAGAAACTAGACTTTAAGCCTTAAGGACTTCGCGCTCACTAGGAGAAGTTAACTGTGTTTAGAATCTCGCTTAACGGTATATTGTTTACGGGGTGTCTAGGAAAGTGTTACCGGCGAAACCGCCAAAAGAGAAAGGGTTATTTAATTAAGGAACTTCGCGAAAGGGTTGGAAAACCTTCCCTTATCTCTGCACTTACCTGGCCTCGTGATCAGTGTATCTTGAGCCCGTTTCTCGACACAGTTTTACTTCGACAATCAAGTTCTGGAGCAGGTCTAGTTGACCTAGGTGAATCCTAGAACGATTAGGTGTGTGGTATTTTTGTGTCGTGATTATTTTTGTCCATATTCTTTTTTGTGTGTATATTTCATTCTTTTGTTAATATCTACCTAAAAAAAATTATAAAAGAAAAATCAAATTTTCCCCCTCCTTTTCTCTGCCTTTCTTTCTTTCTCTCTTCATATCATGGGTACCCCACCTCGCAAAACTCTTGTCGAACTTTGGTACCCACAACCAGACATTACTTCTTACGGTTCTTGCTTTGGCCGAACGTCAAACGATCCCTCCATGCCCAAAATCTCTTTGAAAGATCGGTTAGACGCATCTAGGATAAACACTTGCCCTCCGCAATCCACTTTGTATCAACCTTTTCAACCTCCCCCACCCTCTTATGTTGATACCCCTTTTGCAAGTCGTCCTTTGTCTATCTCTGAACATATTGAACAATCCTGTAGCCGATCTTTCTCTCCTTTCACCACTACACATTTTTGGGATCAACAATTCCATTCACCTTCTTATCCAAATGTTGATCCTGTTCCTGTCCAGCCATTCAATTCCTACCAGTCCTACCCGACTTTTGCACCTTCCCCAGACATTGCTTCTGAACCGCCATTTGGGAGTTTTCAGTATCCACACAACTTTGAATCTTTTACTGAAACCCCTTCACAACCCATGTCTAGTCTGGAACAGTCTTTGGAAGACTTTAGGGTAGCGTCGTACCAACAAATGATGGATTTGAATGCGTCCATTGTAGGGTTGCTAGGCACGCGCACAAGGGTCTACGAGGCATCAACCATGCCCGATTATAAATTTATCCGTGCCGAACAACCCGAATACGGAACTTTAAACTAGAGATTAGGCGAAAACAAGCATGCTAAACACTTTAACACTAAGTGAGAGGGATTACAACCTTTGTAGATCCGGTCCTTCACTTCATATGCTCCGTGTTGTGGTCCCTTCGCTGCGATCATCGGGATCCGGACTCTCGAGAGGTTCCACGAAGAGAAAGACGCAACCTTTGCTTCCGATCTTCGATACTAAGATGATCTACCTTGAAGTTTCTTTAACACAAGCTAACACTCATGAAATGATGTGAACACCCTCATCTAAATGGCAAGGGAAGATGAGGATGATGAAGTAGGATTTTGGCTCTCTTTATTTATCTTTTTCTCATATTTATTCATCACCTTTTGAAAAACTAGTAAGCTTTTCATGAAAGAATGAAGGAAGAAGAAGATGAACATAATAATAATCCTTTTGTGATGAATAGGAAAAGGAGATAATGATCAATTATGCAACCATGGTTCACTTAACCATTGTAGAGATTTGACTAAGGTTAAAGGTTTGGTTAGGTTAAGGAAATATCTAGCATAATATCTTAACAAAGACAAAGAAAGAAAGCTTCTAGAATCTTCTAGAAAACCTTAACCCTAATCAAACCCTAACCATGTTTAATCTCTACTAAACAAGTTGCATAAGTTATCATATCATGTTACAATATTATATATCACATATATAATATTTATCGTAACAAAATAAAATAATACAATTAACATATATCGCATATATATCAATGTATTATCCGAGTGAGAAAAAGAATCTTTTAGTGAGCAAATATTAGTTAATGCAATTTAATATATCATATATATTATTATACATTAAATTGTCGAATCAACACTTGATCCGACAATCCGGCTATATCGCATATAACCGACTAATATTTATCCGTACCGATTCATCGAATCAACACTTGATCCGATGACCCGGCTGATATCAAATATCGCGAGAATACAATACGGTATCACATATCGCATTATCCTCGGTCCCGCACATATCACATATGTGCCCCTACTCCATTTTTCCTGAGTCAAGAAACCTCTGTGTAGGACTCTAAAGAATCGTCAATACGCCGGCAGTAGGTGATGATCATATCAATCACCCACAAGCTGCAAGCGGTCAGCTAAACGTAACAGCTACCCAGGTATTGAGCGCTCAGAAGATCAACAAGCAAGCCTATACATTCTCCTGTGAATCCAAACAGTAACACTCCCGTACAGTCCGGTCTCGTCGTCTGATATGTTGCATATCTCGCCTAGGGGTGGTAAACGTCAGACCCCAGTAGCTTGATAAGTCATGTCGATTTGAGGTCTATAACAGTTCGAGAAACTACTGATAACACTTACCAGTAAATTTCAGCAACCCTGGCCAGGGATTTCCGGTTATAGCCAATCGATCACAGCACAACATCAACTCCCTATACCGGGAGAGACGAATCCCCTCCTATCGCTCATTGCCTCCATATGATTCGGGACTGTACCCAAAAGCCACCTTTTTGCACGCCCTCTTGGACGTGGTATGATGGAAATCAAAGCACAGTAGGAATCACACAAGACTCTATGACGATCTCGGGTCGACAGACTACTCTGTACCAGTGTCACCGGAGAACTGCCATCTGACGTATGGTATAATACCATCTGGGAGTTCTCGGCGAGTCCGTCCAGTGTACCCAGTCTCTACTGAGCACCCGTACACCATCCTTGATGTCAAACACCGATGGATATGGGATCTTCCATCGCCCATCACATGGGTCAAGCTAGTCTACTGTGGTGCATCGATGCCCTGTCTCGATACACCCTCGACTAGGAACAGTTATAGGATGTACTCGTCGACTACCGTGGCCCCACTAGTATGATCTCATCATAGTCACAGTAGTCGAGTACATATCCTAAGGGCTTTATCAACATGTAACATAGAGACAATCAGAGTACATGTTAAGATAAAGTACAACCAGATAGCATACTATCATGTCGAGCAAAAAAGTCCTCCCTATATATGTCCTAGCATCCACTACAATATTACATCGTATGTACAGTAATGGCCTCTAGGGCATACATATAACTAACAATCTCCCATTGCACTAGGGCCATCTGTTATGGTATCGCATACCCAACAATTAGCTGCGGTTGAAGTATCTCATACTCAACCATCCCGTAAAAGTCTCTACTGGGAAAAAGGCCTTTGTGAGTGGATCCGCGCTATTGTCCTCTGTGTCTACTCTCCTAACCTCGATCTCCCTGGAGATCAACCATCTCCATGATCTGGTGATACTGCCTAAGAATTATATCTGGATTTCTGATAAGACGTTAGTTCCTTGGCTGAAGCCACAACTCTATTGTCACACAATAGTAGGAACGAAGTTCATCTTATGAACTTATTTGTATCCAGACTGCCTCTTTGGTAGCATCATTGGTAACGATGTATCTTGCCTTTAATCGTCTAGTATGTCACGGTATCTAGCTTGGAACTTTTCCAACATACCGTCCCTCCACTGAGGGTAAAGACAATGCCTACGACTGACATTCAGTCGTCCTTATCACCCTGGAACCTTTCCAGTGATTCTCCTCAGGATCGATTGATACCATCTCACTACAACTAGTGAGTATCCTAACATCCAATTAGATCTATCTCATAGATCCAAAAAAACCCAGGATTTAGGAGGTATCACTTTGATCCTATATGGAGAATCCTTGTGATAAGCGGAGATTGACCGAGCGTAGCATAGGAAACTCCTTCCCTATCAAGAGTATGTCATCCACGTACTCTACGAGGATCACCACCATACTTTCTACTACCCTTTTTATATATACAAGGTTCATCTACCATTTTGATGAAGTCAAACTCTTTGACTACCACATCAAAACAGATGTTCCAACTCCGCGATGTCTGTTTTATCATATAAAACATCATGCACACGTTTCCGCTGCTCCCACTGTCTACGAAGCCCTCTGGCTGTGTACTTATAGACGCTCTTTTCTAAAACATCATTTAGAAAAGTAGTCATGACACCCAACCACCAGATATCGTAGTCATGGTATGTAGCCGTGGGAAGTAGGATCTGGATGGACTTAAGCTTAGATCCTTAGAAAAGGTTTCAATATAATCCATACCTGGTCTATGATGCAAACCTTTAATAAGTCTAGTTTTGAAAGTCTCAACCTTTCCATGTACACCAAGTAATCTTCTCAAGATATACTTGCTCCTGATGGGGATTTAACCCTTCAGATAAAGCAACCAAAGTCCATACTTTGTTGGTGTATAAGGATTCCATCTCAGATCGATAAGCACCCAGCCATTCTTACAGAGTCCCACTCCTGATGGCCAGCTCGAAATTAGTTGGGTCATCATCTCATGATGCAATCCTCGCTCCCACTGTCATAGAGAAACCGAAGTATCTCTCAGGTAGGTGAGGAACCCTACTAGATCGGCGGAGAGGCTGAGGTTCGTTGGAAACTATTGAATCCTTTGATTCTATCAAATCATCAACTGTTTTTGTATAGCTGGAACCTTTCCAGTTGTACATAACAGACCTTGCCTCGAGCTTGTCCGGATTTTGCTTTTAGACATAGGCCGGACAACCCCAAAACTTAACAAGCTTAAGATATGGGTTCTTCCCTTTCCATATCACATATGAAGTGGTAGGCAACTGATTTGATTTGAACCCTATTCAATAGGTATGCAGCTTCTCAAGTGCATAACTCCCAAAAGGAAACAGGCAACTCAGTAGTACTCATCATAGAGCACACCATATCACATAGGGTGCTATTGCTCCGCCCCGATATACCATCGTGCTATGGTGTATACGGAGGAGTAATGCTGAGAGAGAATCTCATTCTCCTTTAGAATAGTCCGGGAATTCCGTGCTCAAGTATTCTCCTCCTTGATCTCATCAAAGGACATAATACTTATACCCGTATTTTGGTTCTCTACCTCTAACTTATATTCTGTGAATATCTCAAAAGGTTCGGACTTGTGTTTCAGCAGGAACATATGTCTGAATCTTGAGAGATTATCAGAGAATGTAATGAAGTACAAAGAACCAATCTTGGCATGTGTAGACAGGGGACCTTTCATACATCAACATGTATCAATCCCAAGAGTTCACTAACTCTTTCTCTGTTTCCAATAAACAGAGCTGTGGTCATCTTATCTTTGTGACATGACCGGCAAGTTTCACAAGATGTAAATTCAAACAGATTTAAATATGCATCTAAATGTAACTTCAGCAAGTCGGGTCGCATTGATATGACCTAGTCTACAATACCTCAAGAAGGATTCATTCATTTCTAAACTCTTCCTCTTGTGTGTGTTCTGTATACTAAGAACTGTAATTTGATTTAGAACGTCAATGCTTTTAGATAACGTGCCTGAACCGATCAACTCTTGATATAGGAAATGTTCAAAACATTATCCAACAATACGAAATTATATCCTTTCTTTACTAATAAAGAGACTGATATGATTTTGTATATCGGGTTCGGTATCTAATAACATTTGTTCAGAATCAATGCATTCTGGTAATACAGGGTGAGAGTGACCAACAGACTTGGCTGCAACACTTGCACCGTTTTCTGTCTCATGAAACTTATCACCCGTTCTCAGTTCTCTACCTATCTGTAGCCCATGTAACAGATTACATATACGGGATCCTGATCCAGTATCACATACCCAGGACGTAAAGGATACTGAGAAACAGTTCTCTGTAATGAACACACCCGAAGATGATGCATCAGCATGCACTTTCTTCGTTTGGGCGGCACGAGAAATCTGGTATTCCCCAATTTCCTGCTCTGTCTTATAACAATTATAAGTTGGAGCGGGACCAACGTTCCCCAGCTCAGTATAACAAGCAGGTTCGGTCAGTATATCCGTATTATTATCCTGATTAAGGCGTGATATGGTCGCTACTTGGAGAGAGAGAGAAGAAAACACTCAGCGTATGCTCTTGCAAGATTAGATTGGTTATCTAATATATCTAATCAGGATGTCTCCCACTGTTTTAATCAAATCTTCCTTCAAACCCTAAAAGGAAAGATTAGCCGGGATTAATTACACGCTACAGGTTCGTCAATCTTTCAGCCAGGCCAGTGTCGGTACTTTGAGGGAGGTCCCCCGTGCTATCGCACGAACCTAATTAAAGTAAACCTCGTTTTCCCAGGGGCGTAACCCCGTTAACACCTTTCTAGACACCTACTTGATCGGCTAATTGTAATGTGTAAAACTCTCCCAGGAGTAACTTTTACTCGCAGCGGGTATCGGGATCCAACTATCTCATAGAAGGTATGCAATCTCATTGCAAATTTCAACACTTGAAATTCCCAATAATATTTTGCCCCAAGAGATCTATGACCTTGACAAGGTCAACAAACCATAGACCGCAGGTCAAGTTCAACCCGTCATTTCCTGATTGAATTAAACCCACCCGCACGACCCTTGACAAGGTCAACAAAGTTGCACGACTACCCTAATCCAATCGCATCATATGCTTATACAGATAAGCAGTAATCAGCTACCGCACACTATGCCTTGACAAGGTTAACAAACGCAGCACGAATACTAACTATTACTTATCTGAAATGACGGAGGGCTACGACGGGTTTTTCAGAAAACCCTTTGCGTAATGAACTTGATATCGTTGTAGAATCGAGTGATTTTAAATGGAGTGTTTTTTAGGCTTTTCTAGTTTTGCTAAAGGGGTCACTCCTGATGAAGGGATCGTCGGCCCTTTCCTCATCGAATAAGGTGCAGGATATTTCAAAAATATCACTATGCAAAGCAAGAACTATAGAAGCAATCAAAAGACAAACCGAGTTTGTAGCATCTGCCAGTTATTGCTAAAGGAGTCACTCCCGGTGAAGGGATCTCGGTCCTTTCCTTATCGAATAAGGTGCTGGATATTCTACAAGGAACACCGCTATGCAAAGCAAGAACTAGAGCTACCAGTTTTTGTAAACAAGTTTCTACAACATCTTAGGTTTTTTTTATTTCATTAATCTCATTAATGAAGTCCCATTTTAATTATGCTTCGCAAGCATCTCTTTTGAAACGAAATCTGCAATATAACATATATCTCATATATATAATATAAACACTCGTCACAGGCAGTAATATGATCTCATCACAGAACATTGCAGCAGAAGAACATATATGAAATATTGGATATACTAGGATGTCCGTGTTTTCAATACGAGCCTGTATAAAACACGGATTCCACGGTCGCGATGAATAGCCAAACCCATATCCCTAGACCCCTACGAGAGCGGCAAGTAACACTGCCAATTCTAGGGTTAGGAGACCCGGTCTCGACTCCTCGAGATGGTCTCCCACTGGACCCTAGAACCCGGTTACTTGTGCTCCCCGCCTTGGGTTTATCCTAATACGGAAAAGTAAATAATATACAACGGTGACATCTTCCGCTACCTGGAAGTGCCCCAATAAAAGAATATTACATACAAATGAATTTTACATGAATGAAAAAGAAAAGACTCTCATCTCATATAAAACCCCCGGCTATTCAAACGCGACGATCCAATATAACATATCACAGCAACACATAATATCTCATATCATCAACGTAAGCAAGTATGCGTATCCCGATTGTCGTTGATGTATAGCAACGAAGCCGGCGATACACCACATACTACGCTTACGGTCACAGAAAAGAAAGTGTAAAACTACAACAGTTAGAATCCGCAACTTCCTTAGACATCACATGCCTAACCAAATGAATTCCTTAGACATCGCATGCCTAACTATTATAAACCCCGCATTTCAGTCTCATTATCGAAAACTCTTTTCAATATCAAGTCGGGCAATTCAACAAGATACCCGACGTCCTGATCGAATGCTCGTTGCAAACTTTAGTAGACGGCCGCACCCCCGATACCGTCGACGAAGTGCACCAAGGCGGAACACCGCTACCGCGAGCACCCGAACGGATGCTTTCGGCGATGGGGTTCTCCTTCAGTCACTTGGTCGGGGCTATGGGGAGTGGCTGTCTATTAAGTTTACCCGGCGAGTATCCGCGTACACTACGTGATTGCAACAGACTTTTGATCACATCAAAATTCAGTGGCAACCGATCATCTGAGACTAAACTGCTATGTTTATAATATTCAAATTAGTTATCTCATAACTACCTGTGGATTCCAAATATTGTATCACATTCCAGATAAATAGACAAAGTTAAACTTTCCGATCGAATCATCAAACACCCAAGATTTCCCCAATATATCTCAACACTTGAAATCAGTTTAAAAACATCCATCACATGCCACAGTACCAATGGTCTAGCCGTAGAAGGGTCAAGCCAACGCCTCACATGTGGCACGCCGTACTGCCCCAAACCCTAAGGTTCAAAAGGCAGTTCAAGACGGTCACATAATCGAGTTAAGGTTTGTTGTCTTCTAGAGGGTCCACCGCGTTACTTGCACGACTTAGAACGTTCTTAAACACGAGGAAAAATCCAACTTTTGAAAAATTTTCCGACGGGAAAAAGTGAGTTATTGATATCCATTCGAACTTTTTAACAGTTTCTAAAAATTATCCGGACAAAACTAAACAAAGTTAAAATATCCGATCGAATCTTTATGTCCCCAATACAACCCAGATAATTCAACAGTTGAATAAAAAAAATAAAAATTTCCAGAAGACTCAGCACTTGAAGACAAGAATTACTGTGCAAGCCACGTGGTGTAACTCACCAAAGTGGCCGCGGAACCGCCGCGAAACCCAGGGTTGGGCCGCGGTTCCGCGCCTCCTTTGACGAGTTACAATCACGTGCTTCACAGTAACTCATTGAATTCCCTGCTGAATTTTTTGGCAATTTTTAATTCGCAAAAATCCAAACTTTCAGAAAATTTCCAGAGAAGGGGTTAATTCAGGTTTTCCGGGTTCGATCGGACTTCAAACTTCGTCTAGACTTCGCCTAAAGCTCTAGCTTGGCTCTGATACCACTGTAGGGTTGCTAGGCACGCGCACAAGGGTCTACGAGGCATCAACCATTCCCGATTATAAATTTAGCCGTGCCGAACAACCCGAATACGGAACTTTAAACTAGAGATTAGGCGAAAACAAGCATGCTAAACACTTTAACACTAAGTGAGAGGAATTACAACCTTTGTAGATACGGTCCTTCACTTCATATGCTCCGTGTTGTGGTCCCTTCGCTGCGATCATCGGGATCCGGACTCTCGAGAGGTTCCACGAAGAGAAAGATGCAACCTTTGCTTCCGATCTTCGATACTAAGATGATCTACCTTGAAGTTTCTTTAACACAAGCTAACACTCATGAAATGATGTGAACACCCTCATCTAAATGGCAAGGGAAGATGAGGATGATGAAGTAGGATTTTTGCTCTCTTTATTTATCTTTTTCTCATATTTATTCATCACCTTTTGAAAAACTAGTAAGCTTTTCATGAAAGAATGAAGGAAGAAGAAGATGAACATAATAATAATCCTTTTGTGATGAATAGGAAAAGGAGATAATGATCAATTATGCAACCATGGTTCACTTAACCATTGTAGAGATTTGACTAAGGTTAAAGGTTTGGTTAGGTTAAGGAAATATCTAGCATAATATCTTAACAAAGACAAAGAAAGAAAGCTTCTAGAAACTTCTAGAAAACCTTAACCCTAATCAAACCCTAACCATGTTTAATCTCTACTAAACAAGTTGCATAAGTTATCATATCATGTTACAATATTATATATCACATATATAATATTTATCGTAACAAAATAAAATAATACAATTAACATATATCGCATATATATCAATGTATTATCCGAGTGAGAAAAAGAATCTTTTTGTCAGCAAATATTAGTTAATGCAATTTAATATATCATATATATTATTATACATTAAATTATCGAATCAACACTTGATCCGACAATCCGGCTATATCGCATATAACCGACTAATATTTATCCGTACCGATTCATCGAATCAACACTTGATCCGATGACCCGGCTGATATCAAATATCGCGAGAATACAATACGGTATCACATATCGCATTATCCTCGGTCCCGCACATATCACATATGTGCCCCTACTCCGTTTTGCCTGAGTCAAGAAACCTCTATGTAGGACTCTAAAGAATCGTCAATACGCCGGCAATAGGTGATGATCATATCAATCACCCACAAGCTGCAAGCGGTCAGCTAAACGTAACAGCTACCCAGGTATTGAGCGCTCAGAAGATCAACAAGCAAGTCTGTACATTCTCCTGTGAATCCAAACAGTAACACTCCCGTACAGTCCGGTCTCGTCGTCTGATATGTTGCATATCTCGTCTAGGGGTGGTAAACGTCAGACCCCAGTAGTTTGATAAGTCATGTCGATTTGAGGTCTATAACAGTTCGAGAAACTACTGATAACACTTACCAGTAAATCTCAGCAACCCTGGCCAGGGATTTCCGGTTATAGCCAATCGATCACAGCACAACATCAACTCCCTATACCGGGAGAGACGAATCCCCTCCTATCGCTCATTGCCTCCATATGATTCGGGACTGTACCCAAAAGCCACCTTTTTGCACGCCCTCTTGGACGTGGTATGATGGAAATCAAAGCACAGTGGGAATCACACAAGACTCTATGACGATCTCGGGTCGACAGACTACTCTGTACCAGTGTCACCGGAGAACTGCCATCTGACGTATGGTATAATACCATCTGGGAGTTCTCGGCGAGTCCGTCCAGTGTACCCAGTCTCTACTGAGCACCCGTACACCATCCTTGATGTCAAACACCGATGGATGAGGGATCATCCATCGCCCATCATATGGGTCAAGATGCGTATACGCTAGTCTACTGTGGTGCATCGATGCCCTGTCTCGATACACTCTCGACTAGGAACAGTTATAGGATGTACTCGTCGACTACCGTGGCCCCACTAGTATGATCTCATCATAGTCCCAGTAGTCGAGTACATGTCCTAAGGGCTTTATCAACATGTAACATAGAGACAATCAGAGTACATGTTGAGATAAAGTACAACCAGATAGCATACTATCATGTTGAGCAAGAAAGTCCTCCCTATATATGTCCTAGCATCCACTACAATATTACATCGTATGTACAGTAATGGCCTCTAGGGCATACATATAACTAACATCCATGGCCGCCCTCATACAACCTAGTGACCTGGTAGCCAGTTTTCAACTAGCTCCAAATTTTCCAATGTATGAAGAGGCGGTAGGACAGGTTGAGAATTTGAGTGGAGAGAGTGATCTGTACCCCCTTCCGAATCAAGCCTACCCGTTTCAACTTGCATCCCACAACTCCGGTTTTGAATGTCTATCTAGTGTTCCAAACGATTCATTGATTAAAGATAGAACAGATAATGAGTTGTGTGACTTTGTAGTGTTTGATTTGCCCGATTGTAAAGGGTCCCTTTCGAGTGAAACCACACCCAATCCTTTTGACCTCTACACCTCCACTCTAGAACCTGAATTGATTAATATCCATGCTTTTGTTGAGGTGTCTGAGAATATTGATTTTCACTTGATTGAGGGTATTGACGCCGGGAATATTTTGGATGATGAACCTGTAGATTTGGCAGAGTTTTTCCCTCCAATTCATCATCCCGAGTCATTAACTGTTTTTCCCGAACCCCATATGCGTCTTGATTTTGATGAAATTTGCATGGATAAGCTGAATTTTGAGGAAACTTTTGAGGATATTTTTGAGGATGAACCAGTTTTAATTGATGAGTCGGATTTTCCAATTCATCCTGTTCCTTTCATTGACTGTGTACACCCTCCGGAACCTTTAACCGATAACCTTCCTCAATCACCTACCTCCATCCTTTCCATCGTTCCGACCTTGCAAGAAACCGTATCACTTTCATTTCATATGTCTGGTTTACCGAGTTCGGCGTACCCATGGTTTCTCACGAATCTTGAGGGATTTGACCCCATTTCTTGATGGGTTAATAGGTTAGCACAAACGCTTCTTACACATCAGTCATCACAAATTGTGCTAATCTATTCACTCCATTTCCACCCTCAAGTTCGTATTCCACTTCCTTCTCCTTTCCGCCATTCTTCTTCTCATATACCGAGACTGTATCCCGCTTCTATCTCCATACGGTCTCGCGTATTCTCCATTTCTTTCCTCTTCACCTTCTTTCACCAACCCGCATCTTACAGAGATAGAATTTTTGAATGGTTGGTGTTAACTTTTGGCCTTTGTAAGGCCTTGTATAGCTTGATACTATTCTCTTTCCCCCTAATCCTGAACTTCAACGCTTAAACAGTGGAAACACTGTTTTACTTAAGTTTGGGGGGGACTCTTTTTTTTGTATATATTTTTTGTTTTCCTTTTTTGTTTTGTATATAATTTGTTTCTAGGGAGTGCCGACAATTTTGACCCTCTTAGTATAGCCTGACAGTGAGGGCACTGTCAAGTTTAAGTTTGGGGGTGTGCTCGGTAAGCCTTCTTCTTTCGCAGTCATTTGTATATTTTGCATTTGCATACCTTATTAAAAACCCACAAAAATCGAAATTTTTTCCAAAAATATAAAAACTTTGTCGTCAAGTTAGCTAATAGGGTAACTTAGATCTTTATTCCGAAAGTTTAGTTGATATATTAGAAATAACTAAATTCTAGGTTTAGGAATTGAAAACCCTAAAAATAACCCTCATTCTGTCTGACTTTGGTAAGTATACGTTGAGTTCAGTTCTTGAGTTAAGTCAAGATGAGGGGAAAGTATTGAAGCTCTACTAAGGATAAGTCTGAAAAATAGTTTCTTTTCTTGAGTTCAAATTTAGAAAGTATATACCCTACAACTGCACTTACACGTACCTTGAAACTTGGGATAGTAGAGGATACCTAGAAATACTCTTGCCTGAAAGCCTAGTATGAAAGAAAAAACGGTATTTAAAGCTAAACACCAAAAGAGCATCATTGAAAAATATATCCGGTCTTGAAAAATAAAAAGAAAAAGAAAAAGAAAAATAGAATAAAGTCAAGACCTGGAAACTGCTATTTACGCTTTAAAGTTCACACATTTAGTAATCGGTCGTTAGTGCCTCAAGAAGCATTAATAGTCGCATGAAAGGTGTGTGAGCAAATCCGTCCATCCTTAATGAAAAGAAATAGTATTAGGTATTAGGGCAATGGTATTATAGCTTGAATTGAATTCTTGAGTGTAGGGGTGCAAATATACACACACGTAGGGGTATACAATCGATGTTTGGATAAAAGATAGAAATAAAGAATAAGACTTGTGTTTTCTGTAAAGTTGATAAAAATCCCTGATTTGAGGTCGCACTTTAGAAGGAAAACTCAGGAGAACCAAGGTTAAATAGATAGGAGGTGTGAAAAATAAGGGTTGGATATTTCTAACTTAGGATGATAGAGTTTCTAATGTAAATACTAAACTGTAGGAGTAGAGTCGACGTTAACTTATGACACTAGCTTGACGGGATTTTGTGGGTGTAATCCGCTGAAAACCCTCAGGAGATAACACTTCTCCTACTAGGGACGGGACACCTAGAGGTTTAACGGCTTGTTGCACGTGCTCAGTGCAATCGCGTTACCTGCGAAAGTGCGGTTAGGATTTTATTTTTGTGAATAATTGGTTTTGTTCGGGACGAGCAAAAGTTAAGTTTGGGGGTATTTGTTCATAACAGAATATTGCATTTTATACCGCCCATTCTTACGCTCATGTGTTTATAGGTAGGTACTATTAATCCGTATTTGTTACATATTTACAGATTACAGGTTTCCAGTACAAATATTGCAAATCAAGACAAAATCTCCACAGTTATGCCAAAAGCAGAACATCTGTTGACAGCAGATAAAAGCCGGGTTCCGGTCATCCATATCCGTCCAGTGCCGAGTACCAGTTCCAGAGACAAGACATATGACAGTGGTCATTCATGTCTCGGACAAGCACAGAGCACGAGGGGGGCTGCACAAGAATCAATGGGTGCGCGGAGCTCGAGGGAGATAGAAGTCAAAAGTGAAGAAAATAATGCAATCTTGGACTAAGAAATCTGAAGATATTCTGGAAGATTTTGTGCAGTTTAAAGTTGGCAAACATGAGGAAACATCAAACCAGGGATTACTACAAAACCCTACGACCCAAGTCCACTATACGGCCGCGGTTCCGCGGCCAATAGGGGGTCTAGGCCGCGGAACCGCGACCATTTAGTCTCCTCTATCTGTCGTTTTCTGGGGGTAGTTTTGTACTTTCATATTATGCCAGATTCTTGCCCTAGGTTTCCATTTCTCCTCCTATAAATACCTCAGATCTGAGCCAAACCAAAGGTGTTAATTTCTTTAGCCTCTTTTAGTATAGTTTTGTTCTTCTTCTTCTTCTTCTTCATCTTTCCTCCATGAAAATGTAGTGAAAGCATTGAGTGGATATTAAATGAAGATGAGAGTTTTTGTATCATTCTTGTTTGTTTAGCTTCCCCTTGAGATTCTTGCTTTCTCTTGATCTTTCAACCTCTTCATTGAGCTTAAAAGTTTAAGCGTTTGTTATTGATCTCAAGGGTTGTATCTTCTTATGCAATTAGTGCTTCATTTCACATGAGTTCTTTACCCTTCTCTTGATCTTGCAACCTATTTATTGAGCTTGCAAGTTTAAGGGTTGGCTATTGATCCCATACTTGTCTTGAGTTCTAGTTTCTAGTTCTTTTTATTGCTTATTTCTTTCTTGCTTTTTATTACCTTGCTTTACTTTCTTGCACTTTAAATTCCATGCCGTTACTTACTTGTAATCTTTTCTTTTCTTTGTTCTTTTTGTTCTCTCTTTTTGGTTCTTTTTATGAATGATTGTAATTATCGTTGTTAAGAATAAATACGGTATTGTAAGTTAATGTTTCTTTGCTCATTTCCTTTTCCCGTTATTTTCCATTGAACTCCGCCCAAACGTTACGCAAGCGCTCCGTTAGGCACCCTACCCTACCAAGGTAACGGTGATTCCTAACCGCGACCGGTTGCGTTCGGTTTGGCCAGAGGCGAAAGCAAGAGACAAGAACGGAAGGACAAGGGTAAATAAGCCGGATTCCACGAATACCGTGCTTAAATCCCCTAATCCACGTTGTTGCCGATTGCTCTAGCTTCAATTGGTCAAGACTCGGCTCAAAGGTTTTGAGTACGGATTTCTTTAGCTTACAATTTCGTATCTTTTTCTTAACAACTTCATACTTGCATATAAAACACATAGGTTAGTTTGAACAAACACATACAAATTCTTTATTGACTCGTCTAAAACTCGAACGGACATACAACCATCTCCCTGTGGATCGACCCGTGCTCAACCGGCTAGCTGCATAGCGACACCGTCCTGATCGCGGTTATACTTTAGAACTTTGAACATCCGACACGCCAAAAGCGTGCAATCACCGGTCGTGCCCCAAAAGAATAATATACAAACAGGCAGTGATGACAGTCCACATGTCGGACGCTCGTCCCGCAATATCAAATGTACAAATATATCCAAACTGCACTACCATTGCACTCAAGCTATCCACCACGACAAATCCGCAATATCACAGCACAACACAGAATATCAACGTGAATGTCATGTTCGCAAACCCGTCTAAAAGAGCAATAGCAATTAGACAAGATTTACCGCTCTAATGATATTCACGATCACAGAAAGTAATGTAATGCACTGCAAACTTTAAACAATGTTAGAAAATATCGACTCCGAAATAACCCCCGAATAGCCCAAACAACTTGATAAAAACCATATCCAAACTGGGCCAAATAAACAACACCACAGAACCAATATCACAGAGACATGAACAACACCCAAAACACCAACTACAAAAGCCAATGCATGACCGGCCTTGCTGGAAATTTGGGCTTAGTGATCGGCCCAAAACCGAGCCCAGAGGTCCGTGTTTGGGGTGAGTTCATATGTCTTCCTGAATAGACTTCTGCACATGTTTAAAAAATTTTCTGGAGATATTTTGAAAACAACAGAGAACACTATTTCAGTGGCATCGTTAGGGTTTTGTTCCGGTTTCGATACTTTAACATTGTCTAAATCAACTAGTTAACGGTTAATAGTATGGCTCTGATACCAGTGTAAGTCTACGCCAGCGCCCCGGCCGTCTTTCCGAGGCCAAATGCAGAACAAAAACTTTTTACAAACTGGCGCTAACGCAAACTTAAAACCAGGATCGTTCTATTAACCGTAAATTAGCATACTGTAAAAGCGGGTTTAGAGATTATACCGATCGATATGTGTCCTTCGGTCTTTAACCCTGCCGCTAGATTGTTGCGGATGTGCCGACGATGTTCGCTCTCCGATCTCGATTGATCAACGGTCTCCTCCTCGCCGAAGACTGCGCCACATCAACGAATCTTTATACGGGCTCCCGCCTTTGAACCGAGGCAACTGGGACACGAAGTTTGCTAGCCGACGTGTCGAAGATTGAAGTGGAGATAATGTAGAATACTTTGTCTCGAGTCACCCAATGAATCGGGTGAACGGTTTATCGAAGTTGCTTTTTGGAGGAGTGATGGAATTGAGCTTGAGGATTTTGTGTTGCAAATGAAAATTCAATCTCTCACAAAAATGGGAGCAGCCACTATCAAGCGCTCTCGGCCAAGGCAGTGAGGAAAAAAAGGTGGTGAGTGCAAGGAACCAAGAGGTGATGATATTCTAAATATCCTCATAAAAAATCTATATCAAATATCCTAAGCCATCCAAAAACCAATTAATGCAACAAATCAATAATGCACACACTAGAAACTTCAAGTGTCTTCATGAAAATTCTGGAGCCCCTGCACCACACAAAACACCCTCCATTTACAAAATGGCCGAAACGGAATGCAAAATGGCAACTTCAAAAAGCGATCCCGTAATAAATTACAGGATAACCCCGCAACTGTATATACATACCCGTATTTATATTCCGACCGAATACAAATGCAATGAGACAAAATCTACACAGTATAATACTAGGATCCGGCTTAAACCAAAGCCCGCTAGTATTATCCGTCCGAACCATGATACGCGCACAAATGCACGCGTATGTTCGAACCCTGCCATAAAACCATACGGCCTCTACAATGTTTCGCCCGAACTGGGAAACTTTCTGTGGGGGACTCTTAAACACTCGTCAGTACTCTGGCAGCGGGTTTAACCACAAGCCGTCAGTGGTACTAGCTGTACGTAACGGCTGCCCATGTATTGAGTGAAAGGGAGTCCGATGAGCGAACTCATCCTGGAACCCTACTGAGCCTATGTGTGACAATATCCGTACAGTCTGGCTCGTTCGTCTATGAGTATCGCATATCGGGCCTAGGGAGCTGGTAAATGTCAGACCCCCAAAAGCTGTATAAATCGTGTCGGAGTGTAGCCCAAAACACCCTGAGATACTACTGGAATACCTACTAGTAAATCTCGCTTGCCATGGACATAGACTTCGTGTAATGGATCTCCTAAACACAGCGCGATCTCACCCTCAACGTTGGGAGAGACGAATCCCCTGCCGATCTGCTCACTGCCTCCATGTGGCTCAGGACTGTACCCAACTAAAACCTGTTTGCACGACTCCTTTGAGTCGTGGTAGGGTAATAATCAAAGCACAGTGGGAACTCACACGAGACAAATGACGATCTCAGGTCGATAGACTAACCTATACACATATCACCTGGGAATTGCTATCTGACGACAGTAATAACCAGCTAGCATGTTCCCGGCGAGTCCTGTCCGGTGTACTCATAACCCAATGAGCACCTGTATACATCTTAGGTGAACCAACTAACACCAATGGCTTATGAGACCAGCCACCGCCCCTCGTCGGGGTCTCGACTATATACACTAGTCTACTCCGGAGTATCGATGCCCTATCTCGAAACTCCCGCGACTAGGGAACACTTTTAAGGATGTGCTTATAGACTATCCAACTCTCACGTATATGATCGCCATCATACTGTTGGTAGTCAAGCAAGAATCATATAGGCTCTATCAACGTGCAATAGTGATATATCATGTCACCTAAAGCAGTACACGTTTGATAAAGATAAACCAGATAGCATACTATCATCTCGAGTAAGACTGTCCTACCGGTATAGGTCCTCCCTCAATTATTGCAATCACGTGCCTGCGATCCAATAATTGAATTTTAGGACACTATATCCAACAATCCATGTTCTTTTCTTGTCTCTTTCCCTGCACCTTCTACACACCTCCACTCGGTTTGGTGGAGGCCTTCTTCTTCTTCCCCTTGGCCTTAGCCTTAGATCTAGCGGAAGAAGATTTCCCAATAAACAGAGCGGGTGTTTCCTTGGATTTCTTCAAGGTGCCCTCTGCCATCCTCAACATATTGAGAAGTGAAACTTCCAGCTTTTGCATAATGAAATTCAATATGAATTGGGCATAGGTGGAGGGAAAGGACTGTAGAATCAAGTCGGTGTACAACTCATTCTCCAACATAGTTCTCAGGTCCGCGAACTCATCTATGAGAGTAATCATCTTTAGGACGTAGTCCCCAACAGATGATCCGACAGCCAACCTCGTTTGAAATAATTTTTTCGAGGTCACATATCTTGCGATACGAGATTGCTCTCCATATAAATCTTTAGTATGGAGGAAAATGGAAGCAAGATCCATCTTCTCGTGCCACCTCTGATGTTCATTATCCATGGAGGCCAGCACGAGACACTTGGATTTCGCGCAATCAAGATCTCAGGTCTTACGAACCTCAATGTTCGCGACCGAGGATGCTGGACTGGGAACAGGGGGCCTTAGCCGTGAGGACGTATGCAACCTTATCATATGTAAGGGCCATATACACGTTCCTCAGCCATTCTTTATAATTTTCCCCAGTGAGTTTATTTTTATCTAATATTAACTTAAGTCCCATCATGGTCACTGCAATTAGGAGAGAGAGAAAAGAAACACTGATCATATGCTCTTACAAGTTTAGATTGGCTATTAGTTTATCTAAACATGATGGCTCCCACTGTTTCCTCGAATTCTCTTTCAAACCCTAAAAGAAGAATTAGTCAGGATTAATCACACCCTACAAATTCGCTTATCTTTCGGCCAGGCCAGTGTTGGTACTTTGGAGGGAGGTTCCCCGTGCTTTCGCATAGAACTAATTAAATAACATCGTTTTCCCAGAGGTGCAGCCCCGTTAACACCTTTCTAGACACCTACTTGATTAACTAATTGCAAAGTGAAAAATTCTCCCGAAGAGTAGCTGATACTCACAGTAGGATCAGGACCCAACTTTCATTATGTGATAATTTTGAAGGAGGCCTCCAGAAGGTATGCAACACTAGCAAGTTTCCTGTATGTTCGAAACTCCCGATGTGGTTTTTGCCCCGTGCGCTTATAACCTTGACGAAGGTCAAAACATTATAAGTCACAAGTCAAGTTCAACCCGTCATTGTCTAGATTAATCTAGACTCATTCATACAAGCCCTTGACGAAAGTCAAAACAGCTGTACGCCTATCCTAAATTATTGCATCTATCTATACTACAGATAAGCACCCACTACCCACCAAACACTATGTCTTGGCGAAGGTCAAAACACATAGCATGAATACTAGTGGATACCTATCTGAAATGACAGAGGGCTACGGCTGGTTTTGGAAAAAATCGTTAACGTAATGAACTTGATATGGTCGAAGGAACCGAATAGCTTTTGAAAAGGAGTGGTATAAGCTCGGCTTTTAAAAGTTGTTTTTGAAGAAAACCGAGTGGTTTTGCAATTGTTCTAATGACGTTAGATTTTAGGTTTATTAGTTTGTATTAATTGAGATTAATGCGGTCCCATCAATTGACCTTATCACACCACAAAAAGAATGAAAATAGAATATACGTATATGCCACCCGCATTCGCCATGGGGCCCCGTCATGCACCGTTAGGTTACTTAACTAACGGCAGAGCAGGGGCTGGACTAGCGTGGATGCAAAACATATACAACATTTATTTATACATTAATATAATATATATATATATATATATATATATATCCATCACAGGCATGATAAGCAAAATCATAGAAAACTAATAAGCAACAAGAATAGCGGATAATTTTGGAGCCCCGAGTTTCATTTGAGCCATAAACGAAACTCGACGTTCCCTGTCGTATGGATAGCCTATGCAATGAAGAACCTAGACCCCTACGAGTGCGGCAAGCTACCCGCCAATCCCGGAAGTGAGGTAACCCTAATCAATAAAGTGAATGGGCCACCCAGCACTTCACAGAATCCGGTAACTTGACTACTCCACCGTGGGTCATCCTATACCCCCTACGAGTGCGGAGAGTAGACTGCTAATTCTAGAGTAAGGCATCCCGGTCTCAACGCCATGAGATGGGGCGCCATTGCCCTCTAGAATCCGGCTACTCGAGCGCTCCTCCGCGGGGTAATCCTAGTACAGAAAAAGAAAAATATATACAACGGTGATATCGACCTCAATCCGGTCGTGCCCCGATAAAAGAATATACAAACGGGCGGAAACGGCGGTCCACATGTCGAATACTCGCCCCACTATAATGAATATATATATATATATATATATATATATATATATATGAATCAACTCTGTACTACAACCATTGCATAATAGGCCATCCACCACGAAAAATTATCCATAGCAACAACGCAACACAGAACATCAACGCGAATATCATGTTCGTAAACTCGTCTGATTATACATATAGCAATCAGTCGGGTTATACCACTCATTGATATTCACGGTTGCAGAAACAAATACACAGATAAGCAAGAATTTAGAATTTCGATCGATTAAAGCTTTCCACATTTATCCATGTACAAACCAGTACACAAACAAATCTGGGAAAAACAAATGTACCAAAAATCATATTTCTATGAACCTGAACCCTAGAAAAAATTTGGAGCGCCTGTTCACCGCCGGAAGCCGGGAAGACTGGACGTCTTGCCTGAATCCGGGGGTAGATGCTAATTGGTGCTATCCGTCCACCTCTCCGAAGATGCCAAGTTAATTTATGGTACCATGTATCGAAGGTTTAAACGGATGCGGCCGATGTAGCAGACTTCGTCAGATTCCTCCTCGTTTGAGGGGTTTTTGATTGTGGGGACGCTCTTCCCTGCAGGCGTAAGCCCCTGCAGTTAATTACGCTACCGCATCGCGGTAACAACTTTCTCCTTCTCCATATGGTCACTTCGTGTCATTGGTGTTTGTTTTGTGTTTGGTTGCCCGTGGATTATATACGAAGACTAATTTGTGTTGTCGCCCGTAGGATGTGGATTAGTCCAAATCCGTATCTTTCTTAGATTTGGGTTTGGGGGGGTTGTGTTTAAGAATACGTTAGCCTTATTCGAGGCTAAGATCAACTTAAACATTTGTTAAGGATACGTTAGTCTAATTCTAGACTAAGATCAACTTAACGGGATCATTTGGATCCGACAAGAGAGCAATTGGGCTCTATTGTTTAGTTTAATGACATTGCGGTCGATAATTAGTTTAAGGATATTACGGTCCATTGTTAGTTTTAAGACATCGCGGTAAAGGTTAAGGACATCATAGTCTGTGAGTTTAAGGACCTCACAGTCCGACGTTAGTTTCAAGACATCACGGTCAAGGTTAAGGACATCATAGTCCATGAGTTTAAGGACCTCACAGTCCGTGAAAGTGTATGGTTGTCGGGACCCGTCACCTCTTTGAAGACGTTGAGGAATTACAACGACAAATATCAAAGGAGTGAAGAGATGTACCCTTGAACCAATGTAAAATTAGTTTAAGGACATTACGGTCCATTGTTAGTTTTAAGACATCGCGGTCGAGGTTAAGGACCTCATAGTCCGTGAGTTTAAGGACCTCACAGTCCGACGTTAGTTTTAAGACATCACGGTCGATGTTAAGTATATCATAGTCCGTGGATTTAAGGACTCTACAGTCCAATGTTTTAGTTTTAAGACATCACGGTCGAGGTTAAGGACATCATAGTCCGTGGATTTAAGGACTCCACAGTCCGATATTAGTTTTAAGACATCACGGTCGAGGTTAAGAACATCATAGTCCATGAGTTTAAGGACCCCACAGTCCGTAGCAATGTATGGTTGTCAGGACCCGTCACCTCTCTGACGACGTTGAAGGATTACAACGACAGATATCAGAGGAGTAAAGAGATTTACCCTCGAACTGGGTGTAAATTGATTGGAAGAGCAGATGAGCTCAGTTCAATTTAAATCGAGGACTTATGGCCAGAATTGGGCTAAGTCCGGTTAAAAATGTTTTGCATTTTATTTTGTTCCGCCTGTTAGGCCTTTATTTGGGCTCTGCCCTTTTAATAATGCCAAGCATTGGGCTTTGACATTTTTTTTTTGTCTTGAATGTATAGCATTTATCAGAACAAAATATGTTCTGACAGCGCGCCACGTGGCGCACTAGGCATTTTGCGCCAGTCAAAGAGCGCGTAGCGCTTCTGTCGGTTAGCGCACACGAGGAGGACACGTATCGCTTAGCGCTAGTTTGTTTGCGCACTGCGCTTTTAAATTATGAGCGCGCTGCGCTAGTTTATGGGTGCGCCAGTAAGTGACACGTGGCGCGCTTGGTGCTGAGCGCCAACCCAAGAGTGCAGTGCGCTGTTTTCAGGAGCGCAAAGCGCAGATCGTGTTTATGGTTGACACGTGGCATGTTTTGGCGCTGAGCGCCAATCCAAGGAGCGCAAGGGCGCAGTTCATGAGTGCAAAACACTGTCTAATAGCGCAAAGCGCATTTTGATCAATTTTAAGATCAAAGAACAAATTTATGTTCTTCAAAGGAGGCCTTGCCTCAAGATCCAAGAACAAAAGTTCTTATTTTTATAAAAGGCTCTGCCTTTATAGATCAGAAGATCTGTGAAGTAAAAATACTTCTTTTTATCTTTTTATGATTAGATCTTGATCTTTTCTTTTTATTCAAAGTCCTTGGTCTTTTTTATAGATCTAAGATCTTTTTAGAAGACGTTTCTTCTTTTTTACGAGATGGTTTTATCTCTGTTGTTCAAGAATTAATTCTTTACCTTTAAAGATGAAGAAATGATCTTCTTTTTTCTAACGGCTTGCCTTTCTTTCTCTTTGAGTTTTTTTCAAAGTATGCAGAGGGTTTTCTCTATATCAGACTTGAAGTCTTGGGGCCTTTATTTAGGGCCAATTAATTTGTTAAATCAATTTAAGAGATCTTTCTCTGATTGATTTGGGAATATTTC
Organism: Agapanthus africanus; assembly: GCA_030015575.1. Taxonomy (NCBI): domain Eukaryota; kingdom Viridiplantae; phylum Streptophyta; class Magnoliopsida; order Asparagales; family Amaryllidaceae; genus Agapanthus; species Agapanthus africanus. Next base: position 66,060,233 of record CM057349.1, read on the forward strand.
CCACCGTTGGATCTTTGATCCTAAGGCTTCTGATTTACAGAAGATAATCTTATTGTTTTAACAAGATTGAGAAATCTTTATCTTTACAGAATTTGTTCTGTATTTTAGTGATTTTTAATCACCATTGGATCATTGATCCAACGGTGTTCCAAATTCGGGGCACAATCTTTTCTGTTTGGAAAGATTCAATAGAATTTTATTCTTGTTAACTGATGATTTAATCATATCCGTTGGATATTTGATCCAACGATGAGGAACATTAGTTCCAGCGCTAGCGCTTATGCGCTCTGTCCATGGTGTGCTTTGCCCCTGGTGCGCTACTTGGAGCACAGCGCTCTTAGCTCTAGCGCACACATGCTTTGCACGTGGTGCGCTACTTGGAGCGCAGCGCACTTAGAGCTAGCGCTTATGTGCTTTGCACGGGGTGCGCTAGTTGTGGCGAAGCGCTTTTATAAAAGCGCAGCTTTAATTCAAATTTTGGATTCTGAACAGAGTTTTGCTCTTATTGGGGAAATAAATGCCCCTCCACCGTTCGGCTCACGGGGCCCACACGTGGGTGCGACGGTGGCAACATCTCGACTTTTGGATCACCCAAGGAACTGAAATGGTGCTTAGTGCCTATAAATAGGACCCTTGGCCCTTGAGATGACTTCTGTTTATCTTCAATCCTTCTTAAAAATTGATTTTCTTCTTCAGAGCGCAGCTCCTCTTCTTAAGAATTTTTAAGGACAGAACTTTGTCAGATTAGGTAAAAGATCAAATCTTTTTGAGACATCTCTTAGAGTTTTACCCATTAACAGAGCTTTGCTCTTCATAGATCTTTGATCTAAAGAAAATCCTTTTTAGGGTTTTATTAATAGAGCTTTGCTCTCTTAGAATCATAGATCTAAAAGGATCTTGCTTATGATTTCTTAATCCATCAATGGAGCTTTGCTCCTTTCAGATCATATGGAAGAACTCTTAAGAGTTTGTTCATGGGTCTTGAAGATCAAATTGAAATTTTATTTTTTATAGATTATTCCATCATCTTTTCAGAGCAAGGCTCTTGTTGAGGAATTTTATTCCTTCATCATTAGACTTTGACAGATGTCTGTCTAGTGAAGAGCGCTGCTCTCAATGGGAGTTTCACTCCTTTGCCCGAGGGATTTCTCATTTAATGAGAATCTCTTGAGGATTTCTTCATTTAATGTCAGTCTCATCCAATGATGAGGCTGTTTTATTAATGATGAACTGTCATCTAGATTTTGTGGGTCCCCTTTAACTGCATTGCAGTGCGGTACGGATTTATAGTACCTTATAACAGAATTTAATTTATAGCATTGGTGGCTGAAAAATTCGTTCTTTTGACACCTCCTTCCCATTCATTCGTTCAGAAGGCGGATTTCCTGAGGCGCCCGTTGATCGAGGTTTTCGCGCTGATAAAAGACCATGACCCGGAGCATAAGAGTCTTCATCTATGGGGTAAATGGTATGATCAAATTATCATGGGCCGGCGACGCTTTTCCTGTGCGACACCCTTGGAGCCTATTTCAGCGATTGCTTATGCAAATGCGCCTCCGATAAATTATGCTGTGGAGGAGGTCAACTGGACTTCAGAAGGTCTCCTTCGGCCTTCTATTGCCGCAATACCCGTGCAGCCGCTGGTGGCTTTGGACATCCTAGGGCGACGCATATGTCAGGGCGAGTCACGCCCCTGGAGACAGCCGTACAATGCAGGACTAACTCCCCGTCACCCAGCCGGGTATTTGCAGTGGGCCCGGTATATTCTATCGGCGAGGAAGCCGCAGTTGATGAAGCTCGGAGTGTATCCCGCCGTTTATACTTCTTTGTTTTAGTATTCCACACCCCCCATATGGTGGGTCAGGGCATTTCTAGAGCAGTAGAACATCCCAACCCACACCTTCCTTCTATCAGATTGAGAAGTCTCCATTTCTTTGGAGGAGTTTGCAGAGGTCTCGGGTTTACCCGTTAGGGGGGAACATTACGAGGTATTGCTTCCCCCGGATGAGTATGTTTTCGCTACCAAATTAGTGGTAATGGGTCTTACTCCCGAGAATGCTATTCAACACAAATTTCCGAGCTTAATAAAGGTGTTGAATATGTACGAGAACCTCTCTATTGCATCCGAAGGTCGTGGAGTTAGTTTTATGGCTTTTATCGCTGATTTTCTTCGCCTGGAAATATTGAAGGAAGAAGTCGAGAAATTCGCCGGTCTTAACGACCCCTTCGGCTTGGGTTTAGGCAATCTGCCAGCGGTGGAGGCGGATCAGCAGAGCTTCTTTCTGCCTGATACCCCGGTTATCCCTTTTGCAGAACTGGCGGCTCCTGGGATCGACGAAGAAGCGTTCTTTTTAGGGTTCCTCGGGCTGTGGCTGAGTTGGTTCGCGCTTCCCATGCACCCTCGCCGTATGAGGCCGTCCATCTTCTATCCTGCGCATCAGATGGTTGCTGGGATACAAGTGGCTGTGGGGATTGCTAGGTTAGCCCATATGTATCACGGCCTCAGCTTGGCGGCTGATGCCACTGAGCCAGGGGTGCAGTCAGTAAACTTCCCGATGCATTATTTCACGTCATGGCTCGAGTTACACGTGCTAGGTGTCTTTGGCATCCACAAGAGGCCGAGTTTTTATGACAGGTGTAGGTTCCTTCCGATCATGCGACTGGTTGGTGTTTCTATTGTGACTCCGACGCAACGGGAAGCTAGAGGCTTGCTTCTTTGCCCGCGCACGATTAGGGATGGCATGTCCTTTACTGATAAAGTTCTGACCGTCGGCCAAGAGTCGAGGAAGGTGGTGCTGCCACTGCAGGACATATTTAAAGATGGGGCCTTTGTGTTGAAGCTCGGGAGATCCTTCATTTATACTCTATCAGTCCGGGTTTCTTAGTATTCAGGCAAAATGATGCGGCGTTACTCATGAGATACAATCCGCACTGTTTCGCACAACAGCAAAGTTACAATCAGGGCATCCCACTTGAAGCCTTCTTGGCCCAACCTGCTGCTACCGAAGAGGGAATGCGGAGCGCACTGCATCATTTCATGCGCTTGAACACAGGGTCCAACTTCTTTATCAGTGAACCGAGTTGTGTCCCAAAGGCTCTTAATGCGTACGTGGCGTGGTATCAGCATTCAATAGGTGCCGTCATCAGGGAAGAGAAGCGATTGTTGCTCGATGGCAAGGGTGCAGTTCCAGCTAGTGATCAAAATGTTCCTCTGAAGCGACGAAACATTGTTCATCCTCCCCTGAGAGAGGTCACTGCAGTTGAGCCTCCACACGTGTTAAGCCCTATGCGTGGGTTGCCCCCACCCAGCAAGCCTGAAAAAGAGGTGGCTGCCGTGTCCCCCGAGTCGGACGTAGGAAAAGAAATTGGGACTCGTCGTCCGAAGGCGTCTACCAAACGTAAACTCGTGTTATCGGCCACCGGCGTCCGTCCTCAGAAGAAAAAGAAACAAGTACTTTCTTTGGATACCATATTAGGCTCGACGCCCCCTGCTCCGTCTAGCGAAGGCTTGAGCGAATATGGGACCAACGAGGGTTTATTCGGGATGCTTGATGATACCGATTTGGAGGTTGCCATTGAAACTTCCAGACAGTTAGCCACCCTTGAAAAAGAACTGGCCGCCCTTGCGCAGTCAGGTATACTTTACCCTTATCTCTCCGCTGTTTATTTCACTCTTCTTTTTTTCATGCTTTAACTGACGCTTGCTGTTTCAACAGGTGCCTCAACAGAAGAAGCCATTGCTGCTTCGCTTAAAACCTTTGAAGAGGAGGAAAGGCTTTGCGCCTCATTGCCAACAGAGGCTTCACTTGAACGACCGATGATGGATACCGTAACGGTTCCGGAGGTAAAACCTGGTTCTGATGATAATGTCCTCTTGGCGGAGGTCCTGAAGAAGTCTTCCCTCTCTGTCAAAACCGAGAAGCAGCCCAGAAAACAGACGGCAAAGGGAAGAAGCGATCTTCTAGAGCTATTAGCTCTGGGCCAAAATAGGGGAAGAAGACCGCTGCTAGTCCACCAGACGACAGTCTTCTTTTTCCTGGTTCATCTGCCGAGGAAGCTGCACAACTGGCTGAGGCTATAAGACGTTCTCAAAACGAGTCAAAGAACGTAAGAATTCTGAAAATGCCCTATCCAGCCGTCATTTTTTATGAAGACCCTTCGTGGATCCAGCGACGATTCATCGGCCCTTTGGAGGAATGGGGTGAAAGGGCTCTTAAGCCGGCTGTTTCGGAGGACGCTGCGGATGCGCTTTCATTGTGGACTGGTGGCCACGAGTCTACCCTTAAACCTCGGCGAGCACACCTCCTTGAGAAAGAGTGTCGGCTTGAGCGAGCCATACAGAAAGTTTCCTTGCGCATCGGTACGTTCCGGTATTTCTTTGTAATACTTCATATTGTCTGCACTTGTATATATGTATCTTTATCCTTGAGTGAACTATGCAGAGACTTCGGCGATGGGGGAGGTTCCCACGGGTTTACTGACCGTAGAGCCTGCCGATACCCCTAGTGAAACACTGCTCAGTGTGGAGGGGTTGATGAAACTGTCCCTCCTGCGATGGAGCTTCCCTTGGTGATTTCTGCTCCCCAGGTGATTGCTCCTCCGGAAGGGTCATCTTCATTGGCCACAGGTTCAATGGATATCCCTGGGGACAGCCTGGAGACTGCGAGACAGGTAATCAAGGCTACCATCCTTCCATTGGAGCCCGTAGCGATGGTCACTGCTCCTCCACCGGAAGTTACTATACCGGTTCACCTCCCCGATGATGTGTCTGGGGGCACGGAGGAGGCCGCTGAAGCTGCTATCCCTCCAACCCAAAGTGGGAGGAGCATCGAAGGTATTGTTCCATCTTTTATTTTAACGATCTCTTCATTATTTGAACTTTTCTGTCCTTTCAGAGCTACGGGAATTGGCGGCATCCATCGCTGGCCTGTCTCCCCGGAAGTCTTTCCAGCGTCTGCTGGAACTGGCTGCTCCGATATCCCCTCAGCGCATCATTCTATCTTCCGGACAAGGTTAGCATTGTTTGCTCCTTTCTCGATATTGTTACTTCTTTATGTAACCATGTTCATGTCTTCTGTAGTTCTGGAGGCTGATGATGAGGTTGAGGTCCTCGATGGGCCCGGAGATCTTTCAGACTCTTCTCGTGTAAGCGTGGGTAAGTAAAGTGTCGACGCCTTTGCATCTGTCCTCTGTTTGCAACCTCCGCTGATCATTTATCAATCTTTAACAGCTCTGCCTACTTTTACCGCGTTGGAGACTCGCATTCTCATACCGTCTGGCCCTTATGCGCTGCGTGCATCCGAACGAATGGCCAAGTCAAGCCTTCATTCTTTGTTAGAGTTAATTGAAGACCTTCGTGTTGGTAGCTCACTCACCGCCGAAGAATTTGCCGCTGAAGCCAACGGTTCTCTCCTTTTTCTTGCTACTTATCACAGTGAGGTATTTGTGCAAGTTTGGGTCGAATTCTGTCGTCGAGTGGAGGCTTGCTTGCATGGTCTTGAATGCGCATGCCTTCCTTCGGAGGTGGTGGCTGCGAAGACAAGTTTGCAGAAGTTGATTAAGCGGTACACCGCTAATACGCTTTCCTGTGAAAAGAGGCTCCACCGAAAGTTCTCAGAGAGGAAGCTGGTTTCAACCGCGCTAGGGGAGCTTCAAGCCGAACTTACCTCTAAGACCACCCGCGCGTATAAACTTTGGCAAGAGCTTCAGGCCGTAATCAAAGACGTGGTGGCTGTTGATAAAGCCGTTATCTTTACCCGGATGATGGTTGATGCTCATAAAGCTACTGAGCATGAACTCGAAGGCCGGCTAGCCTCGTACCAGGCCCAACAGTCGGAAACGGAGACCCGCCTCGCAACCATAGCCAATTTTGAAGCTGAAACCCAAGAAAGGAAGGATGAACTGATGAACCTTTGAATCATCCGCCAACTTGAAGAACTGTATATTTTTTATTCTTCTTTTGTACATATTCCTGAATGAGAGTATTTTGGTTCTTTCATAAATTGTACTTTGTACTCATTTGGATTCATGAATAAAAGGCATATTTTGCTTCGTGATGGTGTGTCCCTTTTAGTAAGTACATTTTATGGATAACCTACTTTGATTTCCTTGCAGGACAGCGATGGCTTAGGAATCAGGTTAAGATCTGCTTCCTAAGGCTTTTCGATTTTATGAGCCGTGAGGGTCTCATAAAAAATTTTCTCCTTACGAGTCGTGAGGATCTCGTAGGTGTATTTTCTCCTTAGGAATCATGAGGATTCCTAAATGCGTTTTCTCTTGAAAGTCGTAAGGATCTCACAAGAGAATTTACTCCCTTACGAGTCGTGAGGATCCACAAGTGATGGGTGAAGTTGTCCTTATCCGCATTTCACAGAGTCAGGATTTGACTCTCGGTCATTTGTGCATCGCCGAGTCGTGGAACTGGGAGTTTTCGTCGCTCCACTTTGCTTGATGTTGTGTATTCCTGCAGAGACACTGATTTCTCTGCGGGCCGGCGCGAATCGAGATGTTCTCGTCAAGGACGCTTATTCCCTTGGAGTTGAAACGAATCGAGGTGTTCCTGCAAAGACGTTGATTTCTCTGCGGGTCGACACGAATCGAAGTGCTCTCGTCAAGGACGTCGATTTCCCTAAATCGAAGAAGTTGCCAAGGATGCTAATTTCCTTGGGGTTGAGACGAATCGATGTATTCCTGCAAAGACACTGATTTCTCTGCGGGTCGACGCGAATCAAGGTGCTCTCGTCAAGGACGCTGATTTCCCTGAATCGAGGAAGTTGCCAAGGACGCTAATTTCCTTGGGGTTGAGACGAATCGATGTATTCTTGCAAAGAGACTGATTTCTCTGCTGGTCGACGTGAATCAAGGTGCTCTCGTCAAGGATGCTGATTTCCCTGAATCGAGGAAGTTGCCAAGGATGCTAATTTTCTTGGGGTTGAGACGAATTGATGTTTTCCTGCAAAGACATTGATTTCTCTGCGGGTCGACGCGAATCAAAGTGCTCTCGTCAAGGACGCTGATTTCCCTGAATCGAGCAAGTTGCCAAGGACGCTAATTTCCTTGGGGTTGAGATGAATCGATGTATTCCTGCAAAGACGTTGATTTCTCTGCGGGTCGACGCGAATCAAGGTGCTCTCGTCAAGGATGCTGATTTCCCTGAATCGAGGAAGTTGCCAAGGACGCTAATTTCCTTGGGGTTGAGACGAATCGATGTATTCCTGCAAAGACACTGATTTCTCTGCGGGTCGACGCGAATCAAAGTGCTCTCGTCAAGGATGCTGATTTTCCTGAATCGAGGAAGTTGCCAAGGACGCTAGTTTCCTTGGGGTTGAGACGAATCGATGTATTCCTGCAAAGACGCTGATTTCTCTGCGAGTTGACGCGAATCAAGGTGCTCTCGTCAAGGATGCTGATTTCCCTGAATCGAGGAAGTTGCCAAGGATGTTAATTTCCTTGGGGTTGAGACGAATCGATGTATTCCTGCAAAGTCACTGAATTCTCTGCGGGTCGACGCGAATCAAGGTGCTCTCATCAAGGATGCTGATTTCCCTGAATCGAGGAAGTTTCCAAGGACGCTAATTTCCTTGGGGTTGAGACGAATCGATGTATTCCTGCAATGACACTGATTTTTCTGTGGGTCGACGCGAATCAAGGTGCTCTCATCAAGGATGCTGATTTCCCTGAATCGAGAAAGTTGCCAAGGACACTAATTTCCTTGGAGGTTGGATGACTTGTTTCCGAGACGGAGCGTTGATCCGGCAGGGAGGTCATTGGTTGACTCTAGGTTGTCTGTGGACCGTAGAGTCTTGGAACTAAGGACTTTGCCGTGGCTCCGTTTGGTGATGCTGCGCCCGAATCCTGTTGGAATGAGGAGGATCACCGTTGCTGATTTTTAGGCTGTAGATGTTGCCGTTAAGGTTTGGAACTAGGGACTTTGCCATGGCTCCGCTTTGTTGCGACTCTGAGGTCGGTTGTTAACGTCGTGTCTGCATCCTGGTTGGATTGAGGAGAAACGCCGTTGGTGATCTCTAGGCTGTCTGTGAACCGTCGAGATTTAGAGCTAGAGGACTTTGCCATGGTTCCGTTGTTTTGACCCTGGGGTCGTTTGTTGACGTCGCATCTGCATCCTGGTTGGAGGGACGAAGAACGCCGGTGTTGATCTCTAAGTTGTCGATGTTGACATCGAGACCCTGAAGCTAGGGATCTTCCTTCACTTCGTTTGTTGACACTGTGTTTGCAATATTGCGACGAATGTCGAGATTGTCTTTAGGTTGTTTTATGAACCGTCAAGATTTGGCTTCGCTTCCTGATGGAGCCTGGTGGGAAGGTGTGATTCCTTTTTTGTTTGTGCCCCTGAATTGTATACAGGGATTGATGTGATCTCACCTGTAGGGCAAAAAGTTTCATTCTTTCATTTCATTTTTCTTTCCGCGATGCTCTATCATTTCAGCTTTTTATACCGCGAAGGTCGCGATTGCCCAATCATTTCGGCTATTTTTCGCGGTGCCCAATCATTTCGGCTATTTGTTTTATTTTTACTCGCTGCTTTTTACTGCAGTTGCCCGATCATTTCGGCTAGTTTGTATGCATACATTTTTACTTGCTAATTTTGTTGCAAGTTGCCCCATCATTTCGGCTATTTCATATGCATTTTTTGGCTCGCTGATTTTTTATCGCGAGTGTGAAACTTGGAATCTGGTGCCAATTTCAGCATCAGAATCGCTACAACTGGAATATTGCCAGGAGCGAATCATCATTTGCCTTCTGTCGATATCGAACAAAGGTGGCTTAGCGAACAGGGTTAGGATCCTATCGACTAAGGCTTTTGACTTCATGAGCCGTAAGGGTCTCACAAAGATATTTCTCCCTGCGAGTCATGAGGATCTCGTAGGTGTAATTTCTCCTTAGGAATCGTAAGGACTCCTAAGTGTATGTTCTCTTATAAGTCATAAGGATTTTACAACAGTGTCTTCTCCTTATAAGTCGAGAGGACTCACAAGGGTTGTTCACTGTGTAGACATATCCCTAGTCACGGATGAGACTTTGTTAGGAAAATGTTTATTCACGCCCGTGGATTGTATACAAGGGTCAGCATTGAGCCGCTTGCAGGGCATTATCGGAGGCTGTGGGGGCTGCTTAAGAAAAGGTTCAGATCCTTGTAGCTTAAGACTTTTAAATCTTACGAGCCGTGAGGGTCTCATAAGAGAGTTCTCCTTACGAGTCGTGAGGATCTCGCAAGTGTAATTTCTCCTTAGAAATCATGAGGATTCCTAAGTGTGTTGCTCCCTTGTGAGTCGTAAGGATCTCACGCAGGTGGTTTCTCCTTACAAAGCCGAGAGGACCTTGCAAGTGTCTTTTAATGAGATTGCGCCCTTTCGGGTTTTCACAAAACTCGCCGGTAGTCCTGCTGTTTTTACTCATGGAGCCCTTTCGGGTTTTCATCCATGCCCATTTTGCTTATGGACGTACCGTTTTTTTACCACGTCAGGCTGAAGATGCCACGGGTTGATAGTAGTTTAACGACGTTTCGGTCGTTTGCAAGTTTTAGGACATTGCGGTCCGCCATCGCCGTATTTGAGGTGAATTTCTAGTTTATGGACTTTTCAGTCCACGGGGCTTTCTCTATGAATGAGCATGATGCCCCTGACATGTCCATCTTTTTCGGAGCATGTGGTTGTGGCGGGTTCACCTTCCAATTTTCAGACAACGTGAATTTGCCTTGCTGGTATTGGTCTTCAACCCAATTTTTGAAGACGTAGCAATTTTCGAGTGGATGGCCCAATACTTGATGGTAGGGGCAGTAATTGGGATCGACGACGTCGTTCGGTTGCAGTGGGTGTCTTGACTCTGGTAGAGTAATGAGCCCATTGCGCATTGCTAGTTCGAACAGTCTCCATGTTTTATCTTGGGGAAACGAGTAAGGACGTCACAGCTTCACATTGAGGGATTGCCGCTTGTTGCTTTGGCGAACAACCGCTTTCGGGCCGCTCGGTTGTTGTCGAGCGTTGGTGACAAAGGTTGCTTTCCCTTTGCCCTTTCGTTGCGGGAGTCCGGATTTGGAGGAGGCGGTCTGTGACCCATTTGGTCCATCTGAGCTAGTTTGTCGATTAAAGCCTGGAACGTGGTCGGTTTGAAGAACATCATGAACTGTGAAATAGTATCATGAGGGTCTAGGGTGCCCACGAACATGCCCACCGCTGGTGCTTCTTCGATGCGCTGTTTTCACTTCGACCACAGATTCCGCCATCGGATTGCGTATTGAACCCAAGTTTCACTTGGCTTCACCCTGGCGTTAATCAATGCCGTTATTGGAGTGCGTTCACTAGCACTCGTGAATCGCTGGGTGAACAATAACTCCATTTCTGCGAAAGTTTTGACGGAGTCGTTTGGAAGTTCGAAGTACCACTCAAACGCCGTTTCCGACAAGCTGCCGACGAATTGACAAAGCAAAAGCTTATCATTGCCCCCGGTGTTGCCGCACAGAGCTCTGAACTGGGTGATGTGCTGATGGGGATTGCCTATCCCCTTGTATATGTGAAATTTGGGGATCGTGTAGCCCGGAGGGTACTTTATCTGATCATACCAGCCTGGATACGGTCACCAGTCTTCACGACCTAGCCAGCTGCTTCATTTGCCTGGTGAACTCGTATTTGTTGAGAAATATAATCATCCAGGGCGGCCTTGGAGATAGTTTCCTCTTTGGCTATTGAAAGAGCCGGAGGTGGATTTGACGTCTTCCCTCTGTCATCTTCAATAATGATTGGATGGTCTTCAGCTGGGGGATCCGGCTGGATCATCATCCCGACCATGTCTTGGAAGAGAGGTGCCATTCGCTTTATATTAGCCGCCTGCTCTGCGGCTTCTTTTTCCTTCTTTTCGAGTACTCTGTGAAGGAAGTCAGTATTGGTTTCTTGTTCATAACGCTGCTCCGATGACGCCTCCGGGCTTTCTTTTGGTCCGGTGAGTGCGGCCATTGCAGTCAACATTTCCTGAAGCTTCTGCTGTTACTGTTCTTGAGCTCTTGTGATGGATCGAGTGAGTGGTCGGTGGCCCGTAGAAGCGAGGTTATCCTCTTTCCAGGATGCCATGTAGATGGTATGCACCACCATGCCCCCAGACTTAGGGCGTTTGGGCTCAGTGCCTTTGACATTTGTCGCAGGCATGGGGATTTTCTCCGGCCTTCTGCTCTTATGAGCGGTCGAAGTTGAGGGGGCCGTCGCAGTGGGCACCCAGACAGCTTTTCGTGGCTTGGCAGGATGGCTTTCTTCTTGTTGAACCTTCTCCCTTTTCTGTCGGCGAGGGTAATCTGGATCAATCACCGAGTCTTGGACTTGACGTTAGACCTTGTAGATTTTAGAGGACAGCCACTGAGGGGACTGTTCTGGCTTGGCTTCCGCAACATTCTCCACCGGAGTAGGAGATCTTTTCAGTACGACGGTAGAAGAATTCCTGCGCACCCTATTCAGCAGCTCGAAACTGTTCCCGGTTGGAACAGCAGCACTAATTTCCACCGTTGAAGCTAGTGGAGTTAGCCCAGAGGGGAAGTTGCCCCCGGCCTTTCTTACCCGGCGCCAGTGGAAACGTCGAGTGTGTCAAGCTGATGGAGTTGGTTCGGTGACGAGGATAGCTTTGTCTTTCCCCATGTTTAGGTGAGGGGCTGTTGCTGGTGTCGGCCTGTTAAAGACTGATGCCCTTTGAGTAGCAGGAGTGGGAGTTAGGACAGTCAGTCTTGTAAAGACCGACCCCTTGGCAAGAGAAGCCGCCTTGACGACATCAGGAGCAGGGTTGGTTACTCTCTTCGGAATTACCTTCTCTGGGATTGCAGGCTTCGTTGTAGCCCACAGGAATTTTGGCCCAATCTGGAAAAGACCGAGGCGCCGGTGTTGGATGACCCGTTGAGAGGGGCCGCAGTAAGTGTAAGCCGATCAAAGACCGACTTCTTGGGAGCTTCCGGTGTCAGCACAGGAGCGGTGAAGCTCATTGGCGGGAACATGGTCCCGAAGAACAATCCTGTGGTGGCTTGAGTGACCTGTTCCACAGGCATCGTGAACAGGGAAGCCGCTTGGGGCCCATAAGCTATGCCCCCTGTTGAGGCAGGACGTGGGTTGCAGTTGCATGTGGAACACTTTGAGCAGGTGAAAGCCATTGATCCTTTGCTTTCTGCACCAAGCAAGAAACCAAATCTTAGTAACTCGAACCCAAGGGCAACCATTAGCAAACCGCTATTTGTTCGCGAACACGACACACGAAGTGTGGAGTGGAAAGAGGAAAAGGTCCTACCGGGCGTGCCAGAATCTGTTCACCGCCGGAAGCCGGGAAGACTGGAAGTCTCGCCGTGAATCTGGGGGCAGATACTAATTGGTGCTATCCGTCCACCTCTCCGAAGATGCCAAGTTGATTTATGGAACCATGTATCGAAGGTTTAAACGGATGCGGCCGATGTAGCAGACTTCATCAGATTCCCCCTCGTTTGAGGGGTTTTTGATTGTGGGGACGCTCTTCCCTGCAGGCGCAAGCCCCTGCAGTTAATTACGCTACCGCATCGCGGTAACAACTTTCTCCTTCTCCATATGGTCACTTCGTGTCGTGGGTGTTTGTTTTGTGTTTGGTTGCCCGTGGATTGTATACGGAGACTAATTTGTGTTGTCGTCCGTAGGATGTGGATTAGTCCAAATCCGTATCTTTCTTAGATTTGGGTTTGGGGGGTTGTGTTTAAGGATACATTAGCTTTATTTGAAGCTAAGATCAACTTAAACGTTTGTTAAGGATACGTTAGTCTAATTCTGGACTATGATCAACTTAACGGGATCATTTAGATTTGACAAGAGAGCAATTGAGCTCTATTGTTTAGTTTAATGACATTGCGGTCGATAATTAGTTTAAGGACATTACGGTCCATTGTTAGTTTTAAGACATCACGGTTAAGGTTAAGGACATCATAGTCCGTGAATTTAAGGACCTCACAGTCCAACGTTAGTTTTAAGACATCACGGTCAAGGTTAAGGACATCATAGTCCATGAGTTTAAGGACCTCACAGCCCGTGAAAGTGTGTGGTTGTCGGGACCCATCACCTCTTTGAAGACGTTGAGGAATTACAACGACAAATATCAAAGGAGTGAAGAGATGTACCCTTGGACCAAGGTAAAATTAGTTTAAGGACATTACGGTCCATTGTTAGTTTTAAGACATCGCGGTCGAGGTTAAGGACATCATAGTCCGTGAGTTTAAGGACCTCACAGTCCGACGTTAGTTTTAAGACATCACGGTCGAGGTTAAGGACATCATAATCCGTGGATTTAAGGACTCCACAGTCCGATGTTTTAGTTTTAAGACATCATGGTCGAGGTTAAGGACATCATAGTCCATGGATTTAAGGACTCCACAGTCTGATATTAGTTTTAAGACATCACCGTCGAGGTTAAGTACATCATAGTCCATGAGTTTAAGGACCCCACAGTCCGTAGCAATGTATGGTTGTCGGGACCCGTCACCTCTCTGACGACGTTGAAGGATTACAACGACAGATATCAGAGGAGTAAAGAGATGTATCCTCGAACCGGGTGTAAATTGATTGGAAGAGCAGATGAGCTCAGTTCAATTTAAATTGAGGAATTATGGCCAGGATTGGGCTAAGTCCGGTTAAAAATGTTTAACGTTTTATTTTTGTTCTTCCTGTTAGGCCTTTATTTGGGCTCTGCCCTTTTAATAATGCCATGCATTGGGCTTTGACATTTTTTTGTCTTGAATGCATAGCATTTATCATAACAAAGTATATTCTGACAGCGTGCCACGTGGCGCACTAAGCATTTTGCGCCAGTCAAAGAGCGCGTTGCGCTTCTGTCGGTTAGCGCACACGAGGAGGATACGTGTCGCTTAGCGCTAAGCACTAGTTTGTTAGCGCACTGCGCTTTTAAATTATGAGTGCGCTGCGCTAGTTTATGGGTGCGCCAGTGAGTGACACGTGGCGCGCTTGGCGCTGAGCGCCAACCCAAGAGTGCAGTGCGCTGTTTTCAAGAGCGCAAAGCGCAGATCGTGTTTATGGTTGACACGTGGTATGTTTTGGCGCTAACTGCCGATCCAAGGAGCGCAAGGGCGCAGTTCATGAGTGCAAAACACTGTCTAATAGCGCAAAGCGCATTTTGATCAATTTTAAGATCAAAGAACAAATTTATGTTCTTCAAAGGAGGCCTTGCCTCAAGATCCAAGAACAAAAGTTCTTGTTTTTATAAAAGGCTCTGCCTTTATAGATCAGAAGATCTGTGAAGTAAAAATACTTCTTTTTATCTTTTTATGATTAGATCTTGATCTTTTCCTTTTATTCAAAGACCTTGGTCTTTTTTATAGATCTAAGTTCTTTTTAAAAGATGTTTCTTCTTTTTTACGAGATGGTTTTATCTCTGTTGTTCAAGAATTAATTCTTTACCTTTAAAGATGAAGAAATGATCTTCTTTTTTCTAAAGGCTTGCCTTTCTTTTTCATTGAGTTTTTCTCAAAATTTGCAGAGGGTTTTCTCTATATCAGACTTGAAGTCTTGGGGCCTTTATATAGGGCCAATTGATTTGTTAAATCTGTTTAAGAGATCTTTCTCTGATTGATTTGGGAATATTTCCCACCGTTGGATCTTTGATCCTAAGGCTTCTGATTTACAGAAGATAATCTTATTGTTTTAACAAGATTAAGAAATCTTTCCTTCTTTACAGAATTTGTTCTGTATTTTAGTGATTTTTAATCACCATTGGATCATTGATCCAACGGTGTTCCAAATTCGGGGCACAATCTTTTCTGTTTGGAAAGATTCAATAGAATTTTATTCTTGTTAACTGATGATTTAATCATATCCGTTGGATATTTGATCCAACGATGAGGAACATTTAGTTCCAGCGCTAGCGCTTATGCGCTCTGCCCATGGTGAGCTTTGCCCATGGTGCGCTAATTGGAGCACAGCGCTCTTAGTTCTAGCACACACGTGCTTTGCACGTGGTGCGCTACTTGGAGCGCAGCGCACTTAGAGCTAGCGCCTATGTGCTTTGCACGGAGTGAGCTAGTTGTGGCGAAGCACTTTTATAAAAGCGTAGCTTTAATTCAAATTTTGGATTCTGAGCAGAGCTTTGCTCTGATTGGGGAAACAGCGCCTTAGCCACAATTAGGCCGCGGATCCGCGACTAAATGACTTATTTGGCCACGGATTAGCAATCTAATTAAGAGCTCATGTACTCAAATTTTTTTCTTGGTACTAGAAAAGCCTGCACATAATTTTAAGGTCACTGAAAATATTTTTTGAACAACTTTAAAAATCAAACAGCAAGCTAGTATTGGAGATTCAATTTGGATAATTTCTATCGATCGAAGTTCTAAATACATGCTAACTAGCTAGTTAAGGTTTATTGACCGGCTCTGATACCATGTAAGTTGATGTCACACACACCCACAAGGTTTGTGGAGAGGCGGAATTTACAAAAAATAATTTTAATATAAGTAACATCAACTAAACTTCTAATATCATTCATAAACCTTAACTAACTAAACTTAAAGAGGTTCTCAACTACTATGATAGTGGTTTATACTTTTAAGATACAAGTCCTCGGGTCTTCTTCTCCTCTTTCTTAGCTCCTAGATGGTACGGAGCACTCTTGATTGTGATGGATGCAGACTCTATTTATATAGTCATCTTCATTTATCATCCTAACCCCATGATGTACTTATTTCTCTATTTTATAAGAAAGTTTCAACTTCTTAACCAGCATATCGAGTCGAAAAAAGATTGTCCCTTTCATTTCAAATCATGTTGTCGCCTCTGAGATGGTTAAAACTGCACCTTTACCATTCGATCCACTCACAAAACACATTAATTTCCAAGTTTGGACCATCATCAATGAGCAAGATAGTAAATGAAGATTTAGTTTGTTGGGGTAATAAATGAAAGTGGAATAAATGAGAGAAGATAATGGATAATGGAGCGAATGAATAGGATAATAGGTTTTTTAGGAGTAAAAGTGGTAAATATGAAGGGAAAATGGCTATGTTAGAGCACTTAATGCTCAGTCCTTTACGGAAAATCAACAAAACACAATTAGGCATAGAAGTTACAGGCAACTACTTATAACTTACAGGCAACTCAACTGCATATTTTTTCCAAATAAATTGGCAGTTGTCTCTTGTACTTGCACATTTGGGTCATAACGAGCAGTTTTGGAATATACCAAAATATACAAAGCTTAGAGTATTTCAGGGAAAAATTGATGGGCCTATGGGATTTTCTACAGATTCAAAAAGCCCAGAGAGTTTCTCACAAGTTTATAAAGGGTCGATGGTTTTCCAACAATTTACGCTTTTAGATATTGCAGGTAACTAGTATAAAAGGTATTGGGCCCAGGGTTTTTTAACAAGAGCAAAAGGTCCAGGGATTTTTACACCAGTTTAAAAGGGTTCGTAGGCTTTTTGACAATTTACCCTAGAAATTATACATGGAACAGGTTTTGTCAAACTCCAATCAATAAAATCATCAAAATAAAAAGGATAATGCAAAGCACATAATCAAGAGATCTGAGGTACAAACCTGGTTTTCATTAGGTCACCACATGTTATTAAAAAAAATTAATGAGAAATACATGCACCTTATAACCTGAGAAATTATTCGGAATGCCGTGTAATACATTCGGACGGGATGAGATAAGGAGGAGTTTCGGACAGTCTTAGACAGCGTGTTGGGCCCACACTTCTATTTCTTTTATCTTATCCGGATGTATACGGCCGCCACATAGAATAATTTTTCCTTACAACCTTATCCTCAAATAATTTCAGCATGTGATCTTTCCTGAACCGTATATCAATATCTTTGAAAATGAATGGAATTTTGGATTTCATCATACAATTCAGTTAACAAAAGAATTCATCCCAGTCGCTATCTGAGCCTGATGGAGGGTGGAATCTCCTATCAGATGTTGCTTCCCGTTGATATGCGGATGGCTAGCGATGTGTGGCTGAGATTGGATCTGGAGGCTGTCGCTCCTAAAGCGTGTGGATCTCAATGGGTTGAGGTTGTGGATGCCGAGTTACCTGCAAGGAAGTCCCGGGGTGGTTGTACCACTGAGCACCCTCCGACGATCAAGTTAGTCTAGAGATCCGAGCAGAGTAACGGCTTAGTGGAGTTGAATTGGGTTACCTTGACCGTCTGGAAGAGGGGTTTAAGTAGTGGTGGTAGCAAGTGCAACAGGCGCGAGAATCACGCCGGCCGTTATGCTCCCGACGTCACGCCCGCGTGATGAGCGGGACCTCCTATTAATGGCGAGACAGGCTCGTTAATAGGAGATCGTGGTGACGTGGAACATAGGATGTGGCCAGCGGAGATCTCGCGCATGGCGAGATTCGCGGGATGGCGGTTATGCCTGCAAGCGGTGTTGTTGGTCGGTCAATGAGACCGAGGAAGATGACCTCGGCGGGAGAGCTCACGGACGAGCGGGAGAGTCGAGGTATCCAGTTTCTGCGGTAGCTAGGGAACGAGCTGTGAGGCTGAGGAGGCCAACTGTGCTGGGGCTCAGAGGCGAGCCAGCATCTGCTCGGTAGGACGAGCATAGGGGTGGTTTGGTCGGCTGCTGTATGCCCTTTCTTGCATGCTCTGGGACACGTCATCTGCCACGTGTCATGATCTGGAAGATCGCCGATATCGATCATCATCATTATCCCCCCACTCTTATCCTGACCAGCTGATGGATCGGGTCAAAAGTGGCCTGCTTGGTCACCCGAGGTGAGCTCTCTTCCAAAGATATCGTCGGGCGTGTCCCTGGGCAATCCGTTGTCTTTTTCTGGATGACGCAGGTGAATCAGGGCGAGACCTTCTACATTAAAGAGGGTGAGCCGGTTTGTGCACTCCGTCACTGAAGCGACGGTCCATGTGTCGAGCGTCGGTTGGACGACGCGACGTGTTGCAGACCTGCGGCGTCTGATGGGATGATATCCAATGCGCGCGCGCCAGGTGGAGCGATCTGGGTCGTCGTATATGAGGGGTTGTTTTTGGCGGGAGTCGGTGGTCGCCGTTGGATGAGGGCGCCGGAGGCTATAGGTAGAGGTGGGGCCCGCTTCAGAGCCCATCTCTTTTCATATTTCCCTCATCTTTCATCTCGTAAGCTCGGCGCTCTTATCTTAGGTCGGATCATCTGCTTTCCCGAGGGCTTCTCAATCAGGTTAGATGTCTTCTTCTGGGGAGTCTGTATATGTCACAAGGGTAGATTCTAGGGATTCTTCTGCCGAGTCGAAGTCTTTCCGGGGAGATGGGGTCAGATCCTCTCCCCGTGGTCGTGTGTCAGGAGGGGATCCCCGAGTGGAGGAGGTGGAAGCCCCCGGTGTGCCTTCTTTGGTGAGGTACGAGGGAGATCTTGCCACCGCTCGGGCCCGCTTCTATATCCCTTCTGGCTATACTTTGAGCTTGGTCGAGGAAGGGGAGAGGGCAGATCAGGTGCAGGGTAAAGAGATTGCCCTGTACCTGGAATCCTTTTGGGCCGGAATGCGCTTGCCCTTCTCTCCTGAGGTCGCTGCAGCGCTGTCTTACTTCGGGTTAGCCTCGGGCCAGTTAGTGCTGAACTCCTGGAGGATTCTCCTTGGGTTTCTGGCCTGCTTGAAATTGCAGATGGTCCCCTTCGGTCTGTCCATCCTTGCCTCCTCTCTCATCTATAAAAGTCACCCCGGCTTTCAAGCTGGCGACCCGAGATGGGTCTATCTCTCCTTTAGGAAACGTCGGGGAAGTGTGCCCGGGTCGGGAGTCGTCATCCTGCCTTCTTCTATCCACGACTGGAAGAAGAAGTTTTTCTTCGTCAGGCCGCCAGAAGGTGAGGACTGGCACGTACCCGTCCAGTGGTCTAGGGATAAGTGCTGGCAAGGAAACCCATCCAATGACCCCGACACGGTGAGAGTGGCGGCATGGGAGCCCATTCCTTGGGTCGATGTGTTGCTTTCTGAGCGGGCCCTTAGTTGGGCCGGGCTCAGCCCTGCACAGTTCGTCGGTAAGTTAGGCCTATATTTATTCTGATTTTTTCTTGATTGGCTGACCTAATTTATCTCGTCTTGTGCAGAACTCATGGATCTGAGCTTCCTTCGAGCAGCTATGCACAAGCCGAAGAAGGGGTCGAGGGCTGGAGGGGCCAGCTCTTCCCGTCAGGCGCCGACCCCGGCTCCTCCGGCAGCCGTCCAACACCAGCGCTCGAGCACGGATCGGGCCCCGGATTCCAGTAGGGCGCCGACCCGAAATAGGGCTAGAGGGAAGGAAGCCTCGGCCTCTGAGGCGGAGACCAGTCCGCCGCCGCCGGCTCTCAAGAGGCACCCCTGTGCACCCCCGCAGGACCCGGCCTCCACGATCTTGGTGGACAATGGGGAGCTCCGCTTTGAAGTGCCCTCGGGGCTCTCTGTCGCCGACACCCATCTGCATGACATGGAGAGGTCGGCTGGGGGCAGGGTCCCCGGAGGAAGTCTGAAGGGGCAACCGGCGTCCATCGCCCAAGAGGCCATGCAGGTTAGTGCTCGTACTTTGCTCATTTCATCTTTCATGAGACTTGGTGATCCTTCTTCTTTCTGACCCTTTTCTTGTTTCCCCAGGTCCTCCATCACGTCGCTCTTGCCATCTGGATGGAGGAGGATGAGATAGGCCCGGCGATCCGAGCCTCGGGCGAGTCCTCCTCGCTGCAGGAGAGCTCGAGGAGGGCGCTGGAAGCGGCGAAGGCGGGGGTCTCCGCTCTCGAGGCCGAGGTGGTGGCCGAGAAGCAGGAGCTAGCGTCCGCAAAGCAGGAGGCGGCTGCTGTGAAGAAGGAAGTGGTGGCGGCGAAGCAAGAGGCTGCCAGGCTCCGCGAAGCCACCGAGGCCAAGCTTCAGGACTCTATGGCACTCGTCGGCACCATGAGGAAGTCGGTGAGCACCCTCCGGAAGGAGCTGGGGGCGACAGTAGAGGCGGCGAAATGAGCCGACCTCTTGGCGGCGAAGGCGGTGGAGAACTTCCAGAAATCGGAAGAATTTTATACCGTCCTAGCCTCGGCCACTGCCGCCATTTGGCATGAGGCCCTTGATGCCGTCAATGCTCGGATGCCGGGGTTTGCTGACCAGTAACTCTGAGCCAAATATCCTTGCGGGGACGAGGAGCATGGGGAGGACCTCGGGGGCGAGGCTGAGGAGGAGATGCCCGGTGAGGGCAATGAGGAGGCCCCTGCGACGGGCACTGGGCTTCCCGATGATGCGCCCGGCCCTGAGGCCTGAGACCCGCCATCTTTTGCCTTTCTTTTTTTCTTTTCATTTGTTTCCTTAGGAGTTTGGTAGGCATCCAGGTTTTTTGTAAGGCTGGGGATTCCACAATACCTTGTAGAAGCTTTAACTTTTTGAATAAAACCTTTTTGTTTTTGCAGTAGTGTTTGTGCTCGCGTTTCCTTTTGTTGGTGGACACTTGTGTCTGCACAGTACTGCTTTATGGTCGGCATGTTCCTCGTCTAGCGATTACTCGTCGACTTGATTATGATCATTTGCCGAGTGTGCGAGGACCGGCGGGAAGACGGTGTCTCCATGGCCCCAAAGTCGAAGTGTAGATCGCTAAGACGTTGATAGATTGGATGCCACTTGTTGAGTCACGTTCCTCAGTTGTTGGAGGGGCCGTAATTGGCCACCTAAGGATATTGCCGAGCAGGGTAGCTGCTCGGTGCCTCTTGGCGAGGGCTTTGATCCTTAGCGCTAGAGGGGCCGTGAGAGGCCTGCGAAGGATGGCCGAGCAGGGTAGCTACTTAGTGCCTCTTGGCGAAGGCTTTGATCCTCAGCGTGAGAGGGGCCGTGAGAGGCCTGCTGAGGATGGCCAGGAAGGGTAGCTGCTCGGTGCCTCATGGCGAGGGCTTTGATCCTCAGCGTGAGAGGGGCCGTGAGAGGCCTGCTGAGGATGGCCGAGCAGGGTAGCTGCTCGGTGCCTCTTGGCGAGGGCTTTGATCCTTGACGTTGGAGAGGCCGTGAGAGGCCTGCTGAGGAAGATTTCCATGCAGGGTAGCTGCTCGGTGCCTCTTGGCGAGGGCTTTGATCCTCAGCGTGAGAGGGGCCGTGAGAGGCCTGCTGAGGATGGCCGAGCAGGGTTGCTGCTCGGTACCTCTTGGCGAGGGCTTTGATCCTTAAGGATGCCCGAGCGGGGTTGCTGCCTGGTGCCTCTTGGCGAGGGCTTTGATCCCTAGTTTTGCCAGGAATAACCGAGCACAGATCGTGCTAAGCGGTTGCCTCTTTCAAGAGCTTTTCATCCTTAGCGCGGAAGGGGCGTGGGAGGCCTACTAAGGATGTCCGAGCGGGGTTGCCGCCCGGTGCCTCATGGCGAGGTCTTTGATCCCTGGTGGTGTGCTAGGGATAACCGAGCATGGTTGTGCTAAGCGGTTGCCTCTTTCGAGGGATTTTGGGTCCTTAAGAATGGCACTATAGAGTTGCTACCCGACCGCCTCTTGTCGAGGGCTTGGATCCCTGGCGTTGTGGGGTAGGGAAGCTACCAGCCAGGGATAACCGAGCAGGGTAGCCGCTCGGCTGCCTCCTTATGAGGGCTTTGATCCATGGCGTCGTGGGTAGGGAAGCTACCAGCCGGGGAAAGCCAAGCAGGGTAGCCACTCGGCTGCCTCCTTTTGAGGGCTTTTGATCCTTGGCGTCGTGGGTAGGGAAGCTACCGGCCAGGGATAGTCGAGCAGGGTAGCCACTCGGCTGCCTCCTTATAAGGGCTTTGATCCCTGGCGTCGTGGTAGGGAAGCTACCGGCCGGGGATAGCTGAGCAGGGTAGCCGCTCGGCTGCCTCATTGTGAGGGCTTTGATCCATGCAGTCGTGGGTAGGGAAGCTACCTGCCAGGGATAGCCGAGCAGGGTAGCCGCTTGGCTGCCTCCTTGTGAGGGCTTTGATCCCTGGCGTCGTGGGTAGGGAAGCTACCAGCTGGGGATAGCCGAGCAGGGTTGCTGCCCGGTGCCTCTTGGCGAGGGCTTTGATCCCTGGCGCCGTGGGGTAGGGAAGCTACCGGTCAGAGATAGCCGAGCAGGGTAGCTGCAGGGCTGCTTCTTGTTGAGGGCTTTGATCTCTGGCATTGTAGG
Source organism: Agapanthus africanus (assembly GCA_030015575.1). NCBI lineage: Eukaryota > Viridiplantae > Streptophyta > Magnoliopsida > Asparagales > Amaryllidaceae > Agapanthus > Agapanthus africanus. The sequence continues at coordinate 66,082,299 of CM057349.1, forward strand.
GTAGGGAAGCTACCAGCCAGGGATAGTCGAGCAGGGTTGCTGCCCAGTACCTCTTGGCTAGGGCTTTGATCGCTGGCGCCGTGGGGTAGGGAAGCTACTGGCCAGGGATAGACGAGCAGGGTAGCTGAAGGGATGCCTCTTGTTGAGGGCTTTGATCCATGGCGTTGTGGGGTAAAGAAGCTACCAGCCAGGGATGGCCGAGCAGGGCAGCTGCAGGGCTGCCTCTTTGCGAGGGCTTTGCTCCATGAAGAAGGACCGAGCAGTGAAGCTACTCGGTTGCCTCTTGGCGAGGCTCTGTCTGACCTTCCCATGTGAGCACCGTGGAGTGGGATGGCATCGAAGACACGTGTCGTAAGGGCGCTGTGAAGGAGAAGCGCCGGTTTCTCATCGTTTCAGTTTCACACAGGGAGGCGGGACGCTTGCCGCGTGGCGCCAGCGTTGCATGTGAAACGGGCGACTGTTGGATTCCCAGGCGTCATTGGCTATAAGATGGAACCGTTTGGGATTGTTGATTACTCTTTTCCTTGCAACCGAAACGCAAAAATGCAGGACTTCCCCTTCACCATCGAAGACATCGTACGCTTCGAGGATGTCTACCTCTATGAACCGTACTGCACCGAGGACACGATGCAGTTGGTAATAGGCAGGATCGAGGACCACTTCGGCCGATTGCTTCCCCGGCGGTTCTCCCTCCTTCAGCTGCTGATGTATTCCATCTGGAGGGCATCGCCGGGGCTTTACAACCCCTTATCCTAAATGATGTTCGATGAGGCCATAGGCAAGTTAAGGTCTCTGAGGCGCTTCAGCCTGATCTCCGCGAGCTGGCTAAACCGCTCGAAAGCGCTCGTCCGTGAGTGCTACCAGTTGAGGCTCGACACCGAAGCTCGCTGGGGGGATCGGAGGCAGAGGTTAGATGTTGCGAGGGCTCGGCTGGAGGAGATATGCTCAGAGTACCACGAGCAGTGCTCTCTGCACCCCATTCCCCTGCTGTTGTAATAATAAATTTTTTTCTTTTTGTGTACGGCTGAGGAGCCAATAGTACCTTTTGAATGAATAAGATTCCTTTTTCTTTTCTGCAATGCTCTATGGATCCTTTTATTGTATAAACAAAAGATCTTAGGAAGATGGTACATTGCTTTGAAGAGAAAATACATGCTAGTAGATGCTTTTATTCATGCAGCTTGAGCCCCCTATACGTCCGCTGGTACCTGTGCCCAGCATGGGGTACCGCGCTTCGGGGGTACCAGTCGCATGCTCTGCTGACACTGCCATGATCTGGCCAATGGTCTGCTCGGCTGGAGGGGGACACTGCTCCTGCTCACAGTCAGCTTGCCGCTTGTCCCTTAGGTACGCCGCGAGGTTCCCTGAACGGATCATCTCCTCGATGTAATCTCGGAGTTGTTTGCAGCTCTCCGTTGAGTGGCCCAGCGACCTATGAAAGCCGCAGTAGAGGACTCGGGTTCGCTTTGAAGCCCAGCGTGGGATCGGGGGGGACTTGAAGAACCCCTCGCCTTTGGCCTCCTCAAGTAGCACTGTTTGGGAGACATGAAGCGGCGTGTACTCCTGGAACTTTGGGGGATGGGGCTTTTGCCATTCCGGTCCTCTTCTCTCGTCCCTGGCCCTCTTTTTCTGGTCGGCTTGATCTGCTCGGGGAAGGCATGCGTTCACCTCAGACTCGAGATGGACCTCGCGCTCGGTCTAGGTCTTTACCTCGGCCATGGTTTTAGGTTGCGCCAGTGCAAAAGAGCGTAGCCACTACTTGTGCCTAAGACCAGACCTTAGAGCTGTGATGATCGTTTTGTCCCAGTGCTCTGGGACCTCGAGAAGGGCGTTGTAGAAATGGGTGATGTAGGCCTTGAACGTCTCCCTGTCCCCTCTCTTGATCGTGAAGAGGCGGTCGACTGTGCGCTTCTGTCGTCTGTTCCCGATGAAGTGGCCAAGGAATTGTGTGGCCAGCTCGTCAAAGGTTGAGATCGAGCGCGGCTCGAGTCCTCAGAACCATTCTCACCCGGAACGGATAAGAGTGGCCGGGAAAGCTCGGCACTGGGCGGCATCGGAGTGGTCTTGGAAGCTCATTCCCGTGGTGAACGCATCCAAGTGGTCTTTCGGGTCAGAATTGCCGTCGAAGAGGGAGAACTTTGGGGGCTTGTTGCGGGAGGTGACATGGACGGCGAGCAGCTCCTCGGTGAACGGTTTTGTGAGCGAGTCGGCGGCATACTTGGCCCCGTCGCTCGAACGGTGACCATCCCGACACAGACTCTTGATCTTCTTCTCGAGGGCGTCGAGTCGGCCATGGTACCCCGACGACTTGGCGCATTCTGATCCCAGGCCCCTGCTGTGGGCGGCCTGCATCTGGCCTCGGCCGCGGTTTCTCTCAATGAGGTTCCTAAAATCCCCGGGTGAGGTGGCCCTTGAGCTGCCTTGACGAGCCCCGTCTGCGCGGCCCCATCGGGGGAGGGTGTGTCGGTCGTGCCAGTGATAGACGAGCTGACTGACATTTCCTCAGGAGAGACAAGCGCGCGAAATATCTCGGGGAGGGGCGCTCTAGCGACGGACCTCGGTGTCAAGCTGTTGGGCGCCCAGCGGGTCGTAGAATGTACTGTCCCGGGGGATCAGTAAATCCCGAGTTCAGTTATACCATTTTCTGTTTCCGTATTCATTTATCTGTGGTATTTTATTTATTTATCGTGTATGGGTGCGAATAGTAATTTTTACATTTTTCTTTGCTTTTGACCCGACCCGCTTGCTTGAACTTGTTGATTCATATTTATAGATTACCCTAGCTTGTTACATAGACACGTGCATCTAGTGTAATTGCATATTGACATTTCATCTAGCATCGCATATCTTATATATAACATTTTTAGGTCATGTATAATAAATTAAAATTGCATTTCATAGCCTGCATGATACCCTTAACCCCGTGGTAGCGTCCGCGCATCTTGTTCTCGTCCCGTTCAGTGAAACATACGTGTTTGGATAGCTACCCGCACGTACGTGCATTCGTTCTTGGGGGTATGCATTTTCGTTACCTAATCATTCATTTTAGAATTTGGAAGTTGCATATAATTTTCGTATTTTAAATCTAAATTTTTAGACCCGACCCGGGCGCATTTTGAAATATTTTATATCCCGCTAAAAATTCAATTATTTAATTTTTAAATTTTATTCTGATATTTTTTAACAACTCAGAAGATTTCCAAAACCAATATAAATCTTTTTAAATTTTTAATATAATCTAAATCTTATTAAACTCCTAATCAACCCAGCTCTCTCCTTCTCTTTCCCTGGCCCACACGTCTCTCTCTCTCTCTCTCTCTTTCCCTTTCTTTTTCCTTCTCTCTCTTTCCTTACCCCTCTCTCTCCTCCCCTCTTCCTTTCTCTCTCCCCCAAATAAGAACAAATTTCTCTCTCTTTCCTATTCACGTAACCCTCTCTCTCACCTCTCAATCTCTCTCCACTCTCTCTCTCTCAGAATCTCTCTCTCTCTCTCTCCTCTCGTATATTTCTTTCTCTCTCCCTCTCTATATGTTATTTCTTCTCCTTCTCCTTTTATAAAACCCATGACCACAAAACCCTAGCCGCCTTCCTCCACCTCGCCGTCGCCCAAAGCCCGACGCCGCCTTCCCAATCTCGCCGCCTCCTCACCCTCTTCAACACCTTCACCTTCTCCCTCCAAACCGTGACCTGCACACGCACACGAGAACAAGCTGAGCAACCCTGCACGCCTTGCATCGCCGGAGTTGATCGTCGCCGGTGGTCTTGTCCTCGTTCCCGACTCCGGTGCACCCCTGTAAGCCCGTACACTCCTTCTTCTACCCCCTTCTTTCCTTTCTTCCTTTTTTCTTCTTTGTTTCCTTCAGTATAGTCTTCTTGAAAGCCTCTGTCCTCTGCAGGTCACATAGCCGGAGCTCCGTCGACGCCGTCGACACCTCATGACTCCTCTCTGAATCACAGTGAGCTTACCTTCTGCTCAACCCCTTCTTCCCTTCCCTTTCTTCATTCTTTCTTTTCTTTCTTTTCTTTCTTTCTATCAATATTCACTGCCTTTTAGATCGCCGGAACCCGGTCGTGCCATCGACGATCTCGACGACCCAGTGAGCGTACCTGACCCGTGTGATCACCTTGTGCGTTGTTTGGATCCGTTCCGTGTACCGTGCGCGCGTCGCGACTTTTTTCGCCGACGTGAGACGTTCCGTACACCCGTTTCTTGATCCGTCGAGGCAAGTAAGACTTGCTACATGCTATTTAATTTATTTATACTTATTTAATTGCATATTAAACCTGTAGTTTAAATCTAATACCACATGTTCCATTTTAACATTTCGATGCTCCATTATATCATTTTAAATCTAGAACTTGAAAACATATCATGTTGCATATTAGATTAAAATACATTGTACCCACGTCCATATTTATATCACATAGTGTTTGGTTACATAGCCCATAGTCCCCTTTTTAGTAGCTTATAACCTTTCGGACATCTGTTTGCATCCATCTAGCTTAATATATATACAATTGCATCCCTAGATTATTTAATACATAATAATGTGATTTTTTAACATTCCATATTGGATAAAGTGTATTTAATCAGTGTTGGAACCATAACCCTAACTCAAAGAGATAACCGTGCATCCATATGTTAATTTATACCTATTTGCAAACCACATCACAATGTTCCATTTTTATTGTTCTATTAGTACCCCATACTTGTTTTGTATACCCATGCTTATTTTAGTTTGATTATGAGCACCCACGTGACATTTTGTGCACCCCTGATATGGCTTGATACACCTACTACTTGACACGACATGGTACCGTGCACTTCTTAACATGACATGATACCTATTTACTACCTGACTTGACCTGATGTACCATGGCTTTACCCGTTACCTGATCTTGTTACTAATGCCAACAAACTTGACCTGTTGTCCCTACGGACATTTCCTGTTGTCTGTCCAGACAAACCTATATCTGCTTGATCTGCGTTGGCATTAGCTCCAGATTTATTAATACCTGACTTGAACATATATAACTTGGGGGTATGGGGAAATCAATGATGAAACCTGACTTGTAACTCGACAGTTCGATACCTTTACTGATCAGTCGTACGGGCTAGGCCAGCCCCGGGGTGATGCTGCTGACATCACTCGTCATTACCTACTACCCTTTACTGCCTTGCGGCACGTCTCAGATTCAGCCCGAGAGTCATAGACCGTGATCCCAAGCACGCACGGGATACTATTGAGTTACATCGATGATTCATTAAATTGATTTCAAAGACTTGAGAGTAGTTAACACAATAGACCAGTTTAGATTACTCACTGCACACTACCCGTCATTGTCCTTATTTATATTGTTGTTTTACCTGTTTTACTGTTCATGATCATACCTACATATCTTGCTACCCCTGTTTATATTATTGCTTGATATTATGACGCACTGACGTCTGGATTTTTCATGGCCCAGATTCTTTACCTTTGCTGCAGGCCGACCAGGAGTATTTCATTCAGCAGGCTGAGCAGTGAGGACTTGTTAGTAGTTAGTTCATTTTACTTTCGGTATTTTTCATTCCTGATGTGAGCCCGTATTATGGGACGTACATTCCAGTTTATTCTTGTATTGGATCTTTTGCTTCCGCATTATTTTATTCTTGACTCGTTTTATTCTGGCTTATGAACATGTATTAGATAGTTTATTATTATTCTTGATATCTCTACAGCCGTAATGTGACTGTGGAAGGATATTTCCTATCCACAGGTAGCATGGTTGGCTATGTCACATGCCTATCTTAGCGTACTTTGGGAAGCGGGGCGTGACATGGTTTCTTTGGTATCAAAGCTATAGGATATAGGTTAATCGGGTTTGATTCTGTTGTAGTTGGATATTGGACCCAATACACGAATCAGAATACTCGTGATTAGGAAACATGTCCTGCCACCTTACCGTCTTACCATTTTTGAATCTTAACCTCGTCCTGTTTCTACTTTTACGATATGCAAACCTCCTTTGCATATCGACTCGAAACCTGGTTTCCTTTTGTTTATCTCTAGAACTTAGGCGACTTGGGGGTGGAGTTATGTAATTGTAGCTATGATACCGCGGCATGGTTACAATGCGGTACTCTATTTAAGTAACTTGGAGTTCTAGCCTTGATTCATATCGTTGATCTATATTTTGAATCTGTTATCATGCTAATCCTTTTGGTGATTTGATTTCAGGAACATGGCAGACAAGAATCTGAAAACGTACCAAAGGCGTGTTGACGAAGCCGCTATGCTTGGAGTAATCCGTGGGAAGTTGGAGAACCAAAAGCGACAGACTGAGCTGAACCAGCAGCAAGCTGAAGCTTTTCAGGATGGTTTGCGGACCGTTCAGCAGTCCGTGAACAATGTTGTGGCCAGACCAGTTGAACGTGTGGGTACCGTGGCGGATTTCAGGAGACTGGGTTCGTCTGTCTTTACTGGCCTGGAGGAGCTGTTGCCAGCGGAGCAGTGGCTGATTGATACGGAGAATTTACTCGTTGCGGCACAGATCCCAGAAGATAAGAGAGTGGATGTGGTACGCATCCAGTTGGTGGACTACGCCCGTGAATGGTGGTTTGTGGAAGAGACCCGCTTGTCCAAGCCGATCAGTTGGGCGGTTTTTTCGAAGAGTTTCTTGGAGAAGTTCTTCCCGCGGACTGCACGGGAGGAAATGGAAGAAAAGTTCATCAGTTTGAAGCAGAACGGCTCACATGTGGATGTACATGCAACTGAGTGGACGCGGCTCAATAGATTCGCTGGACCTTTGGTTGCCAACGATGCTGATAGGGTAAGGAGGTTCATGCGCAGTTTGGATGTGGACATCCAGAGGCAGATTGTCTTCCTGGGTTTGACCACTTTCTCACAAGTACTTACAGCGGCCCGAGGGCAGTAGAGCCTTTCTATGAAGACTGGGAGTACACAGCAGCCAGCAGTTACAGTGCGAAAGCCGGCATTTGCACCGAACTGAGCGCATGGACGCAGAGGTATTCCAGTAAACCGTCGTGGCATAACATCGATGAAGAAGCCTGTTGTTGATCGGAGGAGGACCATGATTTGTGACTACTGCCATTTACCTGGGCACATGCAAAGGGAATGTTGAAGGATGCAGGGATTCTGTTTGGTTTGTGGATCGGCGGATCATACTATCAACGCTTGTCCGTCGAAGCTTCGCACGAAGGATGATGTTCATAAGCCACCACAGAAACCGTTTCAAGGACAGAAGCAGTTGACTCAGGGACCCAATCAAGCTCGAGCTTTTACTCTGACGGCTGAGGAAGCTAAAGCTTCGGGAGAAGTTGTTTCAGGTATTCTACTTGTTCATGGTTTTCCCACATTAGCGTTATTCGATTCTGGTGCATCCCATTGTTTTATGTCGTCCAAGTTTATTGCTACACACTCGATTGCTTGCACAACCCTGTCTAATTTCTGGGACATACACACTAGGAATGGGAAGATCATATCTAGTAGAGAATGTAAGGATTGTGCAGTTGTTGTTTGCGGACGGGAGCTGTTTGCAGATTTCTTGGTGATTGATACAGGCAGCTATGAAGTCGTCTTGGGAATGGATTTTCTCGGCACTTTCCACGCTCACATCGATTGTAGGTCGAAGGAAGTAATTTTCCAGATTCCCGGACATCCAAAGTTTATCTTCACTGGAGGAAGCAGTTCTGTCGGACCAGTCGAGTTTAAGGCTAGGCCGACAACTAATGTTCTTTCGTCGATGGAGGTTGATAAAGATGAAGCGCCAGCTATTGTTCGAGATTTCATGGACGTGTTCGAGGACATATCAGGTTTACCGCCGAAACGAGATGTGGAGTTTGCGATTGATTTTATTCCTGGTGCAGCGCCAGTCTCTAAAGCATACTATCCAATGGCACCAGTGGAGTTGGAAGAAGTTAAGAAGCAGTTTACTGAATTACTTGAGAAGGGTTGGATTCGCAGCAGTAACTCGCCTTGGGGAGCTCCAGTTCTTCTAGTTAAGAAGAAAGATGGCACAAGGAGGATGTGCATCGATTATCGAGAATTAAACCGGGTGACTATTAAGAACAAGTACCTGATCCCTCGCATTAGCGAATTATTTGAGCAGCTCAGTGGCGCGAGGGTATTCTCGAAACTGGATTTGCGATCCGGATATCATCATGTTCGAGTTAAAACAGAAGATATTTGCAAGACGGCGTTCCGAACTCGGTATGGACATTACGAGTATTTAGTGATGCCCTTCGGAGTAACGAATGCACCGGCTATATTTATGGACTTGATGAACCGAATCATTTCACCATTCTTAGACCAGTTTATAGTGGTGTTTATTGATGATATTCTGGTCTACTCCAAGAGTATTGAAGAGCATGCAGAACACTTGAAGATCGCACTACAGACATTGAGGCAAGAAAAATTGTATGCAAAGATGAGCATGTGCGAGTTTTGGCTTGAAGAAGTGAAGTTTTTGGGACATGTCGTGTCTGGAGATGGAATCGCCGTTGATCCCGAAAAGATTGCAGCAGTTCGAGATTGGCCGATTCCGAAGAACGTTGCAGAAATCAGAAGCTTCCTTGGACTTACCGGGTATTACAGAAGGTTCGTGGAAAACTTTGCTCGTCTGGCTGAGCCTTTAACCAAGCTTACGCGCAAGGAGGTAGCATTTGTGTGGACGGATAAGTGTGCGTCAGCTTTTGAGGCGTTGAAGCAGAGATTGATAACCGCTCCTATTCTGACCGTGCCAGACAGTTCCGGAGGATTGGCGATTCACAGCGACGCATCTGGAAAAGGATTGGGATGTGTTTTGATGCAGCATGGGAAGGTTATAGCGTACACATCGAGACAGTTGAAGACCCGTGAGAAGAATTACCCAACTCATGACTTGGAGTTAGCAGCTGTGATTTTCGCTTTGAAGATTTGGAGACACTATTTATTGGGCGAAAGGGTCGAAGTATTCACTGATCATAAAAGCTTGAAGTATGTGTTCACGTAGAAGGAGCTTAATATGAGGTAGCGTAGATGGTTGGAGCTGATGGCCGACTACGATCTTGATCTTAAATACCATCCGGGAAAGTTAATGTTGTACCGGATGTGCTTAATCGGTTGCCAGCAATTTACATGTTGACTGCACAGAAGAAGCTTATTGAAGACTTTCAAAGATTTGATTTGGAGGTTGTGATACCGCATTCTTCGGGACAGTTGATGCAGCTGCAAGTACAATCGTTGTTGATCGAGAATATTAAAGCAGCGCAATTGCAGGACCCAAGATTGCAGAAGTTTCGAGAACAGGTTGAAGCCGGACTTCGAACAGACTTACTGATCCATGAAGATGGTTCGTTGCGATATGGTAGCCGTTTGTGCGTGCCAAAGGGAGATATTCTTGAAGAACTTATGAAGGAGGCGCACAGTTCAGCTTCTTCCGTACTCCAGGAGGCACGAAGATGTACCAAGATATACGACAGCATTTCTGGTGGGAAGGCATGAAACGGGAGATTGCCCGCTTTGTAGCAAAGTGTTTGGTGTGTCAGCAGGTTAAGGCTGAACATCAAAGGGTTGTCGGTTTATTGCAACCACTTCCGATCCCTCAATGGAAGTGGGAACATATAACCATGGATTTCGTGACGGCTCTACCGTGGAGTCCAAAGGGCAACAATGCAGTTTGGGTGATTGTTGATCGATTGACTAAGGCAGCTCATTTCATCCCATTTTGAGTTGGTCAATCAACGGAAACTTTGGCAAAATGGTACATGCAGGAGATTGTAAGATTGCATGGTGTACCAGTGAGCATTGTGTCCGACCATGACACTCGTTTCTTATCACACTTTTGGAGGAGCTTACAGGGAAGTTTGGGGACTCGATTGAAATTTAGCACAGCTTATCATCCTCAGACAGATGGCCAGTCAGAAAGATCGATCCAAACTCTTGAAGACATGTTGAGAACTTGCATGTTAGACTTCAAGGGTTCATGGGAGGATCATCTACACTTAGTGGAGTTTTCTTACAATAACAGTTTCCAGGCGACTATTCAGATGGCTCCATTCGAAGCTTTATATGGTCGCAAGTGTTGTTCACCTGTTTGTTGGGACGATATTGGTGAATGAAGATTGTTGGGACCGGATTTGATCGTGCAAACAGTTGAGAAGGTTAACACTATCCGGAATCATAAGAAAGCAGTGCAAGACTGACAAAAGATTTGGGCAGATACATTGAGAAGACCTCTAGAGTTCGCCGTTAGTGATTTGGTATTCTTGAAAATATCACCGACTAGAGGGGTGATTCGTTTCGGAAGTCGATGAAAGTTTAGTCCTCGATTCGTTGGACCTTTTGAGATTTTGGATCGCGTTGGAGAAGTGGGGTATCGATTGGCGTTACCGCAATCCTTGGCGAATGTTCATGACGTGTTTCACGTATCTCAACTCCGTAAGTATGTTCGAGATGAAACACATGTGTTGGATCATTCGGAGCTGACTGTACGAGAAGATTTGACTTTTGAGGAGCGACCGATGTCGATTATGGATCGAAGAGAAAAGGTTCTTAAGAACAAAGTTATCCCTCTTGTACTTGTTTCTTGGGGAAATCGCTCGCATGGAGAATCAACTCGGGAACAAGAAGATGAAATCCGGCAGAAGTTTCCACACATTTTCGTGTAGTTTGTTGATTGTTTATCCTTTCTTGTTCTTGGAATTTCGAGGACGAAATTCTTTTGTAGTTGGGTATAATGTAACAACCGAGTTCAGTTATACCAATTTCTGTTTCCATATTCATTTATCTATGGTATTTTATTTATTTATCGTGTTTGGGTGCGAATAGCAATTTTTACATTTTTCTTTGCTTTCGACCCGACCCGCTTGCTTGAACTTGTTGATTCATATTTATAAATTACTCTGGCTTGTTACATAGACGCGTGCATCTAGTGTAATTGCATATTGGCATTTCATCTAGAATCGCATATATTACATATAACATTTTTAGGTCATGTATAATAAATTAAAATTGCATTTCATAGCCTGCATGATACCCCTAACCCCGTGGTAGCATCCGCGCATCTTGTTCTCGTCCCGTTCAGTGAAACAGACATGTTTGGATAGCTACGCGCACGTACGTGCATCCGTTCTTGGGGGTATGCATTTTCGTTACCTAATCATTCATTTTAGAATTTGGAGGTTGCATATAATTTTCGTATTTTAAATCTAAAATTTTAGACCCGACCCAGGCGCATTTTGAAATATTTTATATCCCGCTAAAAATTCAATTATTTAATTTTTAAATTTTATTCTGATATTTTTTAACAACTCAGAAGATTTCCAAAACCAATATAAATCTTTTTAAATTTTTAATATCTCCTTCTCTTTCCCTGGCCCACACGTCTCTCTCTCTCTCTCTCTTTCTCTCTTTCCCTTTCTTTTTCCTTCTCTCTCTTTCCTTACCTCTCTCTCTCCTCCCCTCTTCCTTTCTCTCCCCCCGAATAAAAACAAATTTCTCTCTCCTTCCTATTCACATAACCCTCTCTCACCTCTCGATCTCTCTCCTCTCTCTCTCTCTCTCAGAATCTCTCTCTCTCTCTCCTCTCGTATATTTCTTTCTCTCTCCCTCTCTATATGTTATTTCTTCTCCTTCTCCTTTTATAAAACCCATGACCACGAAACCCTAGCCTCCTACCTCCACCTCGCCGTCGCCCAAAGCCCGACGACGCCTTCCTAATCTCGCCGCCTCCTCACCTTCTTCAACACCTTCACCTCCTCTCTCCAAACCGTGACCTGCACACGCACACGAGAACAAGCCGAGCACCCCTGCACGCCTTGCATCGCCGGAGTTGATCGCCGCCGGTGGTCTCGTCCTCGTTCCCGACTCCGGTGCACCCCTGTAAGCCCGTACACTCCTTCTTCTACCCTCTTCTTCCCTTTCTTCCTTCTTTCTTCTTTATTTCCTTCAGTATAGTCTTCTTGAAAGCCTCTGTCCTCTGTAGGTCACATAGCCGGAGCTCCGTCGACGCCGTCGATACCTCATGACTCCTCTCTGAATCCCAGTGAGCTTACGTTCTGCTCAACCCCTTCTTCCATTCCTTTTCTTCATTCTTTCTTTTCTTTCTTTTCTTTCTTTCTATTAATGTTCACTGCCTTTTAGATCGCCGGAACCCGGTCGTGTTGTCGACGATCCCGACGACCCAGCGAGCGTACCTGACCCGTGTGATCACCTTGTGCGTTGTTTGGATCCGTTCCGTGTACCCTGCGCGCGTCGCGACTTTTTCCGCCGACGTGAGACGTTCCGTACACCCGTTTCTTGATCCGTCGAGGCAAGTAAAACTTGCTACATGCTATTTAATTTATTTATACTTATTTAATTGCATATTAAACCTGTAGTTTAAATCTAATACCACATGTTCCATTTTAACATTTCGATACTCCATTTATATCATTTTAAATCTAGAACTTGAAAACATATCATGTTGCATATTAGATTACAACACATTGTACCCACGTCCATATTTATATCACATAGTACTTGGTTGCATAGCCCATAGTCCCCTTTTTAGTAGCTTATAACCTTTCAGACACCCGTTTGCATCCATCTAGCTTAATATATATACAATTGCATCCCTAGATTATTTAATACATAATAATGTGATTTTTTAACATTCCATATTTGATAAAGTGTATTTAATCAATGTTGGAACCATAACCCTAACTCAAAGAGATAACCGTGCATCCATATGTTTTAATTTATACCTATTTGCATACCACATCTTAATGTTCCATTTTTATTGTTCTATTAGTATCCCATACTTGTTTTGTATACCCATGCTTATTTTAGTTTGATTATGAGCATCCACGTGACATTTTGTGCACCCCTGACATGACTTGATACACCTACTACTTGGCACGACATGGTACCGTGCACTTCTTAACATGACATGATACCTATATACTACCTTAATTGACCTGATGTACCATGGCTTTACCTGTTACCTGATCTTGTTACTAATGCCAACAAACTTGACCTGTTGTCCCTACGGACATTTCCTATTATCTATCCAGACAAACCTATACCTGCTTAATCCTGCGTTGGCATTAGCTCCAGATTTATTAATACCCGAATTGAACATATATAACTTGGGGGTATGGGGAAATCAATGATGAGACCTGACTTGTAACTCGACAGTTCGATACCTTTACTGATCAGTCGTACGGGCTAGGCCAGCCCCGGGGATGCTGCTGACATCACTCGTCATTACCTACTACCCTTTACTGCCTTGCGGCACGTCTCGGATTCAGCCCGAGAGTCATAGACCGTGATCCCACGCACGCACGGGATATTATTGAGTTATATCGATGATTCATCAAATTGATTTCAAAGACTTGAGAGTAGTTAACACAGTAGACCAGTTTAGATTACTCACTGCACACTACCCGTCATTGTCCTTATTTATATTGTTGTTTTACCTGTTTTACTGTTCATGATCATACCTGCATGTCTTGCTAACCCTGTTTATATTATTGCTTGATGTTATGACGCACTGACGTCTGGGTTTTGCATGGCCCAGATTCTTTACCTTTGCTGCAGGCCACGCAGGAGTATTTCAGTCAGCAGGCTGAGCAGTGAGGACTTATTAGTAGTTAGTTCATTTTACTTTCGGTATTTTTCATTCCTAATGTGAGCCCGCATTATGGGACGTACATTCCAGTTTATTCTTGTATTGGATCTTTTGCTTCGCGTTATTTTATTCTTGACTCGTTTTATTCTGGCTTATGGACATGTATTAGATGGTTTATTATTGTTCTTGATATTTCTACAGCCGTAATGTGACTGTGGAAGGATATTTCCTATCCACAGGTAGCATGGTTGGCTATGTCACGTGCCTATCTTAGCGTACTCTGGGAAGCGGGGCGTGACAGGATCCATGGCCGTGGGAGGCATCGAGGCGGCGGTCGGCCGTGCCGATGCGGGCTGAGTCTTCTCTTCCCCTGTAGGTGTCCTGGTCTCGAGGCGGGGGAGCGGCGACCTGGGGATTTTGCCCCACCGTTTGGATGCGGACAAGCGCCTCCACGAAGGATGCGAGTCGGTCTATCCGACCGGCGAGAGCGTTTATGGCGTTCGGCGGAGGAGGCTCATCCGTGCCTCCGTTGAGAGGGAGGCGACGGTTGGTGTTTGGATCTTCTTGATGATCGCACGCCATTAGAGTGAGATCGCGAGGCGAACTTTTGTTTTTGTGGAATTTAGTTTCCCACAGATGGCGCCAGCTGATGGGGAGTGGAATCTCCTATCATATGATGCTTCCCGTTGATCTGCGGATGGCTAGAGATGTGTGGCTGAGATTGGATCTGGAGGCTGTCGCTTCTGAAGCGTGTGGATCTCAATGGGTTGAGGTTGTGGATGACGAGCTACCTGCAAGGAAGTCCCGGGGTGGTTGTACCACCGAGGACCCTCCGACGATCAAGTTAGTCTAGAGATCCGAGCAGAGTAACGGCTTAGCGGAGTAGAATTGGCTTACCTTGACCGTCTGAAAGAGGGGTTTAAGTAGTGGTGGCAGCAGGTGCAGCAGGCGTGAGAATCACGCCGGCCGTTACGCTCCCGACGTCACGCCCTCTTAATGAGCGGGACCTCCTATTAATGGCGAGACAAGCTCGTTAATGGGAGATCGTGGTGGCGTGGAACGTAGGATGTGGCCGGCGGAGATCTCGCACATGGAGAGATTCGCGGGATAGCGGTTACGCCTGCAAGCGGTGCTGTTGGTCGGTCGATGAGACCGAGGAATATGACCTCGGCGGGAGAGCTCGCGGACGAGCGGGAGAGCCGAGGTATCCAGTTTCTGTGGTAGCCACTACTACAAATAAGGGTTGCCCCTACGGCTATATCCATAGGGACAATAAAATACCTTGTAGGTACAAACGCCGTAGGTGCAAGTTGAAGCCCTGAACTTGCCCGTACGGACAAATATTTGCCCCTACGGAGTTCTGTGTAGGTCCCTTTTGCCCTATGGATTAGGCCGTAGGGGCAACAAATTTATTTTATTTACGGTTTTTTAAAATATATTACTTGTACCTATGGATGAATCCGTAGGGCCAAGTAATAGCCCCTACGGATACATACGTAGGTACTTATCCGTAGGGGCAAAATATCAGGAATCCTGATATTTTGCCCCTACGGATAACTCCGTAGGGGCATTTGTTTGCCCCTACGGATATATCCGTAGGGGCAATCCCACCCCCCTGATACTGAGATCACAGGGGAAAATATCAGTTATTCTGATATTTTGCCCCTACGGTTTAATCCGTAGGGGCAACGTATGTACCTACGGATTAATCCATAGGTACATATTATCAGTTTTTTTTTAAAAAAAAGGGCTGCTTGATTTTTTCTCGCCATGTGCACAATAATATATATATCAATCAAATATAAAATTAATCATCACACAACATATATCGCAGTATTCAAAATCACATCTCACGCATATAATATACAAAAGAAACCAAAAATAGAATATGATATAAATATAAACACCGTAGGACCACCAATATCAATATCGTCCAAAATGTAGTACAATATGTATCATATAAATAAATACATGTTTCAAAAAATAAGAATAAAAAAGCTACCCTAGCTCGGTCCAGCTCCACCTCTAAAAAACGCTAGAATCTGGCGCGCCTGCTCCTCGGTCAATAAATCATGCAATTCGGCGCGTGCGGGGGTCTGAGCGGGCTGTGGAGCTGGCGATGTGGTCTGCGCAGCCGCCGTCGAGGTAGTGGCTTGTGGAGCCGCGGCTGCGGGAGTCTGAGCTGGCGGTGGAGATATAGGAGCTGTCTGCGGAACCGCAGCCAATATAGTGGCTTGCGGAGCCGCAGCCGAAGGAGATGCATGTGGAGGCTCGGCCGATGTACCCTGTCGCGTCTGGACCTAACGTGTGTAATAAGCGTGTAAGAACTGTGTATTATTCGAATTCGTATCATTATTAAGTTATTTCGAAACCCCATTTGGATATCTAGTTTGGAAAACCGTAGTTTATTTTAATTAGATATGTATGTATGATTAATCAAAGCTAAGTCTACAACCAAATAAGTTCAGGCTACGTACTAATATTGGATATGTTGATATCTATAATATGACATGATATTTTACTATTAAGTAGTATACATACCAGCATCTCCTTCAACTCCTGAACGGTGGCCTTCAAGCTCTCCAGTTCCTGCTGGACACGTCGCTCACTAGAGATGGAGGAAGTAACCGCCGGGGTGGAGTTCAACCTCATATAGGCCCTGCTAGGGCCCAGTCCCCGGCCTCTCTCCCAACCTCCGTGGTGCCCTCCGTGTGCGGCGTCCAGGACTGGGGTCAGCAGCCTCGGATCGCTCTGTCCGGTAAAATCGATCCCCGAGGCCTCGGCCTGCTCAACCACCCACTCCTACACCCACATTAAGCAGTAAAGTATAAGTATAAAATTTAAATTTGAACCTTCCAAAACTAAAATTTCAAATATGGGTTGAATAAATATTAACACTTATGCAATACTCCTGGGTAGCGACGTCGGGATATCGAAGCTCACCCGTGGCGGGATCTGTCGAGGTGCCGTGGACGGCAAGATATGCGGACAGCACGCTCGGTGTACCACCTTGCGCCAGGGTCTGAGCTGTCTGCAATATTAGAAAATAACTCTTAATATTAGATATATTAGAAAACAACTCTTAATATTGCATTATATCACAAAGGCCGGTCTATTGTAATTTACCGATAACTCCATGGCTCGAGTAATATTCCTCGAGCCACCTGTGTAAGTGGGGCGGCCCCTCTTCGCCGATTTCCTATTCTCTGTATTTTGAGCGGTCTGTTTCTGCACAACGCATTCACATTTAGTTTTCTAATTAAGGAACACAAAAAAATAAATTATATTCTAAACAATGAAGTACATTTAAAATACATACCTGTTTGCGTTGAGAGTCGAAATATTCGCACAATAGAGGCTATGTCTCTACGTCGACTCTCGCAAACGCCGGAGTAGATAGGAGGGCCGCTCTCTCTGCCTCGGGGGTCGCTATCCACAGGGAGTAGCAGTCGGCCTTCAGCTCATTCCTGTTGTATCGGACCTTGGTCTGCATGTTCTTCATCAGGCCATTGTACAGACATGAAGATCGAGCACCCTCCCAGGGTGATCAGAGTCGGCTACAGGCTGAAAATCGTAATCCAACTGAAAATACAAAAAAACATTGTTATTAGATTGCAAGTGTTAATAATAAATATATTGGATAAATCAAATGAAAATATATATTAATACCCGAGCCTGATCAAAGAAGCGGGCGAATGAGCGCCGGTGCTGCTCGCCCCACTCAACGTGAAGTGAATAGTTCTTCACGAGCCGGCTCTCATCCCCCATATACCGGCTGAACCTCTCGGCATGAGGACCGGTATAGCGATAGTCAAGAGTAAAAAAGAGGGGGAATGCTGCCTCCCCCTAGCTCTGTCAGGCCTCAGCCTATGGGACTGATTCGGCCCTCGAGTCCCCCTCTGGGGATGGGGAGGCCCTGCGTCTGCAAGAAATATCAAGACAATCAATATTAAGACAAAGTTGTATTAAGAAATCAAGGTTAAACGAAAATTGAAGTGTGATATATACCTCCGGTGACTAAAGCACGAGCCTGGGCCCGGGCAGCAGCACGAGCGGGACGATAAATCCTCCGGTGAGGAACAGCCGGTGTCCCGGATGCCGACGCATCCCCTCCAACTACAAAATAAACATTGACGCTAAAGTTCCATGAAGTTCATATTTATTCTATAGAGCATATGTAAAATGAATAAATATTTTATATTTATTCATAGTAACCTACAGACGATACGGAGGGTACGGAAGTGGTAGGAGTGGCCCCTGCATTAGATGTGGACGCACCACCTATAATTAGACAATTAAAAATAGATTATATAAGTAATTGCAAAAAGAATGTGTAGATCAATAATATAACGTTCTAAATCAATATGCATGCACTATAGGATATATAAACATACCCGCAGGTGCGGTGGTGTCACCACCTACAGCTAGACAATAATAAAAATTACTATCTAAGTAAGAGCAAAAGAAATGTGTGTATATTTATGATATAGCATTCTAAATCAATATACATGCACTATATGATATATAAATATACCTGGAGGAGCAGGAGTGGCCTCTGTCCCTGATGTGGACGCATCACCAACAACTAGACAATCAAACATTGACAATATAAGTAATTTTGACATAAACAGGCATGAATATCTATAATATTACATTCAAAATGGATATGCGTGCAATATACCTGGAGGTATGGCAAAATCCACACGGAAGGAGGCATCTGAAGGGGTCTCCGATCTGGGTGCAAGACTGGCCCTCTGAAGCTCCCTACGCTGCTCTCCGGGAGGCAGAACCGCTCTGCCTCTGCCTCTGCCTCTGCCGCGGCTGGAGCTCCTGCTGCCCCTCACTGCTCCCGACATCGTCATCAAATCTAGATAAACGGTTCGTGGACGCATTAGATAATCATTAAAAGTATTGACTATATATGTATAGATCGTAAAATATGAAGTAATAATATAACATTACAGATAACCTTTTTCGTTTCGTGGGCGCATTATACATATCTACTTAGATTTCATCGTCAATATCATTTCTAACCCACGTAACTTCATGATCGGCCGAAGACAACCCGTCCTTCAAAACAGACGGTCGGAGCACTCTAAGCTTTCTCTCTTCTTCATCCTCATCGCTGTCCTCGAATTCTGGGACATCGTAGACATCTCTGGGTTTCCATCGGTATACAACACTCCATCCCGGATACTTCAAACACTGTGAGTAGTATACTTGGAACGCTTGGTTCGGAAAGATAAACGGATCTTCCTGACCGTAAAATCGAAGTGTGTTCACATTGGTCAATCTATATTCATCTTTCCAAGTCCCAAGATTGCTTCTCCACTTATCCGTATCGGTTCGCGTATCGTACCAAGTACACTGGAATATATAAAAGGGTTCTGATCATCCGGGATAATGGATGCCGAGTATACAATTTAAGTACCGATAATAAATCACACCGTCCGATCCTACCGTCGCAATCCCACTATTCTGAGTGGTTCTAGATGTTTCTATGTCCTTAACTTCGAATTTGTATCCAAGGACACCAAATCCTTTGTAATATGCAACCTCCATACTAGAAAATTGAGCTAAATATCTTGAATCACTCTCAAATGATGCAGACAAGTTCGAATCGTGGATCTAACAAAACAAATTTTACGACAAATACATAACGATACAAGTTTAGATTAAAACTGATAGCAATAAAATGTTATTAGAATAACTTACATGATCTGTGACCCAATCACAAAAATTATCCTGATGATATTTTTCCAATCGTTCTTCGTTCCAATCAGGATGCCCCTCACGTACCTCGTTAAAATGAATTCTGTTTTCGACAAATAATGGTGACATTAATATTATATCATTTCATACACACACAGACATAAATATAACAATTAATCCAAAAAAACTTACTCTCTACTTTGTTCAAGACATGCGCAATTAAGCAAGATAAACCGGTATATCTTGTTGATAAACATAGTGTCTACCCTCTTATACTCGGCTTTACCATATGGACCGTCTTGAATTCTTCGAGGCCGGTTAAGTTTTGTCTCAATGTTCTCGTCCAGATAGCGGGAACAAAATGTGGTTGCTTCATCAAGAAGATAACCTTGCATGATAGAACCCTCTGGTCGATTTTTATTGCGTATATACTTTTTAAGAGTGTAGAGGTACCTAATGAAAATATGTTGAATAAATAAATACGGGCATACAGGACAACAATAAATTTATAAATTTCGCGAAACGAAAAATTACACGTACATCTCGATGGGATACATCCATCGATATTATACCGGTCCGGCTAATTTAGTCTTAGTTGCAAGATGAACCGTCAAGTGTATTATGATATCGAAGAATGACGGTGGGAAAATACGCTCAAACTTGCAAAATATCAACGCAATAGCATTTTCTAGTTTATCCTGCGTCACAACCTCCAGTGTTTTAGCACACAACTCTCTAAAAAAATAACATAGCTCGTTGATTACTAGACCAACCGATTCTGGGAGAGAAGTCCTGAGGGCTAATGGAAGAAGGTGCTCCACGATAACATGGTGATCATGACTTTTCAGCCCATCGATCTTGTCTTTCACAATTTTTATTTTCTTGCTGAATGATTCTGAGAAACCTGTGGGAACTTTCAAATCATGCAACACCTGCAGGAATCTTTTCTTCTCCGGTTGTGACATATGATAAGCGGCATTGGGAAGTACAAACTTGCCCGGTTTACCCGCTACCGGTCTAGGGTGCAATTCACTTCTTATTCCCCACTCCTGTAGATCCATCCGAGCATTCAGGTTGTCTTTCGATTTCCTGTCTTAACAAAGAAG
Organism: Agapanthus africanus; assembly: GCA_030015575.1. Lineage (NCBI taxonomy): Eukaryota > Viridiplantae > Streptophyta > Magnoliopsida > Asparagales > Amaryllidaceae > Agapanthus > Agapanthus africanus. The sequence goes on from CM057349.1 coordinate 66,102,710, forward strand.
CAAGTTGAGTATGTGCTCTGATACTCCCTTCTCTATATGCATGACGTTCAGATAATGACGCACTAAATTTGTTGACCAGTACGGAAGCTCGAAGAAAATACTTAACTTGTTCCAAAATGGTGGTTTGACCTGTTTCGTCGGATCCATCCCGAAGGTCACATTATTATAACCATCCCATTTAGCAGTCACGTCCTCTCCGGACAATGGGGATGGAGCTCCAAGAAGCTCCTGATGACCATCAAAGTGAACCGTGTCTAACCTATAGGGGTGGTCTGGAGGCAGGAAACGTCGATGGCCGCAATAACAGACCTTCCTGCTAAAATTCAAGAATTTCGATGTTGTGTGTTCATGGCAATGAGGACATGCTTTGTGACCATGTACGGACCAACCTGATAGCATTCCATACGCAGGAAAGTCATTAATTGTCCACATTAAAGCCGCACGCAGTATGAAGGTTGTATTTGTGTTTGCATCGTATGTCTCTACACCATCAATGAACAAAGATTCCAACTCCTCGATCAGAGGTTGGAGATAGACGTCGATATTGTTCCCCGGTGAGTTTGTTCCGTCGATAAGAAGAGTCATCATAAAGTATGATTGGTCCATAGCCAACCAAGGCGACAGATTATAAATTATGCCATGTGCTGTGAATTCCAGCCATATAGTTGAATGGGCAGAAGCCATCAATAGCCAGTCCGAGCCGGACATTACGAGGATCGCTACTGAATATTGCGTGCCTCCTATCGAAATCCTTCCATGCCGGTGAATCTCTTGGATGGCTCATTTTTCCATCTTCACTTGGAGGAGCACGGTGATGCCAAATCATTGCCTCGGCTGTTTTCTTGCACCTGAATAGCCTCTGTAGCCTCTGTGTTATGGGAAAGTATCGTGCTATCTTGACAGGTATATCAGGCTTCTTATCAGAATCTTTTGGCTTATACCTGGCCTCTCCGCATGTTGGACACTCTTTCAAATCTGAATTCTCTTTCCGGTACAACACGCAGTTTTTAGGACATGCTTGAATCTTCTCGCACTTTAGACCAAAATCAGACATCATCTTCTGGGCTCCATATCAGCTGTCGGGCACGTTATTTTCCGGGTGCATAGAATCTTTCAAGAACGAAAGAAGCATTGTGAATGACTTGTTACTCCATCCATTTATGCACTTAATCTGGAAAAGTTGGACGAACCATGAGAGGGTGGAATACTTCGCATTCTTATAAATTGGTTTTCTAGCATCATTCATGAAATTTTCATATTTATCCGCACGCGGTCCTTGACCGGAAGGAATGTCATCTTCGGTATGAATAGATTCACCTAGGGTAGCCTCTACTATATCCTCCATTTCTTCTGATGGAAATAAATTACCGTCTTCTCCTTCTGTCGCATTACCGAATTCTCCTTCTTCTCCTGCCGCATTATCGTGTTCTCCTTCTTCTTCTGCCGCATTACTGCATTCTTCTCCTTCCCCGTGATATTTCCAAGTTGTATAAAGTCTAGTAAACCCATATTTTACAATATGAAGCTCTGCCAATTCTACTTTCTGCCAGTACTTATTGCCACATCTATCGCACGGACAGAGAATCTTCTCTATTATGATCTTATTATGTGCGCGTGAAAATTCAATGAAAGTAGCAACTCCTGCGACAAACTTAGGTTGCAAACGTTATTGCCAATCCACATACATCCAGTCCTTAACTCTGACGTACTCATGGGCCATCTTAGACTGTATGACATATAAATTGTAGGTTATGGTGACTATATTGAGAAATATAAGAACGGGATAGTTACTGATAAAGAAGAAAATCCGTGTATCTGCTTTGTGTGTGCATTTGTCGTTGAAAAGAATAAATTATCGAACGTATGTTAACCGATAGACGGGGACTAAGTGGCGCTTTTAGTTTCATATATGAGTATCGATGAGAATGTGAATGTTTCATATTATCATCGAGTATCATATATTGGTTTTAACTTGAACATCTCAAATCACTCTCTAATGATGCGTTTGTTGTGTATTCTTGTTGTATATGTGTGTTCCGGCTGTCGGGGGTAAGGCTTCTATCCCATTAAGAATGTATTGAGCGAACACCCATCACTTGTGCTTTCAACCGTTTCGAGTAAATTTCGGCAGCACCTCCCCGTTGTTCTCCGAGTACACTGTAATAGAATAGATAATCATTTCAAAGCTGTGAAACAACGTTGAAATGAACATCTAATTTATCTTTGTACACGGAGAACCAGCGGAAAGGTACCGACGAAATATCTCGAAACGGATGAAAACAAAAGTGAATGAAGGTGTTTGCTTTATACATTCCTAACTTGTCCATACGGGACAAATCTATCGGTTACCATACGATTGAATCTTCTCGTCGCATAGACTATACGACGGTTGTTAGTATCGAGCTATACCGTCCGATATTTAACAACTTTCGTATAGTTCTATGTCATGATGAACATCGCACGTATATTAACCGATAGACGGGGACTAAGTGGCGCTTTTAGTTTCATATATGAGTATCGATGAGAATATGAAGATTTCATATTATCATCGAGTATCATATATTGGTTTTAACTTGAACATCTCGAATCACTCTCTAATTATGCGTTTGTTGTGTATTCTTATTGTATGTGTGTGTTCCGGCGGTCGGGGGTAAGGCTTCTATCCCATTAAGAATGTATAGAGCGAACACCCATCACTTGTACTTTCAACCGTTTCGAGTAAATTTCGGCAGCACCTCCCCGCTGTTCTCCAAGTACACTGTAATAGAATAGATAATCATTTCAAAGCTGTGAAACAACGTTGAAATGAACATCTAATCTATCTTTGTACACGGAGAACCAGCGGAAAGGTACCGACGAAATATCTCGAAACGGATGAAAACACAAGTGAATGAAGGTGTTTGCTTTATACATTCCTAACTTGTCCACACGGGACAAATCTATCGGTTACCATACGATGGAATCTTCTCGTCGCATAGACTATACGACGGTTGTTAGGATCGAGCTATACCGTCCGATATTTAACAACCTTCGTATAGTTCTATGTCACGACGAACATCGCATGTATGTTAACCGATAGATGGGGACTAAGTGGCGCTTTTAGTTTCATATATGAGTATCAATGAGAATATGAAGATTTCATATTATCATCGAATATCATATATTGGTTTTAACCTGAACATCTCGAATCACTATCTAATTATGCGTTTGTTGTGTATTCTTGTTGTATGTGTGTGTTCCGGCTGTCGGGGGTAAGGCTTCTATCCCATTAAGAATGTATAGAGCGAACACCCATCACTTGTGCTTTCAACCGTTTCGAGTAAATTTCGGCAGCACCTCCCCGCTGTTCTCCGAGTACACTGTAATAGAATAAATAATCATTTCAAAGCTGTGAAACAACGTTGAAATGAACATCTAATCTATCTTTGTAAACGGAGAACCAGCGGAAAGGTACCGACGAAATATCTCGAAACGGATGAAAACACAAGTGAATGAAGGTGTTTGCTTTATACATTCCTAACTTGTCCACACGGGACAAATCTATCGGTTACCATACGATTGAATCTTCTCGTCGCATAGACTATACGACGGTTGTTAGTATCGAGCTATACCGTCCGATATTTAACAACTTTCGTATAGTTCTATGTCACGACGAACATCGCACGTATGTTAACCGATAGACGGGGACTAAGTGGCGCTTTTAGTTTCATATATGAGTATCGATGAGAATATGAAGGTTTCATATTATCATCGAGTATCATATATTGGTTTTAACTTGAACATCTTGAATCACTCTCTAATGATACGTTTGTTGTGCATTTGTGTTGTATGTGTAACATGATTTTAATCCATTGAGATCAAGATTGATAGAACCGATCATCCTACATTACAATGGCATTCATCTACCGAAAACTAATATTGCAATGACATTCATCTATAACAATCAACAATTAAAACTACAAATGTAGGATACTGATATCATAAAGCGTTATACGCAACATGAATGGTCTGGTACCACAAGCTCAATATGTTGAATCATGTTTTGGTTGGACAAAGACTTGCCAATGGTAGCATGGAAAGATTTATTTGGCCACAAACTACAACCACCACATGAATGCATACAATTATAAGTTTTGGGCAATCAATCTATAGCTAGCTACTTGATTCTATATCTACAACACGAAAGACACGAATTCTTCCCATGTCTCCTCATGTCTCCATGAAAATTGGGGCAACATCGTAAGAGACTACATTGTAGACCTGCATAAGATCGGCCCCGGATCCTCCACCATCTACCGCGGCTGCGATCCCCCAGCCCCAGCCCAGCCCCAACCCCAATCGAACCCTAGCCCCAGCCCCAGCCCAAGCCCAGCCCCAACCTAACCCTAAGCCCAGCCCCAGCCCAGCCCCAACCTAACCCTAACTCCAGCCCCCGCTAAACCCCAACCCTAACCCAGCCTCAGCCCCAGCCCCAGCCCCAGCTGAACCCTAACCCTAACCCTAACCCCAACCCCAACCCTAACCGCAACCTCCTGCCGAACCCCAACCCCAACCGCACCTACAGCCCCAGCCCCAGCCCCAGCCCCAACCCTAACGCTAATCCCAACCGATGCCTCATCGGTACCCAAACCATGAACCATAGCCCTAAAACAATAAAAAATTTGAGTAATTGAAGATTTCCTTACCTGTGTAGAGGCGACAATCGATCGGAGGCGACAACGAAAGGAGGCGACGACGAAAACAGAGATGGGGAAGAAGCAGGCGGTGGCGACGACGAATCGACCGGCGCTGGCGACGACGAGAACGACGACGAAACACACAGGCGATCGGCGGGAACGAGGGTTTGGGAATTTGGGTTCGCGCGCAGGCAGAAAATAATATTTAGGGATAATGAGCGTAGAGATCGATCTGTGCCTTTTTACTTAAATCCCTATTTACATGCCCCTACGGATAAGTCCGTAGGTTCTTGGTTTGCGGCTCCATAGGGGCAAACAACAATTTAAGATTTAATATTTTTAAATTAATATGTAAGGACCGTAGGGGCAACCTTTTGGCCCTACGGATTAGTCCGTAGGGCCAAACTAAAATTGCCTCTACGGATTAGTCCGTAGGGCCAAACTAAAATTGCCCCTACGGATGTCGTTATCCGTAAGGGCAACCCCCTATTTTAGTAGTGAGCTAGGGAACGAGCTGTGAGGCCGAGGAGGCCAACTGTGCTGGGGCTCGAAAACGAGCCAGCGTCTGCTCGGTAGGACAAGTATAAGGGTGGTTTGGTCGGCTGTTGTAGACCCTTTCTTGCATGCTCTGGGACACGTCATCTGCCACGTGTCATGATCTGGGAGATCGCCGATATCGAGCATCATCAGAGCCCTTTCGCATCAAAATTAAGAAAAATGATCCATAAAGCATATGATTTACATAAAGGAAGAAACAAGAGAAGGGTTAAATATAAAAATAACAAGTCACTGATGATCGGAAAGGTTTTTCAGAATCGTTTTAATGGAGAATTTTTAAATTTGATCACCAAAAAAGAAAGCCATTTTCTCAATCTTTATTATCTACAGTATCAAAAAATCAACTCGCATCAAACGATTCAATCATATTTATATTAATAGCTGACTAATTAGTTGAATTATCAATATTTACTCATATAATAAGAAAAGATAAGAATATATCAATCAATCCATACATATGCATTGAAGCAGTAGAACCAAAATAACCCATACTATATATATTCTCATTAAATTAAAAAGTACTTAATATTCTCGCTTCAATACATTATATATTAATCCGAAAATAAGAACATATATAAAGAGAGATGAAATTTTGCAGGCAGCCCTTTTAATTAATTATAGGGCTTTAAAAGAAATAAGCTTCCTAAACTTCTCCCACTCCCTCTCAAACACAATCACCTCATAATTCGCTCCATCTTTGGCCTTAACCACAAGCTTGTAATTTATTCCACCAACAACTTGGGTCTCTCCTATGACAACCCTGCTGAGCCCAAGGTTGGAGTTCGCCTGCTTGTTGTGCTCCGAGACCGCGAAGTTCGCGATCTCTACGATGTGCGGGTCCTCGACGTTCTTGATAGGGGCCCACCCTCCGACGAGCAGGTCCCGGCCGTGGGTCCCGGCGGCGGCGGAGATGGTTAGGGACAGGGTGAAGAAGAGGAAGAGGAAGAGGAAAAAGGAGGAAGGTTTCATGGTGGTTTGGAAATGGAGATGGGTTTGCTTTTCTTTCTTTTGGTGTGAAGACTTTGCGAGTCGTGAGGGCAAGATTTATAGTAGGTGGTCATGAATATTGGAAGAAGTTGATAAAACATCATTATCATGGCCCTTGTTTTCTTCCCCCAAATTGAAGTTATGTAGACTAGGAAAGATTTATCACAATTTGATAAATTTTGATCACTGGATGTCGATCTGATGTCATTTGTCAAATTCTTCGAAGAAATTATTGACAAGAGAGAGTCTCTAGTAATTGTTGTATAACCCACAGGAAAAGATGATAGATTTGAATTGCGTGTGCAGAGAGAATACAATGGAGGACAAAAGCTGTAGGAGGAAAATCCTACCGTGGCACTGATAAGCATACACCTTTCACCGTTTTTTTCGAGGATTGGCCTTGTTCATCTTGATCCTTATCATCTAGGATGTTGGTATACCAATTTTCATGTGATTCTATACCTTTTCACCGTTAATTCGGTGATGTGAAAATTCTAAATATGTTATATTATCAGAAAACCGTTAATTTTGCATCTTCTATATCAACGGTGGAAAAAAATGTAAGAATCATATAAAATTTGGTGTATCTACATCTTAGCTGATGAAAATGAGGATAGTTGGTGTTGAGATCGTCGAAAAAAATAGTGGATGATAGGCCTTTTCTGACGCCATAACAGTAAATTCCCTCTTAGAGCCTCTTTTCTCCTTTATTGTATATATATATATATATACATAGAGAGAGAGAGAGAATAATGTAGAAAAGAGGCCATAGGATTCCTCCTAAGGCATCAAAAAAATACAACCTCCACCATTTTTCATAACGATCGGCACCCATTATCTTCATCTTTATCGTCTGTGATACAGATACACCAAATTTCATGTGATTTTACAACATTTTCATCGTTGATTTAGTGGGTGCAAAATTAATAGTTTACCGACAATATAACTTTTTATTGCTAATTCAACGGTGAAAAGGTGGTAGAATCACATTAGATTTGGTATACCCATATTTTAGATGATAAAGATGATGGTGATGGGCGCCGATCATCGAAAAAAATAGTAAAGAGTGTTTTTTTTCTACGCCATGGAAGGAAATTCTCTCTTATGACATCTTTTCATCATCTCACACACACACAGACACACAGAGAGAGAGGGTGCAGATCTCTTAGAACGGGTTCGTGTTTTTTCAAATTCACGAAATTTTTCGTGTGGTATCCTATGAACGATCCGTTCCTTTCAAGTTGTTCTACACGCCTTAAATAGTGTATGGATAAAAAATCGCAGTATCCTATGAACGATCCGTTCCTTTCAAGTTGTTCTACACGCCTTAAATAGTGTATGGATAAAAAATCGCATCGATCGGAAGTGTTTTGCAAGTATAGAACCTAGTTTTAAAATTTTAAATATATATATATATATATATATATATATATATATATATATATATATATATATATAATGGAGGAAAGGTGCCATACGAAGGAATTTCCTCCTACGGCGTCGAAAAAATACACCCTCCATGTTTTTATTCGACGATCGGCATCCTTCATCTTCATCTTTATCATCTAAGATGTTGATATACAAAATTTCATTTGATTCCAATAGTTTTTCACCGTTGATTTAGTGGGTGCAAAATTAACGGTTTACCGACAATAGAATTTTTTACATTGCTAATTCAACGGTCAAAAAGTGGTGGAATCACATGAAATTTGGTATATCTACATCGTACATGATAAAGATGATGATGATGATTGGTGCCGATCGTCGAAAAATATCGCGGAGGATATAGATTTTAGACGCCATCTGACGAAAATGCCTCGTAGCACCTCTTTCCTCCATTATTCTCTCTCTGTGTGTAGAGATCTCTCTGTTGGTGTATGGTAGCGCCTTTAGAAAGGTTGCAACTTCATAAAGTAGTGAACTTTTAAAATTCTAGAGGGCTATTACAAACGAACTACGAATCGTAACTAGAGATTAGGGTAATATCATCATTAAGTGAAGTCTAAATTAAAGGAAAAGGAAATACAACCTTTGTAGCCAACTCCTTCGGTCTTTAGGACTCCTACGGCTTTGCTCGAAGCTTGGATCAACTCCGCTCAAGGTCTTTCGTCGTCTACGATGATCCATCGGGAGATTCCTAGGTCAAGCTTTTTGCCTCACTAAATCATGATGAAGTGGAGCATACACTCTATACAAAAGGGCTAGGGTGGTGTAGAATAGTTGTGTGGTTTGTGAACTCACTTAAAAACCCTTTCTTTTTAAATTTCTCACTCAAATCAAAACTCAAGAGAGCTTGAAGAAGGAGGAAGGTGAAGATGGCAATAGTTTTTGTGAATATAATGAAAAACTTAATCCAAAAAGAAAAAGAAAAGAATATATATATGAGACACTTTCAAATATAACCATAGTTAACTAAATATCTAGATATTTTGTAGATGGGTTAAAGAACAAAGGAAATCTAATCATGGTTAAAGTCAAAGGTCAAATAAGAATTGTGTAGAAAGAATGAGTCATTTAGCTAATTTCCTTTTTCTTTAATCCATACACAAAATAGAAGATATTTATCATCCATGTAAGTCTTGTATTGCCATCTTCTATGTATTATCAATCATGATACATATGTATGTATATATGTGTGCATGCACATCATCATGTGTATGTATAAACATATATGCATACATCCAAAAGAAAAGCTTTAATTAAAAGTGAGCTAAAAGTCAATATTAAATCAACACTTGATTTAATAAATCGGTCACATCAAATGCGAATCGACCAATAATAAACGCCCGATTAAAATATGGTATCACATACTCGCATTTAGTCGAGCTCCCGCACATATCTCATATGCACTCCACATCATTTAGCCTGAGCTAGAAAAATCCTGTGTGGGACTCTAAAACTCGTCAATACACCGGCAGTAGATAATGATCATATCAAAACACCTACAAGCCGCAAACGGTCAGCTAAACGTAACGGCCACCCGGGTATTAAGCGATCAGAAGAAAAACAAGAGAACCCATCAAAACTCCTGTCGAGTCATTGGCAACACTTACCGTACAGTCCGGTCTCTTCGTCTGATATGTTGCATATTAAGTCTAGGGATGGAATCGTCGAGCCCTAATAACTCAATAAGTCATGTCGATATGGTCTATGACCGGTCGAGAAACTACTGATAACATTTATCAGTAAATCTCATCAGCCCTGGCCAGGGAATTCAAGTCAGAGCCAATCGCACATTGCAAAACATCAACTCCCAATATCGGGAGAGACGAAAACCTCTCCTATCGCTCACTGTCTCCATGTGTCTCGTGACTATACCCAAAAGCCATCTGTTTGCACGACTCGGTAGAGCCGTGGTAGGATGGAAATCAAAGTACAGTGGGAGAACACACAAGACTCTATGACGATCTCGGGTCTACAGACTAACATGTACCAGTGTCACCAGAGAACAGCTATCCGACGATAGATATAATACCATATAGGAATTCTCGGTGAGTCCGTTCAGTGTACCCAGTCTCCACTGAGCACCCTTATACAATCTTCGATGTCACAATACCAATGGATATGGGATCATCCATCGCCCATCATATGGGTCAAGAAACGTACACGCTACTCTACTGTGGAATATCGATGCCCTGTCTCGATATACCTACGACTAGAAACATTTAAGGATATGCTTATAGACCACATATGCCCCACTAGTATGATCTTCATCATAGCCATGGAAGTTAAGCAAATATCCCCAGGGCTTTATCAACATGTATCAAATGAACAGTATCAAGTAAACATGTCAGATAAAGTAAAACCAGATAGTATACTATCATGTCGAGCAAGAAAATCATATATCAAATATACATATATACATGTCCAAGCATCCACTATACATATAACGGCCTCTAGGGCATACATATATCCAACAATCTCCCACTTGCACTAAGGCCAATTATTGGCGTATCTCATACCCAACATCTCAAAAAGTCGCTCATGTTGCGGCTGTGGAAGGGCCTTGGTGAGTGGATCCGCGGTGTTTTCCTTTGTATCTACTCTCCGAATCTCGATCTCTTGGCGATCAACTATCTCCCGGATCAAATGATATCGCTTGAGGATGTGTCTGGACTTTTGATGGGATCTGGGTTCTTTGGCCAATGCCATGGCTCCATATTTATCACAATACAATGGTATTGGATTAATAATGGTTGGAACTACTCCTAACTCTGCAACGAACTTTCTCATCCAGACGGCTTCCTTGGCAGCATCATTTGCAGCAATATACTCAATTTCTATCGTAGAGTCTGCAACGATATCCTATTTGGAACTTTTCCAACATACTGCCCCTCCATTAAGGGTAAATACAAACCCTGAGATAGATTTACTGTCATCCTTATCACTTTGGAAGCTGGAATCGGTAAAGGCCTCCATTTGGAGATCCCCATGACCATACACCAAGAACAATTCTTTAGTCTTTCGCAAGTACTTAAGAATGTTCTTCACGGCTATCCAGTGTTGCTCCCCTGGGTTGGATTGATACCTGCTCACTACAGCTAGTGCATAAGCTACATCAGGGCGAGTACATATCATCGCATACATTATAGATCCTACGGCTGAAGCGTAGGGTATAATGCTCATGCGAGCTCTCTCTTCATCAGTCTTCGGACAGAAGTCCTTAGAGAGAGTGATTCCATGGCAAGCGGGCAATGCACCATGCTTGGAATCTTCCATACTAAACCTTTTTAGGATGGTATCAATGTACTTTGATTGGGACAATCCCAATAATCTCTTGGATCTATCTCTATAGATCCTTATGCCCCAAAATGCACGAGGCATCACCCAGGTCCTTCATGGAGAACTTTTGTGATAAGAATAATTTGACCGATTGTAGCATAGGAATATCATTTCCTATCAAGAGAATGTCATCTACGTACAATACGAGAAAAGTGACAGTACTCCCTACAATCTTCTTATAAATGCATGGTTCATATATATTTTTAATAAAATCAAACTCTTTGATTGTATCATCAAAACAGATGTTCCAGCTCCGTGATGCCTGCTTTAACCCATAAATGGATTTAAGCAACCTACATGCTTTTTCACTGCTCCCACTGTCTGTGAAGCCCTCTGGCTGATCCATAAAAACGCACTCTTCTAAATCACCATTTAGAAATGCAGTCTTAACGTCCATCTTCCAGATTTCATAGTCGTAGTGAGCAGAAATAGCAAGTAGGATCCAAATGGATTTAAGCATTGCTACTGGAGAAAAAGTTTCATCATAGTCCAGTCCTGGTTTTTGACGAAAACCTTTCGCTACAAGTCTTGCTTTATAGGTCTCTACTTGTCCATCTACACCAATCTTTTTCTTAAAGATCCATTTGCACCCTACGGGTTTTATCTCAGGAGGTGCAACGTCCAAAGTCCATACTTTGTTGGTGTACATGGACTCCATTTCAGATCTCATGGTATTCAACCACTTCACTGAATCTCCACTTGTGATAGCCTATTGAAAAATAGTAGGGTCATCATCATCCATAATGCAATCTTCTCTATCACCATCAATGAGAAAACCATAGTATCTCTCCGGTGGGCGAGAAGTTCTACTAGATCTCCGGAGCGGCTGAGGTTCTTGTTGTTCTACTGCAACATCAGGTTCAACCAATTCTTCATGAGTAATTTGTGTCTCTAGAACTTCTTCTAGTTCTACCTTGCCATCAGTACTATTTGTAAAAATTTTATTTTCCAAAAATGTGGCATGTTGAGAAACAAACACATTTTGTTCCTCCTCGTGGTAGAAAAGATATCCATATGAATGTTTAGGATATCCCATAAATGTACACATGACCGATCGTGTCTCGAGCTTATCCGGATTCTGCTTTTTGACATAAGCCGGACAACCCCATATCCTAACTCTTTTAAGAGATGGTCTCTTCCCACACCACATCTCATATGGAGTGGTAGACACGGTCTTTGTTGGAACCCTGTTCAATAGATAAATTGCTGTCTCTAATGCATGTCCCCAAAAGGAAAGTGGTAACCCAGCATCACTCATCATGGACCGTACCATATCTAATAGGGTACGATTCCTCCGTTCTGACACACCGTTGTGCTGTGGTGAGTACGGAGGAGCGAGCTGAGAGAGAATCCCATTCTCTTTTAAGAAGTCTGAAAACTCGGTGCTTAAATACTCTCCACCTCGATCTGATCGAATTTTCTTGATACTCGAGCCAGTTTGTTTTTCTACTTCAAGTTTGTACTCCTTGAATTTCTCGAAAGCTTTGAATTTATGCTTCAATAAAAACAGTATCCGAATCTAGAGAAATCATCAGTAAAAGTGATGAAGTATGATAAAACGCCTCTAGCATGTGTAGACATTGGTCCGCATACATCACTATGTATGAGATTTAAGAGTTCTGTAGCTCTCTCTCCATGTCGTATAAACGGAGTTTTGGTCATTTTACCTTTGATACAAGACTGACAAGCCGCATAAGATTTATATTCAAAAGGTTTTAAATATCCATTTTTATGTAACTTGTTTAGTCTCGTTTCATTAATATGACCAAGTCTACAATGCCAAAGAAAAGATTCATTTATATCTGAAATCTTTCTTTTATTTATATATTGTATATTGAATACTGTGTGTTTGTTTAGAACGTAAATTCCGTTACTTAGTGTACTATACCCAATCAACTGTTGATTCAAGTTAATGTTCATAACATTATTTTGCAATACAAAATGATATCCTTCATTGTCCAACAAAGATACAGATATTATATTACATAGCATACCAGGTACAAAATAATAAGGGTTCAAAACCAAAATACATCCTGAAAACAACCCCAGATGATACTCTCCTACGGATACAGCATGTACATTGGAACCATTTCCAACCCGTAGAGTGTGGTCCCCAGTCTTCAAAACTCTACTGTTCTCAATCCCTGCATATAATTATAGATGTGAGAACCAGAACCAGTATCTAATACCCAATGTTCCCGCCAAAAAATTTCTGCGCAAAAGAGCCCAAGGTATCAAATGGCAGCGATACGTTTAAGAAAATGTGAACCAGTATTTTCCGGACTGCATTTTAATAAATTCGCGAATGAGAAACAGCTAAATTCTGATGGCATCGAAAGTGTCTTGAAAAATCCTTCGATTTGATATATTATGAGCCTCATAATTCATCCGGGGTCACACGTGACCGGGCATCACGTGCCCACACGTGACCGGGCATCACGTGCAGACACGTGACCATTTACAGGCAAAGCCTGTAAGCACTAAATAAAATAAATAATTGGAAATAATTAATCAGTGGGGTCACGCGCCAACACGTGATAGGCTCTTAAACCCTCTGAAACAATAGAATTAAATTCTAATTAAATAATTAATCAGTGGGGTTACGTGCCAACACGTGATGGGTTCCTGAGCCCTCTAAACCAATAGAATTAAATTCTAATTAATTGGTCAATCAGTGGGGTCACGTGCTAACACGTGATAGGCTCTTAAATCTTCTGAACTAATAAAATTAAATTCTAATTAAGGCAAATAAAAAACCCTAGTTGGAAAAATATTTCCCTAGATCTTTCCAAACAAAAAGATTGTGCTCTGTAAAGTGGAGCACCGTTGGATTAAAAATCCAATGGTGATTAAAAATCACCAATTTATAGAAAGATTCTATACAAGGAAAGATTTCCCTGAAATTTGCCAGGAATAATAGATAAAAGATCTTTTGGATTAAAAATCTAATGGTGAATAAAATTCACTGATCATGTTGGTTACAAAATCAATTAATATCTTTCAATGAAAAATTTACTAAACAAACTAATTCTTTTCTTTCTCCTATAAATAAAAGCCAAGAGGGAAGAGAAATGAGACAGAACAACAGAGAGAGAAAAAAGAGAGGAGAATTTAATTCTCAAGAGAGAAAAGAAGATCTCTTCAGAGAGAGAAACCCTAGGTGAGAAAGAGAAAGAGATCTAAGCTCCAAAAAAAAATAGAATTTAATTCTCAATTTAAGAGTTTAACTCTTCTGAATAAGAACTTAGTTCTTTCTTTGGTTGAAGATCTGCAGAAGCAGATCTCCCCACAAGTTGAGAATTTAATTCTCATCGGGGAGATTCTGCCATGCAGATCCAAAAGGGAGAATTGAGTTTAAGGAATTTAATTCCCTCAAATTCATAGGAATTTAATTCCTCCAAATGAAACTAGGGTTTAACCCTATATGAGAATTTAATTCTCCCAAATTCATAGGAATTCAATTCCTCCAAATAAAACTAGGGTTTAACCCTACATAAGAATTTAATTCTTCCATATACACAGGAATTTAATTCCTCAAAACAGAATTAGGGTTTAACCTTACCAAAGAATTTAATTCTTAAACAAAGGACTTAAATTATCCATGCACGTAAACGTGGTCACGTGGCAACATGTGACCCTTTCTTTAATGATCAGAAAAGAACGAATGAGACATGATCACGTGCCCCCACGTGACCCTCAAACAGACTCCTTAAAATAAGAAAAAAAAAAGCTTGGAGGCAATGCCTCACGTGCTCACACGTGACCCTCAAAACTGAAGGGAATAAAGCCAAAGGCAATACTGATTTAGGGCGTCTCACGTGTCCCCACGTGACCCCTATCAAATCCTTTTAATATCCAGTGCATGGATGCCCATCACGTGCCCACAGGTGATGGCCTTGAAGACTAAAAGTGTTTAACACTTATTCTGAGAATAAAATAAGGGAGGCTTGATCCAATCCTAAGGCGCCTCACGTGACCCCACGTGAGCGCTTCATTTTCTAGTGTTTAACACTATTTTAAGCCTTTCATCCCTAGTGTTTAACATGCATCACATGGGAACACGTGACCGCCAGATATGTGCTAGTGTTTAACACTATTTTAAAAACCAAGTTTAGCCCAAATTGGTTACGTTTTTCCAGAGGCAAATCTCCCCTTCAACTGAACCTTAAAATCCAGAGCTATAATGAATGGTTGGTGCTCAGCCAAAGATAAAATGTTGTCAGACCCCCAAACCCCTGTTTAGCATTGCTAAATGATGGGAGGGCTGAACCTAGACAAATGTTCAACAGTCTAACAAAGGGTCAACATTTCAAACATAAGTGGACTTAGCCCAAATTGGCCATGAGTCCTCAATTCAGATTTAACTGAGCCAATGTGCTCATAATCTAATTAATTGATCTCAGTTCCAAATTGAACTACAGATTTCCCAATCAACTTTGGTTCAAGAGTACATCTCTTCACTCCTCTGATATTTGTCGTTGTAATCCTTCAACGTCTTCAGAGAGATGACGGGTCTCGATAACTAATCATTCCATGGACTGTGGGGTCCTTAAACTCATAGACTATGATGTCCTTAAACTTTATAGACTATGACGTCTTTAAACCTCGGACTGTGGGGTCCCTTTAAACCCACGGACTATGATATCCTTAACCTTGACTGTGATGTCTTTAAACTCACGGACTGTGATGTCCTTAACCTCGACCGCATTATCCCTAAACTAAACAATAGAGATCAAATGCTCTTTTGTTGGATCTAAACGATCCCGTTAAGTTGATCTTAGTCTGAAATTAAATTAACGTATCCTTAACAAACGTTTAAGTTGATCTTACTCCCAAATGAGACTAGCGTATCCTTAAACCCAACCCCCAAACCCAAATCTAGGAAAATACAGATTTGGACTAATCCACGCCCTACGGGCGACAACATAAATTAGTCTCAGTATACAATCCACGGGCAACCAAAAACAAAACAAACACATACGACACGAAGTGACCATCTAGAGAAGGAGAAAGTGGTTACCGCGATGCGGTAGCATAATTAACTGCAGGGCTTACGCCTGCAGGGAAGAGCGTCCCCACAATCAAAAACCCCTCAACGAGGGGGAATCTGACGAAGTCTGTACATCGGTCGGATCCGTTTAAACCTTCGATACATGGTGTCATAAATCAACTTGGCATCTTCGGAGAGGTGGACGGATAACACCAAATAGCATCTGCCCTCGAAATTCAAGCAAGACGAACTTACGCGGTCTCGTCCCCATGTTTCGGCGGGGAACACCCAAGATGCAGAGTTTAATGAAAAACAGTTTTCAGTTACAAACACACATGAAGCGGAAGCATCAACATGCTTCTTCTTTTTGAGATCTGCAAGGTACAAAGCACAATTGCGTTTCCAGTGTCCCGACTTGTGGCAGTAAAAACATTCTCCTTTTTCACTTCCCGCGGTCCAAGACTTGTCTTTTCCCTTCGCCTTTTCAACTCCACCTCTCGGCTTGATGGGATTATTCTTCTTCTTTCCCTTGGCCTTGGCTTTCGGGACTGAAGAGGAAGATGGCCCATAAAGCAAAGCGGGAGTTTTCGCTATCTTATGCGTGCTCTTTGCATTTCTTAACATATTGAGAGTTCAGTCAATGATTTCTCTAAATCGTTCATATTGAAATTCACTATGAACGGAGCAAAGGCGGGGAAGAGAGACTGCAGAACAATATCTGTATATTGCTCATTATCCATAGTCCATCCCAGTTCCTCAAGTTCTTCTATAAGACCAATCATCTTCAGAACATGGTCTCCTATTGATACGCCGGGGGCCAACCGCATCTGAAACAGCTTTCGAGATGCCTCGTATCGTAAAGTACGAGATTGCTCTTCATACAACTCCTTTGTATGAAGAAAGATGGATTGTACATCCATCTTCTCGTGCTGTTTCTGATGGATACTATCCATAGAAGCAAGCGCGAGGCACGTGGCCGTGTTGCAATCAATATCCCATGTTTTTCGGATCTCCTTATCCGAAACAGATGATTCAGGTCCTGGGATGGGTGGGGCTTTGGTAGTGAGGACATATGATACTTTATCATATGTGAGTGCAATTTTCAAGTTCCTCAACCATTCTTTATAATTTGGTCCAGTCAGTTTGTTTTTCTCTAAAAGAAGCTTAACTCCCATCATCGGTATCTGCCATTAGGAGAGAGAAAAGAATACACTCAGCGAAATGCTCTTGCAAAGATTTAGATTGGTTATTATCTTATCTAATCGATATCTCCCACTGTTTTTATCAAATTTTCTTTCAAAACCTGAAAAGAAAACTAGTCAGGATTAATTGCATTCTACAGTTTCGCTAACCGGTCAGCCAAGACAGTGTCGGTACTTTGAGGGAGGTTCCCCGTGCTTTCGCACGGACCTAATTAAAATAAACCTCGTTTTTCCCAGAGGTCAAACCCCGTTAATACCTTTCTAGACACCTACTGAATTAGCTAATTGTAAAGTGCAAAATTCTCCCGGGAGTAACTCTTACTCATAGTGGGATAGAGATCCAAATATCATATAGATGGTATGCAATCTCATTGCAAATTTCAACACTTGAAATTCCCGATATAGTTTTTACCCCTAGATGCTTATGACCTTGGCTACGGTCAACATATCATAAGCACTAGTTAAGTTCTACCCGTCATTTCGTGATTAACTAGACCCACCCATATGACCCTTGATTATGATCAACATAATCACATGAATGTCCTAACTTATTGCATCACATGCTTTGTAGAAAAACATCACTTAGCTACCGTACACTACGCCTTGACTATAATCAACATACGTAGCACGAATACTAAGTACTCTGCTTCCTAAAATGAGAGAGGGTTGCGGATGGTTTTTACGAAAACCTTTAACGCTTTGAACTTGATTTCGTTGTAGAATTTAAATAGTTTTTAGAAAAGGAGTGGCTTAAGCTCCGCATCTTTTGAAACTTGCTTTTTCATAAAAAGGAGCCGAGTAGGATTCAAATCCGATTCTACAACATCATTAGGTTTCTTTTCTTTTACATTAATCTCATTAATATATTCCCATCATTTAAGTTCATAAGCCATTACAGAAAGAAACGAAAAACAGTATTACATATCACATATATAACAATATTACATCCGTCTCAGATATTAAGCAATCACATCACAGAATAATCAGCAGCAGAAACACATATATGAAAATATAGGATATACTAGGATCTCCGTATTTTATATTTAGCTTACGATAGAAAATACGGATTCCACGGTCGTGATGAATAACCAAGCCCACACCCTTAGACCCCTACGAGAGCGGCAAGTGACCCTTCCAATTCTAGAGTTTAGGAGACCCGGTCTCGACTCCTCGAGATAGCCTCCCACTGAACTCCAAAACCCGGTCACTCGTGCTCCCCTTCTTGGGTCTATCTTAATGGGGAAAAGTAAAATATACATCAATGGAGACATCATCCTCAACCCTGATGTGCCCCAATAAAAGAATAATATATACAATGAATTTTACATGAATGAAAAGATAAACTCTCGTCTCCATAAAACCCCCGGCCATTCGATCACGACGATCCTATACATCATATCACATCAACAATTGAAAAGCATAGACGACGTTAAAATATATCAATCAACACATCAACATACCCACTGTTGTAATAGATCTCAACACTTGAACCTACATAAAAATTCCCAGAAAGCATATATGGTTCCTACGGATCAACACAAGAGCGAACGGTCCAAGCCTTACCAAGGGCGTCGTAGAACCGCCGCAAATGCACCTATTTAGCCGCGGTTCCGCAGTCGTTGTGTCGAGTTAGGCGCTCGTTTTTCTTGGGGATCCATAGAAAACTCTGCTCTATTTTCTGAATATTTTTAATTACAAAAATTCCAACTTTTGAAAAAATTTCCAGTGAGCATGTAAAAATATCGTTTTTCATGTTCGATTGAGTTTTTAAATGTCGTCCGGTTTACCCTAAAGCTCTAGCTAGGCTCTGATACCATGTTGGTGTGTAGTAGCGCCTCTAGTAAGGTTGCGACTTCATAAAGTAGTGAACTTTTAAAATTCTAAAGAGCTATTACAAACGAACTACGAATCGTAACTAGAGATTAGGGTAATGTCATCATTAAGTGAAGTCTAAGCTAAAGGAAAAGGAAATATAACCTTTGTATCCAACTCCTTCGGCCTTTAGGACTCCTACGGCTTTGCTCGAAACTTGGATCAACTCCGCTCAAGGTCCTTCGTCGTCTACGATGATCCACCCGGAGATTCCTAGGTCAAGCTCTTTGCCTCACTAAATCAAGATGAAATGGAGCAAACATTCTACACAAAAGGGCTAGGGTGGTGTAGAATGGTTGTGTAGTTTGTGAACTCACTTAAAAACCCTTTCTTTTTAAGTTCCTCACTCAAATCAAAATTCAAGAGAGCTTGAAGAAGGAGGAAGGTGAAGATGGCAAAAACTTTTGTGAATATAATGAAAAACTTAATCCAAAAAGAAAAAGAAAAGAATATATATATATATATATATATATATATATATATATATATATATATATATATATATATATATATATATATATACACTCTCAAATATAACCATAGTTAACTAAATATCTAGATATTTTGTAGATGGGTTAAAAAACAAAGGAAATTTAACCATAGTTAAAGTCAAAGGTCAAATAAGAATTGTGTAGAAAGAATGAGTCATTTAGCTAATTTCATTTTTCTTTAATCCATAAACAAAATAGAAGATATTTATCAACCATGTAAGTCTTGTATTGCCATTTTCTATGTATCATCAACCATGATACATATGTATGTATGTATGTGTGCATGCACATCATCATGTGTATGTATAAACATATGTGCATACATCCAAAAGAAAAGGTTTAATTAAAAGTGAGCTAAAAGTCAATATTAAATCAACACTTGATTTAATAAATCGGTCACATCAAATACGACCCGATCAATAATAAACGCCCGATTAAAATACGGTATCACATACTCGCATTTAGTCGAGCTCCCGCACATATCTCATATGCACTCCACATCATTTTGTCTGAGCTAGAAAAATCCTGTGTGGGACTCTAAGACTCGTCAATACGCCGGCAGTAGGTGATGATCATATCAAAACACCTACAAGCCTCAAGCGGTCATCTAAACGTAACGGTCACCCGGGTATTGAGCGATCAGAAGAAAAACAAGCGAACCCGTCAAAACTCCTGTCGAGCCATTGGCAACACTTACCATACAGTCCGATCTCTTCGTCTGATATGTTGCATATCAAGTCTAGGGATGGAATCGTCGAGCCCTAATAACTCAATAAGTCATGTCGATATGGTTTATGACCGGTCAAGAAACTACTGATAACACTTATCAGTAAATCTCATCAGCCCTGGACAGGGACTTCAAGTCAGAGCCAATCGCACATTGCACAACATCAACTCCCAATACCGGGAGAGACGAAAACCCTTCCTATCGCTCACTGTCTCCATGTGTCTCGGAACTATACCCAAAAGCTATCTGTTTGCACGACTTAGTAGAGCCGTGGTAGGGTGGAAATCAAAGTACAGTGGGAGAACACACAAGACTCTATAACGATCTCGGGTCTACAGACTAACCTGTACTAGTGTTACCAGAGAACTGCTATCCGACGATAGATATAATACCATATAGGAATTCTCGGTGAGTCCGTTCAGTGTACCCAGTCTCCACCGAGCACCCGTATATAATCTTCGATGTCACAACATCAATAGATATGGGATCATCCATCGCCCATCATATGGGTCAAGAAACGTATACGCTAGTCTACTGTGGAATATCGATACCCTATCTCGATATACCTACGACTAGGAACATTTAAGGATTTGCTTATAGACCACACATGCCCCACCAGTATGATCTTCATCATAGCCATGGAAGTTAAGCAAATATCTTCAGGGCTTTATCAACATGTATCAAATAAACAGTATCAAGTAAACATGTCAGATAAAGTAAAACCAGATAGCATACTATCATGTCGAGCAAGAAAGTCATACATCAAATATACATATATACATGTCAAGCATCCACTATACATATAATGGCCTCTAGGACATACATATATCCAACATTCTCTCTCTCTCTCTCTCTCTCTCTATATATATATATATATATATATATATATATATATATATATATATATATATATAGAGAGAGAGAGAGAGAGAGTAAATATGCTATAAGAGAGAATTTCCTTCTATGTTGTCGAAAAAATACACCCTCTACGTTTTCATTCGACGATCGATATCCGTCATTTTCATTTTTATCATCTATACACAAAATTTCAATTGATTCCAATAGTTTTTCACCGTTGATTTGGGGGTTGCAAAATTAACGGTTTACAGACAATAGAACTTTTTACTTTGCTAATTCAACTGTGAAAAAGTGGTGGAATCATAATCATATGAGATTTGGTATATTCACATCGTACATGATAAAGATGATGATGATGGATGCCAATCGTCGAGAAAAGTCGCGGAGGATATAGATTTTAGACGCCGTCTGATGCAAAATCCTTTTAAGGCCTCTTTCCTCCACACATGTGTGTGTGTTTGTATGAGAATAATGGAGGAAAGATGCCATAGGAGGGAATTTTCTTTTATGGCGTCGAAAAAATACACCATCTCTCATTTTTTCCGCCGATCGGCACCTAGCATCTTCATCGTTATCATCTAAGATGTGGGTACACCAACTTTCATGTGATTCTACAACCATTTCACCGTTGATTTAACAATGTAAAAAGTTCTATTGTCGGTAAACCGTTAATTTTGAACCCATTAAATTAACGGTGAAAAGGTTGTAGAATCACAAAAAATTTGGCGTATCCATATCTTAGATGATAACGATGAAGATAGTGGGTGCCGATCGTCGGAAAAAATGAGGGAGGGTGTATTTTTTCAACGCCATAAGAGAAAATTCCCATCTCTGGCATCTTTCCTCCATCTCTCTCTCTCTCTCTCTCTCTCTCTATATATATATATATATATATATATCGGGTAGTGATCTATTGCATACCAGTCTGCATTTTAAAAAAACGGAAACTCTCGATGCACGACATAATTTAATGATCCGATCCGTTCAAGTTGATCGACATACTCTCAAATGTACGTACATGAAAAATCAAAGAATTTAAAGACCTTTAAACTATACATCGATGGGTGCAAAAATGAACGTTTTTTCGATTATGTAATATAAATTTCATCCGATGGATAGGTTAAAAGTCTTTTAATTTTTTGATGTTTCATGTACATATATTTGAGGGTATGACGGTCAACTTGAACCGATCAGATCGTTAAAATATGCAGTAGATCGAGAGTTCCCGTTTTTAAAAAATACGGACCGGTTTGCAATAGATCACTCCCATATGTGTGTGTGTGTTCAATTAGCCAACTAGCTACTTCTAACTTCCAAGTTTGAGCCAATATAAAAAATATCTAGCACCTTAAATTTGTATTTGTTTTCCGGCAAATGCTAGGTACAACCGAAAGTTTTGATTGTTTTCCATCCGTTAGAAAAAGAATAATATTATGAATCTTACAGTATTTTTCGCTAATTATCTAAATATTACTCTCTCTTTTAATTTTGTATGAATATATTGTCTCCTCAGGACAGAATAATTTCTCCATCATCAGAATAATTTTGTAGGAATATATTGTCATCCGAAATCCATTCAAATTTTTAATAACCTTTAATTACTAAAATTCTATAAAATCCAAATCATGCTTAACGAATTCTTTAAGGATCTTCTCAAATGTTTGTTCATGATGTTGACATACATATTAAAGGACACGAAAGAGCTGATCATCATACAGTCGTGAAGAGCTAAGCTGTCTGGTCACACATTTTGCGTGTCGAACTAACGGGATTATTCCTTAAAGTTGCACCTTTTCTCACCCTCAACATCACATCTATTTGTATACCTAAACATTAACATGTGTCCTAGAATCTTGTGCCCTTGGCCATGTAAACGAGATGAGCATAATCTAAAAGTGGGCATCTTTTTATTTAATAAAACAAAATCTTAGAATGCTATCATTATACTATTTCTAGAAGAAAATGAAATCTTTAGAGGTATCCGTCCTTGTAACCAAACCCACAAGGTTAGGCCCATTGGTTCCGGCAGCCGTTTCGGTTTTTTGTATTCGACTAAATTTGCGGCTTAATTAATTTGTTGTAGGAGACAAAACTATGCATGTTCATGACAAACTAATTGCAGTAACTTAACTATTTGCATTTGGGATTGCATGTTCATGGTGAGAGAGAGAGAGAGAGAGAGAGAGAGAGTGAGTTTTGAGGATAAAAGCATATCTAATGCAGGACCATACATAACTATAGAAGTGTTTGCAAAATCAATGCATTTACAATAGGCTTATTTACAAAAAAATCCCCATAGGTTTGAGCCAGAATCACAAAACTACCTTTACATTTGAAATGATCAGAAAAGTACCAAACTTAACGGTATCACGTCAGCAAAAAAATTGAAAATCCTCAAATTGACCCTCTTCTAACCCTAAACATAATTTCTAAATAAAATAAAAAAAACCCACCCGATTTATTCCTTCCGGCCAGCAACATGCCAACCCCGGCGTCGCTACTAGCACTGGCACTACCCCATCCTTTGCCCCCTATATTATCATCATCATCCTTTTCTTCTTCTTCTTCTTCGTCTCCTTCTTGTTGTCGGCGTCGTCCCTCCACCCTCTGTCCTCTCCTGTTGAATATAGTGTCCTCAAAGTCAATTATTGGATCGCAGGTACGTGATTGCAATGATTGAGGGATGACCTATACCGGTAAAACAGTCTTGCTCGAGATGATAGTATGCTATCTGGTTTGTCTTTATCACCGTGTACATGCTTTAGTTCACTCTTGCATGTTAATAGAGCCTATAGGATTCTTGCTTGACTGCCAGCAGTATAATAGCGATCATATACGTGGGAGCTGGGGTTTATAAGCACATTCTTAAATGGTCCCTAGTCGAAAGAGTTTCGAGACAGGGCATCGATACTCCAGAGTAGACTAGTGTATACAATCGAGACCCCGACGAGGGGCGGTGGCCGGTCTCACAAGCCATTGGTGTCAGTTGGTTCACCTAAAATGTATACAGGTGCTCATTGGGTTATGAGTACACCGAACAGGACTCGCCGGGAACATGCTAGTTGGTATTATACCTGTCGTCAGATAGCAGTTCCTAGGTGACATGTGTACAGGTTAGTCTGTCGATCTGAGATCGTCATTTGTCTCGTGTGAGTTCCCACTATGCTTTGATTACTACCCTATCACGGCTCAAAGGAGTCATGCAAACAGGTTTTAGTTGGGTACAGTCTCGAGCCACATGGAGGTAGTGAGCGGATCGTCGGGGATTCGTCTCTCCCGGTATTGGGGGTGAGATCGCGCTGTGTTTAGGAGAGCCATTACACGAAATTCCTGGCCAGGGTAATCGAGATTTACTGGTAGGTATTCCAGTATTATCTCAGGGTGTTCTGGCCTACTCTCCGATACGACTTATACAACTATTGGAGGTCTGACGTTTACCAGCCCTCTAGGCCCGATATGCGATACCCATAGACAAACGGACCAGACTGTACGGATATTGCCACTGTCAGGCTCAGTAAGGTTTCTGGATGAGTTCGCTCGTCAGCTTCCCTTCCGATCAATACATGGGCAACCGTTACGTACAGCTAGTACCACTGACGTGCTTATGGTTAAACCCAGTGCCAGTGTATTGATGAGTCATTAGAGTCCCCCACAGAAAGTTTCCCAAGTTCTGGCGAAACGTTGTAGAGCCCGTATGGTTTTATGGCAGGGTTCGAACATACACGTGCACTTGTGCAGGTGTCATGGTTCGGACGGATAATACTAATGGGTTTTGGTTTAAGCTGGATTCTATTATTATATTGTGTAAGAATATTTTTTGTCTCGTTGCATTCGTATTTCGTCGAAATACGGATGCGGGTATGTATATTCGGACGAGGGGTTTTCTTGTGATCCGCTACAAGATTACTTTTTGAAGTTGTCATTTTCTTTTCTTTGAATTTAAATATTTAGTTTAATATTTAAATATGGCGATGGAAGTTTTGTATTTGCATTAATTTAATTGGTGCATGTTTTTTGGGCATGGGCCATTTCTTTTCCTTGTTAGTTTTTTGTGAGCAATTATTGGGGTAGGGGGGCGGGGGGCTGCCATTAGGCAGTATGGTGGGGATTGGTATATTGGTGACTCATCATTGCATTTATTATTAGCCATGCTTATGTTGTGGGAGTGGGTAGAATATGTGTGCTGTGGATTTTGTTGATTGGTGGGGGTAAATTATTTGTGTTGATTAATTTATTCATGATTGCATACACTCACCTCTTTATTTTTGCTAAAGGTCACTACTTGATTTCCTATCATCCATTCCCAAGAGAGTTTTTTGGTGGTCGAGCACAATAAATCCCCAATGAGCAAAAGTGTGGCCGGCCCCCCATTTTTGAAGAAGGGAAGATTTTCAAAAGCTATTGTCTTCACTTGATTTGATTTTGGCAACTTCAATTTACCTTCACCCAATCGTTTGGATGTTTTGAGACAAAATATTCTTTACTCTCTCTACTTCAACCTTGGACATGTCGGCTAGCAAACTTCATGTCCGATTTGCTTCGGTTTGAAACGGGAGCCCGCATAAAGATTCGATGACGTGGAGCCACTTCGACGAGCCAGATCGGAGAGCAAATTTCGTCAGCGCAGCAGCGAGGAGTTTGGCGCAGAGATTGAAAACCGAAGGACACGGATCAATCGGTATAATCTCTACAAACTCTTTTACAGATT
Organism: Agapanthus africanus; assembly: GCA_030015575.1. Taxonomy (NCBI): domain Eukaryota; kingdom Viridiplantae; phylum Streptophyta; class Magnoliopsida; order Asparagales; family Amaryllidaceae; genus Agapanthus; species Agapanthus africanus. The sequence goes on from CM057349.1 coordinate 66,128,561, forward strand.
GCTAGAATACGGTTAATAGAACGATCCGAATATTTGGTTATGGTAATGCCGGTTTTATAAAAAGTTTTTGTTTCGTATTTTGGCGTCGGATTGACGGCTGGGGCGCTGCCGTGACCCAACATGGTATCAGAGCCAAACTATTAACCGTATTCTAGTTGTTTTAGACAATGTTAAAGTATCGAAACCGGAACAAACCCAAACGATGCCACTGGAATCCTGTTCTCTGTTGTTTTAAAATGGTCAAGAAAAATATTTTAAACATGTGCAGAAGATTACTCAGAAGGACAAATGAACACACCCCAAACACGAACCCAAGCCATCGGTTTTTGGCCGATCCCCATAGCCCTAGATCCGGCGTCGCCGGCCCAGTATTGGCCTTTTGTGTTGGTGTTTTGGGTGTGCTCTGACCTCTGGGAAGTTGATCCCGTGGTGTTGTTTAATTAGCCCGGTTTGGATAAAGTTTTATCAGTTTATTTGGGCTATTCGGGGGTTATTTCGGATTCGATATTTTTTAACATTGTTTAAAGTTTTGCGGTGTATTACATTACTATCTGTGACCGTGAATGTCATTCGAGCGGTAAATCTTATCTAATTGCTATAGCTATTTTAGACGGAATTTGCGAACGTGACATTCACGTTGATGTTCTGTGTTGTGCTGTGATGTAGCGGGTTTGTCGTGGTGGATAGCTTGTGTGAAATGGTAGTGCAGTTTGGATTTATTTGTACATTTGATATTGCGGGGCGAGCGTCCGACATGTGGACTGCCGTCACTGCCTGTTTGTATATTATTCTTTTGGGGCACGACCGGGTTGAGGTCGATGTACCCGTTGTATATATTTTCTTTTCTGTACTAGGATTACCCCGCGGTGGGGTGCACGGACAACCGGGTTCTAGAGGGCAACGGGTCCGCATCTCATGGCGTTGAGACGGAGGGGGCCTCGCTCTAGAATTGGCGGGCTATTCGCCGCACTCGTAGGGGGTATAGGTTGACCCAAGATGGGATGCTCAAGTTACCGGATTCCGTGAATTGCTGGGTGGTCCATTCACTTTGCTGAAGGGGGCTGCCTCACTTCAGGTTTTGGCGGGTAACTTTCCGCATTCGTAGGGGTCTAGAAGTTCATTGCACAGGCTATCCATACGACCAGGGGAACGTCGGGTTTCACTTGCGGCTCAATGAAACCCGGGATCCCAGATTATCTGTATTGTTCTGTGATGCTTATTACTTTTCTGTGATGCTGCATTTATCATGCCTGGAGCGATTTTTATATATTTATATATACTAGTAGATATTGTATATGTTTTGCACCCGCGTTAGTCCAATCCCCGCTCTGTCGTTAGTTAAGTAACCTAACGGGTGATGATGAGACCCAGTGGCGAATGCGGATGGCATATACGTACATTATATTTTCGTTCTTTTGTGGTGTGATTAATTGATGGACTGCGTTGATTCTTATCAATGCAAGGAAAACAAACCTATATATGATGTTGTTGGAACAATTTTTAAAAAGCTGTTACTACAATGGCGTTCTCTTTTGTTTTCCACAGAGGTATTCGGTTATGAATATCCAGCACCTCATTCGACGAGACAAGGGCCGAGATCCCTTCATCGGGAGTGGCTTCTTGGACAGAGGTTTGCGTCAGGGTAATAACTTCACTATAGTCGATTACTTTTTGCTTTGCATCGTGGTATTCAGTTTGGAATATCCTGCACCTCATTCGACGGGGAAAGAGCCGAGATCCCTTCACCAGGAGTGACCTCTTTAGCAAAGGTTTTCGCAACTATATATTTATAAAAGTTATCCGGCTCCTTCAACGATATCAAGTTCATTACGCTAAAGGTTTTTCGCCAAAAACCAGTCGTAACCCTCCGTCATTTCTTACAGGTATTACTTAGTATTCATGCTGTGTATGTTGACCTCTGTCAAGGCACAGTGCTTGGTAGCTGGGTAATACTTGTTTGTTGCATAGATATGCGATTATTTAGGACAGTCGCACGGTCATTTTGACCTCTGTCAAGGGCACGTGTGGGTGGGTCTAAGTTAATCCAGGACAATGACGGGTTGAACTTGAGTTGCGACTTATGATATGTTGACCTCTGTCAAGGTCATAAGCCGCCTGGGGTAAAAATCATATCGGGAGTTTCAAACATACAGGAAACTTGCCAGGCTTGTGCATACCTTCTGGAGTGTGATAACGTGAGTGGCTTCTATCATGTTATCATGTGATGATAGTTGGATCCCGATTCCCACTGATGAGTAGGATTACAACTCGGGTGATTCCGACTAATTCTCCTTTTAGGTTTGGAGGAGAATTTGAAAAAACAGTGGGAGCCATCCTGATTAGATAAAGTGATTAACCATTCTGATCTAAGTTAGAGTGCACGCATAGTGTTTCTTTTCTCTCTCTCTCTCTTTGACTGTGACCATGACCCGACACTAGACTATGACTCAGTAACCAAGTTAACCGAACTTTCTTAAAACACCGGCTTTTGGATTGTCTGAGTTGCATACATCGTTTCCACTCATTCTTTTACCCTTTGCATTTCTCCAGAACACCCCGTATTACTACGAATATCCACTTCCATTGGATGAATCCATCGTATGGTTATATACGAACTTGAAAGAACTTGTTCCAGATTCGAGGATGGATTCTGGTTCTGAAGAGATTGAATAGGACTATTCAGTTGTCTTTTGCTTTTACCTTCTCTCAGGTTGTGAGGGCTCCTAGGATTAGGAGAGGGTACACCTATTACGCTTATTGGATAGTCTTCTTCCAAACTATAGGCAGGTGCCGAAAGGTAGGGAATGAAGAAAACCAATTAGCCTAAGTCAGGTGTACAGAAAGTAATAAGTAAAGACAAATAAAGGGATCAGAAAGAGGGCAAAGTAAATTGCGACTGTTAACATTCACGACCAAACCATGTATTTCATCGCCACTCCTACTTCACCTTTGTATTTCTCCAGAACACCCCGTATCACTACGAACATCCAATTCCATTGGATAAATCCATCGTATGGTTATATACGAACTCGAAGGAACTTTTTCGAGGATGGATTCTGGTTCAGGAGAAATAGGAATAAGGATTATTCAGGTTGTCTTTTATGATTACCTTCTCTCAGGTTGCGATGGCTCCTAGGTTTAGAAGAGTACACCTATTATGCTTATTGGATAGTCTTTTTCCAAACCATAGGCTGGTACCGAACGGTCAGGAAGGAAGAAAACCATTTAGCCTAACGATGGTGTACAGAAGGTAACGACTAAAGATAAATAAAGGGAATTGGAGAGATGGCAAGGAAATATACGGTTACAGTCATGAATCTGATAATGGAAGAGGCATTACTAGGAATACCCGGATACCCCTTCGAAACATATTCATGTTTCAGTTTCACTGTGTATTGATTAATAGAAAACTGATTTCCCAATTAGACTCTTGCTCCAGGGTATGTATTTACCAGGTATGATTATCACATCTGTATGGTTTTACAGATGATGAGTGGGAGTAAGTTATTGGAAATTAGGTGATCATCCTCATTATATCGGAACTCGTTGTAATTGGTGATATTTGAGGAAATCGCCTGGGTACAGTTTTCAACCTACGACGCACAGGGTTTGAGTTATTCAACTCACGGGACTTATACAAAGTATTGTATGTTATCTAGTATCCATTAGGACAAAGGGGTTGGTCCTCGTACTGTATTCTGTTTACTTGTGACTTCTCAAGTTTTAGACAAGTGTTTTGTAGAAATACAAGGTCCAAGTTTGAGAAGTTATAGATAAAAGAATAAAGTAGAGAACCAGGTGTCGCAAGTATCGGGATTCTTCAAGGTGATCGAAAATGTAGATACTTGTGTATGGTATTCAGTTGATAGTAATGGTTTTGAGAAACTTGTTTCTCTTTCAGGTTACTCATAATTGGATGCACTCCTAAGTTGAGTAATGCTGATCGACCTCTTTCCATTTAGTTAACATGCACTGGAGACAGCTGTATGATTTGAATCCGGTTCCAATTAAATCAGTGCCTCTGTTTCTATATGATATATAGAATGGTTCATATCTTAACGATGTTAAGGTACGGGGAGTTGTCCGGCTTATGCTTAAAACCAGACTCTGGATAACTCAAAGCACGTTTCTGTAATGGCAGTTTGTGGGTTAACCCGGGGTTTGACGAGGGTTGACTTTCTACCATCTGGAAGATCAATAGTGATATTGTTCTTGACTCGCCACAGTTTTAGTAAAATGGATTTTTTCAGAAAACAGTAGTGGGAGTATGGTAGAACTGGAAGAGATTCCAGAACCACAAACGATTACTGAAAATTTAATAGGACCTAAAGATTTAATCAGGTTTAACATTCCATTAGCCATTTTGCAAATATGGTGGGTTAACTCAGGCACCCGAGAGGTACTCCGGCAGCCTCAAGGACGGTAACAGGGAGGTTCTTGTTTACCCAGACTTGCCATTACTGTTGTTCTAGACTATGAGACCCGGCAGGAGGATAAGTATAGCGTCGTTCTAAACTAGCTTTAGAAGTGCACGTGTATATGACTCTGCCAGAGGGTTGTCGTAGTCAGTGGGAGTGGCGGAAGCATAGTGGACAAGTAGCTTATGTCTATTTATGAACTAAAGCAGATATAGCGGAAATAGATCTTCTATTTCTGATGTGACAGTCATGGATTTTGACTTCATCAGAATAAGGGATGGATCTGTTAAGAGGGTAGTAGGGTGTTATGTCCTGGTATATAGATGACATACACTTAGTAGGAAGTGAAATTCCTATACTACGATCGGTTATACTGTGGTTGTCACACAGTAGTTTCTCTATATAGGATATGGATATAATATCAAGCATTCTGGTTACTGGATCTATGGTTTTAGATCTAGATTTGAGAAGTGACCCAATCTGAGTACTTAGATAGTATTCTAAAGGTGTTTTAGAATGGACGACTCCTGGCATGGTGGTGTACCTGCAGGTGATGGAGTCGCCCTCTCTAAAGGTGTTTTACAGACTAAAGGGGAGAGGGATGTGCATGATTGGAAGATCACTTGCTTAGGCAATTGAGTCAATCATGATATGTCAAGTACCACACCAGATGTTGTTTTTGCACTAGATGCAATAAGTTGATATTAATCCAAATCTGGAGAAATGTTCGGAAGCAGTTTTAGAATATAAGCGAATGTTCTTGGGATTTGATAACGACAGCCTCTTTCGGGAGACGGTTATCATTCCAGGCTTCCAAGGTGACATGGATGACAGAGTGACTGTCAGAGTTATAATTTTCCCTCTGATAAGGGGCAGTAGTTTGGACAGGTGGTCTAGGCGGATACTGAAGATGGCATGGCGCAGGATACTGATTAATTTCAGTTGACGATGCAGTCTAAGAAGTTTGCTGGATTTGGAGTTCGCTTGTGAGCTAGGTCCCATTAGATGTCCAGATATATTCTAAGACAGGTATTACTCAATTCGGAAGATGGGTTTCTCCTCGAACTTGAGATTAAGAGAGACATAGAAAGAAACATCAGGGCAGATCCACTCACTGAGGTTATTTCTAGAACGCAATAGTTTCACAAACAAGCTTTGTGAGACTGATCAGTAGAGAAGTTAGGTGTCCGGTATCACACGGGCTGTGAGTATGCGACATCGCAATAATTAGCCTTATGTGCAAGTGGGAGATTGTTGGATATAGTGCCCTCAAAATCAATTATTGGATCGCAGGTACGTGTTTGCAATGATTGAGGGAGGACCTATACCGGTAGGACAGTCTTGCTCGAGATGATAGTATGCTATCTGGTTTGTCTTTATCATCGTGTACATACTTTAGTTCACTATTGCATGTTGATAGAGCCCATAGGATTCTTGCTTGACTGCCAGCAGTATGATAGCGATCATATACGTGGGAGCTGGGGTTTATAAGCACATCCTTAAATGGTCCCTAGTCGAACGAGTTTCGAGACAGGGCATCGATACTCTAGAGTAGACTAGTGTATACAGTCGAGACCCCGACGAGGGGCGGTGGCCGGTCTCACAAGCCATTCGTGTCAGTTGGTTCACTTAAGATGTATACAGGTGCTCATTGGGTTATGAGTACACCGGACAGGATTCGCCGGGAACATGCTAGTTGGTATTATACCTGTCGTCAGATAACAGTTCCCAGGTGACATGTGTACAGGTTAGTCTGTCGACCTGAGATAGTCATTTGTCTCGTGTGAATTCCCACAGTGCTTTGATTACTACCCTACCATGGCTCAAAGGAGTCGTGCAAATAGGTTTTAGTTGGGTACAGTCCCAAGCCATATGAAGGCAGTGAGCGGATCGTCGATGATTCGTCTCTTCCGGTATTGGGGGTGAGATCGTGCTGTGTTTAGGAGAGCCATTACACGAAATTCCTGGCCAGGGTAATCGAGATTTACTGGTAGGTATTTCAGTAGTATCTCAGGATATTCTGGCCTACTCTCCGACACGACTTATACAACTATTGGGGGTCTGGCGTTTACCAGCCCCCTAGGCCCGATATACGATACTCATAGATGAACGGACCGGACTGTACGGATATTGTCACTGTCAGGCTCAGTAGGGTTTCTGGATGAGTTCGCTCGTCAGCTTCCCTTCCGATCAATACATGGGCAACCGTTACGTACAGCTAGTACCACTGACGTGCTTGTGGTTAAACCCAGTGCCAGTGTATTGATGAGTCATTAGAGTCCTCCACAGAAAGTTTCCCAAGTTCGGACGAAACGTTGTAGAGACCGTATGGTTTTATGGCAGAGTTCGAAAATATACGTGCACTTGTGCAGGTGTCATGGTTCGGACGGATAATACTAGTGGGCTTTGGTTTAAGCTGGATTCTAGTATTATATTGTGTAGGAATATTTTTTGTCTCGTTGCATTCGTATTCCGTCGGAATACGGATGCGGGTATGTATATTCGGACGATGGGTTTTCTTGTGATCCGCTACAAAATTACTTTTTGAAGTTGTCATTTTTTTTTTTTCCGATTTAAATATTTAGTTTAATATTTAAATATGGAGATGGAAGTTTTGTGTTTGCATTAATTTAATTGGTGCATGTTTTTTGGGCATGGGCCATTTCTTTTCCTTGCTAGTTTTTTGTGGGCAATTATTAGGGGCGCGGGGGGCGTGGGGGGGGGGCGGCCATTCGGCAGTATGGTGGGGATTGGTATATTGGTGACTCATCATTGCATTTATTATTAGCCATTTATGTTGTAGGAGTGGGTAGAATATGTGTGCTGTGGATTTTGTTGATTGGTGGGGGTAAATTATTTGTGTTGATTAATTTATTCATGATTGCATACACTCACGTCTTTATTTTTGCTAAAGCTCACCACTTGATTTCCTATCATCCATTCTCCGGAGAGCTTTTTGGTGGCCGAGCACAATAAATCCCCAATGAGCAAAAGTGTGGCCGGCCCCCCATTTCTGAGGAAGGGAAGATTTTCAAAAGCTAATTTCTTCACTTGATTTGATTTTGGCAACTTCAATTTACCTTCACCCAATCGCTTGGATGATTTGAGACAAACTATTCTACACTCTCTCTACTTTAACTTTTGACATGTTGGTTAGCAAACTACATGTCCGAGTTGCTTCGGTTTGAAGCGGGAGCCCGTATAAAGATTCGATGACGTGGAGCCATTTCGACGAGCCAGATCGGAGAGCAAATTTCGTCAGTGCAGTAGCGAGGAGTTTGGCGCAGAGATTGAAGACTGAAGGACACGGATCGATCGGTATAATCTCTACAAACTCTTTTACAGATTGCTAGAATACGGTTAATGGAACGATCCGAGTATTTGGTTGCGGTAGCGCCAGTTTTGTAAAATGTTTTTGTTCCGTATTTTGGCGTCGGATTGACGGCCGGGACGCTGCCGTAACCCAACATCTTCCCCCTCCCCCAAAACATCTTCAATATATCATCTTCATCATCATCAGCAGCGGCGGCATCGACATCTTCACCTTCTTCTTCTTCTCTTCGATCTTCTTGCCGGCGCCACCCCTCCACCCTCTCTCCCCCAAAATAATAGTAATAATAATAATAATAATCATCGTCATCATCATCTTTTTCTTCTCCTGCTTGCCGTCCCTCACCCCCACCCCCACCCCCACTTCAACCTCCCCTTCTTCCACGGGCACCACCCTCACCTCCTCCGGATGGCGACGACCCCTCAATTCGGCTCCTATTCCCCCAACGGCTCCTCCTTCGGCTCCCTCCAAAAGAATAAATTAATTAATATTTAATAATTATTAAAATTATTTAAAATATAATTTATAATATTATATGTTGCAGCAAATACGATCACGTAGTAATAAACAAACGATAAAGATAAGAAGTGTCCTAGAGGGGGTTGAATAGGACAAATGACTAATAATTAAAACTTTATTCCTCAATATAATAAATGTTGTGGAAAGATAATACAAATAATAAAATTACGCAAACAATAGAATAACAGAGATTAGAAAATGCAAACTCAGTATGACCCCAGCGATTGGTAACGCAGTTCGATACCTGCGGTATCTAGTCTCCGCTTAGGTCTCCCCTAGGAACATCCACTATTCAACTCTTATTAAGGTGAAAAACCTTTACAACTGATGGACCGCCTCCACCTGATAATCTTTTCAACAGGCTCAGCTCAAATTTTTACAACTCATACTGATGGACAAGCTCCACCGGGTAATATTTTCAACATATTCAGATCAAATCTTTATAATTCAATTACAATACAAGTAACCCAAACCAACTCCTAATCTCGTATACGAATCAATCACAATTTTAAAGCCGGAGAATTAGGGTATTTGATAAAATCAAGTTTAAAGCTCTTTTGACCTCAAAAGGATTTATAAAAGATTTAAAATAAAAGATCAAGACTTTGCAAAGACAAGAGATTCAAAACCAGTTTAGAAAATCCTTTGCAAGAATTAAAAAAGAAAGCTTTCAGAAAACCTAAAAGTAAAATAACTTGGTGACGATCAAAAGTTTCGAAAACTTGAGGGAGATGATGATCACAATTGAGAGCAAGGGAGATGATGAATAATCTGTGTAATTCGCATGTTTTATTTCGACCAAGACAGTATATAAAGAGTTAGGAAAGAATCCGACAAAACTGTAAACAAATTGGTTGAGATTCAATCAAGGATTTCAAACAGTCACAGATTGAGCCGTCTCAAGAAATGCGTAAGACGTCTCAAGCTATAAGAGAAAAATTTGAGTTGCAAAGAACCAATATAAGACGTCTTAAGAAAGCTATGAGCCGTCTCTTGTCAACAGAAAAAAAAAATTAAGTGCAGACAAGTATTGAGACGTCTCAAACTAATATGAGCCATCTCCTACAAAGCAGAAATGATATGTAGGGATTAATGTGAGACGTCTCAAACAGGACATGAGACGTCTTAAAGCAACAGAGCAGACATGAAAGAATCAAAGAGTATGTGAGACGTCTCAAGGAAAATTGAGACGTCCAAGAATTGATATTTAAATTACTTGACATATTTTAAAGATTTTAAAATCGTGTGACTCATACGAGATACCTACAACTCAATAAAAGAGAAAACACAAGATTTACACATTTGTTGCACGTTTTCTAAGTTGTTTTGAGTTTTCATCTCAGAATTCATGTCCCTTTGACATTTTAACTCTTTGTTTCGATAAATCATCGTAGATATGTCCCCTTTTCATTTCATTAGCACTAGAACTCGTTCTTTTTTATTCTTTCATATGTACGTCTTGTGAATCCATATCCATATCGCTTTTGCTCTTTGATATCTCTATACTTGTTCTTTTTCATCGATATTGCAAAACCTGTTATGTTTCTCATACTAAAAATATAAAAATTAACTAGAAGCATCGTCAGTGAGTAAACTAGTTAAATAGTGTTTTGTCCAATATCAAAACTAAGGTGATGTTACCCAACATGGTCAACAAAAGAGAAGCAAACAAATAAACAAAAACAATAGAAATAGAGCACAAACCAAAAGACATATGATTTACGTGGAAAACCCTTACGGGAAAAACCTCGGGCGAAAGAGAAGCACTTTACTAATCAAACAAATATGGAGGATTACAATGGTGGATGAACTCTCACAAGATCCCTCTCAAAACCCTAGTCTCCTCTCTCTATCTAATTAACAAAAGAGTTCAACCCAATTAGGGTTACAAAATACAATTTATAGTATGAAACAAATAAAGTAAAAATCGGATTTCCCAAAATAGTCCAGAATTCAGCCCGAGTCGATTTGAGCCGGCTCAAGATTGTCCTAAATCTTCTTTTGCAAAAAGAGAACAATTGATAATTCCAAACGACTTATGAGCCGGTTTAAAGAGATATTGAGCCGGCTCAACTTAAAATCTTTCGTGAAAAGCTGAATTCAATTGGGAAACTTCTATGGGTCGAGAATACGAGGCAAACTCAACAAAGTTTCACCTTGCTTTGCATTTGCCACAAAAGTCCTTCATAATAATAGTAATAGCTCCACCTTCTCCACAAAACTCCTGAAGGGCTCAATGAGTGCGACACACTTCAATTAAATTCAAGCAATGCTCAAACTTAACAAATAAAAGAGATTTCGTGTCACGATCCGGAAATGGCACGTGACCGACACTTAAATCATGTGGCGTCATTCTAACATTACCGCGATCCAAGTAAGCCAAAAACCAAGATCTAAACCTTTTTAAAGAAATAATAGAGGTGAAGTTTTTAAAAGGGTATAAAAAAACGAAATCAAGTTTATTTTGAAAGATATTTTGGTTTAGAAGAATAAAAAAGTTTCCTTTGAAATACGATTTGAAAATTCGTCGTTAAAATTTGGACAGCTCCTCCTTTGTAAATTTTGACTAAAATAAGTACAATAATATAATATAAATAAAAGCATCCCAACAGGAGCTAGCTCATGCCCTACGGTGGATTCACAACCACGCAGTTCATATACGAAGCTCTACATGAAGATCAATACAAGTACAAGCAATAAATACTATATAAACATCATCAAGTCGACTGACTACGAATTCGACATTCAAGAGTATAATAACAAGTCTCGACCCGATCTAATACCACGAATATACAAGTTTGGTTTGATGGAGTGACACTACATACAAGGAAATATAACATACAAGAGGCGGTTACTAAACATATAACCCACCTAACAAAACACAAGATAAACCCCAAAAGAAGTGCCGACGGTGTCGCTACGTATCCGTGAGGACGGTTTTACAAGAAACTATGGCACGGCAGGGGTGGGTTGCTAACTCATGAATAGAAATAATCATCACAAAATATGTACATCATATGCATTATATATAAATAAAAGTGCGTCATAATCGGATCGCACAAACGGAAACACAACATCAACCGTGTCAATCATCGACACGTAAATCTCATGTGTAGAGTGCTTTTTGTCACCCAATTGAGATAGAAATGCACGCGCTAGTCAGCTGTGTATAGATTCCTCCGGTCTAGAGTAGGCTGGGGTTTATTGATTGTGGAGATCTAAATCTCCGACAGCTGCGGACATAACTACCATTAATTACTCTTTACTTGTGGAGCGATGGAAGTTCCGATTAACGAGTCAAACAGATCATGTGAACTCAATGTGCAATATGTGATGCGTGTGTTGTGTTTTGAAAACAATGCAAAAAGGCGTGCTCATTTCATTTTTTATTTATTTTGTGAATATTTATAAGAAAGACTTTAAAAATAAAATTTTAGTAAACATTTTTCTATTTTTCTTTAAAAAAAAGTGTGTATATGAAGTGCAAGCGAGCAATGCATGCGGGCATGCGGTGTACTTGCATACGCATGTGCGTGACGCCCACGTGCGGGTGTGCGTGCATGCGCACTTGGGCTCGGGCGCTCGTGCACTCATACGCACGGGCACGTGTGCGCACGCGCACGTTGTTGCATGCATGCGCATGCACGTGCTCACGCACGCGCACGACGTTCGAGGAGGGCCAAAAGGTCCATTTTTGTAACGACTCTGAAATTACTGTACGAAATTTTCCGGTTTAATGTACAAAAATGAGTTATACAGCCTGAAATTGAGTTATAAATAAATTTTGTTAAATTACAGTAAGAAACAACTTGTAACTTACTAGTAAAGCCTTGCACTGTTGTGGCGTAGCCCCTGTGTTCGATCCCCATCAGACACATTATTTTTTTTTGATTTTTTTTCTTAACTTTTTGGAAGCCCAAAAATTTACACGTGTGATTGATGTGAAAAATTATGTTTGTAGTAGTTAACCACAATCAATAACGGTGTCGTGCGTAGCTAGACCGAGATGAGTACGGGTCGTCCTCTGGGAAACGTGGAATATTTTATTCTTACTTTAGACGTGTTGAGAAAGAGAGAGGAAGAAATAAGAATGTTGAGAAATGTTTTCTAGATCTACGTTAAACACTAATGCTAAATATATATCTAAATTATTTATGGATGTAGTTAATATAAGAAGGGGCTTAAAGGGTTCGTTAGGATTTAGTAGTTATGGATGATTAATTAAAAATTACCCTTTTTATCCTTTAATAGATTTAAAACTAGAATGACAGTGATGCATGTAGATTAGGGTTTCTGGAGGAAAAAGGAATCCCACTCTTAACCCTTATCTCGACACGGAACTCCGTTTATATCTAGCCTTTACCAAAACAATCGTTAATCTAATCTCTAATCGCGATCGAGACTATCAATGAATTGGTAGCGCGCCCGATTAGAATGTTAATGATTGTTTTGATAAAGTTTATAAACTTTATAGGACGTAAAAAGAGTTTAGGTATTTTTATCATCCATTAACCTACCCTAATCCTATGAACCCTAACAAGCGGAGAATTACTCGCGCATGTTGGGAGAAAAAGAGATGGAGAGAAAATGCATAATTAAACTACGAAGAAATAGAATAAGAAAAAGAAAGCTACCTTTATTAATCAAAAATATTCATTACACTTTGATTCCTTATGTAGCGTTTTGAAAATCGTTTCGGTGAAATTTGGGAAAATCGGTAAAATGAGGGGGTTTTCTGTAAAAAGTCAAAATACAAATATCTTATTATAAAAATTAAATATACATATTCTAGCTATGTAATTACTATTATTTGGTGTTTATTGAGCCGCTGGTGAAATTTCAAATTTTCTGAAAAAAATATTATTTTATTATTATTTTAAGCCGTCACTAATACATTTAATTAGGGAAAATTACAAACTGGAATGAGTTGAAACAAATTTTGTGCATCATAAAACATTAAATAAAATTTTATCATGTGATTTTTGAAATGAAATCGTTTGCCAAAACGGTTTAGAAAATATTGAAGAAAAAAGGCTTTTTTTAGTGTAAATGGATATTTGGGGTATTGTATTTATCATTTTTCCTCACCCCACACCCATACCCACACTCACACACCCCCATTTATTTGTCCCCATGGATGAATTCAGCAGCCCCACCCCTTTTCCCCACTTGAATTTCAAAAGAAAAGAAAAGGAAAAGCAAGGATAAAAGAATATATATGTATGGACTTTGACCTTGGGTTTCTTTGACTTTGACATTTTCTCTCCCCTCACCCACACCCACACTCCCATTTCCCCCACATGCAGCCGAAATTACAGCAGCCCCCTTTTCATTGTTCTTCTTCATTTCTTGCAAAACCCTAAGGTATTTTCATCAAAATCCAAATCAAAAAACCCTATAAACTCCAAATCCAATCTCTACCCATTAATTCTTTGCTCAAGCTAGCATGGATCTTGGAGGAAATTTGGCATTTTGGGAGGCTATGATCTTCATGTTGACCTCTTGATCATGAGGTATAAAGATTCATCCATATTTGTTAATTGTTAGTTTTAAATTGTTAAGTTGAAATTGTAATATTTAAGCTATTTTACTTACTAGATTTTGTGGAAATTTAGTAAATGCCTTAGATTAAAACATAATTAGGGTTTCATGACCTTATTAGCATTATAAATTTTGGTTTAATACAATTGTATGCAAAATCTAAGTTGGTTGCTACTTGCTAAATTGTTAAATTAAAATGGTGATAATTTTGCTAAGTTGCTAACTAGGTTTTAAAAATTGTTTAAATATTGGGTTAAAAAAATGTGATTAGATTATTCATGACTTCATTAACATTATAAAATATAGTTTAATACTTTAGTTCATGGAAATCCAACCTAAATTGTAGTTTGTGAGTTTTTGCTATGAAATTGTTAAAAAGGGTATTTTGTAAACTAGAATATTAGGGTTTTTGGAATTTAATGAGATTAAATTCCGGAAATTATTTCTATCACTTATTTAAGATATTTAATAAATATATTGGCCGCTACATTCATTTAAACATCATGTTTTGTACAAAAACGGCGAATTGTGCTTGCTAGATTTTCGGAAAAATGACTTTTTAAGTGAAATTGGGGTTTTTGTGAGTTTTAACCTAGTTTATATTAAAATTAGTGTTCGTGAATGTGCAAATGAGTGTGATTGGATTTTCTCGATGGTTTGACGTTTGTACATCGACATCGAGGGTTGGTTTGACTATTCTTGCATGCGTAGGCGATAGGTTCGGACCTATGCGTGATACGCGTGCCGATTTGATTTTCGTATGCCGTTTCGATCTCGAATTTAGTTTTAATGCGATATGGTGCGTTATGATATGTAGGTACCCCCACGTGGACTTCGAGACGACAAGCAAGCGCGTGGCGACGTCGGCACCGGCTAGCGAGAACCAGGTGAGTAGATTTATATCTACGGGGAGAAGTCGGGTGGATGGCGTATAGCACCCCCGCAGTCCGTGGTGGTGTATACGGATGCGTATACACACCAACAATTATTATATGTTATTTGGGATTAATAACGATGCTTAGAATGGATATTGGTGTGTTGGATTATTTTAGCGTTGCGAACCCTAGGGTAGTGTTACACACACACATACACACATACATACTTGCATACATTCCTATTGATATGTGCTCATGGGATTCTTTATAGTTATGTGTTCACATGGGTATGGGACTATGTGTTCACATACGGATTGAGGATGATACTTGGGATTGAGCTGAGTCGATGAGATTTGATTTGAGGCCGTGAGATCGGTGATATAGCAGGGTTCGTATCTTAGATACGACATGACGTTGTAGCGGGTCCTTGACGTAGTGTTTCACACACGTCCATGCATACGTAGGCGGTATCAGTATGGCACTAGACGTAGATCAGTACCCCGATCATGATATTTGATAAAGAGGATACCAAGTGAATAGTATGATGAATGTGATATTGACCCGTACCCAGATTGGGATGCCGTACGACGGATTTACGTACGAGCTATATTGATGATTGATCCGTACTCTTGACTTGGGATGCCTGATTATAGATATGGTATCGGCTATGATATTATTGAGGCGGGATCACCGACTATACATATACAGGTAGGTATATGTATCGACTCAGATGTTAGGCGGTTTTCTTACCTGTAGTTCAGCTTGTTAATTCAGCCGTATAGTTTAGTGTAGTTGTTAGATTAGATTAGACTTCTTACCTATTTCAAAAACTAACGAATCGTGGGCATTTTTAAAGACAGCTCAAGGGAATCTACGGATATTTCAAAAACGACGTATCTTTTCATAAAAACACCGTAGCCCCTATTTTCAAAACCCCATGATTCGTGTTATTTCAAAAGGCACCATTTGTAGGACTTATATTAGATTATTGCAGATTAGTTATCGTTGTGTCTAGTATTCAGCTCCCGCACATTATTGCTGTTCGCTCTGCCTCACATATTTATTTTGCTGCATATTCCATTATTGATATCATGCTGTTAGGACACCAGCACTATTACCGATGATGCGTATGTACCACGTACACCTACTTGCCGGCTCACACACATCTTCATCGGTAATTGCCATGTCACGTACACTTTAGAGAATATAATTGCTTGACTTAGATTGTTAGCTAGTAGTTTTGACATGATATTAGTGTACTTCCCTTATATGCCATATTAGACATTGTAGTTATTACCTACCACTTCATGCATACTGTTATTCAGTTGTTCATGCCTAGTTCATTATCATTGACATATGCACTTGTGATGATTTCTTGAGATTTGTGATATTTCTGGATTTCCGGGAAAGCCGCAAAATTTACAACTTATGATCTTTTAAAATATAAAATGTTGCGGTTTTCTAGTGATGTAAAGTGTCGTCCACCATGAGTTTGCTGTGGTTTTGGAGATCCGTGTCGAGGAGTGGAGGAACCGTCACGGGTACATGGTGGGCCCGGTATGGTACCCCGGGCAAGAGGAATGTGGTGTTGACGTTGAGCCTGGCTGGGGAGCACTACCTACCGGTGATATTACCCGACGCGTCGGATATCCGGAGGATACCGTCGTGGTCTTGAGATGGATGGTAGGGGCCGGTCTGGACTGACGGCGCCCTAGATATTGAGATTGAGACATTGATATTTCGAGACAGTGAGATTTATGTTTTGTGTCGATGCTAGACACTGTTGATGCTGATTTCATTTATGATACCTAAGTTTAAAAATGCGAAGGAAATCTCACTAATTTATGAAAATAGTTTCTTCATTTACATGTATTCTGTTTCATGCATTCATACCTCATTCATATGATATATTGCTACCTGAGGCACTGACACGGGCACATGAAATTATACTCGGGTTAGATATTACCCTAGCCATTGTTATAGGCTGCCTGTTATACTTATATTTGAGGATATATTATGATCATTGACCTAGGTTGCGTTATTTATGCGATTTCTGTGCGTAGATGTTTTTCTATTCACGAGTTGGCAACTCACCCCCGTTGTGCCCCAGTTTCTTGCAGGTTTGCCGTACAGGTTTCTTTACGGCTTTGCTGGCACTATTTCCATTTCCGGGTGGCTTGCTAGTAGGTGGGTTATTTGTATCTTACCCATCATTATATCTTGTATATTATTATTCAGTTGTATCTAGAAGTTCCATCAACCAAACATGTATCTATCGAGATAGAGACCAGTGTTGTTTATTCTTTCGACCTTAGAGTCGCTCGTTATATTGCTTGTGTGGTTGTGACCGTCGATTGACGAAGAGCTAGCTCCCGCTTGGGGATGCCTTTTTCTTGATTTCGTATACTATTCATGTTGTATCCCGTTTGGGAGCCAGTATTTACAAAGGAGACTCTGCCGAAATTTTCAGTAAATTTTTGATGTTTTTTAGAAACCTGCATAATTCGGCCTATACTATTAAAACTACTTGATTTAAATTGGTTTCCTTCACTCTACTACTTTTCTTGGTTTGGATTTCTGGGTTTTCGGCTTACTTAGATTACGAACGCCTCGAGACGTTTCGTAGTTTAAGTGCCGGTCATGTTCCGTACTTTCGGGTCGTGACAAAATTAGTATCAGAGCGTTAGGTTTTAACCTTCGGAGCGTAGGATGACCCTTGGTTGATGGAATAGGTGACTAAAGTAGAGTGACGTACCGTTGGTATGTTCCGCGGCATATTTACGACACGCCACTCAACTTATGAAGCCTTAGGATGTGCATTTCCTTGTTCAGTATTATATTCCTTCCTGATCTAGCCTCATCGGTACCAGTTTGGTTTTGCTGCTACGGTTACGGGCAGGGAGAGCTACGGCTAGAGTTGCGGTCAGCACAAGCTTGTCACGAACGAGGACTGACCAGGGCGAAATTCCGGCGACACACGATTGCAGAGATGTGTCTTTTTACTGTGTTTCCGCGCCATGAGCGTTTGGCGATCGCCTTTATGAGGTTACTCGGAGGTGCTGATCGACACTAGAGAATTGAGCCAATGATGGAGGCCAGCCAGATTTTGATGATCGTTGGTGTGTTGCTTACTCCTGATGATTGAGGCACTGTTCAGCGTGCAGGAGAGCGAGCCAGTTGTTGCTGCGAGCGACGAGATATCGCCCCATAGGTTGGAACTATGGCGGGGCGAGTTGTACGAATAGATGATAGAAGGTCGCTAGTCACCCGATGATGAATGACTAGGACAGGTGGTTCGTTCGCTTACCCCGATGCGAGGTCATCAAATAGATTGATTCCAGCTAGAGACGACTTCACGCGGAGACGTTGGGAGTCGACAGAGACGATCGAATGTCAGAAATCTATTTATCCAAGTTTAAAGTAGTCGGAAAGACATGCAGGCAATTCTATGGTCCCTCTAGAAGAATGAAAGCCTAACTCGACTTAATGACCGTGTGAAAGCCTTTGAACCTTCGGGTTTGCGGCAGTTCTACGGCGCCATTAGTGAGGCTTGGGTTTGCCCTTCTACGGCTGGACCACCGATGCTGTGGTATGTATTCGATACTATTAAACTGTGCCCAAGAGGTTGAGCTCTTGGGGGATTATGAGGTTTTGACGAATCGATCGAATGGTTCGACTTCAATCGGATGCTAGGTGGTGAGATGCATTCTTGGGAGACTCCAGATATAAGGATAGTCGTTGGAGCTCAGTCCATGCAGCCGCGACGAGACGAGTCCAAAGCAGACGACATTAGAGAAAGTGGAGTAAGAGGTTCGCACCAGATCTAGATGAGATGACATTCCACTCCGCCGACATCAGAGATGCGATGCGCATGCCGAGGCATGGTACTTGGACTTACCTTCCAGAAGGAGTCGCGATGAGTATGCAGTCGTTCTAGAACAAGATGCAGATATAGGGAAGGACAATGACTTCCGGACAGTTGGCAGAGACGAGACATGGAAGAGACCGTGAGCAGGATTCCTTCCAGGACACTGCTGCAATGATACTTGCACCCAGGATCAGATGTGTCATGTACATCAAAGAGCCAGAGGCCGACGCCAGTGATATGCTGTCTTACGAGTGGTCGTGATGATTGACCGGGCGATGACAAGAGACGTGCCAGAACTGGATCATCCCCGTTAGCACACCCGACAGGGCCGATGAGCCGATAGACCAAAAGATTGGTAATTCACAGTGAAGACCTTGACCCAGGAGTGGTCATGGTTACGCACATCAGCAAGACAGAGTTCATGATCATCGACGAGACGTCCCACTAGTGACCGTGACAGTTGGCCGAGATTCTTTGAGGATGCGCTTGAGCGGTACTGTTCCGCCATTATTGATTTCGATGTTTTGGGTGATTTATTCGTATGATTTAATTTTGATGATTGAGGATTTACGATCTTTGCACAGTGTTGCACTTGACATCGTTTTCGTGCTTTAGTTTCACATGTTTGTGATTTTACGGTTTTAAACAGTTGAGTTGGTTTTGTGCGTATGCATGCACACGAATTGGTTCCTGCACTCTGTATAGTTATTATATGCTTGCAGTGCAGTGATACGCCTTTTGTGCACTTAGATGCACTGGACTTCGATTTCGATTGTGATACTCGATATTGTTTTGTGCACCTTGTGCACCTGATTGATTTTGCACACGTTCGGCGCTTGATATTGGATTTCATGATTTCGTGCACGATGGATGCACCTGATTTGGATTTTCGCGCATGTTGAGCGCATGTCTAGAAGATGCGATTTTGGTGCACACCAGATGCACTAAATCGAGATTTTTTTTCGTGCATGTCAGATGCACCTGATTTTGCTGTCAGGCACACACGTTGCCTACGACAGATGCTTTGTGCACACCCGATGCACTTAGACCTTGTTTCTGTGCACTTGTATGGCACGTATATGGATTTTGATGGTCGTGCGCACCAGACGCACGTAGTATTCATACGCGTATTTTGGGATTGATTTCTTATAGAGCAGTACGTTTTTTTTGTATGATAATTGCGAGGTGTTTTCGTACTAAGCAGGACTAGTCAGAGGACAGTACCTGAATGTATTTTGCATGCATTGATAGCTATTGAAGGGAATTCCAAAAAAGCGAGCTATAGTCTCAGTATTTACCTACGTGTCTGATATGACGCGAAACGTTTAAAACAAGGAAAACCCTTCTAAATTGTTTCCCAAAATGGCGGAACGTACATTCAAACAAAGGTATATATGTATATAGTTATTTTCTTATGATAGACGTCCGCCACTGTGCAGTGTTATGTGCATTGCACAACAACTTAAAGGATTTGGCATGCATTTCCTCCTGATAATTACATGTATAGTTCCGATTTATAGCATATCGGTCTTGCTTGAGATTTGGCATTCGTGTCTTCACATTGACTCCGATGATTGCGGGATGCTTGACGGAGTTTTGATTTCGAGTTATCTACTCATTACTCATGCGCATGCATTGCGCCATGATGCGTTTATGTATTTATGATTCCGGAGCCCCGGCGACTTGATGATTTTGCTTAGATGTTTTTGTATTTGGGGGGAGTTTGAATTTAAATTCGGGGACCGAATTTCTTTAAGGGGGGAAGATTGTAGCGTTTTGAAAATCGTTTCGGTGAAATTTCGGAAAATCGGTAAAATGAGGGGGTTTTCTGTAAAAAGTCAAAATACAAATATCTTATTATAAAAATTAAATATACATATTCTAGCTATGTAATTACTATTATTTGGTGTTTATTGAGCCGCTGGTGAAATTTCAAATTTTCTGAAAAAAATATTATTTTATTATTATTTTAAGCCGTCACTAATACATTTAATTAGGGAAAATTACAAACTGGAATGAGTTGAAACAAATTTTGTGCATCATAAAACATTAAATAAAATTTTATCATGTAATTTTTGAAATGAAATCGTTTGCCAAAACGGTTTAGAAAATATTGAAGAAAAAAGGCTTTTTTTAGTGTAAATGGATGTTTGGGGTATTGTATTTATCATTTTTCCTCACCCCACACCCATACCCACACTCACACACCCCCATTTATTTGTCCCCATGGCTGAATTCAGCAGCCCCACCCCTTTTTCCCACTTGAATTTCAAAAGAAAAGAAAAGGAAAAGCAAGGATAAAAGAATATATATGTATGGACTTTGACCTTGGGTTTCTTTGACTTTGACATTTTCTCTCCCCTCACCCACACCCACACTCCCATTTCCCCCACATGCAGCCGAAATTACAGCAGCCCCCTTTTCATTGTTCTTCTTCATTTCTTGCAAAACCCTAAGGTATTTTCATCAAAATCCAAATCAAAAAACCCCATAAACTCCAAATCCAATCTCTACCCATTAATTCTTTGCTCAAGCTAGCATGGATCTTGGAGGAAATTTGGCATTTTGGGAGGCTATGATCTTCATGTTGACCTCTTGATCATGAGGTATAAAGATTCATCCATATTTGTTAATTGTTAGTTTTAAATTGTTAAGTTGAAATTGTAATATTTAAGCTATTTTACTTACTAGATTTTGTGGAAATTTAGTAAATGCCTTAGATTAAAACATAATTAGGGTTTCATGACCTTATTAGCATTATAAATTTTGGTTTAATACAATTGTATGCAAAATCTAAGTTGGTTGCTACTTGCTAAATTGTTAAATTAAAATGGTAATAATTTTGCTAAGTTGCTAACTAGGTTTTAAAAATTGTTTAAATATTGGGTTAAAAAAATATGATTAGATTATTCATGACTTCATTAACATTATAAAATATAGTTTAATACTTTAGTTCATGGAAATCCAACCTAAATTGTAGTTTGTGAATTTTTGCTATGAAATTGTTAAAAAGGGTATTTTGTAAACTAGAATATTAGGGTTTTTGGAATTTAATGAGATTAAATTCCGGAAATTATTTCTATCACTTATTTAAGATATTTAATAAATATATTGGCCGCTACATTCATTTAAACATCATGTTTTGTACAAAAACGGCGAATTGTGCTTGCTAGATTTTCGGAAAAATGACTTTTTAAGTGAAATTGGGGTTTTTGTGAGTTTTAACCTAGTTTATATTAAAATTAGTGTTCGTGAATGTGCAAATGAGTGTGATTGGATTTTCTCGATGGTTTAACGTTTGTACATCGACATCGAGGGTTGGTTTGACTATTCTTGCATGCGTAGGCGATAGGTTCGGACCTATGCGTGATACGCGTGCCGATTTGATTTTCGTATGCCGTTTCGATCTCGAATTTAGTTTTAATGCGATATGGTGCGTTATGATATGTAGGTACCCCCACGTGGACTTCGAGACGACAAGCAAGCGCGTGGCGACATCGGCACTTGCTAGCGAGAACCAGGTGAGTAGATTTATATCTACGGGGAGAAGTCGGGTGGATGACGTATAGCACCCCCGCAGTCCGTGGTGGTGTATACGGATGCGTATACACACCAACAATTATTATATGTTATTTGGGATTAATAACGATGCTTAGGATGGATATTGGTGTGTTGGATTATTTTAGCGTTGCGAACCCTAGGGTAGTGTTACACACACACATACACACATACATACTTGCATACATTCCTATTGATATGTGCTCATGGGATTCTTTATAGTTATGTGTTCACATGGGTATGGGACTATGTGTTCACATACGGATTGAGGATGATACTTGGGATTGAGCTGAGTCGATGAGATTTGATTTGAGGCCGTGAGATCGGTGATATAGCAGGGTTCGTATCTTAGATACGACATGACGTTGTAGCGGGTCCTTGACGTAGTGTTTCACACACGTCCATGCATACGTAGGCGGTATCAGTATGGCACTAGACGTAGATCAGTACCCCGATCATGATATTTGATAAAGAGGATACCAAGTGAATAGTATGATGAATGTGATATTGACCCGTACCCAGATTGGGATGTCGTACGACGGATTTACGTACGAGCTATATTGATGATTGATCCGCACTCTTGACTTGGGATGCCTGATTATAGATATGGTATCGGCTATGATATTATTGAGGCGGGATCACCGACTATACATATACAGGTAGGTATATGTATCGACTCAGATTTTAGGCGGTTTCCTTACCTGTAGTTCAGCTTGTTAGTTCAGCCGTATAGTTTAGTGTAGTTGTTAGATTAGATTAGACTTCTTACCTATTTCAAAAACTAACGAATCGTGGGCATTTTTAAAGACAGCTCAAGGGAATCTACGGATATTTCAAAAACGACGTATTTTTTCATAAAAACACCGTAGCCCCTATTTTCAAAACCCCATGATTCGTGTTATTTCAAAAGGCACCATTTGTAGGACTTATATTAGATTATTGCAGATTAGTTATCGTTGTGTCTAGTATTCAGCTCCCGCACATTATTGCTGTTCGCTCTGCCTCGCATATTTATTTTGCTGCATATTCCATTATTGATATCATGCTGTTAGGACACCAGCACCATTACCGATGATGCGTATGTACCACGTACACCTACTTGCCGGCTCACACACATCTTCATCGGTAATTGCCATGTCACGTACACTTTAGAGAATATAATTGCTTGACTTAGATTGTTAGCTAGTAGTTTTGACATGATATTAGTGTACTTCCCTTATATGCCATATTAGACATTGTAGTTATTACCTACCACTTCATGCATACTGTTATTCAGTTGTTCATGCCTAGTTCATTATCATTGACATATGCACTTGTGATGATTTCTTGAGATTTGTGATATTTCTGGATTTCCGGGAAAGCCGCAAAATTTACAACTTATGATCTTTTAAAATATAAAATGTTGCGGTTTTCTAGTGATGTAAAGTGTCGTCCACCATGAGTTTGCTGTGGTTTTGGAGATCCGTGTCGAGGAGTGGAGGAACCGTCACGGGTACATGGTGGGCCCGGTATGGTACCCCGGGGCAAGAGGAATGTGGTGTTGACGTTGAGCCTGGCTGGGGAGCACTACCTACCGGTGATATTACCCGACGCGTCGGATATCCGGAGGATACCGTCGTGGTCTTGAGATGGATGGTAGGGGCCGGTCTGGACTGACGGCGCCCTAGATATTGAGATTGAGACATTGATATTTCGAGACAGTGAGATTTATGTTTTGTGTCGATGCTAGACACTGTTGATGCTGATTTCATTTATGATACCTCAGTTTAAAAATACGAAGGAAATCTCACTAATTTATGAAAACAGTTTCTTCATTTACATGTATTCTGTTTCATGCATTCATACCTCATTCATATGATATATTGCTACCTGAGGCACTGACACGGGCACATGAAATTATACTCGGGTTAGATATTACCCTAGCCATTGTTATAGGCTGCCTGTTATACTTATATTTGAGGATATATTATGATCATTGACCTAGGTTGCGTTATTTATGCGATTTCTGTGCGTAGATGTTTTTCTATTCACGAGTTGGCAACTCACCCCCGTTGTGCCCCAGTTTCTTGCAGGTTTGCCGTACAGGTTTCTTTACGGCTTTGCTGGCACTATTTCCATTTCCGGGTGGTTTGCTAGTAGGTGGGTTATTTGTATCTTACCCATTATTATATCTTGTATATTATTATTCAGTTGTATCTAGAAGTTCCATCAACCAAACATGTATCTATCGAGATAGAGACCAGTGTTGTTTATTCTTTCGACCTTAGAGTCGCTCGTTATATTGCTTGTGTGGTTGTGACCGTCGATTGACGAAGAGCTAGCTCCCGCTTGGGGATGCCTTTTTCTTGATTTCGTATACTATTCATGTTGTATCCCGTTTGGGAGCCAGTATTTACAAAGGAGACTCTGCCGAAATTTTCAGTAAATTTTTGATGTTTTTTAGAGACCCGCATAATTCGGCCTATACTATTAAAACTACTTGATTTAAATTGGTTTCCTTCACTCTACTACTTTTCTTGGTTTGGATTTCTGGGTTTTCGGCTTACTTAGATTACGAACGCCTCGGGACGTTTCGTAGTTTAAGTGCCGGTCATGTTCCGTACTTTCGGGTCGTGACACCTTAGAAAATGATTACAAATACTAGTTTGCTTCTGGATCTCTTCTAAGGAGGTAGATGAACTGTTGATGATCAGCCTGGATGCGTGAGCCGTCTTGGACTTCGTGATCTCGTCGGCTTGATGATTTTTCCAAGAAGCTCTCGGTCTTTATTTATAGTCCCAAATCCAGAAACCTTGCTTCTAAATTTGGAAGCAAACAGTAAAGATTCACCCAAAAAAGTCGCATCTCCTAACTCGTTTTTCCTGTGGCGGATCCGCGGCCAAAAGGGGGGTTTGGCCGCAGATTCGCGGCCTGTTAATCAGATCCATTGATTTATTTTTTGGGGCTTCATCTGTGTGACATGTGGGGTTCTCTGGAATCTTTGGAATTTGGAAATCTTTTCGTAGTTGCTGCCAGACTTGATTTTCAAGTTTTGATTTCTTAATTAGGCAGGTTTGTTTTAACAACTTGATTTCCTTGATTTTAGTCCTGAAAATTCTGCACAACAACTCAAATAATATTTAGTAGAGTTTAGATTTGGTCAATGATATTATTTGCATACATTTTCCTACCAAATGCTAATTATAATATATCAACACATGGAAAATAGTATTTTTACATATAAACCCTCATATGTATGATATATTATAATAAAGACCTTTTTTAATATGGAAATAGTAGGAAAAATGTAATAACAAATGTGCAGTTTTATCAACTGAACAAATACCCCCAAACTTATCTTTGATCGTCCCGAGCAAACTAGTTTATTCAAGAGAAGGAGAAAAAGAAAGTAGAAAACTAAGCACACTTTCGTTGGCAAACATGATTGCACTGAGCACGTGCAACAAGCCGTTAAACCTCTAGGTGTCCCTAGTAGGAGGAGTGTTGTCTCATGAGGGTTTTCAGCGGATTACACCCACAAAATCCTATAATAAAAGAGAGATGGTGAAATTTACATATAAAGATAAGAACCATAAAAGAAAGACTTTGAAAATAAGAGTTTCCAACTAATACTAGCTTTTCAGTTGTCATGAGCCCTATCTTAATAGTCATGAAAAGATATTAGAAATCACATTATCTCTCAATAAAACATCGTCTTTATTCTTCATTCCTACCTTTCATCCAAACATCGATTTTATACCCCTACGTGTGTGAATAGAACATCCCTACACTCGGAGAATTCAATTCAAGCTATCATGCTCTTGTCCATCTAGCTTAGTACTTTTAATTTGATGAATATTTAGATTTGCTCACACATTTTCATGCGACCGTTAATACTTCTTGAGGTACTAACCGATCGATTACTTATGTGCTTGCTGATTAGGTGATAGTATTTTCCTCGTCTTGCACCACCTAAGGCTTAGCAGTGACTCCCAGACCAGTTGGTCTAAGGCACTAGGTGATGAAGCACTCTCGCTATATTTTTTTATTGCTGCCTTGGCGATAACAAAACCAGTGTTCATTTTTCTTTTCACCATTTTTATATTGTCTTCATTTATTATTTCCTTCATACTTTGGCTTTTAGACAAGAGCATTTCAAGGTATCCTCTACTATCCCGAATTTTAAGACGTGTGTAAGTGCATATAGTAGGGTATCAACATTCAAATATTTGGCTTCCAGAATAGAGACTATTTTTCAGACTTATTTTTATTCTCAGATTAGTGACTTCCTTCATCTTACTAACCCTTGGGATAACGGCTTATAACTACTTATTACCAGTTCGTTTAAGAAACTTCTAATTTTCTTGGTTTTCTTAAACCATTCTTATCTTTCATATATAATTTTTTTCACTTTCTATTCTTTTATTATCAAATTTTTTTTTGTGCTTATATATAGTATAATGCAAAATATGCGTAAATAAGCACAAACCTCCCCCAAACTTG
Organism: Agapanthus africanus; assembly: GCA_030015575.1. Classification (NCBI taxonomy): domain Eukaryota; kingdom Viridiplantae; phylum Streptophyta; class Magnoliopsida; order Asparagales; family Amaryllidaceae; genus Agapanthus; species Agapanthus africanus. The sequence continues at coordinate 66,155,153 of CM057349.1, forward strand.
TTTTCAACAGTGTCCTCACTGTTGCTATCTGCTGGATCACAAAAACCTGTAAGCTTGGGAGGATATTATTAATGGGGGCAAGAATATATGAAAGTGAAAATCCTCCCCCAAACTTATTTTTGGCTCATAAATTTGAGGACAAAAGTTATGTTCAAGAGCCAAAAATATACCCCCCTCAAACATGAGTTAGACAATATGAAGCATTTTAAGAAGGGGTGAGTCATTTGGTCAAAGTAAGACTTTAGAAAGACCAAAAGTTAACACCAACCATTCAAAGATTTTATCAGTATAGCGTATAGGTTGGTGGAAGAATGTATTGTATCGAGTCAAGAAAAAATGGGGAAGGGATAAGAGGTGGTCTGGAAAGGGTTTGAAATCAGAGAAAAGAAAGAATGAGGATGAATGTGAATGATTAGGAAGAAGGAATGGTGACGGTTCAACCTCTATAGGTGGAGATTGATCAATCACAAAATCCGTATCGTTTAAAAATTCAAGTTCGTCAGCAAAAATTTCTTCAAAACTTTTATCAATGGTGTGATTGAACATTTTGCTATCAAAGAGTTTTGTGCCAGAATTTATCCTACTTGATTCATCAAAAATCATTGAGGTAGAGGACTCGAAAAACTCATCTACCTCATTTTCAAAAATATCCAAATCAAGTTGAATTTATGATATTATTGAACTTGAATTAACGGATTGTGATTCATCAAAACTCATTGAAACTATAGGAACAGAAGAAGAACCGGAGAAAATAGAAGGTGAAATGGGTAAACAAATTGGTGTGTCGAGTGTTGCTGTACCAGATGTGGAAGATGGAGGCTGTATTTCTTCGGGTATACCTTTATCATCAACTTCAAGACGTATTTGGGTTTCGGGAAGAATTAAAGGCTCAAGATGATGACCACAAGAAAGTGAAAGGATCTGATGAATTGGTGGGACAAAATCATCCAAAATTTCGGTTTCATCAATCAATATATCCCCAACGTCAATCACCTCATTCAAGTGAAGGTTAAAATTCTCAAACACCTCATCAAAAGTATGGTTTTCAATCAGTTTTGATTCAAGAGTGGAGGTGTAGATGATTGGTGTGATTTTGCGTGCTTGCGCTTTCTAAAAGATAGATCAAAAATATTTGTAACCGCAATCAAGAACGGCGTCGCTTTGCAGCTAGCCGGTGAGTACGGGTCGGTCCACAGGGATGTTGTGAATTTCCTAATCGCGCTAACGAGTTAATTCCGAAGGGTGTTCGGAGTTATTAAATCTAAAAACCTAATTATTCTAGTGCAATTAACTAAATCTATTCTTGCTAGGACTAGGTTTAGGGATGATTTGGAAATGGTAGTAAATCTCAACGCTTTCTTTACCCGAATGAAGATCTGTGAGGAGTTATGGTAATTATCAATAAAGTGGATTAGATCCATTCGGGAAGGTGTTCCTTCCTCTAGGTTCTTGTCCTTCCTTTAGAGATCCTTACCCTAACCTCCATGGAAAACATCACACCCGGGCCTTTATACTACGGTATCACCGCTACCTAGAGGGATAGAGTGCCGTAGGGAGCGGTATGTGCATGTATGCATGGAGTCCTATTGTAAATATTTGATGGGTAAGAAAGGGATGAGAGATCGCATCTCTCAAAATCCTTCCCAAAAGCTAAACCCTAAACAAGTTCCTAAGGCATGAAATTAAATCTACCTAGGGCAAGGAATTAAAATACTTACTGATGGCTCTCTCAAAACATCAAAGCAGGGTTGTCAGATCTGAATTTCTGAATTAAAGAGAGGCACCGATGCTCTCCAAAAGATTTCTAAATTTTATTAATGAAGGGAGGCATAAAGTTTACAATGAATTAGAGTCCTATTTATAGATAATAGGAAACCCTAGGTTACATTTTGATTCGCACATCTGTATTTACAAAAATGCCCTCTAAGAAAACACCAAGTCAAAGATCCACGCCGCCTCAGCATTTTGGCAACTTTTTTCGAACTCCGTGCCCTAGACCGCCGCGGAACCGCGGCCCGAGGCCTGGTTTGGCCGCGGTTCCGCGGCCAAAAGATAGATTTGGGCTCTGGTCTTTTTGGGTTTGGCTTCTGGTGACTTTTTCTTACTGTTTATATATGTTATTTTCCATTTGGGCTTCTAGGTTAGTTCCAGATTTCCAGTGAACAATTCGCAATGGATTTTTAACCGTTCGCTTTGAGTCGATATCTTGAATCTGGCTTTGTGAACTGATCTTTATGTAGGCTTGATCAAGATTCTCTGTTTGTTGGTTAAAGTCCACTTTTGCATTATCTTTTCATCGTTTTCACTGTTTCCTGTCCAAGAACCTGTAACCTGTAACATGTAGCAGACATGCGTCAAAAGCACTTGTTTTCATTGTAAAATGCATAAGAATGGGGAATATAAAATACAATATTATGGTGTGAACAAATACCCCCAAACTTATCTTTTGCTCGTCCTCGAGCAAACTTATTGTTTTATTCTCTACAAAAAACCTAACCGCACTTTCGCAGGGAAACGCGATTGCACTGAGCTCGTGCAACAAGCCGTTAAACCTCTAGGTGTCCCTAGTAGGAGGAGTGTTGTCTCCTGAGGGTTTTCAGCGGATTACACCCACAAAATCCTATCAATTTGGCCCATTGACTTTTGTTCTCTAATGAGGTTTTCTAACAAGGAATTCTATTATCTTTTGACTCGCAAATTATCCACCCACATTCTTCACACTTCCTCATTATTTAACTTAAGATTATACATGTTCTATAGAATTACTTAGCTTTCGGCATTTCTTAAGTTTTCCTTCTAGAGTTTCATCTCCACTTAGGAATTTCTATCAACTCTATTAAAGATACAAGTTCTATTCTTCATTCCTTTCTCTTATCTAAACTCTAATCACATATCCCCACGTGTGTGTAAATGTCACCCCTACACTTGAAAATTCAAATCAAGCAATCGTACTCTCGTCCATTGTCCAAAGCACTTATTAATTGGTGAACTTTCCACTTTCACATCCTTCATGCGACTGTTAATACTTCTTGAGGTACCAACAACCGATTACAAGATGCGTTAGCACTTTAAAGCGTACTTCCTAGTCTTTGCAACACCCAAGGCTTTAGCAGTGACTCCCAAACCAGTTGGTCTAAGGCACTAGGTGATGAAGCACCCTCGCTAAATATTTTTCTATTTTTACAGCCTTAAGTAATCACAAAAACCAGTGTCCATTTTTTTTTCCTTTATTCACTTTTTTTTTTCTTTTTCATTGTACTAAGGACTTTAGACAAGAGCATTTCAAGGTCTCCTCTACTATTCCAAGTTTCAAGGTGCGTGATTGTGCAAATTGTAGGGTATACGTTTTCAGAATCTAGACTTAAGCTAGGAACTATTTTTCAAACTTATACTCTAATAAGAACATCAATACTATTCCCTCATTTCGACTTAGCCCAAGAAGTGAACCCAAAATTTGCCTATTTCTAAATAAACTACAAAAACATATACTTTCTACCGTTAAACTTTAAGAAAGGTTATTTTTAGGGTTTTTAATTTACTAAGTCTAAGATCTAGTTGTTCCTAACCAGTTGACCTATTTGTCAAACTCTAGTCAATTAGCCAAAATTGAATACATTTATTTTTATAATTTTTCAAAATTTTCAAATTTTTATGTGTTTTCAAATAAGTATGCAAATGCAAAAATGTACATATGAATGCGAAGGAAGAAGACGTACCGAGCATACCCCCAAACTTGAACTTGACAGTGTCCTCACTGTCATGCTAAACAAAGAGGGTCAAAATGCCGATACTCCCCTGTTTATTTATTTACAATTTTTTTTATATTTTTAATGTTTTGAATTTTTTTTTTTATAGAAAAAGAAAACGAAAATATATATACATATATACAAAGGTTCCCCCCAAACTTAAGCTTGGCCTTACACAAGCCAAAAGTTAACACCAACCATTCAAAAATCTTATCGTGGAAATGGTATAGCTGGTGCAAGAATGGGATGGAAAGAAAAGATATGAAAAGCACGCGAGACCGTGTGGAAAGAAGAATGGTAGAATATGGTCTCGGTGGGGGAGAAGAATGGCGAAAAGAAGAAGGAAGTGGAGGACGATCTTGAGGGTGTAAATTGAGTGAATAAATTAGCGCAATTTGTGATGACCGATGTGTTAAAAGCGATTGCGCTAACCTATCAACTCGTCGGGAAATGGGGTCAAATCCCTCAAGATTCGCAAGAAAACATGGGTACGCCGAACTTGGTATCGGAGATGAAAGCGTAACGGTCATTTGTTCGGTCGGAACAATGGGAAAGATGAAAGGGAGTGAATTAGGGATAGTCTCATTCTCACCGTAGTAAACTGTGTCGAACTGGAAAGATTCCATCAATGGTTCGAAACGACTGTAAGCAACCGAGTCTGAAGGATTAACTAACTCATCTGAAAATGCAAAGGACTCAAACTCGGGCGGTGAGACATCAACATCGTCCGAAAAAGTGAAACACTCGTAAGTGTCATCGGCTGTGGCAACTGTGTCAGATTCAAAGGAAAGGTTTTCAAGCTCACAGTCGTCAAGCGTGAAATGAAGTGTGGTCGGAACGATGGAAAAGAGGGAGGGTGATATAACAGTCAAAGGTTCAGGAGGATGAATTGGAAAATCAGACACCTCAAAGAAAAATGGTTCAACCTCAATATGATCCTCACTACTCTCCTCAATATTATCCTCATAATTCTCCTCAATATTCAACTCATCCATGCCATTATCATCAAAATCAAGACGCATATGAGATTCGGGAGAAACATTTAATAACTCAGGATGATGATTTGAACATAAAATTTCAATTAAATCGACAGGTTCATCATCCGAAATATTCCCGGCGTCTATATCCTCAATCAAGTGAAAGTCAATTTCTTTAGACACCTCATCAAAGGCATGGATATCTATCGATTTAGGTTCTAGAGTGGAGGTGTAAAGATCGAAAGGATTAGGTGCGGTTTCACTCGAAAGGGGTTCCTCACAATCTGGCAAATCAAACACTACAAAATCACACAACTCGTTTTTATTTTCAACAGGTGAACTATTTAGGGCAATTGATGGAAAAAAGGAGTTGTGGGCTTCTATTGGGTAAGGGTAGGTTTGATTTGAAAATCCTCTCTCATTCTCACTCCGTCCAACTGCCGCCTCATACATTGAAAAATTTGGAGCTAGCGGGACACTAGCTACCGGTTCACTAGGTTGCATAAGGGTGGCCACGGACGCCTCCACATTCCTAACCATTTTATCTGTTGCTGCGATATACGCCTCCAACGCCTCTTCCAAACTAGACTTGGGTGGTAAGGGGGTTTCGGTAAAAGATTCAAAATTGTTTGGATATGTGAAACTCCCAAAAGGCTGTGTAGGAACAGGGTCTAGTGACGGTGGGAAAGTCGGGTAGGACTGGTAGGAAGTGGGTGATTGGACTGGGGTAGGATCAACATGTGGATAAAAAGGTGAATAGTCTTGTTGATCCCTAGAACTAGATGTGTGGAGAGAGGTGAAAGATCGGCTACGAGATTGAGCAATATGCTCAGCAATGGACATCGGCCTAGGAGTGGCAGAAGGACTTAAAGAAGTGGTGTCAACATATGTAGGTGGTGAAGGTTGACTCGGTTGACACAAGGTGGGTTGAAAAGTCAAACCGTTTCTTCTAGACTCCTCTATGTGATCTTTCAGAGATTTTTTAGGCATGGAGGGATCGTTTTTAAGTTGACCGAACACATTGACATATGATGCAAAATTAGGTTCGGGATACCAAAGTTCTTGGACTGGGGTAGGGTCAACATGCGGATAAGAAGGTGAATAATCATGCGGATCCCTAGAACTAGATGAGTGGAGAGGGGTGAAAGATCGGCTACGAGATTGAGCAATATGCTCAGCAATGGACATCGGCCTAGGAGTTACAGCAGGACTTGGAAAAGTGGTGTCAACATATGTAGGTGGTAAAGGTTGACTCGGTTGACACAAAGTGGGTTGAAAAGCCAAACTGTTTCTCCTAGACTCTTCTATGTGATCTTTCAAAGATTTCTTAGGCATGGAAGGATCGTCTTTAAATTGACCGAACACATTGACATATGACGCAAAATTAGGTTCGGGGTACCAAAGTTCGGCTAATGATTTTTTATGTGGGGTACCCATGCTAGAAAAAGAAAGGTGACAAGAAGGATGGTTGGTGGTGCAAGGATTTATTTGGGGCTAATAAAAATTTTTTTTGCAAGCTCTACAAAATATTTATCCTTGTTATATTCATTTTTCATTAATTTGTTTCTTTCTCTTTATTTGGAAAAATTTTGTTGCAAAAAGATTTTAGAGAAAAGATATGTAACAACAAAATATTTTATAGAAAAGATATGCAACAACAAAATATTACTTGCAATTGGTTATTATTTGAAGCATATCACAAGAATCTTTATTTGGAAAGAATTAACAGCAAAATATTTCTTGCAATCAATTTAGTTCAAGCGGGGCCCACAAATCCTGCACAAGATCGTTATTGGAAGGGAATATATTTTTATAGCGCACAAAATCCTGCAGGAATTTTTCAGAAAATATTTATCTAGATTTCCAGAGCAAGAAAAGAGGAACTTACAGTGCAATTTTCACGAACTGAAGAAACTATGCAGCCGCGTTTCCGCGGTCTTAACGTAGATCCCACCGCGGAAAGGCGGTCACGTGACCGGTGCGGATCCCCAAAATTTTTCTGACGTTCCAAGTTGACCAGACGGCGGCGGTTCCGCGGTCTGAAGCGGCTTGGCGCGGCGGATCCGCGGTTGGCTTAAGGTTTCAGCTCTCCAGATTTTGTGCGCTCCTCTGTTGTTGTAATCTTCTATTGTTAGGATCTTTTATTTCCTGTTTTGATCTCTGGAAATTTCCAGATCGTCTTTGTAAATCCTGCAAAAATTCAACCACAAAGTATCCCTTCCAAAAATAACAGATTATATATTTTTTATATTTTTTTGGATTTTTTAGATTTTTATGAATTTTTAAATTTTATGATTAACCCGAAATTGCGAAAAGGAAAGTTCTACGCCATCCCCGGCAACGGCGCCATTTGATTGGTGTGATTTTGCGTGCTTGCGCTTTCTAAAAGATAGATCAAAAATATTTGTAACCGCAATCAAGAACGGCGTCGCTTTGCAGCTAGCCGGTGAGTACGGGTCGGTCCACAGGGATGTTGTGAATTTCCTAATCGCGCTAACGAGTTAATTCCGAAGGGTGTTCGGAGTTATTAAATCTAAAAACCTAATTATTCTAGTGCAATTAACTAAATCTATTCTTGCTAGGACTAGGTTTAGGGATGATTTGGAAATGGTAGTAAATCTCAACGCTTTCTTTACCCGAATGAAGATCTGTGAGGAGTTATGGTAATTATCAATAAAGTGGATTAGATCCATTCGGGAAGGTGTTCCTTCCTCTAGGTTCTTGTCCTTCCTTTAGAGATCCTTACCCTAACCTCCATGGAAAACATCACACCCGGGCCTTTATACTACGGTATCACCGCTACCTAGAGGGATAGAGTGCCGTAGGGAGCGGTATGTGCATGTATGCATGGAGTCCTATTGTAAATATTTGATGGGTAAGAAAGGGATGAGAGATCGCATCTCTCAAAATCCTTCCCAAAAGCTAAACCCTAAACAAGTTCCTAAGGCATGAAATTAAATCTACCTAGGGCAAGGAATTAAAATACTTACTGATGGCTCTCTCAAAACATCAAAGCAGGGTTGTCAGATCTGAATTTCTGAATTAAAGAGAGGCACCGATGCTCTCCAAAAGATTTCTAAATTTTATTAATGAAGGGAGGCATAAAGTTTACAATGAATTAGAGTCCTATTTATAGATAATAGGAAACCCTAGGTTACATTTTGATTCGCACATCTGTATTTACAAAAATGCCCTCTAAGAAAACACCAAGTCAAAGATCCACGCCGCCTCAGCATTTTGGCAACTTTTTTCGAACTCCGTGCCCTAGACCGCCGCGGAACCGCGGCCCGAGGCCTGGTTTGGCCGCGGTTCCGCGGCCAAAAGATAGATTTGGGCTCTGGTCTTTTTGGGTTTGGCTTCTGGTGACTTTTTCTTACTGTTTATATATGTTATTTTCCATTTGGGCTTCTAGGTTAGTTCCAGATTTCCAGTGAACAATTCGCAATGGATTTTTAACCGTTCGCTTTGAGTCGATATCTTGAATCTGGCTTTGTGAACTGATCTTTATGTAGGCTTGATCAAGATTCTCTGTTTGTTGGTTAAAGTCCACTTTTGCATTATCTTTTCATCGTTTTCACTGTTTCCTGTCCAAGAACCTGTAACCTGTAACATGTAGCAGACATGCGTCAAAAGCACTTGTTTTCATTGTAAAATGCATAAGAATGGGGAATATAAAATACAATATTATGGTGTGAACAGTAGAGATCACAAGGGTTGGGTATGGTTTCACTTGAAATGGACCCTTCACAGTCGGGTAAATCAAACACTACAAAGTCACACAACTTATCAGACATTCTATTTGGTGTACTTGATGAATCTATGAAACTGGAGTTGTGGATTTCAGTTTGGAATGGGTAGGTTTGATTAGGAAGGGTGTACAGTTCTGTCTCACTACCCAAATTCTCATTTTGTCCTATGCCCGAATCATATACTGAAAATTTTGGGCAGGTTTGAAATTCTTTGCTTGCATCCACTCTGTTGTTTCCTTCCTAATTTGGTTCGACAATTCCAGAAATTTTTCTAACGTCTGCTCCAGACTAGTCTTGGGTTGATAAAGGGTTTCAGTATAAGATTGAAATTCCTGTGGATAATTAAAACTCCCAAATGACTGATTAGAAGAACTGTCTAGAGAAGGTGGAAAAGTCGGATTGGATTGATAGGAATAGAATGGTTGCGAAAATTGGGTGGGAGTAGGGTCAACATTGTGATAAGAAGAATATCGATATGGGTTGGTCGGTTGGCTATTAAACTCTTCTTTGGAAAGTGGAGGTGATGGTTGATATTGGTCCGGGTTGAAACTTTGGCCTCTAGCCCCAGCTATGTGCTCAGCAATGGACATTCGTCTAGGGGCTTCCTCACCATGGGTATCAACTGAAACAGGTGTAGGATTAGGATACGGTTGATAAGACCTAGACTGAGGTGGCCAACTATTTCTTCCTGCTTGTTCTATATGATCTCTTAAGGACATGGAAGAGCCGGACGGTATACCGAAGGGATTACGAAAATAAGAGATATCTGGTTGTGGACAGTAAAGCTCGGCAAGTGTTCTTCTGTTTAGGTCACCCATTATAAGAAGAGAAGATGGGGGAAGGGTAAAAATGGGAGAAAATAATTGGTTTGTTTTGAAAAATGACGGATTTAGACAAATCACACAAAAATGCACAAACAACCCTGAAACTAAGGTTACCTAGGTCAGTCTCTAGACCGCTCTTAGACTTCCAAAAGACAAGCCGTAGGATCAATCCTCTACCGCCTCTTTACTACCCTTGTAGCTAGGTAAGTGCCAGGTGAGTGGGAGGCTCCCCACTACGAAAGTAGTGGTCCTAATTAAGTAACCACTCGCCTTAGACACACTTGCCTAGACACCATAAAAGTAATGCGGGTAAGCGATAGATTACCCACGACCTTCTTCTGTCCTTATTGAGCGCGACAGTCCTTAGAGTCTGGTCTAGATATTTTTTTAAATTAATGTAGGGTTGATGCGGATTCTCGGTTTGTGATTTGTGGGGCTTAGGAAGGGTGATGAAATCCCCACCTAATCTGAATTTTGGTCTTTCACCTTAAAAATCCGTATTAAAATATGAAATAACAAACCAATAACAAAACTTTGCAAAAAGATTTTTGAGCGGCGATATTTTGTAAAGAATCCTGCAGAAAAGATATTTTATTGGATTTTAGAGGAGAGAGAAAGAGATTAGAATCTTACCAGAGAAGACTGAAGACCTAGATCTCCTAACTGGCCGCGCTTCCGCCGCCGATGTGCACTTCCGGCCGCGGTTCCGCCGCAAGAGGGAGAGATCAATTGATGAATTTTTTCTGTGGCCTTCTCTACTTCTTTGGATCTCAATGAATGTATCTGTCTCCTGTTTCCTCAAGTCTGTGACTCCAGATTCCCTCGCAAAATTCACACAATAATCGTCAAATATACAATTTACAATTTTGTTTTATTTATGATACAGATCGTATAAGAATTCAACACAAATAGTAAGAATAAAAAATTATGCACGTATCCCCGGCAACGACGCCATTTGATTGATGTGAAAAATTGTGTTTGTAGTAGTTAACCGCAATCAATAACGGTGTCGCGCGTAGCTAGACCGAGATGAGTACGGGTCGTCCTCTGGGAAACGTGGAATATTTTATTCTTACTTTAGACGTGTTGAGAAAGAGAGAGGAAGAAATAAGAATGTTGAGGAATGGTTTCTAGATCTACGTTAAATACTAATGCTAAATATAGATCTAGATTATTTATGGATGTAGTTAATATAAGAAGGGGCTTGTAGGGTTCGTTAGGATTTAGTAGTTATGGATGATTAATTAAAAATTACCCTTTTATCCTTTAATAGATTTAAAACTAGAACGACAGTGATGCATGTAGATTAGGGTTTCTGGAGGAAAAAGGAATCCCACTCTTAACCCTTATCTCGACACGGAACTCCGTTCATATCTAGCCTTTACCAAAACAATCGTTAATCTAATCTCTAATCGCGGTCAAGACTATCAATGAATTGGTAGCGCGCCCGATTAGGATGTTAATGATTGTTTTGATAAAGTTTATAAACTTTATAGGACGTAAAAGAGTTTAGGTATTTTTATCATCCATTAACCTACCCTAATCCTACGAACCCTAACAAACGGAGAATTACTCGCGCATGTTGGGAGAAAAAGAGATGGAGAGAAAATGCATAATTAAACTACGAAGAAATAGAATAAGAAAAAGAAAGCTACCTTTATTAATCAAAAATATTCATTACACTTTGATTCCTTAGAAAATGATTACAAATACTAGTTTGCTTCTCGATCTCTTCTAAGGAGGTAGATGAACTGTTGATGATCAGCCTGGATACGTGAGCCGTCTTGGACTTCGTGATCTCGTCGGCTTGATGATTTTTCCAAGAGGCTCTCGGTCTTTATTTATAGTCCCAAAGCCAGAAACCTTGCTTCTAAATTTGGAAGCAAACAATAAAGATTCACCCAAAAAAGTCGCATCTCCTAACTCCTTTTTCCTGCGGCGGATCCGCGGCCAAAAGGGGGGTTTGGCCGCGGATCCGCGGCCTGTTAATCAGATCCATTGATTAATTTTTTGAGGCTTCATCTGTGTGACATGTGGGGTTCTCTGGAATCTTTGGAATTTGGAAATCTTCTCGTAGTTGCTGCAAGACTTGATTTCCAAGTTTTGATTTCTTAATTAGGCAGGTTTGTTTTAACAACTTGATTTCCTTGATTTTAGTCCTGAAAATTCTGCACAACAACTCAAATAATATTTAGTAGAGTTTAGATTTGGTCAATGATATTATTTGCATACATTTTCCTACCAAATGCTAATTATAATATATCAATACATGGAAAATAGTATTTTTACATATAAACTCTCATATGTATGATATATTATAAAAAAGACCTTTTTTAATATGAAAATAGTAGGAAAAATGTAATAACAAATGTGCAGTTTTATCAACTGAACAACGTGCAATGCACATAAAAAATGAAAAGCCAGAAAATCAAACATGTAGAAAATGGAGTAAACCCTAATCTAATCTGGTGCCACGAATCTCAAAGCCAAATGCTGCAAATCGACCGGCCAAAAGGGGGATAATACCGGCACCGACGGTTGGATTAGGTCCAATTGTCCCCGGGCTTTGCACACTAACCCCTTCACCTACTCCTGACATCCCTGCACTGTTTGATTTCCCTGCAATCAAATATAGACCTTTCATTTCACCATTAAATCAAATTTTAATGCTTTTTAATCCACATTTTAATTCCCAAACCCTAATTCTCCACTATAAATACCACCCCACAGTTTGGCTCAGTATCATTCTGAAATTTCTAGCCAAAATTCTCAAAAATTTTCTAAGTACAATTGGAGTGAAGAGGAGTTAGCAAGCAAGCAACTTCCGGTGAGAATCGAAGCAAGTTCCGGCACTCCCGCGACGCCACGAAGATCTACTCTCCTTCTTCTACCTCTTCTTATCGTAACCAAGTAGTAAGTTCCTCTCAATCTCTTTCTTCTTCATTGAAATCCCATTTCAAAACTTATATCGGTAAGTGGAGTTAATACCGGTATCTATTTCTAAACCCTTGAAATTTACCTTTTTCCTATATATTGTTCATCCAAATTCTTACACAATACTTGTAATCTTAATTATAAATATTTAGAATAAATTTTAACCTAGAATTCCATGCAAAATAACTTTAATCTAAGTTTTTCATTTAAATACCATGAACTTTAAATATCATTTTTTTTAGTTTTGTTAAGGAAAACTTCACGGGGTAATGACCTACCCCACACGCACACATGGTTCCATAGCATGATACCTCTTTTACGTGCATTTTTGTTACGAAGACATTATTACAAGAAAATACCACTGACTATAAAAACCGGATTTCTTTTAAACGGTTTTTAAATTCTTTTGCAATTATGCCTCTACAACTCTTGTTAGGAGAACCGCTAATGGATGGTATGGACTATCGCACATTCTTTGGGTAGTAGAGCGAGATGCAGACCTCCTCCGGAGCATTCGGTCTCGAAAGGTTTTAAATACGGTTTTTAAGAAAAACACATTTTTTTAATTAAATAAAATTTAATTTTTAATAATTATATAAAAATTACAAATCCATATATTTTCAAAATATAATAAACTTACATTTTTTAAAATGAAAGAATTACAAGTTTCACTAAAATACCACCAAGATACCAACAAAAGAAAGGTTTTACAATAAAATAGCATGAACTTTCCAAAGCTAAAGGCTATCACTAAAATATCTCAAATCCTTAAAACTCATGCTCATGAAAACCCTAATAAAATAAATAACCCCTCGAGGTTTATTTTTTAACTATATTATAATATTTTTCATAAAACCCCCTCGAGTTATATAAAATAATATTTAAAGACTTTAGTAAATATAGGTTTAAGCGGGATCAATTTTCTTGAGCCCTAGGGAGCCGAAGAAAGTGAGTGTTTGCCTATTTAAGGTAGACAACATAACGGAGTTATTAATGGTAATTGTCTTGGAAAAAGACACAAATCCTGCCGTCCATGTGCAGCAGTTACCGATGACACCCGAACCTAATTCAAGATCCAAATCAGTTTACAAGTGTCTGACTCAGTCTGAGTCTAACTCAAACCTGAATCTAATTCAGACCTGAAAACAATGTCAAACATGAATACTGGAACATGAACATGAATACTTGAATCAAACACCAATCTCAAATATGAATACTTGACCTGACTTGACCGAACCATGGTTATAACTTGACTTGACTATTTGAATACTTGACTACATCCTGAACATGAATACTTGAACAATTTGTATCCATGGTTTCGACAAATCTGATAATTATAATCTATACAATACATTACGCGGGGATAACAGGGTAGATTGGTACGGAACGTATTAACGTGGTACGAGATGGTCACTTAAAAGACACCTACATGAATTCTCATGCCATTGTCCCGTGGGTTTTGATGAGGCCTTGTACTACATGTTACCATAGTCCACGGGGTAAGGTAAGATGGACTCCTCTCATATACACAAATACCTTCTGTACCAAGCTACAATACAAATATGTTAGAATAACAAGCATATACCTGTACAACTTACCGGTTTCATTTCACATTACTTGTTATATTCCATTCCTTCTTTTGGGACTTACCGAGCGCTAGTTCGCTGATGACATTCCTGTCTTTTTTTTCTTTGGAATGTTCGTCAGGAGGACCAGACTCTCAGGAGATCGAGCCTAACCAGGAGGACTTGAACCAGCTCACTGCCCAGCCGAACTTCTAGCTCTCCTTGTATTTAGTTTCAGTTTGTATGCCACTGTTTAGACACTGTTTATATCATTGTATCTTTTCATTTTCAAATAGTTGTATGTAAAGTGAATGTAAATAAAAGTTGTTGTTTATATTTCTATATCACTTGTCATTCTTGTGCATTTTATATATATTGCTTAATTACGCTTAACGTATTTATTTCTTAGTAAATACGTTGCGGCCTGCGACGTCACTATTTCCGTATACTGGGAAGCGGGGCGTGACAGGTTTGGGGCCGAAACCCGGGTTTGGAGCTCCAAGGGAGTGTTCTTCTCCTCTTTGGCCTAGAGAGGCTCTCTTGATTATTCAATACTTAGATTTTAGATTTTGAATGGACCAAAAGGGTCTTTTTTCCCTCTCAAAAGCTTTGAATCTTACCGAAAATGGAGTTTTGGAGATGGGTTATTTTTCTTCTTTCTCTCTCAAATTGGATCTTGAGGAGGAAGAAGAAGATGGGTAAAAATCATTCCTTTTTGGGATATGATGGTGTAATCACTCTTTTTTCAATGGGTTTATGGCTGAAATCTAATTAGTTTTAAAAAATGAGAGCTTAAGCTCTTAATTTAATTTAAAAGAGAAGAAAACGAAGAACGTGAATAGAGAGAGAAAAGATGGAGACACAAACCCTAATTTTGTGAGGGATTAACTATTATTATCTCTTTATAATATTTGCAATTTTTACACATAGCCCCTTGAGCTTTACAAAATGGCTCATTTTCTCATTCCAGACCCATGTGTACATTTATTTTTGCACATGAGCCATAGGTTTTACATAATTTTATCTTTTTGCACATTTAATTTATAATTTAACAATTATTTGCATATAAAATCTATTTATTACATATTTCTCTTTTTTTCTTCTTCTTCAACTGCCGGCCAGCTTCGCTTAGATTTGAGAAGGTTTGGACGTGAACCCAGTTGCTTGGGGTCGGACCCGCGTTAGTTGGACTCGAGTCCACTCCGGCATTGACTTTGACCCGTTGATTTTGACCCATTTACTTTGAATTTTTTTGACTTTTTGATCTTTAATTTGGATTTTTGATTCTTGCAATGGGGTTTAATTTTTGACCCCAACAAACTACCCCTCATCAATGAATGCACACTGCACATATGGGTCGTGTTCATGAAATTTATGGATTTTCATCAGTGAAGTGATTTGTTTCCCCCAATCAGAGTAAAGCTCTGTTTCAAAATTCAAAATTTGAATTGAAACAACGCTTCAGATTCAGCGCTCTGCGCACTGAGCGCCACGTGTCGAACACAGATGCGCTAGCGCCAGGTGCGCTGCACCCTAGGCAGCGCACCCCCAACCAGAGCAAAGCTCTGTTTAAAATTCAAAATTTAAAAGTTAAAGCAACGCTTCAGATCCAGTGCTCTGCGCTGCGCGCCATATGTCGAACGTAGGTGCGCCAGCGCTGGGATTAAAAATCCCCCCACCGTTAGATCAAAAGATCTACTAATAATAAATTATTAATCAATCAGAACTAAAAATCTGTTATGGAAAGATCTTTTCAATCTTATTAAAACAAGAAGATTATCTTCTGTAAAACAAAAGCTTTAAGATCAAAGATCCAACGGTGGGAAATATTCCCAAATCAATCAGAGAAAGATCTCTCAAAACTGATTCAACAAATCATTTGTCCCTATATAAAGTCCCCTCGACTTCAAGTCTAAAAAAAAAGAGATAGAAAAAAACCCTCTAAAAACTTGGAGAAAACTCGAAGAGAAAGAAAGGCAAGCCTTTAGAAAAAGAAGATCATTTCTTACTCTTCAAGGTAAAGAACTAGTTCTTGAACCACAGAGATGAAATCATCTCGTAAAAAGAAGAAGAATTATCTTCTAAAAAGATCATAGATCTACAAAAGACCAAGGTCTTTGATAAAAAAAAATATCAAAAAGATCAAAAGATCTAATTATAAAAAATTAAAAAAAGTATTTTACTTCATTCACAGATCCATCTACAAAGGCAGAGCCTTTTATAAACAAGAACTTTTGTTCTTGAATCATGAGGCAAAGCCTCCTTTAAGAAGAACATAAAATTTGTTCTTTGATCTTAAAATTGATCAGATTCGCTTTGCGCTATTGAAAAGTGCCTTGCACTCATGAATTGCGCTCTTGCACTCATTGGACCGGCGCTCAGCGCCAAAAGCTGCCACGTGTCAACCAAAGACACAATCTGCGCTTTGCGCTTCTGAAATAGCGCACTGCGCTCTTGGGCTGACGCTCAGCGCCAAGCGCGCCACGTGTCGCTCGCTGGCGCGCCAACAGACTAGCGCAAAGCGCTCATAAATTAAAAGCGCAATGCGCTCTGTAATTGGCTCAAAGCGCCTGACGCGCCACGTGGCGCACTGTCAGAACACACTCCGTTCTGATGAATGCTATGCATTCAATACAAGACAAAATATATCAGAGCCCAATGCTCAGCATTATTAAATTAAAAGGGCCAAGCCCAAATAAAGGCTTAATAGCCAGATCAAAATAAAAATGTTAAAATTTTTTAATTGGACTTAGCCCAATTTTGGCCATAAGTCCTCAACTTATCCTGAACTGAGCACATCTGCTCTTTCAACCAATTTACCTTGGTTCAAGGGTACATCTCTTCACTCCTTTGATATTTGTCGTTGTAATTCCTCAACGTCTTCAAAGAGGTGACGGGTCCCGGCAACCACACATTTCATAGACTATGACGTCTCTAAACATTGGACTGTGGCGTCCTTAAACTCACGGACTATAATGTCCTTAACCTCGACCGTGATGTCTTTAAACTAAGATCGGACTGTGGAGTCCTTAAATCCACAGACTATGATGTCCTTAACCTCGACCGTGATGTCTTTAAACTAACGTCGGACTGTGGAGTCCTTAAGTCTAGAGCCGGCTTTAGATCAGCTAAGACGGATTTATGATATCCTTAAGCTCGACCGTGATGTCTTTAAACTAACGTCGGACTGTGGAGTCCTTAAATCCACAGACTATGATGTCCTTAACCTCGATCGTGATGTCTTTAAACTAACATCGGACTGTGGAGTCCTTAAATCCACGGACTATGATGTCCTTAACCTCGACCGTGATGTCTTTAAACTAACATTGGACTGTGGGGTCCTTAAACCCATGGACTATGATGTCCTTAACCTCGACCGCGATGTCTTTAAACTAACAATGGACCGAGATGTCCTTAAACTAACAATGGACCGTAATGTCCTTAAATTAATTATTGACCGCAATGTCTCTAAACTAAGCAATAGAGCCCAAATGCTCTTTTGTTGGATCTAAACGATCCTCTTAAGTTGATCTTAGTCTAAAATTAGACTAACGTATCCTTAACAAACGTTTAAGTCGATCTTAGTCTCAAATAAGACTAACGTATCTTTAAACCCAACCCCCAAATCCAAATCTAAGAAAATACGGATTTGGACTAATCCACGTCCTACGGGCGACGACATAAATTAGTCTTCGTATACAATCCACGGGCAAAAAAAAACAAAACAAACACCCACGACACGAAGTGACCATCTGGAGAAGGAGAAAGTGGTTACCGTGATGCGGTAGCGTAATTAACTGCAGGGGCTTGCGCCTGCAGGGAAGAGCGTCCCCACAATCAAAAACCCCTCAAACGAGGGGGAATTTGACGAAGTCTGCTATATCGGCCGCATCCGTTTAAACCTTCGATACATGGTGCCATAAATCAACTTGGCATCTTCGGAGAGGTGGACGGATAGCACCAATTAGCATCTGCCCCCAGATTCAGGCAAGACATTCGTCTTCCCGGTTTCCGGCGGTAAACCGATTCGGAGAGGTCGAAGATGTCTTTAAACCAAATTCATGATTTTAAGATGGAGTATAATTCCGTGAGTATCGTTTCGAAGCGGAGCATAATTCTAGGAGCATCCTTCCGGAAGAGGAGTATCTTTCCAAGGGGTGGAGCATAAATCCGAGGAGTATCTTTCCAAGGACGGAGCATAATTCTGGGAGCATCATTTCGGGAGCGAAGAGTCTTTCCAAGAGGTAGAGCATAATTCCGGGAAGGGGTATCTTTCCAAGGGTGGAGCATAATTTCAGGAGCATCATTTCGGAAGCGGAGCATCTTTCTGAGGGGTGGAACATAATTCCGAGACAGAGTATCATTCCGGGAGTATCATTCCAAGGGCCGGAGCATCATTCCAGGAATATCTTTCTAAAGCGGAGCATCATTCAGAGAGTATAATTCCAAAGTGGCGCATCATTCCGGGAGTATAATTCCAAAGTGGAGCATCATTCCGGGAACATCTTTCCAGGGGCAAAGCATCATTCCGAGAGCATCATTCCAAGGAGCGGAGTGTAAATCCGGGAACATCTTTCCAAAGCGTAGTATCATTCCGGGAGCATAATTCCAAAGCGGAGCATCATTCCGGAGGCGGAGCATAATTCCAGGAGCATCATTCTGACATGATCTAGAAATGGCACGCGACCAGCACTTGAATTATGTGAAGTCTATAGGACCCCACCACAACCTAAATAAGCCAAAAACCAAGAATCTAAACCATTTTAGAGAATAATGGAGGTGTTGTTTTGAAAAGTGGCTTATACATTGAAATCAATTTTGTTTTTAAAGTATAAGTAAAGTTTGATTTAAAACATGTTATTCGTTTAAAAACATGACATCACCTCCTTTGTATATTTTGAGTAAAACAAGCGCTACTATATATATATATATATATATATATATATATATATATATATATATATATATATAAAGCATCCCCTAAACGAGAGCTTGCTCACGCTCAATGGCGGAGACACAATCTATGCAAATATATATACGACGCCTAAAGTGAAGAATCACAACAAAAAACAAAAGATATGTAAATAAACAACTCAAGTCGGCACCAAATGAGTCCGACGCCTAAAAACTATACATATCTAAGACTCGTTTCTAAGTCGTGGATTATACAAATATACAACTTCTGGTCGATAGACTTTTTAGCTAGATCCAAAATAATAATACAGATACAAGAGGCGGTTATGATACAACTGTGTAACCTACCTACCAAAAGCAATTACCGAATAAGAAGATGTGCCAATAAGCCACTACGATTCGAGCGGTCGATCCTGCAAGAAACTAAGACACAACATTGGTGAGTTGCCAACTCATGAGTAAGAAGATATCATAAGGTATAAATCGAATACATAATGATCTACCTAACCCATAAGATATAGTACTATCATATTCTGTACTAATATATAAATATAATGCACAAGTACTATAAGCGCATCCCAATAGACCGCGTAATCATCACATATATATATAGCATTCATCCAAGTAAGCTTATAAAGTAGCCGGGGATTTTTGTATGTAAATCGTTTAAAAATAACCATACGATATGTATATCGGGCACATGCAGCGGTCGTTGATTTAATACGCAATATATGCAATTTTTTTAAAGTATACGTCGTGTCTTTTGAAAAGGATTTAAAGAAGGTTTTCTTTTTAAGGTTTCTTGTGTCATCATAGACACGTGGAAAATAGAGAGGCTATAGCTCTTTGAAAACCTCTTTAATATACATCGATAAATGAAAAAAGTATTTCAGGTACTGTCTCTAGGATCAGTCCCGTTCGGCTACAATATAACTTAAACTATCTCAATATGTACAGGGAATCTATATCGATCCCTCACATATCTCATAACATATCAAATAAAGCACATCATAATCATATCACCCAATTAGAAAACCCAATTGGAAACACATCACCAATAAAATCATTATAAAACCGTGCCAATCATCGACACGTAAATTTCATGTGTTTCCTTAAACGTTGTTCCTAGGATGAGCCCCCTCTATCAATAGAATCCCCTGTCAAATCCACCGTGTCCATAATCTTGCACCAG
The DNA here is from genome assembly GCA_030015575.1 of Agapanthus africanus. Lineage (NCBI taxonomy): Eukaryota > Viridiplantae > Streptophyta > Magnoliopsida > Asparagales > Amaryllidaceae > Agapanthus > Agapanthus africanus. The sequence continues at coordinate 66,175,054 of CM057349.1, forward strand.
TTGGAATCCTCCGGATATCTGCCGTGCCTAATGCTATCACCAGTATCGTGTTACCTTGCTAGCTCACCGTCTTTCCATACGGTATCTTGCCCCTGGATACCGAACCGGAGCCACCATGTATCCTCAATCGGCTATCCCCCGTCTCGATATCAAATATCATAATTATAAATACAGAAGTGATGTTGGATGTCCAGATTATCTTATCAATAAAAAACCGCGCTTTTGCAAACACAAGTAAGTTTTAAAATCATATTGCGGTTTCTTGAAATCTACGGAAAACATCAAGTCCATAAGGACAAAATCCATAATCATCCTTGCCACAATTAGCAACAATCATATACGAATATCCATGATAATGGTATTCGTATATCATTATCAATATCATCAAGTGTCGTGCATATAAGCATAGATAACGAGAACACGTATAAGCATGGCTGTGTCATGGCAATACTAATGATGTGTAGTGCAGCATACGCGTTTGTTATTGTGCAACATGGCAATCATTAGTAGATGTGCAAGTATTCTATCAAAGTGTATTCATATGAGAATATATCTCGGTGTTTGTGGATGTTGCACACTCTCACAACACTTGTGAGGAGGCGGAAGCGATAAACAAAAATTTCTTGCATGCAACACCCACATGAACTAAGATCTTGTGCTTAAACCTTAACTAGAAAAACTATCTAGAGATCTAATATACTATGATAGTGTTATACCTAGGAACCGGTCCTTCGGGTCTTTGTTTGGATGAGACTCCTAGGCTCCTTGTGGTCGCAAAGAGCTCGGTCTCCGGCCACCTCAAGATCCAAGACGATCTACCCGAGAGCTATCGAACAAGCTACAAACTCTTCACAAGAGTTTAACTAAGAGATCAAGTTTGCTAGAAGAGATCACTTAGATGATGTAGAGATCAAGTATTGGATTATCTTTTTTCTCTAAGCTTTTGATTCACAACTCATGTGAAGGTTAAAGCAAAGAGGAGGAAGAATGAGATACTGAGGAGAGAGAAGGTCAATATGTTTAATGAAAAAATCAAGCATGGAAAAATGATATGGCTCAAATGAAAAATAATTGAAGCATGCAATAAAAAATTGCACCATGCTTCAATAGTAACTCCAAATGAATATAAAATGAATTTAGCCATTCCTTCATCCATACTTAGACTTTCTCCAATTTCCACCTTATTTATTTATTTTCACAAAATAAATATCCATTTATGAGGTGTCTCCTTCTAGAAGGTATTCTTGTAACAATTACAAGAATACCCCTCCACCGTATACCGTATAAGTATACCCGTATCCGAATTCCGAAAAATACGAATAAAAATAATCCAATAATATAATACCGGTATCCGGCTTAAACCAAAGCCTACTAGTATTATCCTTCCGATCATTATTCCTGTAGCAATTACACAAACATGATCGAAACCCTGCCGTAACAACTTACGGCCTCTACATCTTTTGCCTGAACCAGAGAACCCTCTGTGTGGGACTCTAAAGACTCGACAGTACGCTGGCAGTAGGTTTAACCACAAGCACGTCAGCGGCACTAGCTGTGCGTAACGGCTACCTAGGTACATGACGAAAAGGTGGTCGACGAGCGAACTCATCACAACCTTAACGAGCCTGTAAGCAACACTTACCGTACAGTCTAGTCTCTTCGTCTGATACGTCGCATATAAAGTCAAGGGGTGGTAAATGTCAGACCCCAGTAACTTTATAAGTCATGCGGATTTACGACCCATAACGGTTTGAGAAACTACTGATAACTCTTATCAGTAAATCTCGAGAACCCTGGCCAGGGATTTGCTGTTATGGCCGATCCAGCATAGCGTGACATCAACTCCCTATATCGGGAGAGACAAAACCCCTCCTATCGCTCACTGCCTCTATGCGATTCGGGACTGTACCCAAAATCCACCTGCTTGCATGACTCAGTAGAGCCGTGGTAGGGAGGAAATCAAAGCACAGTGGGAATCACATAAAATACTATGACGATATCGGGTCTACAGACTAACCTGTACAAGTGTCACCAGAGAACTGCTATCTGACAATAAGTACATATACCATCTAGAAGTTCTCGGCGAGTCCTGTTCGGTGTACCCATTCTCCAATGAGCACCTGTGTATAATTTTTGATGTCAAACACCAATGGTTGTGGGATCAACCATCGCTCCCACGATCAAGAAACGTACACACTAATCTACTCTGGTAACATCGATGCCCTGTCTCGATATACCCTCGACTAAGAACTATTAAAGGATATGCTTATAGACTGCCCAGGCCCCACTAGTATGATCTCCATCATAATCCTGACAGTCAAGCATAATCCTAAGGGATTCATCATGTATATAAAGATATGAAATACAACACATCACACGTTTAGATGAAGATAAACCAGATAGCATAATATCATTTCGAGCAAAGATTGTTTATGTACATATACATGCTTATCATCCTATACAATACAGACCTCTAGGGCATACATATCTAACAATCTCCCACTTGCACTAAGGCCTGTTGTTGGTGCAATAAGTGTAGGGTTAGCTTAGCACCTTAGCAAGATTTTGGCAAGCATAAACATGCTATATTAATATTTTTGGGGTGCTAAAAAACCAACCAAGTAATCGAACTAGAGAATTAGGGTTAACTTTGCATGTAAACAACTTTACATCTAAGAGATAGGGATTACAACCTTTGTAGTCCGTTCATTCCCTTCATGAGCTCCGAGTAGTAGTCTCTTCACCGCGATCCATAAACTCCCGGACTCTAGAGAGGCTCCACAAGTCGAATGATCCATGTTTGCTTGAAGTCTTCCTTTTCGAAGATGATCTACCTTGAAGAATCTCAAACCCAAGCTCTCACTTCTCTAATTAAGTATTAGTGAAGTGAACACCCTAATCTAAGTGGCTAGAATAAATGAGTATGATGAAGTAGGAATTTTGCTCTTTTTTTTTTTCAATTTCTCATTTTAAATCATCACAACACAAAAAGCTAGAAAGCTTTTTCAAGGAGGAAGAAGAAGAAGAAAGCTTTTGTGATGAAAATCAATTGTTGTGGTTACAATTACAACCATAAGTTAATAAATGAAGGCTTTAACTCATGTAGAGAATAAACTATGGTTAAGGGTTTGGGTTGGGTTAACAAATATCTACACAAAATATCAAAGCTAAATGACAAAAGGAAAGCTTCATGAAGCTTCATTAAAAAGCTAACCCAAATCCAAACCCTAACTTGGTTTAAGCTTAACAACCATGTTGCATTTGTAACCCTAACTTGTTACAATATTATATATCACATATACAATATATTTTGTAACAAAAGAAAATAATATAATTAACATATATCGCATATACATTAATGTATTATCCAGTGAGAAAATGAATCAATAAAGCGAGCATATATTAGTTAACGTAATGTAATATATCACATATATAATTATACATTAAATTATCGAATCAACTCTTGATTCGACAATCCGGCTATATTGCGTATAACCGACTAATATAACATGTACTAGTTCATCGAATCAACACTTGATTCGATGACCCGGCTATATCACATATACCCGGCCGATATCTCATATCGCGAGAATAGAATATGATATCTCATATCGTATTATTCTCGGTCCCGCACATATCACATATGTGCTCCTACTCCGTTTTTCCTGTGCTAGGAAACCTCTGTGTAGGACTCTAAAGAATCGTCAATACGCCGGCAGTAGGTGATGATCATATCAAATACCCACAAGCTGCAAGCGGTCAGCTAAACGTAACAGCCACCCGTGTATTAAGCAATCTGAAGATCAACAAGCAAGCCTGTACATTCTCTTGTGAATCCAATCAGTAACACTACCATACAGTCCGGTCTCTTCGTCTGATATGTCGCATATCCAGTCTAGGGGTGGTAAACGTCAGACCCCAGTAACCGATAAGTCGTGTCGATGTAAGGCTCATAACGGGTCGAGAAACTACTGATAACTCTTACCAGTAAATCTCCATATCAGCCCTGGCCAGGGACTTCCAGTTATAGCCAATCGAACACAGCGCAACATCAACTCCCAATCCCGGGAGAGACGAAACCCCTCCTATCGCTCATTGCTTCCATGTGATTCGGGACTGTACCCAAAAGCCACCGTTTTGCACGCCCTCTTGGACGTGGTAAGGTGGAAATCAAAACACAGTGGGAATCACACAAGACTCTATGACGATCTCCGGTCTATAGACTAACCTGTACCAGTGTCACCGGAGAACTGCTATCTGACGATAGGTATAATAACATCTAGGAGTTCTCGTCGAGTCCATTCAGTGTACCCAGTCTCTACTGAGCACCCGTACACCATCTTTGATGTCTAACACCAATGGATATGAGATCATTCATCGCCCATCATATGGGTCAAGATGCGTGTACGTTAGTCTACTCTGGAGTATCGATGCCTGTCTCGATACACCCTCGACTAGGAACAGTTATAGGATGTACTCGTGGACTACCCTGACACCACTAGTATGATCTCATCATAGTCCTAGCAGTCGAGTACATATCCTAAGGGCTTTATCAACATGTGAGAGCAAGACAGTAAACTAATACAAGTCAACATGTTAAGACAAAGTGAAACCAGATAGTCCACTATCATGTCGAGCAAGAAAGTCTTCTCTATATATATCCAAGCAGCCATTATAATATACATCATATGTACAACAATGGCCTCTAGGGCATATACATAACTAACAATCTCCCACTTGTACTAAGGCCAGCTGTTGTAGTATCTCATACCCAACAACCCGAAGAGTCTCTCAAAATGTATCTGGGGTATGGCCTTCGTGAGTGGATCCGCAGTGTTGTCCTTTGTATCAACTCTCCTGATCTCGATCTCCCGGCGATCAACTATCTCCCGGATCAGGTGATACCGCCTTAGAATATGTCTGGACTTCTGATGCGACCTGGGTTCCTTGGCTAAAGCCACAGCTCCATTGTTATCACAATACAGAGGTTGGATGATCAATGGACGGAACCACACCAAGTTCAGTGATGAGCTTCTTTATCCAGACAGCCTCTTTGGTAGCATCGTTGGCAGCGATTTATTCAGCCTCCATCGTCGAGTCTGCCAAGGTTTCCTGTTTGGAACTCTTCCAACAAAACGCCCCTCCATTTAGGGTAAAGACAGATCCCGAGTACGACTTAGACTCATCCTTATCACTCTGAAAGCTCGAATCGGTAAAGGACTCCACTTGGAGTTCTCCGTTACCATTTACCAAGAGCATCTCTTTAGTCCTTCTCAAGTACTTGGGAATGCTCTTCACAGCTCTCCAGTGACTCTCTCCAGGATCTGCTTGATACCTGCTCACTACACTTAGTGAGTATGCTACATCGGGTCTGGTACATAGCATCGCGTACATGATAGAGCCTACTGCCGAAGTATAGGGTATCTCTTGCATGCGAGCTCTTTCCAAATCAATCTTGGGAGACATCTCTTTGGAGAGAGTGAGTCCAGAGATCGTGGGTAAGTTTCCACGCTTGGATTTTTCCATACTAAACCTCTTTAGTATGGTGTCAATGTACCTGGATTGGGACAATCCCAGTATCCGTCTAGATCTATCTCTATAGATCTTAATTCCCAAAACGCAGGAGGCATCACCTAGATCTTTCATTGAGAATCTTTGTGATAAGAAGAGGTTGACCGGGTGCAGCATAGGAACATCGTTTCCTATCAAGAGTATGTCATCCACGTACAATACGAGGAAGACAACCTTACTCTCTGCAACCTTCTTGTATATACAAGGTTCATCTATGTTTTTGATGAAGTCAAACTCTTTGACTACCACATCAAAACATTTGTTCTAACTCCGCGATGCCTGCTTCAACCCATAGATGGATTTAAGCAGCTTGCACACCTTTCCGCTGCTTCCACTGTCTACGAAGCCCTATGGCTGAGTCATGTACACACACTCTTCTAAATCACCATTTAGAAAAGCGGTCTTAACATCCATTTGCCAGATTTCGTAGTCATGGTATGCATCAATGGCAAGTAAGATCTGGATGGACTTAAGCATAGCCACTGGAGAAAAAGTTTCATCATAATCCACACCTGGCCGTTGACGAAAACCCTTTGCAACAAGTCTAGCTTTGAAAGTTTCAACTTTTCCATCTACACCAAGTTTCTTCTTAAAGATCCATTTGCTCCTAATGGGTTTTACCCCTTCAGGAGCAACTTCCAAAGTCCATACTTTGTTGGTGTACATGGATTTTTTCTCAGATCGCATTGCATCCAGCTATTTCACAGAGTCACCACTCGTGATGGCCTGCTCGAAACTAGTCGGGTCATCATCTTCTATGATGCAATCCTCGCTTCCACCATCGATGAAAAATCCGTAGTATCTCTCAGGTGGATGTGGAACCCTACTAGATTGGCAGAGCGGCTGAGGTTCGTCGGGAATTACTGAATCCTATGGTTTCAATAAATCATCAGTCGTAGTTTGTGCTGCTGGAACTTCTTCCAGCTCTACCTCTTCGCAACTAATTTCTTTTACAAGAAATTCCTTTTCTAAAAAGGTGGTATATTGAGAAACAAACACCTTTTGTTCCTCACCGTGGTAGAAGATATATCCATAGGAATCTTTTGGATATTCCACAAACTTACATAGACCTGATCTTGCCTCGAGCTTGTCCGGATTTTGCTTTTTAACATAGGCCGGACAACCCCATATCTTAACTCGTTTAAGAGAAGGTCTCTTCCTATTCCAAATCTCATATGGAGTGTTAGGCACTGATTTAGTTGGAACTCTATTCAATAGGTATGCGGCCGTCTCCAGCTCATAATCCCAAAAAGAAATAGGTAACTCAGCGGTGCTTATCATAGAGCGCACCATATCCAATAGGTGCGATTCCTCTGCTCCGATATACCGTTGTGCTGTGGTGTATAAGGAGGAGTAATCTGAGAGAGAATCCCATTCTCTTTTAGATAGTTCAGGAACTCATTGCTCAAGTATTCTCCTCCTCGATCAGATCGAAGGATCTTAATACTTTTACCCGTTTGGTTCTCTACTTCGTTCTTATATTCTCTGAATTTCTCAAAAGCTTCAGACTTGTGTTTCAACAGGAACACATGTCCGTATCTTGAGAGATCGTCAGTGAATGTAATGAAGTATGAGGAACCATTCCTGGCATGTGTAGACATGGCACCGCATACATCACTATATATCAGTCCCAAGAGTTCTGTAACTCTTTCTCCGTGACCACTGAACGGAGTTTTGGTCATTTTGCTTTTGAGACATGAATGACAAGTTTCATAAGATGCTAATTCGAACGCATTTAAATAACCATCTTTATATAACTTAGCTAGTCGTGTCGTATTGATATGACCAAGTTTACAATGCTACAAGAAGGATTCGTTCATTTCTGAACTTTTCCTCTTGTGTGTATTCTGTATATTAAGAACCGTGTTTTGATTTAGAACGTATATGCCATTATTTAACGAGCCTGATCCAATCAACTTTTGATTTAGGAAGATGTTCATAACATTATCCTGTATTACAAAATTATATCCTTCTTTATTTAATAAAAAAACTGATATAATGTTGCATATCATGTTCGGTATATAATAGCATTCGTTCAGAATCAATGTATTACCACTTGGTAATACAAGGTAATATTCGCCAACTGTTTTGGCTGCAACATTTGCACCATTCCCTACTCTTACGGAATGATCACCCATTCCCAGTTCTCTACCTCTCTTTAGCCCATACAATATATTGCATATGTGGGATCCTGATCCAGTATCCAATGCCCAGGACGTAGAGTGAACTGAGAAACAGTTCTCGGTAACTAACACACTAGAAGAAGATGCATCAACATACTTATTCTTCGTTTGGGCGGCGTGAGAATCCAGATATTCTCCTATTCCCTGCTCGAACTTATAACAATTATAAGTGGGAGCGGGACCAACGTTCCCCTGCTCAGTATAACAAGCGGTTTCAGTCAATACATCAATATTATTATCTTGATTAAGGTCTGATATGGTCGCTACCTGGAGAGAGAGAGAGAGAAGAAAACACTTTAGCGTGCGCTCTTGTAAGATTAGATGATTATTATCTTATCTAATCAGGATGGCTCCCACTGTTTTTAATCAAATCTTCCTTCAAACCTTAAAAGGTAAGATTAGTCGGGATTAATTACACCCTACAATTTCATCAATCTTTCAGCCAGATCAGTGTTGGTACTTTGAGGGAGGTTTCCCGTGCTTTCGCACGGACCTAATTAGAATAAACCTCGTTTTCCCAGAGGCATAACCCCGCTAACACCTTTCTAGACACCTACTTTGATCGGCTAATTGTCATGTGTAAAACTCTCCCAGGAGTAGCTCTTACTCGCAGTGGGTATCGGGATCCATCTATCTGATAGAAGGTATGCAATCTCATAGCAAATTTCAACACTTGAAATTCCCGATAATGCTTTTACCCCTAGTGACTTATGACCTTAACTATGGTCAACAAATCATAAGCACTAGTCAAGTTCTACCCGTCATTTCTTGATTAATTAGACCCACCCACATGATCCTTAACTATGGTCAACAAAGTCATATGACTGTCATAATTAATCACATCATATGTTATATAGGAAAATATCACTCAGCTACCGTACACTGCGCCTTAACTATGGTCAACAAACGCAGCACGAATACTAAGTACTCTATTTCCTAAAATGACGGAGGGTTACGACAGGTTTTTCAGAAAACCTTTTGCGTAATGAACTTGATATCGTTGTAGAAACAAGTGATTTTGAAAAGGAGTGTTTTTGAGACTTTTCTAGTTTCGCTAAAGAGGTCATTCCCGGTGAAGGGATCTCGGCTCTTTCCTCATCGAATAAGGTGCAGGATATTTCATAAATACCGCTGTGCAAAGCAAGAACTATAGAATCAATCAAAAACTAAACCGTGAGTTTGTAGCATCTTCCAGTTTTGCTAAAGAGGTCACTCCCGGTGAAGGGATCTCGGCTCTTTCCTTATCGAATAAGGTGCTGGATATTCTACAAGGAATACCGCTGTGCAAAGCAAAAACTGTAGCTACCCTTTTTGAAAATTTGATTCTACAATATCTTTTAGGTTTCTTTTCTTTTATTAATCTCATTAATAAATCCCATCATTTAAGCTTCCTAAGCATCACAGAAGAAACGAAAACAGTAATATTTATATATCATATATATAGTATAAGCATTCGTCTCAGACAGTAATATGATCTCATCACAAAACATTGCAGCAGAAGTCAACATATGAAATATTGGATATACTAGGACGTCCGTGTTTTATTTTGAGCCTGTATAAAACACGGATTCCACAGTCGCGATGAATAGCCAAACCCACATCCCTAGACCCCTACGAGAGTGGCAAGTAACCTTTCCAATTCTAGGGTTAGGAGACCCGGTCTCGACTCCTCGAGATAGCCTCCCACTGGACCCTAGAACCTGGTTACTTATGCTTTCCGTCTTGGGTCTATCCTAATGCGGAAAAGTAAATAATATACAATGGTGACATCAACCTCAACCCGGAAGTGCCCCAATAAAAGAATATTACATACAAATGAATTTTACATGAATGAAAAAGAAAACTCTCATCTCACATAAAACCCCCGGCTATTCAATACATAACGATCCAATATAACATATCACATCAACACATAATCAACACAGATAACTAGGCGAAGTTAGATAATTCGATAGATACAACGAATTCCCAAAAATTCCCAGATAGCTCAACACTTGAGCACAGTTAAAATTAACCAGTGACATACCACAGTACCTACGGACCAACAGCTGAAGGGCCAACCCAATCCTCTCAAGTGGCGCCGTGGATCCGCCGCCAAAACCAGGTTTTGGCCGCGGATTCGCAGTCACTTAGACGAGTTGGGGTTTCTTTCTTCAGGTGTGTCCATATAATTCCCTGCATGATTTTCTAAGTATTTTTAACATGGAAAAATTCAGCTTTTTGAAAAATTTCCAGAAAAGGGGTGGTTTCGGGGTTCGATCGGACTTCTAACTTCGTCTAGACAACGCCTAATGCTCTAGCTTGGCTCTGATACCACTGTAGGATTAGCTTAGCACCTTAGCAAGATTTTTTCAAGCATCAAACATGCTATATTAATATTTTTGGGGTGCTAAACAAACCAACCAAGTAATCGAACTAGAGAATTATGGTTAACTTTGCATGTAAACAACTTTACATCTAAGAGATAGGGATTACAACCTTTGTAGTCCATTCCTTCGCTTCATAAGCTCCGAGTAGTAGTCCCTTCGCCATGATCCATGAACATCCGGACTCTAGAGAGGCTCTACAAGTCGAATGATCCATGCTTGCTTGAAGTCTTCCTTTTCGAAGATGATCTACCTTGAAGAATCTCAAACCCAAGCTCTCACTTCTCTAATTAAGTATTAGTGAAGTGAACACCCTAATCTAAGTGGCTAGAATAGATGAGGATGATGAAGTAGGAATTTTGCTCTCTTTTATTTTCAATTTCTCACTTTAAATCATCACAACACAAAAAGCTAAAAAGCTTTTTCAAGGAGGAGGAAGAAGAAGAAAGCTTTTGTGATGAATAATCAATTGTTGTGGTTACAATTACAACCATAAGTTATTAAATGAAGGCTTTAACTCATGTAGAGAATAAACTATGGTTAAGGGTTTGGGTTGGGTTAACAAATATCTACACAAAATATCAAAGCTAAATGACAAAAGGAAAGCTTCATGAAGCTTCATTAAAAAGCTAACCCAAAAGCTAACCAAAATCCAAACCCTAACTTCGTTTAAACTTAAAAACCATGTTGCATTTGTAATCCTAACTTGTTATAATATTATATATCACATATACAATATATTTTGTAACAAAAGAAAATAATACAATTAACATATATCGCATATAAATCAATGTATTATCCAGTGAGAAAATGAATCAATAAAGCGAGCTTATATTAGTTAACGTAATGTAATATATCACATATATAATTATACATTAAATTATCGAATCAACTCTTGATTCAACAATCCGGCTATATTGCATAAAACCGACTAATATAACATGTACCAGTTCATCGAATCAACACTTGATCCGATGACCTGGCTATATCACATATACCCGGCCGATATCTCATATCGCAAGAATAGAATACGATATCTCATATCGTATTATTCTCGGTCCCGCACATATCACTTATGTGCTCCTACTCCGTTTTGCTTGAGCCAGGAAACCTTTGTGTAGGACTCTAAAGAATTGTCAATACGCCGGCAGTAGGTGATGATCATATCAAACACCCACAAGCTGCAAGCAGTCATCTAAACGTAAGAGCCACCCAGGTATTGAACGATTAGAAGATCAACAAGCAAGCCTGTACATTCTCCTGTGAATCCAATCAGTAACACTACCCGTACAGTCCGGTCTCTTCGTCTGATAAGTCGCATATCCAGTCTAGGGGTGGTAAACGTCAGACCCCAGTAATCGATAAGTCGTGTCGATGTAAGGCTCATAACGGGTCGAGAAACTACTGATAACTCTTACCAGTAAATCTCCATATCAGTCCTGGCCAGGGACTTCCAGTTATAGCCAATCGAACACAGCGCAACATCAACTCCCAATACCGGAAGAGACGAAACCCCTCCATCGCTCATTGCCTCCATGTGATTCGGGATTGTTCCCAAAAGCCACTGTTTTGCACGCCCTCTTGGACGTGGTAAGGTGGAAATCAAAATACAGTGGGAATCACACAAGTCTCTATGACGATCTCGGGTCTACAGACTAACCTGTACCAGTGTCACCGGAGAACTGCTATCTGACGATAGGTATAATACTATCTAGGAGTTCTCGGCGAGTCCGTTCAGTGTACCCAGTCTCCACTGAGCACCCATACACCATATTTGATGTCCAACACCAATGGATATGGAATCATCCATCGCCCATCATATGGGTCAAGATGCATGTACGCTAGTCTACTCTGGAGTATCGATGCCCTTTCTCGATACACCCTCGACTAGGAACAGTTATAGGATGTACTCATGGACTACCCTGGCCCCACTAGTATGATCTCATCATAGTCCTAGAAGTCGAGTGCATATCCTAAGGGCTTCATCAACATGTGAGAGCAAGACAGTAAACTAATACAAGTCAACATGTTAAGACAAAGTGAAACCATATAGTCCACTATCATGTCGAGCAAGAAAGTCCTCTCTCTATATATCCAAGCATCCATTATAATATACATCATATGTACAACAATGGCCTCTAGGGCATATACATAACTATCAATAAGTATCCACTGTCCACACTAGAACCAGTTGACAGCGTACCTCATGCCCAACAGCTCGAACAGTTTCTCAAACTGGACTTGAAGGATGGCTTTGGTGAATGGATCTGCTGTGTTGTCTTTCGTGTCTACTCTCCGTACCTCGATGTCCTGGCGATCCACTATTTCCCTGATGAGGTGATACCGCCTCAAGATATTTCTGGATTTCTGATGGGCACTCGATTCCTTTGCCAAAGACATGGCTCCATTGTTATCGTAATACAGAGGTATTGGATTAGCAATGGATGGAACCACCTGAAGTTCAGAAATGAACTTCCTCATCCAGACTGCCTCTTTTGCGGCATCATTAGCAGCAATATACTCAGCTTCCATCGTGGAGTCAGCGACGATATCTTGCTTGGAACTCTTCCAACATACCGCCTCTCCATTTAGGGTAAATACAAACCCTGAGATGGACTTACTATCATCCTTGTCGCTCTGGAAGCTGGAGTCGGTAAAACCCTCCATTTGGAGATCTCCGTTACCATACACCAAGAGCATTTCTTTAGTTCTTCTCAAGTACTTCAGAATGTTCTTCACATCAGTCCAGTGTTTCTCTCTTGGATTGGATTGATACCTGCTTACTGCACTCAGTGCATAAGCTACATCTGGGCAGGTACACAACATCGCATACATTATAGATCATACCGCCGAAGCGTAGGGTATAATTCTCATGTGAGCCCTCTCCTCATCAGTCTTTAGAGACATCTCTTTAGAGAGAGTGATCCCGTGACAAGCGGGTAAATTACCTCGCTTGGAATCTTCCATACTAACCTCTTTAGTATGATGTCAATGTATCTCGATTGGGACAATCCCAATAATTTCTTAGATCTATCTCTATAGATCTTAATCCCCAGAATGTACGAGGCATCACCAAGGTCTTTCATGGAGAACCTATGCGATAAGAATAGTTTGACCGATTGTAGCATAGAAACATCATTTCCTATCAAGAGAATGTCGTCCACGTACAATACGAGAAATGCAACAGTACTCTCTACAATTCTTTTATAAATACATGGTTCATCTACATTTTTGATAAAACCAAACTCTTTCATTGTATCATAAAAGCAGATGTTCCAACTCCGTGATGCCTGCTTAATCCATAAATGGATTTAAGCAACCTGCATGCTGTTCCGCTGCTCCCACTATCAATGAAGCCTTCTGGCTGATCCATAAAAACGCATTCTTCTAAATCACCATTTAGAAATGCTATTTTAACATCCATCTACCAGATCTCATAGTCATAGTGAGCAGCTATAGCAAGCAGGATCCGAATGGATTTGAGCATCGCGACAGGTGATAAGTTTTCATCATAGTCCAAGCCTGGTCTTTGACGAAACCCTTTTGCGACCACCCTAGCTTTATAGTTTTCCACCTGACCATCCATACCGATCTTTCTCTTAAAAATCCATTTGCACCCTATGGGTTTTACTCTAGGAGGTGCAACCTCCAATGTCCATACTTTGTTGGTGTGCATGGATTCCATTTCGGATCTCATGGCATCCAGCTACTTCACCGAGTCACCACTCGTGATAGCTTGCTGAAAACTAGTAGGGTCATCGTCATTCATGATGCAATCTTCTCTATCACCATCAATTAGAAAACCGTAGTATCTATCAGGTGGGCGAGAAGTCCTACTAGATCTACGGAGTGGCTGAGGTTCGTCAGGTTCTATTGAAACCTCAGGTTCAACCAAATCATCGGTAATTGTTTATGTATCTGGAATTTCTTCCAGTTCTACTGCATTGCCAACAGTATCATTTGTAAAAAATTCATTTTCTAAAAATGTGGCATACTGAGAAACAAACACCCTTTGTTCCTCCTTGTGGTAGAAAAAATATCCATACGAGTGTTTTGGATATCCCATAAATTTACACAAAACCGATCGTGTCTCGAGTTTGTCTGGATTCTGCTTTTTCATATGAGCCGTAAAACCCCATATCCTAACTCGTTTAAGAGATGGTCTCTTCCCATACCATATCTCATATGGAGTGGTTGACATGGTTTTGGACGGAACCTTATTCAATAGATAAACCGCAGTCTCCAATGCGTGCCCCCAGAATGATAGTGGTAACTCAGCATCACTCATCATTGATCGTACCATATCTAATAGGGTACGATTTCTCCATTCCGACACACCGTTATGCTGTGGTGTGTACGGAGGAGTGAGCTGAGAGAGAATCCCATTCTCTTTTAGGAAATCTAGAAACTCTGAGCTTAGGTACTCACCTCCTCGATCTGATCGAAGTTTCTTGATACTCAAGCCTGTTTTTTTTTCTACTTCAGATTTATACTCCTTGAATTTTTCGAAAGCTTCGGACTTATATTTCAACGAGAACACGTGCCCGAATCTCGAGAAATCATCAGTGAACGTTATGAAGTACGAAAAACCACATCTCGCATGTGTAGACATTGGTTCACATACATCACTATGTATGAGGCCTAAGAGTTCAGTAGCTCTCTCTCCGTGTCCAGTAAACGGAGTTTTGGTCATTTTACCTTTGATACAAGACTGGCAAGTCGCATAAGATTTATATTCAAACGGGTTTAAATATCCATCTTTATGTAGCTTGGTTAGTCTTGTTTCGTTAATATGACCAAGTCTACAATGCCAAATGAAAGCTTCATTTATATCTGAAACCTTTCTTTTGTTTGTGTGTTATATATTGAAAACTGTATGCTGCTTTAGAACGTATATCCTGTTATTTAATGTACCAGACCAATCAACTCTTGATTAAGGTTAATGTTCATAGCATTAGATTGTAATAGAAAATTATATCCAGCATTGTCCAACAACGATACATATATAATATTACATAACATCGAAGGTACAAAATAACATGGGTTCAAAACCAATATACAACCCGACGGCAAACCAAGGTGATACTCTCCCACTACTGTAGCATGTATAGAGGAACCATTCCCAACTTGGAGAGTGTGATCACCTTTCTTCAAAAACCTGCTATTTCTTAGCCCCTGCACACAATTGCAGATGTGAGATTCTGATCCGGTATCTAATACCCAGGAAGCAGAGTTAATTGAAAAACAGTTTTCTGTTACAACCACACCTGAAGCGGAAGCATCACCATGCTTCTTCTTCTTGAGGCCGGCCAGGTATCCAACGCAGTTTCTCTTCCAGTGCCCAGTCTGGTGGCAGTGGAAGCATTCCCCTCGTCCCGTCGCAGCAGCCCCTATCCTGTCCTTTCCCGGTGCCTTTTTCACCCCTCCTTTCGGCTTGATGGGATTTTTCTTCTTCTTTCCTTTGGCCTTGTCTTTCGGGATGGAAAAGGAAGATGTTTCCCCCAATCAGAGCAAAGCTCTGTTCAAATTCCAAGGCGCCCCCAATCAGAGCAAGACTCTGTTTTAAAATTCAAATTATAAAGGAAGCAACGCTTCAGATGACCTGCGCTCTGCGCTGCGCGACACGTGTCAGCGCAGTTGCGCTAGAGCAGTTGCGCTGCGCTCTGCACTGCGCGACACGTGTCAAGCGCAGGTGCGCTTGCGCCAACTGTGCCAGCACTAAAACAGAATTAAAATTCTAGAAAGATCTTTTTAATCTTATTAAAACAAGAAGATTATCTCTGCAAAACAGAGGCCTTAGGATCAAAGATCCAACGGTGGGGAAATATCCCCAAATCAATCAGAGAAAGATCTCTGTAACTAACCTAACAAACTAATTGGCCCTATATAAAGACCCCTAGACTCCAAGTCTAATACAGAGATAGAGATACAGAGAACTCCTCTAAAAACTTTGAGAAGAACTCGAAGAGAAAAAGGTAAACCTTTGAAAAAAGAAGAATTTCTTCTAAAAAAGATCAATGATCTAAGAACAAGATCAAGATCTCCAATAAAAAAAAAGAAGATCATAAAGATCCAGTATAAGAAAAAGAAGTAATTTACTTCAATTTTAGATCTTTTGATCTATATAAAGGCACAGCCTTTTGATGAACCATTGGTTCTTGAGAACTTGTTTCTTTGATCTAAAATAGATCAAGATGCGCTCTGCGCTATTGTACAGTGCTTTGCACTCTTGATTTGCGCTGTTGCGCTCCTTGGACTGGCGCAAGTCACCAGAGAGCGCCACGTGTCAATCTGCGCCTTGCGCTCTAAAAAACAGAGCACTGCGCTCTTGGGTTGGCGCTCTGCACCAGAGCGTGCCACGTGTCAGCAGCGCACTAGCGCAGCGCACTGGCGCAGCGCACTGCGCTAACAGACTTGCGCTCACCAGAGCGTGACACGTGTCACCTCCATATGCGCTGGCGCCTTACGCTCTTTAACTGGCGCAGAGTGCCTGACAGGCCACGTGGCGCACTGTCAGACCATTAAATGCTCTGCATTATTAAAAAGGGGCAGAGTCCAATTAAAAGGTCTAACAGACCAAAACAAATGCTATGCATTATTAAAAGGGGACAGAGCCCAATTAAAAGGCCTAACAGGCCTAATTTAAATGCTATGCATTTAATTAAAAAGCCCAATGCTGTGCATTATTTTAAAAAGGGGCAGAGCCCAAGCAAAGGCCTAAACAGACCAATCATGAACAAAATGTTGAATATTTTCAACTGGACTTAACCCAATTCTGGCCATAAGTCCTCAAATTAAATTGAACCGAGCACAATCGCTCTCCCAAATCAATTTACACCCGGTTCAAGGGTACATCTCTGAATCCCTCTGATATATGTCGTTGTAATCCCTCAACGTCGTCAGAGAGGTGACGGGTCCCAACAACCACACATTGATACGGACTGTGGGGTCCTTAGACTCATATTCGTCCCCAAAATGGGAATATTGGACCATCATGTCCCTAAACTGGCAATGGACCACCATCTCCCTAAACTGACAATGGAACACTATGTCCCTAAACTAGAACAATAGAGCCCCCAAATACTCTTTTGTCGGATCTAAATGATCCTGTTAAGTTGATCTTAGTCTCCAATCAGACTAACGTATCCTTAACAAACGTTTAAGTTGATCTTAGCCTCAAATATGGCTAACGTATCCTTAAACCAAAACCCCAAACCCAAATATAAGAAAATACGGATTTGGACTAATCCACGTCCTATGGGCGACGACATAAATTAGTCTCCGTATACAATCCATGGGCAACCACAAACAAAACAAACACCTACAACACGAGGTGACCATCTGGAGAAGGAGAAAGTTGTTACCGCGATGCGGTAGCGTAATTAACTGCAGGGGCTTGCGCCTGCAGGGAAGAGCGTCCCCACAATCAAAAACCCCTCAAGCGAGGGGGAATCTGACGAAGTCTGCTACATCGGCCGCATTCGTCTAAACCTTCGATATACGGTGCCATAAATCAACTTGGTATCTTTGGAGAGGTGGACGGATAAAACCAAATAGCATCTACCCCGAATTTCAGGCAATTAGAGCGGGAGTTTTCGCTACCTTTAGTGTGCTCTCTGCACTCCTCAACATATTGAGGAGTTCAGGTAAGGACTTCTCCATGTTGTGCATATTGAAGTTTACAATGAACTAAGCAAAGGCAGGGGGAAAGGACTGTTGAACAATATCAACATACTATTCGTTCTCTATGGTCCAACCCAGGTCCTCTAGTTCTTCGATAAGTCCAATCATCTTCAATACATGGTCACCTACAGACGTGCCAGCAGCCATCCGCATCTGAAACAACTTTCGAGATGCCTAGTATCGGAGAGTACGAGATTGCTTTCCATACAATTCCTTTGTATGGAGAAAGATGGATTGTACATCCATCTTCTCGTGCTGCTTCTGATATTCATAATTCATAGAAGCAAGCGCGAGGCACTTGGTTGTTGCACAGTCTATATCCCATGTCTTGCGGATTTCTTTATCCGCAACTGAAGAATCAGGGCCTGGGTTAGGAGGGGCTGGAATAGTCAGGACGATCCGACCTTATCATAGGTCAAGGCAATATTTACGTTCTTTAGCCAATCTTTGTAATTCAGTCCCGTGAGTTTATTCTTGTCTAATAAAAGCTTAAGTCCCGTCATAGGCATCTGCCATTAGGAGAGAGAAAAGAAGACACTCAGCGATTGCTCTTGCTTGATTAGATTGGTTATTAATCTTATCTAATCGATATCTCCCACTGCTTTTTATCAAATTTTCCTTCAAACTTTAAAAAGAAAATTAGCCAGGATTAATTGCAATCTACAAGTTCGCTAACCGGTCGGCCATGCCAGTGTCGGTACTCCGAGGGAGGTTCCCTGTACTTTCACACGGACCTAATTAAAATAAACCTTGTTTTCCTAGAGGCGTAAACCCGTTGACACATTTCTAGACACCTACTGGATTAGCTAATTGTAAAGTGCAAAACTCTCTCGGGAGTAAAAGTTACTCACAGTGGGATCGGGATCCAACTATCAAATAGAAGGTATGCAATCTCATTGCAAATTTCTACTCTTGAAATTCCCGATATGATTTTTACCCCTAGTGTCTTATGACCTTAACTATGGTCAACAAATCATAAGCACTAGTCAAGTTCTACCCGCCATTTCGTGATTGATTTAGACCCATCCGCATGACCCTTAAGTATGGTCAACAAAGTCATACGGATGTCCCAATCGATCGCATCAAATGCTTTGTAGAAAGATATCACTTAGCTATCGTACACCACGCTTTAACTATAGTCAACAAACGTGGCACGAATACTAAGTACTCTGCTTCCTAAAATGGAGGAGGGCAACGGATGGTTTTTATGAAAACCCTTAACGTTTTGAACTCGATATCGTTGTAGAATCTAGTGAAAGGAGTGGTTTAAGCTCCAGTTTAAAAAAATCGAATGGTTTTTTAGTATCTTTCTAATTTTGCTAAAGAGCTCACTCCCGGTGAAGGGATCTCGGCTCTTTCCTTATCGAATAAGGTGCTGGATATTCATGAATACCACGATGCAAAGCAAAAGTTAGATCAACTATAAAAACAATCGAGTGCTTTATAACATTTGCTAGTTTCGCTAAAGGGGTCACTCCCGGTGAAGGGATCTCGACCCTTTCCTCATCGAATGAGGTGCCGGATATTCATCAAAGAATACCACTATGTAAAGTAAAAAACTAGAGTTACCCATTTTAAAAAGTTTGATTCTATAACATCTTTAGGTTTCTTTTTCTTAACATTAATAACATTAATGTTGTCCCATCATTTACGTTTCCTAAACATCACAGAAAAGAAACGAAACTAGAACGTACGCTTATGCCATTCGCATTCGCCATGAGGCCCCGTTATGCACCGTTAGGTTACTTAACTAACAGCAGAGCAGGGGCTGGAGTAGCGCAGGTGCAAGACATAAGCAACGTTTATTATATATCTCATATATAAATAGCCATACGTCGCATGCATTTATAAACATTCCAGATCACAGATGAATACATTGGATATACTAGGAATTCCGTATTTTATTTAAGCCCTTAATGAAAGACGGGTTCCATGGTCATGATGAATAGACAAACCCTACCCCAGACCCCTATGTGTGCGTAAAAATACCCGCCGAATTCCCGAAGTGAAGCAACCTCTCTCAGCAAAGTGAGTAGGACACTCGGCACTTCGAGAACCCGGTAGTTTGTGCACCCCACCTTGGGTCTATCCTAAGAGCAAAAACAGTAAAAAGAAAATATACAACAGTGGCTACAACCTCACCCCGGATGTGCCCTGCAAAATAATATTACATTGCTTTTTACAAATTACATGAATGAAAGAAAAACGCTCTTCTCACATCCCTGGCTATTCATCACGACGATCCAACATATTCATATACACATACCATCACATGATATCAATACAGATGTGTGAAACCCCGACTAATCGTCGTATAGCAATTAGTCGAAGTTTCAAAACACCCATACACATCACTAAGCTTGTAAAGTAATCGTGACATTAGAATTCCGCACGAGATTAGCAAACTAAATCAATTTCCAACACTTGAAAAAATTCAGTGAGCTAGTTTTCAAAAACCGATCGTTTTGCGCCAATCTGGGAGTCGAAACGAACTCGAAACCCGCCCGAATCTTCGCGGAGGCGAAGAACACGAAAAATACTAATGAATGGGGGGCCTCAGAGGGGAGGGAGGGGTACCCACCCCGGGGGGCCACATCGAGGTGGCCCCAAGGGGTTGGCAGACCCGAGAGCACCCAATTGGGGTGTTCTCGGGTCACCCACCCCTAAGGCTACCTTCGGGTGGTCTTAGGGTGTGGGTATGGCCTTTGGCCCCCCCGGAGTGTGTGCGCTCCACCCTGTGGCTTATCAGTTCAAACCGTGAGCCCGTGGGGCGTGCAAACAACTCAAAACTTCGATTTTCAAAACTGTTTTCTCGGCAGTTTTTGCGCGACAAAAAACGAAGGAATTCTAACGTTGCTACAAGCTATTTAAGGTTTAAGATAGGCTCTGATACCATGTTTGTGGATGTTGCACACTCTCACAACATTTGTGACGAGGCGGAAGCAATAAACAAAATTTCTTGCATGCAACACCTACATAAACCAAGATCTCGTGCTTAAACTTTAACTAGCAAAACTATCTAGAGATCTAATCTACTATGATAGTGTTATACCTAGGAACCGGTCCTTCGGGTCTTTGTTTGGATGTGACTCCTAGGCTCCTTGTGGTCGCAAAGAGCTCGGTCTCCGGCCACCTCAAGATCCAAGACGATCCACCCGAGAGCTATCGAACAAGCTACAAACTCTTCACAAGAGTTCAACTAAGAGATCAAGTTTTGCTAGAAGAGATCACTTAGACGATGTAAAGATCAAGTATTGGATTATCTTTTTTCTCTAAGCTTTTGATTCACAACTCATGTGAAGGTTAAAGCAAAGAGGAGGAAGAAGGAGATAATGAGGAGAGAGAAGGTGAATGCGTTGAATGAAAAAATCAAGCATGGAAAAATGATATGGCTCAAATGAAAAATAATTGAAGCATGCAATAAAAAATTGCACCATGCTTCAATAGTAACTCCAAATGAATATAAAATGAATTTAGCCATTCCTTCATCCATGCTTAGACTTTCTCCAATTTCCACTTCATTTATTTATTTTCACAAAATAAATATCTATTTATGAGGTGTCTCCTTCTAGAAGGTATTCTTGTAACAATTACAAGAATACCCCTCCACCGTATACCGTCTAAGTATACCCGTATCCGAATTCCAAAAAATACGAATACAAATAATCCAATAATATAATACCGGTATCCGGTTTAAACCAAAGCCTATTAGTATTATCCTTCCGATCATTATTCCTGTAACAATTACACGAACATGATCGAAATCCTGCCGTAACAACTTACGGCCTCTACATCTTTTTCCTGAACCAGGGAACCCTCTGTGTGGGACTTTAAAGACTCGACAGTACGCTGGCAGTAGGTTTAACCACAAGCACGTCAGCGGCACTAGCTGTGCGTAACGGCTAACCAGGTACATGATGAAAAGGTGGCCGACGAGCGAACTCATCACAACCCTAACGAGCCTGTAAGCAACACTTTCCGTACAGTCCGGTCTCTTCGTCTGATACGTCGCAAATGAAGTCTAGGGGTGGTAAATGTCAGACCCCAGTAACTTTATAAGTCATGCTGATTTACGGTCCATAACGGTTCGAGAAACTACTGATAACTCTTATCAGTAAATCTTGAGAACCCTGACCAGGGATTTGCTGTTATGGCTGATCAAGTATAGCGCGACATCAACTCCCTATATCGGGAGAAACGAAACCTCTCCTATCGCCCACTGCCTCCATGCGATTCTGGACTGTACCCAAAATCCACCTGTTTGCACGACTCAGTAGAGCCGTGGTAGGGAGGAAATAAAAGCACAGTGGGAATCACACAAGACACTATAACGATCTTGGGTCTACAGACTAACCAGTAAAAGTGTCACCAGAGAACTTCTATATGACAATAGGTATATATACCATCTAGGAGTTCTCGGCGAGTCCTGTTCGGTGTACCCATTCTCCAATGAGCACCTGTGTACAATCTTTGATGTTAAACACCAATGGTTGTGGGATGATTGATAGAGATTTTCTGTGTTTTAATTTACCGCAATCAAGATGGTGTCGCTTGGTAGCTAGCCGGTTGAGTACGGGTCGATCCACAGGGAGAAGGAATCCTTTTCTTTATGTTCTAACGAGTTAAGTCCAATTAAGTTGGGTTTTGTTTTAAGATCTAGGAATGAGAATAAGTTGGTAAAAAGCTTGCTAGGGTTAGGATTTGCTTAGTTCGAAATAGGGATCTTCTCACTTCTTTCAATGCCTTAGTTGTGAATAAAGGAGTTAGGGTAATCGGCAACAATGGGGATTAACACAATTGGGAAGAAACTTGGTTTCTTCCTTTTGGTCCTTGTCCGTCCGTTCTTGGCTCTTAGCCCTAACCTCCGGTTAATTCAACCATAACTGGTCTAACTAGGGAATCACCGCTATCATGTAGGATAGGGTGCCGTAGTAAGCGGATTGTGGTTCAATTAAAAAGAAGTCTGTATTTTAAAATTATTTAGACAAAGAAAGGAGTGAGAGAGATTTCCTTCTCTCAAACCTTCCCTTTCCTACCCTAACAAGTGAGGAATTACTCGCTCATTAGGAAGATAACAATAAAATTCATTTTTATATTTTTATTTAATGACCTAAATTGCAGATAATAAAAGAACAAATAAAAATAGCAGATAATAAATTGCAGATAAGAAAAATGCAAGATGAAAAAAGACTTAATTTTATTGATGACCTCTCAACGATTCGTTACAAAATGAGAATTAAATCTAGAAATTAAAAAGAGGAATAAAAATAAAAGAGGCATCCTTAAAAGAGGCACCCTGAAAGAGGTACCCTTAATTTGGCTTTGAACCCTCCTATTTATAGATAGGAAACCCTAGGATTATATTCTGATCCAATCACTAATTTACAAAACTACCCCAAAAGAGCCGAGTCAAAGCACCGACACTGCCACCGACACGTGCATTACACGGTAGCGGAACCGCGGTAGAAGTGTCTGTTTGGCCGCGGTTCCGCGGTCATATGGTGGAATCTTGGGTCCATCTTTTTAGGTCTTCTACCAGTTGCTTTTATCTTCTGTTTGGTACACTTGGTTTCTCAAAAGCTCTTCTGTTATTTTCCAGATATTCAGTAGTGGACTTTTGCCTTGAACTCCGCTTGAACTGGTATGCGGCATAATGCGGATCGGTATTCATCTGTTATTGGTCGTAGTCCCACATTTGTTGCGACTTTTCACGAATCTCACTGTAAAGAGCTGAGAACCTGTAACCTACAACTATTTAGCAGCCATGGATCAAAAGCACCTATTTATATGCAATGTGATTAAGAATGGGCGATATAAAAATGCAAAAATCTGATATGAACAAATACCCCCAAACTTATCTTTTGCTCATCCCGAGCAAAGCCAATTTTATTCTCTAAAAGTCCTAACCTCACTTTCGCAGGGACCACGATTGCACCGAGCTCGTGCAACAAGCCGTTAAACCTCTAGGTGTCCCTAGTAGGAGTAGTGTTGTCTCCTGAGGGTTTTCAGCGGATACTACCCACAAAATCCGATCAATTTGGCCATTGACTCTAATTCTTCAATTCAGTATTCTAGCAAGAAATTCTATTATCTTCAACTTAGAAATCATCCACCCGTATTTTTCACACTTCTTTTTCATTTATCTTAAGATCATATACGTTTTGCCAATTTATAAAGCTTTTAGCATCTCCTAAGTTTCCTTCTAAGGTGCAATCTTAACTCAGGAATTTTTATCATCTCTACTGAAGATATAAGCCCTATCTTTTATTCCTATCTCTCCTCCAGACTCCAATTATATACCCCTACGTTTGTGTAATTATCACCCCCTACACTTGGAAATTCAATTCAAGCTATCATACTCTTGTCCATCTTCCAAAATACTTTTAGTTGGTGAATTTTAGATGAAATTGCTCATACATCCTTCATGCGACCGTTAATACTTCTTGAGGTACTTAATGACCGATTACAAAATGTGCTTGCGCATTTAGGCGTAATTCCTCGTCTTGCAACACCTAAGGCTTAGCAGTGACTCCCAAACCAGTTGGTCTAAGGCACTAGGTGATAAAACACCCTCGTTATATTTTTTTTATTTATGCTGCCTTAAGCAATTACAAAACCAGTGTTCATTTTTTTTATCTCTTTATTCAACACTTATACTTTTATTTTATTTTCCTTCATACTAAGGATCTTAGACAAGAGCATTTCAAGGTATCCTCTACTATCCCAAGTTTCAAAATGTGTGTGAGTGCGTAAAGTAGGGTATATATTTTCAGAATTTGGACTTAAGCTTCAGAATTATTTTTCAGACTTATACTTCAATTAGAGCTTTTAATACTCTTCCCTTATTTCGATTTAGCCCAAAAACTGAACTCAAAATTTTCCTATTTCTAAATAAACTACAAGGACCTATATTTTCTACAGAAAGGTTATTTTTAGGGATTTTAATTTACTAAGTTTAGGATCTAGTTTTTCCTAACTAGTCAACCGTCATGTTGAACTTAAGTCAAATATGGCCAAAATTGATCTTTTTAATTTTTATATATTTTTTTAATTTTTTATATTTATGGGTTTTAAAATAAGTATGCAAATGCAAAAATATACATATGAATGCGAAGGAAGAAAGCTTACCGAGCACACCCCCAAACTTAAACTCGACAGTGCCCTCACTGTCAGGCTATACCAAGAGGGTCAAAATTGCCGGCGCTCCCTAAAAGAAAATTTTAAACAAAACAAAAAGCAAACCAAAATATATATACAAAAAAAAGGTCCCCCCAAACTTAAGTGAAACAGTGTTTCCACTGTTTAAGTGTTAAAGTTCAGAGTTAGGGGGGAGAAAAACACAGTATCAAGCAATACAAAGCCTTACACAGGCCAAAAGTTAGCACCAACCATTCAAAATTTTTATCGTTTTAAAGCGGTGGTTGGTGAAAGAACATTTTGTATAGAGTCAGGAAGAAATGGGGTAAAGATAAGTGGTGTAATAGAAAAGGTTTACCTCTCGATTTGTAAAGACGAAACAATAATGGTGAACGGAAACGAGAATGTGAATGATTAAGAATGGGAAGAATGGTCACATTCTCGTGTGGGATAAGAAGAAAAGGTGGTGGTTCGACTTCTTCAGGTGGAGGTTGATTAATCACAAAATCCGTGTCGTTTAGGAATGCGAGTTTGTCGGCGAAAATATCTTCGAAACTATCATCGATGGTCCGATTGAACATTTCAATGTCAATAAGTGTCGTGCCAGAATTCAACACACTTGATTTTTCAAAAATTACGGAGGTAGAAGACTCGTAAGGCTCATCTACCTTATTCTCAAAAGAGTTTAAATCAAGTTGTTTTTCTAGAATTATCGAACTCAAAATATCGGATTGTGATTCATTAACACTCGCTATCATTAAAGGAAGATTAGAAGAAGAACCAGAGAAAGTGGGAGAAAGAAGTTGAATACGAACTTGAGGGTGGAGATGGAGTGTATAAATTAGCACAATTTGTAATGACCGATGTGTAAAAAGCGATTGTGCTAATCTATCAACCCACTGAGAAATGAGGTCAAATCCCTCAAGATTCGTTAGAAAACATAGGTACGTCGAACTTGTTAAACCAGACATTGAAAATGAACGTGTAAAGGTTTCTTGTAAGGTCGGAGCGAGGAAGGAGGGAAGTGATTGAGGAAGGGTATCGGTTAAAGATTCAGGAGGGTGTGCGCAATCAATGAAAGGGATAGAATGAATTAGAAAATCCGACTCCTCAAGTAAAATTGCTTCATCCTCAATAATTTTCTCAATACTCTTCTCAAAATTTAGCTTATCCATGCAATTCTCATCAAAATCAAGACGCATATGAAGTTCGG
Organism: Agapanthus africanus; assembly: GCA_030015575.1. Classification (NCBI taxonomy): domain Eukaryota; kingdom Viridiplantae; phylum Streptophyta; class Magnoliopsida; order Asparagales; family Amaryllidaceae; genus Agapanthus; species Agapanthus africanus. The sequence continues at coordinate 66,201,207 of CM057349.1, forward strand.
GAGAAACATATAATGACTCGGGATGATGAATTGGAGAGAAAAATTTAGTCAAATCTGCGGGTTCATCATCCAAAATTTTCCCAGCGTCAATATCCTTAATCAAGTGAAAATTAATTTTCTCAGACACCTCAACAAAAGCATGGATATCAATCAATTTAGGTTCTAGAGTGGAGGTGTAGAGGTCAAAAGGATTGGTGATGGTTTCACTTGAAAGGGACCCATCACAATCAGGTAAATCAAACACTACAAAGTCGCACAACTCATTAAACGTTTTATCTTCAACTGGTGAATCATTTTGAACACTTGATAGACATTCAAAACCGGAGTTGTGGGATTCAATTGGGGATGGGTAGGTTTGATTTGGAAGGGTGTACAGCTCACTCTCACCACTCAAATTCTCAATCTGTCCAACCGCCTCATCATACATTGTAAAATTTGGAGCTAGTTGGAAACCAGCTACCGGGTCACTAGGTTGTATGAGGGCAGCCATGGACGCATTCAGATCCATCATATGTTGGCATGGCACTACCCTAAAGTCTTTCAACGACTGTTCCAGACTAGACATAGGTTGTGAAGGAGTTTCAGTAAAAGATTCAAATTTGTTTGGATACTGAAAACTCCCAAATGGCTGTGTAGAAGCAATGTCCAGAGAAGATGTAAAAGTTGGGTAGGATGGATAGGAATAGAATGGTTGGACAGGGGTAGGATCAAAATATGGATAAGAAGGTGAATGGAATTGTTGATCTAAAGAATTTGCATTGGTGAAAGGAGTGAAAGATCGGTTACGAGATTGTTCAATATGTTCAGCAATAGACATGCGTTTCGGAGTTACAACAGGACTTGAAAAAGGAGTATCAACGTAAGAAGGTGGTGAAGGTTGAAATAGTTGATACAAGGTGGATTGCAGAGTCCAATTGGTTTTCCTAGACGCGTCTATCTGATCTTTCAAAGAAATTTTGGGCATGGAGGGGTAGTTCGAAATTCGACCAAAATAAGAACCGTAGGAAGTAATGTCTGGTTGTGGGTACCAAAATTTGGCAAGAGTTTTGCGAGGTGGGGTACCCATGATGTAATGAGAGAAAGGAGAAGAAAAAGAATGTGATTTTTTTTTTGTAAAAAAATGTTTGTTTTTGGAGTTTAGAAATTTTTGAAAGAGTTTTGCAAGAATGTATACGGACTTACTTCAAACAATCACAGTTAAAACATGCACAATCAAACCTAGAGCTATGGTCTTCTAAGTCTACTAGACTGCTCCTAACTGTTCCAAAGTGACAAGTTGTGAGATATCCCTCAATTCGTCTCTTCACTGCCAATTGTGGCCAGGTAAGCACAAATGAAGAAAGGAGGGTTCCGCTCATGAATCACCGTGAGACGGGCCTTTTAAAGTTACCTTTCTCACTTGTCTAGCCCAGGCACCACAAAATCAAGTTTAGATAAACGATTGAATGCCCACAACCTTCCTCTGTCCTAATGAGCACGACAGTCCTTAGTTGGCTGAGTCTAGATATTTTTTAATTTAGCTCAAGGGTGATGCATATGCTTTTTAGTGATTTTTGGGGTCTTAGGAAGGTTAATGAAATCCCCACCCAATCTTGATTGGTGTTATAGCCCTTTAGATTCCGTATTAATTATGCAAAGCAGTTAACACACCAAAAATCTAAAACACTTGCAAAATTTTTTATATTTGGCAGCGCAAAGAATCCTGCACAAAAACAATTTATTGGATAGGAGAAAGAGAATTTGTGCAAAGAAACCTGCAGGAAATTTTTTTGAGATACTCACAGAGATTTTTAGGTTGCTGATGTCACCCTTTGACCGCGGTTCCGCGGTCAAACTGTCGATTATGCCGCGGTTCTGCGGCTGTTCAGACGTTTGACTGCTTCAAAATTGTTCCCTGTGCTGAGTTTGTTTTCCTTTTTCTTTCTAGATCTCCTGAATATTGATTTATTCACTGAATTTGCTCCAGATCTGAAACAGAGTTTGCTCCAAGGCTGCACACTTGCACAAAAACCTTTCAAAAATAACAAGATGTTTTTTATTTTTGTTTTTTTAAATTTATATCTATATTTTTATTTATTTATTTATTTTTTGGTTTTTCAATTTTTCAATTTTTAATTAACCCGAAATTACACAAAGAAAGAAATTATCGTCTCCCCGGCAACGACGCCATTTGATTGATAGAGATTTTCCGTGTTTTAATTTATCGCAATCAAGGCGGTGTCGTTTGGCAGCTAGCCGGTGGAGTACGGGTCGATCCACAGGGAGAAGGAATCCTTTTCTTTATGTTCTAACGAGTTAAGTCCAATTAAGTTGGGTTTTGTTTTAAGATCTAGGAATGAGAATAAGTTGGTAAAAAGCTTGCTAGGGTTAGGATTAGCTTAGTTCGAAATAGAGATCTTCTCACTTCTTTCAATGCCTTAGTTGTGAATAAAGGTGTTAGGGTAATCGGTAACAACGAGGATTAGCACGACTGGGAAGAAACTTAGTTTCTTCCTTTTGGTCCTTGTCCGTCCGTTCTTGGCTCTTAGCCCTAACCTCCGGTTAATTCAACCACAACCGGTCTAACTAGGGAATCACCGCTATCATGTAGGATAGGGTGCCGTAATGAGCGGATTGTGGTTCAATTAAAAAGGAGTCCATATTTTAAAATTATTTGGGCAAAGAAAGGAGTGAGAGAGATTTCCTTCTCTCAAACCTTTCCTTTCCTACCCTAACAAGTGAGGAATTACTCACCCATTAGGAAGATAACAATAAAATTCATTTTTATATTTTTATTTAATGACCTAAATTGCAGATAATAAAAGAACAAATAAAAATAGCAGATAAGAAAAATGCGAGATGAAAAAAGACTTACTTTTATTGATGACCTCTCAACGATTCATTACAAAATGAGAATTAAATCTATAAATTAAAAAGAGGAATAAAAATAAAAAGAGGCATTCTCAAAAGAGGCACCCTGAAAGAGGCACCCTTAATTTTGCTTTGAACCCTCCTATTTATAGATAGGAAACCCTAGGTTTACATTCTGATCCAATCACTAATTTACAAAACTACCCCAAGAGAGCCGAGTCAAAGCACCGACACTGCCACCGACACGTGCATTGCACGTCTGCGGAACCGTGACAGAAGTGTCTGTTTGGCCTCGGTTCCGCGGCCATATGGTGGAATCTTGGGTCCCTCTTTTCAGGTCTTCTACCAATTGCTTTTATCTTTTGTTTGGTACACTTGGTTTCTCAAAAGCACTTCTGTTATTTTCCAGATATCCAGTAGTGGACTTTTGCCTTGAACTCCGCTTGAACTGGTATGCGGCATAATGCGGATCAGTATTCATATGTTATTGGTTGTAGTCCCACATTTGTTGCGACTTTTCACGAATCTCACTATAAAGAGCTGAGAACCTGTAAGCTGCAACTATTTAGCAGATATGGATCAAAATCACCTATTTATATGCAATGTGATTAAGAATGAGCGATATAAAAATGCAAAAATCTGATATGAACATAGGACCAACCATCGCCCCCAGGGTCAAGAAACGTACACACAAGTCTACTCTGATAATATCGATGCCCTGTCTCGATATACCCTCTACTATGAACTATTAAAGGATATGCTTATAGACTGCCCAGGCCCCACTAGTATGATCTCCATCATAATCCTGGTAGTCAAGCATAATCCTAATGGCTTCATCAACATCTATATAAAGATATGAAATACAACACATCACACGTTAAGATGAAGATAAACCAGATAGCATACTATCATTTCGAGCAAAGATTATTTCTGTACATATACATGCCTAACATCCTATACAATACAAGCCTCTAGGGCATACATATTTAACACTCAGTTTCCTATCGGAAACATCAATATCATAATCGTCAACAATGCATCATACAACATCTTTCAGTTGACGATTAATACACAGATATATCAATCAATCACATTCATATAATAGCATTGATATAATTAGAACACTATCGAGCATGGCAATTCTACAATGTCATGGCTGTACCAATGATGTTTTTGTGTGGCATGCGAGTCTATGATCGTGCAACATGGCAATCATTGGTAATTGTGCAGTGTTATATAAAGTGTGTTCATATAAGCGTGGTATCGTAAACTAAATATACGAAGCGTCTACGAACGAATATAATAAGCGTAGCGTAACTTAACGAAATAAACGAAATGCGAGTGTATAAAAATTATATTAAACGTAACGTGAACAAGCGTTATATATATATTATACAGTTTAAAATAGAACAAAATGTTGTTTGGAAATGAGGAGGCTATAAAGTTTTTAATACAGATATTCATTTGAAATAAGCAGCACATCCTCGGCATTAGTGTTTATAATTGGAAACGAGTCTTTAGTTTTACAAATAGTATAATCAAGCATCATCATAATATCCCAATCGGGATTAAATATCAGGATTCCACGAGTCAAATAATCATAAGCAACATTCTGCAATCTATCATCATCACATCGAGTATGGAATCTCCATCGTACGATGTCAACAATCATCCAACAATATTAGTATGGACATCTAGTCGCGTACGACACATACAATAATCACACACACACACACACACACATATATCCTACTAGTTATGAACTATATACTAACTACATAATCTACAAGCTATAGACTAATTACATAATAGCCTAAGTATCCGGGTTACATATGTACGCTTTCTATACTAAATGTTCCCTAGAATTAGTTCGGGGGTGCTATACGCTATCCATCCGATTTCCTCCGTAGATATGAATCTACTCACCGAAGTGCACATCACTCTAGTCAAACCCGACGACCTTCTTGCCCTTCCTCTTCATCTTGGAAGTCTCTGCAATGGTGCCATAACCAAAGTAGTCATAAACATGTAAGGAAACTCTATTAAAACCAATACAAACCCAAACAAATAAGATACGGCGAAAACATTAACAAAATAGCAAAACTGTCAAAAATACTGAAGGGCAGACGTCTAAACTTATACTAGGCAGACGTCTAACCAAAAGATCATAGTCGCATAGAAAGAAAGCAGACATCTGAAGATGTGGTCCCAGACGTCTGACCAAAAGGTGACAATCGTACAGAAAGTAAGCAGACGTCTGAAGAAGGGTTCCAGACATCTGGAAAAAAAACTCAAGAAATCCAAATAAAAAGCAAACAACTGGCGACTTGAGCATCAGACGTCTAAAAATCAACAATCAAAGATTCACATATCATCGACAGAATTCTAAAACTTTGGGGGCCAAACGTTTGAAGAAGGAAAAACATATACAAGACAGACGTCTATAGCTCAAATTAGCATACGTCTAAAAAAGGATTTTGCCGAAACAAATTTTGTAAAAACTGGAAAATTCCAAAACCTTAAAAATCCATTCTTTTACACCAAAATATCCTCTATTTTCTCAAATAGGGTGTAGTCACCAAGTAAACCATACTAACGCTCACTACTATTAGTGGATCACTTCAAAAACCAACTATAAAGAATTCAACCCATAAAAATACCATTTTTAATATAGAAACTATATTTTTCCATGGATAAACATCTCAAAACTTGTAGAAATTGAATAAAAGGGATATTTTTACCACTTGAACTGATGAAAAGTGGTGATCCAAACCCTAAAGATGTCCACTTGAAGTGATGAAAAGTTATGGTAGCTTCACTTGGAGCTTTGATGGGTTTAGATAAAGAAAACATGGATTTTTGGTGGAGGAAGATAGGTTTTTGGTTGAGGATTAAGAATATTTTTGAGAGGAGGAAGAGATATTTTGTGAGGAGGGAGGGAAAAGAAAAGGAAATCATGAGAGGAGGAGAGAGGCTGTGGGTATGGGTGAGAGGGTATGGCTCTCTCTCCCCCCCATACCAATACAATATCATGAAAATACCCTATCATTTCCTAAATACAAAGACTCATCATTTTCAAAATATCTCATATTTACCAATTCCCAAAAATAAATATACATACGGATATCAATCCGGAAAAACCCAAATTCATACTCGGTATTATTTTCATAAAACTCATAATACCTATATTTAAATTATAAAATAATATTTATAATTTTCAAAATGTTACAATATTCCCCACTTAAAGAAATTCGGTCCCCAAATTTAAATTTAACCCCCACATCTTTAAAACATTTTGTCCAATCAAATCAAATCAAATTAACAGGGCCCAATTCTAAAAACATTTAGTCCGCTCAAATCAATGGGACTACAAATCCCACACGAGCTAGAACTACAATAGCGCAATGCGTGTGCATACAACCAAAAGTGTGAAACTCACAACAACTGAAACCCTAGTAAAAGCTAAGAGAATCACACAAGTTACGATGTAAACTGCAAAGTACGAAATCAACTGTTTAAATCAAGTACACAATCATAGCCATAACCGTAGTGCAATATCTATAACATACGACCAAGCGCAAATATAACCAAAGCTATAATATATATAGCATAATCTATATCATCAAGTGCAATGCACGAAAACGAAATCAACCTTAACGGGTTTGCACAAAAACCAAACCACGTGCAACGGGTGTGCACGAAAGCAACATCAAGTGCATCGGGGTGCAGAAAATCAACATCAAGTTCAAGAAAACAAAATCAAGTGCATCGTGTTAGTAGAAGCTCATGCTCGTGCCGCTAACTTGCGGCCAAGACGGAATGCAAAACAAAATTTTTAGAAACAAGAGCACGAACTTCTACGATCTAAAATCGATTCCAAACACTGAACTAGCTAACAAAGAAAGAGTTTAACTACTCGGTTAGGTATTAGCTACCTTTGTAGTCGTGTCCTTCTTCTTCTACTCCACTTCTTTAGCTCCTAGGTCTACCGGGAACGAGCTTGAGAGTCGGTCTTCCTTGTCGAAGATGATCCACCCGAAGGAACCCTAACTAAAGCTTGAGATTCACATTAGATAACAAGTGAAGCATCTTGTGAACAAGACTTGCTAGGAATTGATCATAAGGATACAGTAGTGACTAATCTCTAAGTTTTCTCTCTTTTTCTTTTTCCTTTCTCAACTTAGAAAATTTTAAGAGATGAGGAAGAAGAAGCTAAGCATGAGGATGATGAAAATGAGCAAGCATGGTATATCATTATCTCTCTCTCTCTTTTTCTTCTTTTCTCTTTAGAATGAGTAGAATTGTGACTCACAATGGTGAGTTACAAGTCTACAATATTCTAAAGAAAACATGAAGATATGAGAAGAGAAGAAAAGCCACCTCATTGTACACATATACACACATATATATTCACACACACGCACACACTAATATAAGTATATGCTATAGATACATACACTCGTATTCATATCAAAATACATATACCCGTATTCGTCTAAAATATGAATACCCATATTTTTATTAAGATACAAATACCAAGTACCAGTATTCGTATAAATATCGTATTCGTGTTAAAATATAAATACTAAAAGAGAGATACCAAAAATAGATATATAATACCGGCTCACATTTTATCCAAATGTGATAATCTAGCTATCTTTCAAACTGGCTAGTATTAACAAAATATCCGAATAAAAATTCATGTACAAAAACATGTATTTAATCGAACCTCCGTACGTATCAAAATACATACACTATATCATTTCGCCTGAGCTGGGAAACTCTCTGTGTGGGACTCTAAAGACTCGATAATACGCTGGCAATGGGTTTAACCATAAGTACGTCAGCGGCACTAGCTTTACGTAACAGCTACCCAGGTATTGAACGAAAGAAAGGTCGACAAGCAAACTCGTCCGTATCCCTACTGAGCCTGAAAGTGACAATCTCCGTACAGTCTGGTCACTTCGTCTGGGAGTATCGCATACCGGGTCTAGGGGTGAAAAACATCAGACCCCTAATAACCTGATAAATCGTGTCTATGTGGCCCAACATCATCCCGAGAAACTACTAATCTCGCTATCAGTAAATCTCATCTGCCTTAGCCAAGGTCTTATAGTGATGGCCAATCAAATATAGCGCGACATCGACACCCTATACCGGAAGAGACGAATCCCTTCTATCCCTCACTGCCCCAAGTGCTTCGGGACTGTACCTAACTAAAACCTGTTTGAACGACTCTTTAAAGCCGTAGTACGGTAGAAATCTAAGTACAGTAGGAACACACTTGAGACTAATGACGATGTCAGGTATAAAGAATAACCCGTACCTATGTCACCAGAGAACTGCTATCTGATGATAGGTATATTACCATCTAGAAGTTCTCGGCGAGTCCGTCCAGTATAACTCATAACTTAATGAGAACCTGTATACAATCTTTGGTGCTGGACACCAATGGCTATGGGACAAGTCACGTTCCCTTACAGGAATAAGAAACATATACACTAGTTTATTCCGGAGTGTCGATGCCCTGTCTCGAAACTCTAACGAATAGCAACAATTTAAGGATGTACTTATTGACTACCTAGACCCCACGAGTATGATCGCCATCATAACTCTAGTATTCAAGCAAAAATCCTACGAGCTTTACCAATATGTATTAGTGATACGTAATATAAATAGAACATATACATATGTTGAGGTAAAGACAAACCAGATAGTATACTATCATATCGAGCAAAACTGTCCTGTGTATATATATCCCAAGCATCCTCATGTAATATACAATCCAGCACTATACAATAATAGCCTTTAGGGCATACATATCCATCACATCAAGTGTGCATGAAAATCAATATCAACTGCAACGGGATGCACGAAACATCTAGTTCAACGGGGTGCACAAAAGTCAATATCAGGTGCAACGGGTGAAAAAAAATAATATCATGTGCAACGGGGTGCACAAAAACATCTAATGCATCGAAGTGCACATAACCACATCAATTGAGTGCATCAAGGGTGCAAGAAAACGCCAAGAGCACCTGGTGTGCACAAAACATCAATCAAGTGCACTGCTATGCACGAAGATGACATGTGAATCTAATGTACATGAAAACGATATCAGGTGCATCTGGTGTGCACGAAAACATCATGTGCATCTAATGTGCATGAAAACATCAATCATCAAAGCACATGAGTCAAAACAACCGACATTGAAGTATTCCTTCTTCAATGTCGAAAGTGTGATACTCGGATCACAAAATACCAATCAAATTAAATGAAATTGAAGTATACATCCTTCAACGTCGATAGGTGCTGGAGCACCCAAAGCTGGCAGAGCAAGAGCTCCTACTTACCTTCTTCCCACGGTCTACATCCTCAACCTCTGGGTCCTCGCCCTCTTGGTATAGGACCACCAAATACATAGCCCCTTGGTGTAATCTCCTAGTGAGGAGTAGCGAAGGAAGCAGTCCCGTCCAGACGTCTCACGGTACAACTTCTGGAGAAATGAACTGGCCTCCCACATTTGTAACATGCCCACGGCGGCCTCTGGACCTCTGGATATGAGCTACACATCTGGCCCTGGGTCCGATCTTTAACTTTACCATATCTCGAAAAGAACTTGCCCCGGTCTCTGCCTATATCATCTCTGCCAAACTGCCTGAAAACTGAAAATTCAAAACAAACCCGCTTCGGTTCTGGAACAGCTGCAATATCATCAAGACATTCCTCAATAAGTAAGGCCGCATCTAAAGCCTCTATGTACGTATCAAAACAATAGGCGCCAACGGAGAGGAACAATTGCGCATCGAGACCTCATACGAACCTCTTAATCCACGTCTCTTCAGTATCGACCAAGTAAGGAGCATATCGCGATAGCTGCATGAATTGCAAATCATACTCGGCTACGGTCATATCTGGAGTCTTACTCAAAGACTTGAAACTACGGGCTCGGGCATCTCTAACGCTCTGCGGAAGAAATCTGGCTAGGAAGACCTTCAAGAACTTATCCCAATTCATTGGAGGAAGATCTATTCTTCGGCCTCTCTCGATCGACTCACATAAGGTCTAAGCAAGAACCTCCTAACGAAAGCTAGCCAAGTCCACCGATCTCGCATCGGAGCATCTCAGCGAAAGAAATATCCTAGCCATCCTATCCAGTAATGACTGAGGATTCTCTGCCACATCCATACACATAAACACAGGTGGCTTCAGTTTCATGAACTCTGGGAGAGATACCTCGATAGTCCCATCAACCGCTGGTATGACCGTCTAAACGATAGCCAGCACGACGAACTTCGGAGTGGGCTGAACGACATCAGGCCTCTGAGTCTAGCTGGCCTCAAGAAAAGAACTGACCATCGGGTGTAGATCCTGAACACTCGTCTCAAAACGAGAAATCTTATCAACAAAAAGATGATCAATCTGTTCCTGTGTCACTGGAATACTACCTTGGTCAGTTCTCGTCTCAGACGAACCTGCCTTGACCTTGTCTCTAGCCGCAGCCCTCTCAGCTCACGTAGACATGATGGCTGGAGCAAGCAAAAAGAATCGATGAGGATAGATCAACTAGAAAAAATAAAAGAAAAGATCTCAAGATATATCCTAAGGTTACTTGAGCGGAGTATCGTATTGTAAATATGTCGTAGAACATACATACGGTACGTCACTCTACTTAATACCTACTCCATCATGTCAAGGTCAACCTACGAAAGTTCGGGTCTAATACCCCCGAATTCAAGTCTAAATTCTGTAAGGTTAAACCCAGTTTCCGAAATATACGCCCTAGACTCCACATAGTCAAACCTAGATTCGAACAAAGGTTAAACCTAGTGCTCTGATAGAAACTTTGTCATGACCTGAAAATGGCACGTGACCGACACTTGAATCACATGAAGTCTATAGAACCCCACCGTAATCCAAGTAAGCCAAAAACCAGGAATCTAAACCATTTTAGAAAATAGTAGAAGTGTAGTTTTGAAAAAAGGTTTATACATTGAAATCAAGTTTATTTTTAAAGTATAAGTAAAGTTTGATTTAAAACATGTTCGTCGTTTAAAAATCGGACAACACCTTCTTTGTAAATTTTTAGTAAAACAAGCACAATAATATATATAAAGCATACCCCAAACGAGAGCTAGCTCATGCCCAATGACATAGGCACAATCTATGCAAATATATATATATACGAAGCCCAAGGCGAAGAATCGCAGCAGAAAACAAAAGATATGTAAATAAACAACTCAAGTCGGCTCCAAACGAGCCCGACACCCAAAAACAATACATATATAAGTCTCTTCTCTAAGTCATGGATTATACAAATATACAAGTTCTGGTCGATGGAGTTTTTAACTAGATTTAAGAATAATAATATAGATACAATAGGCGGTTACGATACAACTGTGTAACCCACCTACCAAAAGCAATCACCGAATAAGAATATGTGCCAGCAAACCGCTACAATCCAAGCAGTCGATCCTGTAAGAAACTAAGGCATAACGTGGGTGAGTTGCCAACTCGTGAGTAAAAAGATATCATAAGGTAGAAATAGAATACATAACGATCTAACTAAGCCATAAGATATAGTACTATCATATCATATACTAACATATTAATATAATGCACAAGTACTATAGGCGCATCCCAATGGATCGCGTAATCATCACATATATATAGCATGCATCCAAATAATCTTATAAAGTAGCCGGAGATGTATGTATGTAAATCGTTTCAAAATAGCCATATGATATATATATCAGCCACAAGTAGCGGATGTTGATTTAATACTCAATATATACAATTTGTTTAAAGTATACGTCGCGCCTTTTGAAAATTATTTAAAGAAGGTCTTCTTTTGAAGGCTTCTTGTGTCATCATAGACACATGGAAAATAGGGAGGCTATAGCTTCTTGAAAACCTCTTTAATATACATCGATAAATGAAAATAGTATTTTAGGTACTGTCTTTAGGATCACTCCTATTCGGCTACAATATAGCTTAAACTATCTCAATATGTGATAGGCATCTATATCGATCCATTACATATCTCATAACATATCAAATAAAGCGCGTTATAGTCAGATCATGCAAACGGAAACACATCACCAATAAAATCATCATAAAACCGTGCCAATCATCGATACGTAAATCTCATGTGTTTTCTTAGGCATTGTCCCTACGATTAGCCCTCTCTATCAATTGAATCCTTGGCCAAATCTACCGTGTCCATGATCTCGCACTGATCGGAATCCTCCGGATATCCGCCATGCCCAATGCTATCACAGGTATCGCGTTACTTGCTAGCTCACCATCTTTCCATACGGTATCTTACCCCTGGGTACCGAACCAGATCCACCATGTATCCTCAATCGGCTATCCCCCGCATCGATATCAGATATCGCAATCATAAATACAGAAGTCATAGTGGATGTCCAAATCATCATATCAATAGAAAATCGCGCTTTTGCAAACAAAAGCAAGTTTTAAAATCATATTGTGGTTTCCTAAAATCCACGGAAAACATCAAGTCCATAAGGACGAAATCCACAATCATCCTAGCCACAATTGGCAACAATCATATACGAATATCCATGGTAATGGTATTCGTATATCAATATCAATATGATCAAGCGTGATGCATACAAGCATGGATAACTAGAACATGAATAAGCATGGCTGTGTCATGGAAATACTAATGATATGTAGTGCAGCATACGTGTCTGTGATCATGCAACATAGCAATCATTAGTAGATGTGCTAGTGTTCTATGAAAGTGTATTCATATGAGAATAGCTCTCGATTTCCTATCGGAAACAACAATATCATAATCGTGAACAATGCATCATGCAGCATCCTTCAGTTGACGATTAATATGCAGATATATTAATCAATCACATTCATATAATAACATCGATATAATTAGAACACTATCGAGCGTGGAAATTCCACAGTGTCTTAGCAGTACCGATGATGTGTTTGTGTGGCATGCGAATCTGTGATCGTGCAACATGGTAATCATTGGTAATTGTGCAGTGTTCTATAAAGTGTGTTCATATAAGCGTGGTATCGTTAACCAAATATATAAAGCGTCTACGAACGAATATAATAAGCGTAGTGTAACTTAATGAAATAAACGAAACGCGAGCGTATAACAAGTTTAATAAACGTAACATGAACAAACGTTATATATATATGTATATGATTATACAATTTAAAATAGAATGAAACGTTGTTTGGAAAGGAAGAGGCTGTAATGTTTTTAATAAAAATATTCATTTGAAATAAGCAGCACATTCTCGGCATTAGTGTTTATAATTGTAAACGAATCGTTAGTTTTATAAATAGTATAATCAAGTATCATCATAATATCCCAATTAGGATTAAATATCAGGACTCCATGAGTAAAATAATCACAAGCCGCATTCGGCAATCGATCCTTATCACATCGAGTACGGAATCACCATCGTACGATGTCAACAATCATCCAACAATATTAATACGGACATCTAGTCACGTTCGGCACATACAATATATATATATATATCTATATATATATATATCCTACTAGTTATGCACTATATACTAACTACATAATCTATAAACTATATGTTTACCGCCGAAGACCGGACTGAGACGTTGGGACGTCTAGCCTGAATTTGGGGGCAGATACTATTTGGACATATCCATCCACCTCTCCGAAGATACCAAGTTGATTTATGGTACCGTATATCGGAGGTTTGGATAGATGCGACCGATGTAGCAAACTTTATTAAATTCCCCCTCGTTTGTGAGGGGTTTTTTGATTGTGGGGACGCTCATCCCTGCAGGCCCAAGTCTCTGCAGTTAATTACGTTATCGCATTGCAATAACCACTTTCTCCTTTTCCAGTAGTTCACTTCATGTCGTATTATGTTTGTTTATTATGGTTGTTCATAGATTGTATACGAAGACTTTTTTATGTCGTCGCCCATAGGGCACAGATTATTCCAAATACATATATTTTAGATTTGGGGTTTGAGCTTAGGTTGTAAGTATTCTCTCAATTCAAGAATATTTTGTTTCATTTAAGGGCCGTTAATCTAGTTTGAGATTAAGATCGACTTAAATATTGAGCATTTAGGCTCAATTTGTGTAACTAAGGATACGTTAGTCTTATTTGAGAATAAGATCAACTTAGAAATATTTGAAGGATCATTAAATTTAGTTAAGATCCAACAACAAAGCATTTGGACTCAACTGCAAGAGAACTTCAGAGAGACTTAGCCAATTTGGGCTCAGTCTGTTCGGTCTTTGGCTTTCTCCCTTTATTCAGAAGTGCTAAGCATTTATTTTTTGCTCTGGCGCTCACATAGGAAGCACATGAGGCACTCAGACATGGGTGTTACCTTGTCAAGCACTCAGTCATTTTGACTATATGTATAGTGCAAAGCACTTTTATACAACGTTCATATGTGTTTTACGTGAGGTGCTGAGCATTTGTTTTTGGGCGCTCACGTGCGTTTCATATGAGGTGCCGAGCTCATATTTTTTTGGCGCTCACGTGGGAAGCACATGAGGCGCTGAGCTCATATTTTTTGGTGCTCAAGTGTGTTTCACGTGAGGCGCTGTGCTCCTTTTTTCGTTAGGCACTCACGTAGGAAGCACGTGAGACGCTGAGTTGTTTTCTTTTAGAGATATAATCTATGTTGATGGCATTTTGACCATTGATGATCATCAAGATTTTTGAAGATCTGAGATCGGATTTTCTTTTAAGAAATAAGCTCTTCTGTTCTTTTTACAAGAACTAAGTTCTTTGTGTAGGGTTAAACCCTGTTTTCATAGAAATTAAATTCCTGGAACATGTATATTCCTTGTCTTTTCTTTTTATCTAGTTTTTTCTATAAATTTTGAGTCTGAAGAACAGAATCTTCCCGATGAGAATTAAATTCTCAACTTATGGAAAGATTTGTCTTACGGATCTCAGATCCAGAGAAAGAACTAAATTCTTTTATGAAGGGTTAAACCTTCGTTTTTGTTTATGCTGATCAAAAGAGATATATTTTATCTTTTCTTTTTCTTTACCTGGGATTTGAAAGGAGAACGAGGATTTCTTCTTCGAGAGAATTAAATTCTCCGTTGCAGCTTCTATCTTTTTTGTTTGCAGAAGCTTAAGGGGGGTTCTCTCTGTATATTTGTGTTTTTCTGAGACTTGAAGTCTGGAGTCCTTTATATAGGCAAGACAAACTGTTGATTAGTTTTGCGAAAATCACTCATTGAGAGATACCAATTGATTTAATTAGTCTCAAAGATTATTTGAGGATCTTATCCACCGTTGGATTTTTGATCCAGTGATTTTCTGTTTTACTATTTTCTTGTTTTTAACAAAATTAAGGAAATATTTTCCCGTATATAGAATTTAATTCTATTAAACGGTGATTTTTAATCACCATTGGATTTTTAATCCAAGGGCTCTCTGTTTAACTGAGCATTTCTTGTTTAGAAATATTGGAAAATTTATTCCCCAAAATGAATTTAATTCTATCATTAGATCTTTTGATCCAACATCTCTCTGTTTAACAGTGCATATTTTTCTTGTTTAGAAAGATTGGGGAAATATATTTCCAGAAATAGAATTTAATTCTCATCATATGCTGATTTTTAATTATCATTAGATTTTTAATCTAACGGCTCTGTTTAACAGAGAATATTCCCAGATTTTAGGAAAATATTCCCCATGTAGAGTTTAATTCTACCCGCTTTAATTTGGGCACCGACGCTCACGTGCTATGCACGTGGGCACCGTTTAAGAATTTAATTCTTTCATAAACAAGCATTCATGTGCTTTACACGTAGGCGCTCATGCGTGTATCACGTGAGGCGCGCTATAGGATTTAATCCTATCAGAGATTGGTGCCGGCGCTCACGTGCCTTTCACGTAAGGCGCCGCCTGATTGTATTTATTTAAAAAGTAATTTTTTATGAGGGAAAAAATGCCTACCACCGTTGTTCTCATGTGGTTTGCACGTTAGTGCAACAGTGTGCAGTTTTGAGTCATCCGATCCGCCTTGGGATACGGGGAATCAGAACCGACACCCATCCCATTAAATAGGGTTTCAAATCTTAGGTGACTGCTGTGCTTTTATCTTTTCTTCTTCCTTGAGATTTTTATTCTTCATTAGAGCTTCGCTCTATTTTCTTGAATCTTAGTCCTTCTCTCTCCTCAGAATTATATTGTAGACCAACTCTGCCAAAATTTTCTTGGTAAGAGTCTTTTTCCACAGAGTTAGCACTTGTGTTTGGAACATTCCTCTTTAGGAATTTCGGAGTTCAACTCCATTTTGATCATAGAGCTTGGCTCTAACATATTCCCTTTGGGGATTTATGGTTACAGAACTTGGTTTTGATTTTCTTGAAGATTTAATTTAGCAGAGTTTTTCTCTGACAATTTATCATAGAACTTAGTTCTCAATTCAATTTTAGGTCTCCTCTCCTTTGGGATTTTAATTTAACAGAGGCTTGCTCTGACAATTTATCACAGAACTTAGTTCTGATCCTTAGATTTTCTCCTTTTTGGAGATTTTCTTGAAATTTTAATTTAACATACATTTTCTCTAAGAATTTTAATATCAAATCCCTTTGGGGATTTTCTTGAAATTTTATTACTAACTCTCCACCCGGTTTCTTTTCAGTTACCATGGCGGGTCATTTGTATGACCTCTGTAACACCTTAGAATGCGATTAGTCTTAATTAAACGATAATGCGGGTTTTCTGTAAAAAGTTTACCAAATTGGTTTCCTCACATTTTATAACATTTAATTAATAATTTATTGTTATTTGTTATGGCTTGCACACACTTGTGCATGTTAATGTGAGGGTGTGTTTATGTTAATCTAGTTTAGTGACCATGACAACCTTAAGCTAATTCTTTCCTTCTTTAACCTTAACCTTAAACCTTAGATATTTGTAGTGAGATATTTTCCTTGTTTTGGATGGTGGGGAGGTGGCAAGATGACTCATGGTGGGAGTCATTGCTAGCATTAATGAAGGAGAGGGAGAGAGTTAATGCAAGTGGTGCACTTACCCTCTCATCTCTTTCTCACCTCACACTCTCATTTTCTCTCACTTTATCTCTTTATCATTTCCTTTCATCTTTTCTCAACCCTCAACTGAACACTTAACCTTTCCATCATAAAACCTTTACTAAACTTCATAAAATCTCACCCAAATCCCTTTTCAAGACTTGTTTTGCCTTTAGGATCCCTTGGAGCTTGGAAAGCTAGGATCTTTGAGCTTTTCTGGTTAGGTAATGATCTCTATCTGTTAAGTAGGTGTTTTTAATATTGTGTAGCTCATTAGTTTCAGTTTAGAACGCATAAAGTTTAGTTTCGTGCACATATCGTATTTTTGTGTCATTATATGATATCTGTGATCTGCTGTAACCCAGAATGTGTACTAGAAAATCTAGCAGTGTAGTTGTGTTGTACCAGAGACCCTAAGCATTCACCTGAATCACGAACCCCTGGAGCTCGGATTTGGCCGGCGACATGAAGGGTATTTCCGGCGACCTCAGCCATCTTGGGGAGTTTAGGTTTGGGTTTTTCAGAGTAGCTGTCTGTTGTGGTTTTTGTGTGTTTGGTCCTGCTTGATTTTTATGTTTTGTCTGTATACAAAATCTGGGATCACTTTGCTAGTTTCTAGTGTTACGAATACGTGTGTTACGTTATCCGACACAGTGTGTGTACATTGTGTAGTTTTTGCTCTTGGGTTGGTTTCGTAGTGTCGCTATGCACGTTAGCCACTGGACGAACACTTGAGAGTATGTTTGGAGTTGGTGCGTTGGTCAAACATAGTTGATACGTATTATTGGACGATTGCTAATATAAACTTATTAAATTGTTGTTTTATGATCTTAGGGTCTCAGGCGAGGACTTCGCGCACTGTGAAGAAGGGAAAGCAAGTGGTTGGCTTTACTTAGCCCAAGATTATCCGTGAGTAGATTTAACACCAACAGGATAATCGCCCGTATGACGTTATGCGTCGGGGCTAGATATGATATGATATTAGCCGCATGTTTATATTGCACATATAGCGATTGTGCATAAAACTTCATTGCATATTATTACTTGTTGTGTTTGGATTTGTACCCATTGGACACTGCACTATTATTGACGGTTCATGTTGCACGAGCACTGATTGTATGCTACACCCACACTGTCGATAATTGCTATGACACACACAACACCTATACATACGTGATATTGTATTGGCTAGGAACTTGAGACATGATCCTTATTTTTATTGTGCATATGAGATATAGCATACCTGTATACCTACATGCTTACACATATGCCTTGCTATGCCTACATGATTACACATATACCTGGAGGGTATTGCATCATTATTGACATGCATATACACATAGGATATATAGCTACATGTACATCATACCTACATACTTACATGTACACCCATATACCTTGATATAGCTACACATATACCTGGAGGGTATTACATTATTATTGATAGGTATATACTTATATCTTGCTATAGCTACATGTTCACCTGTATATGATGTTGTATTTGATTTTGGAGAAATTAGGAACCGCATGATATATTTAATAGCTTGTTGCAGTTAAATAGCGGTTTTTCCTTTATATGCTCATATTACTGTTTCATGTTGCATATATCATATTTCATGGATTTACGCATTGAGATATGGATTTCATATGATATTTTCTGGATGTTTTACTCCTAATGATATATATCAGTGGTATGGGACGCTGTTATATATGTATAAATATACCAGTGGTATGGGACGCTGATATATATGTATATATATATTATATATCATCATAATGATCTATGCAAGTATTCTTATTCTTTACTTGATATTTGGATGCAAATCCACTCTGAGACTTGTTTTATAAACCGATACGTAGATCACGAGTGTCGATGTTGGACACTTAGGATTCGAGGAACGTATAAACCGATACGTGGATCACGAGTGTCGATGTTGGACACTTATGATTCGAGGAACGTATAAACCGATACGTGGATCACGAGCGTCGATATTGGACACTTAGGATTCGAGGAATGTATGGATATGAGTATTTATGTATCGATACTGGACAATAGTTTTCATGATGTTTTCTGGTGTCGATGTTTGACACTCAGGTTCCATGAGACTTACAGGTTATGAGGGCCGATCTGACAGCCGATTTGAGGAATTTGGGATTTAGATTGTCCTGATGGACACTGGTCCTTCCACGATGAGGATTCCATGAGGATGACATGTTTTATCCCATACTCCGCATTTATTTGATATGCATTGCTTCATGTATTAGTAGTACCTGATAGAGTACTTTTCATGACTGTTGCATATACATATTGCTATTTATTGCTATCAGCTTGCATGCGATAGATTATCGCAGTACGTGCATACTTATGATTACCTGCATATGTTATTTACTATTCACGAGTTGGAAACTCACCCCCATTATGCCACAGTGTTTGCAGGTATCCCTCAGAGAAGTCGCGACAGGGCTTTTTCATCACATCGTATCATCTTTTGCAGCGGATATCGCTAGGCTGACTGTGTGCAGTTTTGCTAGGTGGGTTTTGCGGTTATCCGATGATGCTCATTTGTATATTCGTTGTATCTAGTACTCTCCATCTACTACTTTCATGTATTGACTTAGAGACGAGTTTTGATGACGATATTGTATATTATTTTGTGACTCTGGAGGTTTTTTATGCTGTTGTCACTTTATATCGTATTTTTTCTTCGCTACGGCGTCGTATATCTGTTGTGGTGGTTGTTTTCCGCCTTTGGGCTTGGATTTGCTCCCGTTTGGGGATGCTTTACTTATATCTTTTGTTGTACCGTTTTTGGGGGCTTGTTTTACAAATGAGGTGCTGCCAAATTTTAAAGGAAGTAAATTTGGACTTTAAAGAATTTTGATTGAGATTTCAAAAGTTTTAACAATTTTATTATCACTTACTACTTTTAATGGTTTAGATTGCTGGGTTTTCGGTTTACTTAAATTGCGTTACGCATGTGGACGTTACGTGGTTTAAGGGCCGTCACGTGCCAAATTTTGGGTCGTGACAACCTCGAAGAGATTGTCTCTTATGAGGAGATTCGTATCCAAGTTCACCTTCAAGGCCAATAATACACTGCAGCCCAATGCGACGAGGTAATGCGTCGCTTCGATGATTACAAAGGTCAATTGCACTCCTGCCGTTCTGCCCTTTTGAAGATCATCGTTGGTTCGATCTGGGAAGATCTTCCTGAGCTTAGTGAGGCTATACCACTCAAGGCACTCGATGACGCTGAAGAAAAGGTGCATTCAGTATATCTGATGGGCCTGATCTCGAAGAAGCGGAGGGATGATCTCGTCGCTATTTTGCATCGCGTCTTCCAACAGAAAGCGATAATATCCGCATACCAAAGGATGGAAGACATCAGCAGGGATCCCGAAGCTTTCATTCGGGAGAAGATTCATAAGAAGATGGTTAATGAAGGTAGAAGCACTTTACTCAAACTTGTCTTTAAGTTTGAGAATCCTTGTCCGGAATTTAGCGTCTTGCCATTATAGGCCTTAAATGATGTAGTAGCGTTTTTTTATTTCCTTTGTGATCATCCTCATTACCAATGTATAAATTTCTTTGAAGCATGAATGAAAAGCCTCTTTCCCTTTAATTGTGTTTCTCTCTCTTTTATTACGCCAACGCTCACGTGCCTTTCACGTGAGGCGCTGCTATTGGATTTAATCCTATAAAAGACTAGCGTTGGCGCTCACGTGTGCTTCACGTAAGGCACTACTTTTTTATATGAGGGAATCGTTTCACATTCTTACTCTTCTTTTTCTGAGTCACACTTTTCTTTTCCATTGCCTATTTTTTTGTCAGAGCTTGGAAATAGTTCCACCATGCACAACATTTTCTCTGCCGAAACTTAAATGCTTCTCTTCATAATCTAAAGCAATGCTCATCTTCTCTTTCACAGAGAAAGAACTACTTTAACATGGCTTGCAATCGCCTACATGCTCCTCGACAGCCATGGGAGGTACCCATCGAGGAGATTATTCCTCGTTTTGCTGCTCGTTTAGTGAATTCCGCTCTCACGGATGATCAATGCGACACGGTGATGCACGAGCTTATGATTCGTAGAGGGTCTCCTCTCCCTACTGGTTCTATTTGGCTTCGCATGATTTTCCTGGCCATCCTTGACAGCATTCCCCCTCATCCGGAGGAGATGACTCTAGCGATGCTCGATGCAGCGGAGGACAAGATCGACTACGTTTATGAGGCGTACTTGAATACAAAGCCTCTGAAAGACCGCTCGATCCATATGCTGAGTCAGATCCGTGCTCAGCGGGCTGTCATGTCTTCTTTTGCCAACGAGCGTGGCACTGATAGATGGGGAGGGATTCTTCGTAAGAACCGCCGTTACGATATGGTAGAGCAAGAAGAGAGAAAGAGAGAGAGTTAGAGAACTTTGTTTATTGTTTTGTTTACCCTTGCATTTCTGATCCCATGTTTGGTGATCTCTTCCTTATAGAATAAGATATTTATTTAAATGCATTTCTTTATCGTTGACTGCTGAATGTTTAATCCCCAGCATATACTCATGTGTGCATCTTGCAGCTGCGGATGTGCTTTGCACTTTACCCTTAAGAATTTCTGCTAAGTACGAATGCCAATAATGCACCCGTATGCTGCGCATGTGTCATGCACTAACTTTCACACACGCACATATAAATGAGCATACTTTCATTGTTATTTCTCATTCAAATATGCATATAGATGTAGGTGAACACTGGACTAGTGTGAAAAAATATTCCTAAATGCTGCATGTCTCCTAGTCATCTTCTTAAATTTTCAACGCTGTATTTTCGGAGGAATGGAGCTGAAGTGGGACCTTGATTTTATAGAGTAAGGAATGCGGGGCCACGAGATTGCGAAACAGGAGCTTTCTGAGAAGCTTAATGCGTGCCTTCAATAGAAAGATCAAACTTGTTGGGTTAGCTTAGCACCTTAGCAAGGTTTTGGCAAGTATTAAACATGCCATTTAAATTTTTTTTGGATGCCAAAAAAACCAACCAAGTAATCGAACTAGAGAATTAAGGTTAAACATGATATGTAAACAACTTTACATCTAATTGAATGCGGAATACAACTTTTGTAGACCGGTCCTTCACTTCTAAAGCTCCGTGTAGTAGTCCCTTTTCCCCTAGTAGTGAACATCCGAACTCTAGTAAGGATCACATGAAGAAATGAACAAGCTTGTTCAATGCCTTCGAAGCCGAAGATAATTTACGTCGAGGAGACTCAAGCTCATGCTACTTCTTCACTAATGGTGAGATTAGTGAAGCAAACACCCTAAAATAAATGGCTAATAGTAGATGATGATGAAGTAGGAATATTGCTCACTTTAGATTTTATTTTCTCATAATATTTCATCACTTTGTCAAAAGCTAGAAAGATTCAAGAGGAAGAAGAAGATGAAGTGATGAAGTGATGAAAAAATATCTCATTGGGTTAGAAATGCAATCATGGGTGAGTATATCACATATACTAACCCATGTAGAGAGTTAACCATGGTGTATGGTTAAGGTTAGGTCAATAAACATCTTAAGTAAAAATAAAGAAGTAGACTTTAGTCAAAGCTTATCTACAAGCTTCTCCAAGCTTCCAACCATGACTCATGTCCACTAATTTGTAATTACTTAATGATAAATAAGACCTTAACATTAGCCTAGTATGGTGTGAGTCTCATACATACATGTTGCATGTGTAACCTAGCATGACACACTAAAATATATCACATATATTTATGTGTGCAAAAACAATATAATTAACATATATCGCATATATATTAATGTATCATAAATGAGAAAAATGAATACTTAAGTGAGCCAATAATAGTTAATGTAATTTAAGATATCAAATATAAAATTATACATTATCCAATGTATCAATTTATCAAATCAACAACTTGATCCGATAACCCGGCTATATCACATACAACCGATCGATACACAAATCGTGAGAATAGAATGAAGTATTACATACACGCATTAATCTCGGTCCCGCATATATCACATATGTGCTCCTACTCCATTTCGCATGAACCAGGAAACCTCTGTGTAGGACTCTAAAGACTCGTCAATACGCCGGAGTAGGCGATGATCATATCAAACACCCACAAGCCGCAAGCGGTCTGCTAAATGTAACGGCCACCCAGGTATTGAGCGATCAGAAGATCAACAAGCAAGCCTGCTATAGCTTCTGCGAATCCAATCAGTAACACTACCGTACAGTCTGGTCTCTTCGTCTGATATGTCGCATATCATAGCCTAGGGGTGGTATAACATCAGACCCCAATAACCTGATAAGTCATGCCGATGCAAGGTCCATAATGGTTCGAGAAACTACTGATAACACTTACCAGTAGATCTCAGCAACCCTGGCCAGGGATTTCCTGTTATGGCCAATCGAGCATAGCGGAACATCAACTCCCAATACCGGGAGAGACGAAACCACTCCTATCGCTCATTGCCTCCATGTGACTCGGGACTGTACCCAAAAGCCACCTTTTTGCACGATCTCTTGACCGTGGTATGGTGGAAATCAAAGTACAGTAGGAATCACATAAGACTCTATGACGATCTCGGGTCTACAGACTAACCTGTACCAGTGTCACCAGAGAACTGCTATCCGACGATAGGTATAATACCATCTAGGAGTTCTTGGCGAGTCCGTCCAGTGTACCCAATCTCCACTGAGCACCCGTATACCTTCTTTGATCTCAAACACCAATGGATATGGGATCATCCATCGCCCATCATATTGGTCGAGAAGCGCACACGCTAGTCTACTCTGGAATATCAATGCCATGTCTCGATACTCTCTCGACTAGGAACTATTATAGGGTGTACTTGTAGACTACCCTTGGCCCCACTAGTATGATCTCCATCATAGTCATGATAGTCAAGTACACATCCTAAGGGCTTTGTCAATATGTGAGAGCAAGACATCATTACCTATACAAGTAGACATGTTAAGACAAAGAGCAACCGGATAGCATACTATCATATCGAGCAAAAAAGTCCTCTCTATATATGTCCAAGCATCCACTATAATATACATCCCATGTACAGTAATGGCCTCTAGGGCATACATATAACTAACAATCTCCCACTTGCACTAAGACCATCTGTTGTAGTATCCAATACCCAACAATATAGCAGTAGTTGTAGTATCCCATACTCAACCATCCCAAAATCTCTCAAATAGTATTTGGGAAAGCAGGCCTCGGTGAGTGTATCCTCCATGTTAACCTCAAAATCTACTCTCCTAATCTCGATCCCTTGGAGATCAACCATCTCCCTGATCAGGTGATACATTCCTCAGAATATGTCTGGAACGCTGATGGAACCTTCTTTCTTAGGCCAAAGCCACAACTCTACTATTGTCACAATAACAGTTATTGGACGCTCAATGGTAGGAACTTTGTTCATCTCATGAACAACAAATGTCCAGACAGCCACTTTAGCAGCATCATTGGTAGCAATGTATTCAGCCTTTATCCTCTAGTATGTCTCGGTATCTAGCTTGGAACTCTTCCAACATACCGTTCCTCAACTGAGGGAAAAGACAATGCCTGTGACTGACTCTCAGTCGACCTTATCACTCTGGAAGCTCGAACCAAGAACTTTCTTTTAGTGCTTGTCAAGTACTTAAGAATATCCTCCATAGCTTTCCAGTGATTTTCCCAAGATCCGATTGATTCTTGATCACTACACCAAGTGAGTTAGCTACATCTGGTCTGGTACATAACATCACATACTCTGATAGAGTCTACTGCCGAAACATAGGGTATCCCTTGCATATGGGCTCTCTCCAAATCAGTTTCGGAAGACAACTTTTTAGAGAGTGATTCCAGGAGTAAGTGGGCGAACCACCACGCTTAGAATCTTCCATACTAAATCTCTTTAGTAAGGTGTTAATGTACCTGGATTTGGAACACTCCTAACATCCACTTAGATCTACCACTATAGATCATAATCCATAAGATGTAGTAGGTATCATCCAAATCTTCTATTGAGAATCCTCGTGATAAGAGGAGCTTGACCGAGTGTAGCATAGGAAATCATTTCCTATCAAGAGTATGTCATCTACGTACAATACGTGTAAGACAACCTTACTCTCTACAAGCTTCTTGTATATATTAGGTTCATCTACATTTTTGATGAAGTCAAACTCTTTGACTGCCATATCAAAATAGATGTTCCAACTCCGCGATACTTACATTGATCCTGATGGACTTAAGCATAGCTTTGAAAGTCTCAACTTTTCCATCTACACCAAGAATCTTCTCAAGATGCATTTGCTCCCAATGGGTTTTACCTCTTCAGGTGCAACATGCAAAGTCATAGTTTTTTGGTGTACATGGATTCCATCTTTGATCGCATAGAATCCAGCCTTTTCACAGAGTCCCTACTCGTGATGGCCTGCCTGAACCTAGTTGGGCCATCATCTACCATGATGCAATCCTCGCTCCCACTGTCACCGAGAAGACCACAGTATCTCTCAAGTGGATGAGGAACCCTACCAGATTCGCGGAGAGGCTGAGGTTCATTGGAAACTATTGAATCCTTTGGTTTCACCAAATTATCAGCTGTTAGTTAATCTAGTTAGAACTCCTTCCAGTTCTACCTCATGACCACAAATTTTTTCACAAGAAATACCTTTTCTCAGAAGGCGGCATGCTGAGAAACAAAACACATTTTGCTCCTCAGTTTTGTAGAAGATATTCCCTCAAATGTTTGGGATATCCTAACAAACTTATAGAACCGACCTTGCCTCGAGTTTGTCCGGATTTTGTTTTTCAACATAGGTCGGACAACCCCATATCTTAACTTGTTTAAGACATGGTCTCTTCCCATTTCATATCTCTTATGTAGTGGTAGGCCCTGATTTGGATAGAACCCCATTCAATAGGTATGCGGCTTCTCAAGTGCATAACACCCAAAAGAAAACAGGTAACTCAGCAGTACTTATCATAGAGCGCACCATATCTCATAGGGTGTGATACCTCCGCCCCGATACACCGTTTTTTTATGGTGTATACGAAGGAGTAAGCTGAAAGAGAATCTCATTCTCCTTTTAGAAAGTCCAGGAACTCCATGTGTAAGTATTCTGATCCTCGATCACATCGAAGGACTTAATACTTCTACCCGTCTGGTTCTTAAACTTCAAGCTTATATTCCTTGAATTTCTCAAAAGTTTCAGACTTGTATTTCAACAGAAACATATGTTCGAATCTTGAGAGATGATCAGTGAATATAATGAAGTACAAAGAACCGGCCCTGGCATTTGTAGACATAGGATCATATACATCATCAAGTATCTGTCCCAAGAGTTCACTAACTCTTTCTCTGTTTCCAGTAAACGGAGTATTGGTCATTTTACGTTTGAGAAAAGACTGGCAAGTATCATAAGATGAAAATTTGAACAGATTCTCATATTCATCCTTATTTAACTTAGCTGGTCGTGTCGCATTGATATGACCTAGTCTATAATACCACAAGAAGGATTTATTCATTTCTGAACTACTCCTCTTGTGTGTGTTCTATATACTTTGAACTGTGATTTGATTTAGAACGTATATGCCATTTCATAACGTGCCTGATCCAATCAACTGTTGATTCAGGAAAATGTTCACAACATTATCCTCTTATACATAATTATATCCTTCTTTAACTGAATAAAAAAACTGATATAATGTTGTATATTAGGTTCGGTATGTAATAACATTTGTTCAGAATCAATGTATTTAATACAAGGTGATATTTGCCAACTGACTTGGCTGCAACAATTGCACAATTCTCTAACACTTAAAGATATATCACCCATTCTCAGTTCTCTACCTCACTATAGCCCATGTAACATATTACATATGCGGGATCCTGATCCGGTATCACATACCCAGGACATAAAGGATATTGAGAAACAGCTCTCGGTAATGAACACACCCGAAGAAGATGCATCAATAAGTACTTTCTTCGATTTGGTGGCATGGGAATCCGGATATTCCCCTATTTCCTACTCGGACTTATAACAATTATAAGATAGAGCGGAACCAACGTTCCCTGGCTCAGTATAATAAGCAGGTTCGGTCAATGCATCCATATTATTACCTTGATTAAGGCGTGACATGATTGCTACCGGGAGAGAGAGAGAGAGAGAGAGAGAGAGAGAAGAAAACACTCTGCGTGCGCTCTTGCAAGATTAGATTGGTTATATATTTTATCTAATCAGAATGTCTCCCACTGTTTTTATCAAATCTTCCTTCAAACCCTAAAAGAAAAAACTAGCCGGGATTAATTACACCCTACAAGTTTGCCAATCTTTCAGCTAGGACAGTGCCGGTACTTTGAGGGAGGTTCCCCATGCTTTCGCACGGACCTAATTAAAATAAACCTCATTTTCCCATGGGCGTAACCTCGTTAACACCTTTCTAGACACATACTTGATCGGCTATTTGTAATGTGTAAAACTCTCCCAGGAGCAACTCTTACTCGCAGTGGGTATCGGGATCCAACTATCTCATAGAAGGTATGCAATCTCATTGCAAATTTCAACTCTTATAACTCCCGATACAGGTTTCTACCCCCTAGTACTTATGACCTTGGCTATGGTCAACATATCATAAGTCCTAGTCAAGTTCTATCTGTCATTTCGTGATTAATTAAACCCACCCACATGACCCTCGGCTATGGTCGAAATAATCATGTGACTGTCCTAACTAATCGCATCATATGCTGTATAGGAAGACATCAGTTGGCTACCGTACACTACGCCTCGGCTATGGTCGACATACGTAGTACGAATACTAAGTACTCTGCTTCCTAAAATGACGGAGGGTTGCGACAGGTTTTTAAGAAAACCTTTTGCGTAATGAACTTGATATCGTCGTAGAATCGAGTGATTTTGAAAAGGAGTGTTTTTGAGGCTTTTACTAGTTTTGCTAAAGAGATCACTCCCGGTGAAGGGATCTCGGCTCTTTCCTTATCGAATAAGGTGCTGGATATTCTACAAGGAATACCGCTATGCAAAGCAAAAAACTATAGAAGCAATCAAAAGAAAAACCGAGTGGGTTGTAGCATCTGCTAGTTTCGCTAAAGCGGTCACTCCCGTTGAAGGGATCTCGGCTCTTTCCTTATCGAATAAGGTGATGGATATTCTACAAGGAATATCGCTATGCAAAGCAACAACTAGAGCTACCAGTTTTTAAACAAGTTTCTACAACATCTTTAAGTTTCTTTTTATTTCATTAATCTCATTAATGAAGTCCCATTATTTATGCTTCACAAGCATCACAGAAGAAACGAAAGCAATAATATTAATTATATCTCATATATATAATATAGGCATTCGTCTTAGAACATATCAAATGATCACATCACCGAATATCAGCAGCAGAAGAACATATATGAAATATTGGATATACTAGGAATTCCGTGTTTTATTTAAGCCAGTATAAAACACGAATTCCACGGTCGTGATGAATAGCCAAACCCACATCCCTAGACTCCTACGAGAGCGGCAAGAAACCCTACCAATTCTAGAGTTAGGAGACTCTAGAACCTGGTTACTTGTGCTCCCCGCCTTGGGTCTATCCTAATGCGGAAAAGTAAATAATATATATCAATGGTGACATCATCCTCAACCCGGAAGTGCCCCAATAAAAGAATATTACATACAATGAATTTTGCATGAATGAAAATGAAAAAACTCTCATCTCAAATAAAAAACCCGGCTATTAAAAACACGACGATCCAATATAACATATCAGAGCAACACATAACATCACATGTCATCAACGTAAGTAAATATGTGTATCCCAATTGTCGTTGACATATAGCACTGAAACCGGTGATACACCACATATTACACTTACGGTCGCAGAAAAGAAAATGTCAAACTACAATATTTGGAATCCACAATCACCTTAGACATCATAAACCCGAAATATCACATAGTTCGGATTTCATGCTTAACAATATGAATTCCAAATATTGTATCACAATCACAGAAATCTAGGTGAAGTTTAAACAATTCAATTGAATCAGCGAATTCCCAAATTTCCCAGAAAGCTCAACACTTGAGCACTGTTAAAGTTAACCAGAGACATACCACAGTACCTACGGACCTACACCTGAAGGTCCGACCCAAGCCTCTTAAGTGGCGCCGCGGATCCGCCGCCAAAACAATGTTTTGGCCGTGGATCCGCGGTCACTTAAACGAGTTAGGGTTTCGTTCTTCAGGTGTGTCCATAGAATTCTCTGCATGTTTTTCTGAAAATTTTTAACATGGAAAAATCAAACTTTTGGAAAAATTTCCAGAGAGAGGGTAGTTTCGGGCTTCCGGGGTTCGATCGGAATTCTAACTTTGTCTAGACAATGCCTAATACTCTAGCTTGGCTCTGATACCACTGTTGGGTTAGCTTAGCACCTTAGCAAGATTTTGGCAATCATCAAAGATGCCATTTAAATTTTTTTTGGGTGCAAAACAAACCAACCAAGTAATCGAACTAGAGAATTAGGGTTAAACATGATATGTAAACAACTTTACATCTAAGTGAATGCGGAATACAACCTTTGTAGACCGGTCCTTCACTTCTAAAGCTCCGTGTAGTAGTCCCTTCGCCCCTAGTAGTGAACATCCGAACTCTAGTAAGGATCACATGAAGAAATGAACAAGCTTGCTCAATGCCTTCGAAGCCGAAGATGTTCTACGTCGAGGAGACTCAAGCTCATGGTACCTCTTCACTAATGGTGAGATTAGTGAAGCAAAAACCATAAACTAAATGGCTAATAGTAGAGGATGATGAAGTAGGAATATTGCTCACTTTAGATTTGATTTTCTCATAATATTTCATCACTTTGTCAAAAACTAGAAAGCTTCAAGAGGAAGAAGAAGATGAAGTGATGAAAAAATATCTCATTGGGTTAGAAATGCAACCATGGGTGAGTATATCATATACACTAACCCATGTAGAGAGTTAACCATGGTGTATGGTTAAGGTTAGGTCAACAAATATCTTAAGTAAAAACAATTAAGTGGACTTTAGTCAAAACTTATCTACAAGCTTCTCCAAGCTTCCAACCATGACTCATGTCTACTAATTTGTAATTACTTAATGATAAATAAGACTTTAACATTAACCTAGCATGATGCGAGTCTCATACATACATGTTGCATGTGTAACCTAGCATGACACACTAAAATATATCACATATATTTATGTGTGCAAAAACAATATAATTAACATATATCACATATATATTAATGTATCATAAATGAGAAAAATGAATACTTAAGTGAGCCAATATTATTTAATGTAGTTTAATATATCAAATATATAATTATACATTATCCAATATATCAATTTATCGAATCAACAACTTGATCCGATAACCCGGCTATATCACATACAACCGATCGATACAAAAATTGCGAGAATAGAATGCGGTATTACTTACACGCATTAATCTCGGTCTCGCACATATCACATATGTGCTCCTACTCCATTTCGCATGAACCAGGAAACCTCTGTGTAGGACTCTAAAGACTCATCAATACGCCGGCTGTAGGTGATGATCATATTAAACACCCACAAGCCGCAAGCGGTCAGCTAAATGTAACGGCCACCCGGGTATTGAGCGATCAGAAGATCAACAAGCAAGCCTGCTATAACTCCTTCGAATCCAATCAGTAACACTACCGTACAGTCCGGTCTCTTCGTCTGATATGTTGCATATCATAGCCTGGGGATGGTATAACGTCAGACCCAAATAGCCTGATAAGTCATGCCGATGCAAGGTCCATAACGGTTCGAGAAACTACTGATAATACTTACTAGTAGATCTCGGCAATCCTGGCCAGGGATTTCCTGTTATGGCCAATCGAGCATAGCGCAACATCAACTCCCAATACTGGGAGAGATGAAACCCTTCCTATCGCTCATTGCCTTCATGCGGCTCGGGAATGTACCCAAAAACCACCTTTTTGCATGATCTCTTGATCGTGTTATGGTGGAATCAAAGCACGATGTGAATCACACAAGACTCTATGGCGATCTCGGGTCTACAGACTAACCTGTACGTGCCACCAGAGAACTGCTATCCGACGATAGGTATAATACCATTTAGGAGTTCTCGGTGAGTCCGTCCAGTGTACCCAGTCTCCACTGAGCACCCGTATACCTTCTCTGATGCAAACACCAATGGATATGGATCATCCATCGCCCATCATATAGGTCGAGAAGCGCATACGCTAGTCTACTCTGGAATATCGATGCCCTGTCTCGATACACTTTCGACTAGGAACTATTATAGGGTGTACTTGTAGACTACCCTTGGCCCCACTAGT
Source organism: Agapanthus africanus (assembly GCA_030015575.1). NCBI lineage: Eukaryota > Viridiplantae > Streptophyta > Magnoliopsida > Asparagales > Amaryllidaceae > Agapanthus > Agapanthus africanus. The sequence goes on from CM057349.1 coordinate 66,232,477, forward strand.
ATGATCTCCATCATAGTCCTGGTAGTCAAGTACACATCCTAAGGGCTTTGCCAACATGTGAGAGCAAGACAACATTACCTATACAAGTCAACATGTTAAGACAAAGAGCAACCAGATAGCATACTATCATATCGAGCAAGAAAGTCCTCTCTATATATGTCCAAGCATCCACTACAATATAAATCCCATGTACAGTAATGGCCTCCAGAGCATACATATAACTAACAAAACTGAAACGCTACTAGCATCACTAGTGGAGCGCGAGGATGATCTTCGACAAGAGAATGAGCGGGTCGCCGTTTTGCTAAAAATCCTAAGTCCCAATTCCACTAAGAGGAGGCGGATCCACGGTCATACATGGCATTAAGCGACGGAACCGCGGTTCTTTGGTGGCCGTTGGATCTGGGATTTTGGCGGTATGATCGTAACTATATCTACTCACATATGGTATCTAGGGTTTCGAGTTTTATAGATTGTATAAATGACCAAGAGCTGTGCATTTGATCATCATAAAAAAGATCCCATTATCTAATCATCTATTCATCTACACCCATCAAAGGAGAGAGATCTAGTGCAAAACTAGGGTTCTTGTAATCTGCTTTTGAAGGAGAAAATTGTAATACAATAGTTGATTAATAAAGGTAGTTTTTGTTTTAATTCTTTTTTCATTTATTTTTCCACATTAATTTTTCGCATTAATTTTATGCACTTTTAATTATGGTTTCATCCATCTTCAACATTTTTTCTAAATCGCTACTAACCATAAGCGAATAATTTCTTACTTGGCAGGGTTTGTAGGATAGGGTAGAATAATAGATGAAATATCTTTTAACTTCTTTTGACCTTTTAATATTTATAAACTTTAGCAACATAAATGTTAACCCTCTTATCGGTCGAGCTATCAATTTATTGATAGTCACGACCACGATTCGAGATTAGTTAAACACTTGTTTTGTTAAAGGCTTGAGATTAATAGAGATCAATGGAAGGACAAGGGGTAGTAGTGGGAAACCCTAGTTCCCTCCAAGAACCCCTAATCCACATTCATCGCTGTCTCTCTAAGTTTTAAACTATTAAAAGATCAAAAGAGACATTTCTAAACATTCATCCATTAACTACTAAGTCTTATAAACCTTAAAAGCCTTTCTATTATAAATTTTATATCCATATTAAAATAAAATGACAACAATCAATCCTCTCTTTTATCAACTCGTCTAAAGCAAGAAAAGAAGTTCACGTTTCCCTGCGGATGACCCGTGCTCATCGCGGCTAGCTATTTGCGACACTGTCTTGATTGTGGTTATTTACAACACACATAAACACCTCTTTTCATCGATCAATCAAATGGCGCAGTTGCCAGGAAGACGGTCGTAATTACTTTTATTGTTATTCTGGTTGATTTCTTATAAAAACCAGAAATATAAAATAAACGAGAACCAAAACCGCATATTGTGTTTTTAACGATTATTGTGCAAGTTTTGTAAGGACGTCTGGAGTAATTAGAGCAAGCCAACAAAGATTTAGAGACTTTAAATTTGGACCAGAGGAGCATATGGGTGCTCTGAAGAAATTTTAGCAGAAGAACATATCACACGGCGGCGGAACCGTGGTCCCTTTGACGATTTGGGCCCCAAAAACTCTCTGGTATTCCCCTATTGTCTTCCTCTCTCCTCTAAAGCTCCAATAATCTGATTTTACCTGCAGGATTCTTTGCAAACAGGCCGCTAAAAAAAATCTTTTTGCGTGTTTTGATTTCGGTTTGTTTTGCATACTTAAACCGGACATTAAGGGGCAATAAACCGAAATTCAGATTAGGTGGGGATTTCATCACCTTTCCTAGGCCCCACAAATCACAAACGAGCATACTATCATCCTACATTAATAAAAAATATCTAGACCAAGCACCTAAGGACTGTCACGCTCAATTAGGACAAAGGAGGGTCGTGGATAATCTATTGCTTATCCGCATTTCTCTTATGGTGTCTAGGCAAGTGTGACTAAGGAAAGTGGTTACTTAATTAGGCCCGCTATTTCAATGATTCATATAGCAGATACCTCCCACTTACTGGTACTAACCTGGCCGCAAGATTGATAAGGAGGTAGTACAGAATTGATCCTACGTCTTGTCCTTTAGAAGTCTAGGAGCGGTCTAGTGACTTGACCTAGGTGACCCTATCTTTAGGGATTGATTGTGCATTTTGTGATTGGTTGAGTCAAGCCTCACGTCTGACCTTTTTTTCAAAACAAGCCTTCTTAAAATCGTTCTCACACATATCATACGTTGCCACGTGCACTAAACCCGCTTAGTGCATGGTCGGCTAGACACGGGATTCTAGTGCCCGTCTAGTCCGCGTTTTTGCTGTCGATTCCGAAGTCAATACTTCTTCATCTTTTACATCTCCTCCATCTACCACATCTCCTGAGATAGACAGATCTCCATCGGGTTTTAACAACAACACCTTGCTACCAACTATAGGTGCGCAAAATCCACCATGCATCACTCTGCAAGATAGATGCTACCACGTACGCGGACCCCTTCCTACATGTCTGTCTCTTCCATTAGCCAATGTGGATAATTTTGAAATTAAACCCCACTTCATTAACTTGTTTCCTAAATTTCACGGGCTTGAATTTGAAGATGCAAACGTTTTTATAACCAAATTCGGAAACGTATGTGCAATGATGAGCACCACCCAACTTTCAGGGGATGCTATGCGATTACGTATTCTATCTTTTACCTTCCAATCTCACAGAAAAGTGGCTTTATAGCACCGTCGCATATTCTATCTCTAAATGGGATGAATTCGTTAAAGCATTCCTTAAGAAATTCTATCCTCATCACAAGACTGCCCGTATTCGGAGCGAAATTAACCAGTTTGCCCAACTTCCCAACGAACTCTTTTGGAAATGCTTTAAACGGTTTAAAGATCTCCTTGTCCAATGCCCTCATCACGGAATCGACATATGGCAACTTTGCCAAATTATGTATGAGGGTGTCAATCCAGCTACGAAACAAATGCTAGAAATCATTTGTCAATGTCATTTCATGTCAAAAGATGACGACGAAGTGTGGCAATTTCTGTAAGATCTCGCCGAACAGACATTACAATGGGAGAGCACTAGACCAACCACATCATCTTCATCTAGGGAATGTATCCATCAGCTTGACGTTTCCATCGCAGTGAAATCCGAAATGGCTGCGATGCAAAAGAAACTCGAAGCTATGGAAAGCAAATTCTCTTCAGCCTCCCTAAACCAAGTTATGCTCCCGAAAGCCGTGTGTGGTTGCTGTTTTGACTTATCACATTTAACGAAAGAATGTCCTTTGAATTCTCCGTCTCAAGGTCAAGAACACACTAATGCTGCTTTTTAGCAATGACCTAGAAACAATCCTTATTCATCCACATATAATCAGGGATGGAGGAATTATGCTAATTTTTCTCGGAACCAAAACCAATCTCAATATCAAAATCAGTTCCCAAGCCAAAATAACTATCAAAGGCTTTCTCCACAACAACAACAGCCATCACAACAAATTCAATAGCCCTTTCAACCGCAACCTTTTCAAAATCCGGCCAACAAATTTTCCCCTCATAATAATTCTTTCCAACCACAGACTAATATTCCAACGGCCGGCACCGATAAAATCTCTGCACTCGAAAGAAGCTTAGAAATGTTTATTAAACAATCCGCACAAACGTCAGCCAATTTAACGTCTTCTATCCAAATGCTAGTGCAACACACTACTTTACACGGTGAAAACATAAAATCGATCGATGCACAAATTTCACAGTTGAATGCCACATTGAGTGAGAGAGAGAAAGGGAAACTTCCATCTCAACCTTTACCAAATCCCGACCACTCACAAAGCACAAATATTGTCCTTCACCGACAAAATCATAACGTGAGTGCCATAACCATGTTGAGATCAGAAAGAGTGCTAAACAACCATATTGGTGAACAAGTTTATGATTCAGATGATACCCCGGCTACTACTTCTACTCCTATTTTGTCTAATCCAACATCTTCTTCCGAGTCTATTCTCCATTTTGCACTAGGCTCGAACCCTCAGCCCACTTCCTTGAATGAATTACCATCTACAACCATCCCAAATCTAATTTTGGGATTCATTCCATCCCCACAAACTTCTCCACAAGAGTTGGACCCAACCCTTGTTAATAAAGCTCTTTTTCTAAACCGGTTGAGGCTTAACAGACCAAGTCCACAAATGGAGAAATTTTTGGAAATTTTTAAGCAAGTAAACTTAAATATTCCTCTCTTAGATACTATCCAACAAGTTCTATCCTATATGAAAATTATAAAGGACTTGTGCACTAGGAAAAGAAAAACTCAAGTGCCTAAAAATGTTTTCTTAGCGAGTAATATGAGCAATACTCTTACCCAACATGAGCCCAAGAAACATAAGGACCACGGTTGTCCTACAATATCTATTACTATTGAGGGTAAAAATATCAATCGCTCTCTACTCGATTTAGGTGTTAGTGTTAACTTGCTACCGTATTTTGTTTATGAGCAGTTAGGCATAGGAGAGTTGAAACCTGCACACTGCACTCTCCAGATGGCTGATTGATCTATCACCCACCCTAGGGGTGAGCTAGAGGACGTGTTGATCAAAGTCGGAGAATTTTTATTCCCTGTGGACTTTATAGTTTTAGATACACAGCCTGACCTACAGAACTAAATTCCAGTGATTCTAGGTCGACCTTTTCTAGCAACTTCTAACGCGATAATCAATTGTCGTAATGGTTCCATGAACCTATATTTTAGGAAGATGACAATTGAGCTTAACATTTACAGGGTAGGAAGTCAAACCTCCGAAACTTTTGTTCATATAATTGATATATGTTCTGTCGATAGATAGCTTCCGACAGTTGCGAATTTGAGGAGCTTCACAATACTAATCTCGACGCCACTAGTGCGTTATTGTTTGATCCTGCTATTTATTATACGGGCGAGGACCCTTCTGTCGACAAGTCCACCCCCGAGTCCGAATCTTTTGACTTGTCAAATGACTTAGTCGAGCTATCCAATTCAGTCCCTTACGCTAGATATGAACCTCTTATGGAGTTCGAGTATTATACTCTTCTTTCCGATGAGATTATCATTCAGAATATCGATGAAAGTTTCGAAGACATTTTCGCCGAAGAACTTGTGTTCCTTAAAGACTTGGATGTTGTGATGAATCAACCTCCACCCGAAGAAGTTGAACCACCATCCCTTCTTCTAGTCATATAAGAGAGTACGACTATTCCACCTATTCCTTATCTTTCACATTCTCGTTTTCATCCACCATCACTGTTTCTTTTCTACTAACCGAGATGTAAAACCGTTCAATTACACCTATTATCTCCTCCCAACTTCTTCACGTCTGTCTGTAACATGATTTTCTACCAACCATGGTGTTACATTGATAAAATATTTGAATGGTTGGTTTTAACTTTTGGTCTTTGTAAAGCTTTGCATAGACCAATAATATTTATCCCCCTCTTATGATTTTAAATGCTTAGTAATAAAAACACATTTTAATTAAGTTTGGGGAGAGAAAAATATTTTTTTGGCTCTTGAATGAAAAGAAAATTTTGCACGATTGTGAGCTAAGAACAAGTTTCGGGGAGGATATCACTGTCATTAACTTTTGTCCCCTTTACTAATCATTGAGAACTTTTCTTTCCAAGTCTACAGGTTTTGAGCTTAAAGGATGACATCAGGGAAGACACTGCTGCAAATAGGTTTGGGGGGAGAGGTTTGTGCTTATTCATTTTGCATTATACTATAAAAATAAAAGCACTAAATAAAATTTTTTTTATTTGAAAATAAAAGTTAGAAAGTGAAAAATACATATGAAAGAGAGGAAGAGATTTAAGAAATACAAGAAAATTAGATATTTTAAAACGAAGCTAGTAATAAGTAGTCATGAGCTGTTGTCCCAAGGGATAGTAAGATGAAGAAAATTACTAATCCGCGGATAGAAATAAGTCTGAAAAATAGTCCCTATTCTTGAGTCCAAACTTCTGAACATTGATACCCTACTATATGCATTTGCACACGTCTTGAAACTTGGGATAATAGAGGATACCTTGAAATGCTCTTGTCTAAAAGCCTTAGTATGAAGGAAAAAAATATAGATTAACAAAAATATAAATGACACAAAAAATATAAATGGTGAAGAAAAATGAACACTAGTTTTTTAATTACTTAAGGGAGCATAAAAAATATAACGAGGGTGCCTTATCACCTAGTGCCTTAGACCAACTGGTTTGGGAATCACTGCTAAGCCTTAGGTGTTGCAAGGCTAGAATATTGCTAATTATGTCTAAATAAGTGAGCACATTTGGTAATCGATTTGTTAGTACCTTAAGAAGTATTAACAGTCGCATGAAGAATGTGTGAGCAAATCCAATAAAGCATCACTGACTAAAAAGTACTAAGGAATAAAGACAAGGGTATGATAGCTTGAATTGAATTTTCCAAGTGTAGGGATGTCTTTTACATACACGTAGGGGTATATGATCGATGTATGGAGAAAAGGTAGGGAAGAAGACTAAAGACGATGTTTTATTGAGGGATGATATGATTTCTAACATTTTTTCAAGACCATTAAGATAGGTCTCATGATAACTAAAAAGCTAGTGTAGTTTGAAACTCTTCTTTTCAAGTTTTTTCTTTTATATGTTTCTTATCTTTGTATGTAATTTTCATCTTCTTTCTTTTATTATACGATTTTTTGGGTGTAATCCGCTCAAAACCCTCAAGAGATAACACTCCTCCTACCAGGGACACCTAGAGGTTTAACGGCATATTGCACGTGCTAAGTGCAATCGTGTGTTGCCTACGAAAGTGTGCTAGGTTTTTCTTTTTCCTTTTAATAAATAGTTTGCTCAGGACGATCAAACATAAGTTTGGGGGTATTTGATTAGTTTAAAATATTGCATATTTGTATGAACATTTTCCCTACTATTATTAATAAATAAAAGGTGTTAATTATAAATAAAGAACATATATGGATTTATTTATAAAAGTTATTATCATATGCTTCTTCATTTATAATTAATATAATTAGGGAAAATATATGCATATATTATTTAAATGAAATATTAGTAATTAAAATATGCATATCATATCAAATATTCCTAATCAATATTTTAAAGATATTCTATCATATAAATAGTTGGAATAATATCTCAAAAATGCCAAATGTTACTAACACTTTGATTTGAGATATTGTGCAGGTATTAACTCAGGTCTGAAATCTATGTAGGAGATCCAAGTCAAATAAGAATATTGAAACCGAATTTACCAAAATTTTAGAAGGAAATCGAGAAATCTAGCAACAACAGAGACTAAGGGCAATATTTTCAGAATCTATATATTAAGAGGATCTCCAAATATCGAGAAAAAAAGCCAAAAAAAATCCCAAGTCCCAATCCCACTAGGAGGCGGCGGATCCGCGGTCATACGTGGCATTAGGCGGCGGAACCGCGGTTCTATTGTGGCCGTTAGATCTGGGATTTTGGGGACATGATCGTAACTACATCTACTCACATATGGCATCTAGGGTTTAGAGTTTTAAAGACTATATAAAAGACGGAGAGCTATGCATTTGATCATCATAAAAAAGATCCCATTATCTAATCATCTATTCATCTACACCCATCAAAGGAGAGAGATCTAGAGCAAAACTAGGGTTCTTGTAATATACTTTTGAAGGAGAAAGTTGTAATACAATAGTTGATTAATAAATGTAGTTTTTGTTTTAATTCTTTTTGCATTTACTTTTCCACATTTATTTTACGCATTACTTTTCTGCACTTTTAATTATGGTTTCATTCATTTTTAGCCTTTTTTCTAAATTGCTACTAACCATGAGCAAGTAATTTCTCACTTGCTAGGGTTTGTAGGATAGGGTATGTAGGATAGGGTAGAATAATGGATGAAATATCTTTTAACTTCTTTTGACATTTTAATATTTATAAACTTTAGCAACATAAATGTTAACCCTCTTATCGGGCGCGCTATCAATTTATTGATAGTCACGACCACGATTCGAGATTAGTTAAACACTTGTTTTGTTAAAGGATTGAGATTAATAGAGATCAATGGAAGGACAAGGGGTAGTAGTGGGAAACCCTAGTTCCCTCCAAAAACCCCTAATCCACATTCATCGCCGTCTCTCTAAGTTTTAAACTATTAAAAGATTAAAAGAGAAATTTCTAAACATTCATCCATTAACTAATAAGTCCTATAAACCTTACAAGACTTTCTGTTATAAATTTTATATCCATATTAAAATAAAACGACAACAATCAATCCTTTCTTTTATCAACTCGTCTAAATCAAGAAAAGAAGTTCACGTTTTCCTGCGGACGACCCATACTCATCACGGATAGCTATTTGCGATACTGTCTTGATTGCAATTATTTACAAAACACATAAACACCTCTTCGCATCGATCAATCACCTCCATTCTTTTATGATAGGGGTCTGTTAGGTTTTTAGTACTAGATTTAAGTCCGTCGTACCGTCACGTTGGCTGATGTATTTCTCGATATGAAGTCCCTTAGGTTGCTACTAGAGTAGCCCCACGACTGTCGTATCTCTGATCCCTTCTGAAGCTGGATAAGACGTCTTCAAGTAATCTTCTTTAGGTTGGAATATCCGTATTACCATCGGAAGATCAAACATTAGGTATTTGCCGTGGCGCTTTTTACTTGATGTCAGGCTTAATTTGAAGTCCCGATGAGTCATAACCGCACCCTTCTGGGGTTGGACGATCTCTAATGATCTTTAGGCTTTGTATGTATTGTCGTCAAGACCCGATGTTAGGAATATGCCGTCACTTCGTTTTTACTTTAATGATGCCGTACCGATTTTTTGCTGAAGTCAGGTAGACATCTATATGATCTTTATGTTGTATATATCACAATCAAGCTATAGAGCGAGGAATATTCAATTGCTCTAATTTCATTTGATAGTTGTGTCCGCTGTTGGGTTATGTAAGCGCCCTGACTATCAAACCGTGGTTGATTGCGGAACAAAAATTTATAAAATTGGCGCTAACACAACCTGCTAGCCGGATCTACCATTAACCCTAATCTAGCAAACTACAAAGGAGTGTAGAATGGTTATACCGAATGATCCGTGTCTTTCGGTCTTCAACCACCTTCCCAAGCTCTTAGAGGCCTCCATGATCAAGCTTGGTCGCCGGTCTCCCTCCATCGAAGATGATCCACCTGAGGATTTGTATTTCGAGCTCCTACCTCAATACCCGAGGTAACTAGGGTACCTAGTTTGCCAAACTAGATAGCCTAGAGGATGTAGAGTGTAGTGATGGATTAATTTGTCTCCAAACACCCTAGGTTTCTTAACACATGTGACTTGAAGGGTGGAGGTAGAAGAAGATGCTTGAGGATGAGAGTGTGAGGAAACTCAAGAAAAATGACTAAGTGTTTGTGTTGTTGTGTTGTGTTGTGAGTAATAATGAATCCTCCAAATAAATATCTCAAGTCTCCAAAATATCTCAAGTCAACAACATATCTCAAGACTTCAAAATATCTCACAACAAACAAAAATCAAGCATGCTTGAATAGTAACCACAAGTCGCTACAAAATCATGCCATAATAATTGCAATAAACACCTCTTCCTCTCCACCTCATTAACCATTTAATCATAAATGGTTAAAACTAAATGAGGCGGCATCTTTTAGAAGCACCTTGTGATAAATTACAAGAATACCCCTCATCCGTATATACATACCCGTATCCGTATTTCGAAAAATACGAATACAATGAGACAAAAATAATCCAACAATATAATACAAGAATCCGGCTTAAACCAAAGCCACTAGTATTATCCGTCCGAATCCTGATACGTGCATAAGTGCACGTATATGATCGAACCTTGCCGTAAAACCATACAACCTCTACATCGTTTCGCCCGAAGCAGGGAAACCCTTTGTGTAGGACTCTAAAGACTCGTCAATATGCTAGCAGTGGGTTTAACCACAAGCACGTTAGCAGCACTAGCTGTACATAACGGCTACCCAGGTATTGAGCGAAAGGAAGGCTGATTGTTATGTTTTTGCCGTGTCGTATTTTAGAAAGAGTTTAGAAGTTACCGCAATCAAAACGGTGTTGCGAGTAGCGAGCCGCGATGAGTACGGGTCGTCCGCAGGGAGATGGTAAGTTTTTACGCTTGTTTTAACGAGTTAACAACGTATTTTGATTTGTTGGTTAAACTAATTGTCGTAACAAGGAAATGTATAAAAAGAGACTTGTTAAGGGTAGTAATAGGTTAGATTGCATGAAGGTGATGTTTGCCGATTCCTTATAGCCCCAACTTTGGTTTTGACACTAAAGAAATAGGTAACAATGTGGATTAGGGAACTTGAAATACGGTATTTGCGGCATTTCGCTAAATCCGTCTTCCTTGTCCCTTGTCCTTCCGTTGTTATCTCTTGATTTTAGCCTTCGGCAAATTACTAGCAATCCGGTCACGACTAGGAATCATCGCTATCGTGGTAGGATAGGATGCCTAATGGAGCGGAATTGCGAGTGATTTGCACGGAGTTTCAATTGCAAGGTTTAAGGTTTTTAAGGTTTTAGCAAAGAACATCTTCAAATACAATCTAACCGTTTTCCACCCTTAACAAATAAAGTGGCTACTCACTCATATTTACAAAATAAAAGTAAAGAAACGAGAAAAGAGTGAGGAACATAAAAATACAAGAAGAGAAAGATAAAAAGAGAATCGATGAATCCGAGTGTGAATATCTCCAAGTGTTCGTAGGCCGGGTGAAGTGTGAAATTCAAACACTAAACTTTAAGGTTGCAAGCTCACTTAAGAGGTTGCAAGATCAAAGTAAAGCAAGAATTTCACAAATTTAAATATGCAAACATAGAACAAGACATGAATAAAAATGTGAACTCTTTATTGAATCACAAACAGGTTACACTAATCTTGAAGTCAAGATCCTAAACCTTAAGCTTGCAAGTTTATTGAAGAAGTTGCAAGGTTAAGGCAAAGGGGCAAGAGCTCAAGCATTACAAAGGAAAGCAAGCCAACAACTTACAAGAGTTTTGTTATAAAAACTAAATCCAAGAGTACCTATTCCTCATGCCTCTGGTCTGTATTTATAGGCTCCAAAATTGAATAAATAAACAATAACAAAATGATGAAAAGGCAGCAAGGAGGGGCCAGTAGAAGAGTGGGGCCCACAGGAGGTGGTGGAGCCGGCCTGGCCGGAATTTGCAAGGAGGGGCTCGGCCCAAATCCGAGGGGTGGGTCCCATATTGCAGCAGTGGTCTTTTCTTGTCCCTAGTATGACTTTGGTGCAGTTTGTTTTTTCAGTGAAGGCTCTGGATGCACCTAGGTTTTGGAGGGAAATAAGAAGATACAAATCACATCACACCTTTATGCATTGAATGCACCATTAATGGACATCACCTCCATGCCACTTGCACCATGATTCATGGCTGCTCCATCATGGTCCATGGTCCAAGAGTTGTGTGCAACATGTATTGTGTTGGACCAAAAGTATGTGCGCACACTTTATTTGCAAAATTACTCTTGGGATATCGGTCGGTTCTCCTTTCTGATTGCAGTGTCGGCTCACAAATGATAAATCCGTGATTCTGAATGCATTTCAAGTATTTTGTCACGGATACCTGTAATCTGTATTACTGAGCAAACACCGGTTAATAGTACTGATATAAACAAAAAATAGATAATGAATGGACGATATTAAAATGCAATATTCTGGTCTGAACAAATACCCCCAAACTTATCCTTTGCTCGTCCCGAGTAAAACAAAATCCCAGTCTCATTTTCGCAGGGAACGCGATTGCACTGAGCGTGTGCAACAAGCCGTTAAACCTCTAGGTGTTCCTAGTAGGAGGAGTGTTGTCTCCTGAGGGTTTTCAGCGGATTTCACCTACAAAATCCCGTCAAGCTAGTTTTGCGAAATAACTATAATTCTAACCCTATGGTTTTGTTTTGAACCTAGCAATTCTATTATCCTAAAGTTAGAATAATCGAACCTTTATTTTTCACACCTCGCCTCTTATTTAACTAAAGATTCTATATGTCTTTACGTGTAGCGCAGATAGTGTCGTTAAGTTTTCAAAAGGATCGATTTAAAGTCGACATGTCACAAAATACAGCCCAGAAAAAGATTTAAAAAGGATCACACAAGTTTTATAAAGAGTTAAGTACCTCTCAAGTTTCGTTTTCCAGTTAGGTTTCAAATTCAGAATTTCTATCTTCCTTGGCAGGAAACTAGGTCTTATTTTTCACTCCACCTTTTTCTTGTTTTTGTTTCATATACACCTTTGTGAACGTGCAATAGTCTTTATCATAGAATAAAACCTTCATACCTCCGCTAGAAATATTTTTATAAAAATCTGTCTTCTGTCAAGATTATTCTCACACAAAGAACCGTTAGGAATTTTAACTCAGGGAGAACACTTGCTTGACTTTTTTTTAATCTGGACTTTCTAGGCTTCTTAGCGAACTTTGGGCCAATGCTCCCAAACCAGTTGGTTTTAGGGCATTAGGTGTAAAGACACCCCGACGGACTTAATTGCTCAAGTTACCTAGGCCCTAAAACAAAAGACCAATTTTGGCGTGAAATCATAAAGATTTAATGTGAACGGAGATATAACTGGTTGTTCAAATACTTTTGGATAAAAGACGTGTTTAGTGGTTTAGGTGTGTAATCACTTCAATCAAGTTTCAGATGGGTTATTCTTCAGAATTAGTTCTAATTAAGGCATCAATAATATCCCTTCATATCCACCTTTCTTTATAAACTCGTCTTGATATTACTTATTTCAGAACAAACCTATTTGATCCTCAGAAAATAGTTTATCAAATAAAAAGTTTTCAGACATAATAGACTTGTCATCTAATTTTCAAAACTCACGACACGTGTAGTGTGATGTAAAGACGTATATTAGCTATAATTAACATCAAAGGAGGGTTATCTTTCAGGTTTTCAAAATCTAAAAATAGGATCTAGTTGTTCCTATCTTATCAAACAAAACCATCGAAATGTTGAATCTGAGTTCTCCCACTAGCTAACTTGACGAAAAAGTTTTTATGTTTTTAGAAAATTTTCTGATTTTTATGGATTTTAGTATGCAGAGCAAAATATACATATGAATGCGAAGGTTAGAAATGCGTGTCGAGCATACCCCCAAACTTAACTGGACAGTGTCCTCACTGTCATTGCATGAAAAAATTATTGTAGGGTCAAAATTGTCGGTTAGATATACATTTTTTAAATTTTTTTTAATTTTATTTTTTTTGAATAAAATTGTTAAAAATGGATATGCACCGGACAAGAATATCCACATATATATACAAAATAGTATATACATACCCCCAAATTTATTTGAAACAGTGTCCACTGTTTGGCTGGATAACCGAAGTTTGGTGGTAGGCAGAGGAAGATTATGCAGGGTAAACCGGCTCCTGTAAGACCAGGAGCTCCTCTGTTGGTTCGGCGCTAAGGTACGGTTTCAGTCTGTGTTCGTTTACTTTGAAAAATGAACCGTCCTTTGGATTCTACAAATCCACAGCGCCTTGCGGATACACATTTCGCACAAAAAATGGCCCTTTCCAGCGAGATCTGAGCTTACCTGGATGGAAATTTTGCCGGGTGTCGTAAAGCAGTACCTGTTGACCAGGTGCGAATGTTTTGCGCAAAAGGTGTTTATTAGAAAATACCTTCGTTCGGTTCTTAACGACAACCGCGTTTTCGTAAGCCTCATCCCGAAGTTCGCTCAATTCGTTTAACTGTAGCTTCCGATGGCTGCCCGCATCTTCAAGAGATAGATTCAGCTCCTTTATCGCCCAAAATGCGCGATGCTCTATTTCTACTGGAAGGTGGCAAGCCTTTCCGTAAACAAGCCGATAGGGAGACATGCCAAGATCGGTCTTATAAGCAGTTCGAAATGCCCAAAGGGTATCAGTGAGTTTTAAAGACCAATCCTTACGGTTCTTGGAAACCATCTTCTCCAATATCTGCTTGATTTGCCGATTTGAAACTTTGGCTTGCCCACATGTTTGGGGGTGCTAGGGCGTAGATAGCTTATGATTAATGGAATATTTCCGCATCAAGGCCTTGAAAGTCTTATTACAGAAATGAGTTCCATTGTCGCTATTGATCGCTCGGGGGTGCCCAAACCGGGAGAAAATGTTTTCCTTAAGAAATCTAACGACAACTTTGTTGTCGTTAGTCCGGCTAGGCACAGCCTCGACCCACTTAGAGACATAATTAATAGCGAGAAGAATGTACAGGTACCCAAAAGAGCTGGGAAACGTCCCCATAAAATCAATCCCCCAAACATCGAAAATCTCCATAACCAAGATTGGTTGGAGCGGCATCTCGTTTCTCCTGGATATCCGGCCCAAGTGTTGGCACCGGGAGCAAGTCTTGCAGTAGTCATGAGCGTCTTTGAAGAGTTGTGGCCAGTAGAAACCACACTGCAAGATCTTCTCGGCTGTCTTTCTGGGGCCAAAATGCCCGCCACATGCTTGATCATGACAGCACACTCTTGAATTCATTGTCAGGGACACACCGACGAATAATCTGGTCGGGACAGTACTTGAACAGATAGGGTTCGTCCCAGTAAAAGTGTTTTACTTGGGATAAGAATCGAAGTCTGTCCTGACTTGACCATTCAGTCGGTAGTAATCCTGTGGCCAAATAGTTCACAATATCTGCGAACCAGGGTTCGTAAGATACTGTCAAGAACTGTTCATCGGGAAAAACGTCGTTGATCGGAATTTGAAGCGTAGGAGAAGAAGGGAGTCGTGAAAGGTGGTCGGCGACTACGTTTTCACATCCTCTTTTGTCCTTGATGACAAGGTCAAACTCTTGAAGTAAGAGGATCCAACGTATCAGCCGAGATTTTGCATCCTTCTTTGCAAAAAGACGGCGAAAAGCTGAATGGTCCGTGTAGACGATGACTGGAGAGCCGATCAAGTAAGGCCTGAACTTTTCTAAAGCGAACACAATTGCCAAGAATTCCTTCTCGGTTGTTGTGTAGTTGAGTTGGGCATCGTTCAGGGTTCGGCTAGCATAATAGATTACGTGTGGTTTCTTATCGATGTGCTGTCCAAGGACAGCACCGATGGCAAAGTCGGATGCATCGCACATAATCTCAAATGGACACGTCCAGTCAGGAGAAGAGAGAACGGGAGCAGAAGTGAGTGAGCTTTTTAATGACTCGAACGCAGTCACACAGCTCGAGTTGAAGTCGAATGTCGTGTCCTTGGCCAGCAAAAGAGTCAAGGGCCTAGCAATCTTGCTAAAGTCCTTGATGAACCGTCTATAGAAACCGGCATGGCCAAGGAAGGCTCGGATGTCTCTGACGCTTTTGGGAGAAGGGAGATTGGAAATGACTTCAATCTTTGCTTTGTCTACCTCAATGCCATTTTGTGAAATGATATGTCCTAGGACAATACCTTCGCGTACCATAAAGTGGCACTTCTCTCAGTTCAAAGTGAGGTTCTTATCCTTACACCGGGTAAGGACATCATCAAGATGCAGCAAACACTCATCAAAGAAATCGCCGAAAATGGAGAAATCATTCATGAAGATCTCCAAGAATTTTTCCACCATATCTGAGAAGATTCCCATCATACACCGCTGAAAGGTAGCGGGCGCATTGCACAACCCAAAGGGCATGCGACGATATGCAAACGTGCCGAAAGGACAGGTGAATGTGGTCTTGTCCTGGTCTTTTTCGACGATGGGAATTTGATTATAGCCGGAGTAGCCATCCAGAAAGCAGTAGTACTCGTGTCCAGCCAATCGTTCAAGCATTTGGTTAATGAAAGGTAGCGGAAAGTGGTCTTTCCGCGTTGCGGCGTTAAGTTTTCTGTAATCGATGCATACTCGCCACCCAGTCTGGGTGCGAGTAGGGATTAACTCGTTCGCCTCATTAGTTATGACCGTTATGCCCGACTTCTTTGGGACAACGTGAATGGGGCTAACCCACTGGCTATCAGAGATATGGTAAATGATACCACTGTCCAGACACTTAACGATCTCCTTTTTTATAGCCTCTTTCATGACTGGGTTGAGTCGCCTTTGTGGATCCCTGGCTGGTTTGGCATCATTCATCATATGAATATGATGTTCAACGATTAGGGGACTAATCCCCTTGATGTCCGCCATTGACTAGCCAAAAGCTTGCCTATTGTTGTGCAAGACCGTAAGAAGGGCTTTCTCTTGCTCTGGAGCTAGAGAAGCCGAGATGATAACAGGTAGGGTCTCGTTCTCACCCAAGTAAGCGTACTTAAGGTGAGACGGCAATGGCTTGAGTTCGAGGTTTGGAGGAGAAACGATTGAAGGCAAGATTGGTGAAAAGCTCTCGAACTCAAAGGATTCCAGCAGAGGTTCAAAATGAGTGTAAGCGACCGAGTTGGATAGTTCAGCTAACTCATCCGGAAATTCAAAGGATTCAAACTCGGGTGGTGACTGGCCAAGATCGTTCGAGAAAGTGAAACACTCATAGTCATTGTCGGGCGCAGAAACAGCAGCAGGTTTGAAGAAGAACGCACTAGTGGCGTCAAGATTGCTGTGATCGAACAAAAACTCCTCGAATTCATAGTCCTCTGGGGTGATCTCCTGGATCGAACAAACGTCTAGTATATGAGCATTAGGTTCGGAGGGCTGATTCCTTAACCTAAAAATGTTGAGTTCAATTGTCATGTTTCCAAAAGATAGGTTCATCAAACCATTTCGACAATTGATCACAGCATTAGAGGTTGCAAGGAATAGACGTCCGAGTATCACCGAAATTTGATTCCGGGAGTTAGCTACAGGCTGTGTGTCTAAAACAATGAAGTCAACGAGGAATATGAAGTTCCCAACCTTGATTAACACATCCTCTAGCTCACCCCTAGGATGGGTGATAGATCGGTCGGCCATTTGGAGAGTACAATGTGTGGGTTTCAGCTCTCCTACACCTAGTTGTTCATATACGGAGTATGGAAGCAGGTTAACACTGGCACCAAGATCCAAAAGTGCATGGTTGATGTTCTTATCCCCAATGGTGATTGAAATCGTAGGACAGCCAGGGTCCTTCCGTTTTTGAGGTAAAGATTGGGTAAGAGCATCACTCACGGTACTAGCTAAGAAAACTTTCTCGGGTACCTGAGATATCCTCTTTTTCGTGCACAAGTCCTTTAAAATTTTTGCGTAGGAAGGGACTTGTTGGACAGCATCTAAAGGGGAATGTTGATGTTAACCTGCTTAAAAAACTCCAGAATCTTCTCCACTTGTGGATTTTGTTTATTGGACCTCAACCGGTTTGGAAATGGAATGTTTTTAAAATTGGTTGAGTCCAATGCTTGTGGAGGAGATTGTGAAGTTGGAACGGATCCCAGAGCTGTAATTTTCGTGGATTGAGAAGTTGGTCCGTTCAGAGCAGAAGAAGAAGAAGAGCCTTTTGAAGAAGGGAGAATAGGCTCAGAAGACGGATTTGAAGAAGAAGAAGAAGCGGCCGGGGTGTCATCATCTATCCGTGTCCCAATGTTGTTGTGCAGCATCCTTCCAGATCTCAATGTAGTCACGGCACTCACATTATGGTTCTGTTGTTCAAGAGCAACATGTACATTATGTGGGTGACCAGGATTTGGGAGTGGTTGAGATGGAAGCTTCTCCTTCTCTCGCTCGCTTAAGGCCGCATTTAGCTGTGCTATCTAGGATTTGATGGTTTTGATGCTTTGCCCGTGAGCGGCAGTGTGTTGCACCAAAGACTGAATGGAAGACTGGATGTTGGCGGTGGATTGAGTTGATTGCTTTACAAACGCCTCCAGACTTCGTTCTAGCGAGAAAACCTTATCGTTGTTCGACGGAACAAAGTTGTTTTGAGGAAAAGAATTGTTGGGTGCAAAGTTGTTCATCTGATTTTGAAAAGGTTGGGGTTGGAAGGGCTGCTGAAATTGATGTTAAGTCTGTTGCTGAGCTTGTTGTTGCGGAGGAGGAGGCCTCTGGAAGTTGTTGTTGCCTTGGAATTGATGCTGGTTCTGATTCCAGGAGAAATTTGGGTGGTTCCTCCAACCAGAATTGTAGGTGGAAGAGTATGGATCATTTCTTGGTTTTTGCTGAAAGGCAGCATTGACCTGATCCTGTCCTTGAGAAGGTGGGTTGTAAGGACACTCTTCGGTCAAATGGGATGGATCAGAACAACAAGCGCAGATGGTACGAGGGGGAAGAGCGGGGGCAGGAGAAGGAGACGAGAATTTGCTCTCAATTGCTTCCAGTTTCCGTGTGATAGCTGCCATCTCGGCTTTCATTGCAATTGAGACATCAAGTTGATGAACGCCTGCCCTAGAGAGACCGGGAGAAATAGAAGAATTGTTTGGTCGTGTGCTTTCCCACTGAAGCGTCTGTTCCGCAAGATCGTCGAAGAATTGCCAAGCTTCCTCGTCAGATTTGGATAGGAAGTGGCCTTGAAAAATGGTTTCCAACAACTGGTTCGTTGCTGGATTCAGGCCCTCGTATAAGGTCTGGCAAAGTTGCCATCTCTCAATACCGTGATAAGGGCACTGAACAATAAGGTCTTTGTATCGGTCAAAGCACTTCCAAAAGGGTTCGGTAGGAAGCTGAGAAAATTGGTTAATTTCGTTTCGGATTCTTGCGGTCTTGTGGTTCGGGTAGAACTTTTTAAGAAACACTTTAACAAACTCATCCCAACTAGTTATGGAATGCGATACGGTGCTATACAGCCACTTTTCAGCAAGGTCGTACAAAGTGAACGGAATGACTCGTAGCCGTATAGCATCGTCGGACAGTTGGGTTGTCTTCATCATTGCACAGACGTTCTGGAACTTATTGATGAAGATGTAGGCATCTTCAGATTCCAGCCCGTGAGTTTGGGCAACATGTTGATGAAGTGGGGCTTTATTTCAAAATTATCCCCATTGGCCGGCGGAAGTGAAAGACAGGTAGGAAGTGCAGAGCGGGTGGGATAGAAACGATCCTGGAGCGCGATTCGCTGTGGCGCTACAACAGGAGGTGGTTGTAGGTTATTCGCATCCAGAGGAGGTGGAATCAATCCCGGGGGAGTTAAAGGGATGTTAGGATTAAATCCTGACATCGTGGAAGAAGAATTTGGTGATGGTGAAGGTGAAGATGTATGAACAGAATCCTGGTCAACGTCGGAGTTGGCCGGCAAAGGTAGGGGTGAAAGAGGAGTGGAAGGATTTTCGACTGCGGTATCGATCGCGTTGTCCGTAGGGACTAACGAAACGCGGACTAAGCGGGCACTAGGGTCCCAATTCCAAGCGGACATATACAAAACGAGTTTAGTGTAGTCAAAGCGTAGAATGTGAGGGTAAGAAGATGAAAACGAAAAAAAATTGGTGATGGTGGTAAAAATGGCAGATTTGTGTTTGTTTCAAAAGAGTGGGAAAATGACAAGATAGTTCAACAAACACAATCACAAATGCATAGTCACAAATGCACAATCAACACCTAGACTAGGGTCCTCTAAGTTTACTAGACCTGCTCCTAACTGTTCCAAAGCGATAAACTGTGAGATAACCCTCAAATCGCCTCTTCACAGCCAGTTGTGGCCAGGTAAGCACACGTGAGGTAAGGAGGGTTTCGCTCATGAATCACCGTGAGACGGGCCTTTTAAAATTACCTCCTCACTTGTCTAGCCTAGGCACCACAAAAGTCATGTTTAGATAAACGACTGAATGCCCACAATCTTCCTTTGTCCTATTGAGCACGACAAGTCCTTAATTGGCTGAGTCTAGATATTTTTTATTAAGCTTGAGGTGACACTTATGCAATTAGTGATTTCCGGGGTCTTACAAAGGGTGATGAGATCCCCACCCAATCTGGATTGGTGTTAGAGCCCCTTAAGTCCGTATTAAATGATGCAATGAGCAAATCAACAAAGTTTTTTTTTCAAACAATCAATTCGTTTTTTACTTTAAATGTGGCGCTGCAACAAATACGGTTAGTCTTTTCTTTTGCTTTTTGCGGCATGTTGCTAAGAATCCTGCAAAGACAAGGATATTGGAGCGTCGGGTTTGAGAAGAGAAAGTGTTTAAAGAAATATGTACCAAAAGTGTCGAGTTTAAGAAAACTCGTGTCGATATTTCCTCCGAGTGGTCGAATGGTTTGCTTGTGCGGGTCCAACTACCCGGATCTTTGGCACTAAGTGTTCACTCCTCTTGTACTTGAAAATGCCCCCTTGTTCCGCACGATCGCTGCTCACAATCCGTCAAATCTGCAAATATCGGAAAAGTACGGATATTCGAGCCAAAAAGCGATATGGATAGCCAAAATTCTGAACACAAATAATTAAGAAAATCAAACAATAAAAATGCAATTATATTAGAACACTGGAGGCAACACAAAAATTCACAAGTGAAAAGGTCCCAACCTGGCTGGCGACCTCGGTTTTGAATGGTATGTCGCCAGTTGTTTTGTATGGGAAAGGGCTCAAATTTTGTGTGTTGTTTCAGTGAAGTAATATCATTCTACTTTTCTAACTTGATTTTGCTTTTAAAACTCAGAGTGTTAGCAGAATTCAAATCCAGAGAAGAAGAAAGAAAAAATGTTAATGTGTGGTTTTAAAATGAATGATTTTGTCCGTTTGAATGGGTTAGAAAGTTAATTTTTATACAAAATATGCACAAATTAACCAGAGACCACAAGTGTAAAAGCGTTACCGTCTCCCCGGCAACGGCGCCATTTGATTGTTACGTTTTTGCCGTGTCGTATTTTAGAAAGAGTTTAGAAATTACCGCAATCAAAACGGTGTTGCGAGTAGCGAGCCGCGATGAGTACGGGTCGTCCGCAGGGAGATGGTAAGTTTTTACGCTTGTTTTAACGAGTTAACAACGTTTTTTGATTTGTTGGTTAAACTAATTGTCGTAACAAGGAAATGTATAAAAAGAGACGTGTTAAGGGTAGTAATAGGTTAGATTGCATGAAGGTGATGTTTGTCGATTCCTTATAGCCCCAACTTTGGTTTTGACACTAAAGAAATAGGTAACAATGTGGATTAGGGAACTTGAAATACGGTATTTGCGGCATTTCGCTAAATCCGTCTTCCTTGTCCCTTGTCCTTCCGTTGTTATCTCTTGATTTTAGCGTTCGGCAAATTACTAGCAATCCGGTCACGACTAGGAATCATCGCTATCATGGTAGGATAGGATGCCTAATGGAGCGGAATTGCGAGTGATTTGCACGGAGTTTCAATTGTAAGGTTTAAGGTTTTTAAGGTTTTAGCAAAGAACATCTTCAAATACAATCTAACCGTTTTCCACCCTTAACAAGTAAAGTGGCTACTCACTCATATTTACAAAATAAAAGTAAAGAAACGAGAAAAGAGTGAGGAACATAAAAATACAAGAAGAGAAAGATAAAAAGAGAACCGATGAATCTGAGTGTGAATATCTCCAAGTGTTCGTAGGCCGGGTGAAGTGTGAAATTCAAACACTAAACTTTAAGGTTGCAAGCTCACTTAAGAGGTTGCAAGATCAAAGTAAAGCAAGAATTTCACAAATTTAAATATGCAAATATAGAACAAGACATGAATAAAAATGAGAACTCTTTATTGAATCACAAACAGGTTACACTAATCTTGAAGTCAAGATCCTAAACCTTAAGCTTGCAAGTTTATTGAAGAAGTTGCAAGGTCAAGTCAAAGGGGCAAGAGCTCAAGAATTACAAAGGAAAGCAAGCCAACAACTTACAAGAGTTTTGTTATAAAAAATAAATCCAAGAGTACCCATTCCTCATGCATGTGGTCTGTATTTATAGGCTCTAAAACTGAATAAATAAACAATAACAAAATGAAGAAATGGCAGCAAGGAGGGGCCAGTAGAAGAGTGGGGCCCACAGGAGGTAGTAGGGCCGGCCTGGCCAGAATTTGCAAGGAGGGGGTAGGCCCAAATCCGAGGGGTGGGTCCCATATTGCAGCGGTGGTCTTTTCTTGTCCCCAGTATAACTTTGGTGCAGTTTGTTTTCTCGGTGAAGGCTCTGGATGCACCCAGGTTTTGGAGGGAAGTAAGAAGATACAAATCACATCACACCTTTATACATTGAATGCACCATTAATGCACATCACCTCCATGCCACTTGCACCATGATTCATGGCTGCTCCATCATGGTCCATGGTCCAAGAGTTGTGTGCAACATGTATTGTGTTGGACCAAAAGTATGTGCACACACTTTATTTGCAAAATAACTCTTGGGATATCGGTCGGTTCTCCGTTCTGATTGCAGTGTTGGCTCAAAAATGATAAATCCGTGATTCTGAATGCATTTCAAGTATTTTGTCACGGATACCTGTAATCTGTATTACTGAGCAAACACCGGTTAATATTACCGATATAAACAAAAAATAGATAATGAATGGACGGTATTAAAATGCAATATTCTGGTCTGAACAAAGACCGACGAGCAAACTCATCTGTACCCCTACTGATCCTGTCCGTGACAATATCCGTCTAGTTCGGTCTGTTCATCTAAGAGTATCGCATATTGAGTCTAGGGGGTGGATAAAGTCAGACCCCTAATAACGCGACATTACGTGTCGGTATGAAGCCCACACCAACTGAGAAACTACTGATCCAAATTAGTAATTCTCGACTACCTTGGCCAAGGATTTCTGGTGTTGGCCACCCGTGCACTGCGCGACATCAACCCCCAATACCGGGAGAGAAAAATTCCCGATGATCCGCTCACTGCCTCCATGTGGCTCGGGATTGTATCCAACTAAACCTGTTTGCACGACTCCTTTGAGCCGTGGTAGGGTAGCAATCAAAGCACAGTGGGAACTCACATGAGACAATGACGATCTCAGGTCGACAGACTAACCTGTACACATGTCACCTGTGAATTGCTATCTGACAATAGGTATAGTACCAACTAGCAGGTTCCCGGCGAGTCAGTCCACTGTACTCATAACCCAATAAGCACCTGTATACTATCTTAGGTGAACAAACTAACACCAATGGCTTGTGAGACCTGGCCACCACCCCTCGTCGGGGTCTCGATCAGTATACACTAGTCTACTATGGAGTATCGATGCCCAGTCTCGAAACTTCCACGACTAGAGACATTTAAGGACGTGCTTATAGACCACCCAGCTCCCACGTATATGATTGCCATCATAATGCTGGTAGTCAAACAAGAATCCTATGGGCTTTATCAACATGTAATATTGATCTGTAATACCACATAAAGCATGTACATGATGATAAAGACAAACCAGATAGCATACTATCATCTTGAGTAAGATTGTTCTATCCGTATAGGTCCTCCCTCAATCATCGCAATCGCGTTCCTGCAATTCAATAATTGACTTGAGGACACTATAGCCAACAATCTCCCACTTGCACTTAAGAAAAATTATTGCGGTATCACATACTTACAGCTCGTGTGATACTGAACACCCAACTTCCGTACTAATCAGTTTAGCTCATTTGTGAAACTATTGTGTTCGAGAAATAGCCCCAGTGAGTAGATCCGCTCTAATGTTTCTTTCTGTATCTCTCTATATCTCAAATTCGCGGAGAAAGACTATCTCTCGAAATGAGCAATACTTGTTTTAGAATTTTTCTGGATATCTGATGGGACCCAGTTCATAAATGAACTCCAAAGCCAACAAACTTCTTAGACTATATCATCCACTGAATTTAATCAGTATCCTGTGCCATGATTTCCACAGTATCCGCTTGGACCACCTGTCCAACATACTATCCTTCAAAAGAGGGAAAACTATAACTCAGACAGCCACTCTGTCATTCAGGTCACCTTGGAAGCCTGGAATGATAACCATCTCCCGAAGGAGGCTACCGTTACCATATCCTAAGAACATCCACTGATATTCATAACTGCTTCCCAATATTTCTCCAGGATTGGATTAATATATATACTTATTGCAGCTAGTGCAAAAACAATATCTGGTATGGTACTTGACATCTCATGATTGACTCAATTGCCTAAGCAAGTGATATGCCAATCATGCAACTCCTTCTCCTCATCAGTCTGAAAGACATCTCTTTAGAGAGGGTGACTCCATCACCTGCGGGTACACCACCACGCCAGGAGTCATCAATTCTAAAACACCTTTAGAATAATGTCAAAGTACCTAAATTTGGACACTTCCCAAATCTAGATCTAAAACCATATATCTAGTGACCAGAATCCCTGATATTTTATCCATATTCTATGTGGAGAAACACCTTGTGACAACCACAGTATATAACCGATCGTAGTATAGGAAGATCTCTCCCTATCAAGTGCATGCCATCCAAATACCAGGACATCACTCCTTACTACCTTCTTACCAGATCCATCTCTTATTCTGATGAAGCCAAACTCTATGACCGTCACATCAAAAATTAGATGATCTATCTCCGCTATACCTGCTTTAGTCTATAAATAGACATAAGCTACTTTCCCACTTTGCTTTCGCTGCTCCCACGGACTATAACAACCCTCTGGCAGAGTCATATACACGTGAACTTCTAAAGATAGTTTAGAACGACGTTATACTCATCATCCCGCAAGGTCTCATAGTTTAGAACAGCAGCAGTGACAAGTTTGGGTAATCATAAACCTCCCTGTCACCGTCTTTGAGGATACCGAAGTAACTCCCGGGTGCCTGAGGTTACCCACCAAATCTGTGGACCAACGAGTATTTTCTTGAAAGCGAACAGCGTAACGACGGAGCAAGCCTACACTGGCAGAAGCAGGTCGAAACCATTTGAATCCTTAGGTTCTATTAAATTTTCAGTAATCATTTGTGGTCCTAGAATCACTTCCAATTCTACCATACACCCACTAATGTTTTCTGAAAAGAATCCATTTTATTAGAACTGGTGGCGAGTCAAGAACAATATAACTATTGATCTTCCTGATGGTAGAAAGTTAACCCTCGTCAAAACTCAGGATAACCCACAAACTGCCATTACTCAAACGTGCCTTGAGCTTATCCAGCTTCTGGTTTTAAGCATAAGCCGGAAAACTCCATATACCTTAACATCGTTAACATATGAATCCATTCTATATATCCAATATAGAAATAAATACACTAATTTAATTGGAACCAGATTCAAAAAATATACAGCTGTTTCCAGTGCATATCAACAAACTGGAAGGAGGCTAAGCAACATTACTCATCTAGGAATATATCCATATATGAGTAACCTGAAAGAGAAGCAAGTTCTCAAAACCATTACTTACAATGGAATACCTAGCACAAGTATCTACATCTTCGACTACCTCGAAGAATCCTAATACTTTCAACAAATGGTTCTTTACTTTATTCTTATACCTATAACTTCTCAAAACATGGACCCTGTATTTCAACGAAATACTTGTCTAAAACTAGAGAAGTCAAAAGTAAAGAGAATATAGTACGAGTACCAACCCTTTATCTTGCAACATAAGGTTCTCTACTTCATTCTTATATCTATAACTTCTCAAAATCCGGACCTTGTATTTCAACGAATTACTTGTCTAGAACTGGAGAAGTCAAAAGTAAAGAGAATATAGTATGAGTACCGACCCTTTATCTTGCAACATATGGTTCTCTACTTTATTCTTACACCTATATTTTCTCAATATCTGGACCTTGTATTTGAACGAAATACTTGTCTAGAACTGGAGAAGTCATGAGTAAATAAAATATAGTATGGGTACCAACCCCTTTGTCCTTACGGACACCGGACAACATACGATATTTTGTATAAGTCCTCTGAGTTCAATAACTCAAGCTCTGTGTGTCGTAGGTTGAAAAACTGTACTATCGTTAAGAATAATTACACCGTTGTTAAATGCACCTTACCTAATCACCAACTGATATAGGTAAATGTCATAAACATAATTTCAAAAAGTTATATCTCACTTTATAAAATAAACGTACAGATATATCAGTTTGAAATTGGTGCATAACAACTGATATTCAAAACCAAATATTTGCCGTCAGGCAAAACCCAGGCGATTTCCTCAAATATCACTAATTACAAAGAATTCTGATATATATTGAGGATCTAATCACCCAATTCCAAATATCTTACTCCCATTCACCATTTGTAACGCCATACAGATGTGAGAATCAAATCTGGTAAATACATACCCTGGAGTCAGAATCTAATTGGGAAAACAGTTTTCAATTAACATCGCAAAGTCAAACTAAAACATGAAAATGTTTCGAAGGGGTAACCGGATAATTCTAGTAATGCCTCTTCCACCATCCTTATTCATATACTTCCTTGCCCTCACTCCCATCCCTTTATATGTCTTTACTTATTACCTTATGTACACCACACTTAGGCTAAATGATTTTCTTCCTTCCCTACCCTTCGGCACCAGCTTAAGATTTGGAAGAAAATTGTCCAGTGATCCCAATAGGTGTACTCTCCTTATACCAGGAGCCTGTTAGTTGTATGTATTCCCTAGAGGCCATTATTGTACATGATTGTATATTATAGTGGATCCTTGGACATATATAGGAGGGACTTTCTTACTCAACATGATAGTGTGCTATCTGGTTACTCTTTATCTTAACATGTATACTTGTACTGTCTCTCTGTTACATGTTGATAAAGCCCTTAGGATGTGTACTTGACTACCAGGACTATGATCCAGATCATATTAGTGGGGCCAGGGTAGTCCACAAGTACATCCTTTAATTGTTCCTAGCCGAGTGTGTATCGAGACGGGGCATCGATATTCCAGAGTAGATTAGCGTATACGCTTGTTGACCCATATGATGGGCGATGGATGATCCCATATCCATTGGTGTTTGACATCAAAGATGTTATATAGGTGCTCAGTGGAGACTGAGTACACTGAACATGACTCGCCGAGAACTCCTAGATGGTATTATACCTACCGTCAGATAGCAGTTCTTTGGTGACACTGGTACAGGTTAGTCTGTAGAACCGAGATCGTCATAGAGTCTTGTGTGATTCTCGCTGTGCTTTGATTTCCACCTTAACACTTTCAAGAGAGCATGCAAAACGGTGGTTTTTAGGAACAGTCCCGAGTCACATGGAGGCAATGAGCGATAGGAGAGGTTTCGTCTCCCCCGGTATTGGGGGTTGATATTGCGCTGTACTCGATTGGCTATAACAGGAAGTCCCTGGCCAGGGCTGATGATGAGATTTACTGGTAAGTGTTATCAGTAGTTTCTCGCCTGTTATGAGCCTCATATCGGCATGACTTATCAAGTTATTGGGGTCTGACGTTTACCACCCCCAGACTAGATATGCGACATATCAGACGAAGAGACCGGACTGTACGGTAGTGTTGCTTATTAGATTCATGAGAGTATGGGCAAGCTTTCTTGTTGATCTTCTAATCGCTCATTACCCGGGTAGCCGTTACGTCCAGCTAGTACCACTGATGGCTTGTGGGTAACTGATATGATCATTACCTACTGCCGGCGTATTGACGAGTCTTTAGAGTCTTACACAGAGGTTTCCGTGCTCAAGCGAAACGAAGTAGGGCACATATGTGATATGTGCGGGACCGAGATTAATACGTGTATGAGATACAGTATTCTAATATCACAATATTGGTTATATGTAAAATAACCGGATTATTTGATCAAGTGTTGATTCGATAATTTATTATATGATATTAGTCGGTTGTATGTGATATAGCCGGATTATTAAATCAAGTATTGATTTAATAATTTAATGTATGATTATATATATATTTGATATATTAATATACATTAACTAATATTAGCTCAATTAAGAAATTGTTTTTTCTAAATACATTTAAATATATATGTGATATATATTAATGTTTTTATTTATGTGTCTGCTAGATGATACATTGGACATGGGTGTATGAGACTCATACAAAAGTAAAGATAATTTGGGTATTTAAATATTAAGGGAAAAATCAAAATTATTTGGAAATTAGCATGGCTAAGATGCTTGTGGAAGCATGTAGAACCATTGACTTAGTCCACTAATTTTGTTTTACTCCCGATATTTATTAACCTAACCATTATCTTTATCCATGGTTAAGTCTCTACATGAATTCATATATGATATTTTCTCATCCATGGTTGCCATTCCTGACCACTTCATATTCTTCTTCATCTCCTTTGAGCTTGCTAGGTTTTCTTGAGGTGAAGAAAAAGAGTGAGAAAAATTATTCTAAAGTGAGTAAAATTCCTACTTCATCAATCTACACTAGACTAGCCATTTAGTATAGATTGTTTGCTTCACTAATTCTCAATTAGTGAAGAGGTAGCTTGAGTTGGAGATTCCTCGACGTAGATCATCTTTGGCCTCGAAGTTATTCAAGCAAGCTTGTTCTCTTCGCCTAGTGGAGCCTAACGAGAGTCTGGGAGACCACTACTTAGAGCGAAGGGCCTACTACATGGAGCTTTAGAAGTGAAGGACCGGTCTACAAAGATTGTATTCCTTATTCACTTAGAGTAAAGATGTTTACTTGCTTTGTCTAACCCTAATTCTTTAGTTAGATCCTTGGTTTAGGGTTTCTTAGCACTCTAGATTTTTAAAATTGCATGCTTGATGCCTTAGAAAACATAGTGAGGATGCTAAGGAATTCAACAGTGGTATCAGTGCCAAGCTAGAGCATTAGGAGTGGCCTAGGCGAAGTTAAAGTGTTCGATCAAACTCCGAAACCCAGCTTTTTCATGCTCTCTGGAAATTTTTCCAAATGTTGGATTTTTCCAAGTTAAAAATATTCAAAAAATCATGCAGGGTTTTCTATGGACCCACAAGAAGAACGAACTCCTAAATCGACCATACGACCACGGAACGGTGGCCAAACCCTAGGGATTGCGGCGGTTCTGCGACGCCATTGGTGAGTGCAGGAACGGCCCTTCTTCAGTTAGTCCGTAGGTGCTTGTGGCATGTTCTGGGTATTTTTAAAACCGTCTCAAGTGTTGAGGTCTCTGAGAAATGTGGGTGTTTATTGATTCGATCGAAATGTTTAATATCGTCTAGCTATCTGTGATATGTGATACAATATTTGGAATCCACAATAATTAGTTTTGTGAAAACTAATTAGTATTTTGTAAATCTAGCAATTTAGTCTCTTTTGATTGGTTGCCGCGGGGTTTTGATTCGGATCAAAACTTCATCGCAATGATGTAGTGTATGCGGATACTCTCCCGGTAACATTACTAGATAGCCATGTTTCATACCCCTAACCAAGTGACTGTACGAGAACCCTGTTGCCTAAAGCATCCGTTCAGGTGCTTTTGGCCGCGGTGTTCCTCCTAAGTGCACTTCATCGACGGCATCGGAGGTGCGGCCGTCTACTAAAGTTTCCAACGAGCATTCGATCAGGATGCCGGGAATCTTGTTGAATTGCCCGACTAGTTATTGAAAAGCGTTTTCAATATCGAGACTAAAATACGGGGTTTATAATGTTAGGCATGAAATTCGGAATATGAGATATTCCGGGTTTATGATGTCTAAGGAATTCATTTGGTTAGGTATGAAATCCGAAATATGTGATATTTCGGATTTATGATGTCTAAGGTGGTTGCGGATTCCAATTATTGTAGTTTTCACTTTCGTTTCTGTGGTGTAAGTGTAATATGTGGTGTATCGCCGGTTTTGTTACTATACGTCAACGACAATTGGGATACGCATATTTACTTACGTTGATGAATTGTGATGTTATGTGTTGCTGTGATATGTTATATTGGATCGCCGTGTTTGAATAGCCTGGGGTTTTTGCGTGAGATGAGAGTTTTTCATTTTCATTCATTTAAAAAATTGTATGTAATATTCTTTTATTGGGAAACTTCCGGGTTGAGGATGATGTCACCATTGATGTATATTATTTACTTTTCCGCTTTAGGATAGACCCAAGGCGGGGAGCACAAGTAACCGGGTTCTAGAGTCCAGTGGGAGACCATCTTGAGGAGTCGAGACTGGGTCTCCTAACTCTAGAATTGGCAGGGTTGCTTGCCGCTCTCATAGGGGTCTAGAGACGTGGGTTTGGCTATTCATCGCGACCGTAGAATCCATGTTTTTTACTGGCTTAATTTAAAACACGGACATCCTAATATATCCAATATTTCATATATTGACTTCTGCTGCAATATTCTATGATGAGATCATATAACTGCGTGAGATGAATGCTTTATATTATATATATGATATATAATAAATGTTGCTTATGTTTTGCATCCGCACTAGTTCTGCCTCCGCTCTGCCGTTAGTTAACTAACCTAACGGTGCATGACGGGACCCCGTGATGAATGCGGATAGCATAAGCGTACGTTGTATTTTCGTTTCTTCTGTGATGCTTAGGAAGCATAAATGATGAGACTTCATTAATGAGATTAGTGAAAAGAAAAGAAACCTAAAGATGTTGTAGAATCAAATTTTCAAAAAGGGTAGCTCTAGTTCTTGCTTTGCATAGTAGTATTCTTTGATGAATATCCAGTACCTCATTCGATGAGAAAAGAGCCGAGATCCATCCACCGGGAGTAAGCCCTTTAGCGAAACTAGCAAATGCTACAAATCAGTCGGTTTTGTCTTTGGATTGCTTCTCTAGTTCTTGCTTTCCATAGTGGCATTCTTTAATGAATATCCAGCACCTCATTCGATGAGGAAAGAGCCAAGATCCCTTCACCGGGAGTGACATCTTTAGCGAAACTAGTAAAAGCCTAAAAAACACCCCTTTTCAAAATCACTCGATTCTACAACGATATCAAGTTCATTACGCAAAAGATTTTCTTAAAAACCTGTCGTAGCCCTCCTTCATTTCAGATAAGTACTATTTAGTATTCATGCTACGTTTGTTGGCATTCGTCAAGGCGTGGTGTGCGGTAGCTTATTAGTGCTTATCTACTGCATATGATGCGATTGGATTAGGGTAGTTGTATGACTTTGTTGGCTTTCGTCAAGGGTCCTGCGGGTGAGTTTAATTCAATCACGAAATATACGGGTTGAATCTGACTAGCGGCCTATGGTTTGTTAGCCTTCGTCAAGGTCATAGGACGCTAGGGGTAAAACATTATCGGGAATTTCAAGTGTTGAAATTTGTAATGAGATTGCATACCTTTTATAAGATAGTTGGATCCCGATACCCACTGTGAGTAAGAGTTACTCCTAAGAGAGTTTTTCACTTTACAATTAGCTGATCAAGTAGGTGACTAGAAAGGTGTCAACGGGGTTATGCCCCTGTAAAAACGAGATTTATTTTAATTATGTCCGTGCGAAAGCACGGGAAACCTTCCTCAAAGTACCGACACTGGTCTGGCTGATAGATTGGCGAACTTGTAGGGTGTAATTAATCCCGGCTAGTCTTGCCTTTTAGGGTTTGAAGGAAGATTTGATAAAAACAGTGGGAGCCATCCTGATTAGATAAAATAATAACCAATCTAATCTTTCAAAAGCATACGCAGAGTGTTTTCTTCTCTCTCTCTCCAGGTAGCGACCGTAATATGCCTTAATCAAGATAATAATATGGATGTATTGACCGAACTCGCTTGTTATACTGAGCTGGGGAACGTTGGTTCCACTCTATCTTATAATTGTTATAATTCCG